>CM042692.1:204605085-205851739 GCA_023614405.1 Avena insularis
ACTCTAGTGGTTGATCCATATACGGTTTGTGGAAAGAACGCACATGCAATGACAACTGGTGGATCCATGTGTGGTTTGTGGAAAAGAACACACATGCAATGACTCTAGTGCTGATTGTGGTTTTAGTATAAGAATAAACATGCAATGACTCTAGTGGTTGATCCGTGTGTGGTTATTGGAAAGAACACACATGCAATGACTCTAGTTGATCCATATGTGTTATCTGGAAAGAACACACATGCAATGACCACTGGTGGATCCATGTGTGGTTTGTGGAAAAGAACACACATGCAATGACTCTAGTGATGGTTTGTGGTTTTAGTATAAGAACAAACATGCAATGACTCTAGTGGTTGATCCATGTGTGGTTTGTGGAAAGAAGACACATGCAATTACTCTGGTTGATCCATATGTGGTTTGTGGAAAAAACACACATGCAATGACCACTGGTGGATCCATGTGTGGTTTGTGGAAAAGAACACACATGCAATGACTCTAGTACTAGTTTGTGGTTTTAGTATAAGAACACACATGCAATGACTCTTGTGGTTGATCCATGTGTGGTTTGTGGAAAGAACACACATGCAATGACTCTGGTTTATCCAAGTGTGGTTTGTGGAAAGAACACACATGCAATGACCACTGGTGGATCCATGTGTGGTTTGTGGAAAAGAACACACATGCAATGACTCTAGTACTGGTTTGTGGTTTTAGTATAATAACACACATGCAATGACTCTAGTGGTTGATCTATGTGTGGTTTGTGGAAATAACACACATGCAATGACTCTAGTGGTTCATCCATGTGTGGTTTGTGGAAAGAACACACATGCAATTACCACTGGTGGATCCATGTTGGTTTTTGTGTAAGAACACACATGCAATGACTCTAGTACTGGTTTGTGGTTTTAGTATAAGAACACACATCCAATGACTCTTGTGGTTGATCCATGTGTGGTTTGTGGAAAGAACACACATGCAATGACCACTGGTGGATCCATGTGTGGTTTGTGGAAAGAACACACATGCAATGACCACTGGTGGATCCATGTGTGGTTTGTGGAAAAGAACACACATGCAATGATTCTAGTGGTTGATCCATGTTTGTTTGTGGAAATAACACACATGCAATGACTCTAGTGGTTGATACATGTGTGGTTTGTGAAAAGAACACACATTCAATGACTCGAGTGTTGGTTTTAGTATATAAGAACACACATGCAATGACTCTAGTGGTTGATCCATGTGTGGTTTGTGGAAATAACACATATGCAATGACTCTAGTGGTTGATCCATGTGTGGTTTGTGGAAATAACACACATGCAATGACTCTAGTGGGTCCACATGTGTGGTTTCTGTTAAGAACACACATGCAATGACTCTAGTGCTGATTGTGGTTTTAGTATAAGAATAAACATGCAATGACTCTAGTGGTTGATCCGTGTGTGGTTATTGGAAAGAACACACATGCAATGACTCTAGTTGATCCATATGTGTTATCTGGAAAGAACACACATGCAATGACCACTGGTGGATCCATGTGTGGTTTGTGGAAAAGAACACACATGCAATGACTCTAGTGATGGTTTGTGGTTTTAGTATAAGAACAAACATGCAATGACTCTAGTGGTTGATCCATGTGTGGTTTGTGGAAAGAAGACACATGCAATGACTCTGGTTGATCCATATGTGGTTTGTGGAAAAAACACACATGCAATGACCACTGGTGGATCCATGTGTGGTTTGTGGAAAAGAACACACATGCAATGACTCTAGTACTAGTTTGTGGTTTTAGTATAAGAACACACATGCAATGACTCTTGTGGTTGATCCATGTGTGGTTTGTGGAAAGAACACACATGCAATGACTCTGGTTTATCCATGTGTGGTTTGTGGAAAGAACACACATGCAATGACCACTGGTGGATCCATGTGTGGTTTGTGGAAAAGAACACACATGCAATGACTCTAGTACTGGTTTGTGGTTTTAGTATAATAACACACATGCAATGACTCTAGTGGTTGATCTATGTGTGGTTTGTGGAAATAACACACATGCAATGACTCTAGTGGTTCATCCATGTGTGGTTTGTGGAAAGAACACACATGCAATTACCACTGGTGGATCCATGTTGGTTTTTGTGTAAGAACACACATGCAATGACTCTAGTACTGGTTTGTGGTTTTAGTATAAGAACACACATCCAATGACTCTTGTGGTTGATCCATGTGTGGTTTGTGGAAAGAACACACATGCAATGACCACTGGTGGATCCATGTGTGGTTTGTGGAAAAGAACACACATGCAATGACCACTGGTGGATCCATGTGTGGTTTGTGGAAAAGAACACACATGCAATGATTCTAGTGGTTGATCCATGTTTGTTTGTGGAAATAACACACATGCAATGACTCTAGTGGTTGATACATGTGTGGTTTGTGAAAAGAACACACATACAATGACTCGAGTGTTGGTTTTAGTATATAAGAACACACATGCAATGACTCTAGTGGTTGATCCATGTGTGGTTTGTGGAAATAACACATATGCAATGACTCTAGTGGTTGATCCATGTGTGGTTTGTGGAAATAACACACATGCAATGACTCTAGTGGGTCCACATGTGTGGTTTCTGTTAAGAACACACATGCAATGACTCTGGTTGATCCATATGCGGTTTGTGGAAAGAACGCACATGCAATGACAACTGGTGGATCCATGTGTGGTTTGTGGAAAAGAACACACATGCAATGACTCTAGTGCTGATTGTGGTTTTAGTATAAGAATAAACATGCAATGACTCTAGTGGTTGATCCATGTGTGGTTATTGGAAAGAACACACATGCAATGACTCTAGTTGATCCATATGTGTTATCTGGAAAGAAGACACATGCAATGACCACTGGTGGATCCATGTGTGGTTTGTGGAAAAGAACACACATGCAATGACTCTAGTGATGGTTTGTGGTTTTAGTATAAGAACAAACATGCAATGACTCTAGTGGTTGATCCATGTGTGGTTTGTGGAAAGAAGACACATGCAATGACTCTGGTTGATCCATATGTGGTTTGTGGAAAAAACACACATGCAATGACCACTGGTGGATCCATGTGTGGTTTGTGGAAAAGAACACACATGCAATGACTCTAGTACTAGTTTGTGGTTTTAGTATAAGAACACACATGCAATGACTCTTGTGGTTGATCCATGTGTGGTTTGTGGAAAGAACACACATGCAATGACTCTGGTTTATCCATGTGTGGTTTGTGGAAAGAACACACATGCAATGACCACTGGTGGATCCATGTGTGGTTTGTGGAAAAGAACACACATGCAATGACTCTAGTACTGGTTTGTGGTTTTAGTATAAGAACACACATGCAATTACTCTAGTGGTTGATCTATGTGTGGTTTGTGGAAATAACACACATGCAATGACTCTAGTGGTTCATCCATGTGTGGTTTGTGGAAAGAACACACATGCAATTACCACTGGTGGATCCATGTTGGTTTTTGTGTAAGAACACACATGCAATGACTCTAGTACTGGTTTGTGGTTTTAGTATAAGAACACACATCCAATGACTCTTGTGGTTGATCCATGTGTGGTTTGTGGAAAGAACACACATGCAATGACTCTGGTTTATCCATGTGTGGTTTGTGGAAAGAACACACATGCAATGACCACTGGTGGATCCATGTGTGGTTTGTGGAAAAGAACACACATGCAATGACTCTAGTACTGGTTTGTGGTTTTAGTATAAGAACACATATGCAATGACTCTAGTGGTTGATCCATGTGTGGTTTGTGGAAATAACACACATGCAATGACTCTAGTGGTTGATCCATGTGTGGTTTATGGAAAGAACACACATGTAATGACCACTGGTGGATCCATGTTGGTTTTTGTGTAAGAACACACACGCAACGACTCTAGTACTGGTTTGTGGTTTTAGTATAAGAACACACAAGCAATGACCACTGGTGGATCCATGTGTGGTTTGTGGAAAGAACACACATGCAATGACCACTGGTGGATCCATGTGTGGTTTGTGGAAATAACACACATGCAATGACTGTAATGGGTCCACATGTGGTTTGTGGAAAGAACACACATGCAATGACCACTAGTTGATCCATAAGTTGTTTGTGGAAAAGAACACACATGCAATGAGTCTAGTGGATCCATGTGTGGTTTGTGGAAAAGAACACACATGCAATGACTCTAGTGCTGGTTTGTGGTTTTAGTATAAGAATAAACATGCAATGACTCTAGTGGTTGATCCATGTGTGGTTTGTGGAAAGAACACACATGCAATGACTCTGGTTGATCCATATGTGTTATGTGGAAAGAACACACATGCAATGACCACTGGTGGATCCAAGTGTGGTTTGTGGAAAAGAACACACATGCAATGACTCTAGTGCTGGTTTGTGGTTTTAGTATAAGAACAAACATGCAATGACTCTAGTGGTTGATCCATGTATGGTTTGTGGAAAGAAGACACATGCAATGACTCTGGTTGATCCATATGTGGTTTGTGGAAAAAACACACATGCAATGACCACTGGTGGATCCATGTGTGGTTTGTGGAAAAGAACACACATGCAATGACTCTAGTACTAGTTTGTGGTTTTAGTATAAGAACACACATGCAATGACTCTTGTGGTTGATCCATGTGTGGTTTGTGGAAAGAACACACATGCAATGACTCTGGTTTATCCATATGTGTTATGTGGAAAGAACACACATGCAATGACCACTGGTGGATCCATGTGTGGTTTGTGGAAATAACACACATGCAATGACTGTAATAGGTCCACATGTGGTTTGTGGAAAGAACACACATGCAATGACCACTAGTTGATCCATAAGTTGTTTGTGGAAAAGAACACACATGCAATGAGTCTAGTGGATCCATGTGTGGTTTGTGGAAAAGAACACACATGCAATGACTCTAGTGCTGGTTTGTGGTTTTAGTATAAGAATAAACATGCAATGACTCTAGTGGTTGATCCATGTGTGGTTTGTGGAAAGAACACACATGCAATGACTCTGGTTGATCCATATGTGTTATGTGGAAAGAACACACATGCAATGACCACTGGTGGATCCATGTGTGGTTTGTGGAAAAGAACACACATGCAATGACTCTAGTGCTGGTTTGTGGTTTTAGTATAAGAACAAACATGCAATGACTCTAGTGGTTGATCCATGTATGGCTTGTGGAAAGAAGACACATGCAATGACTCTGGTTGATCCATATGTGGTTTGTGGAAAAAACACACATGCAATGACCACTGGTGGATCCATGTGTGGTTTGTGGAAAAGAACACACATGCAATGACTCTAGTACTAGTTTGTTGTTTTAGTATAAGAACACACATGCAATGACTCTTGTGGTTGATCCATGTGTGGTTTGTGGAAAGAACACACATGCAATGACTCTGGTTTATCCATGTGTGGTTTGTGGAAAGAACACACATGCAATGACCACTGGTGGATCCATGTGTGGTTTGTGGAAAAGAACACACATGCAATGACTCTAGTACTGGTTTGTGGTTTTAGTATAAGAACACACATGCAATGACTCTAGTGGTTGATCTATGTGTGGTTTGTGGAAATAACACACATGCAATGACTCTAGTGGTTGATCCATGTGTGGTTTGTGGAAAGAACACACATGCAATTACCACTGGTGGATCCATGTTGGTTTTTGTGTAAGAACACACATGCAATGACTCTAGTACTGGTTTGTGGTTTTAGTATAAGAACACACATCCAATGACTCTTGTGGTTGATCCATGTGTGGTTTGTGGAAAGAACACACATGCAATGACTCTGGTTTATCCATGTGTGCTTTGTGGAAAGAACACACATGCAATGACCACTGGTGGATCCATGTGTGGTTTGTGGAAAAGAACACACATGCAATGATTCTAGTGGTTGATACATGTTTGTTTGTGGAAATAACACACATGCAATGACTCTAGTGGTTGATCCATGTGTGGTTTGTGAAAAGAACACACATACAATGACTCTAGTGTTGGTTTTTGTATATAAGAACACACATGCAATGACTCTAGTGGTTGATCCATGTGTGGTTTGTGGAAATAACACATATGCAATGACTCTAGTGGTTGATCCATGTGTGGTTTGTGGAAATAACACACATGCAATGACTCTAGTGGGTCCACATGTGTGGTTTCTGTTAAGAACACACATGCAATGACTCTGGTTGATCCATATGCGGTTTGTGGAAAGAACGCACATGCAATGACAACTAGTGGATCCATGTGTGGTTTGTGGAAAAGAACACACATGCAATGACTCTAGTGCTGATTTGTGGTTTTAGTATAAGAACAAACATGCAATGACTCTAGTGGTTGATCCATGTGTGGTTTGTGGAAAGAAGACACATGCAATGACTCTGGTTGATCCATATGTGGTTTGTGGAAAAAACACACATGCAATGACCACTGGTGGATCCATGTGTGGTTTGTGGAAAAGAACACACATGCAATGACTCTAGTACTAGTTTGTGGTTTTAGTATAAGAACACACATGCAATGACTCTTGTGGTTGATCCATGTGTGGTTTGTGGAAAGAACACACATGCAATGACTCTGGTTTATCCATGTGTGGTTTGTGGAAAGAACACACATGCAATGACCACTGGTGGATCCATGTGTGGTTTGTGGAAAAGAACACACATGCAATGACTCTAGTACTGGTTTGTGGTTTTAGTATAAGAACACACATGCAATGACTCTAGTGGTTGATCTATGTGTGGTTTGTGGAAATAACACACATGCAATGACTCTAGTGGTTCATCCATGTGTGGTTTGTGGAAAGAACACACATGCAATTTCCACTGGTGGATCCATGTTGGTTTTTGTGTAAGAACACACATGCAATGACTCTAGTACTCGTTTGTGGTTTTAGTATAAGAACACACATCCAATGACTCTTGTGGTTGATCCATGTGTGGTTTGTGGAAAGAACACATATGCAATGACTCTGGTTTATCCATGTGTGGTTTGTGGAAAGAACACACATGCAATGACCACCGGTGGATCCATGTGTGGTTTGTGGAAAAGAACACACATGCAATGACTCTAGTACTGGTTTGTGGTTTTAGTATAAGAACACATATGCAATGACTCTAGTGGTTGATCCATGTGTGGTTTGTGGAAATAACACACATGCAATGACTCTAGTGGTTGATCCATGTGTGGTTTATGGAAAGAACACACATGTAATGACCACTAGTGGATCCATGTTGGTTTTTGTGTAAGAACACACATGCAACGACTCTAGTACTGGTTTGTGGTTTTAGTATAAGAACACACAAGCAATGACTCTAGTAGTTGATCCATGTGTGGTTTGTGGAATTAACACACATCCAATGACTGTAATGGGTCCACATGTGTGGTTTGTGGAAAGAACACACATGCAATGACTCTGGTTGATCCATATGTGGTTTGTGGAAAGAACACACATGCAATGACCACTGGTGGATCCATGTGTGGTTTGTGGAAAAGAACACACATGCAATGATCACTGGTGGATCCATGTGTGGTTTGTGAAAAGAACACACATGCAATGACTCTAGTGTTGGTTTTAGTATAAGAACACACATGCAATGACTCTAGTGGTTGATCCATATGTGGTTTGTGGAAAGAACACACATGCAATGACTGTAATGGGTCCACATGTGTGGTTTGTGGAAAGAACACACATGAATGACTCTGGTTAATCCATATGTGGTTTCTGGAAAGAACACACATGCAATGACTCTAGTGGTGGATCCATGTGTGGTTTGTGGAAAAGAACACACATGCAATGACTCTAGTGCTGGTTTGTGGTTTAAGTATAAGAACAAACATGCAATGACTCTAGTGGTTGATCCATGTATGGTTTGTGGAAAGAACACACATGCAATGACTAGTGGTTGATCCATATGTGGTTTATGCAAAGAACACACATGCAATGACCACTGGTGGATCCATGTGTGGTTTGTGGAAAAGAACACACATGCAATGACTCTAGTGCTGGTTTGTGGTTTTAGTATAAGAACAAACATGCAATGACTCTAGTGGTTGATCCATGTGTGGTTTGTGGAAAGAACACACATGCAATGACTCTGGTTGATCCATGTGTGGTTTGTGGAAAGAACACACATGCAATGACCATGGTGGATCCATGTGTGGTTTGTGGAAAAAAAACACATGCAATGACTCTAGTACTAGTTTGTGGTTTTAGTATAAGAACACACATGCAATGACTCTAGTGGTTGATCCATGTGTGGTTTGTGAAAATAACACACATGCAATGACTTTGGTGGTTGATCCATGTGTGGTTTGTGGAAAGAACACACATGCAATGACCACTGGTGGATCCATGTGTGGTTTATGGAAAAGAACACACATGCAATGACTCTAGTGGTTGATCCATGTTTGTTTGTGGAAATAACACACATGCAATGACTCTAGTGGTTGATCCATGTGTGGTTTGTGAAAAGAACACACCTGCAACGACTCTAGTGTTGGTTTTAGTATAAGAACACACATGCAATGACTCTAGTGGTTGATCCATGTGTGGTTTCTGGAAATAACACATATGCAATGACTCTAGTGGTTGATCCATGTGTGGTTTGTGGAAATAACACACATGCAATGACTCTAGTGGGTCCACATGTGTGGTTTGTGTTAAGAACACACATGCAATGACTCTGGTTGATCCATATGTGGTTTGTGGAAAGAACACACATGCAATGACAACTGGTGGATCCATGTGTGGTTTGTGGAAAAGAACACACATGCAATGACTCTAGTGCTGGGTTGTGGTTTTAGTATAAGAATAAACATGCAATGACTCTAGTGGCTGATCCATGTGTGGTTTGTGGAAAGAACACACATGCAATGACTCTGGTTGATCCATATGTGTTATGTGGAAAGAACACACATGCAATGACCACTGGTGGATCCATGTGTGGTTTGTGGAAAAGAACACACATGCAATGACTCTAGTGCTGGTTTGTGGTTTTAGTATAAGAACAAACATGCAATGACTCTAGTGGTTGATCCATGTGTGGTTTGTGGAAAGAACACACATGCAATGAATCTGGTTGATCCATATGTGGTTTGTGGAAAAAACACACATGCAATGACCACTGGTGGATCCATGTGTGGTTTGTGGAAAAGAACACACATGCAATGACTCTAGTACTAGTTTGTGGTTTTAGTATAAGAACACACATGCAATGACTCTTGTGGCTGATCCATGTGTGGTTTGTGGAAAGAACACACATGCAATGACCACTGGTGGATCCATGTGTGGTTTGTGGAAAAGAACACACATCCAATGACTCTAGTACTGGTTTGTGGTTTTAGTATAAGAACACACATGCAATGACTCTAGTGGTTGATCTATGTGTGGTTTGTGGAAATAACACACATGCAATGACTCTAGTGGTTGATCCATGTATGGTTTGTGGAAAGAACACACATGCAATTACCACTGGTGGATCCATGTTGGTTTTTATGTAAGAACACACATGCAATTACTCTAGTACTTGTTTGTGGTTTTAGTATAAGAACACACATGCAATGACTCTTGTGGTTGATCCATGTGTGGTTTGTGGAAAGAACACACATGCAATGACTCTGGTTTATCCATGTGTGGTTTGTGGAAAGAACACACATGCAATGACCACTGGTGGATCCATGTGTGGTTTATGGAAAAGAACACACATGCAATGACTCTAGTGGTTGATCCATGTTTGTTTGTGGAAATAACACACATGCAATGACTCTAGTGGTTGATCCATGTGTGGTTTGTGAAAAGAACACACCTGCAACGACTCTAGTGTTGGTTTTAGTATAAGAACACACATGCAATGACTCTAGTGGTTGATCCATGTGTGGTTTGTGGAAATAACACATATGCAATGACTCTAGTGGTTGATCCATGTGTGGTTTGTGGAAATAACACACATGCAATGACTGTAATGGGTCCACATGTGGTTTGTGGAAAGAACACACATGCAATGACCACTGGTTGATCCATAAGTTGTTTGTGTAAAAGAACACACATGCAATGAGTCTAGTGTATCCATGTTTGGTTTGTGGAAAAGAGCACACATGCAATGACTCTAGTGGTTGATCATTGTGTGGTTTCTAGAAAGAACACACATGCAATGACTCTGGTTGATCCATGTGTGGTTTGTGGAAAGAACACACATGCAAAGACCACTAGTGGATCCATGTGTGGTTTGTGGAAAAGAACACACATGCAATGACTCTAGTACTGGTTTTTTGTTTCAGTATAAGAACACACATGCAATGACTCTAGTGGTTGATCCATGTGTGGTTTGTGGAAAGAACACACATGCAATGACTCTAGTTGTTGATCCATGTGTGGTTTGTGGAAAGAACACACATGCAATGACTCTGGTTGATCCATATATGGTTTGTGGAAAGAACACACATGCAATGACCACTGGTGGATCCATGTGTGGTTTGTGGAAAAGAACACACATACAATGACTCTAGTGCTGGTTTGTGGTTTTAGTATAAGAACAAACATGCAATGACTCTAGTGGTTGATCCATGTGTGGTTTGTGGAAAGAACACACATGCAATGACTCTAGTGGTTGATCCATGTGTGGTTTGTGGAAAGAACACACATGCAATGACCACTTGTGGATCCATGTGTGGTTTGTGGAAAAGAACACACATGCAATGACTCTAGTGGTTGATCCATGTTTGTTTGTGGAAATAACACACATGCAATGACTCTAGTGGTTGATCCATGTGTGGTTTGTGAAAAGAACACACATACAATGACTCTAGTGTTGGTTTTAGTATATAAGAACACACATGCAATGACTCTAGTGGTTGATCCATGTGTGGTTTGTGGAAATAACACATATGCAATGACTCTAGTGGTTGATCCATGTGTGGTTTGTGGAAATAAGACACATGCAATGACTCTAGTGGGTCCACATGTGTGGTTTGTGTTAAGAACACACATGCAATGACTCTGGTTGATCCATATGTGGTTTTTGGAAAGAACACACATGCAATGACAACTGGTGGATCCATGTGTGGTTTGTGGAAAAGAACACACATCCAATGACTCTAGTGCTGGTTTGTGGTTTTAGTATAAGAATAAACATGCAATGACTCTAGTGGTTGATCCATGTGTGGTTTGTGGAAATAACACACATGCAATGACTCTGGTTGATCCATATGTGGTATGTGGAAAGAACACACATGCAATGACCACTGGTGGATCCATGTGTGGTTTGTGGAAAAGAACACACATGCAATGACTCTAGTGCTGGTTTGTGGTTTTAGTATAAGAACAAACATGCAATGACTCTAGTGGTTGATCCATGTGTGGTTTGTGGAAAGAAGACACATGCAATGACTCTGGTTGATCCATATGTGGTTTGTGGAAAAAACACACATGCAATGACCACTGGTGGATCCATGTGTGGTTTGTGGAAAAGAACACACATGCAATGACTCTAGTACTAGTTTGTGGTTTTAGTATAAGAACACACATGCAATGACTCTTGTGGTTGATCCATGTGTGGTTTGTGGAAAGAACACACATGCAATGACTCTGGTTTATCCATGTGTGGTTTGTGGAAAGAACACACATGCAATGACCACTGGTGGATCCATGTGTGGTTTGTGGAAAAGAACACACATGCAATGACTCTAGTACTGGTTTGAGGTTTTAGTATAAGAACACACATGCAATGACTCTAGTGGTTGATCTATGTGTGGTTTGTGGAAATAACACACATGCAATGACTCTAGTGGTTCATCCATGTGTGGTTTGTGGAAAGAACACACATGCAATTACCACTGGTGGATCCATGTTGGTTTTTGTGTAAGAACACACATGCAATGACTCTAGTACTGGTTTGTGGTTTTAGTATAAGAACACACATCCAATGACTCTTGTGGTTGATCCATGTGTGGTTTGTGGAAAGAACACACATGCAATGACTCTGGTTTATCCATGTGTGGTTTGTGGAAAGAACACACATGCAATGACCACCGGTGGATCCATGTGTGGTTTGTGGAAAAGAACACACATGCAATGACTCTAGTACTGGTTTGTGGTTTTAGTATAAGAACACATATGCAATGACTCTAGTGGTTGATCCATGTGTGGTTTGTGGAAATAACACACATGCAATGACTCTAGTGGTTGATCCATGTGTGGTTTATGGAAAGAACACACATGTAATGACCACTGGTGGATCCATGTTGGTTTTTGTGTAAGAACACACATGCAACGACTCTAGTACTGGTTTGTGGTTTTAGTATAAGAACACACAAGCAATGACTCTAGTAGTTGATCCATGTGTGGTTTGTGGAATTAACACACATCCAATGACTATAATGGGTCCACATGTGTGGTTTGTGGAAAGAACACACATGCAATGACTCTGGTTGATCCATATGTGGTTTGTGGAAAGAACACACATGCAATGACCACTGGTGGATCCATGTGTTTTGTGGAAAAGAACACACATGCAATGATCACTGGTGGATCCATGTGTGGTTTGTGAAAAGAACACACATGCAATGACTCTAGTGTTAGTTTTAGTATAAGAACACACATGCAATGACTCTAGTGGTTGATCCATATGTGGTTTGTGGAAAGAACACACATGCAATGACTGTAATGGGTCCACATGTGTGGTTTGTGGAAAGAACACACATGAATGACTCTGGTTGATCCATATGTGGTTTCTGGAAAGAACACACATGCAATGACTCTAGTGGTGGATCCATGTGTGGTTTGTGGAAAAGAACACACATGCAATGACTCTAGTGCTGGTTTGTGGTTTAAGTATAAGAACAAACATGCAATGACTCTAGTGGTTGATCCATGTATGGTTTGTGGAAAGAACACACATGCAATGACTAGTGGTTGATCCATATGTGGTTTGTGCAAAGAACACACATGCAATGACCACTGGTGGATCCATGTGTGGTTTGTGGAAAAGAACACACATGTAATGACTCTAGTGCTGGTTTGTGGTTTTAGTATAAGAACAAACATGCAATGACTCTAGTGGTTGATCCATGTGTGGTTTGTGGAAAGAACACACATGCAATGACTCTGGTTGATCCATGTGTGGTTTGTGGAAAGAACACACATGCAATGACCACTGGTGGATCCATGTGTGGTTTGTGGAAAAGAACACACATGCAATGACTCTAGTACTGGTTTGTGGTTTTAGTATAAGAACACACATGCAATGACTCTAGTGGTTGATCCATGTGTGGTTTGTGAAAATAACACACATGCAATGACTTTGGTGGTTGATCCATGTGTGGTTTGTGGAAAGAACACACATGCAATGACCACTGGTGGATCCATGTGTGGTTTATGGAAAAGAACACACATGCAATGACTCTAGTGGTTGATCCATGTTTGTTTGTGGAAATAACACACATGCAATGACTCTAGTGGTTGATCCATGTGTGGTTTGTGAAAAGAACACACCTGCAACGACTCTAGTGTTGGTTTTAGTATAAGAACACACATGCAATGACTCTAGTGGTTGATCCATGTGTGGTTTCTGGAAATAACACATATGCAATGACTCTAGTGGTTGATCCATGTGTGGTTTGTGGAAATAACACACATGCAATGACTCTAGTGGGTCCACATGTGTGGTTTGTGTTAAGAACACACATGCAATGACTCTGGTTGATCCATATGTGGTTTGTGGAAAGAACACACATGCAATGACAACTGGTGGATCCATGTGTGGTTTGTGGAAAAGAACACACATGCAATGACTCTAGTGCTGGGATGTGGTTTTAGTATAAGAATAAACATGCAATGACTCTAGTGGTTGATCCATGTGTGGTTTGTGGAAAGAACACACATGCAATGACTCTGGTTGATCCATATGTGTTATGTGGAAAGAACACACATGCAATGACCACTGGTGGATCCATGTGTGGTTTGTGGAAAAGAACACACATGCAATGACTCTAGTGCTGGTTTGTGGTTTTAGTATAAGAACAAACATGCAATGACTCTAGTGGTTGATCCATGTGTGGTTTGTGGAAAGAACACACATGCAATGACTCTGGTTGATCCATATGTGGTTTGTGGAAAAAACACACATGCAATGACCACTGGTGGATCCATGTGTGGTTTGTGGAAAAGAACACACATGCAATGACTCTAGTACTAGTTTGTGGTTTTAGTATAAGAACACACATGCAATGACTCTTGTGGTTGATCCATGTGTGGTTTGTGGAAAGAACACACATGCAATGACTCTGGTTGATCCATGTGTGGTTTGTGGAAAGAACACACATGCAATGACCACTAGTGGATCCATGTGTGGTTTGTGGAAAAGAACACACATCCAATGACTCTAGTACTGGTTTGTGGTTTTAGTATAAGAACACACATGCAATGACTCTAGTGGTTGATCTATGTGTGGTTTGTGGAAATAACACACATGCAATGACTCTAGTGGTTGATCCATGTATGGTTTGTGGAAAGAACACACATGCAATTACCACTGGTGGATCCATGTTGGTTTTTATGTAAGAACACACATGCAATTACTCTAGTACTTTTTTGTGGTTTTAGTATAAGAACACACATGCAATGACTCTTGTGGTTGATCCATGTGTGGTTTGTGGAAAGAACACACATGCAATGACTCTGGTTTATCCATGTGTGGTTTGTGGAAAGAACACACATGCAATGACCACTGGTGGATCCATGTGTGGTTTGTGGAAAAGAACACACATGCAATGACTCTAGTGGTTGATCCATGTTTGTTTGTGGAAATAACACACATGCAATGACTCTAGTGGTTGATCCATGTGTGGTTTGTGAAAAGAACACACCTGCAATGACTCTAGTGTTGGTTTTAGTATAAGAACACACATGCAATGACTCTAGTGGTTGATCCATGTGTGGTTTGTGGAAATAACACATATGCAATGACTCTAGTGGTTGATCCATGTGTGGTTTGTGGAAATAACACACATGCAATGACTGTAATGGGTCCACATGGGGTTTGTGGAAAGAACACACATGCAATGACCACTGGTTGATCCATAAGTTGTTTGTGTAAAAGAACACACATGCAATGAGTCTAGTGGATCCATGTTTGGTTTGTGGAAAAGAGCACACATGCAATGACTCTAGTGGTTGATCATTGTGTGGTTTCTAGAAAGAACACACATGCAATGACTCTGGTTGATCCATGTGTGGTTTGTGGAAAGAACACACATGCAAAGACCACTAGTGGATCCATGTGTGGTTTGTGGAAAAGAACACACATGCAATGACTCTAGTACTGGTTTGTGGTTTCAGTATAAGAACACACATGCAATGACTCTAGTGGTTGATCCATGTGTGGTTTGTGGAAAGAACACACATGCAATGACTCTAGTTGTTGATCCATGTGGTTTGTGGAAAGAACACACATGCAATGACTCTGGTTGATCCATATATGGTTTGTGGAAAGAACACACATGCAATGACCACTGGTGGATCCATGTGTGGTTTGTGGAAAAGAACACACATACAATGACTCTAGTGCTGGTTTGTGGTTTTAGTATAAGAACAAACATGCAATGACTCTAGTGGTTGATCCATGTGTGGTTTGTGGAAAGAACACACATGCAATGACTCTAGTGGTTGATCCATGTGTGGTTTGTGGAAAGAACACACATGCAATGACCACTTGTGGATCCATGTGTGGTTTGTGGAAAAGAACACACATGCAATGACTCTAGTGGTTGATCCATGTTTGTTTGTGGAAATAACACACATGCAATGACTCTAGTGGTTGATCCATGTGTGGTTTGTGAAAAGAACACACATACAATGACTCTAGTGTTGGTTTTAGTATATAAGAACACACATGCAATGACTCTAGTGGTTGATCCATGTGTGGTTTGTGGAAATAACACATATGCAATGACTCTAGTGGTTGATCCATGTGTGGTTTGTGGAAATAAGACACATGCAATGACTCTAGTGGGTCCACATGTGTGGTTTGTGTTAAGAACACACATGCAATGACTCTGGTTGATCCATATGTGGTTTGTGGAAAGAACACACATGCAATGACAACTGGTGGATCCATGTGTGGTTTGTGGAAAAGAACACACATGCAATGACTCTAGTGCTGGTTTGTGGTTTTAGTATAAGAATAAACATGCAATGACTCTAGTGGTTGATCCATGTGTGGTTTGTGGAAAGAACACACATGCAATGACTCTGGTTGATCCATGTTTGTTTGTGGAAATAACACACATGCAATGACTCTAGTGGTTGATCCATGTGTGGTTTGTGAAAAGAACACACCTGCAACGACTAGTGTTGGTTTTAGTATAAGAACACACATGCAATGACTCTAGTGGTTGATCCATGTGTGGTTTGTGGAAATAACACACATGCAATGACTCTAGTGGTTGATCCATATTTGTTTGTGGAAATAACACACATGCAATGACTCTAGTGGTTGATCCATGTGTGGTTTGTGAAAAGAACACACATACAATGACTCTAGTGTTGGTTTTAGTATATAAGAACACACATGCAATGACTCTAGTGGTTGATCCATGTGTGGTTTGTGGAAATAACACATATGCAATGACTCTAGTGGTTGATCCATGTGTGGTTTGTGGAAATAACACACATGCAATGACTCTAGTGGGTCCACATGTGTGGTTTGTGTTAAGAACACACATGCAATGACTCTGGTTGATTCATATGTGGTTTTTGGAAAGAACACACATGCAATGACAACTGGTGGATCCATGTGTGGTTTGTGGAAAAGAACACACATGCAATGACTCTAGTGCTGGTTTGTGGTTTTAGTATAAGAATAAACATGCAATGACTCTAGTGGTTGATCCATGTGTGGTTTGTGGAAAGAACACACATGCAATGACTCTGGTTGATCCATATGTGGTATGTGGAAAGAACACACATGCAATGACCACTGGTGGATCCATGTGTGGTTTGTGGAAAGAACACACATGAAATGACTAGTGGTTGATCCATATGTGGTTTGTGCAAAGAACACACATGCAATGTCCACTGGTGGATCCATGTGTGGTGTGTGGACAAGAACACACATGCAATGACTCTAGTGCTGGTTTGTTGTTTTAGTATAACAACAAACATGCAATGACTCTAGTGGTTGATCCATGTGTGGTTTGTGGAAAGAACACACATGCAATGACTCTGGTTGATCCATGTGTGGTTTTAGGAAAGAACACACATGCAATGACCACTAGTGGATCCATGTGTGGTTTGTGGAAAAGAACACATATGCAATGACTCTAGTACTGGTTTGTGGTTTTAGTATAAGAACACACATGCAATGACTCTAGTGGTTGATCCATGTGTGGTTTGCGGAAATAACCCACATGCAATGGCTTTGGTGGTTGATCCATGTGTGGTTTGTGGAAAGAACACACATGCAATGACCACTGGTGGATCCATGTGTGGTTTATGGAAAAGAACACACATGCAATGACTCTAGTGGTTGATCCATGTTTGTTTGTGGAAATAACACACATGCAATGACTCTAGTGGTTGATCCATGTGTGGTTTGTGAAAAGAACACACCTACAACGACTCTATTGTTGGTTTTAGTATAAGAACACACATGCAATGACTCTAGTGGTTGATCCATGTGTGGTTTGTGGAAATAACACACATGCAATGACTCTAATGGTTGATCCATATTTGTTTGTGGAAATAACACACATGCAATGACTCTAGTGGTTGATCCATGTGTGGTTTGTGAAAAGAACAAACATACAATGACTCTAGTGTTGGTTTTAGTATATAAGAACACACATGCAATGACTCTAGTGGTTGATCCATGTGTGGTTTGTGGAAATAACACATATGCAATGACTCTAGTGGTTGATCCATGTGTGGTTTATGGAAATAACACACATGCAATGACTCTAGTGGGTCCACATGTGTGGTTTGTGTTAAGAACACACATGCAATGACTCTGGTTGATTCATATGTGGTTTTTGGAAAGAACACACATGCAATGACAACTGGTGGATCCATGTGTGGTTTGTGGAAAAGAACACACATGCAATGACTCTAGTGCTGGTTTGTGGTTTTAGTATAAGAATAAACATGCGATGACTCTAGTGGTTGATCCATGTGTGGTTTGTGGAAAGAACACACATGCAATGACTCTGGTTGATCCATATGTGGTATGTGGAAAGAATACACATGCAATGACCACTGGTGGATCCATGTGTGGTTTGTGGAAAGAACACACATGCAATGACTAGTGGTTGATCCATATGTGGTTTGTGCAAAGAACACACATGCAATGTCCACTGGTGGATCCATGTGTGGTGTGTGGACAAGAACACACATGCAATGACTCTAGTGCTGGTTTGTTGTTTTAGTATAACAACAAACATGCAATGACTCTAGTGGTTGATCCATGTGTGGTTTGTGGAAAGAACACACATGCAATGACTCTGGTTGATCCATGTGTGGTTTTAGGAAAGAACACACATGCAATGACCACTAGTGGATCCATGTGTGGTTTGTGGAAAAGAACACACATGCAATGACTCTAGTACTGGTCTGTGGTTTTAGTATAAGAACACACATGCAATGACTCTAGTGGTTGATCCATGTGTGGTTTGCGGAAATAACACACATGCAATGGCTTTGGTGGTTGATCCATATGTCGTTTGTGGAAAGAATACACATGCAATGACCACTGGTGGATCCATGAGTGGTTTATGGAAAAGAACACACATGCAATGACTCTAGTGGATGATCCATGTTTGTTTGTGGAAATAACACACATGCAATGACTCTAGTGGTTGATCCATGTGTGGTTTCTGAAAAGAACACACATGTAATGACTCTAGTGTTGGTTTTAGTATAAGAACACACATGCAATGACTCTAGTGGTTGATCCATGTGTGGTTTGTGGAAATAACACATAATGACTCTAGTGGTTGATCCATGTGTGGTTTGTGGAAAGAACACACATGCAATGACCACTAGTGGATCCATGTGTGGTTTGTGGAAAAGAACACACATGCAATGACTCTAGTACTGGTTTGTGGTTTTAGTATAAGAACACACATGCAATGACTCTAGTGGTTGATCCATGTGTGGTTTGTGGAAAAGAACACACATGCAATGACTCTAGTGGTTGATCCATGTTTGTTTGTGGAAATAACACACATGCAATGATTCTAGTGGTTGATCCATGTGTGGTTTGTGAAAAGAACACACATACAATGACTCTAGTGTTGGTTTTAGTATATAAGAACACACATGCAATGACTCTAGTGGTTCATCCATGTGTGGTTTGTGGAAATAACACATATGCAATGACTCTAGTGGTTGATCCATGTGTGGTTTGTGGAAATAACACACATGCAATGACTCTAGTGGGTCCACATGTGTGGTTTGTGTTAAGAACACACATGCAATGACTCTGGTTGATCCATATGTGGTTTTTGGAAAGAACACACATGCAATGACAACTGGTGGATCCATGTGTGGTTTGTGGAAAAGAACACACATGCAATGACTCTAGTGCTGGTTTGTGGTTTTAGTATAAGAATAAACATGCAATGACTCTAGTGGTTGATCCCTGTGTGGTTTGTGGAAAGAACACACATGCAATGACTCTGGTCGATCCATATGTGGTATGTGGAAAGAACACACATGCAATGACCACTGGTGGATCCATGTGTGGTTTGTGGAAAAGAACACACATGCAATGACTCTAGTGCTGGTTTGTGGTTTTAGTATAAGAACAAACACGCGATGACTCTAGTGGTTGATCCATGTTTGGTTTTAGGAAAGAACACACATGCAATGACTCTGGTTGATCCATATGTGGTTTGTGGAAAAAACACACATGCAATGACCACTGGTGGATCCATGTGTGGTTTGTGGAAAAGAACACACATGCAATGACTCTAGTACTAGTTTGTGGTTTTAGTATAAGAACACACATGCAATGACTCTTGTGGTTGATCCATGTGTGGTTTGTGGAAAGAACACACATGCAATGACTCTGGTATATACATGTGTGGTTTGTGGAAAGAACACACATGCAATGACCACTAGTGGATCCATGTGTGGTTTGTGGAAAAGAACACACATGCAATGACTCTAGTACTGGTTTGTGGTTTTAGTATAAGAACACACATGCAATGACTCTAGTGGTTGATCTATGTGTGGTTTGTGGAAATAACACACATGCAATGACTCTAGTGGTTGAGCCATGTGTGGTTTGTGGAAAGAACACACATGCAATGACCACTGGTGGATCCATGTTGGTTTTTGTGTAAGAACACACATGCAATTACTCTAGTACTGGTTTGTTGTTTTAGTATAAGAACACACATGCAATGACTCTAGTGGTTGATCCATATATGGTTTGTGGAAATAACACACATGCAATGACTGTAATGGGTCCACATGTGTGGTTAGTGGAAAGAACACGCATGCAATGACTCTGGTTGATCCATATGTGGTTTGTGGAAAGAACACACATGCAATGACCACTGGTGGATCCATGTGTGGTTTGTGGAAAAGAACACACATGCAATGACCACTGGTGGATCCATGTGTGGTTTGTGAAAAGAACACACATGCAATTACTCTAGTGTTGGTTTTAGTATAAGAACACAAATGCAATGACTCTAGTGGTTGATCCATTTGTGGTTTGTGGAAAGAACACACATGCAATGACTCTAGTGGTTGATCCATGTGTGGTTTGTGGAAATAACACACATGCAATGACTGTAATGGGTCCACATGTGTGGTTTGTGGAAAGAACACACATGCAATGACTCTGGTTGATCCATATGTGGTTTCTAGAAAGAACACACATGCAATGACCCTAGTGGTGGATCCATGTGTGGTTTGTGGAAAAGAACACACATGCAATGACTCTAGTGCTGGTTTGTGGTTTTAGTATAAGAACAAACATGCAATGACTCTAGTGGTTGGTCCATGTGTGGTTTGTGGAAAGAACACACATGCAATGACTAGTGGTTGATCCATATGTGGTTTGTGCAAAGAACACACATGCAATGACCACTGGTGGATCCATGTGTGGTGTGTGGAAAAGAACACACATGCAATGACTCTAGTGCTGGTTTGTGGTTTTAGTATAACAACAAACATGCAATGACTCTAGTGGTTGATCCATGTGTGGTTTGTGGAAAGAACACACATGCAATGACTCTGGTTGATCCATGTGTGGTTTGTGGAAAGAACACACATGCAATGACCACTGGTGGATCCATGTGTGGTTTGTGGAAAAGAACACACATGCAATGACTCTAGTACTGGTTTGTGGTTTTAGTATAAGAACACACATGCAATGACTCTAGTGGTTGATCCATGTGTGGTTAGCGGAAATAACACACATGCAATGACTTTGGTGGTTGATCCATGTGTGGTTTGTGGAAAGAACACACATGCAATGACCACTGGTGGATCCATGTGTGGTTTATGGAAAAGAACACACATGCAATGACTCTAGTGGTTGATCCATGTTTGTTTGTGGAAATAACACACATGCAATGACTCTAGTGGTTGATCCATGTGTGGTTTGTGAAAAGAACACACCTGCAACGACTCTAGTGTTGGTTTTAGTATAAGAACACACATGCAATGACTCTAGTGGTTGATCCATGTGTGGTTTGTGGAAATAACACATATGCAATGACTCTAGTGGTTGATCCATGTGTGGTTTGTGGAAATAACACACATGCAATGACTATAATGGGTCCACATGTGGTTTGCGGAAAGAACACACATGCAATGACCACTGGTTGATCCATAAGTTCTTTGTGTAAAAGAACACACATGAAATGAGTCTAGTGGATCCATGTTTGGTTTGTGGAAAAGAGCACACATGCAATGACTCTAGTGGTTGATCATTTTGTGGTTTCTGGAAAGAACACACATGCAATGACTTTGGTTGATCCATGTGTGGTTTGTGGAAAGAACACACATGCAATGACCACTAGTGGATCCATGTGTGGTTTGTGGAAAAGAACACACATGCAATGACTCTAGTACTGGTTTGTGGTTTTAGTATAAGAACACACATGCAATGACTCTAGTGGTTGATCCATGTGTGGTTTGTGGAAAGAACACACATGCAATGACTCTAGTGGTTGATCAATGTGTGGTTTGTGGAAAGAACACACATGCAATGACTCTGGTTGATCCATATATGGTTTGTGGAAAGAACACACATGCAATGACCACTGGTGGATCCGTGTGTGGTTTGTGGAAAAGAACACACATACAATGACTCTAGTGCTGGTTTGTGGTTTTAGTATAAGAACAAACATGCAATGACTCTAGTGGTTGATCCATGTGTGGTTTGTGGAAAGAACACACATGCAATGACTCTAGTGGTTGATCCATGTGTGGTTTGTGGAAAGAACACACATGCAATGACCACTGGTGGATCCATGTGTGGTTTGTGGAAAAGAACACACATGCAATGACTCTAGTGGTTGATCCATGTTTGTTTGTGGAAATAACACACATGCAATGACTCTAGTGGTTGATCCATGTGTGGTTTGTGAAAACAACACACATACAATAACTCTAGTGTTGGTTTTAGTATAAGAACACAAATGCAATGACTCTAGTGGTTGATCCATGTGTGGTTTGTGGAAATAACACATATGGAATGACTCTAGTGGTTGATCCATGTGTGGTTTGTGGAAATAACACATATGGAATGACTCTTGTGGTTGATCCATGACTATAATGGGTCCACATGTGGTTTGTGGAAAGAACACACAGGCAATGACCACTGGTTGATCCATAATTTGTTTGTGGAAAAGAACACACATGCAATGAGTCTAGTGGATCCATGTGTGGTTTGTAGAAAAGAACACACATGCAATGACTCTAGTGCTGGTTTGTGGTTTTAGTATAAGAACAAACATGCAATGACTCTACTGGTTGATCCATGTGTGGTTTGTGGAAAGAACACACATGCAATGACTCTGGTTGATCCATATGTTGTCTGTGGAAAGAACACACATGCAATAACCACTGGTGGATCCATGTGTTGTTTGTGGAAAAGAACACACATGCAATGACTCTAGTGCTGGTTTGTGGTTTTAGTACAAGAACAAACATGCAATGACTCTAGTGGTTGATCCATGTGTGGTTTGTGGAAAGAACACACATGCAATGAGTCTGGTTGATCCATGTGTGGTTTGTGGAAAGAACACACAGGCAATGACCACTGGTGGATCCATGTGTGGTTTGTGGAAAAGAACACACATGCATTGACTCTAGTAGTGGTGTGTGGTTTTAGTATAAGAACACACATGCAATGACTCTAGTGGTTGATCCATGTGTGGTATGCGGAAATGACACACATGCAATGACTTTGGTGGTTGATCCATGTGTGGTTTGTGGAAAGAACACACATGCAATGACCACTGGTGGATCCATGTGTGGTTTGTGGAAAAGAACACACATGCAATGACTCTAGTGCTGGTTTGTGGTTTTAGTATAAGAACAAACATGCAATGACTCTAGTGGTTGATCCATGTGTGGTTTGTGGAAAGAACACACATGCAATGACTCTGGTTGATCCATATGTGGTATGTGGAAAGAACACACATGCAATGACCACTAGTGGATCCATGTGTGGTTTGTGGAAAAGAACAAACATGCAATGACTCTAGTGCTGGTTTGTGGTTTTAGTATAAGAACAAACATGCAATGACTCTAGTGGTTGATCCATGTGTGGTTTGTGGAAAGAACACACATGCAATGACTCTGGTTGATCCATATGTGGTTTGTGGAAAAACACACATGCAATGACCATTGGTGGATCCATGTGTGGTTTGTGGAAAAGAACACACATGCAATGGATCTAGTACTAGTTTGTGGTTTTAGTATAAGAACACACATGCAATGACTCTTGTGGTTGATCCATGTGTGGTTTGTGGAAAGAACACACATGCAATGACTCTGGTATATCCATGTGTGGTTTGTGGAAAGAACACACATGCAATGACCACTGGTGGATCCATGTGTGGTTTGTGGAAAAGAACACACATGCAATGACTCTAGTACTGGTTTGTGGTTTTAGTATAAGAACACACATGCAATGACTCTAGTGGTTGATCTATGTGTGGTTTGTGGAAATAACACACATGCAATGACTCTAGTGGTTGATCCATGTGTGGTTTGTGGAAACAACACACATGCAATGACCACTGGTGGATCCATGTTGGTTTTTGTGTAAGAACACACATGCAATGACTCTAGTACTGGTTTGTGGTTTTAGTATAAGAACACACATGCAATGACTCTAGTGGTTGATCCATATGTGGTTTGTGGAAATAACACACATGCAATGACTGTAATGGGTCCACATGTGTGGTTTGTGGAAATAACACACATGCAATGACTCTGGTTGATCCATATGTGGTTTGTGGAAAGAACACACATGCAATGACCACTGGTGGATCCATGTGTGGTTTGTGGAAAAGAACACACATGCAATGACCACTGGTGGATCCATGTGTGGTTTGTGAAAAGAACACACATGCAATGACTCTAGTGTTGGTTTTAGTATAAGAACACACATGCAATGACCCTAGTGGTTGATCCATATGTGGTTTGTGGAAAGAACACACATGCAATGACTCTAGTGGTTGATCCATGTGTGGTTTGTGGAAATAACACACATGCAATGACTGTAATGGGTCCACATGTGTGGTTTGTGGAAAGAACACACATGCAATGACTCTGGTTGATCCATATGTGGTTTCTAGAAAGAACACACATATAATGACTCTAGTGGTGGATCCATGTGTGGTTTGTGGAAAAGAACACACATGCAATGACTCTAGTGCTGGTTTGTGGTTTTAGTATAAGAACAAACATGCAATGACTCTAGTGGTTGATCCATGTGTGGTTTATGGAAAGAACACACATGCAATGACTAGTGGTTGATCCATATGTGGTTTGTGCAAAGAACACAGATGCAATGACCACTGGTGGATCCATGTGTGGTTTGTGGAAAAGATCACACATGCAATGACTCTAGTGCTGGTTTGTGGTTTTAGTATAAGAACAAACATGCAATGACTCTAGTGGTTGGTCCATGTGTGGTTTGTTGAAAGAACACACATGCAATGACTAGTGGTTGATCCATATGTGGTTTGTGCAAAGAACACACATGCAATGACCACTGGTGGATCCATGTGTGGTGTGTGGAAAAGAACACACATGCAATGACTCTAGTGCTGGTTTGTGGTTTTAGTATAACAACAAACATGCAATGACTCTAGTGGTTGATCCATGTGTGGTTTGTGGAAAGAACACACATGCAATGACTCTGGTTGATCCATGTGTGGTTTGTGGAAAGAACACACATGCAATGACCACTAGTGGATCCATGTGTGGTTTGTGGAAAAGAACACACATATGCAATGACTCTAGTACTGGTTTGTGGTTTTAGTATAAGAACACACATGCAATGACTCTAGTGGTTGATCCATGTGTGGTTTGCGGAAATAACACACATGCAATGACTTTGGTGGTAGATCCATGTGTGGTTTGTGGAAAGAACACACATGCAATGACCACTGGTGGATCCATGTGTGGTTTATGGAAAAGAACACACATGCAATGACTCTAGTGGTTGATCCATGTTTGTTTGTGGAAATAACACACATGCAATGACTCTAGTGGTTGATCCATGTGTGGTTTGTGAAAAGAACACACCTGCAACGACTCTAGTGTTGGTTTTAGTATAAGAACACACATGCAATGACTATAGTGGTTGATCCATGTGTGGTTTGTGGAAATAACACATATGCAATGACTCTAGTGGTTGATCCATGTGTGGTTTGTGGAAATAACACACATGCAATGACTATAATGGGTCCACATGTGGTTTGTGGAAAGAACACACATGCAATGACCACTGGTTGATCCATAAGTTCTTTGTGTAAAAGAACACACATGCAATGAGTCTAGTGGATCCATGTTTGGTTTGTGGAAAAGAGCACACATGCAATGACTCTAGTGGTTGATCATTGTGTGGTTTCTGGAAAGAACACACATGCAATGACTCTGGTCGATCCATGTGTGGTTTGTGGAAAGAACACACATGCAATGACCACTAGTGGATCCATGTGTGGTTTGTGGAAAAGAACACACATGCAATGACTCTAGTACTGCTTTGTGGTTTTAGTATAAGAACACACATGCAATGACTCTAGTGGTTGATCCATGTGTGGTTTGTGGAAAGAACACACATGCAATGACTCTAGTGGTTGATCCATGTGTGGTTTGTGGAAAGAACACACATGCAATGACTCTGGTTGATCCATATATGGTTTGTGGAAAGAACACACATGCAATGACCACTGGTGGAGCCATGTGTGGTTTGTGGAAAAGAACACACATACAATGACTCTAGTGCTGGTTTGTGGTTTTAGTATAAGAACAAACATGCAATGACTCTAGTGGTTGATCCATGTGTGGTTTGTGGAAAAAACACATGCAATGACTCTAGTGGTTGATCCATGTGTGGTTTGTGGAAATAACACACATGCAATGACCACTGGTGGATCCATGTGTGGTTTGTGGAAAAGAACACACATGCAATGACTCTAGTGGTTGATCCATGTTTGTTTGTGGAAATAACACACATGCAATGACTCTAGTGGTTGATCCATGTGTGGTTTGTGAAAAGAACACACATACAATGACTCTAGTGTTGGTTTTAGTATAAGAACACACATGCAATGACTCTAGTGGTTGATCCATGTGTGGTTTGTGGAAATAACACATATGGAATGACTCTAGTGGTTGATCCATGTGTGGTTTGTGGAAATAACACATATGGAATGACTCTAGTGGTTGATCCATGTGTGGTTTGTGGAAATAACACACGTGCAATGACTATAATGGGTCCACATGTGGTTTGTGGAAAGAACACACAGGCAATGACCACTGGTTCATCCATAATTTGTTTGTGGAAAATAACACACATGCAATGAGTCTAGTGGATCCATGTGTGGTTTGTGGAAAAGAACACACATGCAATGACTCTAGTGCTGGTTTGTGGTTTTAGTATAAGAACAAACATGCAATGACTCTACTGGTTGATCCATGTGTGGTTTGTGGAAAGAACACACATGCAATGACTCTGGTTGATCCATATGTGGTCTATGGAATGAACACACATGCAATGACCACTGGTGGATCCATGTGTTGTTTGTGGAAAAGAACACACATGCAATGACTCTAGTGCTGGTTTGTGGTATTAGTATAAGAACAAACATGCAATGACTCTAGTGGTTGATCCATGTGTGGTTTCTGGAAAGAACACACATGCAATGACTCTGGTTGATCCATGTGTGGCTTGTGGAAAGAACACACATGCAATGACCACTGGTGGATCCATGTGTGGTTTGTGGAAAAGAACACACATGCAATGACTCTAGTACTGGTTTGTGGTTTTAGTATAAGAACACACATGCAATGACTCTAGTGGTTGATCCATGTGTGGTTTGCGGAAATAACACACATGCAATGAATTTGGTGGTTGATCCATGTGTGGTTTGTGGAAAGAACACACATGCAATGACCACTGGTGGATCCATGTGTGGTTTGTGGAAAAGAACACACATGTAATGACTCTAGTGCTAGTTTATGGTTTTAGTATAAGAAAAAACATGCAATGACTCTATTGGTTGATCCATGTGTGGTTTGTGGAAAGAACACACATGCAATGACTCTGGTTGATCCATATGTGGTATGTGGAAAGAACACACATGCAATGACCACTCGTGGATCCATGTGTGGTTTCTGGAAAAGAACACACATGCAATGACTCTAGTGCTAGTTTGTGGTTTTAGTATAAGAACAAACATGCAATGACTCTAGTGGTTGATCCATGTGTGGTTTGTGGAAAGAACAAACATGCAATGACTCTGGTTGATCCATATGTGGTTTGTGGAAAAAACACACATGCAATGACCATTGGTGGATCCATGTGTGGTTTGTGGAAAAGAACACACATGCAATGACTCTAGTACTAGTTTGTGGTTTTAGTATAAGAACACACATGCAATGACTCTTGTGGTTGATCCATGTGTGGTTTGTGGAAAGAACACACATGCAATGACTCTGGTATATCCATGTGTGGTTTGTGGAAAGAACACACATGCAATGACCACTGGTGGATCCATGTGTGGTTTGTGGAAAAGAACACACATGCAATGACTCTAGTACTGGTTTGTGGTTTTAGTATAAGAACACACATGCAATGACTCTAGTGGTTGATCTATGTGTGGTTTGTGGAAATAACACACATGCAATGACTCTAGTGGTTGATCCATGTGTGGTTTATGGAAAGAACACACATGCAATGACCACTGGTGGATCCATGTTGGTTTTTGTGTAAGAACACACATGCAATGACTCTAGTACTGGTTTGTGGTTTTAGTATAAGAACACACATGCAATGACTCTAGTGGTTGATCCATATGTGGTTTTTGGAAATAACACACATGCAATGACTGTAATGGGTCCACATGTGTGGTTTGTGGAAAGAACACACATGCAATGACTCTGGTTGATCCATATGTGGTTTGTGGAAAGAACACACATGCAATGACCACTGGTGGATCCATGTGTGGTTTGTAGAAAAGAAAACACATGCAATGACCACTGGTGGATCCATCTGTGGTTTGTGAAAAGAACACACATGCAATGACTCTGGTGTTGGTTTTAGTATAAGAACACACATGCAATGACCCTAGTGGTTGATCCATATGTGGTTTGTGGAAAGAACACACATGCAATGACTCTAGTGGTTGATCCATGTGTGGTTTGTGGAAATAACACACATGCAATGACTGTAATGGGTCCACATGTGTGGTTTGTGGAAAGAACACACATGCAATGACTCTGGTTGATCCATATGTGCTTTCTAGAAAGAACACACATGCAATGACTCTAGTGCTGGATCCATGTGTGGTTTGTGGAAAAGAACACACATGCAATGACTCTAGTGCTGGTTTGTGGTGTTAGTATAAGAACAAACATGCAATGACTCTAGTGGTTGATCCATGTGTGGTTTGTGGAAAGAACACACATGCAACGACTAGTGGTTGATCCATATGTGGTTTGTGCAAAGAACACACATGCAATGACCACTGGTGGATCCATGTTTGGTTTGTGGAAAAGAACACACATGCAATGACTCTAGTGCTGGTTTGTGGTTTTAGTGTAAGAACAAACATGCAATGACTCTAGTGGTTGATCCATGTGTGGTTTGTGGAAAGAACACACATGCAATGACTCTGGTTGATCCATGTGTGGTTTGTGGAAAGAACACACATGCAATGACCACTGGTGGATCCATGTGTGGTTTGTGGAAAAGAACACACATTCAATGACTCTAGTACTGGTTTGTGGTTTTAGTATAAGAACACACATGCAATGACTCTAGTGGTTGATCCATGTGTGGTTTGCGGAAATAACACACATGCAATGACTTTGGTGGTTGATCCATGTGTGGTTTGTGGAAAGAACACACATGCAATGACCACTGGTGGATCCATGTGTGGTTTATGGAAAAGAACACACATGCAATGACTCTAGTGGTTGATCCATGTTTGTTTGTGTAAATAACACACATGCAATGGCTCTAGTGGTTGATCCATGTGTGGTTTGTGAGAAGAACACACCTGCAACGACTCTAGTATTGGTTTTAGTATAAGAACACACATGCAATGACTCTAGTGGTTGATCCATGTGTGGTTTGTGGAAATAACACATATGCAATGACTCTAGTGGTTGATCCATGTGTGGTTTGTGGAAATAACACACATGCAATGACTGTAATGGGTCCACATGTGGTTTGTGGAAAGAACACACATGCAATGACCACTGGTTGATCCATAAGTTGTTTGTGTAAAAGAACACACATGCAATGAGTCTAGTGGATCCATGTTTGGTTTGTGGAAAAGAGCACACATGCAATGACTCTAGTGGTTGATCATTGTGTGGTTTCTGGGAAGAACACACATGCAATGACTCTGGTTGATCCATGTGTGGTTTGTGGAAAGAACACACATGCAATGACCACTAGTGGATCCATGTGTGGTTTGTGGAAAAGAACACACATGCAATGACTCTAGTACTGGTTTGTGGTTTTAGTATAAGAACACACATGCAATGACTCTAGTGGTTGATCCATGTGTGGTTTGTGGAAAGAACACACATGCAATGACTCTAGTGGTTGATCCATGTGTGGTTTGTGGAAAGAACACACATGCAATGACTCTGGTTGATCCATATATGGTTTGTGGAAAGAACACACATGCAATGACCACTGGTGGATCCCTGTGTGGTTTGTGGAAAAGAACACACATACAATGACTCTAGTGCTGGTTTGTGGTTTTAGTATAAGAACAAACATGCAATGACTCTAGTGGTTGATCCATGTGTGGTTTGTGGAAAGAACACACATGCAATGACTCTAGTGGTTGATCCATGTGTGGTTTGTGGAAAGAACACACATGCAATGACCACTGGTGGATCCATGTGTGGTTTGTGGAAAAAGAACACACATGCAATGACTCTAGTGGTTGATCCATGTTTGTTTGTGGAAATAACACACATGCAATGACTCTAGTGGTTGATCCATGTGTGGTTTGTGAAAAAAAACACATACAATGACTCTAGTGTTGGACTTAGTATAAGAACACACATGCAATGACTCTAGTGGTTGATCCATGTGTGGTTTGTGGAAATAACACATATGGAATGACTCTAGTGGTTGATCCATGTGTGGTTTGTGGAAATAACACATATGGAATGACTCTAGTGGTTGATCCATGTGTGGTTTGTGGAAATAACACACATGCAATGACTATAATGGGTCCACATGTGGTTTGTGGAAAGAACCCACAGGCAATGACCACTGGTTGATCCATAATTTGTTTGTGGAAAAGAACACACATGCAATGAGTCTAGTGGATCCATGTGTGGTTTGTGGAAAAGAACACACATGCAATGACTCTAGTGCTGGTTTGTGGTTTTAGTATAAGAACAAACATGCAATGACTCTAGTGGTTGATCCATGTGTGGTTTGTGGAAAGAACACACATGCAATGACTCTGGTTGTTCCATATATGGTCTGTGGAAAGAACACACATGCAATGACCACTGGTGGATCCATGTGTGGTTTGTGGAAAAGAACACACATGCAATGACTCTAGTGCTGGTTTGTGGTTTTAGTATAAGAACAAACATGCAATGACTCTAGTGGTTGATCCATGTGTGGTTTGTGGAAAGAACACACATGCAATGACTCTGGTTGGTCCATGTTGGTTTTAGTATAAGAACACACATGCAATGACTCTAGTGGTTGATCCATGTTTGTTTGTGGTTTTAGTATAAGAACAAACATCCTCTCTCTCTCTCAGAAGCCTAAACCTGTGCCCACTCTGTCTGCTACGCCCTGATTGGTTGTCACAGCTGTCACGCGGATCGTGCGCACCAACCGTTGATCCCGTGTGATCCAACAAGGCTCGTTGCACACGTCGTGCCCTTCACTGGACTGCGCGAGACAGCACAGACGTCTCCCTCAACGAGACTTGTACAAGAAGGAACACGATGCCGTCCATGGAAAAAGTGGTCGAGTGGTCATGTCATGTTTAATCTAGTCTGCAAAGGCTACAAGTCTACTACACGGCAACTGGTCATCCACAGACCACCGGCTATACCATTTTTACTATGCAGCGCGCCTGCACTCTCACTTCCGCCAGGCCCCCACCACACGAACCTTCCACGCGGCAGCCGCAGCCGGAAGAGCTATCAACCGGGGCCCTCGAGGAGGCCTAAACGTCCCCGCATTAAAAACCCAGCCTATCGGGTCCGCCATTTGCACTCATCCACTACTCTCTCTTCCCTATCCAGCAAAACACCACAATCTTGAACGTACTTGCACGAACCTTCTCCATGAAACCAGTGCATGGGGGTGAGTGTCCGGGCATCGCCGCCGGGGTGGTGCTTCACGCGGCAAATCTGGAGGAGCATCACGTAGCACAGGCCGAGGAGGACGTGCAGTTCAACCCCTTGGGGGACCATGTGCATGCCGGTGCTGACGACTTCGGAGGCGCCGATGAGGGCGTGGAGTTCGACGAACACGCTACGCTCGTGTACCCGAAGGTACATCTATTTCTACATGTTTCATATTTTCTGCTCGAGCTTAATCTATCCAGGCGTCATAAAAAAATCTAGTCCTAATGATTAGATGCAACGTACGAACCGGTACATGGAGAGATCTAGTCTGTTCTGAATGAATCCACATTATTTATTTATTAATAAGTTACCAAGAACACAAACCACATTAATTTAGGAGCGAGTTGGGGAGACGGCCGTAATGAACTGCTGAACCTGTATATACATGTTATTGCATCGAAAGTAACTTGAAATGGTGGAAGGAATATATATTTATTATTTTGCTCATTTCGGTTTGTATTCCATACATTACAGGTGTATTCAAGTGAGATGGACTCTAACAAGGAGACCAGGGACAACAAGAGCCTCCATGTCATGAAGAAGCTCAAGAGCAGGATAATCCCTTTCCGCACTCGACTTGGGGAGCTCAGGTGCCCTTTCTGTAAGAAAGGAGTCAACCCGAGGATTGCCAGCTTGATTCCGCATGCGGTTGGCATCGGTAAAAGCCTGGCTAGTAAACACAAGTCGGCGACCAAGGCTAAGCACGCTGCTTATGGCAAGTTCCTGAGGGAGTATATCAAGAACGGCCTAGTGTCCCCTTACATAGGAATCAGCAACTCCTAGCCGACCAACCCCGTCATTGTGTTGGCCCGGCCACTAATAATATTTAGTTCTCTTACCGTATCTAGACCCTTAAACTATGTGGATTTGTATTTTCGTACCCTTCAAAATATATTCAAGTTCATCTGTTTATGTTGTTAAAGTTCCGGTGGCATACTCGTTAATTTGCATGGATAGAGGGGTGCCCCCGACAGATATAATGGTTATCCTGTCCACTAGATCATAGAGGATCAACGGTTGGTGGGCAAAACTGAGTACAACTGAATCGCCATGGTTAGACACGAGGGAAAAAACGTGACTCACGGTACGCGTGTGCGGTGCACGGGGCGGTAGCGGACACGTGTGGCCGTGCACGGTGCATTAGCCTACGCGGTGCACGGTAGTGCAACGAAACGCCGCTTCCCTTCTCCTTTAATAGAGGCCTCCCCACTCCCACTCCCACTCATCACGCACTCGCTCACTCAACCGTTTCCACTGTCCCATCACCTTCTGCAAACGCCCAACAAAACCCCAACCATGCCGGCGATGGAGAAGATCGGTGCGGTGGCCAGCGGTGCCTCCAAGGCAGCCGACGAGGAGCCCCCCGTCCCCGTCCCCGCATCCGCCGTAGACTCCAGCGAGGAGGCCCCCGCCGGTCTCGGACAGATCCCGCTCGGCTGGGACCCCTACGAGGAGGTTTCTACATAAGGCCGGAGAACCCCTACGACACCAGCATCGCCGACCCGTGGTCTGAGGTAACCAGGGTTTTCTCCCCTTCCCTTGTTCTTCCCCCATTCCCATTGTTGGATGCTTGATCGTATGTTATTAGGGCTCGGCTGTTCGTATTTTTTATAGTAGCTAATCCTATTGTGTTAGATCTCGATTTTCGATGAATCCCCCTGTTCGTAGTTGGGATCGGTATTCGATTTGGTTTGAGATTTGGGGAATAATTGGGAGATCTCATTCGGTTAATTTATGCAAAAAATCAATCCCGATAATCAAAGTGTCTCAATCATGTCCTTATTTCACTCTTCTGTTTTTTCTAACAGGAGGATAGCAGCGACCTCCGCAGCGACGACGAGTCGTAGGACACCAAGACTCGTCATGTGCTGAGGAGGCTGAAGTCCGGTCAGTACAACAACTTCTTCGCCGGCGTATGCAGTGCCCTTACGCCCCACCGGGAGGCTCAAAGCACGGACTTCAACTCCCTCGTGAAGCATGCCGAGGACATGAGGACCTGCGGCGAGTCCGTGAACGTCCACGGCTTCAGGGCCAAGCATTAGGCGCTCGGTCTTCACCTCCGCAACCTCCAGAAGGTGGCTATCGAGGAGGGTCGCATGCCCCCAATCAGACCCAAGGTGCCCAAGGTCAAGGGGCTGGGCAGCAAGAAGCGGAGGAGGCGCCAGAGGGAGGAGGCAGATGCCCTCCTGGCAAAGGCCACGAGGGGCCACTGATCAGCTGCTGCTGCTGCTGCTGTAAAGCAGCTTCTTTTGTCTTGTCTGTGTTGAAGTAGTCCGCTGCTCCTGCTGCTGAGCAGCCTAATTGTCAAACCTCGTTAAGTACCGTACTATATAACCTATATTAGCTGCTTTATCTACATCTGCTCTATTTACTGAATTTATTTATAGTGCTGGTTTGTTTTGCTGCTCTAGATTTGCTACCAGATTAGGGTAAAACAATCGCAAAAGGAACAATGAATGAAGAGAGAAGCTGCTCTAGATTCCCTACCTTTTTGGGCAAAAAAAACACAATTGTTAGAGAGAGAGGGGAAAGGTGCTCTTTAAAAAGGCCACTTTAGACGTCATGGCGCACGTAACGGCCAAGCCTTTGACCAGACGGCACCCCCCTCCGAGCGCATGTGAGGGCTTCGGAATATCGGGAGGGAAAAAGTGAGGACAAACGAGACACAATGTTGCTATAGCTAAATCTGACAAAAAGTTGAATTTGGCTTTACCATGCAATTTGGCTAGAGCTCCACAATGTAGTTATTCTAAATTCCTAAACTATGTGGTGCGTTGAAACCTAATGCTTTTCCACCAACACGTGTGTTGCAAAGTTGCTTGATCGTGCATGCTTACACAAGTGGACTACATAGAAACTTATAGAAGCATGGGCAAACGAGCTTCATTTCGGCAAATTCGGGACAAGCTTTGCGCAATCGGTATGCCTGATCGGCTGGGCGGCTACCCCGGGGTGCAGGGATGCTAGGTCCATGTCTATGCTTACACTTCTTAAACTTGTACACTTCCTTCTGTTCTGTCACGTTACGTCGTGTCAGCATAGCGCACCCGCTGCGGATTGGCAACGGAACGGTGGTCTATGTGACCGGTCTCTGCCACGCCAAAGCCACGTCGCACACCCGTCCCATCGCCTACCGGGACGGACGCCGAATTTAATCGCTAGGATTGGAAACCATCGGTGCTCGCCCGGTCAAACTTGCTTCTGCATGGGTATGACCGGAATATTGGTAAACGAAATTTAAGCATCGCCTTCTGTCTCCTCAGCACATCAATGTGCAAAAATCCCTAACTCATTCCTTCCGCCGGCGCCGCCACCGCAAGAACCATCAACGCTGCCACAGGCACCGCCTCCGCCTGGCCATACCACCGCAACAGATCACTCCACCTCCACGCCCAGTCCCAGCCACCACTACCGAAACTAGGCCACCACTGCTGCATTAGCTGCTGCCATGGACGCAGAGTACGGCGTGTTCAGCGATGGGAGCGACTACACCGACGAGTACACCGTCACCGCCCATGGCACCACCAAGCTGACGGTCGTCCAAACAAATGCGTCAATGGAGGTGGCCAAGGTCATCGCAATGTACGAGCGGTGGCTACAAGATCCGATGGACAGGTACAAGATCGTCGGCCTTGACCTCGAGTATACCAGAGATAGGAAGAGGACGGCGCTTTTGCAGCTGTCCATGCGTAACCACTGCCTACTATATCACGTATGTAGGGCCAAATCTGTATGCCCGGAGCTTCGCGAGTTCCTACACAGGAGGGAGATCTACTTCGTCAGCGTCGACATCAAAAACGATACCCCGAAGCTAGAACAGGATCTCCTTGTTCATGTCGTCAATCACGTCGATCTCCAACGTTTGTGGAGGTACCCGGATGGTGGTATGGGGAAAGCCGGCATGGCTAGACTCACTTCCGACATCATCGACCGCAAGTACGCCGACATGAAAATCGAGTTCCCGAAGCACCTGCACGAGCGATGGGAGTGGAGGCACCTGGATTACGATGCGATCAAATGCGACGAGGGGCGTATATACGCTACGAGATGCTCAACAGGATCTGGTGGGTGAGTGTGTTGTTTACCACTACTAGTTTCGCATTTCGTTCCTAGTTTTATCTACTTTGTATTTCATCTCTTTGTATTTTCTAAGCATTACGTGTAAGAACCAAGCTCGTATGATCCTGTGCTATTAGATACTTAACTGTATGAATTACATTCCCCTTTTTATGCTCAACATTCATTCTTACAAATTACATGCATGCCATTTGCATGCGGCAGAATCCAGGATCGACATGCATAAGGTGTGATACAGTCATAAGTCATAACCAAACCCAGATTATAGAGGAGGATATAGTCATAAACCAGATTATAGTTTGACAAAGGTAATACACAGCAGTTCGTAATTGCTCACATAGTGTACTTATGAAATAACATGTTTTCATAAACACAACAATCATGCACTAATAGTCTACATCCCAGCCTGTTGGAGAAGGCAAACGATCCTAGGATGCCTTCGGTCGCTTGCCCCGGTTTGTAGATTCATCTACGATCCGGCATCTGGGACAAACAACCTGCCTTGGTGGTGGTTCAATGATGCGATGCCTGGAACGAGATTTTACAATCTGGCGGTACAGCTCGTGGCTAACATACCCGTCAATTGCAGCGTACTTCAGATTAGGTTCAGAAAGTGGCTTATCCTCCCAGTAATCGTGCCCTAAATGCCTCCACGAACATCTCGGCAATCTGTCCTTCATGTCAGCGTACCACGGGTCTATGAGTTCGGAGACAAGAGCGGCCATCCCGGTCTTGCTGCCCTTCGTCCCTGGGATCCAGTAAATTTCCTAGATGTCCACTCTGCACTCCTTTGGGATTCTAATGTTGACAGTCGGTCTTTCAAGCAGTTTACTGTCATTCGTGATGTCAACACTGGTAAATGTTATGTGCTAGTTCACGAGAAAGTCATGAAATAGACCCCTAATGCTTTCGCCCCACCTGCATGAAAATGAATTCAGACAAATAATATAGCAATAACTTCTGCAAACAGACGGTTCAAGAACAAAAAGACAGCAAAGTCTACCAGATCCCGTCAGCCCCTTCTCGCAAAAAGGTTGGTATACGAGGACGTGCCCCTTCATGGAGAGTTGCACCACGGCGATCCTACGGCAATCGCGGCTGTACTCGAGGTCGAGACCTACGAACCTGTTTTCTTCGAACTGCAGCCAACTTGTGAAATTATTCAGAGTGTTCCTCACCGTCCGAGGGTCGGTGGTGTAGACGACATCGATCTTCTTCCCGACATATACTTCGATGTCGAAGTGCACAGTTTCTTGCCTGCCGTTGTTTCGGATGTCCGGGGCATCCATGACTACAGCCAAGAGGGAAAGGATACGAAGGAAGAGGGTGATGCGGTGGTGGAGGAAATGGATGAGGCCATGGAGGAGAAAGACGATGAGGCCGTGGAGGAGGAAATGAGACGGAGAAGTGAAAGATTGGAACCGCCCTTACCAATATCTGGAATGGTGCACGACCATTCGTAGTAGGGTGAAGGTGGCGAAAAACGGCGGTTTTACACGTCGACGCTAGCACTTCCTAAAATTTGGTCTGCGCCACTTGCATGTGGTGGAATCAATTCAAACGTGAAACGCGTTCTGGCGTGCCGACCTTCACTCACCGGCGGTAGCGCGCATTTCCCTTTTACGATTTATTTTTTCACTTCCTTAGACGGTTCTAGTGTCCGCCCTCAATAATTACGCCCCCTGTTCTTTTCTTCCACGCGGACGAGAACCGGCGGCGGCGGCGGTTCCTTGCAGATTCGCTCCCCACTCGAACAACTGCCCCCATCCCTGATTCCACCCCCTCTCAAATCCATCCGCCTCCTCATCACAACGCCTCCATTAGTCCACCACATTCCAGACTCCATTTGCCGCTATGGGTAGAGCTTGGGGTAGCAGCAGGCTGAAGCGAAAGGCATGCGACGACGACGCGGATGGCCAGGGAGACCGCTACCGCGAGGATTGGGGATGGCCGAACCTCAGCGCCGCGAACGTGCACAAGATCGCCTCGGAGTTGGACATCATCTCAGTCGGCCGCCTCGCTCGCTACATCCCTGGCTACCGTGTGACGATGCGGAACATGGACGAACAACTGTTCGGCACGTCAGGCCTTCTTTACCCCGATAACAGCAAATGGCCAGACGACCGCGATGGCCACGTAAGTTCCAGTATCTAGCTTATTCGTTCAGTCATATCGTTGATTCTTATGTGCTGAACTCTCATCGGAATCCTATGTTCCTTTTGTCGAACGTGTTGTGTGCACGCGCGGTTTGAACAAATCGAACCATTTAAGACTATTATGTACAGCGGAAGCTCTGCTCGTACCTGATATTCTGGTATTTTTGTAGTGACACAGTCTTACTTTAGGTGATAGACGAGTTGTCAATTTCGATTTTGCAATCGAATGCCCGCTAGGTGATATTCTGTTTCCTAAAATAAAAACAAACATATTAGACGATTTAAGGCTGTTATGCCCCGAGCTGTTTAATTATGATCATCGTCAGGAGTTTGTTCTGGGGGGCTCTACTCCTACTCCATATATTGAGTATCTTCGTAGTGACACAGGCACAATTTAGGTGATATTTGAGGAGACACTCGTATTTAGGCGATATTTTGTGTACTTTAATATAAAGGTCCAGTTGTCAAATTGTATCTGCAATGGAATCCATGCTAGGTGATTGTACCAACTGACAACAAACTCTGCAGAATATTCATGCAAAACTGATGCTGCTGCATAAGTGGTCGGAATCAGTAGTGGTGGATATCAAGGAAGAAGAAGAGACGGAAATGAGAGATGACCAGAACTGGGTGGGTGGCAACGGCGAGTGTTTGGTCTTTTTATCCTAGGATGGGAGTACTTGGACTCTAAAAAATTGCTACAAATCGAAGAGACTTGCAGTGCCATCTTTGAAGGGTGTCGGCATTACTGCATTCAACAGCGGGTGGCCGCCGCCCATTTCTGAATTCGCTTATAGGTTTAACATGGCAGAACTTGAGCTCGTGAAGGTACAGCTCCCACACAGACCGCGGGAGGGGGCGTGGAAGAACTGGGAGTACGACCTCTTAGCGGTGTTCGACAAGGCAATCGCATTCATTAGATGCCCAGAAGACAAGGAATGGACAGTCTTGCGCGACGACTTCCTGAGGCCGGAGAAGTATGTCGACGCCGTCTTCACCTACGGCTACTCTTCGTATAGACCGCAACGCATTTAGGTGGTCACTGAACCTAGCGGCAACATGCGTGTTTGGGATCCGTCCATTTGGGGTGAGTCATGGTGTCATATAGCATGTAAAATCCCATTCAAAATTCTGCTTACTGACTGTTAGTAACACGCAGGTACCCACAGCACAGCATAATTCCAGCTCCGGTCATCGAAGATGCAGTAGCAGATGCTGAACTTGGGACACGGCGCTGGTTCCTGGCACCTCTCGGAAACAACACGGAACAACATGATGAACTCTTGTGGATTCATATCAAGGGAGCACTAAATAGCATTGGTGATACAATAGAACATATGGGGACACAACTTTCTTCATACCCATCGCTGCGGTGTCACGTTTTCTCGAAGTCTGCATGCCCATCCGAAGACCCAGTAGAGCAAGTCTGGAGCAGAGTCAACAATCTGAAGGGACAATCTGTGTTTCTTGGGATCAACTACCCTTTCTTTGTCAGAGCCCCTGGAGCAGTTGAACCTGTAATTTCTCAAGCAGCCCTGGCCCCTGATGCTGCTGCTGCTGGTGGTGGTGGTGTTGGTGGTGGTGGAGCTGACGAAGAACTAGCTACTGCTGCTCCTGGTGAAGCTGACAAAATACTTGGTGATGCTGCTACTGGTGAAGCTGACGAAATACTTGCTAATGCTGCTACTGGTGAAGGCGGGAAATACTGCGAGGCTGCTGCCGGAGTCCAGGAACAACATGCTGGTGTTGTTGCTGAGGTGCCAGCACTTCCAGTGTTGATACCAGACTATGTGTATGCTGCACACTCACGCGCCTATCATGTTGACACTCCAGATCCGACCTGGAGCCGAATCCACGTCGGGGGGAGGGGGCCTACAATTGGCTCATCAGTGGGGTCGTACTATTTGAAGGAGAATGAAAGACGGCCAAACACAGCATTCTGGTTCGTTCCAACGATACCACCAGCTCCAGGAACCTAGTGCTCATACTGGCAGATCCGATGAACCATTTGTCTTTATCTTTATCATTAGTTACGCTTATGTGTTAAAAGACTAAGCTGTGCTTATTTGTGTAAGACTAAGTTAGGCCTAACTGCGTAATATTCAGTGAAGCCCAGCTTTTCTTTCCACACCCATAACAACAGAATTGCACCATAGAACATACAAATGTAATGTGCATACCACGCATTTTTGCTCAGGATAACAACCACTTCAAGCAAATGATACATCGTGTACACATTTGAACGCATCACTAGAATGTGCCACCTATTGATGATTGATGACATGGATCTAGCTTTTCTGCGCTTATTTGCATTGAATCGCTCATTGATTTGTTCACATATTTTTTGGCAATGGCTCATGAACTCCACTCTCTTGGTAACTTGCTTCATCAGCGAGCACTTGTTGATGCAATGCAAAGTACAGAACATGGTCGTCATCCTCATTCCATTTAGGTTCTCTATGTTTCGTCATCACGGAGCTACTAATTTCAAATGAAAATCTAGTAAACAATATATGTGTACATTGTTAGAGTATGCTACGGCCACGGTACTGTAACACCCTCGAATCGACCCTATGCAAGTTTTAGCTCTTTCCGCCAAACCCGCATAGAAACGATTCAAGGACGCCCACCAGGCACTTTCGTGCGGGTGAAAAACAAAGTAATAACATTACACAACAGTCCTCGATGGGACCCACAGAACAGATATATATACCACAGCGACTCAACGAGTCAAGAATACAGATATACAATACAAAGATTCAAATCTTGAAAACGATAGAGCGTTCGACTACGGACAAGATGCGAATGGGCTAAGAGCCCTGAAGAATAACCAATGGCGTCCATAACCCTGCACAGGCCAAGCCGGAAGGGTAACCCTGCTAACGACGTCGATATCGAACCTGCTAAAAAAAAGGGGTGCCGACAAAGGGCAAAGAAAAAAGAGGAGCGTCAGTACTGAGGCCAGTACATGGCGAGGCTAGAATTCGGCGGCTCTCGCCTACATAGGTATGGTAGGCTGAAGTGGCAGCACAGCGGCACTAAACAACCTATAGAGACTCGATACAACTGGCGTTTATCAGAGAGGGATAAGAAAGACCTATTCGGATCCAACCTGAAGCTAACACCAAACAACCCATCCTGGTATTTCCCCCCCTCGAGACCAAACGAGGAAGTCGGACCAAGGAACTCACGCAGTTGGCAATTTTACTCATTCCGTTATAGTTGCAGCAATTACTAATCAGATATAGATAGCATGAGTCATCCTGATAGCATAAGTAGTGGACAGTTTTAATCACCATTCCGTTGTAGTTGGAACATTTACTAGTCAGATATAATTGTCCTGAGGAATCCCAAAACCCAGCAGTTGTTGGCACTTTTATCACATTCCATTAGAGTTGCAATACTTACTAAGCAGGTATAGTATGACACAGATCTCCACAGATCCACCAGTTGTTGGCATTTTTAATATCCATTCCGTTATACTTGAACTGATTACTAGTCACATATTAAGTCAAATTTATAGCACTACTTTAGTTATGCTTGTCTATGATCGAGATACTGTGCTCCAAGTCGTCCATAACCGCGGACACGGCTTTCAGAAAGTTTTACCCTGCAGGGGTGCACAAATAGCAACACACACTCGATCAACCTCGGAAAAACCAACTCAAAACCCAACGAGGCATTCACGACAAAGCAATCACAGGATTCCGAAATATTTTAGGGGGGCACCCTACTAAGCTACCCGCAACGAAGTTGGCCGGCTCCGGAACGGACCCAGGGTTTGCGAGAACGGTTGTAAACGACTGGGAACCCAAAAGTGTGACTGGGCTTGTCGATACCGCGAAATCGTGCCGCGATCCAAAACAGTACAGGTGCTCCACGCACAATCTTAAATAAAGCAATAAAGCATGGCATAAGTACAGAATAGTAATAAAGCCCCAAACTACTTTGTGGCCCCAAGAAATAGAAATGAATCAAGCTCTGGCTCAGGGGGGTCCATAAGGCCTCCCGGATGTGGATAATGCGAATAGTCAAGGAACAGGTATCAAGTACTCGGGGTCCTACGGGACACAAGTGAGCGTGGAAGAACCAAAATAACATCTATTGCCCACCGATGCCTCTGCATTAGTTATAGCTAGCATTTTAATAGTTGTATTTAAAGACATGATCATCTCCACCAGTAAGCATCTCCACCAATAAGCAGCTGCCAGCATTTCAACAACTGTGGTACTTGACAACACGAGATCACACCTGAGCAAGCAACTACGACTCGCAAGGCCATCTATCTACCAAACACAGGTAATAGGAGGTGCCCAAGGCAATATAGAGGCTACACGGGATATAACTGGTGCACGGAACTAAAGCATCACGACACGGATAGTAATAGATCAACAGGAGGAACTAAAGACTATAAATGCAAAATAGGTAGAAGGGAGAGAGATGCTCTCCTAGGAAACACTGCTGAAGGATCATATCCGAAGAACTTGTCGATACTCGCATCAACTCATCGGCCTAGTTCGCGAAGAAGCAAACACTAGCAGAAACACCGGATGCAATATTTAATACTACGGCAGAAGATCCGGCATGCTTATGATATGATGCATGGCATGGCACAGATGCGGTGCAATTAGGCCATATTAAGCGGAACCGGGGTCCCGATAATTAATTACACGGTTCAAGTTATTTAACTACCCCGCAATTTAAATGTTGTATTAACAATGCAAAACATGGTATCGGTTCGCTACACCAATTTAAATGGAGTCCGGAATAAGACACAGATATCCCACATATCGACTCCATATTTAATTATAGGTGAATCGATAAAATAACCCGGACCCACAAAATATGTATGCATGCATGAATAATTTAATATGCGACAGTTGATAAGGTCATATTATAAAAATAAAGGCTTAGGGTCACACATCTGGGTTCGGCAGATCTTGGGTTCCGGGGGTCCGGGGTTCGACAGGGTTCGACGGGGGAACGGTTCGACGGGATCGGTCTCGAACAACGGAAGGAGAGCTTGGCGTTCCGGGAAGAAGGACTTGGCGTTCCGTGTTGGCGACCTTGGCATCCGGGTCCTCGGGCATCGATGCGAGAAGAAGGTCTTGTCGTACCGGTGTCAACGCTTACAGGAAGGAGACTTGTCGACCCGGGTCTCGGCGTCCTCGGATTCCGATTGGAGATCTTGTTGGTCTCGGAGCGGTTCTGGGTTTGGAAGAACTTGGCGTCCAAGAAGGAGGTCTCTAGGTGCGGTCTTGATGATCCGGGATGTAGATCTCGGGGTGCCGAGGTTCGAGAAGGCGATCTTGGAAACGCGGCTTCTAGGTTGGTGGGGCACTTGTTCGATGCCTAGGTCTTCTTGACAGAATTACATGTACTAGCAAGCATTGGCGACAAGAGGAATTAGATGGCCACACGATGGGCTTCCCTTCCATGTTTCATCCCTTCTGCCATCTCATACCTGCGACATGTGCAAGAACTTACAACATATGTAACACAAGAGGTCAACACAAGAGGGCGACTTGTTCTGTACTCCAATAGGTCGCAACAACAGGATGAGCAAAGGCCCGTTGTCGGTGGAGGCCAGGCGACCTGAACATCAGCAGCTGGACGGGATCCAATAGCGGAGATGGACGCTGGTTGGGGTGGAGGGCTCGCTGCAGAGCACAGCCGGCCAAGCCTGAGAAGCGAGGCGGCGGCGAGTCGCAGGTGGTCGACGACGGGCTCGCTGGCAGGGAGGAACGACGATGCGGAAGACGAGGTCGAAGTGGACGGGAGCGGGGTCGGCGCGAGGTGAGGTCTAGGCGGCCGTTGGCGGCCTGCGCGCAGCGATAAGGAGAGGGGGGCACCGAGACGAGCATGGGGCGACGCCAGGCGGCCAGAGAGGGGGCCGACGAGCTTGGCCGCGGTGCAGACTCGAGGAGGATTCGCGTGGGGCAGAGCGGCTCCACGTCGGCGGGAGGGCGGCTGTCGGAGGAGGCGGTCTTGGCGGCGTTGGACGTCGTGGCTGGCACCGCGCAGGTGGCGAAGGAGACAGGACCGTGACGACGGGGCCCCGGAGAGATGGAAGGCGGCGGTGGGTCGAAGCAGCGACAGGTCCCGACTGGGACGGCGGCTGGGTCGACGGCCATCGCGGAGAGGCGTGGGAAGGAGGCGCCAGAGATTGACGGCCTCGCCTGTGGCGGGAAGGCCGGGCCCAGCGGCGCGGCGGCGAAAGGCCGAGGTAGGTGGGGAGCGGGCTGGGTCAGAGAGAGAGAGGGGCAGGCGTCGGTCGGTGGAAGGTGGAGAGAGGCGAGCAGGAGAGGGCCTGGGTGTGGGCCAGGTCGGGGCGGGGGTATCGAGGTGGTCGGGCTGGGGAAGCTGGGAACGAGGGAGCCGATGTGGGACCCGACCTGGTGGGATGGGCGACAATGGCAGCGGGTGGTCTGTCTACCCCGGGAGGTGGGGCCGCGCGGGGGTAGGTGGCTGTGGGGGGTAGCTGTGTGAAGGGAGTGGAGGGAGGTGGCAGTGGTTGATTGGATGGGGGATTGGGTTAGGGTGGCGTGGCGTGCTGTGAGTGGTTGTGGTGAGGTGGAGGGGGCTGGGTAGGGAAAAGGGGTAGGGTATTTGGTAGAAAAGGTTTGGGTGGTTCTGGGGTAGGTAGGATTTTTATCTAGAGGTGGCCAGCTAGGCTTTCGGGCCTGGCTGGCTGCCTCCCAAAAATAATTAAATATTTTATTTATTAAAAACAAGGCTTTTGCAAACCGTTGATAGACGAAACAAAATAATCCGGAGACCCGGGTTTGTGTTTGAATAAAGACGGGGCATTCAGAAAACAAAACCAGACTTTTCGAAAATAGTTTTTAGGCAAACCATGCAAGATGATGACGATGCTCAAATGCAAGGTGGCATGATGACATGAGCATGCGGTCATGATGATGCAATGCACAAAAACAACGCGATTTTCTGGTAGTGGTTTTTGCGGGGCGCCACAATTCGACACCACTAACAATGGATCTCGCCCTCGAGATCCGCCTCATAGTACCGGAAAGAAGGTCGGCGATCTGAATCTTCTCGTTTTGCGTAGATCCTCACGACACCACTAACAAGAGGTCGTTGTCCGTGATCGTCAAGAGAACACTCCGGTAACAAAGGACGAAGATAGAGGTATCAACAAATAAAGCCACCTCTAGCTTCCGTGGACAGAGTAATTGCAGATCCACCGATTCGATATAGAAAAGCGAATGATAGGAGTAGTCGGATGGTGATCAGTCCATCGAGCACCCAAACCATTACTCTGCACACGAATAGGTGAATTATGCAACCAACTCTCGGAATTAGACTGAAGATCTCGACAAACGAGATTCGGAAACAAGGAGTGAGGCACACTCTACATTGGATCTGGCGTAGATGATGTCATCGCGTCGGAAAACACCAGAAGGCACAACAAGGACCACAGAATGGTACCACGGATAAAGGATCACTTAGATAGCATGTAGTCCGGGGTAGAAACACCGTTGCCAAAGGAGGAAGCGAAACCCTGAAGGTACGACAGAAAACCCAACCACAAGAAATCCTGGACTCGCAGAAAAGATAAGAGAGCAGATCCAAAACACGCTGGGGTAAGAGGAGAACAGCAGAGGGGTAAGGAGTAAAAAGCAGACCTAATCAGATCTATCCAACCGTCTTTGCAAAATAGTTTTGACACTCTACTTCGGCCGTTAGCTAGGTTATCCTACAGGCTGGACTTGTGGGGTATCGCAACTGCTGAGCTCTGATACCACTTTGTAACACCCTCGAATCGACCCTATGCAATTTTTAGCTCTTTCCGCCAAACCCGCATAGAAACGATTCAAGGACGCCCACCAGGCACTTTCGTGCGGGTGGAAAACGAAGTAATAACATTACACAACAGTCCTCGATGGGACCCACAGAACAGATATATATACCACAGCGACTCAACGAGTCAAGAATACAGATATACAATACAAAGATCCAAATCACCTTCAAAACGATAGAGCATCCGACTACGACCAAGATGTGAATGGGCTAAGAGCCCTGAAGAATAACCAATGGCATCCATAACCCTGCCCAGACCAAGCCGGAAGGGTAACCCTGCTAACGACGTCGATATCGAACCTGCTAAAACAAAAGGGGTGCCGACAAAGGGCAAAGGAAAAAAAAGGAGCGTCAGTACTGAGGCCAGTACATGGCGAGGCTAGAATTCGGCGGCTCTCGCCTACATAGGTATGGTGGGCTGAAGCAGCAGCGCGGCGGCACTAAACAACCTATAGAGACTCGATACAACTGGCATTTATCATAGAGGGATAAGAAAGACCTATTCGGATCCAACCTGAAGCTAACACCAAACAACCCATCCTGGTATTTTCCCCCCTCGAGACCAAACGAGGAAGTCGGACCAAGGAACTCACGCAGTTGGCAATTTTATTCATTCCGTTATAGTTGCAGCAATTACTAATCAGATATAGATAGCATGAGTCATCCTGATAGCATAAGTAGTGGACAGTTTTAATCACCATTCCGTTGTAGTTGGAACATTTACTAGTCAGATATAATTGTCCTGAGGAATCCCAAAACCCAACAGTTGTTGGCACTTTTATCACATTCCATTAGAGTTGCAATACTTACTAAGCAGGTATAGTATGACGCAGATCACCACAGATCCACCAGTTGTTGGCATTTTTAATATCCATTCCGTTATACCTGAACTGATTACTAGTCACATATTAAGTCAAATTTATAGCACTACTTTAGTTATGCTTGTCTATGATCGAGATATTGTGCTCCAAGTCGTCCATAACCGCGGACACGGCTTTCAGAAAGTTTTACCCTGCAGGGGTGCACAAATAGCAACACACACTCGATCAACCTCGGAAAAACCAACTCAAAACCCAACGAGGCATTCACGACAAAGCGATCACAGGATTCAGAAATATTTCAGGGGGCCACCCTACTAAGCTACCCGTAACGAAGTTGGCCGGCTCCGGAATGGACCCAGGGTTTGCGAGAACGGCTGTAAACGACTGGGAACCCGAAAGTGTGACTGGGCTTGTTGATACCGCGAAATCGTTCCGCGATCCAAAATAGTACAGGTGCTCCACGCACAATCTTAAATAAAGCAGTAAAGCATGGCATACGTACAGAATATTAATAAAGCCCCAAACTACTTTGTGGCCCCAAGAAATAGAAATGAATCAAGCTCTGGCTCAGGGGGGGTCCATAAGGCCTCCCGGATGTGGATAGTGCGAATAGTCAAGGAACAAGTATCAAGTACTCGGGGTCCTACGGGATACAAGTGAGCGTGGAAGAACCAAAATAACATCTATTGCCCACCGATGCCTCTGCATTAGTTATAGCTAGCATTTTAATAGTTGTATTTAAAGACATGATCATCTCCACCAGTAAGCATCTCCAACAATAAGCAGCTGCCAGCATTGCAACAACTGTGGTAGTTGACAACACGAGATCACACCTGAGCAAGCAACTACGACTCGCAAGGCCAACTATCTACCAAACACAGGTAATAGGAGGTGTCCAAGGCAATATAGAGGCTACACGGGATGTAACTGGTGCACGGAACTAAAGCATCACGACACGAATAGTAATAGATCAACAGGAGGAAGTAAAGACTATAAATGCAAAATATGTAGAAGGGGGAGAGATACTCGCCTGGGAAACACTACCGAAGGATCATATCCAAAGAACTTGTCAATACTCGCATCAACTCATCGCCCTAGTCCGCGAAGAAGCAAACACTAGCAGAAACACCGGATGCAATATTTAATACTACGGCAGAAGATCCGGCATGCTTATGATATGATGCATGGCATGGCATAGATGCGGTGCAATTAGGCCATATTAAGCGGAACCGGGGTCCCGATAATTAATTACATGGTTCAAGTTATTTAACTACCCCACAATTTAAATGTTGTATTAACAATGCAAAACATGGTATCAGTTCACTACACCAATTTAAATGGAGTCCGGAATAAGACACAGATATCCCACATATCGACTCCATATTTAATTATAGGTGAATCTATAAAATAACCCGGACCCACAAAATATGTATGCGTGCATGAATAATTTAATATGCGACAGTTGATAAGGTCATATTATAAAAATAGAGGCTTAGGGTCACACATCTGGGTTCGGCAGATCTTGGGTTCCGGGGGTCCGGGGTTCGACAGGGTTCGACGGGGGAACGGTTCGACGGGATCGGTCTCAAACAATGGAAGGAGAGCTTGGCGTTCCGGGAAGAAGGACTTGGCGTTCCGTGTTGGCGACCTTCGCGTCCGGGTCCTCGGGCATCGATGCAAGAAGAAGGTCTTGTCGTACCGGTGTCAACACTTACGGGAAGGAGACTTGTCGACCCGGGTCTCGGCGTCCTCGGATTCCGATTGGAGATCTTGTTGGTCTCGGAGCGGTTCTGGGTTTGGAAGAACTTGGCGTCCGAGAAGGTCTCTGGGTGCGGTCTTGATGATCCGGGATGTAGATCTCGGGGTGCCGAGGTTCGAGAAGGCGATCTTGGAAACGCGGCTTCTAGGTTGGTGGGGCACTTGTTCGATGCCTAGGTCTTCTTGACAGAATTACATGTACTAGCAAGCGTTGGCGACAAGAGGAATTAGATGGCCACACGATGGGCTTCCCTTCCATGTTTCATCCCTTCTGCCATCTCATACCTGCGACATGTGCAAGAACTTACAACATACGTAACACAAGAGGTCAACACAAGAGGGCGACTTGTTCTGTACTCCAATAGGTCGCAACAACAGGATGAGCAAAGGCCCGTTGTCGGTGGAGGCCAGGCGACCTGAACATCAGCAGCTGGACGGGCTCCAACAGCGGAGATGGACGCTGGTTGGGGTGGAGGGCTCGCTGCAGAGCACAGCCGCGCACAGAGAGAGCAGGGCGAGCGGCAGGTGCGCAGGTGGTCGACGATGGGCTCGCTGGCAGGGAGGAACGACGACGCGGAAGACGAGGTCGAAGTGGCCGGGGGCGGGGCGACGCGAGGTGAGGTCTAGGAGGCCGTTGGCGGCCTGCGCGCAGCGATGAAGGAGAGGAAGGCACCGAGACGAGCATGGGGTGACGCCAGGCGGACAGAGAGGGGGCCGACGAGCTTGGCAGGGACGCAGACTCGAGGGGGATCCGCGTGGGGCAGAGTGGCTCCACGGCGGTGGGAGGGCGGCTGTCGGAGGAGGCGGTCTTGGCGGTGTTGGACGTCATGGCTGGCGCCGTGCAGGTGGCGAAGGAGACAGGACCGTGACGACGGGGCCCCGGAGAGATGGAAGGCGGCGGCTCGGGGTCGAAGCGCAGGCGACGAGGTCCCGACCTGGGGACGGCGGCCTGGGGTCGACGGCGACCGGCGGAGAGGCCGTGGACGAAGGAGGCGCGCGCAGACGACGCTGCCTCGGCCAGTGGCGGGAAGGCTGGGCCTGGCGCTGTCGGCGAAGGCCAGGTAGGGGAGCGGCGGGCGAGAGAGAGAGGGGCAGGCGTCGGTCGGTGGAAGGTGGAGAGAGGCGAGCGGGAGAGGGCCTGGGTGTAGGCCAGGTCGGGGCGGGGTACCGATGTGGTCGGGGCTGGGAACGCGTGCGGAGGAGCGTTGTCGGTCGTCGGGTGCGACCCAGCACGCGGCAGGGACGAGCGACAACGGCAGCGGGTGGTCTGTCCACCCCGGGAGGTGGGGCCCGCGCGGGGGTAGGTGGCTGTGGGGGGTAGCTGTGTGAAGGGAGTGGAGGGAGGTGGCAGTGGTTGATTGGATGGGGGATTGGATTAGGGTGACGTGGCGTGCTGTGAGTGGCTGTGGTGAGGTGGAGGGGGCTGGGTAGGGAAAAGGGGTAGGGTATTTGGTAGAAAAGGTTTGGGTGGTTCTGGGGTAGGTAGGATTTTTATCTGGAGGTGGCCGGCTAGGCTTTCGGGCCTGGCTGACTGCCTCCCAAAAATAATTAAATATTTTATTTATTAAAAACGAGGCTTTGCAAACCGTTGATAGACGAAACAAAATAATCCGGAGACCCGGGTTTCTGTTTGAATAAATACGGGGCATTCAGAAAACAAAACCAGACTTTTCGAAAATAGTTTTTAGGCAAACCATGCAAGATGATGACGATGCTCAAATGCAAGGTGGCATAATGACATGAGCATGCGGTCATGATGATACAATGCACAAAAACAACGCGATTTTCTGGTAGTGGTTTTTGCGGGGCGCCACAGGTACATACATGTTTTTCTACAATCACAAGAAGAAAACTTGATGCATTTTCACCTTGTTGGCGTTGTGCCGAACTGGGTGGATGTGGCTTTGGGGTTCAGAGAGGAAGGCGCCGTGGCTGGTGCGTGTGCGACCACGACGACGGTGAGCTCGGATTCTGGAGAAGACCAACAGGACCGAGCATGGTCGGCATGGGTACAGATCTCACCCGGGAATGAATTCCCGTCCCCGCGTTGTGCCAATGGTGCGGTCATGGTGAGGACGAGCTCCGATTCGGGATGGGGAGGAGAACGGGCCGAGCAAGTTTGTCCAAGTCCTAGCTCCATGCCATGGCCCCGACCACAGATTGCCGCCCCGGAGTAAGAAGCAGACGTGTAAAGGATACATGCGCCAACACTGCAAGCCTACATGGCAGCCTACATGGCAGCGACGACGGCAGCGACATAACGGCGAAAGCTGACAGGGGAGACCCAACTTGACGGCCGTTAGCCTGATTTTTTGTATTAAAACGTAAAGTTGAATTCGTGCCGAAAAGGACCCTCTGAGTATTTGGTACGCCAACTATAGTCATCACGGATGATATTAGAAAACTCGGGTACCGTGTTGCCTGGCCACCCCAACTTTCGGGCCGCAAAATAATATTCTCCACGTATGTAGGGCCAAATGGGTATGTCCAAAGCTTCCCGAGTTCCTGTAGACCGGTAAGATCAGGATCGACATCATGAATGACACTCTGAAGCTAGAGCAGGATCTCTTGTTTCCTGTCGGTAATCACGTCGATTTCCAGCGTGTGTGGAGGTACCCGGACAATGATACGGGGAAAGCTGCCATGGCTAGGCTCGCTGCCGACATCATCAATCGTGAGTACGCCGGCATGAAGGAAGAGTTCCCTAAACACCTACACGATCGATGAGAGTGGACATACCTGGATCACGATGCAACCCGGTACGCAGACATGGAAGACTTTTGTATTCAAGCCTCCTCCTATGGCTACTCCTCACATCTTCGGGTAAGTTTTCTCAACTATCGAGCTTGGTAATTAAGAAGCCTCTCGTCACGGATCTTATCGACACTCACATGTCATTCATTCCCAACTTGGATCTGCAGGTCTGGTGCCATCTATGCTTGAAAGGGACGATGACAGTTGTTTGATCACGGCTCACTCATACTTCTTCTAGTGCAAGACACCGTAGGAAATGATACATATGCCGATGGCCGGCTCCCGGCCGGCATAGCCCGCGATTGCCATCGGCGTAGGCTATGTCGACGATAGCCGTCGGGGTCTGACCGTCAGGGTCTTGCCCCGTAGGCGTAAACGGTTTGGCCGTTGGCGTAAGAAAACCCACCGGCGTAGCGCTTACGGGACCCACATCGACGGTTAACGGTTATTTGGTCTGGCGTTAGCTACACCAACGGCAATACCGTCGGCCTAGTTTTTTTTATTTTTTATTCAACTTTTTTAATTAATTAATTTATTTATTATTTACTTTTTTAAATAGTTTGACTCATTAATCTCACAAGCGTATTTTTAACTCTATAAGTATATTTAATCTCCGCTCAAATTGCATTCATGGTCAAACTTACAGATCGGTCACCGATCCTCACACTACTACCATCCCAGCATGCTTAGCTTCTCTATTCCTTCCGAATAAGCTTCTAATAAGAAAATTATACTTTATTGATAATACTAGCATATCAATTCTATTAACCCTTGGACCATGGTGTCGCACGCCTTTGTTTTTAAAATTTCAAACAATTATTTAACTAAACAAAAATGAATAAATAATAATAATCTTGAATTCGAATAACAATAAAATGAATATTTTTCTTTTACCTTTTTCTATGTACTAGCACAAATGGGGAATATAATAATTTAGGGATAAACATGTCGATACGGTCTAAATTTTTCCAAAATCGATCAAGCCAAAATTTTGCCATTCTTTCTTTAATTGCTCCATCTCTCTTAATGGTTCCATCTCAATTCACACAAATCTAACTATTTAAAAGAGAACAGAAGGAGAATAGAGAGACTACCATTTCACAAATTGTAACTTGAAATAAAATGTACAATCTCCTTGGAGCCTCTTAGAAAAATCTAATCTTATTTCAGCATCAATCTTTTCCCATTGGTTTGTTTGGAGGTTGTCGGGTCGAGTGAGCGGACGGCATGTAAGTCCGAGCCTCCGAGAGTGCGATCAGGGTAGTTGACATATGACTCATTTTTTTTGATAAACGTCGACGAAAGGAAACATTCTCGTCTCAAGAATTTAACAAAAATGTTTGCGGGTTGTTACAGGCTGATTTTTATTAATAATTCTTACGCCATGAATAAATATTAATATACAGTGATAACTATGTAGCTTGAATCTTCTCTTCACAAAATCTGAATTGAAGCCAAATAAAAGATGAAAATTCAGAATTGTTTCACAGCAATGCATTCGCCAAAATACACTGCGCCCATGGAGCGTACATAACTGAGCAAATTCACTCGAAAAGACAATATTCAGTGGTAAGCGGAGAATTAGGATAAAAAAGCATAATTCATTCCCTAGATCGAGACCATACCATCAGTGTAGTGGAGCACGTAATTATTAAAGGGAAATGATACAGTTCCCCCAGGATCGAACGATTCGATCCCCCGGGTTCCTCGCTCGCCCGCCGACGCACTGCGGCACTCCGTCCCTGCAGCGCGCCGTCTTGCCGCGAGCCGCCCTCCACCCTGCCGCGCACCGCCGCCCTGCCGCTGGAGCCTTGCCGCGCGCCGCCGCCCTGCCGACCTCCGCCATGTCGCGTGTCGCCGCCCTGCCGCCCTCCGCCATGCCACGCGCCGCCGCCCTCCAGCCTGCCGCCTTGTGGGGCTCCCCATTTGCGTGTTGTAGGGCGCCGTTGAGGACGACGGACTTGTTGTTGGGTCCGCAGCATAGAAAACAAAAAAATTCCTACGGTGTGAACTACACGCCAAGATCTATCTACTAGGTACAAAGCAAACAGGTGGACATATATCCATAGAGAACTTACCCTCGAAGACAACGAGCTTTGTTAACGAGTAGGAACTCGTGGTTGAAGTAGTCGTACATTTGCCGATCTCAAGATCGTGAGGAAGTCCGAACGCCGCAACTCAGCAGTGCATCCGCACTCGCACACACGTTCAAGCCACCGGACAACCTCCACCTCCTCGCTCCAGCGATCCAGCGGAAGCAGCAACTCCTTCCAGACGAAATGCCACCGGAAACATGTATCTCGCTAATCCGAGACCATGTGGAAATAATTCTAGAGGGGGAGAGAGATCCTTCACAAGGAGGTGTGAGGATGAAGGAGGGAATGGGTGGCCTTTTATAGGAGGAGGGGGGTACCCCCTCTCTCCATGGTCGGCGCATGGGGGGGTGACCCCTCACCTCCCCCATTCATGTGGTGGTAACTCCTCCACATTAAAATGTCTCTTCACATTCCCTTTTAAAGTCTCCACTTTAAATGCATTAAGTTTCTCCAAATTTAATGCTCTCTCATTTAATAAAACTCTTTTATTAAATTTATTCAGAATTTTGTTAATTATTTTAATTAACAAACATTCACATATAGCCCCTTGCAATATTTCAATATCACATGCAGAACCACCTTCTGCAATTTCATCCGAAACAATTTCCGGTTTCTATTGAAACAATTCCTGCGCTTTGCCATTCTTTCGTCTGAAACATATGTGCTCCAAAATGGTGTTCGGTAACTCTTAAGTGTGCCACCCTACAGTTCGCGAATAATGCAGACATGATCGAGACCCTTCTCCGATCAATAATCAGCAGCGGGACCTAGAGATCCGTACTGACTCCTACACATTCAACGATGACTCCTCTGATCGTGAGAACCTTTAACGCTTGTAACTAAATCCCTTTGTCTCTCGATATATTAAATGTCCGAGATTCGATCATCGGTATCTCCATACCTAGTTTGATCTCGTTACCGACATGCACTCTTTTTTCGTTCCCATGATATAACATTTTAGTGATCACATCACTTGCTTGCAAGCTATCCTAATGTGATATCACCGAGAGAGCCCAGAGTATATCTATCCGTCATCTGGATTGATAAATTCCACTCTTGATCCATGAGCCTCAACATAACACCTTCGTAGCACTGAACCCATCTTTATAGTCACCCTGTTACGGTGTGACGTTTGATGTTATCAAGATACTCTTCTGGTGTTAGCAATTAACATGATCTCATCGTCTAAGGATAAAGATTACTTCGTATGATGTTATAGCAATATAAACACAATGACTTGATCGTAATGCTATACTTCGAATGAATGTTCATCACATCATTCCACCAATGGTGTGACCTTGTTATTAACAACATCCAATATCCATGATCAGGAAACCTTGATCATCTTGTTAATCAACAAGCTAGTCTATAAGAGAGGCATGACTAGGAACCCTTTTTGTTTATTAAACACACATGTATTGATGTTTCCTATCAATACAATTATAGCATGTAAAATAAACATCTATCATATATAAGGAATACATAATAACAACTTTATTATTGCCTCTCAGGGCATATTTCCTTCAGTCTCCCACTTCCACTAGAGACAATAATCTAGTTCACATAGTGATAAATCTAACACCCATGGAGTTCTGGTGTTGATCATGTTTTGCCCTAGGGAGTACTTTAGTCAACGGATCTGCTACATTTAGGTCCATGTGCACTTTACAAATCTTTATATCTCCATCTTTGACATGTTCGCGGATGGAGTGAAACTGACGCTTAATATGCTTGGAATTCTTGTGAGACCTTGGTTCCTTGGTGTTGGCTATGGCTCCATTGTTGTCACAATAGATCACCATCGGGTCCAACGCACTGGGAACCACACCCAGTTCCGTAATGAACTCTTTCATCAAATCGCTTCTGCGCCTCTTACGAGCGACAACCTATTCCGCCTCCGTTGTTGATCCAGCCACCACAGGTTGTTTGGAACTCCTCCAACTAACTGCTGCTCCGTTCAAGAGAAATATGTATCCGGATTGAGACTTAGAGTCATCCGGATCAGTGTCAAAGGTAGCATCGACATAACACTTAGCGACTAGCTCTTCTTCACCTCCGTATACAAGAAACATATCCTTAGTTCTTCTCAAGTACTTAAGGATATTCTTAACCGCTATCCAGTGTTCCGAACCTGGATCAGATTGTTACCTACTAGTCAAACTAATAGCATGTGCCACATCCGGTCTTGTATATAGCATGACATACATTATAGAGCCTATGGCTGAGGCATAGGGGATCTTATCCATTATCTCTCTTTCTTCCGTGGCGGACTTTGAGTCTTACTCAATGTCTTGCCTTGCAACATAGGTAAGAACCCCTTCTTACTTCCGTCCATATTAAACTTCTTTAATATCTTATCAAGGTATGTACTCTGCGATAGCCCAATTAGGCGTCTTGATCTATCTCTATAGATTTTAATGCCTAATATATATGAAGCTTCACCAAGGTCCTTCATCGAAAATTTGCTGTTTAGATAACTTTTAACACTGTTTAAAAGATCTAAATCATTTCCAATTAATAATATGTCATCCACATATAATATCAGAAATGCCACATTGCTCCCACTCACTTTCTTGTAAATACAAGCCTCTCCATAAGTTTGGACAAATCCAAACTCTTTGATCACCTCATCAAAGCGGAGATTCCAACTCCGTGATGCTTGCTTCAGTCCATAGATGGATTGCTGAAGTTTGCACACCTTATTAGCATCCTTAGGATCGACAAAACCCTTAGGTTGTATCATATACAACTCTTCTTCAATCTTACCATTGAGGAACGTAGTTTTGACATCCATCTGCCATATTTCATAGTCGAAATATGCAGCAATTGCTAACATAATCCTAACCGACTTAAGCATCGCTACGGGAGAGAATGTCTCATCGTAGTCAACTCCTTGAATTTGTCGAAACCCCTTTGTGACAAGTCGAGCCTTATAGATGGTCACATTACCATCAGCATCAGTTTTTCTTTTGAAAATCCATTTATTCTCAACGGCCTTTTGGTCGTGAGGTAAGTCCACCAAGTTCCAAACTTGGTTCTCGTACATGGATTCCATCTCGGATTTCATGGCTTCTAGCCATTTGTTGGAATCTGGGCTCATCATCGCTTCTTCATATGTCGCAGGGTCATCCATTTCATCAAACATGAAATTCATAATAGGATTGCCATACAGTTCAGGGGCTGCACGTGTCCTGCTTGACCTGCGAGGTTCGGTAGTGTCCTCTTTCGGAGTTTCATGATCAATATCATTAGCTCTCTCTTCATTAGGTGAAGTCAACTCCGAAACAACTTCCGGTGCTGCGCCACTCGCCATTCCATGAAGAGAAGGTTTAATAACCTCTTCGAGTTCTACCTTCCGACTACTCACACCTTTATGAAACTCCTTCTCAAGAAAGGATCCATTCTTGGCAACAAAGACCTTGCCCTCGGATCTGTGATAGAAGGTATACCCAATCGTTTCCTTAGGGTATCCTATGAAGACGCATTTTTCCGCTTTGGGTTCGAGTTTATCCGGTTGAAGTTTCTTCACATAAACATCGCATCCCCAAACTTTAAGAAATGACAGCTTAGGTTTGTTTCCAAACCATAATTCATACAGTGTCTTTTCAACGGATTTAGATGGTGCCCTATTTAAAGTGAATGTAGCGGTTTTCTGCATAACCCCAAAATGATGGCAAGTCGATCGAGACATCATAGATCGAATCATATCCAATAAAGTACGATTACGACGTTCTGACACACCATTACATTGTGGTGTTCCGGCAGGCGTGAGTTGTGAAACTATTCCACAGTCTTTCATATGTGTGCTAAACTCGTAACTAAGATACTCTCCTCCACGGTCGGACCGCAGAAATTTGATCTTTCTGTTACGATGATTTTCCACTTCATTCTGAAATTCTTTGAACTTTTCAAAAGTTTCAGACTTGTGTTTCATCAAATAGATATACCTATATCTACTCAAATCATCCGTGAAAGTAACAAAATAACGATATCCACCTCGCGCCGACACACTCATTGGTCCACACACATCAGTATGTATGATTTCCAATAAATCTGTCGTCCGTTCCGTTGAACCGGAAAACGGCGTTCTAGTCATCTTGCCCATAAGGCATGGCTCACATGTATCAAATGATTCAAAATCAAGTGATTCCAAAAGTCCATCAGAATGGAGTTTCTTCATGCGTTTAACGCCAATATGACCTAGACGGTAGTGCCACATATATGTAGATATATCATTATCAACTTTAATCCTTTTAGCATCAACATTATGAATATGCGTAATATTACTATCGAGATCCAACAGAAATAAACCATTCAACATAGGTGCATGACCATAAATGATATTATTCATATAAATCGAACAACCATTATTTACAGACTTAAATGAATAACCACTTTGCATCAAACACGATCTGGATACAATGTTCATGCTCAGTGCAGGCACCAAATAACAATTATTTAGGTTTATAACTAATCCCGATGGCATATGGAGAGGCAGCGTTCCGACGGCGATCACATCAACTCTTGATCCATTGCCGACCCGCATCGAGACCTCATCCCTTGCTAGTTGTCGCTTGTTCCGCAGCTGAACCGAAGTTACATATATTAGCAACCGATCCCGTATCAAATACCCAGTGCTATCATGCAGTACTAGTCAAGTACACATCAATAACATGTATATCACATATACCTTTGTTTGCCTTGCCGGACTTCTTGTCCGCCAAATACTTGGGGCGCTTATGCCCAATGGCGATCCCCTTGCAATAGTAGCACTCGATTGTCGACTTAGGGCCAGCTCGGGGTTTCTTTTCAGCGACAACAGACTTTCCACCCTTCTTTCCCTTGTGCTTGCCTTTCTTGTCCTTCTTGAAACCGGTGGTCCTATTGATCATCAACACTTGATGTTCTTTCCTAATCTCCACTTCGCAGTCTTAAGCATTGATGTAAGCTCGGGAAGAGACTTCTTCATGCCCTGCATATTATAGTTCATCATGAAGCTCTTGTAGCTAGGTGGCAGAGATTGGAGAACACGATGTATGCCTAAGTCAATGGGAATCGTTATTCCCAAGGACACAAGCTTATCGGCGTAGCCAGACATTTTGAGTACGTGCTCACTAACGGAGCTGTTTTCCTCCATCATGCAGCTAAAGAACTTTTCTGTAGCATTATAACTCTCTACGGCAGCATGGGTATCGAAAATCATTTTCAATTCTCCCATGGTATCAAAGGCATTGCCATTTTCGAAACGCTTTCGAAGTTCTGGCTCTAGCCCATACAGTATGCCGCAATGAACTAAGTTGTGGTCCTCCTGACGAGTTATATAGACGTTCTTTTCTTCGTCAGGGGCATCAGGAGCTGGTGGGGGGTCTAGCGGCGCATCTAGCACATCTTGCTTTTGTGCAGTAGTGAGGAGAATCCTCAAATTCATAGCCCAGTTGGTGAAGTTGCTACCATTCGCAGCAAGTTTCTCTTTCTCCATGAACACATTGAAATTAAAAGCAGGTGGTGCCATCTACAACAGAATTTGTAAAGTATATTTGGACTAAGTTTATGATAGATTGAGTTCAACTAATCCAAATTACTAATAAACTCCCACTCAAAAATGACATCCCTCGTGCCTTTTTGGTGATTACATGAACCAAATCCACTACACCAAGTCCGATCATCACGTGAGTCGGTGTAGCTTCAAAGGCGAGCATCTATATGGGCATCATATCAACTATATGACTCATGCTTAACCTTTCGGTCCGTGTTCCGAGGCCATGTCTGTACATGCTAGGCTCGTCAAGTAAGAATCTTAGTATTTGCGTGTGTAAAACTGTCTTACACCCGTTGTATGAAAGCGTAGAGTTGAAAATACCCGATCATCGCGTGATGCCTCAAAACATGATCTACAAAACGATGCATACTTAAGGAAGAACACATTTTATCTTGATATCTAAATGAGGGATCATCTTATAATGCTACCAAACGCGCAAAACTAGCAATATAAGATGTTAACATCTAATGTGTGAAGTGAGGTGATATGGTCCATGCATTTGATCTCTATCATTTGCATCGTGGTATGATCTCTATCATTCCTTTGTGTGTAAGGCCAAGGTCTATGGAACTTACACGTTAAGTGAGTTGTAAGAGTATCTATTATACATCTACTTACAACAATACCATATCAATACACTAGCCCAGCAACGATCTAAACTAGACGCCTCTAATTTATCAATTGCAAGTTTTTACGTGGCTTAGGGCTTTCGGAGATAGAACCTGTCTAACCTACGAACATGAACCACAACGAGGATAATCAAGTTATTAGCAACTCGTTGTAAATCAGATATTGACTATAGTAGGAGAGAGGACACCGCCACCACTTATGCAAAACAAGTTGCATGTCAGTCGTGGAACCGGTCTCATGTACGATGACATGTAAGGTTGGTCCGGGCCGCTTCATCTCACTATGCCACCAATATCCAAAGTAAATAGAAGATGCAATAACATGATCATCATCGCCCACATATAAACATATGTGTACTACCTGCAAAGCACCTACGCATAGATCAGGCTCGATACCACCGTTGGGTCCGCAAAGATAGAAAACAAAAAATTCCTCTGTGAACTATACGCCAAGATCTATCTACTAGGTACAAAGCAAGCGGGTGGACATACATCCATAGAGAACTTACCTCAAGACAACGAGCTTTGTTAACAGTAGGAACTCGTGGTTGATGTAGTCGACACTTGCCGATCTCAAGATCGTGAGGAAGTCCGCAACTCAGCAGCAAGATCCGCACTGCACACAAGCCACACGGACAACCTCCACCTCCTCGCTCCAGCGATCCAGTGGAAGCAAAGAACTCCTTCCTGCATTTAAATGCCACAAACATGTATCTCGCTAATCCAAGACCATGGGGAATAATTCTAGAGGGGAGAGAGATCCTTCACAAGGAGGTGTGAGGATGAAGGAGGGAATGGTGGCCTTTATAGGAGGAGGGGGTGCCCTCTCTCCATGGCCATGCATGGGGGTGACCCTCACCTCCCCATTCATGTGGTGGTAACTCCTCCACATTAAAATGCCTCTTCACATTCCCTTTTAAAGTCTCCACTTTAAATGCATTAAGTTTCTCCAAATTTAATGCTCTCTCATTTAATAAAACTCTTTTATTAAATTTATTCAGAATTTTGTTAATTACTTTAATTAACAAACATTCACATATAGCCCTTGCAATATTTCAATATCACATGAACCACCTTCGCAATTTCAAAAACAATTTCCGGTTTCTATTGAATCAAATCAGTATTTTGCAATTCTTTCGCAAAACATATGTGCTCCAAAATAGTGTCCGTAACTCTTAAGTGTGCGCGAATAATGCGTACATGATCGAGACCCTTCTCCGATCAATAATCAGCATGGACACGAGATCCGCATCGACTCCTACACATTCAACGATGACTCGTGATCGTGAGAACCTTTAACGCTTGTAACTAAATCCCTTTGTCTCTCGATATATTACATGCCCGAGATTCGATCATCGGTATCTCCATACCTAGTTTGATCTCTATCGACATGCACTCTTTTCTCGTGATATAACATTCTAGTGATCACATCACTTGCTTGCAAGCTATCCTAATGTGATATCACCGAGGGCCCAGAGAGTATATCTATCCGTCATCTGGATTGACAAATTCCACTATTGATCCATGAGCCTCAACATAACACCTTCGTAGCACTGAACCCATCTTTATAGTCACCCTGTTACGGTGTGACATTTGATGTTATCAAGATACTCTTCCGGTGTTAGCAATTAACATGATCTCATGGTCTAAGGATAAAGATTACTTCGTATGATGTTATAGCAATATAAACACAATGACTTGATCGTAATGCTATACTTCGGATAAATGTTCATCACATCTTTCCACCAATGGTGTGACCTTGTTATTAACAACATCCAATGTCCATGATCAGGAAACCTTGATCATCTTGTTAATCAACAAGCTAGTCTATAAGAGAGGTATGACTAGAAACCCTTTTTGTTTATTAAACACACATGTATTGATGTTTTCTATCAATACAATTATAGCATGTAAAATAAACATCTATTATATATAAGGAATACATAATAACAACTTTATTATTGCCTCTCAGGGCATATTTCCTTCACTTGTCCCGCGGTACGTGTTGCAGGTGGCATTGAGGATCAGTGGTTGCCGACAGGGGCAGAGTTGCTACTTAAGGCGATCCGACTTGCTACTCACGGTGTCCGGAGGTGCTACCGATGACAAGGGTTGCGTTCTGAGAATTTTTTGCCGTGGTGGGGATTTGTTACATACATGTATTTGTGTTGCTAGAACTGTTCTATGTGTTCGCTACAATATTGTAAAACTTTTGCTACAAGATGTCCGCCGAAGTAGGTTTTGCTATGGTACCAAAAATTTTGCTACAAAGTCCGAGCGATTGTCTCCGGAGAAATGGATTTTTGCTACATTTTTCAATTGTTTTTGCTACAATATTTTTGCGATTTTGCTACACTAGCGCAAAGTTTTTGCTACAAGGTCTCCGACGAAAGTCTCTGGCGAAAGTCTCCGCCGGGATCTCCGGCGAGTCTCCGGCGAGGTCTCCGACGAGGTCCAGTCTATTTTCTATTTTTTAGGCCGAACCGTTTTCTGCTATATGTAGCAAAAGCGGGCATTATGTAGCAAAAGCGGAGACGCGGTATAGCAAAAGCGGGAATTAGGCGGGACACGTGTCAGCAGGAGGACCCGGGATCGAAAGTTTTGATCCCTGGGGACCCGTAGCACTTCCCATTATTAAAGGATCATCATAAGTGAAGCAAAGGCGGGATTTTGTTGGTCTTTGTGGTGACCTCTCTGAAACCATCGAATGAGACCTATCTGATAGAGTGAGTCGATCGAATACACCATCCGTCCAAATATTCATTTGGGTTTGTCAGATCGACATAGGTGAGTAATAAAGCGTCCATTTTCACAAAAAAAAATTCGATATAGGTACTTCCATATCTAGAAACCCAATTCCTGTGCTTGAAAAACCAACAGGCGTAATGGTCGGAGGAACATAACGTGGCAATTTAAGGGCGCAAAGCCGATTTTGTATCTACCGAGCAAACGACGATTTCATTCACGTTTCAGATAGGCATAGCTTGGCGTGGTGGAGCATTTCTAAACTGTAAAGCTCGACCACATATATCTCCTGAAGAAAAGAAAGCAATGCATTACCAAACGGCGGCTGCCGGAGCTAGGAGACATGGTGGAGGTTGTGCTGGGCGCGCTATTCCGGCGCGAGGCTGAGGGAGTTGGGGGCTGGGATGGGCGCGCATCACCTGTCGGAGGTCGGGGACGGCGCGGAGGCCGGTCTGGACGCGCTCGGCCGGCGACGGAGAAGAAGAAATTGTGAAACCAACAGCAGTGCCGCCCTGCTCTCGTCCTTGGCCGATTCCAGCCGCTGTGACCCCGACTCCGGACACCCGCCGCCTGCACTGCCTCCTCGCAAGCGCGCCGCTGCTGCCCAGGTCCAGGCAGCCGCCCCGTGAGGCCATAAATTTCTGCTGCCGCCATCGCTGCGTTGGGCCGTCAGGCCGTAAATTTCTGCTGCCGCCATCGCTGCGTTGGGCCGTCAGGCCGTAAATTTCTGCTGCCGCCATCCTACATCCGGCCTCCGGCGGGCGACACGCTGGGTTTGGTTCGCCACCGCTTCCCAGGTTCGAGTCACCGCCCTGTGAGGCTCGGCACCCGCCGTGTTGGGTGTTGGGGATCCGGGAGGTGGGATGGGACGACGAAGTACGGGCTGAGGCAGAGGAGCCTCCGGCAGGCGACCTACTGGGTTTGGTTCGCCACCGCTTCCCAGGTTCGGGTCACCGCCATGTGAGGCCTTCGATTCCGGCTCCCTCCGTGTTGGGTGTTGGGGATCCGGGAGGTGGGATGGGAAGACGGCGTACGGGCCACGGCAGACGAAAAAGGCGTACACGTACGGGCAGGTACAATGTCTTATCTTAGCAATACCACTTAGGATGATTACTAAGTTAGAGGAGATAGAAAAAAAAGACCTCTGTCTTATTTTAGCTAAAATATGTCTCATCGCGTATTTAGAGATATCGATAAGACTAAAAAATGATTCATTGTACATAATATTTTGTCGTCATATCAAAATTACCTGTCATGATTAAGATAACACTGTTTAATCAACCATTGTACATGCCCTACGGTGGCAACAATGTGTAAAACGTGATTTAGTGGGAGCGTAAATCAGTTAAAAAATGTTTAATAGGAGGATAAATCTAAAAAATGGTGGATCGCAAGAAACACTTCATCCTTTATTATTATATTACTAGTATAAAGCCCGTGCGTTGTACCGGGAAGACCAATCCAATTCATATGGAGAATTGTTTGTCTTGCCTCGTGACACCGGTCTCGAGCTCATTTTTCTTACCTTGGCTAAAACTATTTACACCAGTTACAGAGTTAGGCCACAGCTTGAAAATTGAAAAAAAAGACATACAAGCTCAGCCACTAATACTTAGAACATAATGGTTTGTACATACGTACATAGAGAAAGGTTTAAGAGTTCACTGTAAATAAATTAGAATGTTTTGCTTCATAGTTAGAAATAAATAGATCAGAGCAAAGGAATCACTTGTATTTTGTGAAAGAAAATTACGGCCGATTATTGATGCGGTACAAATGTCACAAATAAAAAACCAAGCACAAAGGGAGTAGGTCCGAAAATGATATACATACCTCGTAGAAGCTCCTAGCTGCACATCCTAGGAAATAAAGTCATCACAATTATATCTACTAGCTAAATGTCCGTACATTACTACGCGATACGCGATATGAAATTGTTTGGTCTATCTCACGCACGACATGAAATTGTTTGGTTTATCTCACGTGTGCGTGACAGGAAACGTGCCTAAGCATATAGAATTTTGGATAAAAAACGACATAGCACACAACCAATTGTATGCCCGGAGCGCTGCAAGGAACCGCTGCTACCTGATATTCATCAGTTTCTCCCTGAGGTCGGCATCCATGAAGCACAAAACCTGTCGAGAGCAGCCGCACCCAGCACAAGGCCTCCGGACAAGGAGACAAGGCGGAGCTGGTGTGCGTTCCTCCTAGCGTGTGGGGAATTTTTCTTTGCTAAGTGCTATTATCTAGCTAGTCTTGGAAGATCTGAAAATGAATTTGGTCTGCTTGTGTGTTCATTATTTTATTTTGAAGGGCCTAAAATTACCTACCATCTGCTCGGGTGTTCATCATCATCTTGGCTTGAAGAAATTTCTCGTTGTTGAGTGTTGCTTCCATGGGGCTCCGCGAGATGGCGCGCTTCATCCAGGACAACCGAGTCGGGCTGGGGATGGGGATTGCCCATGTGCGAGCGCGCACCCACACAGCCCCAACAATGCCCGCATGCTTCGACCATCTACATGGGATTGATGGAGTGGCATGCGGAGGCCGCGGTGAGTAGAGATGGAGGCACCCTGGCAGGATTAGGGGATTGATGGTGACGTCTCCTCTCCTGGGCTCCCGAGCAAAGATAGTGGCTGCATTTACCTTGCTTTTTTTCGTTGGGCCCCGCTTGGATTGTCTTTTAAATTATATCTCCGTGAATATTTCGGTCCGGATTTTGTTGTGTCCCTGGAAACCATCTGAAATTTAAGCGGAGCCTCATAGGTCCGTGAAATTGTACGCGCCTGGCATGCAAGAAACGCGGCGACGGAATAAACGGACTGGAAAAAAAAAGGTCAACCAAACACGTTTACAGAAATATTTACGTCCATCGTTTTAGCCGGCCGTTTTGCCTAATAAACGCTGAAACAAGCGGGGCCTTGGGGTGGATACGAACGGGAAACGAAACAGCCAGAGGTGTGATTTAGCAAGAGGACCTACGACGTACGAAAATCCTAAGGCAAACGAAACTATCCTGAGACAAATTATATAGTAGAGATAGAGATAGAGATTCAACAGGTGTGCGTCTGAACAGGCTTGGCCACGTCGTCGCGGTTAACGACGAGTACACCCACCTACACGTCGACTGCTCTGGGTGAGTTGCGAAGCATGCCCCATGGGGCGTGGCCGGGCAGCGCGTTGCTGCTGTCTCCGCCGCCACGCGTGAATCACACGGAATCGTTGCCTCCCTCGCAGCCTCAGGATTGAGGGTGCAGGGCAGCTAGCTCGTTTTTCCATTGCCATATCTTGATCGAACTAAATCCCGACGAAGTTGGTGACTCGTTAAGTGAAAGAAAATCAAGACGATTGGGATTTGCTGACCTTTTTTTTTCAAAAACGAACTGCACGCCCGCCCAACATTAGACACCCGGACTTCTCGTGGATCTTCCCTGGGCCCTGGCTGCTCTCGTTGTGTAAGAGATGTCGGTGAGACCCGATTGAATGTTGTGCTAGAGGCCGATCATGCACGGGCACCCACATCAGTTTAGAATACTCGAGATCTAATAAAACTCGGGAGTACACACAGATCGTCACAAACCGCGTCCTTCCACGGTGATAGCTGCCAATCAAAGTTCCAATTAAATCTCTACACATTCTTGCGCATCTCGTCCAGCCTTACATCAGCAACCTCGGAAAGTTTTATCTTCTCATGGACAGGTAATTTGGCGCCAGTGGCTAGGAATCGAGATGAAATCACGGGAGATGGCTGGAGGCAAGAGGCGGATTTCCGATTCCGGCCGTGCACTTTGACTTTTAGGCGTGCGACCGTGTGGCTTTTATTGAAGCCATCTAGCGTCGCGTTGGATTTCGCGATGGATTTCGTACTTTCCAGCCAAGCTGAGGGACAGAGCCTGGACTTTTAATTGGGACCATTATTAAGACAATCTGATCGAGCGTATCTGGTACGGATTCTAACGTGACAGGCCAAGCTAAGCAAAAATAGAGACGGATCACTCGTGGGAGAAGAAAAAGAACACCGAAGCGGTACATGTTGCGTATGGTGGCAACACTACACGAGATGGGATTCGGTGAATGGTAAAAAGGTCTAAAAAAGTGTTGGATCGCAAAAAACAATCCGTCTTTTATTATTATTAGGTATAGATATAGATTAGGAAAACGCTCCATTTCCATCGGAGGTTGGGTCGCTCGTGACCTTCGGATCAATCGTCATTGGATCATTTTCTAGCGAACGTCTTTTATTGTGTCACGTGGCTTCTCAAAGTCCAGACAACTCCCACGTCTCTATCTATTTTGGCGCATATCCACGGGCACGCCTTGAGACGCGAGGCGACCATCAGGGAATTTGGGCCTGCGAATGGCGCGATGCCCGTCTGCATACCGATTCTCCGTAAGTTTTCAGCGCCGACTGTTCCTTCTCTGATTCTCCACATGTCCCATCGCGACAACAAAACCCTAACAACACCGATTCCGCTTCCTGGTCAGGGGAAGAGAAGAAATCAATTGTGAGGGAGCATTTCTGCCATGGAGAAGGAAGTTCCTCGGGTCAGCGCCATGGATGTAAGTTGCTTCCGCTCCTTACCTTCATTGCTCATACTGGTTAGGGTTTTGTTGGAGTTTTTCCCTAATTTTGCAGGTAGGGTCCATATGAATAATTGCTTCATAGGTTGATGTTTGTTATTGTGCAAATTGTGTACTAATAATGCCTTATTGTTTGGAATTTCGTTGTTGTGCTTGCTGTGTTGTGCTTGTTGCTTTGCTTCCCCAATTTTGCTTCAATGCCTTATTGTTTTTGCTTATATAAGCCTAGTTTTTGTAAGCTTACATCATGAAATATTTTGTTAGCATTCAGATGAGGATTTGCTTCCTAGGTTAATGTTGGTTGTTTAGGCAGTGTCTAGTTTATTTATGATGGATATTGTTCATTGCCTGCTATTGGTTTTTGTTAATGTTGTTGCTTAGGCAGTGCATAGTTTTTGTTAATATTTCGGTTTGTTACATGTGCATATTTGGGATATGCTTCCTAAGCTGCTGGGTTGTAACTTTGTAGTTTGTTGTGGCAGTTTTTGCTAAATATTTTGTAGTTTCTAACCTATTTTTTCTTTGTATTTTTTTAGAAGGAGCAACCTATGTGGAATTCCAAGGACTGTTTTGCTGCAAAGAGACTTCGTGCTCTTGCTGATAAATTTGTGCCTGAGAAGAGAAAAGTAATTGAAAATAAGAGCACATTCAGTGCGTTGCTTAATGTATCCCCATTTATCATACCCAATAAGCTGATCCATTTCATTGCTACTCATACAACATCAGTGATGTGTGAGTTCAAATTCAACCAAAACAAGATAATATTCACTAAGGACATGGTGAAGAAAGTTTATGGCATCCATTGCGGCAATAGGACGGTTTTAGGCTGAAGAAGAGTGAGCAACACGAGCTTCGAGAGGTGTACAAGAATGGTAATCTGAAGCAAAGGCCTGATATAAAAAATGATGTTGACTTGCTACTGAAGTGTGATGTCAAAGATGAAGCAACAATTCTTAGATCATGGGATCTCATCTTCTTGGCAACTATGGTCGATCTTAGCAGCGGAAACATGCTGACTACAAAAACTCATCAGTTTGCATGGGATGAACACATGATGTAGCTAGCTATGGATTTGGTGCAAAATATTCAGAACCTTAAAGTCATGCCTCTGAAATTATCGGAGGAGAAACCCGCCAAGAAAGGTGCAAAGGAGCTTGTCAAGAAAGATTCCAAGAAAGGTGTCAAGGAGGCTGCTTAGGGGGGTGATGAGGAGGGTGATGAGAAAGATGTCAAGGCTCCTAAATTTGAGTTCTGGATCACTGGGACTTACTCAATGCTTGGTGTAAGTTCTCTCATGCATGGTATTTCATTTTTAGTTGGTGTTGCACATGTTGCATTCTTTTAGTTCTTTTGTTGACTAACTAGTTTATTTTTGTTGCTTATTCTTTCAACAGATTGTATACATGGACCACCTTCAGTTTCCACCTAGTTCACATGTCTTTGACTACTCGCTTCCTATAGTGTGTCATGTCACTAGCAGCGGCTTCACGTTTGTAGTGAAGACGGATATTGAAAGGAAGGTTCTTAACAACACATCTATTTTTGGAAGGCGTCCGGTAAGTTGACCAACAACTTTTTTTATCTTTTATTGTTGTTATTTCTTTGTTTTGCTCTTTTGCCAATATTATTTTGTTGATTCGTTTCTTTTCTTTTTTCTATGTTTTTGTATGTAGTTTCTTGAAATATCAGCAACTCCTTATGAAGCAGAACCACCTTTGGTTGAGACTGTGGAAGCAGCAGAAGGCAACCTATCCGTCTCTCTAAGCTAATGGCTACTGTTCCCCAGTAGTCAAGAATTGGAGGTACATTATATGCTGCATTAGGTTATTTATTTGCATTATTAGTATAAATTTATAGATTCAAATGGTACTTCTTTTTGCTTCATTCTAACAATATTTTTTAACATGTACTTCATATTACTGCTGCATTTTTCATGTACTGTTGCTTTATTATGTTCTAATAGTTGCTACATTTGTTATAATATTTGTTGCATTTTGCTCCCATGTATATGCATACCACTCTTTTTGGACGAGACTTGTGTTAAAGCATTACTGCTACATTAATTCTATATTCTTGCTTCATTATTTTATAGTATTTACTACTTACAACTTCTTTTTTAGAACTCATGTTTGTTTTCATTTCTTTGTGATATTTCTGTGCTACATTCATGCTTTATTCATCTCTGAGTTTTGCTAAATTCATGCCTTTTGAGTTTTACACTACTTTTGTTTCTCTTACAGGTTCCAGCTCGCTTCAAGCATTTGTATGATAAGCACAAGGCCATCTACGGCGCTGATATTGACATGGCTGTGAAGAACTTTGTTGTTTGGTTAAAACAAATGAATTCACATCAGATGGATTCTTTACTTATTGATGTTCAAGCTACACAGAATTCACAAGATGATCCAAGCCTCATGTTCCCAACAGTTGTTGCACCTGAGAGAGAGCCCACCGGACATGCTGATCTTGGATCCGGACAACCTGCTGATATGGGATCTGAAGAGGAGGGCACATAAAAAAGGGAGATATCCTCAAGGACGATCCAAAGGAAGATGAGGAAATGGAACATGGGGATGATCAAAGCTCCCAAGATGAAACTGATAATGATGACTAAGTTAACCTTGCAGCAAAATTTAGGTTGATCAAGCGCACACGAACCAATGTCCAAGAAGTTCCACAGCCGGCAGTAATTGTGGATTCGTTGACCTCTGGAGTTGATGTTGGTGGACTTCCTACTGTTAACAGCCATGTTAGATCGTCGTACCGGTCGAGCCCACCTCATGGTATATCAATCGAATAATGGAATGCAGCACCTGATGCTCCCTCGTTTGAACTTTTTTCTCAAGATGATGATGCCACAATAAAGCCAGTTGAAGCAGGCATGTTGCCTTGTCTTTTTATGTTTTCCATATTTATTTACGTTATTTCTATTGTATTATTAGAATCAAATTCTAGCTTCATTAGTTACTTTATCTTGCTTGTATAAATTATTTCTTCAAACGTGTAGTTAAATCATTACTGCTGCATTAATGTTCTATTTTTTCTACATTAGTTCATAGGATTTGCTACTTGCAACTTATTTAGTAAAATTCATGCTTGTTTCCATTATTTTTGTGATATTCTTTTCTGCCATCTAGCTTCATTCATCTATGAGTTTTGCTGCATTTACCATGTGACTCTGCTACATTTACTGTCTTCTTTTTTTATAAACTATTTCTTTCTTGATTGTTTCCCATAGGCCTTACAGAGGAGGCTAAAGAAATGTATAATACAAACGTTGTATCAGTGTCAGCTAAATCCTCTAATGACGTAACCAATGTAGCATTGTCACCTAAAGCTTCCGAGGAAATTAAATCACCCAAAGTTTTGAACAAGGCTGCAACACCAAACCACCCCATGAGCATAGGTTAGAAGGTTTATTTGTTTTGCACTGGCTTCATAGACTCTTCTTGTAAGTTATGCTGCATTAATTTTTAGCTACTTACCTCCATTTGCTACTTATCTTTTTTGTCTTTTTCTTAGATGATGTAACAAAAAATGCTAGTATTGGTGCTGGAATGCTCGAGAAGAAAAATAGGTTCAAAAGGGCAGCCAAGGAAGTGCTTTCACCTCCCAAGATGAAAAAGATTAAGGTCTCTTAAGATATGATCCACACATATGAATGAATGGTCACAGATTCAAGAGGGCTAAGAAAACGGCACCGTGAGTTCCCCCAATCAATTTCTGCTGTCATTATTCAACAATCCATATTTTATATGCTATATTAATGCCCAACAATAACTTCATACGTACATTTTGGTTGGTGCAAGTAATACTTTGGCTTTGGTTTTGTTGTAGCAAATGTTTCATGAAGTTTGGTATGTTCTATACCTCTTACAAAGGTTTTCAAGAATCTCTCTGTCCCCGCCAATATCTGAGCAGCGAGCTAATGAATGTGTTCGTTGAGAAATTCAACAACATACTGAAAGCATATGCTGACAAGAACACTCGCACAAAGAAGTACTCTTTATCAACATATGACATGGTAAGCATCACGATGCAACCCTGTCTATGTTGTTTTCTTTGCTCACCGTTGTTTGCTTTTTGTTATGTCCCTCCACATATAGTTTCCTATTCATTTTTTCAAAAGTATTTTCAGGACAAGATTGTTGCTGAGCCTTCAAATATTCAACCCCAAGGGTTTCATGCAAGATTTCAAGGAAGCTTGTAGCAAGTTCAAGATCCTAAAGGATGACCTTGTGAGTAAAACTGATTATTTTCTCTATACCAATATGTTGTAGCTTTTTTCTGCTACATTATCTTTTAGGAGCATAATTATTTTGCTACATGTGTATCCCAAGTATGCTTGATAGATTACATAAAATCATTGTACCAACGAATCAAGTATCACCTCTTGAACCACATGTATTCTGCTACAAACAATGTGTATTTATGCTATATAAGAGATAACATAGTGCCTACATTTTCAGCAAAAAGTTGCTTCATTTTGTTTACCACATGACTAATCATTTTTGCTTCTTTTTTATCTGCTTGTGTGCGTAGCTTTATTTTCCCATTGTAGACAAAAAATATTGGATTGTATGCTGCATCAATTTGCTGCACAAACAATTTCACACTTTTGATTCCATGACACCGGCAAATGGTGTTAGCGGCCTTCATAAACTTGCAAACAACCTGGTTAGTATGTTTACCATAGTGAAACTGTTATTTTTGTTTCTTCCTTTTGTTTATGTCTATTTATTTTTAACTGATTATATATGTACTGTTCTACTGTAGTTCACCAACTTTGTTAGGATTACAAGTGAATCAAATATATGCAATGTTGACTTTGCTACTTTCAACCATATCACTCCCACCCACTCACATCAAGAAACATTATAAAATTTTACATGCCATCCTACTTATTATTTTGATCCATGTGTTTTTTGCTACATGATTTGGCTTGATATGTATTTATGATTTGGAGTTCAAAACTTTTTTGTTGTACATATGATTGCAGCTTCTACAACATTCTCTATATGGAGCACTACAATGCCAAGATAATTCCGGAGATTGACAGAAAGTAGTCCTGGACTTCCGCAAGTTCTTGACGATGTCGAGAAGATCATGGCCGAGGAGTTGATTGGCAACTAGCCATGTTGTTTTCGCTTTTTTGGCGTTCATGCTTTTGAATCATGTAATGCTTGAATCATGTCGGATGGATGAGTTGTTATTTTTGTGAGACTTGTAAGATGAATGGTTGTTGAACAAAACTTATGTATGAACGAATCTGGGAATTACATACTTTTTATTTGATGTCTCAATGTGCTACATATATCTCCCTTTTATTTTACTTTTTTCTTCTCTATATATATATACCAATTGCTACATATGTTCTTCAGAGTTCTTATAAATACAGAAGATACTCTGGTAAAGGAACAATCAAATATGTCACAATCATGCAGATTCAGTGTTGCTCTTATATATACTGTTAATGCAGATCATTTTGCTTTGAATGTTGTTATCAGATGCAACATATATATTCCTGGTTTGGGTATGTGAGTCAACATGCAACACTGATGTACACGGTCATTTTCTATGCTGCATTCTAATAAAAATGTTAGGAACCAAAAGGATCAACATTGATTTTTTAGCTATATACAGTGAATAATTATGCTACTTAGGATCAAAAAATTGCTACATATGTATCATTAAGATGAAGCAAATGCTACCAAATATACCGCGGTTTCTGTGTTTCTTCTTTTAATCACAAGAAAGTGCTACATACAAAAACAATATATGATGCTGAACCATACTAAAATGCTGAAAAACTATAAAACTTTTCAGCATTTTCGAGAACACAATATGATGTTGTAAACACCAAATCTACTTGCTTGTTAAGACAAAAATAATTGCTTCATTTGTAGTTTCCTATTGTGCTTCAGAAAATCCTGAAACAATTTCAAGAGGAAACTGTTTCAATTTTCTATATGATTGCATTTTACATGCTAATTGAAGACTTAAAACAATTCTAATATATATGTAGTCAAAATCTGTTATATAGCTAAAAATAGAGGTATATTTAACGACCAGATTTTTTTTAACCTCGGAAGAATGCTACTTTAGTCTTACAGTAATGTTATATATTTAGTGTCAACATGCCGGAAAGGAGTTGCATTACAGGAATACACCATTTTTTGAACAGAAAAAAGCTGAAGCAATAATTGCTAAAGACATTATTTTTGGTTCATCCACAAACGCAAGTCCACTCCTGCTACTTTTTCGGTGTCCCTTTCCAACGCAACTCTCATGTACTTGCACTCTTGAACGGTGTGGCCCTCCTTGGTGTAGTACATGCATTTTTTCTTTCTATATTTACTTGGTGTTTTTGGTTTCTTTGGCTCAATTGTTTTTTCCTCCTCTTCTTGTTTGCCTCGTCCCGAAGCTCAGTCAGAGGCTTCCTCCTCTTCTCCTTTTCTTTTGGATGACCTTTCGGCTTGGTCCGTGCAGGGTTTTGCAACTTTCTACTGGTAGCAGCATCTCGTTCCTCCGTCTTCTGTTGTTGGGATTCATGGTGTTGCTGTTGTGGAGCACTACCTTGTTCCTACTGCTGCACCTCAAGCTTAGAGTTTCTCATTGTAGCAACAATTTTTCTTGCTTCATCTACCATGCTCGACACCACTGCATATGTCTCATCATTGTAGCAAGCATCGGATGCCAGATCATCCATCTTCATGCATAACGAGTTGTACCTGAGTGTGTTTGTTGGCGGAACACAAAACCAGATTGAATTAGTGCATGGGCCAGGAGCCGGTGTTGTTACTGCATTAGACCACCGCTCAAGAATGTACCTCGAAGGTATTTTTTGCACATTCAGTTGAACCATCACCCTGATGACATGGGGGTATAGCAAGCCACACATCTCGAATGCATTGCAGCCACACGAGAACAGACCTTCTACAGCAACAACATGAATCCGATATGTTTTCACATCAAGATCCGGGTTCGGAACAAGATCAAAACACAGAGCTTCTCCTTCCACCTGCTGGGGATAAAACCTTGTTGAGGTCTGTATAATCAGTTGTAACCTATCAAAGATTTCCCTGGTGTAGAAATTCACGCCTTGCTTTGTATTGGGTAGCTGCAAATTTGTGCTTTGTTGCATACAGTATCAGGAAATGCTAAAAACCGGAAGAAAATATGCTATAATACTATGACAAGCACAGTAGGTGGTCTAACCTGCCCCAAAGCGGAGCTATCATTGTCTCCATTGTGAATCCAGTATTATCTTCACGGTCAAGCATCAAATTTTGACACAACTCATATTGCTGCACAAAGTTGTAGACCGAGTCGCTTGGCTAAACCAAGCTTTTGAAGTATGCGTTCAACCCCTCTGATCTACCCGTTGTTCTCGTAAATGGGAAGAAATTGCGCCAAAAATACACCGGGGCCATTTGTCCCTAATCTTCCACATGTTGTATAGGTGTGTGTTCTTGGTCATAGCAAACCTTTGCAACATGTGCTGCCAGCAATACTCGAACTGTTCCAAAGTGTATGTACCATATATACACGAGTAAAAAGCATCGGCAAAAGGATTCCTATCTACCAAAAGAGGTCCAAGTTTTTTCTAGCAAGCCCCAACACATGATATATGCAACATATCTGTTTATGGAAGAAGGAAAAATATTGGAAATTGTTGTGGGCTTTGCTTGGTCCTGATATGTCATTATGTGGTCAGGAGGTATATCCATTGCTAGTTTCCACTTTGTGAACACCCATTCAAATGTTCCAATTCTCTTTGTTAGGCACCAGGGCGCAACCCAAAACCACACTATGTGTGTGGTTATTGATGCCAACAATTGGAGCAAAGGGCATATTTTATTTGTTGGTGCAATTTCTATAGATTCAGTTTGGCAACTAGAAAAAACATAATATAGCAAAAAAAATCAACATTTCGTTTTTGTTGTGGGAGCATGAAACTAGCGCGAAAACAACACTAAATCAAAACGTTTAAAAACATCTACTTACAATGTCTGATTTCCCGTCTATGAACCAACCACATGCAACAATTTTTCCATGCTGTTATATTTTAGTTGCTACCCACATTTATTCTCAGAACACGATTTCATTTATGCTACCTACATATGCTACAACACACATAATCAGTAAATAGGAGTTCAACACAGAATGATAAATAGCAGTTCAATCACAAATTCGCAAAGACATGGAAAAACCCAATAGTAAGCAGCAAGTCAATATAACATACCACCACAGTTTTTGTTGAAAACATGGAGGATGCTAAAAAATTATAGGGGGATTACTAACTGAAGCTGTAGGCTTGACTATCTCCAGATCCTGGTCGAAATAAACAGGGGGGTTGTTGATTGGGCCTCGATGTACATGCTGCAATGGATCTCTGCCAGTCTAATTCGCCGAATCGGAACAACGCTGCCGGGCTGGTGCAGGGTTGGAGCTAGAGCTCGATGCAGCAATTGGTGGAGGGATTAGCTGGTTTGGGTATCCAGAAGGGGGGGGAGGGGGTACAAGACAGATCTAAGAAGGTGCGCCATCGCCGGCGGCAGCATTGCTGCAGTATCGCGTGCCGCAGACGGCGCCGCCGCTAGATCGTCGGTCTCGCATCAAAAATAGTTTCTATCCCCATATTTGCTGCAAACGAATCGTTTTTTGCTTCATCACAGCAAAAGCGGAGAAGAGAAGACAGGACTTGGGATCGGACGACTGTGTTTGAATTAATCGTACGGTGCTCCACCCAGAGGATGGATTGCTGTCATCATCAGGAGGACGCTCGGTGCCGTCCTTATTATTACCAGCATAAATACCCGTGTGTTCCTACGTGCCAATTCGATTTTCTAGATCTTTGGCGAAAATTTAGTAGAACATCATGTCTAAAAGTTGAGCAATAGACTTACGGCCAATCAAAAATAGGATTTCAAATGCAAATTACATTGTTGGTCATGGAATATATAGAACGAGAATATTGTTTGTCTTAAAGATTTTTACTACATTTAATTTGATGCTTACTCACGACTTCATATGTAAAATAACTTCAATGCAAAACAATATATAAAAATTTAGTTTTAGTATTTATTTATAGTAAATGTTAGACACGCGATTGATGCACATGTGATGATACCTACAAAACGCACACAGCAGTATACACGTATGGGCAGCACAATTTGTACTTTGTAGCTGTACCGCTAGGTCAACACCAAGCAGCTCAGAATATTTTTCAGAATATTGATCCCCTTTCATAAGGACTACCCAACCACTTCTTCTCGTTACTAACTATTCTTGTCGAGGCAATCTCAAATTTCACAACTACCATGAATCGGAGCTACTAGCAAAAGAATCAAATTTCACAAACAACAAATAAAACGCTAGCAAAAATCAAGAAAGAGAGATGGAAATCACCTCGTACAGCTAACTGACAGGCTGCTGGTGCTGTGTATCCATCGGGGAGAGGGGACAAGCTCGTGCAGGATCGAGCATCAGGCGCCGGTTGAAGCTTCGTCTGTGCAGGACAAATCGTGATGCCTCGAGTACAGCGTAGTCCAGCTGCGCCACGGAGCAGGAGCTTCTGGTCGGCGTCTGCCGTGTGATGCGCTCCCGGCCTCCTTCGCCGCCCTCTACTCAACCCTTTGACGCCCTCCCGGCGACTTCTTCCACGGCCTCGACAGAGATCGGGCCTCAGTCTCTTCGTCGATCTGTACTGGTGGTTGTTCGGCAGAGGAGGGTTCGGGGCTCTCTCGGCTGGCCTGGCCGGCTAACATTCAGCGGTTTGGCGACAGCCAAAGCAAGTCGTCGCACTAATGTTGGTACAGACCGAAGTTTATTTCACACATATTCATAGATTGGCATTGCATGGTCCTGAAGCATGAAACCATTTCCTGAACTGACCTGGGGATCCATGGGCGAGGTGTAGGAGTCGAAGGTAGGGGCACAGGTTTATGGTGGATCTCAGCGATGAGGACCGACGAAAGGATCGGAGGATTCGGCCGCACATGAGGCGAATGGGGAGACCAAGGGCGCTCAGGGCACGGGTTTGAGCGACTGAGCCGTGAAGGGAGGAGGCGCGCGATGGAGGTCGGTGGCTCCTCGCGCGCGAGGAATAAATCAGGAGTAAGGCTCGATTGGGTTCAAGCTAGACTCTTCTGCAGAATTGTTCATGTGTGCCCGCTCTCTAGCTTCTCCTGTTCCACAATTGGGACAACACTTCAAAAAACCTGGGGAGATTGAGTGCGACCCCGGACCGGTGCGGGGGCCACCACGGCCTCGCGAGGCGGCTCCGTGGTCCTGACTGCCCCCAGAGCTCGTGTCCTCGCCGCGATTTCTCCATTGCTCCTGGGCCCATTCGAGAGCGGCCCGCTCTAGGTGAAGGTGACGCCACGCCCCGGCCAGACGATGCTCCTCTGCAGCAATATCGGCAAGGAATTAATCGAGTCTGGCGCGGGCAGTTGCCACAACGTCCCGCAGGCGCCCCGACCGACCCAGGGAGCTACCCTCGAGAGGTAGCAGGGCCAGCACACTTGTCCCCGCCACCTCGGGGGCTCAGGGGCTGCCTCCCGCGAGTTCCTTCCGGCCGTCGCGGGGCGGCGACGGGTCCCACCTTGCGCTTCTACCGGGTCATCGGGGAGGAGAGCCTCGCCGTGTCCGGAGGCCGCTACCAGGTTCGGAAGGCTCTTGTTAGCCAAGCTCTCCCCCACCACGGCAAGTTCCTGGACGGGCGCAGAGGCAGAGCTGCCCCCAATGCGCCCTCCTACTTCACCCAAATCGGTCTTTGCCGCCGCTACTTTCCTTTTCCCCTCATGCCTATGGAGATAGAGCGAGGCGGTGTCGTGAGGAAAGAGGCGAGAAAAGAAAGGGAGTTATGTGAAGGTATCTCACCTCTTCACCTTTTCCCCCGCCAAGGACCAAATGGCCCTCCTCGCGCCGGGAGGGAGGAAGGACCTGCTGTCACCTCCCCTCGGGCGCTTCTCAACTGACAACGCCGGTGCCAGGGAGACCAACGTCTCGGATTCGGCCCGCTTCCTGCAGACTCCTCTGCTAGGAGAGCCACCGGCCCCAGTGCAGGGAGGCTCCCTGATGTCCTCCTCCTCGGAAGACGACACGCCATTGATCATCCTCCCGCGCCGCATGCGCCGAGGCGGCTTGGGGGCTTGGCTTGGTCCCTCTTCCTCGTCATCCAGGTCGACCAAGGGACATACCCACCAGGCATCGAAGGTGGGAAGACCCACCCGGGCGGTGCTCGCGCTGCCCACCGAGTACAAGGGACGCGTGCCCGACGGGAACTTCGCCGCCACGTCCGCGCCAAGGAGCAGCAGCATGAGCGCGGACATAATGTCCTCGGCGCGTGGGCCCTCGGCGAGTCGGACCGAGTCGTGGTGGGGTGACGCGGAGCACACGGGCCTTCTGCGCTCCTGAAGGGGGGCAATCTGCTGCCACAGGAACTTCCTCACAACCATCGCACTGGACAGCCCTAGGCTCCTCAGATATGCCACGCCTCTCGAGAGAGGTCCGGGACTCATGCAGGTGGCCGCCTCGCGAGCCCAGCCTAAGTTCTCCACCGCCGCCTCAGCAGGGGCACGGAGCGGGGGCTAGGCCCGCCCAGCGTCCACCAGGACCCAATTACGGCAGAATTCCAATGCCACGTCAAGGATGGAGATTGGCAGGAAGTCTCCCTCCTCCCAACAAAGAAACCAATGCCGCTAAGGATGTCCCCCGGTACGAGGACGTGAAGGCTGTAGAAGTGCCGGAACAATGCTTAGGACGGGCCCACCCCGACGAAGGCCTCGCACCAGAATGTGAATGCGGCTAGGAGGGTCACGCTTCACAGATGGATATGGAGGAGCTGGATGTAGTAATGGTCCACGACGGCCATGAGGAAAGGGGAAAAGGCGGGACTAGGCAGGCGGCGATGGAATAGGTGAAGACGGGGGCTGCGGTGGCGACCGAGCTGTCCCCCCCAATGCCAGCGCACCACACGCGTGAGACGCCCCACTCATTCGAGTCTGAGGATCACCGCCGGCGGCAGGGCTCCCGCTATCAACGCGAGAAGGCTCGGCGCAGCTGAAGTGTCACGAGCTCTCTTGAGCGCCATCACGTGCGTCACCGAGGGAGGAGGAACGGTGTCGTGAAGAACGCCGGCGGAGTGGCGGCGGAGGAGGTTGGAAGCCAATGAGTTCTCGGGGATTTGGGGTTTTTCGGGCTGCGACTTCCCCGAGGCTAAATAGTGAAACGACGGTTCCTGTACCTGGCATACGCCACGTCCCGCGTGGGCATGTGGAAGCTGCAGGCAGTGGCTTCAAAAATGATGCATCGACATGACCGCATAGTTGGGCCCAGATCCGACAGGTCCCTTGACCTCCTCGTCCCTCCATGGTGACGAGCAAGCCAAGTGACTGGGGACTACTGTCAGACTATCGGTACTAGGGGTACCCCGTCCCACCGGGTCACAGGACCCTGCATAAATGGCCTCTCGAGGGCTCTTGAAGAGAGTAGGCCTCTAAAGGAGGGGGATGCCAGAACTCTCCTCGGTGCTCGAGGCAGTGACAGTTGAGCGGCGGGGCCCCCCGCCAAGCCCTCTAGAGGAAGACCTCGCAAGGTCCAGGCATGCTTAGCAAGATGATGCACCAACGGTTGGTCCAAGGGATGGCCGGTCCACCCTGAGAAAGTAAGATACGCAGGGATGGCGAGGTGACACAAGACGAAGGCAACCCCTAACACAACCGTTTTGGTGTAAGAAGACTAGGGTGGCGTCATAAAGTGGAGTGGCGGCCGATCATCTCCTGACACGGCAACCACCCAGCGGTCGCAAGAAGACAAGCATGGACCAAGTCCATTGGCGGGAATGTGGTGACCCTTCCCGCCCAAAGAGTTGGGGAAAGAGGCCTGGTGCCGCCCTATATAAGGAGTTCTTCTCCTACCTTGTAGGTGACGGATCCCAGAGATCTCAAACCCTAGACTTTCATCCACCAGTGTAACCTCGCGAGGCAAGAGAGAAATACAACCAACCAGGAGTAGGGGCTTTACCTCCTCACGAGGGTCCCGAACCTGGGTAAAAACCCTGGTGTCAACTCTCTGTCGTGCATCCGCTCCGTCGCCGTAGCCATCGCCGGGTTCCTCCGGACTCACGTGTTCAGCCCCCTCTCGAACGAAGGGATTGTTGGACCCTAGTTCCTTCACGGGACAAATCTCCAACAATTTGGCCTAAAAATCATGAAACCTCAAACACGATAGCTCATTTCTGAGAATGTTTTTTCGAGATACAATCAATATACCAAGTTTGATATTTTTCTTTGCATATATGTCATATAATATGATACTATGCGAAGGTTTTATATTGTTTGGATCGTTTTTGAATTTCTTATCCCATTTCAAACTATGGTCAAAATGGCGGGAATGAAGATTCTTAGCTCGGAGCTGATCCTCGCTACACTTGTAGTAGATCTCAGATGAAATAGCATATTGTAAACCTAAAAATTATTTTTAGAAAAATAATGAGTATCAGATCATGTATCTGTAGTTCAAATCTGACCCACTTCCTTCTGATTCAGTAGGAATTTGTCCTTTTCACAAGCGATGGACGAAAGGTTTAAGATATCATGGTTGGAACATTGTCCATGCAATATGGTCTAATATTTTAAAAAAATAGGGTGGTACCATTTTGAAACTTTCATTTGGTGGTTGCTTCACAAAACACCCCGCTTTTAGCATTCGGAAAATGGAAAATGGCTTTTTGGTGCGACGAAAAGGAAAACTTCCTTCTGCAACATTGTCCGCCATCCCAGTTGCACATGAATGCACAATATGGACATATCATTGCAAACTATGCCTCTATTCTATCCATAACATTGGTCGTTTGTCCTGAAAACCAAGATACCTCGAACATGATAGCTCATTTCTGATAAGGTTTTTTGAGATGCAATCAATATACAAAGTTTGATATTTTTTCTTGCAACTATGTCACATAATATGATACCACGTGAAGGTTTTATATTGTTTAGATCTTTTTTAATTTCTTATGCATGTTTCAAACTATTGTCAAAAAGGTAGGCATGAAGATTCTTAGTTTGGGGCCGAGACTCGCTAAACTTGTAGTTGATCTCTGATGAAATAGCATATTTTAGACCTGAAAATGATTTTTCTAAAAAATCAAGAGCACTAAATCATGTACCTGTAGTTCAAATCTAACCCACTTCCTAGCGATTTGGCAGGAATTTTTCTTTTTCACGAGGGGTGGATGGAAAATTTTAAGATATCCCGGTTGGAACATTTTCCATGAAAGGTAGTCTAGTATTTTTGAAAAATAGGGTGATACCATTTTAAAACTTTTATTTGATGGTTTCTTCATAAAACACCCTGTTTTGCACCCAGAAAATGGAAAATGTGTTATACAAAAGTATATGTAATGTATTTATGTTTTATTCAACAAAAGTGTGTAATATTGGGGTTTAGATAGATAGCTTATTTTTCTGCAAAGTTTGATATATTATTTATATTTTTCGGAATTAGAATGATTTAGTTATGATTTTTCTAGAATTAATATGGCAAAAAGGGAAAATAGCTATGCCGTCGGCATAGCCTTGACGCCATCGCATCGCCATCATGGCCAATCCCTACAAGGATGGCTGCCGTCAGTCTATCCCGTCCTACGCCGACGGCAAAGCTAAGCCGACGGCCGCGTCGTCCGGCTGTCCAACCCATCCACCTTCGCCGACGGCCCCGACTTTTTGCCGACGCAGAGATAGGTTGTCGACGCCTTTGTCCTCTCCCGTAGTGAGACCTGCAAGTGCATTGGCTTTTGTCAGGACCATGGCTTCCTGAACAAGTGTTGCGATTGGTCCTTCCCCAACCTGGTGCCACTTGCGAGTGCTGGATCCTGAAAAGTAACCGAGCGGTGGCTGTAGACGGTCCTTTGTTGGATTAATCATGAAATTGGAACGTCTTTAAACAAGTAATTAGAATATTGTTTAATATGCTCCAATTTCTTTCACACCCGGATGTAACTTGTGGTCAAGTTAAGTATTCTCAAAGCCATGTGCATCAACATAGGAGTTTGTATTCCATAAGTTGTCCACCAGTCACCTATGTTTGTAGAAAACATAAAGTATTATGCATTAGCCCAAGTCTTAGGTATCTTGTGGACATGTTGTACAAAAAGGAATAGAGCATTTTGAAGGGTTAATAAACTCCTCATCTCATAAAACTCAATAACATTCTTCACCCAAATGTCTTGTGCTCTGGTTGAGATATACCTCCTCTTTTCCTTACTGGTAGTAGTGTTGATATACCATTTGCCACGAAAAAGAGAGAGAATGAGATATTGGATCTCCTTGCTGAAGACCTCTCATAGGAGAAGATGCTTCCAAAGGGGTTCCACTAATTTGACATAATATTTCACTATTGTCCGTTGCACACGCCAGTGACAATACCCGTCTAATGCATTTAATCTTGAGAAATACCAATCCACTTCATCATAAGCTTTAAACAGTGTAAGCACAAAGGGAATATCTGAAATCTGCAATACATAAGCATTCTATCTAGAGTTCTCTACACGTTACACATTTAAACTAGTTTGAGAAGTTGGGAACAAATCTTACCTCGCCATGCTCACTTCTTGGAAAATCTGGAATGAGATGAACTCGTGTGTCTCCAGAAATGTCTCCTCCATGTCACCTCCCATGGTTGCCAAGATATAAAGAGGAAGCATTTAGATGAGCCATTAGCCCATTACAGGCACAAAACATCGGGGCTCCATAAAGACGCAAGAATAATTTTGTTTGTTCCGACCCAAGAGAGGATCATATAAGCATTCAAAAACTTCTTCTTAATTAATGTGTTGTGGAAGAGCTGCACCATTACAAAAATAACTTCAGAAGATTGCACGTACGTATCCTTGTTTCCAAACATATAATGCCCCATCACATGCCTGCTACGAGTATTATCAAAGGGAAGAATGTGCATGTTCACCATGGATAATTTTCAACAGTAAGTACATCATCCTTGCATGAAGTATAGATATAGGCAATGATCGTATGTTAAAAACTGCCTATGCATCTTGGGTAAAGTCTACCCAAGTACCGCAACTTGGAGCTTATGCTTATGTGACACTTAATAAAGTGAGACAGGCTTGTTGTATTTTAGTAAGATACAATCCTTTCACGCTATCATGGACAAAAAACTTGTCTAGTCCAATCACACACATGCATGAGCCTAAAAAAATTAAAACCAAGATCCCTAAGAAACAACATTAAAAAACAATGGATGGTGATAGTTCCTTTTTTAGATGTAGTTACTCCAGTGAAAACATTTTAAGATATAACCTGTAACATCCGATCTTTTGCACCCATGCTTGTGTAGTTAGATGTCTAGAAAATTAGGGGGAAATAAAACTTTTAGGGTTTGTTTGCATATGATGCTTGCCTAGTATGAATGCATGACCATTTGTGTTTTCCATGTTTCCTTGTTTTTTCAATGCTAGTGATGCCCCTTGCTTGATTACATGTTTAGGATTGCTAGATCAACACTTGGTATCATGTAAGATCACCTCTTGTTTGTATTGTGGAAACTAGATCAAAACCCTTCAAATATGGCTAGGTCAAATTCGCTTAAAAGGTTCCATTTTTGGAGACATGGTGTGAGCTAACCATAAACCCTTTTGGCCATGCAATTACATGGAAATGTACCTTGCTATGAGCTCTACAAAAACCACACCTAGCTCTGGTTAAACAAAAACCCTAAGCCCCTTTGCATGCAAGCTTTTCTTCACTAGTTGAATAAATGTTTTGGTCACCTTATTTTGTGCCATTTTTGGAGATCCTTTGCCAAGCCCTGGGAATGATCCAGGAAGCAACCTGTACCTGCAGATGCTCACCTGACTACCATCTACAAACCCCAACCCCTCCCCTTGCTAGTGGTGGCTCGAGCTCGAAGAGATCATTAAGCAAAGGCACCAACATGGCTAACATGCCCTAGATCACCCAACCCCATTTCTCTCCCTCTCCACACCTGCTGCTACCCAGTACATGGTCCTGGCACGACTCAATTCGTGCCTGCCCATACCCCTACACCACCCCAAGTCGCCCATGCAACCATCTAGGCCCGGAAGAGAGAAGGGAAGGCAAGATCGGGTCGATCTTGCTCGGCCAATAAACCAGCCGCCCCTGCAGCCCCTCTATCGCGCTCGGGCCCAACCACCTTACTCCAACTCCCAGGCGATGCTCCCTCGCGTCCCCACACTCACCCTCATCTCCCCCGACCCCAACCAACGGAGGCCACGTCGCACCTGGCACGTTGCGCTCCCCCGCTCCACCGTGACCCCCGGTGCAAATTGGCACTACCCTGTAGTGGAGAAGCCTCTCCTCGCCATCCCAACTACCCCGTACTGAGCCCCGTGCAACGCCTCTGCCTTCCTATACCCTAGACATAATCGACCTTTCGGTCGAGCACCTCATGTGCACCGCCTCCTTCAAGCCACCTGGCGCTGTCCCGAGGCCACGAGCCAGAACCCGCATGCCTAGCCGCTCTCTCTCGGGGCGGAGACGCTCCCCACCGCCACACTGAGCCAATCCTGCCTCGCAGCCCCCTCGCCACACCCCACCTACACGCAATGCACCGTGGGCACTCCCTCTTGCGAATAAAGCTCCCGAGCCACCCAAGATCCACCCAAACTCACCATTCTATCCCCCATCCTCCACTTCACCATCCCCAAAGCGAAGGCGAGCTCGCTCGGCCTCTGCCGCTCCACCCGTTCGTCGCACGGCCGCGGTACCGAAGGAAGGAGGAGAAGGTTGCTGTCGCAGTGTGCTCCCTCTCCCCGGCTCTTCTCACCACCATGCATGCCTCGTGCTCGACTTGCTGACTCCACCACCCCTTTTGTCAGGAACCCCCAGGGGAGGAGCCATGCACACCGCGTGTCCCACGTGCGCGTCCGTGACATCGACCGGAGCCAAGGACGTCTTTACCGCACCTCGCCCGACTCGCCTTTGCTGGGGTTCCGCGTATGAGAACAATAAATTTTACCCTACGCCCCTGAACCCCTGAAGCTGCCAGGACCTATCTATTAGTAATATAGTAACGGGAGGGATTTTCGCGAACTTACCCTTGAATACCGAAAAGCGTTGTCAAGGCTCAGGAGATCCTGGTTGATGTAGACGAGCCGAAGCCGACCTCAAGGTCGTGATGAAGTCCTTGCGCTTCCTTGGCTCCAACGACTTGAGTGCCTCAAGTGCGACACCTCGCGGGGAGTTACATACGTCCGGTGCCTGACGATGACTCCCGCTTCCCCAATCCAGCAGCAGTTGCGGAAGTAGAGCTCCCGGATCCGAATCCCGTGCAGCAACTCAGCGGTGAAGATGTCTCTCGTCATGCAGTCGGACTTGGGACCACGGTCACGTGAGAGAGAGGGGGAGAGAGAAAATATCAATTAGAGGTCCTCCCAAAAGTGAGAAGACCTTTATTGATTATTAGTGTATTTTATTTGTCCAAATACCCCCACTATATATAGGGGGAGGGGAGGTACTACCTCCCTCAAAGTCCCGGGGTGGGACTAAAGGAGAGGAGGGGGAGGGGAGGCTGCCGGCCACCTAGTGGGCCCCGCACGAGGGGGGGGGCTAGGCCCAGCCGGCCACCCCCTTGGCCCCTTATCCCTCTCTCCTTTCCCTATTGGGCCCTCTCCCCTCCAGGAATTGGCCCATTAAGCCTTTGACCATTTAAATTAATTTTTCTCTTTATTAAATAATTATGAATAAATGATTAAATCAATACTTAACATTCATTCACATATTATTCAACCTCCATGGCCATGGAACACTTCCACCTCCACTCCGGACATCCTCCAGACTTATCGAAACCCTTCCAGTTTTCTCTCTACTATTCTTCGGTGATTCTACCGATCCTATAAATACTCTCTAAGCATCATCAAGCCCTTAAGCGTGATACCCCATGGTTCGGGAACACTCCAGACATGGTCGGGACACTCCTGCACCAATGATCGACAAAGGGACCTGGATGGCCATGTGACCCCTGTGCGTTCCACGAAGATCTTTCGTCGTTTGAACCGGGATAGTCGTGTTGTATTCCCTTTGTCTCTCGATACTTGCATTACCCGAGATCTGATCAATGACATCACCATGTCGTGTTCAATCTCGTTACTGAACAATGCTACTTGACTCGTTCCGACAAGTGATATCCCCGTGATCAAATCACACGCTGCACAGCTATTGGATATAACCTCTCCGAGTAGGCCCTTGAGTATCTTCTCGTCACATTGACGGACAAATCCCGCTCTTGACATATATTGCCTCAACGGTTTCCTCCGAGTACCTGAACACACCTTTATAACCACTATATTACCGAGTGGCGCTTGATGCTATCAAAGCACTCTCGGGAGACAGTGATTGATATAGCTTCACGGTCTAAGGAATAGTCAACAAGGATCCATTTCTAATCATTGTAACTTGAACTTCGTGACATGATCGGGTCATGATGTTTAGGTTGGGTATTGGTTCATCATCTTATTCCCGAAATGAGATGGCTCCATTTCCAACTGGCATAAATGCCACATGATCAGGAAACATGATCATCTGTTGACCAATGAACCAGTGACTAGAGTTCACTGGGAACCCCTGGTTGTTTGTATATCACACGTGTATTGATGTTTCCACGCAATACAGTTATAGCATGATATAAAACTTAATCATAAACTATATGAAATATGATAATAGTCCTTATAACTATTTGTCTCTAGGGCATATTTCCAACAGTCTCCCACTTGCACTAGAGTACAAATCCACTAGCTGCATTTGTTCTCAATCATTGGCACCATATATCTGGTACCCTGAACATGCTTGCTCATGGAAGAGGCTGAGTCTTGGGTCTGTATTTTACAGTCCCAAATCCTTTGCAACTTACTAATGTCACCTTGATTGACATTAATACTTTATCATCACATGACAACATCTGTGTGTATGCATTGTCGCTATGGCAGCAGAACGAGGCCTGATTCCAGGAGCCTATAGTGAATTTAGATCAACCTCGAGGGCTTTCTCATGGGCACTGTGCCCTGGGACACATCATTCTACGTTAAAAGCGAACTAGCCCCGCCATAACATTATACAACACTTTAGATGGTACCCTTATCTGTCATTATAAATGTATTCATCGAAACACCAGTGCACTCTGTGCAACTTTCGATGTTTTTTTCACCTCGCTTCCTACTTGACTTTAATCGGTATTCACAGGAGTTTCCAACATGTTCCCTTATAACATAACCCTTTATGTTTTAAGATATGTCAACCTTAATGGATTTGGAAAATGTGTCTGCAGTTCTCTATTAGATACTACAGACAAACTTAGCTCAACATTTCGTGATTCAAACTTAATCACTTTCAAACGTTCTTTATTGGATCATATATTATGTTAAGTTATCACCATGGTTTTCTAAGATAGAACCTATGTATCAACATAGTGGATGATGATCATCCTTTTTTCTTTCATTCAACCATTGATGTTTAAATTCAATACTATTCCTAACTTGAGTTATTAAGGATCAGTTCCTTAATTAACTTCTATTTTGAAACCCTTTTCAGAATCCCTTAAGGAATACTACATAATATCATAATACACCTATTATCGACTTCTACACCTCATAAATCATTATTTATTGGTACTTGCGCTTTTATTCATAACATGTTGAATACACACTTAAGAATCACTCTATAAGCTCCCACTCAAAATATGTTCCTATCATATTTGGGTATGAGTCAGTACTCTTACTCAAACTATGTTCCTACATATTTGAATTTGAGATTTATATTGCTCCCACTTAAAAATATGTCATTCACATATTGTTTTAGGAAGACTTTCATAGCTCCCACTCAATTTCATGCAAATTGCACATCTACTCACTATTTTGAACAACTTCAAAACTTTTGATCAAATATCAAAATGAGAGATTTACTATGAGACACTAGTACTTTTACTAGTTTTAAATCCACTAGACATTAAGTACACTTGAATCAAATTCATTTGAATTCGTCCAATACTTGACAAATTGTGCTTTTGTCATTCACCCCCTTTTCCACTATGGCTTTGTAGTCATTTGGGAAAATTCCAAGTAACCCCTTTTACTTGTGAGATTCAGCAACGAATTGTTTTCTAATCTCAAGTGAATTTTGCTAGGATTTCTCATAATTCTAGTTTACCATTATTTCCGTAGTAGTTCGTAGGTATGTCATATTCCAAGAATCATGACAAATGATTCACAAATGTCTCCATACAAGATATGGATTACATTTTGAATCCTACTTCATGTAGTGAAAACACCAGTGGGGAAAACACAATGATCATTATCATTGATTCTTTCCTTTTGTGAAGAGAATCATTCAGGAACATTGTCCGTTGCGCTTCTCAACACTCTAATGCAGGGTTTTGAATCCTCATCGTGTTTTACACTATATTCCATTTGCTCCATTATTGAGAAACATCACTTAAAAATGAGCTTTCTCAAGAATGCACCAAAATCCAAGCAATGCGAATTTTGCTTTCCTTTTGGTTTCAGCTATGGGTTTCGTATTCAAAGTTTCCAATGAATACTCTAGAAGGATTTATTCGCTATTGTTTTGGTTATATCGAATAACCCCAAAACTTTCACGAATTCAAATGGTTCACTATATGTTCTAATTGAGTGCTTACTATTTCTAACTAATGGTCTCTACATCTACACTACAACGATTTATTTGGTGCCATCTATTTTCCCACTTTGATATCTTATATCACATTGTGATGCTTTGCATTTTGACGTTTCAAAACGCTTTGCATTTCACAATTACTTTTATGCCATTCTTATAAAGTCGAATTTCATTACTATTGATCAAATCATAGTAATTAGATTCTCTTTTATATTTATACCCTTTGTTGATGAAGCACTTTGATCAAATCAAATAGTTTCATATTCATGTTTCCTTTGGTAAACTTCTTTACACATTTAAATAATCATATAATGATAATTACCATTTTCGTTAAAATACATCGAATATGTATTTACTTTTAACAATTCATCAAACACATTGTATTCAAGTAATACATGGTGTTCAAGTTAATTTGCCGAACTTAGGCATGATTTATATGTGATAAGAAATCGAATGACTTTCACATATTATCAACATAACTTTGAATTTAAACAATGATTTCATTCATTAATGAAATATATCATTAAGTTGGGGTAATTTTAAAAGCATTTCAATATTTTACAAATGTTCATGCATTATCAATTAGTTTCAAACAACAAGGATAATTCACACATAATCAAACAAGATATGAACACGAATAGAAATCATTCATAAAAGTAGAACAACCGTTTGTTACAAACTCATATGAATAACCGTCTCATAAAGTGTGAGACACTCAAAAGAAGTCCATAATCTTTTGATTACAATAATCATCCTAAAACATAAACTAAGTGATAATGTCAAGGGAGAGTGTCGTCGGCCATCATCATCATGCTCGCCATCAACACGCAACGTCACCTCCTCTCCAGCAAGCACCTCTCATGCAGAAGGACCTATTTTCAACAAAACTGAGCAAGTATAAAATATACTTAACACTGAAAATGTCTTTGCAAGATTATAACATTTATAAAACTGTATATCAAATATATACCTTTGTCATCAATGACCTGAGCGATGTTTGGTTCAACCAACACATTCCTGAGATGTGTCATGAACCGGTGGAACTCCATTAATTCCGCGTGGCTCTTCATAATGCAAGTCCTGACTTGTGCTTGGTAGCTTGGTGGCAGCGACCGCAGCACAACGTCGTTTGCAAAGGAGCCCGTCATCCAGCTATCCAGGAAGTATGCAGGCCTCATGTACACATCATGCATGCGCTCCAAGTGGTCGTTTGGTGATGAGTTCTCTTCCATCTTAATGGAGAGGACGTCTCCCATCAACTCATGCTCCCATATGCGTGCTTGTTCCACGAAATGTGTCCTAAGCTGTAGCATCACCGAACGAGGGCTGAAATCACCCACGAAAGGCCATAGCTCATCCACCATTCCGAAACACATAGTAACTGAAATGAAGGAGGACATCTCACGACGAAGATAGCGGTCTTTCCGCTGCTCTGGGGTCTCTAGGTAAATGGGCTGATCCAAATCCATCCCGTCGAGTATGTAGTCGACCACGTCGTTCTCGCTAAGGAGAACGTGGAGACGCACAACCCATATGGAGAAGTTTGATACATCTAATCTAAGCTTCTCTCCTTCTAACCAATCAATCGTCAACAGGAAAGGTGGCATCTACATTTATAATTTCAAAAGGAATTTAGACTAAGTTTATAATTAAATGAGTTAATAATAAGTCCACTCAGAAACACTTATCCCCAAAAAGGGTTCCTAGTGATAACACGACCCCTATCAGCCACATCTCCCCCGATCATCACGGCCATCAATGTGGGTTCAAGGGTGGACGCTAAACATCGGTCACATCATTCATGCGACTCGTGCTCGATCTTTTGACCATCCGTGTTCCGAGGCCATGTATGTACATGCTAGGCTCGCCAACTCAACCTTAGTGTATTCGATGTGCAACATGGCTTACACCCACTGTATGCGAACATAGATATGTCTGACACCCGATCATCATGGCCTGCCTCATACCAAAGAACTTTCTTGGTGGTGCACACTAAGGGGGAACATAATCGTTGGTAATTTTAATAGGGATCATCTTATTAGGCTACCGTCGAGTATCTAATACTAGCACACAATAAGATATACAAACAATAACATTGAATGTAAATGCGATGTGATATGGTCCTTCACGTTGTGATCTCCATCCGTCGTCACCGGGTTCCGGCGCCAGGGTTCCGGCACCGTAGACACTAGGGTACCGGTGTCATTCCGGCGTGGTAGTCCGTCACTCCCGTGACTATCTACTACTACATAACATAAGGTAATCACTTTACCTTTTCCACAACCATATAACAAAGCAACGCCCCCCTGCAAAACAAAGTTAGATGCCTCTACTTTATCTTTGCATGTTTTACGTGGCTGAATGGGCTCGCACAAGAACTGTTCTTACCTACGAACTTTCAGCACAACGCTGATCAAGTAGTTGTCTCTACTACACCACTTTTGGGGCCCTCTGTTGCAAATGGTATACCAACTAATGCGAGAGAGACAATCACCCCCCTAAGCCACTTTATACGGCACAAGCCGTATGTCAAGCGTGGACCACTCTCGCGAATGAACGCATAAAGTCGGTTGGGAGACGCTTCATCAAGCATTACTGCGGTATACACAAGTACACGTGGGAGGGTAAAAATTAAGAGATCAACGCACACACGCTACATCTCGTGTGTTCTACCCGTACTAGCATTACTATGCATAGATCTAGCTCTGATACCACTGTTGGGGTTCTGTGTATGAAAACAATAAATTTTACCTCGCTAAACCCACGAAGCTGCGGGACCTATTTATTAGTAATACAGTAACGGGAGGGACTTTTTGCGAACTTACCCTTGAAGACCGAAAAGCGTTGTCAACGCTCAGGAGAGCGTGGTTGATGTAGATGAGCCGAAGCCGACCTCAAGGTCGTGATGAAGTCCTTGCACTCCCTTGGCTCCAACTACTTGAGTGCCTCAAGTGCGACACCTCGCGGGGAGTTACACACGTCCAGTGCCTGACGATGACTCCCGCTTCCCCGATCCAGCATCAGTTGCGGAAGTAGAGCTCCCGGATCCGAATCCCGCAGCGCGACGACGCTCTGCAGTGAAGATGTCTCTCGTTCGCGCAGTCCAGACTTGGGACCACGGTCACGTTGTTGATGGCCCAAATATATTGAGCTCGTTGGGGAACCCCAAGAGGAAGGTATGATGAGCACAGCAGCAAGTTTTCCCTCAGTATGAAACCAAGGTTATCAATCCAGTAGGAGCAAGGAAACACCCCAAAGGTGTAGCTAGCTGAACGTTGGCAGCGCACTACCGGTGCGAGCAGCAACGTGGAGACATGCACAACACAACCACAGAACTTTGCCCCAACTTGCGATGAGGTTGCCAATATCACCGGTTTTGCTGAAAACAAAGGATTAAACGTATCGAATGGAAGGAAGTAATAGTTTGCAGAAAGTAAACACAAAGCAGTAAACAGTTGATTGTAGATTGTATGTAAAAGAAAGGACCGAGGTCCATAGTTCACTAGAGGTGGCTCTCCTTAAGATACATAACATGCTGGATGAACAAATTACAGCGGGGCAATTGACAAACATCAAAAAAGCATACAAGCATATACTAATCATCTTGACTCCTTTGAGACTTGATTGGGCATTACAACATTATACATAGACTGCCATCCAACTGCATCTATGACTAATAATCCACCTCCAGGTTATCATCCGAACCCCCTCCAGTATTAAGTTGCAAGCAACAGATTATTGCTTTACGAATTGCGTGTAAAGTAAACAATACAATTGTTCTATGAACAAAGGATTGTTGTTTTCTCCCTAGTAGCAACAGCACATCTAGTACCTTAGAGATTTCTGTCACTTCCCAGTTACAGAGGCATGAACCCACTATCGAGCATAAATACTAACTCTTGGAGTTTCTAGCATCTACTTGGCCAAGATAGCTACTAACAACGGAAAGCATGCAAGATCACAAATAACAAAGACATGATAGAATCAATAATCAATCTGAAATACCATCTCAATATCCATCGGATCCCCGCAAACACAACATGTATGGATTACAAATAGATGATCTTGATCATGAACGGAGCTCACAAGATCTAAACATGATAGCACAAAGGAGGAGAACCAGCCATCTAGCTACTACATGGACCCGTAGTCCAGAGATGAACTACTCACGCATCACACTGGAGGCTTGCATGATGATGAAGAAGGCCTCCAGTGTGAATTCCCCTCTCCGGCAGGGTGCCGGGAAGAGCTTCAGATCCCTCCCGATCTAGGGATGAACATGACGGCAGCTATAGACTCTTTCGTGGATTTTTGATCGGGTACTTAGGGTTTCCGTATCAGAGGCAATATATAGGAGGAAGGAGAGGCCGAGGGGGTGCTGGGGTCGGCCAGACCACCCCCTGGCGTGCGTCAGGCCTAGCCGCGCGGCCAGGTGGTGTGGCCAGGCCCCAGCCCTTCTCCGTCTCGTATTTTGGCTCCAGTTGTCTTCCGGTAAAATAGCGACTTTGGCTTTTGTCCCGTCCAATTCTGAGAATATTCATTTTTTGACTTCTTGGAACCAAAAATAGCAGAAAACAGGCAGCTGGCACTGTGGCTCTTGTCAATAGGTTAGTCCAAGAAATCATATGAAAAGTACTCCAAAGTGTGGACAAAACACAAGAAAGTAGATAAAACCAAGCATCGAACATCAAAAATTATAGATACATTTGCAATGTATCAACATCCCCAAGCTTAACTCCTGCTCGTCCTCGAGTAGGTAAGTGATAAAAAGAAAGAATAATTTTTGAGGTGACATGCACCATCATAAACTTGATCAAAGTATTTGGAAAACATTCAAAGATGGGATCATAGTACTTCAATCATAACATGAAAGACAAAGTTCTAGCAATAAGACAAAGAAACTATGTTGCAACATGAAAGGGCACAAACAAAAGATTCATGAATAACAATGCTTTGCAAGACGTTTGTTTGTTTCACATAAAGAAAACATAGCATAATAGCATTCAGCTTGTCCCTCATAGAGTAGCAAATATAAATGCATAGGACACCTTCAAAGTTCATAAGAGTGACTAGATACAAATAGTTTAAAGCAAGCAATATCAAGGTATGCATCAATCAATAAGTCTTGGGATAATGCACATAGAACTAAGAATGACCACTATGCTCTCAAAGTAGGTGCATAAAGATAGAAGGTGGAGACTCAATATAATGGTGGAAGAAAGGCCTTCATAGAAGGAAGTAGGGATTCAAGTCTCATAAAGAGCTTCCAAAAATTATGGTACTTAATAGCTTTCAGCTCTCATTACCCCTATCATAAGCATCTTGAAGGTGATTAAGGTTAAAGTGACACAACTAAGAGGATATGCTTGACAAGTTATAAACCGAAGACCGAACCTCATGCTACTCAACTTTAGTCACAAGTAAGCTCTTGTCATTGTAAGTACATATGTATCATAAAGAACCGCCAACGGGGTACCCCTTGCACATGATACAGGAGCTATCCCATAATCAAAATGACAAGGCAAGCAGACAATGAGCATCTCAGCGATCTTTTTATTTACTATTTGCATAGGTTTTTATTGAGGATTCTTCATAGAGTGCTCATTATGGTTATGCTGCAAGTTTCCACCATGATTAGGCATGGCTTAGGCTAGCGGCCCAGGCGTTTCTCTAACACAGATACAAACTCCATGATCTTACAAGTTCCACTTTTATTTCACACCGTGGGATCCATAAGCAAAAGAACATGATATCAACGGGGTTCAAAGTACATGTGCAATGTTGAAAGCATTCCCCATGATACATGGTTCTACTAATTTCAACTTATAAAGAGCAAGCATATACGCAACAAAGAAGGACCCAGTGGTTCAAGTTTATTAAATGCAAAAAGTAAAGTGTGCCATCAAGTTCGTGAGAGCTTTAATCAATAGTTTTCACATAACAAGTTTAATTTGGAAGATAAACAAAAACATGAATATACTTGGGATAGCATTTCTAGTAGGTAGGTATGGTGGAATCTTTGGAATAACTTGGTTTAAGGAGTTGGATGCATGAGTAGAACTCATACTTGGTTATGGAGGCTAGCAAAAGACTGGGAGCAACAAACTAAGAGAGCAATAATGGCCATAATCATGCAGAGCGACAAAACATCATTGATCAAAGCATAAAGTGATACTACAAGTTGAAAACTAAAGGATCATAAAGGCTATGATGACTTGAGATAGTCATAACATGGTGTGAGCATGCGCCAAGTCAACCCAAATAAAGCATCAAAGGAGAATACCACTATACTATGCTTTAATATGCTAAAACAACGCATGATTCATCCAAGGCACATTAAGCAATCTTAATATTTTATAACAAGTCATGCTACAACAAATAATACTAAGTATAAAGCCAAAACAATATCAAGCATGGCATGACAAAGCATAGGCCACAGTCAAAAACAAGCTCTCTTTACCACTTAAGCATGAACTTTCCTACTCTTTTCCAAACCAAACGAAACTATTTGAAAACCAATGTATGAAAGAGGGGGTCCAACCAATTTATTCAGAAAACTAAGCAAACAAAAAACCAAAACAAAAATGAAAAAGAAGACGCTCCAAGAACAACACAACTGTGCATGAAACAATAAAAATGAAGCGTTTAGAAGAAACCTGGGATTTTTATTGATGAAGAGGGGGATGCCTTGGGCATCCCCATGCTTTAACGCTTGTACTTCTTGGATATTTCTTGGGGTGACACGCATGACATCCCCAATCTTGAGCTTTAGTTCATCTTTCATCTCATATCTCATTCCTTCCATACACCTGAAATTTTTACTTCATACAAAACTTCACACAATCTTTATTACCAACATTAGTGCACTCAAGATAATAAGTCTTTAGGTTCAGTTATAACACCAATTAAACTTCCATTAAAACACAATCTACTGTAGCACTTCCCTCAAAAAGCTCAATTACCCAAAAGAACTCAAAAAGAAACCAACAAGAAGCAAATGCAGAAAATAGCAGAAATCTGTCAAAACAGACCAGCAGGTAAATACGAATTGTTTTGAAGACCTTCTGTTGCTCAAATCAAAAAGTGTTGAACTAACGAAAGTTAGATAACAACCTGGGGAAGAAGCACAAAAAGTCACGCCTCAAAAGGTCGTACAGAGATTTTACAAGAATTTTTACGGTGAAGCACAGAAATCTGTTTCGGGGCAGCAACTTTCCCAATCATTACTTCTCTCTCATTAGAGGTTACTCTTGGCACAAAAAGCAAATAAAAAGGATAAGGAGCGGTTATTACTGAATTGATAACTTCCAAGACTCATCTAAAACTTTTGGGTTATCTCCCAATAAGTACTTTTCTTTAACGCCTTTAAGTTAGGCAAAAGAAGCAAGAAAAGGAATCAAGTGTTCTCAAATGAAGATGCATTAAGATCAATACCAGAAATATCTTCAACAAGGCAAGGTATATCATCCAAATAAGTTCTAGAGGATCATCTCTCAATGCTCTTGGGTTCACTATTTTCATCAAAAGGGTTTTCAGGAACAATCCAATCAAGATTCTTTTCTATGGCTTCATGTATTGCTACCAGTTTAAAGGGTATTGGTACCTTAGTTTCCTCCCCATTAGGTTCAGTTTTGTTCATGTTTTCTCGTGTACCAACAACATCTACACATGAGCCTAGCATATTGAAACGTTCAAAGACTTTTCTAGCTTCCTTGGCAACATCATAGAATTCCTTAAGCAAAGTTTCAAGAATAAAATCCCTCTTTTCAGGGTCCTCAATTTTTTTAAGTTTAAGAAACATTACTTGCATTAAGGGGTTAAGGTTAACAAACCTAGCTTCCAACATGTGAACTAAAGAAGATGCAGCAACCTCATAGTTTGGAGCAAGTTCTACAAGGGATTTATCCTCAATATCCTCATGTTTACTAACATGATTAAAGAATTTTTCAATATTATCTTTTCCAATTATTGAACCACTACCTATTGAAAGGTCTTTTAGGGTGAATTTAGGGATCAACATGGTGAGCTAAGGAAGAGGTAACAACTAAAGGAGACTTAATTTTTTTGTGTGTTTTTAAATAAGAAAGCAAACTAGTAAAACTATTTTTTTGTGTTTTTGATAAAGAAACAAGCAAACAAAGCAAAAGTAAACTAAGCAAAACAAAAATAACAAAGTAAAGAGATTGGTTATGAGGGACTCCCCTTGTGAAGATGTCCTTGACTCCAACGGCATGTTTAAAAAGTTGTTGATGGCCCAAATATATCGAGCTCGTTGGGGAACCCCAAGAGGAAGGTATGATGAGCACAACAGCAAGTTTTCCCTCAGTATGAACCAAGGTTATCAATCCAGTAGGAGCAAGGAAACACCCCAAAGGTGTAGCTAGCTAAACGTTGGCGGGGCGCACTACCAATGCCAGCAGCAACGTGGAGACCTGCACAACAGAACCACATAACTTTGCCCCCAACTTGCGATGAGGTTGTCAATCTCACCGGGTTTGCTGAAAACAAAGGATTAAACGTATCAAATGGAAGGAAGTAATAGTTTGCAGAAAGTAAACACAAAGCAGTAAACAGTTGATTGTAGATTGTATGTACAAGAAAGGATCGGGGTCCATAGTTCACTAGAGGTGGCTCTCCTTAAGATAGATAACATGCTGGGTGAACAAATTACAGCGAGGCAATTGAAAAACATCGAGAAATCATACAAGCATGTACTAATCATCTTGACTCCTTTGAGACTTGATTGGGCATTACAACATTATACATAGACCACCATCCAACTGCATCTATGACTAATAATCCACCTTCAAGTTATCATCCGAACCCCCTCTAGTATTAAGTTGCAAGCAATATATTATTGCTTTACGAATTGCGTGTAAAGTAAACAATACGATTGTTCTATGAATAAAGGATTGTTGTTTTCTCCCTAGTAGCAACAACACATCTAGTACCTTAGAGATTTCTGTCACTTCCCCACATTACCAAAGGCATGAACCCACTATCGAGCATAAATACTAACTCTTGGAGTTGCTAGCATCTACTTGGCCAAGATAGCTACTAACAACGGAAAGCATGCAAGATCACAAATGAAAAAAACATGATACAATCAATAATCAATCTGAAATAGCATCTCAATATCCATCGGATCCCCGCAAACACAACATGTATGGATTACAAATAGATGATCTTGATCATGAACGGAGCTCACAAGATCTAAACATGATAGCACAAAGGAGGAGAACCAGCCATCTAGCTACTACATGGACCCATAGTCTAGAGATGAACTACTCACGCATCACACCGGAGGCTTGCATGATGATGAAGAAGGCCTCCAGGGTGAATTCCCCTCTCCGGCAGGGTGCCGGGAAGAGCTTCAGATCCCTCCCGATCTAGGGATGGAGATGATGGCGGCTATAGACTCTTTCGTGGATTTTTGATCGGGTACTTAGGGTTTCCGTATCAGAGGCAATATATAGGCGGAAGGAGAGGCCGAGGGGGTGCTGGGGTCGGCCAGACCACCCCCTGGCGTGGGCCAGACCTGGCCGCGTGGCCAGGTGGTGTGGCCAGGCCCCAGCCCTTCTCCGTCTCGTATTCTGGCTCTAGATGTCTTCCGGTAAAATAGCGACTTTGGCTTTTGTCCCGTCCAATTCCAATAATATTCATTTTCTGACTTCCTAGAACCAAAAACAGTAGAAAACAGGAAGCTGGCACTGTGGCTCTTGTCAATAGGTTAGTCCAAGAAATCATATGAAAAGTACTCCAAAGTGTGGACAAAACACAAGAACGTAGATAAAACCAAGCATGGAACATCAAAAATTATAGATACATTTGCAATGTATCACACGTGAGAGAGAGGGGGAGAGAGAAAATATCAATTAGAGGTCCTCCCAAAAGTGAGAAGACCTTTATTGATTATTGGTGTATTTTATTTGGCTAAATACCCCCACTATATATAGGGGGAGGGGAGGTACTACCTCCCTCAAAGTCCCGGGGTGGGACTAAAGGTGAGGACGGGGGAGGGGAGGTCGTCGGCCACCTAGTGGGCCCCGCGCTCGGGGGGGGGGGGGGCTAGGCCCAGCCGACCACCCCTTGCCCCTTCTCCCTCTCTCCTTTCCCTAATGGGCCCTCTCCCCTCCGGGAATTGGTTCATTAAACCTTTGACCATTTAAATTGATTTTTCCCTTTATTAAATACTTATGAATAAATGGTTAAATCAATATTTAACATTCATTCACATATTATTCAACCTCCATGGCCATGGAACACTTCCACCTCAACTCCGGACATCCTCCGGACTTACCGAAACCCTTCCGGTTTTAACTCTACTATTCTTCGGTGGTTCTACAGGTCCTATAAATACTATCTAAGCATCATCAAGCCCTTAAGCGTGATACCCCATGGTTTGGGAACACTCCAGACATGGTCGGGACACTCCCGCACCAATGATCGACAGAGGGACCTGGATGGCTATGTGACCCCTATGTGTTCCACGAAGATCTTTCGTTGTTTGAACTGGGACAGTCGTGTCTTATCCCCTTTGTCTCTCGATAATTGCATTGCCCGAGATCTGATCAATGACATCACCATGTTGTGTTCAATCTCGTTACTGAACAATGCTACTTGACTCGTTCTGACAAGTGATATCCCCGTGATCAAATCACACGCTATGCAGCTATTGGATATAACCTCTCTGAGTGGGCCCTTGAGTATCTTCCCATCACATGGACGGACAAATCCCGCTCTTGACATATATTGCCTCAACGATTTCCTCCGAGTACCTGAACACACCTTTATAACCACTGTATTACTAAGTTGCGCTTGATGCTATCAAAGCACTCTCCAGAGATAGTGATTGATATAGCCTCACGGTCTAAGGAATAGTCAACGAGGATCCATTTCTAATCATCATAACTTGAACTTCGTGACATGATCGGGTCATGATGTTTAGGTTGGTTATTGGTTCATCATCTTATTCTCGGAATGAGATGGCTCCATTTCCAACTGGCATAAAGGCCACATGATCAGGAAACATGATCATCTGTTGACCAATGAACCAGTGACTTGAGTTTCACTAGGAACCCCTGGTTGTTTGTATATCACACATGTATTGATGTTTCCACTCAATACAGTTATAGCATGATATAAAACTTAATCATAAACTATATGAAATATGATAATAGTCCTTATAACTATTTGTCTCTAGGGCATATTTCCAACAGCCTTCACCTGCCGCGTCGAAACAGCCCGTCGTCCAGCCTTCTACACCCCTAGGTGAGCCGTCGTGCCTGTCCCTGTAGCGGCTAGGGTATCCTTCACCGGAGTTTCCTCCCCGCGAGGAGGACGAGCCCCACCCGTCAGATCCTCTTAAGATCCAATGGCCCATCGTCCCCCATACCCCTTCACCCTCCACAACCTCTGACATGCGGGGCCCTCGCCCGGGATTTGAAATCCTCAGCTCCCGCGCAGGACACAGTGCAAACGGGCTGGCCTAACCCCTACGTGGGCTGCGACCCTGGCCGCTGCTGCCCCTCTGCCTTTTATTTTTGTTAAATAAGAATACCTGAATAGTTGTAGTGAGTTTAAAATACACCAAAATTTCCCTGTACAACCTTTTCACCTGATTTCAATTTTTCCTAATAGCCTATGTAATTTCCCATCACATGCCACTGGTGGCATGGCCATTTGAGGCTCGTACAATATAAGGGAATTTTTGTTGCAGAATAGTACTGTTTTCACTTTTTAATGCATAGTTTTGTTTGTGTGATTCCAAAATTTGTGAAACCACTTTTCATGCCTTGTAAATCATCATACCTGTCCAACATAATTGGATTTACACAATTTGGATCTGTTTAGCTCCTGTACAAAATTTCCCAAGTTTGGAACAGAAGCATGTTAAATAAATTCCAGAACCTACTGTAGACCTCTTTTTGAGATGAGACCAACTCCTGGAGTTATGCCTCTATAAGAAGTACCAGTAACCAAAATGGCGCAATTTTTGGTGTAGTATATTTGTCCTATGTTTTATTTAACCTATTTTCAGTAGATTAATTGTTAAAATTCAACCATGATAGCTAAATATGTGATGCTAGTTGGGTTGGATGGGTACCTTCAATACCTTGCTAGTGATAGAAAATTTGCCACCTGTTCACCTACATAACTTGGTCGAGTCATTTAATTGGGTGTTTCACTAATGTTTGTTGGTAAAATCACCCTAAGTTATTGGTATGAGCTTTTTTTATTGAATACAGTGGCATTATTTTGGCATGTTCTGTAGCTATAGAGGTGCTGTTTGGTTTGATGATCGTAGTTTGTGTACTGTACGGGTGGCTTTGTTTGCAAGTGGTTGATGTATGGATGTTTGTTTGTTGTTTTCTTCCTTTGCGATGATAGAAACGAACAAGGACGAGTACGAGGAAGGTGATTAGGAGGATTTTGAAGAAGAGAGGGACAAGTTGCCAACCAAGGCAAGCCACCTACATGATCATAAGACTTGTCCTATCTTTTACTTTGTGCATATCTTGTTTTACCTATTTATGCAAATGCATTGTTTTACTCTATATATTTCTATATCTTGTATGGGTTTGGCTCCTCCAAACTCGTACATATGGTACTGTTTAGTACAGCACTTGGACACACCTACCCATCCCCTTGTCAATTAGGGTGGTGTATTACGCCTCGACCCTCTTTGGAGACTTCCTTTTTAGCCTACATAACACTACAGGTGGCACTAGTAGGGAAAGGATCACCGCCGGCGCACCAAAATGGCCTACCACCGGCGAGTTCCTATTCGCCGGTTACCATCTCGCCAGCGGTAATGCATTACAGCCGGCGAACCATACGATTCACCGGTGATAACTGAGAATACCACCAGCGAGTTGCCCCATTTGTCTGGGATAATGTCCCCTAACACTGGCGCACATCCCTTCGCCAGGGGTAATTCAATATATTTGCCAGCAACAGAGCAAAAGAAATAGACAGAATACACAGATGAATACAAGAATACACAGTATATAGGATAATGATAGCAAAATACATATTAACATAGGAAATAGTAGCAGTATCCACCAAATGTTCAATATAGCTGGGACATTGGTTCATATAGCATTATCTAGAGTTCACTCATCTTCACCCTCGTTGGAAGAGTCAGGAGGAAAGCAAGTGAAATAGCGGATGCCATAAGTATGACTGAGCAAAAACTTGAACTCCCGTCCCTCTTGCATGTCGTCGTACAAGATGAGGAGTCTGTTCCATCCAGGACCACTAAAATATGTTCGGGCCTCCACATTGGTGACTCTAACCCGGTATGTCCTATCGGGATGATTATGATGCGTCAAAGTGACACTAAGCACGGCAACCTCATCCATGCTTCTCTTGAGATGGTCCATGAAGCCATATCGTGCACCGCAAGGGATTGACTGAGTAAAATCATAAGACAGAACAATTAGTCATGATTTTCATTGAACATATATATATATTTACATCCTCCACATGAATTTTAGAGAACATACCATCCTAACACCAAAGTTCGCAGGGAGCGGTATGGTGATCTTTCTGTCCATGCAATGCCAACTATGTTGACCACAATTGCCACTACATATAATACCATGGTCTCAACTACATAGCTAGCTTACTGTTGGATATCATCGTCAGGGGGCGTGTACATGTAGTAGATTACGGCTGCTTGCTATATGAGAAAGATCTTTATCTTGTCTCCGTATTGCCTGTCATGATCATTCAAGAAGTTTGTCCAGCCAGGTCCACTGAAAGATGTCTTGATCGCTATGTTGGTCACTGTAACCACATAACTCTTGTCGAGATCAGCATCTGACATCAAAGTGACCTCAAACACGACATTGTCCATGGTGTCTCTATGGAAATAGTACATGAAGTCTCGTCGCCAAGAGCAAGGGATTGACTGAGTAAAACAATAAAAATACAACAAAGTACATGGTTTATTTTCGATTCTATATATAGAGACATCCATGATATTGTGTATCTCACAGAGCACATACCGTCCTAGCCTCAAACCCGACAGGGAGCACTATGGGGAACTTCTTGTCTTGGCACCTCCCCAATGGTTGTGCATAGTTGTTGCACACTTGATCCATTCTATATATTTATCTAGAAAGAAGAGGCACAGTAAACATAGTTATAAAGTAATTAAGTAGCAGGATAAGTAATATATATGACAAGTAGCTAATCCACGTCTAGAAGGATAAGAAATATATATGACAAAGTCTAGCAGGATAAGTCTAAAGTAATATATGAGAAAGTATAGCTAGATCAGGCGTCGTCGTCGTCTTCGGACGACAAACCTAAGGCACCTAGGTCAGCAGACAACATGGGTGTGATGATGAAGTCACCGGGGTTGAACCTATAGTACGGGCCCTGAGGGAGCGCGGTGGAGGAACCCATACCGTCGGACCTAGAGGGACCCGCTTCCTGGACAGGATGCTGGCGTGTAGTGGTCACCAAGACCTCGTACTGTTGCACCATCACTGTAGGATCCGGGCAGAGCGCCTGGACCAAGGAGTCAACAAGCTGTCTCTCGACCAGTCGGTGCTCCTGCTCCTTCACCCTCGTGGCGACTCTCATACCCACGGGCCTATTCTGAATGGCCCTAGCTCAATCCTCAGGCAAGTTGAGGGTCGCCCTAGCCCCTCTGTGCTGGACTTCCATGTAGTCATAGGCACGTGCTGTAGGGGAACGGGTAGGCTACACTAGCAAAAAATCAAAATTTCTACCGCGTCAACCAGGAATACTATTGTCATAGATCACAGGATTACCGCTAGACGCGCAGGTGCGGAACTCGATGAAGCACGTCGCGATAGTGTAGATGTTCTACGTCTCCTCCTTGTCCTCGTCCCACGAGCAGCTCCCCTTTGCACGGCTCGTCCAAGTGCTACAGATGCAGCACCTCCGAGGTATCCACACGTCCGGAGTGGAAACCGTCACACGCCAGAATGCTAGGTCTGCACGTGCAACACAGGCGGAAGAGGAGTGGTGGCTGGGTGGAATGCTCAACCCTATTCAGATCGCCTCACTCTCTCTTATATAGGCATCCCTGGTGGGCTTCTACATTAGCAGCCCATTAGCAGCCTAAGCCTAGTCTAATTCGGATCCAATCCTCATTAGGCTTCCAGCCCCTAAAGTGTGTGACCCTATAGGTTCATACACGTATAGACATGACACGAGTACACTTACTCTGTCAATAGTTGGTAGTAGCCTCTAGCAAGACGTGCCAACTCCTAAACGCATATAAAGATCATTCAGACGAACCATCACAAGGTTGAGTACATGTCTTTCCCTTTGCCTCATGATATTTGGTCTAGCTCCAAGCTGACCTCTCTTTCTCGATACTGGGATTCGGAATCCCTTTACTATGTTAACTCTTAACCATATGTAGCACGGCCATGCATTTCTGGATCCGATCACTCGAGGGGCCCAGATATATCTCTCTCAAGTAGAGAGGGGCAAATCCCATCTTGATTGACTGATGCCTTGTAGCATGTATCAGGACAAACCCGAAATCTACCTTTATAACTACCCAGTTACGGAGTAGTGTTTGATAGCCCCAAAGTAGGTCGATCCACATCTCAAGTACATGCGACAATCTCAGGTCTAAGGACAAAACGTACACGATGTGTAGAGAGAGCTGCAAGTATTATTCCTAGTCTCAAGTTGGGTCAGTCCAACCCCATGTTCATAACATGTGTCCACATCATTGGTTTGACATCTCCATGTCTACGACTTGTGAAACATAGTCATCAACCAATCGATGTGCTAGTCTAATATTCACGTGTGTCCTCACATGAACTCCGACTAGGGACAATTATTAGATAACTGTACAAGTAAAGAGTTTCACAAACAATTCACATAATTGCCAATCAATACAAGTTGCCTGGTATATGGATATTCAAGGAACATTATAATAACTCATGGATACACATGAAATACAATCATCTCTATGATTGCCTCTAGGGCATATTTCCTTCAGTCTCCCACTTGCACTAGAGTCAATCTAGATAGTATCTAATACCTATTGCTCTTGTGTGCGCTTCATGCGCAGGCTGCGGGAGTGGCTTAGTCAAGGGATCAGCAACATTTGAGTCCGTATGTATTTTGCATAACATGACACTACAATCATCAATGAACTCACGAATCAGATGGTAACGCATGCGAATATGTTTGTTCTTCTGGTGCTGTCTAGGTTCCTTGGCTTGTGCAATAGCACCATTGTTGTCACAATAAACGTCCAAGGGATTGGACGAGCCCTGAACCACACCAAGAGCGATCAGGAAATTCCTAATCCAAACAGCTTCCTTTGCAGCCTCCGAGGCAGCAATATATTCAGCTTCTGTTGAAGAGGAGGCCACTGAATCTTGCTTGGAACTTTTCCAGCTCACAGCACCACCATTCATGACAAACACATAACCTGATTGCGATTTCGAGTCATCTGAGTCGTTAAGGTAACTCGCATCTGTGTAACCCTTTACACTGAGTTCAACCTCACCTCCATAAACTAGGAACATATCCTTAGTCCTTCTCAAGTACTTAAGGATATTCTTTACCGCTGTCCAGTGACTCTCACCTGGATCAGCCTGGTATCTGCTCGTAACACTTAGGGCATAGGAAACATCTGGGCGAGTACATGTCATCGCATACATGATGGATCCAATAGCCGAAGCATATGGAACCCTACTCATGCGCTCTCGCTCATCAGTGGTCGAAGGACACTAAGTCTTGCTAAGTTTAATGCCGTGAGACCTGGGCAAGAACCCCTTCTTAGCCTCTTCCATGCTGAACCGTTTCAACGCATTGTCAATGTACGTACTCTGGCTTAATCCAATTAGCCTCCTTGATCTATCTCTATAGATCTTGATGCCCAGAATATATGCCGCTTGTCCTAAGTCCTTCGTAGAAAAACTATTTTTCAATGAGGTCTTAACAGACTCGAGCATAGGAATGTCATTTCTAATTAATAATATGTCATCCACATATAAGATTAGAAACACAAGTGATTTCCCATTTTCTTTCTTATACACACAAGGTTCTTGTTCATTTTTGGTGAAGCCAAACTCCTTTACAACTTCATCAAATTGAATGTTCCAACTCCGAGATGCTTGCTTCAGCCCATAAATAGACTTTTGAAGTTTCCATATCTTTCCAGCATTGTTTGGATCGACAAAACCTTCGGGCTGCATCATATACACGTCCTTAGTAAGGATTCCATTTAAGAAAGCCATCTTGATGTCCATCTGCCATATCTCATAATCGAAATATGCAGCAATGGCTAGAATGATCCGTACAGATTTAAGCATCGCTACGGGCGAGAAAGTCTCGTCGTAGTCAACTCCTTGAACTTGTCGAAAACCTTTTGCAACAAGTCGAGCTTTATGGATGTGAACATTTCCATCCATATCAATCTTCTTCTTATAGATCCACTTTCACTCGATGGCTTTAAAACCATCAGGCAGGTCAACCAAGTTCCAAACTTGATTGTCTCCCATGGACTCTATCTCGGATCTCATGGCAATCAGCCATTTCTCAGAGTCTGGGTCCACCATCGCTTCTACATAGGTCGCAGGCTCATCATTGTCTAACAATAATAACTCTCGCGCTTCGCGGAGCCTCGTCGACCTTCGTGGCTGTGGTGCTTCTATTGCCACGGGTTCCTCAACTTGTTCTGCTACAATAGCATCACTCGTAGAAGCATCCCCGACTGGCTCATCTTGAACTTCTTCAAGTCGCACCGACCTTCCAATCGTTCCCTTTGTGAGAAACACTTTCTCTAGGAAAATACCACTACGAGCGACAAACACTTTGCCCTCTTCTCGGTTGTAGAAGTAATACCCTAAGGTTTCCCTTAGGTATCCCACAAAAATGCACTTATCCGATTTGGGTGTTAGCTTGTCCAACTGAAGTCGCTTGACAAATGCATCACAACCCCAAATCTTTAGAAAAGACAAACTGGGATTCTTTCCAGTCCACATCTCATATGGTGTCTTAACTACAGATTTAGACGGTACCCTATTTAGTGTGAAAGCTGCTGTTTCTAGCGCATAACCCCAAAATGATAATGGTAAATCCGATTGGCTCATCATCGATCGAACCATCTCCAACAAAGTTTGATTACGCCATTCAGAGACCCCGTTTCTTTGAGGCGTTCCGGGCGGCGTGAGCTGTGGAACAATTCCGCAACTCTTAAGATGGTTGCTAAACTCATGACTCAAATATTCACCTCCACGATCAGATCGTAAGGCCTTCATTTTCATGCCACATTGATTCTCTACCTCATTCTGAAACTCTTTGAACTTTTCAAAAGTTTCAGACTTATGCTTCATCAAGTAGACATAGCCATATCTACTGAAATCATTAGTGAAAGTAATGAAGTAGTGATATCCTCCTCTGGCTATCGTGCTCATTGGTCCACATACATCAGTACGTATGAGTTCCAACAAGTCTGTCGCTCTCTCGGGAAACCCCGTAAAAGGCGTCTTGGTCATCTTTCCAAGTAAACAAGCTTGACATGTCTCATATGATTCAAAATCAAACGAAGTTAGAAGACCATCACCATGGAGCTTCTTCATGCGCTTTTCACTTATATGCCCCAAACGATAATGCCATAAATAGGTAGGACTCAAATCATTTGGCCGAAACCTTTTAGCACTAACATTGTAAACACATGCATTATCAAGATTTAAAATAAATAACCCATTCACAATGGGAGCATCAGCCACAAACATAGCATTCTTAGACATTACACAACCATTGTTTGTACTCGCGAATGAATAACCATCCCTCATCAAACATGAAGGTGATAAAATGTTTCGACCCATACTAGGAATGTAATAACAATTATTTAACTCCATAATAAATCCTGACGGAAGGTGAAGTTGCATGACGCCGACGAACAATGCAGCAACCCTTGCTTTATTCCCGACGTGAAAATCCACTTCGCATTTCGGCACTTCTCTAGTTCTTATTAGCCCCTGCATCGAATTGCAAATATGAGTAACCGATCCGGTATTAAATACCCAAGAGTTAACATAAGAATCTGCAAGAAAAATGTTCACAACATTTACAACAAGCGTACCTGAGTGGGAAGTACTCTTACTTCCACCCTTCTTCAAAGAAGCCTGGTACTTGCTACATTTTCTCTTCCAGTGGCCATATTCATGACAAAAGAAACACTCTGTGTCTTCTGAAGGTCCAGCCTTTTGCTTGGGTGCAGGGTTTGGCTTAGGGATCGTATCCTTAGCCTTGCCCTTCTTCTTCTGCCAAGAATTGCCCTTTTTCTTGAATCTAGGCTTGTTCTGCACAACCATCACATGGCTATGCCCTGCACACTTCTTAATGTCACATTCTGCTGTTTTCAGCATCCCACATAATTCATTAAGGCCCCTCTCCACCCCATGCATATGGTAGTTCGAAATGAAATGCCCATAGCTAGATGGAAGAGATGCCAAAATGAAATCAGTGTCCAACTCTTAGCCTAATGGAAAACCAAGATTTTCCAAAGTCTGACTGTAACCAACCATTTTGATCGCATGGGGGCCTACAACTGCTCCCTCTGCCAACTTGCATTCCACAAAGGACTTAGCGACATTGTACCTCTCAGTCCTAGCCTGAGTCTGGAACATGTCCTTAAGTGCAACGATCATATCGTACGCTTCCTGATCCTCAAACTGCTTTTGAAGATCAGGTTCCATGCATGCAAGCATAAGACAACTAACCTCAAGAGATTCATCACATGCTTTCTTGTAGGCATTCTTAAAGGCAGCGGTTGCATTATCAGCAGGTTCATCCGGGATTGGGGTATCCAGAACAGTTTCCTTTTTCTCAGCCCTGAGAACAATTCTTAGGTTACAAACCCTGTCCAAATAGTTTGTTCCATTTAGTTTATCCTTTTCAAGAATCGAACACAAAGCAAACGATGATGAATTGTTCGATGCCATTGATCTACAACAAAAATATGCAAAATACTAAGACATGTAACCATGAAAGAGTAAAACATATTAAACAATTTAATAGCATATACTCCCACTTAAATCAACATCCCTCTATTGATACTAAGTGATTCAAGATCCACAATTAACAAGTCGACTAGTGAGCTTTAGCATCACTGCTAGAAGACAAGGTAAATCGGTAAGCAACCTTTGCTAATCATATCACATATGACTCTTGTTGTTGGGTGACATCTCTATGTCAAAACTAGGCGCCCAACCTTTATGCCCCAAGGTCCTTAACTATTAAGATGACCTTGTTAAGCTCACCAACCCTTGTGCGTGTAGGTATCCGATACAAACCCATCTAGCCAAGGAAAACTGCGGCACCCTAATTTCATAGACCCACCAACGATTGTACAGGGAATAGGATGGTGCAAGGTTTAGTTGGGAGGGCATGGTTTAACCTAAACTTTGTGAGGGATCGTTCTACTTCTATCATCTAAGCATGCATAGTAGTAAAACGTATAAGAATAGCATTCACATAGATGTGATACAGTATGGCCCATTTTTCTCATGGTGATCTCCATCGCCATAGAACCTGTCCACCATTATGATCTCCATCTTCATGCTCTATACGAGCCATCCTCCAAGTGATGAGTTCTCCAAGAACTAATACAAGCTATTACTCCTAACACCTAGTAATCAAAATTACATGGTATTGGGATCATCACAAGCTGGCACGCAAGCCATTACAATAATTGACAACACATATGGCTCTAGCCGTGTTGCCCTACTCACGACACGCAGGTCATGAAAAATACATACATGCATCACATACATTTTTGGGCCATACTGATCACATACATCCTGCAAAAACAAGTTGTGCATAGAATCGCATTCTACCAGATCATGTGAAATCGTAGCACCTATGAACCTTAACATGATACAAAAGGGGCCCTAGGGGGTCTCCCCCTACGGGGTTCGAAGGGGTAGCGCCCCTCGCGGTATCTTTAAGGAGAGATCAAATCTATACAATTTTCTTTAAGGATTTTGATCGGCAAATCAAATTTATCATAAACCGACCATAGTTCCGATTCGACCAAAGTCCTTTGATCATGGTACGTCGATTCAGATCTAATTCCTGATTCGATCAATCATATTGATCTTCGCGTGATTCAAAAGGATTTATGTGTCACTGTCTACCCCGATGGCAGAAACCGACCGGTAGGGGTAAGTCGTTCGACGACCTTAGAATCAGAATCACGGAAAATAAGATCATAGATCAATATAGAACCACCGCCATACAGATGATCACATCATCCATATGCAAACTTCCCGAACCTATAACTGAACAGCATCGGCTCTGATACCACTGTAGGGGAACGGGTAGGCTACACTAGCAAAAAATCAAAATTTCTACCGCGTCAACCAGGAATACTATTGTCATACATCACGGGATTACTGCTAGATGCGCAGGTGCGGAACTCGATGAAGCACGTCGCGACAGTGTAGATGTTCTACGTCTCCTCCTTGCCCTCGTCCCACGAGCAGCTCCCCTTTGCGCGGCTCGTCCAAGTGCTACACATGCAGCACCTCCGAGGTATCCACATGTCCGGAGTGGAAGCCGTCACACCCCAGACTGCTAGGTCTGCACGTGCAACACAAGCGGAAGAGGAGTGGCGGCTGGGTGGAATGCTCAACCCTATTCAGCTCGCCTCACTCTCTCTTATATAGGCATCCTTAGTGGGATTCTACATTAGCAGCCCATTAGCAGCCTAAGCCTGGTCTAATTCGGATCTAATCCTCATTAGGCTTCCAGCTCCTAAAGTGTCTAACCCTATAGGTTCATACACGTATAGACATGACACGAGTACAGTTACTCTGTCAATAGTTGGTAGCGGCTTCTAGCAAGACGTGCCAACTCCTAAACGCATATAAAGATCATTCGAACGAACCATCACAAGTTTGAGTACATGTCTTTCCCTTTGCCTCACGATATTTGGTCTAGCTCCAAGCTGATCTCTCTTTCTCGATACTGTGATTCGGAACCCCTTTACTATGTTAACTCTTAACCATATGTAGCACGGCCATGTATTTCTGGATCCGATCACTCGAGGGGCCTAGAGATATCTCTCTCAAGTAGAGAGGGGCAAATCCCATCTTGATTGACCGATGCCTTGCAGCATGTATCAAGACAAACCCGAAAGCTACCTTTATAACTACCCAGTTACGGAGTAGTGTTTGATAGCCCCAAAGTAGGTCGATCCACATCTCAAGTACATCAACAATCTCAGGTCTAAGGACAAAATGTACACGATGTGTAGAGAGAGATGCAAGTATTATTGCTAGTCTCAAGTTGGGTCAGTCCAACCCCATGTTATAACATGTGTCCACATCATTGGTTTGACATCTCCATGTCTACGACTTGTGAAACATAGTCATCAACCAATCGATGTGCTAGTCTAATATTCACGTGTGTCCTCACATGAACTCCGACTAGGGACAATTATTAGATAACCATAAGTAAAGAGTTTCACAAACAATTCACATAATTGCCAATCAATACAAGTTGCCTGGTATATGGATATTCAAGGAACATTATAATAACTCATGGATACACATGAAATACAATCATCTCTATGATTGCCTCTAGGGCATATTTCCTTCAGTCTCCCACTTGCACTAGAGTCAATCTAGATAGTATCTAATACCTATTGCTCTTGTGTGCGCTTCATGCGCAGGCTGCGGGAGTGGCTTAGTCAAGGGATCAGCAACATTTGAGTCCGTATGTATTTTGCATAACATGACACTACAATCATCAATGAACTCACGAATCAGATGGTAACGCATGCGAATATGTTTGTTCTTCTGGTGCTGTCTAGGTTCCTTGGCTTGTGCAATAGCACCATTGTTGTCACAATAAACGTCCAAGGGATTGGACGAGCCCTGAACCACACCAAGAGCGATCAGGAAATTCCTAATCCAAACAGCTTCCTTTGCAGCCTCCGAGGCAGCAATATATCCAGCTTCTGAAGAGGAGGCCACCAATCTTGCTTGGAACTTTTCCACTCACAAAGACCACCATTCATGACAAACACATAACCTGATTGCGATTTTGAGTCATCTGAGTCGTTAAGGTAACTCGCATCTGTGTAACCCTTTACACTGAGTTCAACCTCACCTCCATAAACTAGGAACATATCCTTAGTCCTTCTCAAGTACTTAAGGATATTCTTTACCGCTGTCCAGTGACTCTCACCTGGATTAGCCTGGTATCTGCTCGTAACACTTAGGGCATAGGAAACATCTGGGCGAGTACATGTCATCGCATACATGATGGATCCAATAGCCGAAGCATATGGAACCCTACTCATGTACTCTCGCTCATCAGTGGTCGAAGGACACTGAGTCTTGCTAAGTTTAATGCCGTGAGACATGGGCAAGAACCCCTTCTTAGCCTCTTCCATGCTGAACCGTTTCAACACTTTGTCAATGTCGTGCTCGCTTAATCCAATTAGCCTCCTTGATCTATCTCTATAGATCTTGATGCCCAGAATAAATGCCGCTTCTCCCAAGTCCTTCATAGAAAAACTATTTTTCAATGAGGTCTTAACAGACTCGAGCATAGGAATGTCATTTCCAATCAGTAATATGTCATCCACATATAAGATTAGAAACACAAGTGATTTCCCATTTTCTTTCTCATACACACAAGGTTCTTGTTCGTTTTTGGTGAAGCCAAACTCCTTTACAACTTCATCAAATCGAATGTTCCAACTCCGAGATGCTTGCTTCAGCCCATAAATAGACTTTTGAAGTTTGCATACCTTTCCAGCATTTTTTGGATCGACAAAACCTTCGGGCTGCATCATATACACGTCCTTAGTAAGGATTTCATTTAAGAAAGCCGTCTTGACGTCCATCTGCCATATCTCATAATCGAAATATGCAGCAATGGCTAGAATGATCCGTGTAGATTTAAGCATCACTACGGACGAGAAAGTCTCGTCGTAGTCAACTCCTTGAACTTGTCGAAAACCTTTTGCAACAAGTCGAGCTTTATGGATGTGAACATTTCCATCGATATCAATCTTCTTCTTATAGATCCACTTGCACTCGATGGCTTTAAAACCATCATGCAGGTCAACCAAGTTCCAAACTTGATTGTCTCCCATGGATTCTATATCGGATCTCATGGCAATCAGCCATTTCTCAGAGTCTGGGTCCACCATCGCTTCTGCATAGATCGCAGGCTCATCATTGTCTAACAATAATAACTCTCGCGCTTCGCGGAGCCTCGTCGACCTTCGTGGCTATGGTGCTTCTATTGCCACGGGTTCCTCAACTTGTTCTGCTACAATAGCATCACTGAGAAGCATCCCGATCGCTCATCTTGAACTTCTTCAAGTTGCACCGACCTTCCACTCGTTCCCTTTGTGAGAAACTCTTTCTCTAGGAAAACACCGCTACGAGCGACAAACACTTTGCCCTCTTCTCGGTTGTAGAAGTAATACCCTAAGGTTTCCATTGGGTATCCCACAAAAATGCACTTATTCGATTTGGGTGTTAGCTTGTCCGACTGAAGTCGCTTGACAAATGCATCACAACCCAAAATCTTTAGAAAAGACAAACTGGGATTCTTTCTAGTCCACATCTCATATGGTGTCTTAACTACGGATTTAGACGGTACCCTGTTTAGTGTGAAAGCTGCTGTTTCTAGCGTGTAACCCCAAAATGATAATGGTAAATCCGGCTGGCTCATCATCGATCAAACCATGTCCAACAAAGTTCGATTATGCCGTTCAGAGACCCCGTTTCTTTGAGGCGTTCCGGGCGGCGTGAGCTGTGGAACAATTCCGCAACTCTTAAGATGATTGCTAAACTCATGACTCAAATATTCACCTCCACGATCAGATCGCAAGGCCTTTATTTTCTTGCCACGTTGATTCTCTACCTCATTCTGAAACTCTTTGAAATTTTCAAAAGTTTCAGACTTATGCTTCATCAAGTAGACATAGCCATATCTACTGAAATCATTAGTGAAAGTAATGAAGTAGTGATATCCTCCTCTGGCTATCATGCTTATTGGTCCACATACATCAGTATGTATGAGTTCCAACAAGTCTGTCGCTCTCTCGGGAAACCCCGTAAACGGCGTATTGGTCATCTTTCCAAGTAAACAAGCTTGACATGTCTCATATGATTCAAAATCAAACGAAGTTAGAAGACCATCACCATGGAGCTTCTTCATGCGCTTTTCACTTATATGCCCCAAACGACAATGCCATAAATAGGTAGGACTCAAATCATTTGGCCGAAGCCTTTTAGCACTAACATTGTAAACACATGCATTATCAAGATTTAAAATAAATAACCCATTCACAATGGGAGCATCAGCCACAAACATAGCATTCTTAGAGATTACACAACCATTGTTTGTACTCGCGAATGAATAACTATCCCTCATCAAACATGAAGGTGATAAAATGTTTCGACCCATACTAGGAATGTAATAACAATTATTTAACTCCATAATAAATCCTGACAGAAGGTGAAGTTGCATGACACCGACGAACAATGCAGCAACCCTTGCTTTATTTTCGACGCGAAAATCCACTTCGTCTTTCTGCACTTCTGTAGTTCTTATTAGCCCCTGCATCGAATTGCAAATATGATCAACCGATCCGGTATCAAATACCCAAGAGTTAACATAAGAATCTGCGAGAAAAATGTCCACAACATTTACAACAAGCGTACCTGACATGGGTATGCCCAACAGGCACCGAATTACAGCGTACCTGGTGCGGCTCGACGAAAGGCCCACTCGACGAATTGCCAAGGTGTATGACGCCTATGCCGGTTCGAGTGGTATGAAGCCCATATGGACACGGACTCCCAAACGCACAAGAGAAGGAAGTCTCAAGACTAGAGTTTGAATCTAACTTGTAACCAACTCGTATTGGTACCTGAGACCTAGCCTCCCCATATATAAAGGCTAGGAGGGTCCAACGAGAAGGCAACCTCTCAATCGCGACTCTCGCAATAGACAATAGATCTAGACGCTGCAATAGACAATAGACAGATCTACGATCTCGCATACGCCAGATCCAATCTGCGCAACACCGTCATCGGCAATATTGTAATCCTTCGGATCATCATCAATCAAGAGCAGACAAGCAGGAATAGGGTCCTCTACGATGCCTGAACCTGGGTAAACCTTGCGTCTCTGTGTGCTTGTTTGCTAGACTTTCAGCGCTCCTCAATTCCTGAACCTAAGTCCATAATAATGGGCATTGATGAGTTAAACCCTCGTCAATTGGCGCCGTCTGTGGGAACTAGGCGCGCTGATGTTGCGATCTCGACGGCTCCATCGCCAACAATCTACGAATTTCTGATTTCTAGAAACAGATTTACTTCGACTCCCACGCGTCATCATCCGGACTAGATCCCTCACCATCAACAACAACCAGATCACATCTGGTCGATTCACCATGCTGGCTGTCCTAAGCTGGACATCTGAGTTTGACAAAAAATGAAGATGTGGCATGTACACGCGCTCATCCAGGAGCCTGACACATACAGATGAAGAAAGATTTGCCAAGATCCCAACCGGATGTTTCTTCATTAAATTCCGATGCAATCTTATTATTATTGGATCAAAGAAGCAGGAGCGATGCAAGGAGTAACTTTTGCCGTGAAGCACATAGACACAAGAAGATCACATAGACACAGGAAGATACTCAGTTTCCAATGTGAGCAACGCGGTCCTTATTCTACACGGACAAGTTATTTTGGACTAAAAAAAGATCAAAAGAGTTGATTTAAGTTGGATTCGGCTGCACCATCACGCGTGCAGTTGCAAAGTAAATTTCAAAAAAGAAAGGGCTCCGCGAAAAAGAAAACTCATCGTGAGAAAATATCATTGGCATGATGTATGCAACTAGGAGCTGTTTCGAAGTCCAACAAAAGAAAAAGTCCAGGACCTCGCATCCTCACGACAACCAGTTAAAGAAAATTAAAAAGTCTGAAGCAAGCTGAAGCCATTGTAGGTAGCACCTAACAGTGCGTGTACCTACTTTACATCAAGATCAAATCAATCGAGGATTACACGTGAAAAACAAGACGTATGGCAATTCAAGCAAAGAAAAGACAATGAAATCGATCAATACGCTAACTCGTACGTACGCGTATTAATTGAAGACACATTGTATCGACAAAACACTGGGCTGGTGGACAACTCGAAAGATATTTTGACTTCGCTGCGGCTACTTTCGCCTTCGTCGCGGCCGTCAACTTCAACCACAGGATCCTCCATCCCCATCAATTCCGGAGGTATCGACATCACCATCGACTCCATGGCAGCTTCGACTCCCGTCCGCCACGTCACTCGCCACCACGTCGACTACTTCCTCCGGCGACCCGCTGGCCACGTCGACCCTACCTGCTGCGTCAACTCCCGTCCGTCGATGACCCGCGATCCGTGACTCCCTCCTCTGCATCAGCTCTGTCTGCCGCATCAACTCTACACTCGGAGGCTCCGCCAACTCCGTCCCAAGACCTACTGTCGTCTTCGGCTGCGGCAACTATTACGGTCTTCAACTCTATGCCTTGTGACCCTCTACGGTCCTCGACCCCGGCGATCCACTACGGTCATCAGCTCCGGTGACCCTGGGCTCTTTAGGTTGCGGCGAACCGCTTTGGTCTTCAGCTTCCACCACCTGCTGTAGTCTTCGACTCTGGTGATACGCTATCATCATCGGCTACGAAAAATCGCTATCGCCACCAGCCTTGGCGACCTGCTACCGTGTCGACCCCAGTCCGTCGCACCGGCTCTCGGATGCCGCTTCGACTACATTGAATCTACACTCGGGGGCTCCGCCGAGAGGCCCGTTACCGCCTTTGGATACGGTGACTCGCCGAGGTCTTCGACTCCGCCGACCTACTGAGTCTCCGACTCCATCACGCGTCCTGTTATCGCCTTCGACTGCGGCGACATGCTGCGGTCTTCGACTTCGCCGACCTGCTGTGTATTTGACTCCGTCCCGCGACCCGCCGATCGTATCGGATCTTGCGACTCGTTCACCATGACAACTACCAATAAAGCTAAGTTTTCCTCTATTTTACAACTGATTCTTTTTTAAACTCGCACTCGAAACACTCGGGGGCTGCGCCCTCTTCGAGTAACCTAATGTGCCGTCGACTCCGCGCACTCGATCACCTCATACACGACAGCCCGAGTAGCTGATTATGTCTGATCGTCGAATCTTTGAACTCCGAGTACCTCGGCAAGGCACTGAGACTAAGGGTAATCAGGCTAACGAAAAGGCCTAGCATACAGTGTAAAAGTATCGACTTGATTGGCAGTAGTACTTTACTTTACAAGTCGATAGGCAAATATTTCTTTACAAGATACAAGTACTTCACAATTCTTAATGTTTATGCAGCTTACAACAATGTCGACTGCGTCGAGTTATTCTATCGGGTCCTCTAACAGGAGTCGACAAAACAACTTGCTACGACATACACTCAAGACCCGAGTCGAGTACCTCCTCGGATGGTTGCATCGCTTGATGCTACACACATGCGACGTTGGTCGCACACTCGACATAAATGACTGTGTCGACTCCATCTGCATCGTCGACTCACCTGGTTAATCGCCGCATGACTTTGACTACATCGTCGACTCTTGGCTCCTTATGCGTGAGACGCTGACTCGATGCACTTCCGGATCAGTATTTTCTCCTCGCATGATTTTCGACTGCATCTACAAGATACAAGTCTCGAATCTCTGCCCGAGTCTACAACTCCGCCAGACACTCGGGGGCTACTTCGAACTGGAGCGCTGGTCGCGCATATACAAGATCCTCGAGTGACACGCTCTGAATCCTCATTCGAATCCACGATTCGACTAAGGACTCAGGGGCTACTCCCATAGGGAGCGTTGTCCGCGCACCCGAAGGAACTTGCGAAGATATCCAAGCATCATGAAAACCCTTCACTCGAATCTACGATTCGATTGTGAACTACGGGTTACTCCCATAGGGACCGCTGAAGGGACATTTGACTGAAACAAGCAACAAAAGACGACAACAGTTGCAAAATGATTTTAGTCTCTGCTCGAGTCTATGACTCGAACAGACACTCGGGGGCTACTCCCATAGGGAGCACTGGCCGCACACCCTATGATTTTTTCTTATACATAACTGTGTGTTGACTGCGTCCACACTCGAAAGGTTTGGCGACTCCGCCTCATATTTTCCCTACAAAGAGACTACGCCTCCTAGGTCACTCGAATCATCTCCGCGATGAAAAAAATTCGGATGCCACGCTTATAGCGTGAAGATAAGACCTGAATAAGGCCTGGCAACATATCTGCTGCGCTCTACCAGAAATGATCCGTACCTACAGGTACGATGAATATGCCTTGACGGACGCGTCGAGTGCATTTACATACTGGGATTCGAACTCTATAAGACCTCCACGGCCTGAGTCAAATTACGCCAGCAATTTCCGGATTCGAGTCCGGGGACTCGAGTTTGAGTAGGTAGCGTTGTTTTTGCCCTAGGGCAATTAACTGGTCTCGATCCGTCGAGTGCACCAGACACGTTTACCATCATCCCTATGAACTACTATAAATTCGACTGACCCGATGAACTTCCGGGTGGAGTGCTTCGCACTCGACACAATTGTCGACTCCGACATCCTAATGCAAAGGTCAAGACTTCTGAGTCTCCACCCGAATCTACGATTCACATGGACACTGGGGCCATCGACATGGTATGCCCAACAGCAATCAATTACAGACCAAAAGTGCGGCTCGACGAAAGGCCCACTCGACGAATTGCCATGGTCCATGACGCCTATGACGGTTCGAGTGGTATGAAGCCCATATGGACACGGACTCCCAAACGCACAAGACAAGGAAGTCTCAAGACTAGAGTTTGAATCTAACTTGTAACCAACTCGTATTGGTACCTGAGACCTAGCCTCCACATATATAAAGGCTAGGAGGGTCCAACGAGAAGGCAACCTCTCAATCGCGACTCCCGCAATAGACAATAGATCTAGACGCTGCAATAGACAATAGACAGACCTACAATCTCCCATACGCCAGATCCAATCTGCGCAACACCGTCATCGGCAACATTGTAATCCTTCAGATCATTATCAATCAAGAGCATACAAGCAGGAGTAAACCTTGCGTCCCTGTGTGCTTGTTTGCTAGCCGATCGAGACTTCCAGCGCTCCTCAATTCCTGAACCTAAGTCCATAATAATGGGCATTGATGAGTTAAACCCTCGTCAGTACCTGAGTGGGAAGTACTCTTACTTCCACCCTTCTTCAAAGAAGCCAGGTACTTGCTGCAGTTTCTCTTATAGTGGCCATATTTATGACAAAAGAAACACTCTGTGTCTTCTGCAGGTCCAGCCTTTTGCTTGGGTGCAAGGTTTGGCTTAGGGATCGTATCCTTAGCCTTGCCCTTCTTCTTCTACCAAGAAGTGCCCTTTTTCTTGAAGCTAGGCTTGTTCTGCACAGCCATCACATGGCTATGCCCTACACACTTATTAATGTCACATTCTGCTATTTTCAGCATCCCACATAATTCATTAAGGCCCCTCTCCACCCCATGCATATGTTAGTTCGAAATGAAATGCCCATAGCTAGATGGAAGAGATGCCAAAATGAAATCAGTGGCCAACTCTTGGCCTAATGGAAAACCAAGCTTTTCCAAAGTCTGACTGTAACCAACCATTTTGATCACATGGGGGCCTACAGCTGCTCCCTCTACCAGCTTGCATTCCACAAAGGACTTAGCGACATTGTACCTCTCAGTCCTAGCCTAATTCTGGAACATGTCCTTAAGCGCAACTAACCTCAAGAGATTCATCACATGCTTTCTTGTAGGCATTCTTAAAGGCAGCGGTTGCATTATCAGCAGGTTCATCCGGGATTGGGGTATCCAGAACAGTTTCCATTTTCTCAGCCCTGAGAACAATTCTTAGGTTACGGACCTAGTCCGAATAGTTTGTTCCATTTAGTTTATCCTTTTCAAGAATCGAACACAAAGCAGACGGTGATGAATTGTTCGGTGCCATTGATCTACAACAAAAATATGCAAAATACTAAGACATGTAACCATGAAAGAGTAAAACATATTAAACAATTTAATAGCATATACTCCCACTTAAATCAACATCCCTCTATTGATACTAAGTGATTCAAGATCCACAATTAACAAGTCGACTAGTGAGCTTTAGCATCACTGCTAGAAGACAAGATAAATCGGTAAGCAACCTTTGCTAATCATATCACATATGACTCTTGTTGTTGGGTGACATCTCTATGTCAAAACTAGGCGCCCCACCTTTATGCCCCAAGGTCCTTAACTGTTAAGATGACCTTGTTAAGCTCACCAACCCTTATGCGTGTAGGTATCCGATACAAATCCATCCATCCAAGGAAAACCGTGGCACCCTAATTTCATAGACCCACCAATGATTGTACAGGGCATAGGATGGTGCAAGGTTTGGTTGGGATGACATGGTTTAACTTAAACTTTGTGAGGGATCGTTCTACTTCTATCATCTAAGCATGCATAGTAGTAAAACATATAAGAATAGCATTCACATAGATGTGATACAGTATGGCCCATTTTTCTCATGGTGATCTCCATCGCCATAGAACCTGTCCACCATGATGATTTCCATCTTCATGCTCTATGCGAGCCATCCTCCAAGTGATGAGTTCTCCAAGAACTAATACAAGCTATTACTCCTAACAGCTCGTAATCAAAATTACATGGTATTGGGATCATCACAAGGTGGCACGCAAGCCATTACAATAATTGACAACACATATGGCTCCAGCCGTGTTGCCCTACTCACGAGACACAGGTCATGAAAAATACATACATGCATCACATATATTTTGGGCCATACTGATCACATACATCCTGTAAAAACAAGTTGTGCATAGAATCGCATTCTACCGGATCAGATGAAATCGTAGCACCTATGAACCTTAACATGATACAAAAGGGGCTACGACTAAGGGGGGGTCTAGGGGGTCTCCCCCTGCGGGTTTCAAGGGGCAGCACCCCTCGCGGTATCTTTAAGGAGAGATCAAATCTATACAATTTTCTTTAAGGATTTTGATCAGCAAACCAAATTTACCATAAACCGACCATAGTTCCGATTCGACCAAACTCCTTTGATCACGGTACGTCGATTCAGATCTAATTCCTGATTCGATCAATCATATTGATCTTCGTGTGATTCAAAAGGATTTATGTGTCACTGTCTACCCCGATGGCGGAAACCGACCGGTACAGGTAAGTCGTTCGACGGCCTTAGAATCACAATCATGGAAAATAAGATCATAGATCAATCCAGAACCACCGCCATACAGACGATTACATCATCCATATGCAAACTTCCTGAACCTATAACTGAACAGCATCGGCTCTGATACCACTGTAGGGGAATGGGTAGGCTACACTAGCAAAAAATCAAAATTTCTACCGCGTCAACCGGGAATACTATTGTCATAGATCACGGGATTACCGCTAGACGCGCAGCTGCGGAACTCAATGAAGCACGTCATCGCAGTGTAGATGTTCTACGTCTCCTCCTTGCCCTCGTCCCACGAGCAGCTCCCCTTTGCGCGGCTCGTCCAAGTGCTACAGATGTAGCACCTCCGAGGTATCCACACGTCCGGAGTGGAAGTCGTCACACACCAGACTGCTAGGTCTACACGTGCAACACAGGCGGAAGAGGAGTGGCGGCTGGGTGGAATGCTCAACCCTATTCAACTCGCCTCACTCTCTCTTATATAGGCATCCCTGGTGGGCTTCTACATTAGCAGCCCATTAGCAGCCTAAGCCTGGTCTAATTCGGATCCTATCCTCATTAGGCTTCCAGCCCCTAAAGTGTGTGACCCTATAGGTTCATACACGTATAGACATGACACGAGTACACTTACTCTGTCAATAGTTGGTAGCGGCCTCTAGTAAGACGTGCCAACTCCTAAACGCATATAAAGATCATTCGGATGAACCATCACAAGGTTGAGTACATGTCTTTCCTTTTGCCTTACGATATTTGGTCTAGCTCCAAGCTGACCTCTCTTTCTCGATACTGTGATTTGGAATCCCTTTACAAGGTTAAGTCTTAACCATATGTAGCACGGCCATGCATTTCTGGATCCGATCACTCGAGGGGCCAGAGATATCTCTCTCAAGTAGAGAGGGGCAACTCCGACTAGGAACAATTATTAGATAACCATAAAAGTAAAGAGTTTCACAAACAATTCACATAATTGCCAATCAATACAAGTTGCCAGGTATATGGATATTCAAGGAACATTATAATAACTCATGGATACACATGAAATACAATCATCTCTATGATTGCCTCTAGGGCATATTTCCTTCACGTGCCACCTCCTCGGGGGACTGCCATGTCCCAAGGTGGCGCCTAATCCCATCGATGGTGATCTTAGCCTCCCAAGTGGGGATCCTCGTTGGCTTCTTATACACACCACGGTACTTTGGTTCCCACTACGCCATACTACTTAAATAGACAAGCAAACATATTTGCAAAAATAGTGTACAAGTAAAAACGATACAATGATTCTTAGACAGCATGATTCTTAGATTTAAATAAAACCACTAACTAATTTAAATATGATGGAGAAGTGAATTCTTGATAGCATGATCTGATTACTAAGACATCTACTAGCACCTAATATGATTACTCCTTGATCTGATTCTTAGACAAAATGTAAAAACAACTAGCACCTAATCTGATTACTCCTTGATCTGATTCTTAGATAGAATTAAAAACAAACTAGCACCTAATCTGATTAGTCCTTGATCTGATTATTAGACAGAATGTAGAAACAACTAGGACCTAATATGATTACTACTAGCACCTAATGATGATATGATGAATTAACTAGCACCTAATCTGATTACTACTAGCACCTAATGATGATCTGATTACTACTAGCACCTAATGATGATGTGATTACTACTCGGCCGATGAACTAACTAATCTAATTAATCCGATCTGATGAACTAATGTTAACTAATCCGATCCGATATGATCCTCAGGTTAGGGACGACAAGGGAGAGAGGGAGAGAGGGGAGAGGACGATGTACCACCGAGATGACGACGACGACGAGCGTGCGGACGACGACGGTGGGTAGACGACGGTGGGCGGACGACAACGGGCGGACCTCCACGGCATGCTCCTCCACGAACTACGATGGGCGCGTGGGATGGCGACATCGAGGGGGATGCGGGACAACGACGGTGCGTGGGGTCGACGACATCGGAGCGAGGGGCGGCGGGGCGGCTCACCAGAGAGAGATCGAGGGGGCGGCTGCGAGGCTAGCTAGGGTTCATGTGCGACGAGTGGGAATTGGGGATTTTTCGCGTGTGCACTTACAGGTGGGGCCTGCACTTATCCCCGGCGCCTCAGTGCTAAATTCACCGGGGACAACTCACTTTTTTCGGCCCAGGAGGCCCATCGAGCCCATCGTACCCCCGGGGCCTAAGGGATTTATTCGCCGGCCCATCTAGGGGCACACGGCCCACCATAGCCTCAACGCTCGTTAAACTTGTTCACCGGTGATAACTGGCCTAGCCCCGGTGTCGCATGTTTCATTTCGCTGAAGGTGCCGCGAGGAAGTCCTGGATAGCTTTACTGCTGGCGACCCCCGTGACCTCTTCGCCGGCAGTAAGAAATCCGGCTATAAGGTTTTCCCTACTAGTGTGGGGAACCCGGAAAAAAGTTTTACAAATGTTTTGAGTCAAAACTTTGGTAAGTGGGACTTTTCAAGAGAGTCTTGCAAGAAGGAAAAACGATTTTGTTTTACAAATTGCTTAAGGAAAGTGGAGGCCAAATTTTTTACGAAAACACACTCGGTTCTTTGCAGCTTAGCTATAACAATTCACCTGTGCAACTACATTACCCCAGAGTGGGACGGGGCCTAATTTGAAGTTATTTTGCTCCAATATGGGAACCCTCGCTACTACTATAAGGGATCACATCCCTCGAAGTTCGGATTTCCTTTATAGAAAGGGTCACTGTTAGACAATCACCTGGAGGAAATATGAACGACCCCTAGGAGCAGCCGAACGATACTATGAGCCTCTCATTGAAAGTGCCACTCTCGAGGAGTCGGGAGGCACTCCGGTTGGTCCGTGGATCTAGACGTCCCGGTGTTGAGAGGAACAACTCATAGGGTAGGGCCCATGTTGGAGTAGGTTTTATGAGGGTTTCATTTGATTATCCAAACCCCGCATACTGAGGTATGACGATCCATGATTTCTCACGACGGATATATCAAATCTTTTGGGTAAATTGTACCACCTTTGAATAGTGTAAATCTATTCGAATAGCCATGTCTGTGGTTATGGACGGTTGGACAAACTACTATAGAGTGGTGTGGTTTTGTTTTCCAAAAAGTTTTTCGAAAGATGTTTTGGACCATGGGATGGTCGGAAAGGATAAAAGTTGGACCATGGGATGGTCGGAAATGAAGGAGAAATGTTGGTCATGGGATGATCGGAAGAAAGGCAAATGGTTGACCCTATCCTAGTAGTTACAAGCTTATCAAATGATTTATAAAAAGGTTTATAAAAGTTAAAAAAAAGATATGTAGATGCTATATCTATAAGAGAAACTATTCTTGAAAAAAACACCTTATGGAGCCATCCTATCCACAGCCATATTGCATACCCATTTGTTATACTCTTGTTAAGGTGGTTTGAGAGTATATTCAAAAGTACTCACTGGCATTGTCCCTGGCTATCTACTTGGCCAGACTATGAGCAGGATGATGGAGATGACGGAGGTTACGATGACGACTTCGCGAACTAGGGCATTTCTCCGAGTCAGGCACCTGTTGGCTATGGCTTGACTAGGGTCTTCTGCGCTTAGATGTTCCTCCACTATTATGCATTTTTGCCCATCGTGGTCATTATGTAAGACTTGTTGTATTCGATACTGTAATGGATGTGTACTTTAATACTATGTTAATTATGCTCCACGATGCGCTGATCTTGGGATCGTGGTGGTATGCATAAATGGTAATCTCGAAATTTCTTCCGGGGTCGCCACATAACCCATTGTGAAATGTCTAAGCTAATAATAGTGCGAGTAACTAAGGCCTTTCAAAATGCATCGTATCTTAGCACGTTATCATAGGCATAATAAATAATTAAGAGACAACCTCTACAATGGGGTGTATCTTAAGAGTTGTTTCTACATTTAATGAATTTGGTGATATGTAGACCTGTGATTGGAGCTAGCCATTATTTTTGCCTATGGTTTCGCGCAAGAGTTGTATCTTATTAAGATATAACACCAATCTCTTTCTTCGTTAACTATAGTGCCACATAGGCAAATATTTATGTTACCGCGGTAAGATGCTACCATTGTCAAAGGCCTAAGCTAGTAAATGCAACTACATGCAGTGCATTTTAATGACATGGCATGCTTTAAATGAGGAAAGAGATGGATGTGGTAACTAGCTAAGTTACCATATCATCAGACTTTTCAAGAGAAAATGAGTCTACAAATTAATTAATATAATCTTGTATGACATTATTTATTAGTTACTATGCATTATGAAGGTGCTAACTTGGACTAGTGTCATATACTCGCACTATGACTAGCCTAAGACTGGATATAGTGGAGAGTAACATATAGGCTACTAACATGCATACGTTACTATTCTATCTTACTATCTTCATAGTGAAGAGTAACATATAAATAGTGTTGTGCATATCATTTATTAGGTGATATGATATACTCGTTTTGCCTTGATATGTGTAAGTTATAGTAACCAAGTATATTACTCCATTTTCCTTTCTCTTCATTAACTCACTGCCAGATAAACAGTTTTATAGAGTTAGACCGTTAGTTACTCCTGAAGTTACTTGCATTATAACTAGCCTAGGCCACTAGTTTTAGCTTTGCCCCCAGATATTCCACCTGGCCCAGGAAAACCTGGGATCGACCCTAGCTCCAGGAGGATCATATGAAGACTAAAAAAAGTTTTTGAACATTCGAGAGACACCGTGGTAAAAGATAATGCGGAGATAAAAATAGGAAGTGGTTTGATATAGCGATTCAGTTATTTCCATACAAAAATTGTGCCTCGTCTGCAGTTCGTTGTTACTGTACCGGTGTATTAATGGACTAAATATACCATCCAATTGCATCCAACGATCTAGCTAGTCTCATGTTTCGAGCTACCTCATTGTCTTCTTCCTCTGCCCGCGTACCAGGCCAGCGTGCCACACTACGTCCGTATATCAGCGTGCAGTGGGCAGCTGCTCGATCATTGGACCCATGGACGCATTCTGTCCCATGAGGAATGACGTGTCGGGCAACTACGTCGTGTCGCCCATCCTTGGGACGCCGGCCAGTGATCTATCATCGGTCGGCTCCGGTAAAGTTTGTCATTTTTTTTAAATCGACGTTTTATTATTTATTAGCAAAGTTTACATCCAACTTCTGCATAGATAGGATACACATAGGCGATCAACCACTCAACGAGTGACCAGAGTAAAGGTACCAGCATTATAAAAATGCTAAGAAAAATGCTAAGAAAAATAAAATAATAGTCTTGAGCTATGGCAGATCTATCCGCAGATCACGCTGCCAATAATACCGGGAAAAATATTTCTCGCCGCATCCTCTAGTCGCATACACCCCTCCACAAACAAGTCATGAAACTCCATACGTTGGGGGTAGTCCATGATCGGAGGATAGCGTCCCTCAATAGATAACCTGCAGGAAAGAAGACACCATGTTATTAAAAATCTGTCATTTTCTACATAGCCAAAGCGACCAAATAATGGCAAGCGCTCTCACCCATTTATCCTAATCTCATGTAACCAATTACCAAATACATTGACCATCGAACGTGGAGGAGATAAATCAGAGGCTACTTGGATGATTGACCATATAACACGAGTAAATTTATATTAAAAGAATAAATACCGGATTGTCTCATCATGGTAATAAAAAACGTATTGTGTACTTCCATGCCAATTCCTCTTAACAAGATTATATTTTGTAAGAATTACTCGCTTACGAACATACCAAGCAAATATCTTTGTTTAAGAGGGTATCTTCATCTTCCAAATTTTACTATTGTCATCGACTGGAAAATCAGTTTGGATCAATGCTCTATACATTGAGTACAGTGAAAATTTACCAGTCTCAAGTAATTTCCATCTGAACTCGTCCACACCCTCTGAAAGCTGTATCATGGATAATCTTAATAAAATATTGTTGCAGGATACCAGTCTAGGACATATGAGACTTCTTATGAAAGACACATTAGGAGCATCAGATTCTATTACAGTGGAAAGTGTATCTCATTTATGTCTAACAATCGAATACAGAGCTAGACATTGTTCACGAAGAGAAATTTGGCCAAGCCACTTATCTTTCTATAACCTAATCTGCGATCCATCATTAATATTAAACACACCAAAATGGGAGAAATGCTTTTTGGACTCCATTAGTCCAGTCCAAAAGTGTGAATCACTAGGTTTCTAAACCACTTGAGACACAACTTTGGAGCCAATATATTTCTGTGGCATCCCGCAAAACCACTACTAGAAAATCGCGTTGTTTTTGTGCATTGCATCACCATGACCGCATGCTCATGTCATCATACCACATTGCATCTGAGCATCGTCATCATCTTACATTTGCTTGCATAAAACTACTTGCAGAAAAACCTGTTTTTGTTTTCTAAACGCCCCGTCTATGTGCCAAACGCAAAACCCGGGTCTCCGGATTATTTTGTTTTGTCTGCTATCGGTTTGCAAAAGCCCTGTTTGAAACAAACAAAATATTCAATCATTTTTAGTGGGGCAGTCGAACGGGCCGATTCAACCCAGTCGACCACCCCCGGAATAAAATCGGTCCAGACTACCTACAAATGGTCCACCCAAAAATCTATTCCTACCAGTCCTAATCTACCCACCCCTCCAGCCACCTCACCCCACCCAATCCCCTCTCGCCATCTCACCTCTCTCCCTCCCTCCACCACTCCCCAGCTGCCACGTCACCCCAGCCACCTCCCTCACCTCACCAACCCCGTCCCCACAGCCTCACCCTGCCCTGGGTCCCACCGGCAGACCCACCCGACGCGCCCATCTCCCCCCCCCCCGGATTCCACCTCCCCCCAGACCGACCTCTCCCTCTCTGTCCACAAACCGCCCCCGGGTCCCACCACCTGGCCCACCCCCTGGCCCCGCCTGTCCCGCTTCTCTCTCCCTCCTTCCTCTCTCACCCGACGACCCAGCTGCCCTCCCTCCTCCCCCTTGCCGGCCTCCTTCCTCTCTGAAGGCCGTCCTCCCAAGGCCATCCTCTCGCTCAGGTCGCCGCCTGACCCGTCTCCCCTTCCCCGCCCGCCTGGCCTTCATCTCCATCGCCCGCCGCTCACAGGCTGGCCGCTGTGCCCAGCGCTTGTCCGACCTCATCCACTGCCTATCCTCCGTCTGTCCCTGCTCCCCTCAGCGCCGCCTCAGCTGTCTAAGCAGGGCCCCGCTGAGCCCATCCGTGCAGCCGCGTCACTGCCTCCGCCCGCCGAAGCTCCTTCCTCGCGGCCTTCTCCGTCGCCACTGCCGCCGTCCTCCTCCTTCCCCGGTGCCGCCAGGCAGCGCTGGAACGCTTTTTCGCCGCTTCCAGCGGCCTTGGCCGGCGCCCTCATCGCCTCGGGCCCTCCGATGACCCCGAGCAGGGCATGGTCGCCGCCTCGCCGAGACCGCCCTTCGCAGCTTGGAGCCGAGCGCCGTTTCGTCAAGAGCTTTCTCGCAAGCATCCAGAGCACGTGTTTGTGTCTCCTGGGTGCATGCGCCCTGTTGTTTTCGGTGTGGTGTTGTTGTGTTGCCGTATTCGAGACCTTTCGGCGTACGAGAACAAGACGCTGCATAAGGGCAACAATGACGTCGACAAGATCTTCAGAGGGCTCCGGCAATCAAAACAAGGTCGCCATCGAAAGTGGAGCCGCAAACCTCAAGATCATCGAGAGGGACCGATGATGACCTCGGACCAAGAACGCCGACATGAAACGCCAAGAGCTTCTTCTCGGACCAAGACCAAGCCTCGACACTCAACCCTCGGGCGCTACCAAGTTCGCTTACCCGACACACATGACAAGATCTTCTGACCCGAGGACCATCAAGACTTCCGCCGCAACGCTAAGTACTCCTTCCTGGCTTCGAAGCCCGACCCCGTGGACCGACATGATCTTCTTCACGGATACGACAAGTACTTCCTCGAGGATGCCAAGTTCTTCACCCCGAACGCCAAATCCAACCCGATCCGTGTGGACCCGACAAGATCTTCGCAATGACAAGATCGACACCGACCAGGGCGAGTCCGATGCGCCCCGACGCCGAACCAAGACCTCCTCCCGGAACGCCAAGATCTACCTCCGTTATCCGAGAACGATCCCGCCGAGGCCGAACCCCTGATCTGCACTCGAGACCGACTCAACCCCGGAACCCCAAGCTCGCCGAACCCGAATGTGTGAACCTTTTCCCGAGCCCCTAATTTATAAATGCTAAATATAAAACCTGTTGCATAATAATCATTCATCTCGCATGCATATTTGTGTGGTTTGGGGGCCTTATGCCAATTCACCTCTAATTAAATATGGGGCACATATATGGCAAACTCTAGTCTCATATCGGCCTCCTTTAAACTTGTGTAGCGAACCGGTGTGATCTTTTGCCATGTTATAACAACAGTTAAATTGCGGGGTATCTAAACAACGTGAACCACCTAATTAATTGTCGGGACCCCGGTTCCGCTTAATATGATCTAATTACATCGCACCTTGCCATGTCATGCATCATACCTACATCATGCCCGATCTTCTGCCGTAGTATTAAATATTGCATCCGGTGTTTATTCTAGTGTTTTGCTTCTTCGCGGATAAGGCCGTTGAGTTGATGTGAGTCACCGATCTTCGGTTGAACCTTCGGCAATGTTTTCAAAGCAGCATCTCCTTTCTACCTATCTTACTTTTATAGTATTTATTTCTCCCGTTGATCTATTGCTATCCGTGTTATGATGCTCTAGTTCCCGTACTGTGATATCCCGTGCAGCCCTATATTGCCTTGGACACATCCTATTGCTGTTGCTTGGTAGATAGTTGGACCACACAAGTAGTCGCTGCTCAAGAGTTGTTGATCGTCAAGCCACAGCTTGTTGGAGAAGTGCCGCATGTTCAATGTTGAAGATGATCATGGCTTTACTTATGTTTCACTTTAATTATTGTTTAACAACTAAAATTGAAGTAAGCGAGGCATCGGTGGGTGATAGGTAATATTTGGTTTCCGATCGCCCACTTGTGTCCTCAGGACCCTGAGTTCTTGACACTGCTCCGAGATCGAGCGCTAACCATGTGTGGGAGATATGGGCCCCCATTGATTATTACCTGATTTCAAAGTATTGTACTGGGGGCCACAACTAGTTTGAGGTTTTATTTACTATCCTGTACTTATGCCATGCTTTACTGCTTTATTTAAATTGTGCGATGGATAGCACATCGCATCGCTTTAGGATCGGGACACGTTGCGGTGTCGACGTCCCAGCTTGGGATTTGCTGTCGCTCACAGCCGCTACCCAAACCCTAAGTCCGCCTCGAGACCGCCGACTTCGCTGGGTGTATTTAGTGGGTGGCCCTGCTTGCTTTGGGTCCGGGAACGCATGACTTAGGCCCCGCCACATACCGATGGGTGTATGTTAACCGATCCGCAAAAGGGTCAAGTGCTTGTGGATACTTTGGTGCACCGCAGGTTAAATCTTTCGAGAAGCCGTGTCCGCGGTTATGGATGACTTGGAGCACAGTGCTTGATCATAGACAACTATAACTAAAGTTTACTGCTATAATTTGACTTGTATCCGATATGACTAGTAATCAGCTTCACCACAACGGAATGGCTAAATAAAAGTACCAACAACTGCTGGGTTTTGGGATATCTCATGCTATCGTATATTTGACTAGTAAGTGTCGCAACCACAACGGAATGGTTAAATAAAACTGCCCAATCGCTTAATTTATCGTGACGATTATCTATACCGACTAGTAATTGCCGCAACGATAACCGAATAAATAAAACCGCCAACCGTGTGAGTTCCTCGGTTGACTTCCTCGCTTGGTCTCGAGGGGAAACACCAGAAGGGTTTGTTTGGTGTTAGCTAGAGTTGGACCCGGATAGGTCATTCTTATCCTCTCGATAACCGCCATTGTTTCGAGTCTCTATAGGTTGTTTAGTGCCGCTGCCGCCACCCACCATACCTATGTAGGCGAGGACCGCCGAATTTAGTCTCGCTGCATCGCCTCGATCGACGCCTCTTTTTTTTCCTTTGCCCTTTGTCGGCACCCCTTTTGTAAAGCAGGTTTTGAGATCGACGTCGTTAGCAGGGTTACCCTTCCGGCTTGGCCTGGGCAGGGTTATGGACGCCATTGGTTATTCTTCAGGGCTCTTAGCCCCATTTGCATCTTGTCCGTAGCTGGACACTCTATCGTTTTCAAGGTGATTTGGATCTTTGTATCAGTATATCAGTATTCTTGACTCATGGAGTCGTGTTGTATATATATCTGCTCGTGGGTCCCATCGAGGACTGTTGTGTAATGTTATTACTTCGCTTTCCACCCGCACGAAGTGCTCGGGGCACCTTTGAATCGCTTCTATGCGGGTTTGGCGGTTTCGCTAAAACTTGCATAGAGTCGATTCTGAGGGTGTTACAGAGTGGTATCAGAGCTCAGCAGTTGCGATACCCCACAAGTCCAGCCTGTAGGATAACCTAGCTAACGGCCGAAGTAGAGTGTCAAAACTATTTTTGCAAAACCGGTTGGATAGTTCTGATTAGGTCTGATTTTACTCCTTACCCCTCTGCTGCTTTCCTCTCACCTCTGCGTGTTTTGAATCCGCTCTCTTCTTCCTCTTCGAGTCCAGGATTTCTCGTAGTTGGGTTCCGTCGTACCTTCAGGGTTTCGCTTCCTCCTTTGATAACGGTGTTCTACCATCCGAACTTCATGCTATCTGAGTGCTCCTTTATCTGTGGTACCATTCTTTGTTCCTTGTTTGTGCCTTCCGGTGTTTTCCAACGCGACGATATCATCTACGCCCGATCCGATGCAGAGTCTGCATCACCCCCTTTGTTCCTGAACCTTGTTTGTCGATATCTTCAGTCTGAATCCTGAGGGTTGGTTGCATAATCTGTCTATTCGTGTACATAGTAATGCTTTGAGTGCGGGATGGAGTCGCGACCATACCACTACTCTTATCATTTGCTTTTGTATATTCAATGGTGGATCGATGCAACTCCTACTCCTTCCATGAAAGTTAGAGGTGGCATTACCTTTAACTTCGTCCGTTGTTCTCCGGAGTGTTCTCTCGACGATCAGGGACAACGACCTCTTGTTAGTGGTGTCGTGAGGATCTACACGAAGCGAGAAGACGCAGATCGCCGACCTTCCTTTCCGGTACCATGAGGCGGATCTCGAGGGCGAGATCCATTGTTAGTGGTGTCGAATTGTGGCATCCCGCAAAACCACTACTAGAAAATCGCGTTGTTTTTGTGCATTGCATCACCATGACCGCATGCTCATGTCATCATACCACATTGCATCTGAGCATCGTCATCATCTTACATTTGCTTGCATAAAACTACTTGCAGAAAAACCTGTTTTTGTTTTCTAAACGCCCCGTCTATGTGCCAAACGCAAAACCCGGGTCTCCGGATTATTTTGTTTTGTCTGCTATCGGTTTGCAAAAGCCCTGTTTGAAACAAACAAAATATTCAATCATTTTTAGTGGGGCAGTCGAACGGGCCGATTCAACCCAGTCGACCACCCCCGGAATAAAATCGGTCCAGACTACCTACAAACGGTCCACCCAAAAATCTATTCCTACCAGTCCTAATCTACCCACCCCTCCAGCCACCTCACCCCACCCAATCCCCTCTCGCCACCTCACCTCTCTCCCTCCCTCCACCACTCCCCAGCTGCCACGTCACCCCAGCCACCTCCCTCACCTCACCAACCCCGTCCCCACAGCCTCACCCCGCCCTGGGTCCCACCGGCAGACCCACCCGACGCGCCCATCTCCCCCCCGGATTCCACCTCCCCCCAGACCGACCTCTCCCTCTCTGTCCACAAACCGCCCCCGGGTCCCACCACCTGGCCCACCCCCTGGCCCCGCCTGTCCCGCTTCTCTCTCCCTCCTTCCTCTCTCACCCGACGACCCCGCGCTGCCCTCCCTGCAACCCCGCCGTCGGCCCTCCCTTCCTTCCGCTCCGTTGAGCGCCGCCCTCCTCTGCCATCCTTCGCCAGGTCGCCGCCTGGACCCTCTCCCCTCTTCCCCGCCCGCCCGCCTCGGCCTTTCATCTCCATCGCTGCCTCACAGCAGCTGCCGCCATGCTCCCTGCCTTGGCCGACCTCATCCACTGCCCATCCTCCGTCCCCCTGGCTCCCCTCAGCGCCGCCTCCGCTGTCTAAGCAGGGCCCCGCCACCGAGCCCATCCGTGCAGCCGCGTCCACCGGCCTCCACAGCGAAGCTCCTTCCTCATGCCTTCTCCGCGCCAAGACTGCCGTCCTCCCTTCCCCGGTGCGCCGCAGACGCTGCCGTGGAACGCCTTTGTTGCCCCGGCTCTGGCCGCCTTGGCCGCTCATCGCTTCTCGCCGCCCTCGATGACCCCGAGCAGGGCATGGTCGCTGCCCCTCGCCGATCCCGCCGAGACCGCCCTCTGCAGCTTGGAGCCGAGCGCTCGTTTCTGGCCGCAGTTTCTCTCGCAAGCATCCAGAGCACGTGTTGGTGTCTCCGGCATGCATCGCTGTTGTTTTCGTGTGGTGTTGTTGTGTTGCCGTATTCGAGACCTTTCGGCGTACGAGAACAAGACGCTGCATAAGGGCAACAATGACGTCGACAAGATCTTCCGAGGGCTCCGGCAATCAAAACAAGGTCGTCATCGAAAGTGGAGCCGCAAACCTCAAGATCATCGAGAGGGACCGATGACCTCGACCAAGAACGCCGACATGAAACGCCAAGAGCTTCTTCTCGGACCAAGACCAAGCCTCGACACTCAACCCTGGCGCCGTTCCCAAGTTCGCCTACCCGGACACCGCGCGACAAGATCTTCTCGGACCCGAGGACCATCAAGACTTCCGCTCGGCAACGCCAAGTACTCCTTCCTGGCTTCGAAGCCCGACCCCGTGGACCGACATGATCTTCTTCACAGATACGACAAGTACTTCCTCGAGGATGCCAAGTTCTTCACCCCGAACGCCAAATCCGACCCGATCCGTGTGGACCCGACAAGATCTTCGAACGACAAGATCGACACCGAGAGGCGAATCCGATGCGCCCCGACGCCGAACCAAGACCTCCTCCCGGAACGCCAAGATCTACCTCCGTTATCCGAGAACGATCCCGCCGAGGCCGAACCCCAGATCCAGACCCTGAGACCGACCCCGAACCCCGGAACCCCAAGCTCGCCGAACCCGAATGTGTGAACCTTTTCCCGAGCCCCTAATTTATAAATGCTAAATATAAAACCTGTTGCATAATAATCATTCATCTCGCATGCATATTTGTGTGGTTTGGGGGCCTTATGCCAATTCACCTCTAATTAAATATGGGGCACATATGCGGGCAAACTCTAGTCTCATATCGGCCTCCTTTAAACTTGTGTAGCGAACCGTGTGATCTTTTGCCATGTTATAACAATGCTTAAATTGCGGGGTATCTAAACAACGTGAACCACCTAATTAATTGTCGGGACCCCGGTTCCGCTTAATATGATCTAATTGCATCGCACCTTGCCATGTCATGCATCATACCTACATCATGCCCGATCTTCTGCCGTAGTATTAAATATTGCATCCGGTGTTTATTCTAGTGTTTTGCTTCTTCGCGGATAAGGCCGTTGAGTTGATGTGAGCTTCGCCCCGATCTTCGGTTGAACCTTCGCAATGTTTTCAGTAGCATCTCCCTTTCTACCTATCTTACTTTTATAGTATTTATTTCTCCTGTTGATCTATTGCTATCTGTGTTATGGCGATGCTCTAGTTCTGCACTGTGATATCCCGTGCAGCCCTATATTGCCTTGGACACATCCTATTGCCTGTTGCTTGGTAGATAGTTGGACCCGCGCGAAGTAGTCGCTTGCTCAAGAGTTGTTGCGTATCGTCAAGCACCACAGTTGTTGGAGAAGTGCCGCATGTTCAATGTTGAAGATGATCATGGCTTTACTTATGTTTCACTTTAATTATTGTTTAACAACTAAAATTGAAGTAAGTAAGCAGAGGCATCGGTGGGTGATAGGTAATATTTGGTTTCCGATCGCCCACTTGTGTCCCGAGGACCCGAGTTCTTGACACTGTCCGAGATCGAGCGCTAACCACTGTGGGGAGATATGGGCCCCCATTGATTATTACCTGATTTCAAAGTATTGTCAAATGGGGCCACAACTAGTTTGAGGTTTTATTTACTATCCTGTACTTATGCCATGCTTTATCGCTTTATTTAAATTGCGATGGATAGCACACTGCATCGCTTTAGGATCGGGACACGTCGCGGTGTCGATGCCCCAGCTTTGGGATTTGTTGTCGCTCACAGCCGTCACCTAAACCCTAAGTCCGTCTCGGAGACCGCCGACTTTGTTATGGTGTACTTAGTGGGTGGCCTCGTGCTTGCTTTGGGTCTGGAACGCCATGACTTAGGCCCCGCCGACATACCGATGGGTGTATGTTAACGATCCGCAAAAGGGTCGAAGTGCTTGTGGATACTTTGGTGCACCCCTGCAGGGTTAAATCTTTTCGAGAAGCCGTGTCCGCGGTTATGGATGACTTGGAGCACAGTGCTTGATCATAGACAACTATAACTAAAGTTTACTGCTATAATTTGACTTGTATCCGATATGACTAGTAATCAGCTTCACCACAACGGAATGGCTAAATAAAAGTACCAACAACTGCTGGGTTTTGGGATATCTCATGCTATCGTATATTTGACTAGTAAGTGTCGCAACCACAACGGAATGGTTAAATAAAACTGCCCACTGTTTAATTTATCAGGACGATTATCTATACCTGACTAGTAATTGCCGCAACGATAACCGAATAAATAAAACTGCCAACTGTGTGAGTTCCTCGGTTGACTTCCTCGTTTGGTCTCGAGGGGGAAACACCAGGAAGGGTTTGTTTGGTGTTAGCTACAGGTTGGACCCGGATAGGTCATTCTTATCCCTCTCTGATAACCGCCAGTTGTTTCGAGTCTCTATAGGTTGTTTAGTGCATGCTGCCGCTGCCGCTCAGTCCACCATACCTATGTAGGCGAGGACCGCCGAATTCTAGTCTCGCCGTAATCGCCTCGATCGACGCCTCTTTTTTTTCCTTTGCCCTTTGTCGGCACCCCTTTTGTAAAGCAGGTTTTGAGATCGACGTCGTTAGCAGGGTTACCCTTCCGGCTTGGCCTGGGCAGGGTTATGGACGCCATTGGTTATTCTTCAGGGCTCTTAGCCCCATTTGCATCTTGTCCGTAGCTGGACACTCTATCGTTTTCAAGGTGATTTGGATCTTTGTACTGTATATCTGTATTCTTGACTCATGGAGTCGTGTTGTATATATATCTGTTCTGTGGGTCCCATCGAGGACTGTTGTGTAATGTTATTACTTCGTTTTCCACCCGCACGAAAGTGCCTGGTGGGCACCTTTGAATCGCTTCTATGCGGGTTTGGCGGTTTCGCTAAAACTTGCATAGAGTCGATTCTGAGGGTGTTACAATTTCCTCCACAGAATGGTTTGCCAGACACCATCATCTATAAGTAGTTTGAAAAGCCATTTACCAAGAAGCGTGGTGTTTTTGACTTGCAATCATGTATGCCCAGTCCACCATATTCTTTCGGTCGGGAAACCACATTCCATTTGGCTAATCGATATTTCTTTTTTTTCACTATCCCTTGACAAAAGAATCTTGATCGGAAATAATCCATTTTATTCAAGACACCCTTTGGTAACTGGAAAAACGAGATCATATACTATACCATGTTGGTAAGTACTGAATTTATGAGTACAAGTCTTCTGTCAAGGGATAGTAATTTAGCTTTCCAACTATTAAAACGTTTTTGGAGTCTTTCCTCAACGAGTTTCCATTCAGCAATCGTGAGACGCCGATAGTGAATCGGTATTCCTAGATAGTTGACCGGAAATTGCCCCTGGCCATAGCCGAAAAGTTCAGCGTATAGGTGGGCCTCGTTTTTAGCCTCGCCAAAATAATACAAATCACTCTTATGGAAGTTTATTTTCAATCCAGAGAGTTGCTCGAATGCTGATAATATTAATTTCAGATTCTTAACTTTCTCCAGATCGTATTCCATAAATAAGATTGTATCGTCAGCATATTGAAGAATGGAGAGACCTTCATCAACAAGATAGTGTAGGACTCATCTAACAAGAAAGAGTTTTCCGGTGATGCCCCAAACAAGGATTTGTAATAAGTTGTAATATAATATTTTAGTTGCTCCTGACCCTCAATTCTACCTTCATCCTGAGTTTATGAGTAAATAATTTTCTTCTTATTCTTGCCATTGGCAACAACATCGAAGTATCTTGTATTCGCATCTCCTTCAAGAATGACTTTCGCTTTAGAGCGTTGGTACCATTTGAGTTCCTCCTCATGAAGTAGTTTGACAATTTCTACATTCGATTGGCTTTTAAGCTCAGTCTCTTATGCAGTTAAAAGCCTGACTTTCACAAAAGCTTCTAAATCATTAATAATAGATAAGAGGAGTATTTTCTCTTTCTTAAGGATTCCAACAGTATGTCTAACCCAACCACAAAGGAATTTGCATAAAGCACATGTCGTGGTATTGCTGACGAGTACACCATGGAGGGATCATCACAAAGCGTGTTTAGAGAGGTGGGGGAAGGCGGGGAGTTGGCGGGTACGAGGTAATAGAGCTTACCCAAGTTCAAGTCCCACAATGGTGGCGGAATTCTACTCCTGCTATAAATCACTATAATGGCAATACGCCGAGTTACAGGGATCGGTTCGTTGTGCGAGTTGTTGTACGTTGTACGTTGGTTGTTCGCCCTAAAGGCTCCCGTAGGTCCGGTTTATAAAGGCACCATAACCTAGGGTTACAGGGAAAAGATCTTGTCGGACAAGTTACAGAGTCCTACACTAATACTAACTATTCTTTGTGTCTTGTACTCCAAGGCTCCACGTATGTCAGTGACTTCTACGTAACCTTCCTTCATTCGGCATGGGCCTCCCTTCTGGATCCGTCTAACTGGGCCGCCCAGCAGGCCATGGCCCATGCTACCAACTGTTGGCCACCCGTGTTAGCCAGATTAGAGACATGCAATGGTGATACCCATTTAGCATATCCCCAACAGTAGCCCACAGAGGACTTTGAGATCTTGCGCCATCTCACCTTTCAATCTTGAATGCTCCGTCTAGGTAATGCCGGCAATTCATCAAGCAATATCCTGAAGGTCTCCTAAAGAACCGTGCAATCCTCTCTGTCTTCATCGTGTAAGACATAGATTCTTCAAGTCCCTTCTTCTAGAGTCGGATAGTTTCCTCCTTCCGTGGAATTTTCGGATGTGACTCTTCCACTACAACGGTCAAAAGGATGACATAGGCTACAACCTACGCTACCTCGAAACTCACATATAGCAGTGAATTAATCATTATCTATTTTCGTGCGTGCAAAATCTTAAACCTTAAGCGGCAAATCGAGGGATGTGGCGAAATTACCTCGCACGTTCATCCATGCGTAGGCAATGTTGTATCCGTTAGATTTCCTTGCACGAATCTAGACGTTGTGGTCTATAAATATTTACTGAGGTTTAGGCATTTTCTTTTACCCGCATTCTTCCCTGCGTCTTCTTCTTCCTCCCGTCACGCGACCGTTCGAGCTCTCCAGCAGAAAAACCCTAGCCAGATTACTTTCTCCCCCAAACCTTCATCCACTTTGCAATGGCCTCCAGCAGCAGCACTCCCTCAACAATGGTAGTCCCCGAGGCTATGGTCGAGCCTTCGCAGGGTGTTTCCGTCCTGCCGAAAGGGGTGGTGGTCCCTGTCTCCACCACGGTGGAATTCATCGGCGGTGACCAAAAACAGGAGGCGCATGATGCTGTAGAAGAAGATGCTGACTCCCACAAGGGAGTGTGGAGGGGCTCTGACCTCTCCGCTGAGCAGCTCCAAGAACTCGTCGCAGAAGTTTATCTTCCTATGACGGAGGGCTTGGCCTGGTGGCCGGCCCCAACCAGCGAGGTGGTCCCTTCTCCCCAAGATAGAGAAAATGTCTACCTCAAGTCCCAGTTGGTGCGTGGTGTAAGCCTACCAGTCTCCGACTTCTTCCTCGGGATCCTCCGGTACTACCGAGTACTTCCCCACAATCTCTCTCCCAACAACATCCTCGTACTCAGCATTTTCATAGCTTTGTGCGAAGGATACCTAGGAATTAATCCTAGGTTAGATCTGTTTATCTATTTCTTCATCGTTAAGAGAGAATCTGTAGAATCCAAGGATGAGTTGCGGATTTGCGGAACAATTAGTTTTAAGATCCGCCCTCACCAGCAATTCCACGACATCGTTGGTCATGAGTCCTGCAAGAACTAGCAGCGAACATATTTCTACGGCCCAGATATCCCTCTGGTTGGCCTCCAAGACTCATACCCTGACTTCATCGATGGAGCTGCCGTCGAGGCCCCCGCCTAGAGATCCCAAGGCCCGCCCGTCCGACGATGATGCCTCTCACATCGCAAGGTGGATCGAGCGGCTGGTGGACGGAAGGCCGACCGGCTTGGACCTAGCCATGTGCTAGTTCACGAGGCGGATCCAACCTCTACAGCACCATGCTGAGCTCATGCACAAGAACTCCAAGAACATAAAAGATCATATGCGTATTTCGTAGGACAACTTCTCCAATGACTCCATCAAGCTCCGGCTAAAGGACATCGTCAAAGTGAAAGACATAAATCGTGGCTTGAAGATCACCTTTGACATTTTTGAAGGTGGCAAGTGCCCAGAGGTAAATGTTCTTCCTCTGTTGCTCGTCATATATATACTCTAAGGTCTTCCGTATTGAATGCATTACTCATTTGACTCGCTATTGGATCTATCAGCTGGCAACCTTGGAGGCGGATCAGATGGCCTCCCAGGTCTATGACCCAAAGGTGACAGACATCCACATTCTGTCTGATGATGACGCTCCCAAGGATCAGCTGGCTCCGGGAGCACGAAAGAGGAAGAGCTCCACCTCTGATGCTACTGCCGAGGGTAATAAGAAGAAAACGGAGAGTGGAATCTCCAAAAAATCCACTGCCGCCTTAGAGGCGGAGAAGAACAAATCCACCGGCATCCCTTTAGCTAAGGCACCTGCTATAGTGTGAGTATATTCATTCTCTGGCTTTATTTTTCTTTTGCACCTTTTCAATTCCTGTACTTATAATGTGTACGGTTTAGGAAGAAATTCGGTGTTGGTTTGAGGCGCACCTCCGAAGATGTTGGAGGTTCCAAAAATATTAGTGATATGTTCTCCAAGTCTTCTCCCACTTCTGCTCCCCCAACTCCTCCCGCCAAGCCTGCAACAGGTTCCACCGGAGCCTCGTCTCCCATCATCTTTGAGACCTCTGCCATGAAGATAGACATCAATCTGACTCTGGATGTCTCAGGCTCTGCCGGCATGGACGTTGGTCCCAGTGGCCAGGTGACGCAGGACAACATTTCCTCCAAAGTGGCTGAAGCTCTGGCTAATGATGACACTGAGAAAGGGAAGCAGCCAGCAGAGGGGGAAGAAGCATTAGCAACAGCAATAGAAAAGGCGGGAGCCTCCACGCCATCAACTGCTATAATCACGTAGGAGGCAATGAGGGCTTCATCCATGCCTCCGGCTTCTACAACTCCTATGCCTCTGACTCCTCCGACTTTGAGCTTGGATGATCTTATCAAGTAGGCAGATGATGTGTATAACAATGCCTAGACTTTCCATAATGCATATGCTCACCTGGCCAACAATATGAAGATTATTGCCATTGTAAGTCTCTGAATTTTACTTCTTTTACTCTGTAATATATCCCGCTGTAGCCCCCGATCTCTTAGGCAGAAAACCAATAGTTTTTGGCCTGAGTGATCTAAAGAACAAAGTGTAGAACTTGATAGTGTAGCCCTGAGTCTTTAGTTAGAATATTTTCGACTAGATGCTCCAAAAGAGAACACATGTGATTTTAAAATCTAAGACTATAGCCCCCGAGCATTTAGTTGAAACTGAGAAGTTCCAACTAGATGATCTAGAGAAACTAAGCATTATATCTCTTTGCACAATGAGAATGCCCGGAGGCTAGCTGCCAATGAGAAGTATTCCAAGCTACAGGGTGCTCTGGAGATTGAAAAGGGTAAAGCAGCCTTCCTAAAGGAACATATCAAAACTAGCAAGTGTCTTTTTTCCTCTAATAGCTCCTTACTTTCCTCATGGAACCATTTGTCCGAATTCTCACAATGTTGTCTATGTTCTGTCTTACAGAGACCATCGCCAAGTCCAAGAGCATCATCGAGTAATCCAAGCATATCCAGGAGCTCTATGATGAGAATAAAATCTTAAAGAAAGACCTGGCTGAAGCTGTCAAGGGCCATGAAGAGGCAATGAAGGTGATGCAAGAATCTGCTGATGCCGAGATGGAACGCCTAAAGAAGGAAATTGAACAACTCAAGGGAAAAAACCAAGCTGCCAAAGAGCAGAATACTCTGGGCCTTGAGGTGTACAAGAAACTTCAGAAGGAGCACGACATCTTGGCGGAGACCTGCAAACAGGCTGAGACGAGCATCTTTGGTAATTTTCCTCCAACCTTGTCAATTCTGTAAGTCGAACACGTGTATTATTATACTCATGATCCTTGTATCTAACGAAAACACAACCCCGATTGGTTTAACCAACATGGGTGAAGGTGCTCCAGATCCAAAGGAATGCATGATTCTTGCTGGCAACTTCATCAACACTGCCATCACTCAAGCCAAGGAGATATCCCAGCCCCTAGATATCACCATCATGGCGGCAAATTCTGGGGCCAAGTATTCGGAGATCCTGCACCGAGCCCCTGGGAAAATTAAGGACTAGAAAGCTTCTTGCGTCCAGGCTGGTGCAAGGATGACCTTATCCTTGGTTAGAGCTTACTATGATGAGGCCGACATGGACCTGATAACCTCCGGCATACCGAAGCTTGACGCGGAAGGAAATGAGATCGATAGCGATGCTATATGAAATTCCTTCGCTAGCTACGACACCAAGGTTTCCAAGTTGACCCAGGCGGACATCTACGTGCCTGCCGAGGACATGGATGACGAACCAACGTATTCGGAATCTAGTCCGGGGCCCTCCGAGTTTGATGAGCTCTCTAGGCCTGGCTCTCCTGCTGCTGATGATATAATAGCAAAGTCCCCTGTAGAAGAGCCATAAAAACATTGTTGTATTAAATGGATCTCTGCAGTGTTGTATGTAGAAAACTTATGTATGGGTAAGGCAGAAAACTTGGCTACAAGCCTCCTTCTACTTAACTAGATCCAACATGTATATATTTTTTAAGCAAGTGCTAGCTTATCCATTATTCTGGTTCGTATGCTTGTCCTTTCGGGAGACGGAAGACCCACAACACAGAACTATGCTCTCAGGTGATGATGCTTAATAGCACCATCAAGAACCTAAGAGCAAAATCGCCGGCTTTGAGTGCTGAAAAGTCACTACTCTAGAATCCACATAAAAACATCGGAAAATGTGTAGACTAGAAGACTTAAGCTAACGCTCGTAGGAGAAATTTTCACAAGTGCAAAAGAAAACTTGCCATAAAGGGTTTATATGATCCAAAAATGAACAACTAAAGGAGGTAAAAGACTCAGAAAATATGAGTGAACCAAATGCCTCATTTCATCGATCATATAAGGTACTTATTACATAATATAAATGTGCTAAGTGTAAAAGGGACGTAGCTATGCTATGTTCCATGGCCGATCTGTCTCTGGAAAATCATCATCAGTGTCACGTTGCTTGCACTTGCGCTTCTTTGGCCTATCTTTCAACTTGTGAATATCGACGAGGTAGTAGGAACCATTGATCAATGCTTTGCTTATGACGAACGGTCCTTCCCAAGGCGGGGATAGTTTGTCTGATTTTTCCTGCTTGAGTCTAAGCACCAGATCCCCCTCTTTAAATGAGCGATGCCTAACACGACGACTATGGTAGCCACATAGCTTTTGCTGGTAGATGGCAGATATCTAGCATGCCAGCACATGCTCCTCCTCGAGTAGGTCCACATATAAGCGTCAGGATTCTTTAGCGTCATCTTCATCGTTAGCAGTGGCTCTTGGTGCATCGTGGAGGATGTCGGATGGTAAGACAACTTCTGCTCCATAAACCATGAAGAAAGGGGTCAAGCCGGTATATCTATTGGGTGTTGTTCATAAACTCCACAACACACATGCAATTCCTCCGCCTAGGGTCTAGCTGCTCTATGTAGCAGCGCCTCTAAGTGTGGCTTGATTCCTTGCAGAATTAGTCCATTGGCCCGTTCAACTTGCCCATTTGACTGCGGATGTGCCACAGATGCTAGGTCAAGGCGGATGCCTTTTTTCATGACAATAATCCTCAACTTCTCTGAGAGACAAGTTTCTGACGTTGTTAGTGATGATGCTATGTGGGAGGCCAAATCTCACCACTAGATCTTAGACAAATATCAGGGATGTTGCCCCATCAAGCTTTCTAATGGGTTTAGCTTCAATCCATTTAGTGAACTTTTCCACTGCTACTAGCATATGGGTAAATCCACAAGGTGTTGTTTGCAAAGTCCCAACCATGTCAATCCCCTAGACTGCAAATGGCCAAGTAATTGGTATTGTCTGCAGTTCCTCAGCTGGTACATTTGGTTGCCGGGCAAAAAATGGCACCCCATACAGGTTTGTACCAACTTGTTGGTGTCCTCCTTGGCAGTTAGCTAGTAGAATCCTTGCCAAAAGGCTTTTGCCACCAGTGATCGGGGAGCGTCATGATGCCCGCAATCTCTTAGATGTATCTCTCTAAGGACATCCATACCTTGCTGCTGGGAGACACATCGTAGGAATACTCCCGTAGTACTTATTTTCTATAACTGGTCGTCAATGCTGACATAGCCTTTTGCTCTGCGTACTATCTATCAGCTTTCGACTTTGTCGGCAAGCAGCATTTCGTCTTGAAGGTAGTCCATGAACGGTTTCTTCCAAGCCGAAGAGGTCAATGTTACTGCATTAACAAATGAGTCCACTCTATCCGGGTTGTCGGGGTCTGCTCCTTTCATGGACAGGGTCCGCAAATGCTCCAGGAAAACACCGGGTGGAATTGGTCGACAAGCCGATCCAAGCTTAGTTAGCAGATTTGCCACTTCATTGTCCTCCCTTTTGACGTACTTGACTTTGTAGCCATCGAAGCACTTGGCTATATGTCTACTTCGTCTCGATATGGCGCCATCATAGGGTTCTGCGCATTCCAGGTGCCAGCCACCTGCTAGGTAACCAAGTCGGAATCTCCACAACAAACTAAGAGCTTGATGCCAATATCCTTGGCTACACGAAGTCCGTGAATGAGGGCCTCATACTCCGCCATGTTGTTGGTAGCGTTGAAGTGGATCTGTAGGACATACTGTAACTTCTCTCCTGTTGGCGATTGTAAGAATACACCAGCCCCCGAGCCATTAAGCAACTTGGATCCGTCAAAGTGCATGACCCAGTACTCTAGCTCTGGTACATTAGTGTCTTCTAGTAGTTCTGTCTAATCTGCGATAAAATCTGCCAATGCTTGAGATTTGATAGCGTCGCGTCTCTTGTAGGTGATTTCAAAGGCGGCAAGTTCAATGCCCCACTTTGCCACTCTTCCTGTAGTGTCGCTATTCTAGATGATGTCGGACAACGGAGCTTTGCTCACCACTATGATGGGGTGCTCCTAGAAATAGTGCCTTAGCTTCCGTGAAGCAAGGAAAACTCCATAAGCTAACTTTTGGTAGTGCGGGTAATGCTGCTTGAATTCCGCCAGGACATCTCTTATGTAGTAAACTGGTCGATGAACTCCATGTTTGTGTGTTGGCTCCTTGCGCTCCACCACGATGATGATGTTGATGACCCAGTTGGTTGCCTCCATGTATACTAACATAGGATCCATTAACACCGGTGCTGCGAGTATTGGTGCGGAGGAGAGTATTCTCTTCAACTCCTAAAGTGTTGCATCTGCTTCTTCCATCCATATGAATTTGTCTGCCTTCTTGAGCAACTTGTAGAGCAGAATGGCCTTCTCTCCAAGTCGGCTGATGAACCGACTTACCTCTGCAATGTAGCCTGTCAGCCTATGTATGTCCTTCAAGCATGTCGAGCGTTTGATGTCAAGGATGGCCTTGATCTTCTCCCGGTTGACCTCAATTTCGTGATGCGAAACGATGAAGCCCAACAATTTTCTGAATGGCCCCGCGAAGACGCACTTCTTAGGGTTAAGCATCATGTTGTACTTCCAAAGATTGTCAAAGGTTTCCTGCAAGTCTATGATGAGGTATTTTTATTTCTTTGACATCATCATGATATCGTCCATGTAAGCGTGTACATTGCGACCTATTTGGTCATGTAGGCAATGTTGCATCATTCGTTGGTAGGTAGCACCAGCGTTTTCCAACCCAAAGGGCATCGTGACATTGCAGTATGTGCCATAAGGTGTGATGAGCAAAGTGGCCTCACTCAACTTGCACTTCCTTGGCTTAGTGAAGCTTCCGTCAACGGTGCTGATGCCATTTGGTCAGGGTATCTTGAGCTTGTTGTAGATGAAGCATGGCCTGGCGAGGAAGGAGTGGAAGATGTCGCGTCCAAATATGACGTGGTACAAGCTCTTGAAGGGAACCACTTCAAAGGTCATGCGCTCTTGGCGGTAATTGTTGACATCACCAAAGGCGGCCGGAAGGGTGATACAGCCAAGGGAATTAGCTTGCCGTCCAAGAACATCGTGGAACACAGTGTTGCTTTTCCTTAGCTGGGTCTCCGTCAAGTTCATCTTGTGTAGTGTATCTAGGTACATGATGTTGATGCTGCTTCCACTGTCCATGAGGCACTTGGTGAACTCATTGCCGTCAATGAAGGGGTTGATGACCATGGCATACTAGTTTTCTGTTGGGATGAGGTCTAGATGATCTTCTCTGTCCCAAGTGACTGGAATCTCCGACCACCTGACGTACTGGGGAACTAGGGGAGGGTAGCCATCAGTATCCTTAGTGAGGTTTTCTGGGCCCGGACGATGGGAGTACCAAGGAAGATGTGGTAAACTAGAGCCTTCTTTTCGATGGGGTTCTTTCCCTTACCATCGCCCTTGTCGGTGGACTTGGGTTCCACATCTTCGTCCATGTCACTTGATTCCTTGGATTCCTCCTCCTTATTCCCCTTGCCCTCTCCACGGGGCCTATTCTTCCAACTTCGCTTGTAGACGGACTCATGGTCTTCCTTGAGGTTATTGACGAACGTGCATTGGCGGTTGGTGTGGGTGGCTTTGCCGTTTGCGTCGAGGTGGACGAAACATGGCATATCACGGTACTCTTTGTCTATCTGGGGAACGCGGGGCACTGAAGGTGTTGAATCACTTCGCTGCTGACCATGGCTAGCCCCCGGCCACAACCATGTTGTGCACCTCCGCCTCTACCAGCGAACGTCGTGGAGACCATGTAGGCTGCTTGCTTCTCTTCTAGCGGAGTTTTCCGCTCGTTGTTCCTCTTGGCCTGAGTAGGGATAGCCAGTGCCGACAACAATTAGCGAGCATCATCATTAGTAGCGGGAAATTTGCTAGCCATGGCAATCATCGAGTTGAGGTCGAGCTTCAGCGTATGTCGGAGCAATGTCCCCTTCTAAAGGTTGTTGATGAAGGCAGCCATAGTGGTTTGATCGTGTACTCCTATGCATGAATTTTTCATATCTAGCCAATGGGATAGGTAAGCACAATAGGATTCATCCTTTTCTTGCACACACCATTGTAGGTCATCGACGGTGCAGGAACGTTTGTATGTGCCCTCAAAGTTCTTGGTGAATGCTTCATGCATGTCCAACCAATTGCAGATTGTTTTCTCCGGCAAGTCGTCGATCCATTGTTAGGCGGTGCCGGTGTGCATTAGTGGGAGGTACTTGACGGTGACATTATGGTTTCCCCCAGCGATGTGAATCGCTTCTCTGTAGTCCTGCAACCATGTAGCTGGCCTGGCAGTGCCGTCATAGGGCTTGATAGTCTTGTTGATCTAGAGACCCTTAGGGTATGTTGTGGCCCGTATTACCGGTCCAAAACAACGTGGCCCTAGGTATGGGAGTTCCTGAGCTTCTTGAATCTTGTCAAGCCGCGAACATGCATCATACAGCTCTGGTTGCTTCCCATTTCCACCATGGGGAGGAGAGTTGTGGTGCGATCCATGGGACCCGCCATGTCCTCCGCCATGGTGGTTATTGGGTGGAGACGGTGGTGGTGGCGACGGTGGGTTAGCCTTCTTGTTGCTCCCTCCATGTGAATCCTCATGCCCGTCGCGATTTCTTGTCAGACGTGGTGCTTCCTTTTGGGATCTGATCCTATGTCCTTCATTGCCGCTGCGCTCTCCGGCTAGCCTAGGTTGATCACCCTGGTCATGTATGACAATACTGACTTGGGGATGCCTGGGGGGTGGCATGCTTGTGTGGTGGTGCGGCTGTTGTTCCTCATGACACCGGGATGGCGGGGGTGGTGGCGATCATCAAGGGCGAGCCTTCTCTCCCTTGTCGGAAGATATGGGTATGGCATCGGCCTTGCCGTGCGCATCCCTCTGTCTTCTCTCCATGGAGCCTGTATGGGATCCCTCGTAGCAAGGAGATCTTGGCCTTCGGCGGCTGTTTAGGGTTGATTGGAAAAGTTCTAGGTTGGACTCGAGCCTCTGCTTGGTGGCCTTCTCCTGTTGTTTGCAAGCCTTGGCTACGAGGTCATAGACCTGAGCCACCACTTCTGGAGACCTGTCATGTTCGAGGAGGGTCTTGGCGACAACCATGTTGAGGGCGGGAGTTGGCATTACTTGTCTCCCCTCTAAATCAATGTATGGGGTGGCTTTTGCTAGTTTGGACGTGTCCCATCCTAAGTTGCATCGAATGTTGTGGTCTCCGATGACGTGAGCTGGTGCTTTCTTCGCCTTGTGCTTTACCAGCAACTGCTTGTATTCATCCTCCATTGCTCTTGCCGCCTTGATGGATTGCTGCACCTTGGCCAAATCTCTGTCCAGCTGGGCGCCATGTTCTGTGATGCATTTGGCCTCCGCGGGGATTTTTGCATGTTTCTCATCAAGCTCCGTAATGCTTCGTATATGGGTGAGGGTAATGGGCTCGACGAGGAGTCGACCGTACATAACCTTGTCGGTGGGAATAACCAAAGGGTTCCCAGCTGCAGACATTGATGGCAGTGGCAGTAGATTTGTTTGTTTGGATGTACTAGGACCTGTGGCAAGTTCTTGCTGCTGCTGCGAGGGATAGTCGGAGGAGGCATGGCCTTGGTTGGACCCGAAGGATTGATGACTTTCTTTGCCGCTGCCGTTCTGGTAACAGTAGGTGTGGGCGGAGCTTTCTCAGGTTCTAGTTCCTGCCCGTCTTCTTCTATCACGTTCCCGATGGCCACCAGTACCTAGTGAGAAGCGATAGCCTTCTCGGAGCACTCCTCCCTCTCGACCTCCTAGTCGATCTCCCTCATAGAAGCATCGTATTCCTCCGAGTTGGTGTTAGAGTCACCAGCATCCATGTTGATGTTGGCGTACAGCGCGTCAAGCACTGAGTCGGAGTTGGCCTCGTTGTTTTCGATGGCAGAGCTGGACGGGGATGGTGCTGGGTCGTTGTTGTTGCTTCCTCCGGCTTCAGGACCAAGCATGGCCTTGGTGTTCTCCTCGGCATCTGTGTAATTGTTGACAATTTTGACCTTCTCACCAAGGTTGAGCAAGCTAGAGGCCTTCCGCCTCCTGAGTGTATGCCGGAGGAGTGTCTCGGGTGTGAGCACTTCCACAAAGTGGTAGACGAGTTCGTCAGCGTGGTCACCTTCCAGGGTTTCCCTCACCCTCATCCATCTAGAAAGGTATTCGCGGGGAGATTCTCCTTCCCTCTGAACGCATTTGGCCAAATCGAAGATGGTAACGATGCCGACAAAGTGTGACCTCCATGTCTCTAACGCTCGGGCAAGCCAAGCGGATCTGCAGGGTCCTTCCACCGTTATATCCTGCACAGGGGCGGTTTGGGTAGGCCCTGAATTTTTCTGATATGAGCCGTTAAACTCAAAAGAGAGATACGGTCCAGATCCTTCCATGAAGGTGTCCTGCACATAGGCGATTCGTGTGGTCCTTGACGAGTTTCCGACTTCTTGGGAGCTAGGACCCGAGCCAGTTTTGCCGATGAAGATGTGGATGTCTCCGACTAGGACGACGGAGCAGCGGGTAGGGTTCGTCTTCACCAGGACCCAGAAGCCATTGGGAGGAATGATCAGGACATTGCCGCAGAAGAGAATGCATCCAATGGCTACAGTGTCGCTGATTCCCGTGAAGATCTTGGAGCTCACCCGGTGTAGAGCTCGAAGCGCCTCTTGCCCCATGGTGGGTGCCAACTGTCATGGTATTGCTGACGCGTATGCCATGGAGGGGTTCTCTCAGAGCGTGTTTAGAGAGGTGGGGAAGGTGGCGACTTGGCGGGTACGAGGTAACATAGCTTACCTAGGTTCAAGTCCCACAATGGTGGCAAAACTCTACTCCTGCTATAAATCACTATAATGGCAATACGACGAGATACATGGATCTGTTCGCTGTGCGAGGTGTTGTACATTGTATGTTGGTTGTTCGCCATAAAGGCTCCCATGGGTCCGGTTTGTAAAGGCACCAGTACCTACGGTTACAGGGAAAGGACCTTGCCGGACAAGTTACAGAGTTCTACACTAATACTAATTAGTTTTTGTGTCTTGTACTCCAAGGCTCTGCGTATGTCGGTGACTTCTACGTAGCCTTCCTTCATCCAGCATGGGCCTCTATTTTGGATCCGTCTAACTGGGCCGCCCAGCAGGCCATGGGCCATGCTACCAACTGTGGCCCACACGGATAGCCGGATTTGAGACATGCAATGGTGATACCCATTTAGCATATCTCCAACAGCACGCATTTTGTTGTTCTATCGCTATATAGGCGTTTGACCACTAACAGGTTTCTCCCAAATAGCCTTCACCAAATCATGGAAACCGTCATGATCCATCCAACCAAGTTCAAATTTGAAACTATGCTTGGATTTCCGTGGTGGTGTTCCAACAAACAAAAGTAAAGGAGCATGATCTGACAAAGCCTCAATACGCTCTAGAGCGCGAATAGTTACTAAAGGAAATTTATCTTTCCACTCAGTATCCATAAGTACTCTATCTAATTTCTTGTATGTTGGCTCTAGAATACTGTTCGCCCACGTGAACTATCTTCCTAGCATAGTTACCTCTCTTAAGTCCAAGATCTGAGTGACAACATTGAACAAGAAAGGCCAATGTTCGTCAAAACGTCCCCAACTATTTTCATGAGGGAATCTTAGCAAATTAAAATCTCCACCTATAAGTATATGGTATGGATTATCCTATGCCAGATTTACCAACTCACGTAAAAAGTCAGATTTATTAATATCATGAGCGTCTCTATAAATAGCTACAAGAGACCATATGAAATCATCAGCCTTGTTTCGTAAATGGAGTTTTATAAAAAAATATCCAACCGAACTAGCTAAGACTTCCATAGTCTCATCTCGTACTCCTAATAGGACCCCTAGATCTACCACGCGGTGGACGTGATATCCAAGTGAAGTCTACTCCACCAGAAAGGCGATTGAGTAGGGCTTGTGAAAAATCACGTCTACCAGTCTTAGAAAATCCAGCTTATAATATCTCACACAATCAGCAAAAAACAAATTTTTAGCCAAGTCACGAAGACCTCTACTATTTGAAAACATGACATTCATTGAGATACTATAGAAAGTTTGGATACACGGAGTCTCTTACGAGACTTCTATCTCTTTGATTTCTGGCCAGATGCTTTTAGCTCGTACAAGGAGCCAAGCCTAGTCTCATCAAAGCCCACCTCTGTTACTTCGCCAACTAAGTGAGAAAGGAGTTGACCATCTACTATGGCATGCAACTCCTCCTCCTCCACTAGTGAAGTATCAGGAATGACAGAGACCTTAGGAGTAACCATTAGATGGTCAACCTCCATGTGTCTCAAAACATTAGAAGAAGAAAGAACTTCCTTTATAGAGCTACCCAAGGTAATGCCAACATTGGCCAATTTAGAAGTAATAATTGGGGTAGAAAAAGAAAGAAAGTACTTGTAGGGCCTCGTTATACCAGTCGCATATAAATTCTTCTCAGCCTTGCGATGCATCACCTTGACCAAGGAATCTTCATCCGTGGCAGTCGCACTAGTGACATCTACCCCGTGAAGGAGGCATGCCCAACCCCTCCTGGGTTAGGCTGTATCCCTCCATAGTAGGGCCCTCTTGGTCCACCAGCACCTCCGACCCCTCCTGGCCAGAGAGGATCGCGAAGCCCCCAGCTGCACCTGGGTCACCATGGCCATGTCCTGAAGCGCCGCACATGCCTCCTAGGCGCAGCTAGTCAAAGCCAGACCGACGCCCGGCCCAGCAGTCCTTGTCGTGGACACCTGATCCGGCATAGGCGCGCTGGCCTGCATCCCCTCCGCCTCGACCCCAACAACGTGCAGCCCGCCAAGGATCCCTGCACCTTCATGGGCATGCCCAACATTTCCAAGATCGGTGAACCAACAACAACCGCCAACCCCTCCTGGGCCATCTCCATCGAAGCCATCGGAGCTCCAACCTCCTGAAGAATAGGCTGGGGACAATTGCGGGGAACCGACCGGTCCAAATTGTGAGTCCGGACGCGTGCTGGAGACGATGCCCTCGCCCGACCTCCAACCCCAGAAGCATCCCGAAGAGCCTCCTGAAGCTGGCTCCACGACACCCGCGGAAAACCGAAGAGCTCCTGCCTCGCAAAAGTGAATCCAAAGGAAATGCCGCAACCAGCTCCAAACCTCACGGAGTAGTAGGATTGGGGTTGAACGGAGTTACCACCATCATCACCTGTGACACCTTCCTAGATGAGGAAGGTGCTGAGCTCACTGGTCCCTGATAAATAGGAGTAGACCCTGACAAAACATTCGTATCAGCAACAGGCCCAGATGTATCCATCATGTCATCAAAAGGCCTTCGGCATCATCATCATGAGGACCCCCGTCATCGTTCCTCAACAAAAAAGGAACAAACTTCGGTTCAGTAACATACCCATCCGTCTGAATAAAGTAACCAAGAGCATCCTGCTTCTTCAAGAATACCATGGTGTCAAACATACCCACAAGAATGCAAACCACACCAAACCTCCTCAGACAGAACAAATCAACATCCACAGTAGTCCCCCCATGAGACCACCAACTTCCCAAAGCCCTAAAAAGGATCGCAGAGAATGTGGCACCCCCTCAACATGTAACCATACCTGCTTAAGCTCGCATTTACGAGGAATCTCCTGCGACTTGTAGACAGAAAAGGAGAGATGGGCGGTACTAAGAGGCACCGAAACCTGGATCCCATCCACTCTATCCAGATCCTCAAAAGATGGAAAGCTCACTAAAAAGCATTCTCCCATAGGGAAAAGCTTCCCACTTCCACTAGTCTCGAATAGACACTCTCCTAACAATCTGTCTCTAAGCCACGTCAACAGAAACTGACTCGCCTGACACCTGGACCAAAGAAATAGGGTATGATTTTCCTCCAAGTGATCATGAACCACACTATCAGGGAACTATGTGAACAAACAACGGCCATTGCCAATACCAGCTATGTAAGGGGTAAGTCTTGGCTGCTTAAGAACGGGGCAACAGAGAGTCAGGTGTGTAGAGTTATCACAAATATAGCAATAATGATAAACCTTACAATCTTTGGTTGCATGTGAATTCACCGCACACTTCCAACATCGCACCACCTTTTTAATCTTCATGCCACCATACTCGATCACTACTGCTGAGTTGACCCGAGAGACCGAAGGCATAGGGGGAATACCACTCTGCACTTGATGCTGACCCTGTTGGGTATATTGGTACTGCAATTGTTGACCCTGTGGCTGAATAGGAGTATTATATTAAACTTTACCATGCATCTATAGGTACCCACCCTGTACATGTTGTGGCTGCTGCTGAAACTGTGGAACAACAAACTCCTGGTTCATCTGAGATGGCTGCAGTTTCTTCTTCATCCTATTCGGGACAGTAGTAGCCACCCGAACACCAATAGCAAACGTCGCAACCCCTAGCATTCTTCCAACTGGCGGCATTGGTGCCCCACCCTACTGACCCCCAATGAAGCCCATGTAACCTAACATCGGCATTGGTCTTCTGTAAAGAGGCTGCAGGGGCATCTGGGATGGAGGATAATAAGCCACAGGCGCACCCACAACCATCGATGATGCTGGCATACCCTACCTAGGCGGCATCACCGGCGGCACCATCGGTGGCCCATGCATGGGGGCCAGACCACGGTGAGGTGGCACCATAGGAGGTCCAGGCAGATGCGTTGGCCCAGAAGGACCATGAGGCAGCGGTGCCGAGTAAGTCACCATAGAGGTAGGACGCCCTCTAGGGTTTTGGTTTGCCATCCTCGGCGAGGTGACCACAACCGCGGAGGAGCGGTCGAGCTTCGACAACCATGAAGCAGAGAAAGCCAGTGGGATAGCATCCACGAACTCCTACAGCGACGACGACGATTAAGCCATGAGCGAGAGGAAGAGAGATCTGATCGTAGGAAGGGTTCCGAAATCCATAGGTTCCCAAAATAGCGAGCCACCGCCTCCTAGGAGTACTCCTCTGGTTCCGCGCCAGTGGGCCCTACCAGACCTGCCACATCAGCCACTGCAAAATTAGGCTCTGATCTCCTCCCAAAACTCTTGGTGAATCTCAGCGTTAGTACGCCGCTGCTGACGAGCAACCGTCATCCAGCCAAGATTCCCCGACTCATCCTCAAGGGCATGGAGAGCCACCATGTCCGCTAGACCAGATGCATCATCCTCCGAGTCAGAACCCAGACAAAGGAACCTAGAGCCAGAGTTGTTCCCCGCCGGTGAAGGGGACAAAGGTGAGGCAACCGACAGCCCTAGGGCTCCCGGAGCTAGTGTGAATCGCCGCCTCCTCCCCATTTTCCCCTATAATGCGTGTAAAACTTGTCATGGGCGTGAACCATGCGGTGCATGGCCTACTGATGGGTTTGTACGAGCATAAGGACCCATCCATCCTTCATCGACCAGGTGTACTCTGTTGTTCCCTATTACCACCGTGTAGACCCAGACAAAACATTCAGATCAGCAATAGGCCTAGAAGTATCCATCATGTCATCAAAAGGCCATCTGGCATCATCATCATCAGGACCCCTGTCATCCTTCCTCAACAAAAAAGGAAAAAACTCTAGTTTAGTAACATAACCATCCATCTGAATAAAGTAACCAAGAGCATCCTTCTTCTTCAAGAGTACCGTGGTGTCAAATATAGCCACAAGAATATGAACCACATTAAACCTCCTCAGATAGAACAAATCAACATCCACAGTAGTCCCCCATGAGACTACCAACTGCCCAAACCCTAAAAAGGATCACAGAGAATATGGCACCCCCTCAACATGCAACCATACCTGCTTAAGCTCGCATTTACGAGGAATCTCCTGTGACTTATAGACAGAAAAGGAGATATGGGCGGTACTAAGAGGCGCCGAAACCTGGATCCCATCCACTCTACCCAGATCCTCAAAAGACGGAAACCTCACTAAAAAAGCATTCTCCCATAGGGCAAAGATTCCCACTTCCACTGATCACGAACAGACACTCTCCTAGCAATCGGTCTCTGAACCACGTCAGCGGAAATTACTCGCCCGACACCTGGACCAAAGAAATAGGAGTATGATTTGCCTCCAAGTGATCACGAACCACACTATCAGGGAACTGTGTGAACAAACAGCGGTCATTGCCAATACCAGCCATGTACGGGGTAACGTCTTGTCTGCTTAAGAACTAGGAAAGGGAGAGTTGGATGTGCAGAGTTATCACAAATATAACAATAATGAACCACCTTACAATATTTGGTTGCATGTGAATTCACCACACACTTCCAACTGCGCACCACCTTTTTAATCTTCATGCCACCAGACTCGGTCACTAGTGCCGAGTTGACCTGAGAGACCGAAGGCATAGGGGGAATACCACTCTGCACTTGCTGCTGACCCTGCTGGGTATATTGGTACTGCAATTGTTGACCCTATGGCTGAATAGGAGGATTATATTGAACTTGACCATGCATCTGCGGATACCCACCCTATACATGTTGCGGCTGCTGCTGAAACTGTGGAACAACAAACTCCTGGTTCATCTGAGGTGGCTGTGGTTTCTTCTTCTTCCTATTCAGGACAGTCGTAGCCTCCCGAGCACCAACAACAAATGGTGCAACCCCCAGCATTCTTCCAACCGGCAGCATCGGTGCCACGCCCTGCTGACCCCCAATGAAGCCCACGTAACCTGGCATCGGCATCGGTCCTCGGTAGGGAGGTTATAGGGTCATCTAGGCTGGCGGATAGTAAATCTCGGGTGCACCCATAGCCATCGACGATGTCGGCCTACCCTGCAGGGCGGCATCACTGGCGGCAACATCGGCAGCCCATGCATGGGGGCAGACCATGGTGAGGCGGCACCATAGGAGGCACAGTACGAGGTCCACGCGGATGCGTCCGCTCGGAAGGACCACGAGGTGGCGGTGCCGGTCCAGTCACCAGAGAGGTAGGAGGCCCCCTAGGGTTTTGGTTATCCATCCTCTGCGAGGCGACCATGCCCGCGAAGGAGCGGTCGAGATTCGACAGCCACGAAGCAGAGAAAGCCGACGAGATGGTAGTCACGGACTCCTGTGGTAATGACGACGAAGCTAGGAGCGTGAGGAAGAGAGATCCGATCATAGGCAGGGTTTCGAAATACATAGGTTCCCAAAACTGCGAGCCACCGCCTCCTAGGAGTACTCCTCTGATTCTGCGCTAGTGGGCCCCACCACACCTGCCACGTCACCCACCGCGAAATTAGAATCTAACCGAACCACTTTCGGCCCCGGATCCATCAACCTCGCCGGAGAAGCCCGGTCGACCGCCACTACGATGAAGCCACCAAGCATAGGCGGCGCCGACACCCTGCTTGCCGGTAAAGGACCCCTCTAGGGTTTGACCCTAGGACGGGTGATTACAAAGCCCATCGGAGGGCCCGATGCACCGTGGCGGTAGGATGGTCCAGGTGGAGAGGAAGATCTCCTACGCGCGTTCACCTCCAGCGAGGGTGATCTCGACGACGCACTCGACCCCTTCTTCCAGAATCTAGATGCCGCTGTCCGGTATCTGATCTCCTCCCAAAACTCTTGGCGAATGTTAGTGTCAGTATGCCGCCCCTAGCGAGCAACCGTCGTCCAGCCGAGATCCCCTGACTCATCCTCAAGGGCATCGAGAGCCACCCTGTCCGCCAGACCAGATGCATCATCCTGCAAGTTCGAACCCAGACAAAGGAACATAGATCCAGAGCTGTTCCCCGCCGGTGATGAGGATGAAGGCGAGGCAGAGGGAGCCGATAGCCCTAGGGCCCCTGGAGCCAGTGTGAATTGCCGCCTCCTCCCCATTTTCCCCTGTAATGTGTGTAAAGCTTGTCATGGGCATGACAAGTGCGGTGCATGGCCTGCTGATCGGTTTGTACGAGCATAAGAGCATCTCCAACATGCGCGCTATATTTCGGCGTTGTAAACGTCACTGCGCCCGCGCTGTATAGTTTTAGAGCGCGACGCGCACTGTTTTCCTCCACCGAGGCGCTTAAACAGCAGTCTTAGCGACCATAAAAAGTGTCTGCACCAGCGCCAAACTACAGCGCGCAGCAGCGCTGGAAAACAAAATTCACACAGCGCTATGAATTCAACAAGATCAAACAAGCTTCTAAAATTAACGAATAAATGCACCAAAAATACAACAAGTACATCAAATTGTTTATAACAAATACAACAAGTACATCCATTTGTTTACAACAAATTTAACAAGTTTAATGAATAAAAAATACAACATAGTTTTCAAACAATACAACAAAAATGCAAATTAGAAGTATGCACTATTGTTGTCCATGACAATTACACCATTCTTCCATGAGATCTTTTTGGAGATCATCATGTGTTTCGTTGGAACAAATGGAATGATACGAGGCAATAAACCAGGCAATCCTATGTGCATTCCTCCTCACTTGCACGGAACCCCCATCAATTTGTAGTGGGTACGATTCACATTTTTCCCACGATCATCCTTTATAATCATGTTATGCATGATGACACAAGCAGTCATGATATACCAAAGGCACTCTTGGTCCTAAAATCTAGCCGGCCTCCCTCACAATGGCAAATTGGGCTTGCAAAATCCCAAATGCTCTCTCTACATCTTTACTAGACGTCGCTTGTGCAATGTGAAAGTAGGTTTGTTTCTTACCGCGTGGTTGAATAACTGACTTCACAAATGTTTGCCACCTTGGATAGATGTCGTCGGTGAGAAAGTAGCCATAGTTGTATTTGTGGCCATTTTCTTCAAACTCCACCAATGGACCTTCTTGCATTGCAAGTCTTGTCATTAGTGATGACCGTTGAAGAACATTGATGTCATTGCAAGACCTGGGCATTCCAAAAAATGCATGCCATATCCAAGTCTCATGATTGGCGACTGCTTCACGAACTATAGTGGCATCCTTTTTGTACCCCTTGAATTGTCCATGCCATGTCGCTGGACAATTCTTCCAACTCCAATGCATACAATCAATTGAGCCAAGCATACCTGGAAATCCCCACTCAGTGTTGAACTCCAAAAGTCTTGTCGTGTCTTGAGCATTGGGGGCTCTCAAGTATGTGGATCCGAAAACTTTCACAATTGCTACGACAAAGCGCTTGACACACATGATAGAAGTGCTCTCACCCATGGCCAAGTGGTCGTCAATAAGATCCGCCGGTATATGCCAACATACGCAAGACGGCGGTCACCTTCTGATAGGTGCTATGACCAAGTTCTCCGGCAGCATTTCTTCGTTGCTCAAAGAATCGATCATACTTCATCACCTCTGTTGCGATGTGCTTGAACAAGTTGATGCTCATCCGAAAACACCGACGAAAATAGCTTTCGGGAAATATCATATTTTCATTGAAATACAACCGCATCAACTTCTCGTGCCCTTCAATCCTTTCTCTCCACAATTTCTGTCTAACGAACACCGATCCTCCTATTTTCGGCTTCTTAATGGCGTGGTATGCCAATAATGTGGATATGTTCTCTTCTTCCTCTATATCATACTCGTCGTCCGAAGAATCGTATGATGAACTCTAAAAATATACATATGAAACGACTTATTACTACTATCTTTTAGTTAAAAATTTGCGGCCGAGGAGGCGCATACCTTGCGAGCAAATCGGCGAGCATCTTGGCGGCGCCATGTTGCAAGTAGGCTTGAGGACGACATGGTCGCCGCTGGAGCGCGCCGCTGGTCCTTGAGGGCAGTAGCGTCGGTGTCGGCGGCGCCCGCTCGGTACAGCGCGGCGGAGCGCTCAAAAACACCGGGAACAGGCGCGGGGGAGGCGGATCTACGACGCGGCGGCGAAGTCGAGCGCGGGCGGTGGCGACATCGACCGGCGCTGGCGAAATCCCAAGGCGACGGCGCGAGTGGGGGAAATGGAGGCGCGACCGCGGGGTGAAACTTCCAGCCGTTGGCAGTACGCGCGCGTGAGAGAAGATGCCGCGCGCTGCAGCGAACACGTCACATTTAGCGCTCCGAATAGTGCAAAACGCCGTGCGCCTAAATAATTTTGCAGCTCCGCGCGGTTTACAGCGCCTGCTAGAGGGAGGTTTTTTGCTCCGCGAGCTGCATACCGACGTTTTTTTTAGCGCGTGACCGATATAGCACGCCTGCTGGAGATGCTCTAAGCAGCCGTCCATCCGTCATCGACCAGGTGTACTCCGTTGTTCCCTGCTACCGTGTACTGGAGTGCCACTACAAGGGGCTGGATTCCTGGTCGAGCTGCTTGCCGTTGAACAACAATCAGAACACTCCAGCAGCAGCTCTATATTTTGGCACTGTAAAGCATGCTCTATTCATTTTTAGCACGAGGAACGGACAACACCTCTACCGGAAGCTCTAAATATAGGACGCAAAAGTATCACTTCACCATGCGCTCTAAAATAGAGCACGAAAAACATCTTTTTTAAGATATGTTTGAAAAGAGAAGATACCCAAAAAATAGACTAAAAATCAAACACAAAATTGCTAGCATGTTGGAAAAAAAGCAATTGGATCCTTATCTTCTCTAGCAATTGGCAGTGGAAGATCGGGAGGAGGCCAGGTTGGGGCGGGGCGCGGCTGGCCATGTCCGGGTGGGGGCGGGGCAGGGGAAGAGCCGGCGCAGCCGGGTGCTGCCGGTGGAGGCCGGCCATGTCCGGGCCGGGTGGAGGCGGAGGTCTCGGCCCGGTCAGGGCGGAGGAGCTCCACCCGGGCGGCCGGGTGGGGGCGGTGGAGGCTTGGCTCGGCGGAGGGCCGGACGGCCGGGCGGGCCGGCGGAGGCCTGGCGTGACGGAGGGCCGGGCGGCCGGCGGAGGCCTGGCGCGACGGAGGGCCGGGCATGGGCGGCGAAGCGCCCATGCAGGTGGCCAGAGGTCCACGCGCGAGCGGGAAGAGGACGTTTCCTTGGCCGTTTTCTTCGCGCCCATGAGGTGGATCGTAGAGTTTTCCAGCGCGTGCTAGCCGGCACAACAAATATCCCGCTCGGGATACCGTGTGCGCTAAATTTTACCGGACGTGCTCTACTTTACGGCCTGTGTTGGAGCGAATTTTTTGTCCTCTGCACGCTAAATTGAGCGATTTTTTCCTATGCTGGAGATGCTCTTACCACTAGTAGGGGATATGAGAGTATGGCAGAAGGTGTCCGTGGCTTCAGCATCTGTTCGGAAGTACCGTGCAGGGTTCTCTATTTTCTTCTATCACCGTTGAGCACCAGCGGATGCCTGACTCTCGCCGGAGGGCCAGGTGCACGGTTCATAGCTATGGTGGTTCACAATGATGGCGTTGTTTGCTGCGACATGGAAGAACTAGGGAAGAAGAAGACCGCAAAGGAGCGTTTGCAACTGCCGTTGGATGTAATTGGATGGTAGATCGAATTCATTACTGTACCTGTATACTAACAACCCTACTGCAGACGAGCCGGCCGTGCCCAAAGCAGAAAATCAACAATAAGAAGGGCGAGGGTGCCTTTACCTACAAATTAGAAAATGGTAACGCGGGCGACCTGCATCCTCAAAATACTTAACCTAGAGCGTCTTTTAAAAAGAATTAACCACTTCATGTTCACGTTGCATCATTTCCATGCACGTTAAAGTCAATTAATTATCTACAGCGACTGATATACCAACGACCGGAGGATCAATCGATGGGCCTGTTTCAGCCGTCGTCCTCATGATCCGCCAATGGCGGAGAAGCCACCGCCGCGCATCATCTGCTTGAACTCCTTGAAGTCGACGCGTCCGTCTCCATCGGCGTCAACCTTGCTGATCATCAGGCGGCATTCCTCCACGGTGCGTCCCTGCTTGAGGCCGAGGCTTGCGAGCACGGACCGAAGCTCCTCGACGGTGATATAGCCGTCGCCGTTCTGGTCAAAGACGTCGAACGCCTCCCGCATGCCGTCCTCGTCGTCGCCCTTGCTGCCACCGTCAGCGCTCTCGCCGTCGCTGATGATAGAGCGATAGAGCAGGCCGAACTCCTGGACGTCGACGCAGCCATCGCCGTTGGTGTCGATCTTGCCCATGGTGGCATCCAGCTCGTCGTCGGGTATGTAGATCCCTAGGTTCTTGAGCGACTCGCCCAGCTCCTTCTTGGTGATCTGGCCGTCGTCGTTCTTGTCGAACATCTGGAACACCTTCCTTAGCTCCGACTCGTCCACGCTGCTGCTCATGCTTTCAACTTTCTCTCTCTCGATTTGCATTCTGTATTCTTGAAATCGCACGTCCACGCGGGCGACTGCTGGAAATGGCGTAGCCCAAGTGGGTCGTGATTATTGGTTTCCTTCCGAGGAGAAGAATAGGCTCGTGCGGTGTGGAGGAAATGACGGTTTCTCTTTGCCATTATAAGCAGAGAGACGGTGAGCCGTACCATTCCCCCTTACTACTGCTAACTATTCTGCATATGCAAATATGCAATTCACACTGTTTCTAACATATTTTCTAGGAGTATTAATTGTGTAGCGGTAGGTTCGTCCGGTAAATAATTTCCTTCCGAAATTTTATTGGACCGTTTTGCCCCCTATTACTATTAGCAGATATTACGGCCACTACCACAGGCAAGTGTGAGAAAAAATCCACTGTTTATTAAAAGTGTTGACGTACGTTCATTGAAAGAAAATTTTCCGTCTGCCAATACTTTGGACGATTTTGTCCCTCCATCTGATAAGCAATTACCCACAGTAAGCTAGAGAGGTGGAGACGACGCACATGAGCAAGCCATGCGGCAGGGCTCACCGGGAGGGGGCGGGAGTCGCGCGGCGAGCGGAACACATGCGCTTGCACGAGGAGGTGCATTCTGGCAGGACGCTGATATGTTTGATGTTCCATTCTTGTTATATATCTACTTTCTTATGTTTTGTTCACACTTTGGAGTATTTTATACACTTTCTAAAACTAACCTATTAACAAGATGCCACGGTGCCAGTTGACTGTTTTCTGCTGTTTTTGGTTCTAGAGAAGCCAAAAAATGAATATTCTCGAAATTGGACGGGACAAAATCTAAAGTCAATATTTCACCGAGAGGAACACGAAGCTAGAAGACGAGACGGAGAGGGGCCAGGGGCTGGCCACACCACCTGGTGGCGCGGGCCAGGCCAGGCCACGCCAGGGGGTGGTGCGGGCCCCCTGGTACTCCACCGACCTTGCCCCTTCGCCTATATATTGCCTTCGGGACAGAAACCCTAAGTACCCGATCAAAGATTTCATGAAAGAGTCTGTAGTCGCCGTCATCTCGATCCCTAGACCGGGAGGGATCTGAAGCTCTTCCCGGCACCCTGTCGGAGGGGAGAGATCACCCTAGAGGCCTTCTTCATCACCATGACTGCCTCTAGTGTGATGCACGAGTAGTTCAACCCTGGACTACGGGTCCATGTAGTAGCTAGACGGTTGGTTCTTCTCCTTTGTGCTACCATGTCTAGATCTTGTGAGCTCCGTTCATGATCAAGATCATCTATTTGTAATCTTACATGTTGTGTTTGCGGGGATCCGATGGATATTGAGATGCTATTTCAGATTGATTATTTATTCTATTATGTCTTTGTTATTTGTGATCTTGCATGCTTTCTGTTGTTAGTAGCTATCTTGGTCGAGTAGATGCTAGCAACTCCCAGAGGGAGTATTTATGCTCGATAGTGGGTTCATGCCTCTAGAAATATAGGAAAGTGACAGAAATCTCTAAGGTACTAGATGTGTTGTTGCTACTAGCGATAAAACAGCAATACCTTTGTTCATAGAACAATCATATTATTTACTTTACACACTTTGCTTAATGCAATTATCTGTTGCTTGCAACTTAATACTGGATGGGGTTCGAATGATAAACTGAAGGTGAATTATTAGACATAGATGCAATTGGATTACGGTCTATGTATAATGTTGTAATGCCCAATTAAATCTCATAGGAGTCAAGATGATTAGTATATGCATGTATGCTTTATCGGTGTCTATCAATTGCCTCGATGTAATTTGTTCACCCAACATGTAATCTATCTTAAGGAGAATCACCTCTAGTAAACTATGGATCCCGGTCCATTCTTTTACTATCAATCTACAATCTATTTACTGTTTTTATTTACTTTCTGCAAGCAATTACTATTTTCCACACAATATGTTTAATCCTTTGTTTTTAGCAAAACCGGTGAGATTGACAACCTCACTGTAAGTTGGGGGCAAAGTTCTGTGGTTGTATTGTGCAGGATTCCAAGTTGGAAGCAACACCTTGGAGGTATTTCCTTGCTCCTACTGGTTCGATAACCTCGGTTTCATAACCGAGAGAAAAGTTGATGTTGTGCTCATCATACCTTCCTCTTGGGGTTCCCCAACGAGCTCGAATATATTTTGAGCCATCAGACGCGCGTGGGTGGAGGCCGGCCGTGTTAAAATAGGTCTAGTTGTAGTATCACTACCAGGAAAATAGCTATACGTATTCCACCAGGCCGTGGTGCACATGCTGGATAGTGCGCCACGGGCAAATAGCTGTGGCGCACTACCCTGGAGTGGGCCACAAGTAGGAAACATAGCCGTGGCGTACAGTCCAAGAGTGCGCCACCACTATGGGTGGGCCAGGGTGCGTGCGACCGCACTCCACTTGCCCGTGGCGCATGGTGCACATGTGAGCTACGCCAATCTTCATAGCCGTGGCGCACATGCTGTCCATGCGCCACAGGCAAGTAGAGTGTGGTCAACCCGCGAGTCTCGGCCAACTTTCCCATGGCGCATGGGTAGTATGTGCGCCAAGGCTACGAATATCATCTGTGGCGCATGGGGTCATGTACGCCATGGCTGTGTCGCACTATATCAGCACATGGCAACCCCCCCCCCCAACCACCTCATCACTATTCCCCTCTCTTCTTCTTCTTCACTTTCCCCCCTTCTTAGATCTGGTCGAGTTCCTCCTCCTTGCCACCTTATTTTTTCATCTTTTCACTGGTTAGTAGTTTGTTAAACTTCACTTGGATGCTACATAAGAGAAATTAAGCTCTACTACTCACCTCTCTCCTTCGATCTTCGGCCTCTCATATAAATTGGTAAGTTATCCATGTGTATGGAGGATGCTCTCATGTGTTTGTATGATGCTCTCTTGTGTGTAGTGTAAGAGGATTATTATATGCATATGGAGGATGTGCATGTGTGTGTATATGGAGATGATGAATGCTCATTTATGTGTGTATGATGCTCTCATATGTGTGTAAGAGGATTAATTATGTGCATGTGTATATGGAGGATGTGCATGTGTGTATATATGGAGGATTCACATGTGTTTGTATATCTCATGGGTATATGTGTGTGTGAACGAGTTGCCAATGTTTTGCCGAAATGTTGATTCATTTCCATTTTGGTACATTTCTGGCATTTCTCGCAATAAAAGGCGATACTTTGAGGATAGGTCATGCCGAAATTTTCGGGCGACCTTTTTGCATTGCATGCGTGGTTCTAAACTTCTATTGCGCTGATCACTGTTCTGTGTAATAACATGTAGGGCAACCATGGTCCCCATAATGATCGAAGGCATTGTGGCTAGATATTTGCAATGTGCGCTGGTCGACATGATACGGAATAACATGACGAAGATAAGATGTCCATGTAGAATATGCAAACTCAAGTGGTTGATCGATCCTGATTCCGGACAACTGCGGGCGCACCTGCTCCGTCATGGTTTCATGGATGGCTACACTCGGTGGATAAGTGATGAAGACGATGATGATGGCGTAATTGATGGGGCAGAAGGAAACGAGGAAGTACAACAGGATAATAACGGACATGATGAAGGATATCCCGGCCAAGATCAAGATGCCGAAGCAGATCAGGATGATCATGAAGATCTAGACGTCGTCGGAACAGATGGACCAATATCAGGCTGGGTACATGACCCTTATGTTCAAGAACTTCTACTCAAGCAAACGAGTAATGCAAGAGCTGCTGCTAGAGAGAAAGCCAAGCTTATGCAACTTGAGAAAGACACGGTTACTCCATTGTATGAAGGATGCAAGCCCGATAAAACCGCTTGAATGTAACGCTAAAGGCTATGGAGATGAAGGAAAAACACAAATGGACCGACGCAAGCTTCAACGATATGATGGCATTCTGGCAAGATTGTCTTCCAGAGGGGAACACATGTCCAACTAGTATCGAGGAGGCTAAAAAAATCATGTGTCCTCTCGATCTACCGCATGTTAGATACCACGTATGCATCAATGATTGCATCATTTATCGGGGCGAGGATGCGGAGAGAACCACATGTCCGGTGTGCGGCATCAGTCGGTACAAGAAAGGGAAGAATGCTCCTCGAAAAGTGGTATGGTACTTTCCCATCACTCCTCGTCTGCAGCGGTATTTCGCAAACCCTAAGGAATCAAAGCTCATGCGCTGGCTGTTGGAATTATGCCCTAGAGGCAATAATAAAGATGTTATTATTATAATTCTTGTTCATGATAAAGTTTATATTCCATGCTAGAATTGTATTAAGCGGAAACTTTAATACTTGTGTGGTTTGTGAACAACACCGTGTCCCTAGTACGCCTCTATGGACTAGCTCATTGATCAATGATGGTTAAGGTTTCCTAACCATAGACATGAGTTGTCAATTGATAATGAGATCATATCATTGGGAGAATGATATGGTGGACAGACCCAAACTAAGCAAAGCTATTAGATCGTTTCATCGTGTTCGTCTTTGCGAAGCTTTTCTCATGTCAAATATTGTATTCCTTAGACCATGAGATAATACAACTCCACGTATCGGAAGAAAGCTTTGAGGTCATCAAACGTCATCCTATGAGAGGGTGATCATAAAGGTGTCTCTCAGGTGATCGGAAAGTATCTGTTGGGTTGTATGTATCGAGATGGGATTTGTCCCTCAAGTCGGAGAGATATACTTCGGGCCCACTCGGTAATCGATATCAACACCGCTTGCAAGCATGTGGTTAAGGAGTTAATCACAAAGTGATATCGGATTGCGGAACGAGTAAGGTACTTTGCGTGAACGAGATTGAACTAGGTATGACGATACCGACGATCGAATCTCGGGCAAGTAAAATATCACGACGAAGGGAATATATATATGGGATTGATTGAATCCTGGCATCATGGTTCATCCGATATGATCATCGATGAATGTGTGGGAGTCAATATGGGTGCCTGACCACTGTTGATTATTGATAGAAGATCATGTGCGCATATTCTCGAACCACGTGGTCACACACTTAACGTGTCTCGACGCTAGGATAGATTGGATAATTGGTTTATGAATTTTTGTTGAGTCTCGGATGGGATCCGGGATATCACGAGAGGTTAGGAATGGTCCGGAGAATAAGATTCATATAAAAGCGTGCAGTTTTTGGAGTTGAATAGTTCGGTTAATCGGTATTGTCGGAAGCTTATAGAACCTTCGGAAGGGACCAACATGGCCCCACCTTCCGGGAGGGCATGGGCCTATGAGGGAGTGTCCTGGCGCATTGGGCCAGGGCACAAGGCCCCATAGGGCCCAGCCGATTCTAGATAGATTTAACTCGTTTAAATCTAGAGATAGAATTTCTAGATAAGGGAGAGTTTAAATCGTTTAAACTAGAGATAGGCTTGGAGGAGAGGCAAGGGCTGGCCGCACCCCCCCTCTATATATAGAGGGATGGTGCGCCCCCTCCCCCGACACACCTTCCTCCAAACCCTAGTTGCCCTGCTGCCCTCCTCTCTCCCTCCCATCGTTTGTGGCGAAGCCTGCTGCAGAAATTCTCCACCATATACACCACGCCGTCGTGTTGTAGATCCAATCTATATCTCCACCCTACTTGCTGGTCCGAGGAAGGAGGAGGCGTCGAGTCTTTGCGTGTGCATCTCACGGAGGCACCGCCACTTGTGGTGCTAGATCGGATCGGATCGCGAGGAGGAGAAGCGAAATACGACTACATCACCCACGCTCGATTTAACGTCGTAATGCGAACCTTCAAGGATATGAAGATCTAATCCAATCTCTCTCGTTGTATGCATCTCCTAGATTAGATCTTGGCTTTCCCTCTGTTCGCTTCCGTAGAAAATTTTGATTTATTATGCTGCGAAACCCTTCAGTGGTATGAGAGCTAGATCTATGCGTAGATGTGTTTCACGAGTAGAACGCAACATGGTTGTTGCAGGCGTTGATGTTTTCTGTTGCAAGCCTCTTGTTTGTGTTCTTCTTATGGCGCGGGATAGTGAGATTGAAGCGGTCCAGGCCAACCTTACGCGACGTCGTTCGCGAGACCGGCTCCGCACTTGACGTGTGGCTTGTACCACAGATGCGGCTGGTTGATTTCAGTTTCTCTCAATATAGTTGTCATGGGATTAACACCGGAGTTTGGCAACCATAATATCACCGTTGTGGCTTTCCGTAGGTAAGAATCGTTCTTAGCATCTACTCCCATAAGCCACGTAAAACATGCAACAACAAAGTAGAGGCGTCTAACTTGTTTTTGCAGGGAGTGTTTTCTGTGATATGGTATGGCCCAAGATGTGATGTGTATATTGTATGCGATGATCATGTTTTGTAATGTTTCACGACTTGCATGTCGATGAGTACACAACCGGCAGGAGCCATATGGTTGTCTTTATAATTGTGTATGACCTGAAAGTCAACTTCTTATCGCCATGTAATAGCTTTACTTTATCGCTAAGTAGTTAGCAATAGTTGTAGTTGCTATTCGTGGTGGAGGCAATCATGGTGGAGTGATGGAGATCATGCCGAACGCACAAGATGGAGATCATTCTTGAAGATTGGCTATACCATGTCACATAAAGTTATATGCATGTGATGTTTATCCTTTATGTATCTTATTATGCTTAGATCGCGACGGTAGCATTATAAGATGATTCCTCATAAAGATCAAGATAAAACTGTTCTCTCCCCAAGTATGGACCGTTGAAAGTTCGTGTCCAAGCATCACGTGATGATCGGGTGCTATAGACTCTCGCTCACATACAACGGGTGCAAGCCAGTTTTGCACGCTGAAATACTTGGGTCTAACTTGACGAGCCTAGCATGTACAAACATGGCCTCGGAACACAAGAACCGAAAGGTTAAGCATGAGTCATATGAATGATATGATCGACACTTCGTTGTCCACCATTGAAACCACTTCTCTTCTCGTGATGATCGGATTAGGTGTGGTGAATTTGGTTAGTGTTCACTAAACAACTTGAGGGTTGTTGAATTTAGTGGGAGTTCATGTAGTAATTTGATTAAGTTGAACTATTTATCATGAACATAGTCTAAATTGTACTTGCAAATACTGTAGATCACATGGCCAAGTCCAACTTCAACTTCAACATTTTTGCTGAGAAAGAAAAGCTTAGAAACAATGGGTCTAACTTCACCAACGGTTCCAATCTAAGAATCATTACATGCGGCGGACAAAAGGACTATGTCCTTGAAAGCGTTAGGTACCCCTGCAACTGCGGCTGGCTGATGAGAAAGCTGTCTATCGATCAAGTAAAGATGATTATGGTGTGATTAAGAGCACCATGTTGTTTGCTATGGAACCGAACTTCAAAATCGTTTTGAAAACTATCCGGGCCCTTTGAGATTCTCAAGAGTTGAAAACCATGTTTCAGACTCAGGCCCGCTCGAGATATGAGATCTCCAGAAGTTCTTTAAGCGCAAGATGGAGGAAGGAGTTCCGTTAGTGAGCATGCCATTAAGATGTCGGGCTACACTCAACGCCTTGAGCAACTGGATCAAGATTCCAGAGGAGCTCAAGATTGGAGGTTCTGCAATCACTCCTCCTAGCTACAAAAGTTTTGTAGTGACTCATAATCAGATTGGTTCCATTGATCGATCATCGAGCTCTTCGCAAAGCTGAAGGCTGCGAGGTGGACATCAAGAAAGATAATCATGTGTTGATGGTCAACAAGCCCTCCTTTAAGAAAGGTAAAGGTGCAAAGAAGCCCTTCAAGAAAGGCGGCAAGCGTTTCCGCTGAGAAGAAGCTCAAGTCGTCTGGTCCTAAGCGGACAGAGTGCTTCTATTGCAAGGACAAGGGTCATCGGAAGAATCGTCCAAGTACTTAGCGGACAAGAAGGTGGCACCATCAAAGGTATATTTGATATACATGTTATTGATGTTTTCCTTACTAGCCCTCGTTGTAGTGCACGGTATTTGATCTTGGTTAGGTTGCTAATATTTGTAACTCAAAGCAGGGAGCTACGGAATAGACGGCTTGCGAGGGATGAGGTGACGGCGCGTTGGCAACGGATCAAGAGTTGATGTGATGGCCGTCACGCTCTCCTTAGTTTTACCTTCGGGATTAGTTTTAAACCTTAATAAATGTTATTATGTGCTGCGTTGAGCATGAACATTATTTGGATCGTGTTTATTGTAAGACGGTTATTCATTTAAATCGGAGAATAATGGTTGTTCTATTTATATGAGTAACATCTTTTATGGTCATGCACCTCTTGTGAATGGTTTATTTCTTCTAAATCTCGAAAGGGATGAAACACACCTCCATAACATTGAGGCTAACAGATGCAAAGTAGATAGTGATAATACTACTTATTTGTGGCCTTGTCGTCTAGGTCATATTGGTGTAAAAGCGCATGAAGAAACTCCATTCGATGGACTTTTGGAGTCTCTTGATTTTGAATCATTTGACACATGCGAACCATGCCTCATGGGCAAGATGATCAAAACCCGTTCTCCGTATGATGGAGCGAGCAACGGACTTGTTGGAAATCATACATACCGATGTATGCGGACCGATGAGTGTTTCGACGCGGTGGATATCGCTATTTTCTCACTTTTACCGATGACTTAAGTAGATATGGGTATATCTATTTAATGAAACATAAATCTGAAACGTTTGAAAAGTTCAAAGAATTTCAGAATGAAGTGGAGAACCATCGTAACAGAAAGATTAAGTTTCTATGATCCGATCGTGGGGCGAATATTTGAGTTATGATTTTCTCATGCATCTCAAAGCAAGTGGAATCGTTTAACAACTCACGCCAACAGGAAAACCACAGCGCAATGTTGTGTCTGAAAACCGGAATCGAACCCTATTAGATATGGTCCGATGATGTCTCTTACTGATTTGCCGTTATCATTTTGGGGTTATGCATTAGAAACCGCTGCATTCACTTTAAATAGGGCTCCATCTAAATCCGTTGAGACGACACCGTATGAACTGTGGTTTGGTGCTAAACCTAAGTTGTCGTTTCTTAAAGTTTGGGGATGTGAAGCTTCGCCAAGAAGTTGATGCGGACAAGCTCGAACCCAAAGCGAATGCGTCTTCATAGGATACCCTAAGGAAACTATTGGGTATACCTTCTATCACATAACCGAAGGCAAAGTGTTTGTCGCAAAGAACGGTTCCTTTCTTGAGAAGGAGTTTCTCTCGAAAGAAGTGAGTGGGAGGAAAGTAGAGCTAGACGAGGTTATTGAACCTTCTCTTGAATTGGAGAGTAGCGCAGCACCTGAAATTGTTCCAGTGCCGCCTGCACCAACAATAGAGGAAGATAATGATAAGGATCATGAAGCTTCGGACGATCTGCTCTTGAACGTCGCAGTCGACAAGGTCGCGTGCCCCTCCCGAGTGGTAATGCAACCTGTCTTAACAGTCTTGTTAGTAGAAGGCGGTGAACCCACGAACTATGAGGAAGCGATGATGAGCCCGGACTACGAGAAATGGCTAGAAGCCATGAAATCCGGTGGATCCATGAGCGAAAACCAAGTATGGACTTTGATGGACCCTCCTAGCGGAAAGGCCGTTGAGTGCAAATGGATCTTCAAGAAGAAAGCGGACGGATGGTAATGTTACTCTATAAAGCACGCTTGTTGCGAAAGGTTTTCGACAAGTTCAAGGTGTTGACTACGATGAGACTTTCTCTCCGTGGCGATGTTTAAGTCCATTCGGATTTTATTAGCAATTGCTGCGTTTCATGATTATGAAATATGGCAAATGGATGTCAAGACTGCTTTCCTCAATGGCAACATTGATGAAGAGTTGTATATGATGCAACCCGAAGGTTTTGTCGATCCTAAGGATGCTGATAAAGTATGCAAACTTCAGCGTTCCATTTATGGACTGAAGCAAGCATCTCGGAGTTGGAACCTTCGTTTTGATCAAGTGATCAAGAGCTTTGGATTTGTTCCAAATTGCTACGAAGCTTGCATCTACAAGAAAGTGAGTGGGAGCTCGGTGACGTTTATGGTACTATATGTGGATGACATATTGATTATTGGAAATGACATCAACATGCTTAACGCTGTGAAGAGTTATTTGAACAAGTGTTTTTCAATGAAAGACCTAGGTGAAGCTGCTTATATATTGGGCATCAAAATCTATAGAGATAGACAAAAGACGCTGATAGCTTTAAGCGGTACATACCTAGACAAAGTTCTGAAAAGGTTCAGAATGGATAAGGCATTGAAAGGTTCAGTGCCTATGTTGTCAGGTAAGATATTGAGCAAGGCTCAGTGTCCAGCTACGGTAAATGATAGGGAAGTTATGAGCAAAGTGCCTTATGCCTCGGCCATAGGTTCCATCATGTATGCCATGCTGTGTACTAGACCGGATGTGTCCAATGCTCTTAGTTTGACGAGCAGATATCAAAGTGATCCAGAGGAACATCGGACAGCCGTGAAGAACATCCTAAGGTACCTGAATAGGACTAAAGAAATGTTCTTAGTCTATGGGGTGATGAACACCGTCGTAAAAAGGTTACGTCAATGCTAGTTTCGACAATCGACAAGGATGATTCTAAATCTTTATGTGGTACGTGTATATTTTGAATGGATGAGCTTTGAGCTGGAGAAGCTTCAAGCAAAGCGTGATCGCGGATCTACAAGAGAAGCGGAATACATGGCTCTGTAGAAGCGCCAAGTGAAGGAGTTTGGATCAGAACTTCATCATCGAGCTTGGCGTGGTTCGAAGGCATTGGACCCACTGGAGATATTGTGTGACAACACGCGCCATAGCACTTGCTAAGGAACCAAGATATCATCCAAAGACCAAGCATATCAACCGAAGTTTCATATAATCCGAGATTATATAGCGATGGAGATCCAAGATCAGCAAAGTACATACAGATCTGAATGTCGCAGATCCATTGACTAAACCTCTTCCACGTGTAAAACATGATCAGCACCTCAGTACCATGGGTGTGAGATTGTTGCCAAATGTAAACTAGATTATTGACTCTAGTGCAAGTGGGAGACTGTTGGAATTATGCCCTAGAGGCAATAATAAAGATGTTATTATTATAATTCTTGTTCATGATAAAGTTTATATTCCATGCTAGAATTGTATTAAGCGGAAACTTTAATACTTGTGTGGTTTGTGAACAACACCGTGTCCCTAGTACGCCTCTATGGACTAGCTCATTGATCAATGATGGTTAAGGTTTCCTAACCATAGACATGAGTTGTCAATTGATAATGAGATCATATCATTGGGAGAATGATATGGTGGATGACCAAACTAAGCAAAGCTATTAGATCGTTTCATCGTGTTCGTCTTTGCAAGCTTTTCTCATGTCAAATATTGTATTCCTTAGACCATGAGATAATACAACTCGGTATCGGAAGAAAGCTTTGAGGTCATCAAACGTCATCCTATGAGAGGGTGATCATAAAGGTGTCTCTCGTGTGATCGGAAAGTATCATTGGGTTGTATGTATCGAGATGGGATTTGTCCTCCCAAGTCGGAGAGATATACTTGGGCCCACTCGGTAATCGATATCAACACCGCTTGCAAGCATGTGGTTCAGGAGTTAATCACAAAGTGATATCGGATTACTGAACAGTAAAGTACTTCTTGTGAACGAGATTGAACTAGGTATGACGATACCGACGATCGAATCTCGCAAGTAAAATATCGCGAGACAGAGGGAATATATATATGGGATTGATTGAATCCTGGCATCGTGGTTCATCCGATATGATCATCGATGAATGTGGGAGTCAATATGGGTGCCTGCACCGCTGTTGATTATTGATAGAAGATCATGTCTGCATATTCTCGAACCCGCAGGGTCACACACTTAACGTGTCTCGACGCTAGGATAGATTGGATAATTGGTTTATGAATTTTTTGTTCGGAGTCTCGGATGGGATCCGGGATATCACGAGAGGTTCCGGAATGGTCCGGAGAATAAGATTCATATAAGGCGCAGTTTTGGAGTTCGAATAGTTCCGGTTAATCGGTATTGTACCGAAGCTTTAGAACCTTCGGAAGGGGACCAACGTGGCCCCACCTTCCGGGAGGGCATGGGCCTATGAGGGAGTGTCCTGGCGCAATGGGCGGGGGCACAAGGCCCGTGAGGGCCCAGCTGATTCTAGATAGATTTAACTCGTTTAAATCTAGAGATAGAATTTCTAGATAAGGGAGAGTTTAAATCGCTTAAACTAGAGATAGGCTTGGAGGATGGGCAGGCTGGCACCCCCTCTATATATAGAGGGCTGGTGCGCCCCCTTTCCCCCCACACACACCTTCCTCCAAACCCTAGTTGCCCTGCTGCCCTCCTCTCTCCCTCCCGACTGTTTGTGGGCGAAGCCCTGCTGCAGAAATTCTCCACCATATACACCACGCCGTCGTGTAGTAGATCCAATATATCTCTCCACCCTACTTGCTGGTCCGAGGAAGGAGGAGACGTCGAGGTGCTGCACGTGTGCATCTCACGGAGGCACCGCCACTTGTGGTGCTAGATCGGATCGGATCGCGAGGAGGAGAAGCGAGTACGACTACATCACCCACGCTCGATTTAACGCTCATTGCAGGCGAATCTTCAAGGGTATGAAGATCTAATCCAATCTCTCTCGTTGTATGCATCTCCTAGATTAGATCTTGGCTTTCCCTCTGTTCGCTTCCGTAGAAAATTTTGATTTACTATGCTGCGAAACCCTTCACTGGCACGCGGAAAGAAAGAAGACATATGATGATACGGAAAAGGACGAGACGCTGACGCACCCTTCAGATGCTAGCCAGTGGAAAGCACTACGGTGCAAGACTATCCCGGTTGCGGATATATCTCGGGATAAGTGATCCAATCATTCTTCGCATGTGTTAGGTGCATGGATAACACAACCTATATCCAACTAGAGAGAGATCCCGGGTCTTCAAAAACCATGTTCATGGGGCATCAGAGGTGGCTTCGCAATAACGATCCATGGAGAAAACATGGAGATCTGTTCGATGGGAAATCAGAGATCCGAGGAATTCCAGATCGGAGGAGTGGCGAAGAAATCGATGATTTACTGAGAAACTAGAAAGAGTGTCCTAAGCCAGAAAAGAAGCGAAAGAGGCAACAATCAGATAAGCCGTTGCTGAAGGTATGGAAAACAAGGTCTGTTTTCTGGGAGTTGCCATACTGGAAGATCCTCCGCACGCCTCATAGCCTTGACATCATGCATATCACGAAGAACGTGTGCGAGAGTCTGGTCACCACCCTGATCAACATGCCGGATAGGACGAAAGATGGTCCAAAAGCAAGACATGACTTGATACTCATGGACATCAGGCATGACCTTCACGGAGGATGCACTACTCCTGATGATCAGGATGATGACAATGATCAGTCGGAGGCGACACAAGGTCGTCGAAAGGGTAAAAAGGTCAAGAAGAACGAATATTACTGTCCCCCTTCGTGCTTCACTCTAAGCCAGGATGAGCTCAAACAGTTTTTCAAGTGCCTCTTAGGAGTCAAATTTTCTTACGGCTACGCGGGCAAGATAGGCAGATACCTAGACGAGGCGAAGCAGAGGTTTAGTGGAATGAAGTCTCACGACTGTGCCGTGCTAATGACGCAGATACTTCCGGTTGCACTACGAGGGATAATGGACGAGCACGTCCATGAAACATTGTTTGGGCTCTGTAAATTCTTCGACGTCATCTCTTGAAAGTCGATTGGCGTGAATCAGCTCAAGAGGCTACAGGAGGAGATCGTGGTGATACTATGCGAGCTTGAGATCTACTCCCTTCCTGCATTCTTCGACATTATGGTGCATCTGCTGGTCCATATCGTGGAGGATATCATCCAACTCGGGCCGATGTTTCTCCGCAGCATGATGTCATTCGAAAGGATGAATGGACACATCAAAGGATATGTCCACAACAGGTCCTGTCCAGATGGAAGCATAACCAAGGGATTTCTAGCCGAAGAGTGCATCTCTTTCTGCACGAATTATCTAGACATCGAAAACCCTGTCGGTCTTTCCGTCAATAGGCACATTGGCAGACTCAATGGATCGGGTCACCGAGAGGGTCGCCGCGTAATGCATGTGGACTTCGATGGTCGACTCGTAGACTTTAATAGAGCAAACCTAGTCGTGCTACAACATATAGAAGTGGTCGATCCTTGGGTACAAAAGCACAAACAGTTTATTGAGAAGAATTACAGTGATTGGTGCCAGTAGAGCACGAAGGGAGAAATAATCAAAGAGCACAAATACGGTTTCACGCATTGGTTCAGCGAGACACTCCTAGATAGTCCCCCGCAAACGGATTCTGCTTCTGTGGAGGAAAACATCATATTCGCCTTGTCGTAGGGACCGATGCGCAGCCTGATGACCTACCAGGCGTACGACATCAACGGCTACACATTCTACATGGAGGAAAAGGATAGCAAGTGTGACTATCACAACTCTGGGGTAACGTCGAAATTCTATATCGATGACGACGTGAAGGAAAGATTCTACGAAAGGATCGAGGAGGTATGGGAGCTCGACTACTGTGGAGAAAAGGTGCCGATGTTCCGCGTTAGATGGGCCAAGAGTGTCGAAAGAGAAGATCGGTATTTCACAACCATGGTTATACCAGAAGCCGACAAATCCAAGGCTGTCGATGCGAAAGTAGTCGTGAAAAATGAGCCATGGGTATTGGCTAGCAAAGTGGACCAATGTTTTTTATTACCGACCCGGCAAAGCCTAGTTGGGTTGTCGTGAGGAGAGGAAAAATAAACATCATCGGAATGGATGGAGTCGCCAACGAGCAAGACTTTGACCAGTATGGTGATCCAAAGATTGAAGATGACGACGACTACGATGAAGCAACATATATCCCAAGAAGACAAAGGACAACCCTACCAAAAAAGGTAGCTCGTTCGAGAGAAGAAACATGAAAGTTCCAGGGCTAAACTATTCAACTGCGACAAAGAAGGGAAAGAAGATTGTAAAACGCTAGCTCTTATTATAATCACGCGCGTGTCGTCATTTTATGTACCACTTTTGACATTTAAATATATAACATATATAGAATCAATTTGTACCACCCTTGAATCAATTTTATACCACTATTGTGCCACATTTAAATATATTATAACTGAAAAGTAATTTATAATTTCATTCTACCTTAAATCAATTTTTTAACATGTAAAATTATGTTTAAAACAAAAAACAGAAAAAAAATTGGCACCCACTGCACCAGGGTTCGAACCTGGGTGCTTGCAAGAGTGGCTGGGAACTGCAACCACTAGGTTAAGTCGAGACAGCTGTTAGAAACTATAGGCCTCTCTGCTTTATCTATAGTACCAGGTTAGGCGTGGCGCACTTGGCGCTATTACGCCACGGCTAACTTTCTTGGGTGGTGCACTTGGCCCTAGTGCGCCATGGCTAACGCACTTGGCCCACTTGTCTGTCGACCAGCCCTTGATCTTGTTCCCTTTCTCTCCCCAATCGTCGTCAACGCGCGCGTGTGAGAGCAGATCCCTAACGCCCCCGCGGCGATCCCCAATCCGATCCTAGCGTCGCCGCCGTGTTGTCGCCTTTGCCACCGAGGAGGAGGAGGAGGGCAGCCGCCATGTTGTCGCCTTCACCACCGAGGTGGAGGAGGAGGGCAGCCATCGAGGAGGAGGAAAGCCGCCGTGTTGTCGCCTTCTCCACCGAGGAGGAGGAGGGCAGCCGCCTGCGCCTACCGCCTGCACCACCACCGACTCCCACAGGTCCGTCCCCGACCTCCACCACCGCATGCTCCCAGGTCCGGCCGTCCCCGTCCTTCTCCTTTTACCACCACCGCCCCACCTTCCCTCACCTCCACGTGCGCATTCCCCCTCCGCCTCGCCAGGCTCACCGCCTGCTTCACCACCCCCGCCACAGAGTCTACTGCACACGCACTTGTGCTTTTCTCTTTCTTCTCACTTCATAAACAAACTGATTACAGGGTTTGTCATTGATCATTTGTTCAATGAGTTGTGAAGAAACATTAGCAAATAGCAACATTATGTTACTAAAAACAATAAGGTTACTCCAACATCATGTCCATAGTGAGTTGTGAAGAAACATTAGCAAATAGCAACATTATGTTAGTAAGTTATTGAGCAGCATAATTAGTGTGGTATTTTGAGGTTGTCATTGATCATTTGTTCAAACTAGACTCTAAAGTATATTAGCACATCACATCGTTTACAACATGAATCTCTTATTCATTCTTTGATCTGTGATGGTTATTGCTTGAGGCAGAAACATTTGGATCACTATAGGGAAAAACTGATAAAAATAGTGGGTCTATAAATGTAGAAGTGAACATGCAGTAGGTATTTTTGTTGATGGTCATAATAATTTACTTACAGTATAATGTTCTTTTAACGATCTTACAGTAGAATATGACAGATATAGATGCCAACTTGCTTCAGAGTTATTGGCAGTGTGCATAGTTTCTCAAGAGCTCTTGGTTTTTGTATACCACAACAGGATAATGTCATGAGTATGATGAGTTGTTGTCCAGTTAGTTTCTTTATGTGTGTTGTCTATGAGGAGCCAATGTGTGTTGTCTAGTTAGTTTCTTTAAATTTTTCTGTCATGTGCTCTTTTATAAAAATCAATGGCTCTTTATGTGTGTTGTCATGTGCTCTTTTATAAAAATCAGTGCTCTTTAAATTTTTCTGTCATGTCTAGTTATGTGTTGTTGTAGAGGTTTGAAACGGAATCACGTACTCATTGTAAAAATCAGTGGCTGCTATGGGCCTACTCTTTTAATTACATGGTGTTGCTTGAATATGTTCGAATCGCCCATGTCTACAGTTTGGTATTCCTATCTGTTAGTGTTCTGGTGCATTACTTTGCTGCTTTGAACAATGTATTGTTAGCCAAGAGTTGAATCTAAAGATAAGGGTGGTTTTGCTTTGAATCTGTGAAATTGCCAAGTCAAAGAAAGGGATGTAGTAGCTAGATGGCCTGCCTTGTTTTTAGAACATACCAAGTCAAAGAAAGAGATGTTTCCTAGGCTTGGCACCATAACTGCTAGTATTTCAGAAAGTCTTTGAAACTAGTTAGATTGGATTTTGTATTTCTATGCCATCTGAATATGACGAGTTCCATTTGTTGGTGTTCTGGTGCATTACTTTTGTGGCTTTGAACAATGTTTGCTAGCCAAAACTTTGTAAGGGTAATGGTTAGTTGTACTAATGAACCTACTCATTTAATCTGCTTGTAATGTAAGTATTAATAGTTGTGGGCCTTGTGGTCAGTCATTGGCTGTTAATGTGGGGGATTAGGGTATGTGCAGGTACATTTGAAATTCCGATATTTGCTGAAATGTTGATTAACTTCCGTTTCGGCAAAAATCGGAAAATCCTAGGTTAAGAAAAATAGGGGAGGTCATGCCAAATTTTCCCGTGAATTTCTAATATTTATTTGACTTTTTTTTTACTTAGTACAAACATGGCTGACAACGACCAGGCCGGCGGCTCTTCTCGGTGCATAAACGTTGAAGAACTCAGAGCTCCAACAAAATTGTCATTCTGGGAGGCTGCCCAGCAGATGGAAAGAAATGAACAGGGTGATGAAGAATATCTGCCTAAAGAGAGCGACGATGATGAGATGGAGGACGAGGAGGAAGAGATCAATGCCGGCGGGGAGGCAGAGGACACCAGGGATGAAACCACTGATGACGTCGATAGTAGCAATCCGAAGAAGAAGAAGGAACGACGCCCGAACACGGTCGGCACCGTCAGAGAGGAAATTACCGAAGTAACCCTAAAAGGGGTTCCTCTGGCTCCCGAACACGTCATCAAAGGGTACGGTGGGCAAGTGGCGGCTATCACCCGGGCCACTGTCTCGATCAACACAGAGAATCTCCGGCATAAAGCAAATGGCCATTTGCGCACACTCCTCTTCGAGAAGCTGCACGCACGATACAAGTTCCCACTTGAATACCACAACACAAATTGACACAGGAATGAAGTAAACAAATCCGCCCTCACGAAGATGAGCACCGCCCTCGCCAGTTGGAGAACCCGGGTGAAGATGATGATTTTTAAAAATGGTCAAAGTCTCGCGAAGATCCAGGAGAACTATCCTCACATCACCGAAGCTCAGTACCTAGAGTTCAAGGCTAGGTGCGAATCCGACGCAGCCAAGGCCTCGAGTAAGCGGGGGAAGGGGTTGCGGGAGATGAATATAGGTAACCACCATCTCGGATCTGGCGGTTATAGAGCTGCAGAGTCCAAATGGCAGAAGGAGGACGATGATTTTATAGCTAAGGGGCAACCTAACCCCTTCACAAAATTTGAAAACAAGCAGCTTCGAAACTTTGTCAGGGCCCGGTACCATGTGGACCCAAAAACTAAACAACTCACCATGGAAAAGATCGTGAAGGATTTCGAGGGTCTTCCGGTAAGGAATTCAATTACCGTGGATCAAGTATATTGCATTCTAATCGATGAAGTCGAATTTCTAAACGGTTCACATTCCTTCTTCTGTAGGATGAGGAAATCGCTAGTGAGGCTACCCGAACCTCCTCATCCCAGGGGTCGATGGCGGCCACCCGGTGGGACACCCCTTTTAACAGGGCGATGAACAGGGCTAAGAAAGTCACACCGGTTACGAAGAAGCCGTCAGCTAGCCGTGTCGTCGACTTCGGGGCTAAGACATGGGCGGATCATTATGGTCCACCGGAGCCGAAGAGGCACGTGTCTGGGAGGAGCAAGGAGGAAATACGCGAGGTTGAAGAACTCAAGGCACAAGTGGCGCGGATTCCGCAGATTGTCAAAGACAACCTGGCAATTAGCCTCACCGAAATCATACCTACCTTGGTGGAGTCGATAGTGAAATGGAATGCGGAGGGTCGTCAAGGGTCGTGCCCGATTCCTAGCATGGTCGGCAGCAACTCGAACAACGGTGATCGCGTGTTCGTGACTCCGCCCGCCAGCACCATGGCGCCGGACGCGTTGGTGACTCCGCCCGCCAGCACCGCGGTGCCAGACGTGTTGGTGACTCCGCCCGTCGTCACCGCGTCGCCGACGTGTTGGTGACTCCACCTGCCATCACCGCGGCACCGAAGCTTAATGCTGCCGGCGTCAGGGAGAATACACCGGTGGCCGGCACCATGCCATCAAGCAGCCCCTCCGTTAGTTGCACGCCCTCCGCCGTCGGTGTCTCGACATTAGCCAAGCTCGACGCCATCAAGGTAACTACTAAGTGTCCTTGCCTTTAATTACTCTGAAGCTGATGACTTCACTTCCTTGCATTTAATTACTCTGAAGGCATCTCTGATGTCGTACATGTTTTTCCGCAGGTTGATGTTTAAGGCACTCCCCTAGGCTACATGAACAGCGAGTTGAGGGATGTTGCCAAGGGCACTATCATTCAACCGTTAAACCGCGTGTTCTACTCAAAGACAATGCCAGATACCGTGCATAGGGTTCAAATTGTTCGGGTGCTCTAGGGCTGCGACGGCGTGGAACCTCCCATTCAACCCCCGGGAGCCGATGAAGACGAGCCGTCTGTCCTCAGAGATTGCTTCGGCATTTTCATGCTCTGGCCGAAGATCATGATTCGTTTGGGGACAGGGGCCACCACCCCACAGACAACACCGCCACTTGTGCCGCCGCCCGAGTCGTCACCTCCACGCGATGTGTTGCCTTATGTTGATGACATGCCTATGGCACATGACCGTACAACGACAACATCGATGAAGATATCGATCTGTACATCAACACTTGGCAAGGCGTTGACGGCATGGACATGCATGGTCCTAGTAATAATGAAGAACCCTGCCATGATGGATCTGAAGAGAAACCCACTTGCAACAAGCATCTGTTCGGTTCTCAGGAGACGCCTCTAGCTGATGGCGCTTTCTTCACCGAGCCTCAAACATCCAAAAGGCCAATTGTTATAAGCCCCAACACACTACACAGGGTGGTCGGTGAGGAGAATGCGGTCCATGATGCTCCCACTATAAAGAAGCAACGGAAGAGAAAACCTAACAAGCCTGCGAGCCAACTGGTGGTGCTGTCGGCTCCAAATCTGATCCGGGCACAGGACGGGCCACCAAGACCCAAGGCTATTATGTGGAGGATGCATGTGGCGGGTAAGCCCGATGCTAACTAAGAAATTGTACAAGTTCGCAAGTTCAGATATGAAGAGTGTGCATGACGGTGTGCTGACAATCGAGGAACGCCTTCTTCGAGATAAAGATCCGTCGTACCCGGTTTTCGTGGCTAAGGTTTCACATGGTTTGGGCTTCATTGATAATAACCCCGGGGATATGTTCTTCGTGAGGTTTTCCGACATCTTCAGTATGTTGCACATGCAACCTCTGCACTATACCATGGTCCATCTATTTTTGCTCAGTATGGCGATGCAAATCATTAGAGAGAACACACCGGGCATCGCGGTAGTGGACCCCTTCTACATGCGTGACGACTGCTTGGGAAGCTCCGTCGAACGGATATTCGTGGTTAATTACCTCCGAGACGTCTTGGTGGCGAACAAGACAAAGGAATACATTCTCAAAGCCTCGCCGCCAGAACATGATTTTTTAGATTTCCATCGTTCCTTTTCCAACATAACGGTCCGTTTGAATTGTTTTGTACAGAGACAAAGACTGTACACTCATCGTCCTTTCTCTGAAATATTCACATGCCACATATTTCGACTCGGGGAGTGCGAGAAAGAAGAAAAACTATGACAAAATCAGGGATGTTCTAGATCATGCTCTGAGTGGCTATGCCGCGGTGGAAGGCACCACATTCATGACCAAAAAGGTCAAGTTCGGCAAGCACATGTTCAACCACATAACAAACTTCCCTTGCGTGAAGCAGAGTGATGACAGTCGGAAGGAAGCCTACTACACGCTCCGTCACATGCGGGCTTTCCTACAGGACCAACAACACTCTACGCTACCATCTCAACTCTGACAGTGGGACCAAGCCAAGGCAAAGATCCAAGATTCAGATCTTAGACAAGAGTTTTATCGCATCCAACAGCAGTTTGCCACAATCATCTATCATGATGTCATGACCTCGGGGGGATCTTCCACTACGGAGGCTACATACCGCCTAACCGTGACATAGAACATCGCCTACAGATGCAGGGTGACCTCAGGCCGTTCATGACGAAAGAAGGCATCCTCCCTTTCCCTAAGCCGAGTCAGGAGTCTTGATGTTTGCCTCAATAGTTGTAGTTGTAAACTTGTGTATAGCTCTATATAGTTTCGATGGATGTGTTGAACTTAATAATTGTGGTCGATGCTACTTATTATGGTTATGAATCAATGCTTAGTTCTTTTGCTTACATTTTGGTTCTTTTCTTTGCTTACTTTGGTCCTTTTTCGACAATGCCGATGATTAAAATGTTGTGGCACACTATGTATGTGAATGTGCTGCGACGGTATTGTGACCCTTGTGCTATGCACAAGTCCAAGTCTTGTGCATCCTACTTGGCTCACAATACCGTCGTAGCATATTCCTGTGTGCAAACAAACCTAAGTATTTATATATGAGGCATGCTTTTTGAGTTGGCCCTTTTTGATAAGTGTATCTTTAATTGAGACTTTACATGTTTTTCCTTACTTTGGCCCTTTATCGAGATTGCGCATGATTAAAATGTTGTGGCACAATATATATGTGAACTCTAACTTTCCCTTGTCTAATATTATTTGTCTTGTCTACAGAGATGGCGAAGAAGTGGTATGCGGTGTACAGAGGCCATGTTCCAGGCGTCTACGACGAGTGGAAAAACTGTCAAAAACAAGTGAACGAGTTCCCATGCAATAGCTACAAAGGCTACAAGAGTAAGGAGGTGGCGGATGCTATGTGGATGGACCACCTCCGTGAGGAAGAGATGGAGGAGGGGCACCGGATCTGCAAGACCGTGAGGAAGAGAGAGAAGGGAACCTTCAAGAGGGGAACCTTCGTCATAGTAATCTCTATCTTGATCACCGTGTTTGTGGTTCTATTGTATTTGATAGTACTTTAGGTTACTAGCTACTTAGAGAGATTGTGAACTTAGCTCCCTCGCCGATCACGACACTGGCGATAACTTGTGTAATGATTACACTTGTAATATATACTATGTATATTTGTACTGTTTTACAAATTGTGTATGCATGTATTTGTACTGTTTTGCAAACTGTGAATATATGATGCATGTAAGTATGGACTAGCAGTTAAAAAAATGACAGCAAATATAGCACTGGAGCACATGGCTAGTGTTTGTGGCGTACAAGCTAGTGCGCCACGAACTAGCAGTGGCGCACATGGCTAGTATTTGTGGCACACAAGCTAGTGCGCCACAAACAAACTTAGCCGTGGCGCACTAGCTTGTGCGCCATGAACAAACTTAGCCGTGGCGCATTGGCTCAACGAACAGTGGCACACTTCCCGGTGCGCCACGGATTTGTCGATATAGGCGCCATGAACATGTTGTTTTCCAGTAGTGTATTCTGTCATGTATTTGTACACACGTGTACTTATGTAACTTGTGCTGATCATTATATATATTGACCCCGTGGTGAGGCAATCGCCCCATGCAAACCCTAAACTTTAACTTGGTATCAGAGCCGCACGTGCCTCTCCACCGCGCCGCCGCCGCAAAACCCTAGCTAGGGCGATCCGCCGTTGTCACCGCGTCTCCACGCGCCGCCGCCGCGATGACTGAGTCAGCGCTCACGCTGGCCATCGTGGGCTCCTCGTCCATGACCCCCGCTCGCCCCATCATCTCCCCGCCGTCATCTACGGCTCCCGTCCCTGTCGTGACGCTGATCGCGGTCCGCCTAGACAACACCAACTACATGTTGTGGAGGGAGCTGAGCCTCCCCAACTTCTCTGGCGCCCGTCTCCACGGCTTCCTCAACGGCACGGCCATCGCACCGCCACAGACCGTGACCACCGGCACCGGCGATGCCGCTCGTACTGACAGCAACCCCGACTACGAGGAGTGGTGGACCCTAGATCAGAAGGTTCTCGGTCTTCTTCTCGGGTCCATGACCGAGGAGATCGCAGCCCAACTCATTGGCTACAAGACGGCCGCGTCGGCTTGGGCAGCCGTCGCTGCCATATTCGACGCTGAAAATAGCGCCAACGTCCGTCACCTCCGGCGCTAGATCTAGGCACTGCGCAAAGGGGACAAGTCCGCCAGCGAGTACATGAACCAGGTGAAGACTATGGCGGACGCCATGGCCTCTGCCGGATCCCCTCTCCGTGATGACGAGGTCATCGACCTCATGTTGACCGGGCTAGGCCTGGCCTTCAACCCTATCGCCGCCTCGATGAATTTTTCGACGGTCGTGATCACCCTTGGCACGTTCTACGCCAACGTGCTCAGCTACGGGGCTCTCCAGAAGCAGCAACAGGCGGAGGTCGACGATTGGTTCTCGTCGGCTAATGTCGTGTCGCGCACGGTCTACCATAACAATCCCGGGCGCCAAGGAGGAGGAGGAGGACGTCCTGCGGGTGGTGCCCCGCAGGGCCAAGGCGGCCAAGGCTAGCATGGCCACGGCCAGGGCGGCGGTGGTGATTGCCTTAACAATGGAGGAAACAACGGTGGTGACAATGACCGCAACCGCAACGGAGGAGGCAGAAATGGACGCAACCGGCGCTGGCGCCCTAGTGCCAGATTTGCAAATACTGGGGGCATGAGGCGGACAACTGCAGGAAGCGCTATGACTACGACAACCGTGCGGGTAACTCTGCCTCCACCTCATCCGCCGCCGTGCCACCGCTGTGGATCATGGACTCTGGCGCTTCAGACCACTTCACCAGCGAACTAGAGCGCCTCCACATGCATGAGCACTACGGAGGCAAGGATCAAGTGCAAGTTGCCAACGGTGCAGGTTTGTCTATTTTGCATATTGGTCACTCGAATTTACCTGGTTCATCCCTCCATTTGAGAAATATTCTTCATGTTCCAAATATCAACAAACATCTCCACTCCGTGTTTCGTCTTTGCTGTGTTAATGACATCTTCATTGAGTTTCATGGTTTGTTTTTTCTTGTCAGGTACAAAACCACGAGGAAAATTCCACTTCACGGTAGGAGTCGCAACGGGTTGTACCCCATCCTGTTTAGGAGAGCTTTCGCCACCCACCGCCAGGCATCCTCCAGCGTCAAAACCACCGCATCTCGGTGGCATCATCGTCTTGGGCACCCTACCAATACTGTCATTCAATCTATTGTTAGGAATAATGATTTAGAGTGTTCTTCCAATAATCAGACTTCTGTGTGTGATGCTTGTCAGCATGCTAAAAGTCGACAATTATCTTATAATAATTTTAGTCGTGTTTCTACTATGCCTCTTGAGTTAATCCATTCCGATGTATGGGGTCCTGCTATTGCATCCTCAGGGGGGTATAAATATTATGTTAGCTTTGTCGATGATTACTCTCATTTTTGTTGGATTTACCTTCTCAAGAACAAGTTTGATGTTGTGCAAGTTTTCTACAACTTTCAAGCTCATGTTGAGCGTCTTTTAGATTCTAAAATCAAAGTTGTCTAGTCGGATTGGGGAGGTGAGTATCACCGTTTACACCAATATTTTCAGTGCACCAGCATATCTCATCGCGTTTCGTGCCCTCATACCTCGCAGCAAAACGGGGTGGCCAAACGCAAGCACCGCCACTTGGTAGGAACCGGGCTTGCTTTACTTGCACATTGTCAACACCCGGATTTTTAATCCTAGATGCCTGTTATGTCATACATCGCAATCCCATGATTACCATTTTTGCGAAACATAACAGATTGGATATCACAATACATCATCCATTACAAACCATAATAAGGTCTTACACGAATAAAGGATATCATGATCCAGTCTTAATACAACAAGCAGCGGAATAAATAATAAGCGTAGCGATGGGGTCCATCTTCAGAGGCACAGGCAATGCTGACGAAGGCAGATAGTCCTAGTTATCATAGTTGTCCTGCTAGCCATCATCTTGGTAGTCTCCTTCATAGTCTGGCCATGAGAATAGCCAGGGACAAAAGCCATGAGTACTCTTTAAGTACTCGCAAACTACCACTAACAAGTAAGATAGTTCTAGTGTAAAGTGCTAACTCTAAGTTTAACTATAAAGTTAAGTTTGAAACCTACGCTGAGTTCTGAAACAAAGAAAGATAAAATAAAGTTCTAGAATCACTTAAGTTGGGAAGCTAGTGTCATGGTCACAACCCTGTTGTGGTCAAGTCAAGATTCATCATTCATTTCATAAGTCATTTTGAAAACATCTGACAACGAAACAGTATGGCCACTTGATGACCCACAAGTATAGGGGGTGTATCGCAGTATTTTCGATAAGTAAGAGTGTTGAACCCAACGAGGAGCAGAAGATGCTGGCTAGTGGTATGGATCAGGAATTCTCTGCAAATACTTAGCAAACGGATTTTTAGGGGATTTCGATAAAGCAAGTAAACAAAGTACGAGTAAATAAAAGACAGTAGGAATAAATGCAGCAAGTGGCCCAATCCTTTATGCAGCAAAGGACAAGCCGGTTGTATTTCTATAGATGACCAAACGTTCTCGAGGACACATGGGAAGACCGTCAAGTGCTTTCGCTTCATGTAGTTGATTAATCTTCTTTAGCTTGCTAAGTGTTGTGTGGGTGAACCTGTGCTAATGTACCGCCCCATCCAAGACTAATACATACTTGTGATTATACCCCTTGCAAACATCCATAAGTACAAGAAAGTAATTAAGGTAGAAACCTAACCACAGCTTTAAACTCTAAGACCCTTACGTCCCTTGTGCAATGGTTTCCTAACGGGGGTTCAGGTTTCACACTCCGCAACCCCTACGATTAGTATCCAAATACACAATGCATTCCCCTAGGCCCATATAGGTGAAGTGTCATGTAGTCGACGTTCACATGACACCACTAGAAGAAGTACACCACAACTTAAATAACAATCTATTGAATCTCTCTCAACACAACTCCACTACTAACAACAAGACTTCTCCCATGTCCTCAAGAACAAAACGAACTACTCATAAGACATCATATGGATCATGTCAGAGATGGAATAATGATGTATAACAATCTGAATATAAACAATAATTCAACGGTTCACTCAATAGCATCAACTATAGAGAGTAATCAACACCGGGAAAGTTTCCCCTATGAACTAATGCAAGATTCAACGCAATTGTTACAACAATATGGAGATGGTGATGAGGGTGATGTTGGTGATGATGGTGGTGATGATGATGATGATGATCCCGATGAAGTCCAGCTTGATGGTGGTGTTGATGGCGACGATCTTCCCTCTCCAGGAAGGAATTCCCCCGGCAAAAATCTGTCTGCCGGAGAGATCTTTCTCTCTTGGTGTTTTCCGCCCCACAGAGGCGGCGGCATCTTTCTGTGGTCGCTCCTCGAGTCTTAGGGTTTCGTGGGGGATGATATACGCCAGAGGGGAGAGGCTGGAGTGGGCCAGGGTGGCCACACCACCTCCAGGCACGGCCTAGGCCTGCCCGCTCCATGGGGTGGTGTGGGCCCCCTGTGGCCCACCTCCACTCCATCTTCTGGCATCCTCAGTCTTCTGGAAAAATAGGATTTTCCATATATTTTCCCGGATTTTCTGATCTTCGCGAATTTTGCCTCCAAATATCACCTTTTCCATCAAAATCCTGACTGCAGCGGTCCATGCTCCAAAAGTCATCAACCATGCAAAAATAGATAAAATAACATAAGTATCACCTCTCAATACGAAATATATCAATGAATAATAGTGAATTAAGACATAGAATAGTGATGCAAAATGGACGTATCAACTCCCCCAAGCTTAGACTTCACTTGTCCCCAAGCGAAACTGAGCTCAATAAACATGACCTCAGGTTTATGGAGTGAAGAGTCGATAAAAGAATACGGTCAAGAAGCATCACATTCATCAAATACATAGATCATAATAGAAGACAACTCACTATTATATAACTAAACTTGCAATGAGTAAAGGAAACACAATAAAGATACATAAAGTGAATCATAATTGGTAATGGCAAACTTAGCTCTTGGTCGAAGAATAGTTGATAATTTGTTGGAGTTCACAAATAGCTGGTTTTTCAATGATAGCTTTCAAAGTAGTAAACTTCAAGATAAGAGCAATGTGCAAAACAAGGAACATAAGACATGATTGCATAAATCATCATATGAATGAATGAAACACAACAACTCAAAATACTTGCTGAGATGGAAGGGAATAGGTTTACTGACTCAACTACAAAGTAAAAGAAAGGCCCTTCGCAGAGGGAAGCAGGGATTGCAAGTCTCATAAAGAGCTCCCAAAAATTATGATACTTACTAGCTTTCAGCTCTCATTGCCCCTATCATAGGCATCTTTAGGTGATTAAGGTTAAAGTGATCAAAAATGAGGATATGCATTGACAAGTTGTAAGTTGAGAATCTCATGTCCCTTGAATACGAGGGCCGCTCCTCATGCTACTCAAGTTTAGTCACCGGTAAGTTCTTGTCATCGTAAGCATATGTGTATCATAGAGAACCGCCAACGGGGTACCCCTTGCCCGATGATACGGAAGAATCCCCATATCAAAATGACAAGGCAAGCAGACAACAAGTATATCAGCAATCTTCTTATTTACCATGGGAATATGGTGCTTTTTTCTCTCTTTCCTCTTTTTATAATATCTCTTTTTTTCTCTTTTTCTCAATCTCTATCTTTTTTTATAAGAAGAATGCTTCATAGATACTCGTTATGGTTATGCTGCAGGTTTCCACCATGTCAGCATGGATTAGACCAACGGCCCAGGCGTTTCTCTAACACACATGCATAACTCCATGGACTTACAAGCTCCCCTTTCATTTCACACCGACGACTTCCATAGACAAAAGAACATGATATCAACTTGGTACAAAGTACCAGTGCAATGTTGAAAGCGTTCCCCATGACAAAGATGGTTACGCTTAATTCACAACTTACAAAGTGCAAGCATATACGCAACATAGGTGAGCACAATGGTTCAAGTTTATTAAGTGCAAGAAAGTAAAGTGTGCCATCAAGTTCGTGAGAGCTTTAATCACTAATTGTCACATAACAAGTTTAATTTGGGAGGTAGAAAAAACAAGAATTTACTTGGAATAGCAATAATGCTACTAGGTAGGTATAGTGGACACAAATGGCATGGGTTTTGGTTTAAAGGAGGTGGATGCACGAGAAGAATTCCCTCTCAGTACAGGTTTTTGGCTAGCAAGGCTGGGTAGCAAGTACAAGAGTTGAAGGAAACAAACAAACATACAAGTGATAAAGACAAACATGCAATCTTCCTTGGAAGCACAAAATATCTTAACTAGAGAATACTAGACTTATGGGCAAATCAAGAAAGAAAGATGATGAAATTATTTTTCTTTAGAGTACTTCTATCTTTTCTTTTCAACTCTCAAAAAGGTGTTGCTACTGACCGAGCCAGGTTTGCCAAAACCAACTAAATTAACTCAATGATCCCAAAGTGATACCAATACTAACAACAAGATCAATCATATAACCACGAATTGAAAACTAATATAAGCTATGCAGAAGAGTGAATGATAGAACTTCTCATTAATAATCCATAACGGCAACTCACACCAAGGGATACATATCTAACGAGAGAGGGGACACTTCCATAATGCAAACCATACTACATAATAACTCCTCTATTAATGATATGACTCTACTAATAAGGTAAAAAGATAGAAGATAGTGATGTGATACTGCGGCACTCCCCCAAGCTTGGAACAAACCAAGGGGATGCCAAACCTGATGACGAATTACTCCTTAGGTGGTGGTGGTGTCTTCTCAATGAGCTCTCTGATCAGTTTCCCCAAGTTCTCAATCTCGAAAGTGAGAGTACGAATCAACTCCGAGTTGTGCTCAATACGGCTCGTGATCATTTAAGTTTGTGGATCCCAACTCTTGTGATTCTTTTTCTGTTCTTCCCTCTTGGAGTCTTCTTTTCCTGCATGGTTATGGATGAAGGTATGGAAAGGATTCTTGGTGTGTGGAGGAAGTGACCTTGGAGCCAAACTGTGACGGGGAACTTTCCCCCCAGTCTGCATCCGTGCAGTCCTTCTGATCTTGGTAGGTTTCACCACTCCAATGCTTGCAATGGTGGTGCCAGTGTGCGGACGTTGGCCTTGCTCCTCTTCACCTTCACTCTTGATCTCCTTCTCCTTCCCGGGGTCTTGGAGGTCTTCCTCCATAGGCTCCTTCCCTTTATCCTTGGCAGACACCATTGTGCTTCTAAACCTTCGAAGAGTATGTCGTGGCAGAAACAGGTTGAAACAAAAACACGACGAAAACACGATATACGGACCTCGGGGGATCTGGAGGGTTATATATTACGAAGTTTCATATCAAAAGGAAGGTACTGGGAGAAAACGAGTCGGAGGCGGAGTCCTAGGTGGCCTCACCACCTGGTGGCGCGGCCAGGGGTGGCCCCGCGCCATGGGGTGGTGTGGGCATCCCCGGCTCCGGTTCCGTCCTTTTTCGCTTCGAAACTTTCCTTATTGGCTAAAAACTGCAAAAATATAGTTGGATTGTATTTTCGCGGAACTTTTCTTACCAGAACTGTTACCTATTTGAACACGGACTCTGCAAGTATCTGAATTTGGTATCTAATAGATTCTTCTGGAGTCATCTCTTGAATATCATTGATATGTTCATATTCATACACTTATTACTTGAGTCATAAAACCCTTCTCTTCCTTATTACACCAGTATCTTCATTTCCTGGAAATTTCTTTCACACAAAACTTCACACAATTCTCATTAGCAACATTAGTATAAGTGAAGTGATAGAACCTTTTGAGTCTAACTTCAATTGAAAACCATCAAAACATAGGCTACTGTAGCAACTCCTTCCGAAAACCCAAAAAGAATTCAAAAAGAAAATCGAATAAAGAAGCAAATGCAAGAGTGGCAAAATCTGTCAAGACAGACCAGCAGGTAAAGATCAATTTTTTCGAAAATCTTCTGTTGCTCAAATCAAAAAGTGCAAAACTAACGAAAGTTAAATAACAACCTGGGGCAGAAGCACAAAAAATTACAGCTCAATCAGACATACAGAGATCTCTCACGAATTTTTACGGTGAAGCACAAAAAATCTGTTTCGGGATAGCAACTTCCTCAAATATTACTTCTCTCTCATTAGAGGTTGATCTTGACAGAAAAACCAAACAAAACGGATATGGAGCGGTTATTACCGAAGTAATAACTTCCAAGACTCAAAGAAACAAAACCAAACTGAAAGCAAAAACAAATTGGGTTGTCTCCCATAAAGCTCTTTCTTTATAGCCTTTAAGATAGGCATGATATTTTTGAAGAAGCTCTCATAGGGATATGAAATGAAGTGAAAGAGAGCATTAATAAGCAAAAACACACACATTTAAGTCTAACCCACTTCCTATGCAAGGGGATTTTGTAAACAAACAAGTTATTGAAACCAAAGGCAACTTGCATAAGAAGGCAAAAAAAGCGCAATATAAAAACTTTCAGCATAAAATGAGGAAACTTGATATTATTGAGATACATAAGGACACTTTTCCCTCTCTCATAATAACTTTCAGTGTCATGCATAAACTTAACAATATAGCTATCACAAGGACTATCATAGCAATGATCACTTATTCTAACAGAAAACACGAGAATACTAGCTCTCATAACACTACTTTGTGAAACAATATTAGAGGTATCCTTACAAAGGATAGTGTGTCCCTCTTCCTCATACTTAGTGACAAAGTATTTCACATTTGCTATTATAGGTTCATCAACCATTTGTTTATCAAGTTCAATAGCTTTACTCATACTTTCATTAACCATACTAGCTATCATAAAATGTTCCTTTACCTTAACTGGAAAAGGCATTTTCTCAATATAAGGTTCAGGTAAAACATGATTAGCAGTATAAGCTTCAGTATTTCTTGTAGGAACACTCTTAGCAAAATCTTTATAAGGTTCATGATACTTATTCCACTTCTTTTTAGGCACTTCAATGTAGGAAGCAAAAGCCTTAAAATAAGAAGCAATAGCTTGAGAGTCTAGACCATAAGCATTTTTAATATTTTGAAAGTCATCAGTTCCCATAAAATATTTAATGCATTCATAATCATAATTTATACCTGACTTTCTACCTTTGTCATTCTCCCATGCTTCAACATTGTCTTGAATACGGTCTAGAAGGTCCCATTTAGCTTCTTCTTCCATGCGAGTGAATGATCCAACACAAGAAGCATCCAATAAATCTTTATCATGTAGAGGGAGCCTTGCATAAAAGTTGTTGATAATAATATTGTTGGGGAGCTCATGAATGGGACATTTGAGCATTAGTGACTTCAATGTCCCCCGAGCTTGAGCTGTACTCTCTCCATCTAGAGGCCAAAAGTTGTATATTTGATTCCGATCTTTATGAATCTCACTAGGAGGATAAAACTTTGAATAAAAGAGAGGCACTATTTCCTCCCATTCCAGAGCTTGACCATTCTTTAGCAGCTTATACCATTCCTCAACTCTTCTTTTCAGTGATAATGAGAATAACTTCTTCTTAACTTGATCTATAGTAATACATGCACACTTGAACAACCCGCATAATTCGTGTATAAAGAGTAAATGATCACCGGGATGGACAGTTCCATCCCCAACATAGTAGTTATCCATAACACGATCAATAATTCTTGTAGGTATTTTGAAAACATCATTCTCAGCAGGTGGTGGCTTATCTACTACCTTAGCAGTGGTAGTAGCATTACCAAATAAGAAACTCAGCGAATTATCCATAACGAAAATAAAGCAACTAATAGAAGTAAACAATACTCACAGTAGAAGTTTCCTTTACCAGTTCCACTCTCCAATAGCGCTTCACTCCACGGCAACGGCACCAGAAAATAGTCTTGATGACCCACAAGTATAGGGGGTGTATCGCAGTATTTTCGATAAGTAAGAGTGTCGAACCCAACGAGGAGCAGAAGGTTGGTATGGATCAGAAATTCTCTGCAAATACTTAGCAAACGGATCTTTAGGGGTTTTCGATAAAGCAAGTAAACAAAGTACGAGTAAATAAAAGACAGTAGGAATAAATGCAGCAAGTGGCCCAATCCTTTATGCAGCAAAGGACAAGCTGGTTGTATTTCTATAGATAACCAAACGTTCTCGAGGACACATGGGAAGACTGTCAAGTGCTTTCGCTTCATATAGTTGATTAATCTTCTTTAGCTTGCTAAGTTTTGTGTGGGTGAACCTGTGCTAATGTACCGCCCATCCAAGACTAATACATACTTGTGATTATACCCCTTGAAAACATCCGTAAGTACAAGAAAGTAATTAAGGTAGAAACCTAACCACAACTTTAAACTCTAAGACCCTTACATCCCTTGTGCAATGGTTTCCTAACGGGGGTTCAGGTTTCTGTCACTCGGCAACCCCTACGATTAGTAGCCAAATACACAATGCATTCCCCTAGGCCCATATAGGTGAAGTGTCATGTAGTCGACGTTCACATGACACCACTAGAAGAAGTACACCACAACTTAAATAACAATCTATTGAATCTCTCTCAACACAACTCCACTACTAACAAGAAGACTTCTCCCATGTCCTCAAGAACAAAACGAACTACTCACAACACATCATATGGATCATGATCAGAGATGGAGTAATGATGTATAACAATCTGAACATAAACAATAATTCAACGGTTCACTCAATAGCATCAACTACAGAGAGTAATCAACACCGGGAAAGTTTCCCCTATGAACTAATGCAAGATTCAACGCAATTTTTACAGCAATATGGAGATGGTGATGAGGGTGATGATGGTGATGATGCTGGTGATGATGATGATCCCGATGAAGTCCAGCTTGATGGTGGTGTTGATGGCGACGATCTTCCCTCTCCGGGAAGGAATTCCCCCGGAAGAAATCTGTCTGCCGGAGAGATCTTTCTCTCTCGGTGTTTTCCGCAGAGGCGTGAATCTTCGTGGTCGCTCCCCGAGTCTTAGGGTTTCGTGGGGATGATATACGCCAGAGGGGAGAGGCTGGAGTGGGCCAGGGTGGCCACACGACCTCCAGGCGTGGCCTAGGCCTGCCCGCGCCATGGTGTGGTGTGGGCCCCCTGTGGCCCACCTCCACTCCATCTTCTGGCATCCTTAGTCTTCTCGAAAAATAGGATTTTCCATATATTTTCCCGGATTTTCTGATCTTAGCGAATTTTGCCTCCAAACAGCACCTTTTTCATCAGAATCCTGACTGCAGCGGTCCATGCTCCAAAAGTCATCAACCATGCAAAAATAGATGAAATAACATAAGTATCACCTCTCAATACGAAATATATCAATGAATAATAGTGAATTAAGACATAGAATAGTGATGCAAAATGGACGTATCACCACTCCAACTGTCCATAACCGCAGACGCGGCTATTCGAATAGTTTGACACTCTGCCGAGGTGGTACACTTTCACCACAAGATTTGATACATCTGTTAGGGATAACCCTGAATCATCATACTTAGTATGCAGATAATCAAACATAACCTTTCCTTTACACACCCTAGTATAAGCACCTCTCCTATGATCATGACGTCCCAACCATGCCATCTGTCATCTTGGGCACTGCATAGGTGGACAACATTGAGAGGAAGCCTCAGCTCAAACCTCTCCCGCGAGGGAACTAATACTAATGCATATAAACTTCCGGCTAAGCCTTACCCAATTCAGGTATTATGGTTGTACGGTAAATTTGGAATGGTATCGCATCCGAATCCAACCATCAGTTTTGTAAAAGGGCTAAGGCTCATGCCATAACATTTTTAGCATCATAAACCATTTGTGTTTCTCAACACGTGTCAAAACATCTCAATAGAATGCCTCATCATTCTAAGGTTTTCACAATTCATTTTCACCAAGTGTTCCCATCTAAAGTGACTCAAGTTTTTATCTACTCTAAACTACTAAGTTAAGAGTGTTCACTAAGGTGGAAATATGGGATCAATCTCATGCCATAGAATGACATCTAAAGTTATCTAGATAGGTCAAGTTTTATACTCTTTATGCTACCTTCAAAACAAGTAAATGACTTTGGTAATTTAAAGGAAGTAAAGCTTGGAATTAAGACTTGGGGTAAGTAATAGTCAAAGTGGTATAACCAAAGCATGCCTAAAGCATCTTTGCTCAAATCATCTAGCTTAATTCTAGCTTGCTAAGCATTATACTTGCAAGTGTTAGCTTGCATTGTTAATGGTGGCTTGCCTTGGTTGGTGCAGTGGTTGAAGTTTTCTTCCTCCTCTTGATAGCACTCTTCCTCCTCGAAAGCTTGGTCGGTACTATCGCCTATAAATACATATGGAGTATACAATCACCAAACAATACTTAACTATGCTACTTAGCATTCTAAGGCACACATTGGATGATCTATTATCATCATAAGCATCACAAGGTTTTATTAACTAGTTTCATTCTTTTTATTTAAGAAAAGTAATTTCTACTCATTGAAAATAACTAAGATTTAATATTCACCACTTAAAATATGGGATCATGTGGACACATGTCATCACCACATATTCTAACATGTGGGAATGTGATTTAAGGGTTGGATCATATTTACTTTAGTTTAAGTTTAAAATTTAATGATTTAAAGTGACTAGAAATGCCTATATAGCATTATTTTGGTACTAGTCCAAAGTCACTGCATGTAAACCTTAATATTATTACATATTCAGATAGGTATGGTTAAATGTGACTTTCGAGAGTTGGAATCAACTCTAAAGCTATCATGGTTGATTTTATAAAAATGTTTGAATGTGCAAATGCTTCTGTCTTGTTATTTTTACTAGGAGAGATCTCTAACTCTAAATGAATTAAATCCAACGGGCTTGGGTAGATCTTTTCAGAAGCTTTCCAACACAATTGGAATCACTCCATTTGGATATGTAAATCTCTCTGAAATGATTTTCAAACTAGGGGACAGAACTAAGTTCAAACCTAATTAGAAAAACCTAAATTTGAAATCGTGGGCTAGCGCGGGAACAGAAATGGGCCAGCCCAGTGGTACTCCGCAGGACAGAGAACAGCTGACGGGGGGGGGGGGTCCACATGTCAGTGGCTCTTTAAACGCGAAGCAGTACGGGGCAACATGGACCGTGCGATTAAAGTGAGATCTACGGCTGAGGAGTGTCGTCTCCGGCGAACAGGTCGCCGGCGAGGACTAACCCTAGCGGCTCGGTGTGGGTACACAGGGGGCATACCTCGGCTCCAGCTACTGCGGCGAGGTGAGTAAACAAACTGGTGGACGACGGCGAGCTCAGGCAAGGTCGCGGCAACTCCTGGGGTGGACGAAATCGACGGCGCCTTCTCCTCCTCTGCAGTGGGCTCCTCTAGCTAAATTCTAGCGAACAATGGATCGAGTGGCTCCGGCGAGAGTGGACCGAGCGGTACGACGGCGAGCTCGTTGGTGACGCTGATACAGGCGGCTAGAGGCATGGGCAGCGTAGGCGGACGATGGCCTGCCTCCTGGTGATGCTCTATGGCGTTAATGCGCGGCTAGGGGCGGTGGCGTTGGGTCGGGAGCATCTCACGCTCTGGGAGACAGAGGCGGTGCTCGACGCGGTGCATGATCGTGGGTCGCGGGCAACAGATGGCCATGTCCGCGGGGTCGAGGTGGAGCGGCGGCGGGATTTTATGTCGATGGCTGCACTGCGTGCTAGCGATGATCGCGCTGGCGCAACCGAGCACGCGCAGAGAAAGGGTGGCGACGCTGGGGTGTGGTCCAGGGCCTGGGGGTGATCGAGGGGTGGACAGGGGCGGTGGTAGCGTTAGGCGGAGCTAGTGGTGGCGCTGGAATGGCGTGGCGTGGTCTGTGGCGCTCTGTCCACGATCAGCCGGTGGCGACCATAAAGTGGCGGCGCTCCACTGCTGCTGCGGCTTAGGGGTAGGCCGGTGGGGTGCTGGTTGGACTCAGGGGGACAAGGGAGTGTAGAGGGGGTCAAATGGGGGACAATGGCTTAAGTATAAACAATAATAGTTAGGCCATTTATTTTCTGCATGCCACCTATTCGACACAATGGCCGCATGAGAGAAGTTTTGGAATTTTTGGATGATTTTTGGTGGAGTTGCTAGGCACATGCTTAAGCCTCTGTGGTTGCTTGGGTTTTGAAAATGGAGCTCATTTGAGTGGTTTTTGAATAAGTGGGATCTTCCCATATGAACTACATTCAATTTTCAATTGCCATCTAAAATTAGTGTTTGAAAGTTTTTGGTAGATCACAAAGTGGGCCTTGGTACATCATTACATGTACTAGCAAGGGGTGCAAAGATCCACATTTGTTTCTGTTAGGTTTTGAGTTCTAGAAATAGCCAAAGTAGGCATGGTAGTTAAAATGGCACTAATGACCATTTGTTTATTTTATTCATTTTGATTTGTTTTTCTTTAGGATTTGTTTGGAAATGATCTAGATGATGTTTATTTCACCTAAGGATCATTTTACAAGCAATGGATCACTTAATCAAAGCAATTCAAAATAACTCCTATTTAAATGCACACACATATGAATGCTCTAATATTTTTAAATGGAAATTTTTTCTTAACTCTAATTTTTGATGATTTGGATCTTAATAACCTTGGATTAAAGTTTTGGGATGTTACAAACCTTCCCCCCTTAAAAAAATCTCGTCCCAAGATTTACGAAAGAAAACTAGGAACTAAAGATATCTGGGAACTCTGTCCTAATGTAATCTTCTCGCTCCCAAGGGGCTTCCTCTTCGGTATGGTTGCTCCATTGAATCTTGAGAAACGTGATACTCCTGGTTATGGTGGTTCTGTAAGCTTCCTCCAAGATACGGATGGGCACTTCACGATATGTTAGGTCATTGTTGATCTCAACAGCTCGGTGATCGATGTTCTTGAAAACCTCAGTCTTTTCTGGCACTTCCAGGCATTTGCGAAGTAACGAGATATGGAACACATTGTGGATGGCTGACATCTCCTCTGGCAGTTCCAGTTGATAAGATACTTCTCCTCGATGGTTCAGAATCTTGAAGGCCCCGATATACCTGGGGGCTAACTTTCCTTTTAGACTAAAGCGTTGGGTTCCCTTCAATGGCGAAACCTTGAGATATACAAAATCTCCGACATTAAAAGTCAAGTCTCTCCTTCTCTTGTTAGCATAACTCTTCTATCTGGATTGGGTGGTCTTGAGGTGCTCACGGACTTTGTGAACCTTCTCTTCGGCTTCTCGGAGAATGTCGGGTCCAAAGATCTGACTCTCTCCTACTTGCGACCAATTCAAAGGGGTACGACACTTTCTTCCGTATAGGACCTCAAATGGGGCCATTTGCAAACTAGCTTGATAACTGTTGTTATATGAGAATTCTACGAAAGGCAGGCAGTCTTCCCATTTTGATCCGTACTCTAACACACAAGCTCTTAACATATCTTCTAAGATTTGGTTGACTCTTTCAGTCTGTCCATCAGTTTGCGGGTGATAAGCGGTGCTGAAATTCAACTTGGTGCCTAATCCTTCCTGGACTTTCTGCCAAAATCTCGAGGTAAACTGGGTTCCTCGATCTGATATTATGGTTTTGGGGGTTCCATGCAGACTAACAATCCTAGCAATATACAGTTCTGCTAGCTTCGAACTCTAGTAGGTAGTCTTGATAGGTATGAAGTGAGCTACCTTGGAGAGTCTATCAACAATGAACCATATTGAGTCATTTCCCCTACTAGAAGTAGGCAAACATATGATAAAGTCCATTCCAACGGAATCCCATTTCCATTCCGGAATCTGCAATGGTTGCAACAGTCCTGCGGGTCTCTGATGCTTTGCTTTGACTCTTTGACAGATGTCACACTTGGCGATGTAGCTTCCGATTTCTCTCTTCATCTTGTGCCACCAAAATTGCTCTTTCAAATCTTGATACATCTTCGTTCCTCCAGGGTGGATAGAATAAAGAGTATCATGAGCTTCCTACATGATAACTTGCTTCAGCTCCGAATCAATCACGCACACGATACGGCCTTTGTACCACAGAACTCCTTCTTCGTCTTCAGTGAATCCAGGTACCTTTCCTGTACCAATACGACATTTGATTCCATCGATACTTTCATTTCCCTTCTGGGCTTCCTTGATTTGGCTAATCAGAGTGGGTTGAAGTTCAATGCTAGCTAAGAATCCTTTGCTAACCAGCTCAGTTCTAAACTGCTCCAACTCCTCATACAAACTTGGTTGCTTCTCCTTGATCATGGTGTTTAGCCTACACGGCAATCTGCTAAGAGCATCCGTTACCACATTGGCTTTGCCGGGGTGATAGTGAATGTCAAGGTCATAATCCTTGATTAACTCTATCCATCTCCTTTGCCTCATATTCAGCTCCTTCTGAGTGAAAATATATTTCAAGCTTTTGTGATCTGAGTAAATCTCACAGCGATTACCCATCAGATAATGACGCCATGTCTTCAATGCCAAAACTACGGCTGCTAATTCAAAATCATGGGTCGGATAGTTCTGCTCATGCTGCTTCAGTTGTCGAGACAGATAGGCGATGACTTTGGCTTCTTGCATCAGTACACATCCGAGACCAATCTTGGATGCATCACACTACACATCAAACGGCTTCTTGATATCTGGCATGATCAAAATTGGGGTTGAAATCAATCTCTTCTTCAGCTCTTGGAAACTGGCTTCACACTTGTCGGTCCATTCAAACTTCTTGTCCTTCTTCAGCAATTGGGTCATGGGTCTGGCGATGCTCGAGAATCCTTCTACGAACTTGCGGTAATATCCCGCTAATCCGAGAAAAGCACGGACTTGGGTTTGAGTGGTTGGGGCTTCCCATTCTTCGACATCTTTGATCTTGGCGGGATCAACAGAGACTCCTCCGGCAAACACAATATGTCCTAGGAATCCTACTTCTTTCAGCCAAAACTCACATTTGCTGAACTTGGCATATAACCGATGCTCTCTCAAGGTTTCTAGGATGACTCTCAGATGTTGCTCATGCTCTTCTTCTGACTTGGAGTAGATAAGAATATCGTCGATAAACACCACGACAAATTTATCTAGGAAATTCATAAAGATCTTATTCATGAGATTCATGATATAAGCAGGGGTATTGGTTAATCCAAAATACATAACCGTATACTCGTATAAACCATAACGAGTAGTAAAGGCGGTCTTCGGAATATCCGTTGCACGAATCTTAAGTTGGTGATAACCAATCCTAAGATCAATCTTTGAGAACACCTGGGCTTCAGTCAACTGATCAAATAGATCCTCTGTCTTTGGCAAGGGGTACTTGTTCTTGATGGTGACGTCATTCAGTTTTCTATAATCGGTGCACAGACGGTTGCCTCCATCTTTCTTGTCGACGAATAACACTGGTGATCTCCATGGCGATGCGCTTGGTTGAATCAAGCCTATTGCCAACATAGCATCCAACGGCTTCTTCAATTCTACTAACTCTGAGGGGTTCATGCTATAGGATCTCTGGGCTATGGGTCCGGTTCCGGGGATTAGTTCAATAATGAACTCAATATCCCTATCTGGGGGCATACCTGGCAATTCATATGGGAATACGTCAGGGTATTCACAGACTACCCGAACTTGGTCAATGGTGGGTAGGGCTAGACTCTTGTTGCACTTTAATTGACGAGGTAAGGTTTCAGATATGTGCTCTACGGTGACTCCAGAGCTACTGGTCATGGTGATGGCCTTCTTAGCATAGTCTATCAGTCCTTTATGCCTTGACATCCAATCCATACCTAGTACCACTTCCAATCCTTTGGTTCCAAGTACTATTAGGTTGGCATAAAAATCTATCCCATGTATTCTGATAGGCACAACTTTGCAAATTTTTCTAGCTTTTGTAGTTGATCCGGGAGTTTGAACTATCATGACATGCTTCAAGTTGGTGGGGTGAATCTTACTAGTGCATGCAAATTCTTCGGTGACAAATGAATGCGAGGCTCCCGAATCAAACAATACCCTTGCTAAAACTGAGTTGACAGAAAACATACCTAGCACTACATCTGACGCTTCTTAGGCTTCTTCGGCGTTCATGTGGAAGAGACGGCCGTTGCGGTTGTGAGGGTTCCCTGGGGCAAATCTTCTTCCTGGTTGAACATGACGCTGCTGTTGAGCTGGGGCATTCACATTGGGAGTGGCGGCAGTCTTCCTGGGACACTCATTGGAATAGTGGCCCTTAACTCCATACTCGAAACAAGTTATCTGAGACTTGTCTTTTGCTGCGATAGGCACAACATTGCTGCCAGTTCTGGGTGCAGTGTTGGTGTTGTTGTTGTTGTTGCTCTTGGGAGGGGCACGGTTGAAATTGTTGGTGTTGTCGGAGTTGTGGTTGTTTCCTCCGGACTTCACATTGCCTCCGCTATGGTTGGGGTAGCTTGGGCGAGACATTGGGGGTCGGTTGTTCCTTGGTGCATATCCTGCTGAGGGGTTGGGACGGTACTTCTGGTGACTGCTGGATCCAGTTTGCTACATCATACGACGTTTACGGTTGTCGTTTGCCTGGTTAATCTTCCCTTCCATCTGAATGGCAGATTCGACTAGCTCTTCGAGATCCTCGAAACGGATGTTGACGAGGATAGTCTGCATCTCATCATGCAGTCCGTTCAGGAATCTCTCCTTCTTCTTGGCCTCCGTGTTGATCTCATCAGGTGCATATCTGGCAAGTGACAGGAATCTATCATGGTACTCTACCATACCATTACGCTTGCTTCAACTCTCTGAATTCATCCTCATTCGGTGACTAAGCCCTTGCGTGGGTGCTTGAACTTGATTTTGAAGGCTTCCCATGTCATCACTTGACCATGGTTCATCAGGCGGATACTGTTCCACCATGCTCTTGCATCTCCTGCCAAGTAGTGGGTGGCAAAGAGAACTTTCTCGTTGTCATCAACTCTGGCTACTTCTAAATTGTTCTCCATTATCTGCAACCAGTCATCAGCATCTAATGGGTTCTCTGAAGTGCTAAAGATTGGGGGATTGGTATTCTGGAAGTTCTTCAGCTTGGATCCTTGATGATCCTGATTTCCATGCCCTTGGTTGTTGAGAGCCATCTGGGCGATCTGTTGCAGTGTTGCTAGATTAGCTTGGCGCCCGCCTCGCTTGCTTCTCTCATGCGATGAGATTCTGCAAGATCTGCAGCATTGGGTCTTGCGACGAGTTGCTCCCTCCTTGGTTTCCACGAGTCATCTGAAGATTGAGGTAGATAAAGGGGTAAGAGGGAAAGTTCTAAGGTTCATGGTTTTGATTTCAAAGCTAAAATTTTGAGTTTGACTCAGATTTTGCAACTAATTTCATTTCATTCATTCAAAGAAGCACACGATACAAACACACACACACCACAACAAGGAAAACAGATGGTTTTAAGAACCATTCTGCAAGCTACGATACAGTGGGACCGATACATCTCATGCTACGACAGTTCTCTAGTGCATCTACTCATCGTCGATGAAGTCGGAGTCCTCATCATCAGTGTATAGGTCCACGGCATCCTCCTCTAGAAAGTCATCATCATTGCTGAGGTAAGAATCCATGTCTCCCTGGATGTCTTCACCCTCCTCTTCTTCCTCCTTTGCTGCAAGCTGAGCTTCTTGCTCCTTGACGGTCTTCTCGAGGTCGGCCACCTTCTTGCGAAGACGGGCGATGGTGCGATCCTTCTTTTCGCGTTGGAGGCGAAGAGACTGACGGTCCTTGACGAGCAGTGAGAAAGTATGGGCCTTCTGATTGTGGTTGACAAGCTCCCTAGCATTGTCCAATTCCTTCTGGCGATCGTACAACAGGAAGTCAAGGTTCTCCACTTGACGCTTCAGCTCCGGGTGACCGGACATCTCCATCGACATTCCCATGAAGTCACGTCTTGCATAGTGAGCAAAACGGGTTCCTTGGATTTGGTTGACACTAAGGGCACACACGCGTGCGAGAGCTTCATGCATTGCCCTGGCTAATCCATCTAGCCAGTTGTTCTCTCTCACGGAGAACTGGATTCTCCCGGACGTTGGTGCTTCTATGCTTCCTCGAAGATCAGCGATGACTAGCCATTGTAAATCTCCTCCTGGGGGTCCTAGAAGTTGAGCTCCAAGAAACTCTGGATGCGGGCGTCCCAGTAACTCAGACAGTGAATCCAGATCCCTCTCAAAGATCAGTTGGCCTCCGTTGCCCAACTGGTAGAACTTGCTGAACTGAGTCTCCATCTACAAGAATTTAGGATGAGGAAGTTAGTGAAGTGATCAAGTGTGTCAAATTTTAGGTAGTAGTGTAAGAATTGGAGGAACATGAATTTTTGAGAAAGAATGAATTCCCAAGGGTAAGAGGGGAAATAGTTTTTCATAAATACTCACTTTGGTTTTGAAATTAAGTTTTTGTTCGGACGTCCATTCTAACTAGGGTCTTATGGTCAGGATGGCTCTGATACCAACTTGTCAACACCCGGATTTTTAATCCCAGATGCCTGTTATGTCATACATCGCAATCCCAGGATTACCATTTTTGCGAGACATTACAGATTGGATATCACAGTACATCGTCCATTACAAACCATAATAAGGTCTTACACGAATAAAGGATCTCATGATCCAGTCTTAATACAACAAGCAGCGGAATAAATAATAAGCGTAGCGATGGGGTCCATCTTCAGAGGCACATGCAATACTGACGAAGGAAGATAGTCCTAGTTATCATAGCCGTCCTGTTGGCCATCATATTGGTAGTCTCCTTCATAGTCTAGCCATGAGAATAGCCAGGGACAAAGCCATGAGTACTCTTTAAGTACTCGCAAACTACCACTAACAAGTAAGATAGTTCTAGTGTAAAGTGCTAACTCTAAGTTCAACTATAAAGTTAAGTTTGAAACCTACGCTGAGTTCTGAAACAAAGAAAGATAAAATAAAGTTGGGAAGCTAGTGTCATGGTCACAACCCTATTGTGGTCAAGTCAAGATTCATCATTCATTTCATAAGTCATTTTGAAAACATCTGACAACAAAACAGTATGGCCACTCCAACTGTCCATAACCACGGACGCGGCTATTCGAATAGTTTGACACTCTGCAGAGGTGGTACACTTTTACCACAAGATTCAATACATCTGTCAGGGATAACCCTGAATTATCATACTTAGTATGCAGATAATCAAACATAACATTTCCTTTACACACCCTAGTATAAGCACCTCTCCTATGAGCATGGCCTCCCAACCATGACCATATGTCATCTTGGGCACTGAATAGGTGGACAACATTGAGAGGTAGCCTCAGCTCAAACCTCTCCCGCAAGGGAACTAATACTAATACATATAAACTTTTGGCTAAGCCTTGCCCAATTCAGGTATTGTGGTTGTATGGTAAATTTGGAATGGTATCGCATTCGAATCCAACCATCAATTTTGTAAAAGGGCTAAGGCTCATGCCCCAACATTTTCATCATCATAAACCATTTGTGTTTCTCAACACATGTCAAAACATCTCAATAGAATGCCTCATCATTCTAAGGTTTTCACAATTCATTTTCACCAAGTGTTCCCATCTAAAGTGACTCAAGTTTTATCTACTCTAAACTACTAAGTTAAGAGTGTTCACTAAGGTGGAAAGATGAGATCAATATCATGCCATAGAATGACATCTAAAGTTATCTAGATAGGTCAAGTTTTATAATCTTTATGCTACCTTCAAAACAAGTAAATGACTTTGGTAATTTAAAGGAAGTAAAGCTTGGAAATAAGACTTGGGGTAAGTAATAGTCAAAGTGGTATAACCAAAGCATGCCTAAAGCATCTTTGCTCAAATCATCTAGCTTAATTCTAGCTTGCTAAGCATTATACTTGCAAGTGTTAGCTTGCATTGTTAATGGTGGCTTGCCTTGGTTGGTGCAATGGTTGAAGTTTTCTTCCTCCTCTTGATAGCACTCCTCCTCCTCGAAAGCTTGGTCGGTACTATCGTCTATAAATACATATGGAGTATACAATCACCAAACAATACTTAACTAGGCTACTTAGCATTCTAAGGCACACATTGGATGATCTATTATCATCATAAGCACCACAAGGTTTTATTAACTAGTTTCATTCTTTTTATTTAAGAAAAGTAATTTCTACTCATTGAAAATAACTAAGATTTAATATTCACCATTTAAAATATGGGATCATGTGGACACATGTCATCACCACATATTCTAACATGTGGGAATGTGATTTAAGAGTTGGATCACATTTACTTTGGTTTAATTTTAAATTTTAATGATTTAAATTGACTAGAAATGCCTATATAGCATTATTTTTGTACTAGTCCAAAGTCACTGCATGTAAACCTTACTATTATTACATATTCAGATAGGTATGGTTAAATGTGATTTTTGAGAGTTGGAATCCACTCTAAAGCTATCATGGTTGATTTTATAAAAATGTTTGAATGTGCAAATGCTTCTGTCTTGTTATTTTTACTAGGAGAGATCTCTAACTCTAAATGAATTAAATCCAACGGGCTTGGGTAGATCTTTTCAGAAGCTTTCCAACACAATTGGAACCACTTTATTTGGATTTGTAAATCTCTCTGAAATGATTTTCAAACTAGGGGACAGAACTAAGTTCAAACCTAATTAGAAAAACCTAAATTTGAAATCGTGGGCTAGCGTGGGAACGGAAATGGGCCGGCCCAGTGGTACTCCGCGGCACAGAGAACAGCTGACAGGGGGTCCACATGTCAGCGGCTCTTTAAACGCGAAGCGGTACGGGGCAACGTGGACTATGCGATTAAAAGTGAGATCTACGGCTGAGGAGTGTCGTCTCCGGCGTCTCCGGTGAACAGGTCGCCGCGAGGACTAACCCTAGCGGCTCGGTGGGGGTGCACAGGGGGCATACCAGGGCTCCAGCTACTGCGGCGAGGCGGGCAAACCAACTGGTGGACGACGGTGAGCTCAGGCGAAGTCGCGGCATCTCCTAGGGTGGACGAAATCGACGACGCCTTCTCCTCCTCTGCAGCGGGCTCCTCCGGCTAAATTCCGACGAACAATGGCTCGAGTGGCTCCGGCGAGAGGTGGGGAAGGATCAGTGAGGAGAGGGGAGTGGAGTGGTGTGAGTCATTGGTGCTGGGGAGGGCTCCTTTTATGGGGCGACGAGGAGACCGAGCGGTACAACGACGAGCTCGTCGATGACGCTGGTACAGGCGGCTAGAGGCATGGGCGGCGTAGGCGGACGGTGGCCTGCCTCCTGGCGATGCTCTACGACGTTAATGCACCGCTAGGGGCGGTGGCGTTGGGTCGGGAGCATCCCGCGCTCTGGGAGACAGAGGCGGTGCTCGACGCGGCGCACGGCGACTATGGGTCACGTGGCGGCGCACGGCCATGTCTGGCGGGGTGCTGGGGTCGAGGCGGAGCGGCATGCGGGATTTTATGTCCAGTGGCGGTCTGCTGCGTATGATGGCGACGATCGCGCTCTGGCGCGCGCTGAGCACAGCGCAGAGAGAAAGGGCGGCGGCGCTGGGGTGTGGTCCAGGGCCTGGGGTGACCGAAGGGTGGACAAGGGGCGGTGGTAGCGTTAGGCGGAGCTAGTGGTGGCACTGGAATGGCGCGGCGTGGTCTGTGGCGCTCTGTCCATGATCGGCCGGCGGCGACCATAAAGTGGCGGCGCTCCACTGCTGCGGCTTAGGGGTAGGCCGGTGGGGTGCTGGTTGGACTCGGGGGGACAAGGGAGTGCAGAGGGGTCAAATGGAGGATGAGAAAAGTTTTTGAATTTTTGGATGATTTTTGGTGGAGTTGCTACGCACATGCTTAAGCCTCTGTGGTTGCTTGGGTTTTGAAAATGGAGCTCATTTGAGTGGTTTTTGAATAAGTGGGATCTTCCCATATGAACTACATTTAATTTTCAATTGCCATTTAAAATTAGTGTTTGAAAGTTTTTGGTAGATCATAAAGTGGGTCTTGGTACATCATTACATGTACTAGCAAGAGGTGCAAAGATCCACATTTGTTTCTGTTAGGTTTTGAGTTCTAGGAATAGCCAAAATAGGCATGGTAGTTAAAATGGCACAAATGACCATTTGTTTATTTTATTCATTTTGATTTATTTTTCTTTGGGATTTGTTTGGGAATGATCTAGATGATGTTTATTTCACCTAAGAATCATTTTACAAGCAATGGATTTAATCAAAGCAATTCAAAACAACTCCTATTTAAATGCACACACATATGAATGCTTTAATATTTTTAAATAGAAAAGTTTTTTGTTAACTCTAATTTTTGATGATTTGGATCTTAATAACCTTGAATTAAAGTTTTGGGATGTTACACACATTCATCTCTCCCATTGCGTTCTTGGGATGAAGCCTTCCTCACCGCATGCTACCTTATTAATCGCATACCTATTCCGGTGTTGCAAAACGACATGCATGTCCATCGTCTCCTAAAAATTCCACCCACATACTCCTCACTTCGCGTTTTCGGCTGTGCGTGTTGGCCGAGTTTGTGCAAGTATAACACCCATAAGTTGTCTTTCCGCTCGACTATGTGTGTGTTCTTAGGGTATAGTCCGATGCATAAGGGGTATAAGTGCTTGGATCGCTTCACAGGACGTATTTATATTTCTCGTGATGTCGTTTTTGCTGAGACGGTGTTTCCCTATGCTACTCTTGGTGTAACCATTGATGTGTCTACTCTCGAAAAAGCCATCACTTTTCCTTCCGATGAACCAGTGACGAGTAATTGTATGCGTAAATATGACTTATCTTATTTGGACACTAATGCACATGTCCCAGGCAGCGCTGATCCTGTGCAGATACCCATCTCGCTGCAGCCATCTACCACGATCGTCATGCATGGCGCACCCGTGATCGACGTGCATGGCGGCATGCGTCACGAGGCCAATCCGGCGCCAGGGAGCCCGGCTTCCTCCTCGACACATCCCTCCTCGCCGACCAGCACGACAGATAACAGCGGGCCCTCGGCCTCGTCGCCCTCGACTGGGTCGTCGCCTCCGGCATCCCCTTCGGTGTCTCTCGCTTAGCCCGCGTCGCCTCTTGTCGCGAGTCCCTCGCCGGGCGCGACGCCCTCGGCTGAGCCCATCCACACCATGGTTACTCGCGCTCGTGATCATACACGTCATGAGAAGTAGTTCACCGATGGGACGGTGCGGTATAACCCTTAGTGTCACGCCTTCTTCGCCACACTGTCGACTCATCGCGATGCTCTCCGTGCCGCTGCGTGGCGTTCAGCCATGACTGATGAGTTCGACGCGCTTTAGCACACCAAGACATGGGTCCTTGTTCCTCGTCCGCGTGGTGTGAATGTGGTTGGCTGCAAGTGGATCTTCAAGACCAAGCAGCGTCCCGATGGTTCGGTTGATAAGCGCAACGCGCATCTTGTTGCTCGTGGATTTACTCAGCAGCATGGTATTGACTATGGAGACACGTTCAGTCCGGTTGTGAAACCTGCCACTGTTCGTCTGGTTCTCTCTCTCGTCGTGTCCAAGGGATGGAGTCTTCATCAGGTTGATGTGAGTAATGCTTTTCTCCATGGTTTTCTGACGAAAGATGTGTACATGCAGCAGCCTCCTGGTTTTGAGGATGCTCGTTACCCCTCTCATGTCTGCAAGTTGTAGCGGGCGCTGTTTGGTCTTAAGCAGTCTCCTGGTGCTTGGTATGCTCGGCTTAGTGCTCTCCTCTATCAGCTCAGTTTTGTCTCCTCCAAGGCGGATACCTCCCTGTTCATCTACTCCTGGTAAGGAATACAGATATATATGTTGGTCTATGTTGATGACATTGTGATTGCTGGTTCTACTCCCGATGCCGTTGATGTCTTGGTCCGCTCTCTCTCTGCCACTTTTCCTATCAAGGATCTTGGACCATTGGACTATTTTCTGGGATTGGAAGCGTCTTTCAATTCAACGGAAGTATGCATTGGATCTTTTGCATCGTGTGAGTATGGAGAATTGCAAGTCCACTTCCACGCCTTAGGCCACCGGAGATCGCCTATCCTGTGAGTCTGGTACTCCACTTGCTACTGATGATGCGTTCTGGTACCGCAGCATTGTTGGAGGCCTACAATATCTCACTCTTACTCGTCCAGACATCTCGTTTGCGGTGAATAAGGTTTGCCAGTTTCTCTCACAGCCCACGGATGTTCATTGGGAGGCCGTGAAGCGCATCTTGCGATATGTGAAGGGAACACTGAGTACAGGGCTGAGTTTTCGGAAGTCTGCCTCCACTAGCATCAGTATCTTCACCGATGCGGATTGGGCGGGATGTGTTGATGACCGCCGATCCATAAGAGGCTTTGTAGTGTTTGTTGGACCGAACCTCATCTCATGGAGTTCGAAGAAGCAACACACAGTGTCGAGATCGAGTACCGAGGCTGAGTATAAAGCTTTGCCAAATGGAGCAGCTGAAGCTATGTGGGTAGAGTATCTACTCAAGGAGCTGGGTGTTTCTCAGCAGCGTACCCCTACGTTGTGGTGTGATAATTTAGGGGCAACATATTTGACCGCCAATCCAGTTTTCCATGCTCGTACCAAGCACATTGAGATTGACTTTCATTTTATGCGGGAGCGTGTCGCTGCTGGAGCTTTGCATGTCAGGTTCATATCTTCTGATGATCAGATGGCTGATGTGTTTACTAAACCAACCACTCGATAGATGCTAGAACGATTCAAGATCAATCTGAATCTTGTTCATAGTAGAAGTTCAGATTAAGGGGGAGTGTTAAAATAGGTCTAGTTGTAGTATTCTGTCATGTATTTGTACACACGTGTACGTATGTAACTTGTACTGATCATTATATATATTGACCCTATGGTGAGGCAATCGCCCCACAGAAACCCTAAACTTTAACTGGCCGGAGGTCAGGGAGGCAGACAAAACATAATCAACGTTTGGAGGTGCAGGGCAGCCGGACGCGACACCCGCGGGTGGGGGCCGGCCAAAGGCCAGGAAGGCAGAAAAAACTGAATCAACGCGCGGAGGTGCAGGGCAGCCGGACGCACGCGGGTGGAGCCCCGCCGGAGGACCAGAGGGATGCATACATGTCCATGTCGAACAGAGGTGGCGATGAATGGCGGGGCTTCGTGATCTGCAGGGATGGGCTTTGCGAGCTGCAGGGACGTGGCCGGTGTGCGTTCACGGAGCTGCACCGACGAACGTCTGGGATTCGGGAGCTGCAGGGATGGCGTGAGCCAGGGCGACGGGGATGTCGTGGCCGACGTGCGGCAAGGCTGACAGCTGGAGTGAGCTCACGTCGGAGTGAGAATGACGGAAACGATTGGGAGGGATGTCGAGGGTGGCGCCGCCAAGGGAAGGCCTTTCGCCGTCGGGTGTCTTCGTGTCTCCGTAGGTCGAGGACACGCTCGCGAGCAACAGAACGTTTAGTCATCATCCACGCTCATGGAGTCACAGTTTGCCACGGAGGGATGTCAGAGGGCGCCGCGGTGGGCGGAAGGCCCATCGCCAGCGGGTGTTGTGGTGTCTCTGCAGGTCAAGGCCACGCTCGTGAGTGGCGGGGCTGTAGTCGCCCTCGGTTCCCCTTCGGAGCAGAGTAGAGTCCGCCATCATCCCCACTATAATAGCCTTCAACCCCCAGTTCCCCTTCAGAAGAAGAGCGTGCCCCCTTATCAGCGTTTGATTGTAGACATGCCATACTCAAGAACCTCCAGATGGCCATGGAGGAGACATGCCATACTCAAAGAACCTCCGGATGACCATGGAGGCGGAGGTCATCTCCAATGAGAACGACACTTTCCTTGTCCCTTTCATTACTAGTAAGCCCACACGTACAATGCACGAAACCTATTATATACTCAGTAGAGAAATATTATAATTCTTCACAATTCAACCTCATTGGTATTCGTGGTTGATATGCACGTTTGAGAAAAAAAATGAAAAATAAGACTCAAGGCTGCACATATTAAGGAATGTTCTACTTTCACAACTGAAACAATGTCATAAAATTAGGAGCTACCAAATAATAGTGCAACCAATGAGAAATTTCAATCAAATTTGAAGACTAACATGGATCACTACAATAATTAGGAGATATACTGTAAGACAAAAGATGCAAATGGTTCAAACATGCAACTCCAACATTGAACTATTTTTGAGCATCCCTCCAACATCAAACTAAATATTAGCAAATCAATCCACATAGAAAGATTGATCCAAGCAATACATGAAAATAGGGATGCCCGTTCTTATTGCTACACTTGAAATGATTTATGAATGTGCTAGCAACATCAAATTAAATATCAGCACCACACAAAAAAATTGATCGAAGTAGTAATAAATACATCAAAAGAAGGATAACCACTCTTGTTGCTACACTTGAAATGATTCATTGAATGTTTCTTGGCTGGTCATCAAATAAAATAGCAGTGAGTGACAAAGCAATAAAGTGAAGTGAATTTCAGGGTCGCTCAATAGCGCTCACTTAGCTTTTAGGTGTTGACCGATCTCTATCGTGATTGCTCTAAAAACATGATCTTCTTTCCTCACAAAAACAACCTGAAAAGGTGGCCTATGGACAGTACGCATATATATCTGTATTCATTTGTAGGCATGCACCATGTGAAGCATCAACGATAAATCATGATGCCATATGCCACTAACTATTCTAAAAGAGCAGAAAAATAGTAGCACTTGGCAAAAATGCTAGCACCTATTCATAATTATATATAAACATAGATAATCTGGAAATGACCTTAGTGCCAACATCAGAAAGCTGAATCAAGATTTTTTTAAAGAAGGAAATAATTTGATCCTCACATGAGGTAAATAATGAGCCCTGAAGAAGTGCTTCCGCTAGCTGAAAGATAATCAGGTAAGTCGGAAGGCCGAGGTGAAATGTACTATACTTTGGGAAACTTCTCTCAACAAAATCAGTTCCACGTATCTGTATGAATTAAGGCAACACAGATATGTAATTCAATGCAAATTTGTAATGGTTACTGGTTCAAGATCATGTAGAGAACCATGAATAATCATACTGACCTTCAAACTACCTTTTGAATGATGATTAAGAGGAACTTCAGGCTACATGATTTCGTATTATTAGTTTGTGTTAGAAAGTGCCCAACCTGAATATTGTCGTTTCTTATTTCAGAAATTGGAGAAATAGATGGTTGTTGGATTCAATCAACGGACTCATTCTAATTTAGCAACCTGAGAAAACAAGGAAACACATTACACATGAGGTTACTGAAGGATGTATGCTCAGCAAGTGTACTTCTGAATTCTACATCTAGCATAATTTCATCCGTGCCAAAATCCTCTGTAACTAAATGAAGGTAGTCAGCAGAGACTGAGAAAATAATCAACATGCAAATCCAGAATATTGTGGTGAAGTATAGGAGTTATTGGGTCGGGGAAAAAATCTTGCTAACCTGGTATGGAGAGGGCTCCAAATTCTTCCTTGCGAACTCGTTGTCTTTCCGTGAGCTAAACGTATTGAATAATAAATCAAGGTCATGTAGGAGAGAGAGAAGATAGAGAAAGGAAGGGGATGGAGCATGGCCACTTTTGAAGGCGCTTGTGCTGTTGTGCAGGGTACGAACAACAAAAATTATACTCCATAGTATAAGGCTCGATGGAGAGGACGCAAGAAGCAGTGGCAGAGAGGTCGCGGCCTTCTTGCAGCGCACATGTATGGAGGAGCCGCGGCAGATCGGCGGATCCCGGTGGCCTTGTTCTTCCTAGACGGCCACCAGGTCCATGCGAGTCCCTTGGCGGTTGATGGAGATCGGCCGGAGACAGGGACACGGGGGCAAAGTCCGCCTCCTCGTCGGTCAGCAGGCTGAGTAGCGTGGGGAGGCGACAGCGCGTGGGCTGCGGCGGCGCAGGGAATGATGGGGCGATCTGATCCGAGACAGGGACCTTCATTGGAGAGGACGGACCGCGTGGGCTGCGGAAGCGGGCGGGGTTTCGGTGCGGGATAAGTTCAGTCCGTTGCTTAGTGTACCAAAGAAAAATATTAGGCTAACGTAAGCTGTTTAATTTTGTTTAGTGGATCTGAACGCACGGTTTTAGAACGTCTTTGAGCATTGTGTTGGGTCCGTGTAGAGAAATTCATGTTTACTTCTTTATAAGTAGTAGAGATATACATCCTAAATTAAGTACCGCATGTACTTAAGTTCTTCAAATTTCCACATGCAACCATCAGGTTGTTCACTGGATCTGAAGAGTACTATCCTCCGATAGGATTTAGCAGGGAAATTCGTCATTCCTAATCCAGACGGTGTGCTCTCATGAATGTCCGGATTTACTTGGTACTCCATTCTATCTTCTCGGAGTACCCGTAAAACTCCTCTTTTTTTTAATGCCTTTTCTCACCTGATCGACTCTGAATTGTAGGCACATTACTGCACCTTTCCGTTTTGGGCCACACGGTGCGTCACGGCAAATATACACGAAATTATAATGGTACTTAGCAAAGCCATTAATTTGTGGTGTGATTTGGCAAACGTCTCGTAATAACGATGTGCTGGAGCAAATTTTCCCTACTATTAATGATGAAATAGGCACTCTTGTTCAACATACTCCTATTAATGAGGAAACCAATGGCAGAAGGTATACGATTATGGTGGAAGTGGCTGGCACACAATATAGTGTCAGTCTATTCACGCATATGATTATTTTCTTTAGCACCACGGTTTACCATCGGTCCTTCTTTCTCACCGGAATATCTGAATTTGCTATGGAGTTGTTGTTAGAAAGGTTGACTGATCATGAGATACTGCTACCTGAAAGTTTGACTGAAACTACTGTTAATCTGCTTGTACAGGAGGCTTGTATGCATATTCAGAACATGTTTCTTGTAGCTGTGCTCCATAGGTATGCTCTCCACCCTGATGTCACCAAACTGGCGGCAAAGTCTGATATCAAAATGATCTTGTCCCCACACAAGAGGTCTAGGGCCGAGGCTTTTGGTGACATTTTCCTCAATGATTTGGGTGAGCTATCTTGGGCGCCATATGCTTCTTCTGGTTTGTTTGCTGTTGGGCTTCCCCTAGCTGCTGATGGTCCATGTGTGGTTGGGCCAATTCTCCAAGAGCTGGGCTTCCTGACTGACGATGCAGAACTCCACTCTGATGCCTCTCTGAACATGACTAGTGCGAATGACCAGTTATCTGCTTTGGTTAGTGAGAGGACAGAGAACTCGTTGGTCTCCATCAGCCCTGAAGGTTTGATGCCACTGGGTCAAGGAGAAGTGCAATCTGGTACCAGCACTCGTGTTCATGGGCGTGGACATCATACTAAGCGTGCTACACCTGCTGATGATCCCAGATCAAACGATGCACTCGCCACAACAAAGAAGGTTACTGTGAGATGGCACTTCCTAATCAGCCTTCACGACGCAAGACATCCAAAGTTCCCAAAGCTTATGCGCCGGAAATCTTGCATATAGAAGAAATGCAACTTATCAGGATTGAAGACTGTCAAATCGACCCGGTGGAGCGTCTGCACGAGCTATGTCCTGATCAGTAGGTCCTGATCAGTAATACTTTGTTGGTCTTTAATAAGTGGTGTCAAACGTTCGTTGGTGTTAAGCACCTGTTGCTTGTGTTAAGAACTTTTCTGACTACGTTGTACCATGAATCGTGACTCCTTGTGGAATGTTTTATGTTGCAACATACGTGGTATTAATGATCCTGACAAATGGCCTTTTATTTGAAACAAAATCAAAGAGAGTAATGCCACTATAATCTACCTGCAAGAGACAAAAAATATTCTTTTGATGCTAGCTTCATCAGAGGTTTTGCGCCCCATCAATTTGATAAGTTTGCATATATTCCGGCAGAGGGAGCTTCAGGAGGGCTGTTGGTCATTTGGGTCAGTAATCTCTTTGAGGGACAGGTCGTGTTAGAGGAAAGATTTTTTTTTTTTAGCGCAACCGGCAGGAGCTCTGCCTATTCTATTAGAAGGGGGAATAAAAAGTCACGATACAGAGGGACACGTTTTAGATTAAGGCGTAAACGTGCCAAAACCACCGGCAACCTCCAGCCCCAAAGGAAAGGAACTAATCAGGTTCAGCTGGGATAGCTCGCCTCGACGCATAGGCTGCCAAACGTTGGTGGATGTCGTCTCTAGCAATCGAAGCCACCTCGACGTAGGTCATTCGCCGACCCGTGAAGATTCGTCTATTGCGCTCTTTCCATGCATTCCACATCACATACATCATGCGACCGCTAAGTCGGTTTTGCTCGGATTTAGGTTTCCCCTCGATCAGGTCGTCCCACCACTCAGAGAAGGAGGGGAGGGATTGTCCGTGACTTCCCGTGGCATCATTATCCCACGATTGAGTTGTAGTCCACACCGCAGTCGTGAAGGGGCAATCTTTGCAGAGATGTAGAGCCGTTTCAGGCCGAGCCACGAGCTTGCAGGTAGGGTCATTGGGCCATCCTCTGATGGTCAACATGTCGGCAGTTAGGAGCTTCCCGTGAGGGCCAGCCAGGAGAATAGCTTGCATTTCGGCTCAGCGTGGGCAGACCAAATTTTTTGCGCCTTGAATTTGGGGAAGCATCCATTGAATCGAGCGTGGTAGGCGAAATGGCGTAAACCCGTCCGGTGGTCAGGTCCACTGATGGAATCTTGAAGGAGAGGTTCAAGCTGAATGTTCGGATGGTGTCCTGACCTCAAGTATTGAGACAGCTGGATGGGGTGTGAAGCCTAGCAACCGATCGGATCCATTTACCTGTGGAGAGCTCCTTTGCCACCGATCTCGATTTCCTAGAGGCGATGTTGTAGAGGTCGGAGCCCACTGCTTTATTGGCCCCGTCCGCTCAGCTTGTCGTGCCAAAAGGAGGCCCTTTCTCCGCTCCCAAGGGATATCTTCGCAAGCCGGAAAAGGTCCATATCAGCCGGCTACAGGCAGCTTCGATCCAGCCCAAGTGCGCCAAGGGTCGGTCCATTGTAGCCAAGGCCAACGGAGTCTCAGCGCTCTCCCAGAGCAGCCAAGATCCGTCATTCCAAGGCCACCCAAGGCTTTTGGCCTGCAGACAGTCTTCCAGTTGACAAGCGCTTTTCCTTGCGCGGCATGCTCCCCTTCGTCTCCTGCCCAGACAAAGTTCCTTGCAATCTTGGTGATCTGGTTGCGTGCCCATTTAGTTAGCGGAATGGTCAGAGTGATAGACCGCCATGGCCATCAGGACCGATTTGGCCAGAGCGATTCTCCCAGGACGCGCGATGTTCTTGCCGTACCATCCAGGAAGCTTCCCAGCGATCTTGTCGAAAAGAGGCTGGAAGTCAACTTTGCGCAGGCGATTTAAAGTGAAGAGGTAGACCTAAATACTTCCTGTGGAAACTTGCCAGCTTTGCAGGAAAAGCGAGCACGCGTCGAGGTCTATTTCCCACATTGTACCGGGAAGATCTCCGATTTATCCACATTTGTTACGAGGCCGCTTGCCTTGCCGAAGCAGTCCAGTATGGCTTTTACGGCAGCCAACTCTTCTTTGTTTGGCGTGACGAAGACTCCAGCGTCATCGGCATACAACGAAATTCTGCATCTAACCGTGCGGGAGCGAATAGGCGTAAGAATTCCGCTGAGGGCAGCCTTTGCAAAGATGCGCTGCAAGGGATCGATGGCCAGGATGAAGAGCATGGGAGAAAGGGGGTCGCCTTGTCTAAGCCCCCTATTGTGCCAAAAGGCCGTGCCAGGGTCCCCATTTAGGAGGACGCGCGAGGAAGAGGAAGCCAGGGTGAGGCAGATCCAGTCACGCCACATGGTACCGAAGCCGATGGCCGTCAGCACCTCAATAAGGTAAGCCCACCCCACAGAGTCGAAGGCTTTGGAGATGTCCAGTTTGAGGAAAAGGCCCGGGTTTTTTGAGGAGTGTAGCTCTTTGATGAGATTTTGCACGTGCATGAAATTGTCATGAATACTCCTTTTCTTGACGAAAGCACTCTGACAATTGGAGACGATGTCAGGGAGGATAGGGGCCAACCGATTAGCAAGAATCTTGGAGAAAATCTTTGAAAGACTGTGGATGAGGCTAATCGGTCTGTAGTCGCCCACCGTTGTCGCCTCATTTTTCTTAGGAATGAGGATGATGTTGGCCGAGTTGATGAGGTGGACGCAGCTTGTACGAAGCTGCGACATATGGATTATTGCGTTGATGACGTCATTCTTGATGATGTCCCAGCAAGATTTGAAGAAGGCTCCAATGAAACCATCGGGCCCGGGCGCTTTTACCGAAGGCAAGGAGAAGACCGCGCCCTTGATCTGGCCTGGCTATCTCATTTACTTCCTCACTCTCAGCTGAAGCATTTACACTAGTGAATGTGTATGGCCCTTGCTCTAGTCTAGCTCGTGAAAACTTTGTTGCTTGGTTATTCTCCTTGGATATTATAGATGAGGCTCTTTGGTTACTGGTTGGGGATTTTAATTTCTACCGGTTTACTAAAACTCGTAACCATGAGGGTGCCAATTTGACAGATGTTACAACATTCAACAAGATCATTAGTTATTTAGGTCTTATTGAACTTCATATTAAAGGGCGTGCATTCACGTGGAGTAACATGCAAATGAATCCTCTTCTTGTTCAGTTAGACTCGTTTTTTACCTCGACTGCTTGGACTTTAAAATTCCCTAACACGTTGGTTACCCCTCTGGCCAGACCTACTTCCAACCATGTGCCGTGTGTGGTGTCGATTGGCACCAATATACCCAAAGCTAAAGTTTTTCGCGAAACCACTAGATTAGGATGCCGTGATTTCTTGACAAGGTTAAATCCATTTGGGAAATTCATTGTCCTGGTGATAGTGCTAAATGCCTTTCCTCTAAATTCAAATGCCTTCGTAAAGGTCTGAAACAATGGAGCTCGAGTTTTACATCCTCGACACTCTGATATTTAATTGTAACAAGATCATCTTTGATGTTGATAGCTTTGAAGAGCAGCGACCAATTCATATTATGGAATGGAACTTCGGTGACATAGTTAAATCCAAACTGCAGCACTTGTTGTTATGCAAGCAGGACTACTGGCGTAGTAGATGTACAGCCAGGTGGGCACGACTCAGGGATGAAAATACTGCATTTTTTCACTTGATGGCCACAATCCGCTATAGGAAAAATCGGATTGCAACACTGACAAGGGCTGATGATTCACAGGCCTCTGAACATCATGAAAAGGCTGGGCTCCTTTTGGATTCTTTTCGGCAAAGATTGGGTGTTTCTATTCCTATCAATCCATCCTTCGATTTCACACGTTTTTCTCCCCATTTGAGGTATTGCACAATATGTCCCCTCCCTTTACGCATGAAGAAATTGATAGAGTGGTTGCTCACATGCCTGATAATAATCTCCGGGACCTGATGGCTTCTTTGGATTATTTCTAAAAGTTTGTTGGCCAGTAGTGAAATATGACTTTTATCGGTTATGCCAGGAATTTTGGGAGGGCACAGTCAATCTGCAAAGCATCAATGATTCATTTATTATATTGATTCATAAAAATATTTTTCCTGAAGGCCCAAATGACTATCCTATCTCCTTACTTAATATCTACAAGAAGTTGCTCACCGAGCTTTTAGCTGATCGTTTGCAGTCTAAAGTCCTAGAGATGGTTCACATCAACCAATATGATTTTTTAAACACTCGCAATATTCAGGACTGCGTGGGTTGGGCATACAAGATATCCACCAATGCAAACAAGGTGATACAGAGACGGTGATCCTCAAACTTGACTTCGCAAAGGCTTTTGACACGGTGGAGCATGAGGCAATCATGAAAGTTTTCGAAGGTCTAGGTTTTGATCCTCGCTGGCTACATTGGATGCACATGACAATGTCGACTGCTACCTCAGCTATCCTGCTTAACGGTGTGCCCGGAAAGAAATTTGCTTGTCATAGAGGAGTACGTCAGGGAGATCCATTCTCGCCACTTCATTTTGTGAGTGTGGCCGAGCTTCTACAAGTAACGGTGAATAATGTGTTTCATTCTGGGATTTTAACTGCTCCTCTGAAGATACCAAATACTGATTTCCTCAATTGTTCAGTATATGGACGACACCCTGTTGGTTCTTCAGGCTTGTCCCCTACAACTTTCTGCACTGAATGATTTATTGGAAACTTTTGCTCAGGCTACAGGGCTACGTGTGAATTATGCTAAATCCTCTCTCATGCCTATCAAGGTTTCGTCTGACCGGCTAGAAATCCTTGCGAATACATTGGTTGTGCAATGGGTGCTCTTCCATTCACTTACCTCGGACTTCCTTTGGAAACTTCTAAACCTACTGTGCAAGATTTATCTCCTCTAGTGGGACTGGTTTTGCGTCGCCTAAATGCAAGTGCACATTTTCTCGGATATGGTGGCCGCTTGGAATTTGTTAGATCGGTACTGTCTACCTTGCCAGCTTTCTTCATGAGTTCTCTCAAAATTCAGAAAACAATCTTAAATATTTGTAACCGGGCACAAAGGCATTGTCAATGGGCTAAAGAGGAGGACACCTCCTTAGTTAATGCATTGGCTGCTTGGTCTCTTGTTTGCCGACCACGTAAACATGGAGGTTTAGAAGTGTTGAATTTGGAGTTGTAGAACAAGGCGCTTTTTCTAAAACAATTGCAAAAATTTTACTCAAAAAAGACATACGGTGGGTACATTTGGTATGGTCTTTATATCCTTCAGGAGTCCCGCATGCACAGTCAAAACGAGGATCATTTTGGTGGAGGGATATATTTAGCCTGGTGAGTGATTATAGATGCATTCCCCACTGTCATGTGGGGAGCGGTGATTCGATTCTGGTATGGAAAGATTTCTGGCATGATGGAGTACTTATATGTGACCGCCTTCCTCGTCTCTTTTCGTATGTTTTAAATGAGGACATTTCGGTCGCTGACCTTGCACAAATGGAGGATCTAAGTTCGTGCTCCGCCTTGCCGCTTTCAGTTGAAGCTTTCTAAGAATTGGGACATGTTTCTCAATTACTCGCAGAAACGCCACTTACTGTGGCAACAACAGATCAAAGGAAATTCATTTGGGATGAAAAATATACGCCATCCAAATATTACAACTTCTTATTTAGTCAATTGCCGAAGGATGTAGCCCTTAATGCTATCTGGAAGTCAAAAGCACTACCGAAACTAAAGGTGTTTTGGTGGTTATTAATGATGGACGGGTACATTGGCGGCTAGATACAGGTCCTAAATGTGTCCTTTGTGATGAAGCGGCAATTAAGACTAATAATTACATCTTCTTCCGCTGTGACTCTGCTAGAGGCTATTGGAATTTTCTTCACATACACTGGTCTATGATGGACTCTTTTTTTAGGATTTTATCAATGCCAAATCAATCTTCCATGGTCCCTGTTTTATGGAGGTTTTTGCATGTGCTACGTGGAACATCTGGCGAATGCGCAATGACTTCATTCTCAAAAACATTCCCGTCTCCTTTAACAGATGGAAGGTGGGGTTTCAGAGTGATCTTGCTTTGCATAAATATAAGGTTAAAACAGCTCTGTTTAGCCTCTTGTTGATTGGTTAGTTTCCACTTTTGTATGATGGTTGTTTTCTTCCTACGAAACTTCTTTCCTCTTTGATGTACTCTGACTTTTTAAGGCTACCATTGTAACTGTTTTCCTATTTTAATATAAAATTACACCGTAGGGGCTTCCCCTACGGTAGAGGTGTCAAAAAAAATTATGACTGGGCCATCGAGTGTAGGAAGCAGAGTCAGCGTTTCGTCTCATCGGCTTACCCTAGTCTTCGTCAGGGATATTTTCCACACACATCGGCTTCATCTCCCACATTTATTATCCCCTCGGTTCGGTAATCTGCCACATTAATCTCATATCACCTCCTTCCTATTTATTCTCTCCCCTTCCCCACAATCTCAGAGCACAAAACCATCTCTAATCCCCTACTTCCAGCAACCATCTCTGTCCCCGTCTGTCATCCGTGGATACCTTCCGGCTGCTGCCCGCCATACCGGAGCGCAAAGACAACGGCATCGCCGCATAGGAGGACAATGCCCTACGCATTTGGGCCTTCTCCCCACGGAGAGCACCGTGGCAGCTGGCATATGCCTTCTTCGACACCGGCTACGGTCGCCGCATGTACCATATGTAGGGCCTCCAAAACAATCCGGACGGGACGTTGATGGTCAAGTTCGTCAACTTCAAGGACGCCCGTCCCCTCTACGGCTAGGCCTTCCATTGCGACTGCGAGATGGTGGTATTCACCAGCGCCAACATCTTCAACAAATAATGGGACCAGTTCCCCAACAACGGGAACTTCATCCACAGGTCCTCTCGGAGCTGCCAATGGCTCAGGAGGTGTCGCCGCCTTATCCGAAGGTGCCGCCGCCTTATCCGGAGGTGCCGATGGGTCAGGATCCGGCAGTGGCACTGGAACTGGCGTTGGTGCCGGTGTCTAACGAGCTATCGTTGGCGGCACGGACTAGATGCTAGGAGGTGCCAGAACTTGCACTAGTTCAGCAGTGAGTTCTTTTGGTACGACTCACCGTACCCTATACCTCGTGTTAGGAACCCATCGCACGTTGGATCTAACATCGCACTGCCTTCAGATCCTTCTCTTTATTTTTTAACAGAAAAAGGAAAATAAATTCTTCTTACTTGCTTTTTAGGAAATAAATTCTTGTCACTTTGAAAATTGAAATTGATTCTTTTTTGTGTTTAATATCTTTGATTGTTTTCAAAATATGGCCAAATTTGACGGCATGCAAATTCTTGGATATGAGATCACCAACATAAAGTATGATGTAGATATGGCCTTGACCTTCGTCGTTCGTCTTGAAATCCAAGAATTGTTCATACTCATTGACAACTAAGCTTAAATTCGTTTAAAATCCACCACTTACTTTTAGGTTAGAAATTTACACAGGCGGTGGGAGTACATTTTACATCAGAGACCTAAAAAGGGAAAATTACATCGAGGTCCACACATTTAGCTTAAAAGACCCTAAAATTGAGCAAGGAAAACAGTCGGGTTCGGCTCCTTCTTAAGAGAGCAGCTGATCAAGCCATACTTTTCATACTACTTCCTCTTTGATTTCCTTTAAAATATGGCCAAAATTGTCGGCATGCAAGTTCTTGGATATGGGATCATCAGCATAAAGTATGATGTAGATATGGCCTTGACCTTGGTCATTCGTCTTGAGATCCAAAAATTGTTCATACTCGTTGATAACTAAGATTAAATTCATTTAAATTTCACCATTTACTTTTAGGTTAGAAATTTATATGGGCGGTGGGAGTCTTTTTACATCAAGGACCTAAAAATAGAAAATTACATCGTGGTCCATACATTTAGCATAAATGACCCTAAAATTGATCAAGGAAAATAGTCGGGTTCAGCTCCTTCTCGAGAGAGCAGCTGATCGAGCCATACTTTTCATACTACTTCCTCTTTGTTTTTCTTCAAAATATGGCCAAAATTGTCGGCATACAAATTCTTGGATATGGGATCATCAGCATAAAGTATGATGTAGATATGGCCTTGACCTTGGTCATTCGTCTTGAGATCCAAAAATTGTTCATACTCATTGACAACTAAGATTAAATTCATTTAAATTTCACCATTTACTTTTAGGTTAGAAATTTACATGGGTGGTGGGAGTACTTTTTACATCAAGGACCTAAAAAAGGAAAATTACATCGTGGTCCATACATTTAGCATAAATGACCCTAAAATTGAGCAATGAAAATAGTCGGATTCATCTCCTTCTCGAGAGAGCAGCTGATCGAGCCATACTTTTCATACTACTTCCTCTTCGATTGTTTTCAAAATATATCCAAATATGTCAGCATGCAAATTCTTTGATATGGGATCATCAACATAAAGTATGATGTAGATATGGCTTTGACCTTGGTTGTTCGTCTTGAAATCCAAGAATATTCATACTCATTGACAACTAAGCTTAAATTCATTTTGAAAATTTAACCACTTACTTTTAGGTTAGAATTTTACACGGGCTGTGGGAGTAAACTTTACATCAAGGGTCTAAAAAAGGGAAAATTACATCGAGGTACATACATTTAGCACCAAGTACCCTAAATTAAGCAAGGAAAACAATCAAGTTCGGCTACCTCTCGAGAGAGCAGCTGATCGAGCCATATTGTTCATACTACTTCCTCTTCAGTTGTTTTCAAAATATGGCCAAATCTGTCGGCATGTAAATTCTTGGATATGGGATCATCGGCATAAAGTATGATGTAGATATGGCCTTGACCTTGGTCGTTTGGCTTGAAATCCAAGAATGTTCATACTCATTGACAACTAAGCTTAAATTATATTAAAATTTACCACTTACTTTTAGGTTAGAATTTTACACGAACGATGGGAGTACATTTTACAATAAGGATCTAAAAAGGGAAAATTACATCGAGGTCCATACATTTATCACAAACCCCCCTAAAATTAATCAAGGAAGACAGTTGTGTATGGCTTCTTCGCGAGAGATCAGCTGGTCGAGCCATACTCTTCATACTACTTCTTCTTTGATTGTTTTTAACATATGGCCAAATCTATGGGCATGCAAATTCTTATATATGGGATCATTAGCATAAAGTATGATGTAGATATGGCCTTGAAGTTGGTCCTTCTGCTTGAAATCCAAGAATGTTTATGCTCGTTGATAACTAAACTTAAATTCGTTTAAATTTCACCACTTACTTTTAGGTTCGAATTTTACACGGGTGGTGGGAGTATATTTTACATAAAGGACCTAAAAAAGTAAAAATGACATCGAGCTCCTTACATTTAGCACAAAGGACCCTAAAAATAAGGAAGGAAAACAGTTGGGTTTGGCTCCTTCTCTAGAGAGCAGCTGATCGAGCCATACTTTTCATACTACTTCCTCTTGGATTGTTTTCAAAATATTGCCAAATCTGTCGGCATGCAAATTCTTGGATATGGGATCATCATCTTATAGTATGATGTAGATATGGTATTGACCTTGGTCATTCCGCTTGAATCCAATAATGGTTCATACTCATTGTCCATTAAGCTTAAAACTATTTAAATTTCACCACTTACTTTTAGGTTAAAATTTTACACGGGTGTTGGGAGTATATTTTACATCAAGGACCTAAAAATGTAAAATTACATCGAGGACCATTTATTTAGCACAATGGACCCTGAAATTAAGCAATGAAAACAGTCGGGTTTGGCTCCTTCTCGAGAGAGCAGCTGATCGAGCCATACTCTTCATACTACTTCCTCTTCGATTGTTTTCCAAATATGGCCAAATATGTCAGTATGCAAATTCTTGGATATGGGATCGTCGGACATATAAAGTATTATGTAGATATGGCCATGGCCTTGGTCATTCATCTTGAAATTCAAGAATGTCCTTACTCATGTTTATCTTGGTAATTAATCATATGTGAATCATGGTCCACATTTTGTGTGAAAAATAGGGTTGTGGCATTCCAAGCCATTTTTCTTCATCCTTACTTTACAGAAAAACATCCCCATCACTTCAAAAATTGAATTTTTTTGTTCCTATAAGTTGAAAACTCACATTAGCACTGTTATCATTCACCATGCCAAGAATGAAGCACCCATGTACCATATATGGGAACACTACCATGTCAAGTTCTTGCATAGCTAAGAACTTGAATTTTCCAAAACACTCGATGGTTTTGCTCTACTGAATTCCTAGTTAGCTTCGATAGATTTTTGGAAAATTTAAGATCATTCTACCGCATTTACTTGTACTCCTCTAGTTAAAATTTTATACGGATGGTGGGGGTACATTTTATATCAAGGACCTTAAAAAGGGAAAATTACATTGAGGTACATACATTTAGCACAAAGGACCATGAAATTAAGCAAGGAAAATAGTCGGGTACGACTCCTTCTCGAGAGAGCAGCTGATCAAGCCATACTCTTCATACTACCTCCTTTTTTTCAAATTAGGACACATATTAGGTTTGGTCAATGCCAATCTTTTATAAAGTTCGACCAACTATATTTATAAACATACTAACTTTTCTAATGAAAAATGCATATAATATAAAAGTATAGTTCATGATGATCTAATAACATTGAATTGATGTCGTATACTTAGTCAAAGTTTATTAAATTTGACTTTGACCAAAGGTAATATGTGTCCTAATTTTGGAAGGAGGGAGTACTACTTGCTTCATGAAAAAAAGGAGCACTCCTCACTTTCGAACCAACTTCTTATAGGTGTTCTTGGCGCTTCCTCTTCCTAGGGTGTGAAATGGAACAAATGGAGGTGGAGTAGTGCGGAGTAGGAAGGCTGGCTTGATAATAATGGTGGGCATCTAATTCCATGGGACATAGTATCAACCAATCCCTTGTCCAACACTTAAATAGCAGTACTAGTAGTACTGCGAATGGCGATCTTTTGAATATCCTCCCCCCGGGATGTTTGTGAAGAAAGTGAAAAGTTCGAAACCGAGAAAGTTTGAATTGCTACTCTACTGTAGTAGTATTACGTTTTGCCGCCAAGGACCAAAATGGTTCCCACCAATAAAGATGACAAACATGCCAGACACATACATGGAGCCACCGACACAAGGCAGGTCGACGCCCGCGTGCAATGCCACGTTGTGGATGAGGGAGAGATCAGCCGGTCGGGATGTGGATGGTGATGAGGCAGTGAAGGAGAGAGAAAACACATTTTTTGCATGCATATATATTGTAAAGGTCCTGAAATTTGCTCTACTCACTGTACCCTATACCTCGTATCCGGAACCCATTGCAGCTTTGCTCTGATATTATACCGCCTTCAAATCCACATTTTTGCTGCTCTCACACTGCCTCCTCTGTGCTCATAGTCTCTTCTTGCTCCCAGAATTTTTTCAACAGGGGGTAACTCCTAGTGGCAATATTGTTTACCATGCCAAGATTCACCCATCTACTCCCAAATATGGAAACATCACCATAAACTATGATGTGGATTATGGCCATCACCTTGGACATCCGGTCTAGCTTCAAACCCAAGAATATTTATAAGTTGCCAGAACTCATGTTTATCATCTTTCATGGCAAGTAGTACACGCAAAACGACGCCATGCACAACTCTTTTTTGTTCTTTCATTATTATCTTTGATTGTTTTTGAAACATGACCAAATTTACCAGCGTGCAAAATCTTGGATTCGTACGTACCGAATATGGGCGTATTATCACGTAAGAATGATGGTCAATTTGTCTTGAAATCCAAGGATGTCCATACATGGTATGCCATAAGATAGTTTTTCAAAAGTTATCCATACTAATGCATGTGTTTTTGCATGGCAACCAGTACACGCAATAGAAAGCCATGTAAAATACTACGCCGAGAGCGGTGCGAGTACATTGTACATTTACATGTACTCCTCTAGTTAAAGCTTTACATAGGTGGTGGGAGTACATTTTACATCAAGGGTCTAAAAAATTAAAATTTACATTGAGGTCCATACATTTAGCACAAAGGACCCAAAAATTAAGAAAAGAAGACAGTCGGGTTTGGCTCCTTCTCGAGAGATCAGTTGATCTAGCCATACTCTTCATACTACTCCCTCTTCAATTGTTTTCAAAATATGGCCAATTTGTCGGCATGGAAATTCTTGGATATAGGATCATCAACATAAAGTATGATGTAGATATGTCCTTGACCTTGGTTGTTCGTCTTGAAATGCAAGAATATTCATACTCGTTGACAACTAAGCTTAAATTCATTTGAATTAAATTTCACCACTTACTTTTAGGTTAGAATTTTACATGGACAGTGGGAGTACATTTTACAGTAAGGACCTAAAAAGGGGAAATTACACTAAGGTCCATACATTTATCATAAAGGACCCTAAAATTAAAAAAGTAAAATAGTCGGCATGTAAATTCTTGGATATGGGATCATCGGCATAAAGTATGATGTAGATATGGCCTTGACCTTGGTTGTTTGTCTTGAAATCCAAGAATGTACATACTCGTTGACAATTAAGCTTAAATTCATTTAAATTTCACCACTTACTTTTAGGTTAGAATTTTACACAGGTGGTGGGAGTACATATTACATAAATGACCTGAAAAAGGGGAAAGTATATAGAGGTCCATACATTTAGCACAAAGGACCCTAAAATTAAGCAAGAAAAATAGTTGGGTTTGGCTCCTTCTCAAGAGAGCAGCTGATCAAGCCATACTTTTCATACTACTTCCTATTTGATTGTTTTCAACATATGGCCAAATCTATCGTCATGCAAATTCTTGGTTAGGAGATCATCTACATAAAGTATGATGTAGATATGGCCTTGACATAGGTTATTCGTGTTGAAATCCAAGAATGTTCATACTCATTGACAACTAATCTTAAAAATGTTTAAATTTCATCATTTACTTTTATGTTAGAACTTTACATGGGCGAAGGGGAGTACATTTTACATCAAGGACCTAACAAAGGATAGTTACATAGAGGTCCATACATTTAGCACAAAGGACCATAAAATTAAGCAAGGAAAATAGTCGGGTTTGGCTCCTTCTCGAGAGAGTAGCTAACCGAGTCATACTTTTCATACTACTTCCTCTTCGATTATTTTCAAAACATGGCCAAATCTGCCGGCATACAAATTCTTGGATATGAGATCATCAACATAAAGTATTATGTAGATATGGGCTTAACCTTGGTCGTTCGGCTTGGAATCCAAGAATGTTCATACTTGTTGACAATTAAGCATAAATTCATTTAAATTTCACCACTTACTTTTAGGTTAGAATTTTACACAAGCGGTGGGAGTACATATTACATCAAGGACCTGAAAAAGGGAAAAGTACATAGAGGTACATACATTTAGCACAAAGGACCCTAAAATTAAACAAGGAAAACAGTCGGATACGGCTCCTTCTCGAGAGATCAGCTGATCGAGCCATACTCTTCAAACTACTTCCTCTTTGATTGTTTTCAAATATGGCCAATTTGTTGGCATGCAAATTTTTGCATATGGGATCATCAACATAAAGTATGATATAAATACGGCATTGACCTTGGTCCTTTGGCTTGAAATCCAAGAATGTTCATACTCGTTGACAACTAAGCTTAAATTCGTTTAAATTCCACCACATACTTTTAGGTTAGAATTTTACACAAGCGGAGGGACTAGATTTTACATCATGGACCTAAAAAGGGAAAATTGCATCGAGGTCCATACATTTAGCATAAAGGACCCTAAAAGGAAGACTTTAGGGTTCAACTCCTTCTCCAGATAGCATCTGATCGAGCCTACTTTTCATACGACTTCCTCTTTGGTTGTTTTCAAAATATGGCCAAATCCGTCGGAATGAAAATTCTTGGATATGGGATCATCAACATAAACTATGATGTAGATATGGCCTTGACCTTGGTTGTTCGGCTTGAAATCCAAGAATGTACACAATCTTTGACAACTAAGCTTAAATTCATTTAAATTTCACCACTTACTTTTAGGTTAGAATTTTACACGGGTGGTGGGAGTACATTTTACATCAAGGACCTAAAAAGGAAAAATTACATCAAGGTCCATACATTTAGCATAAAGGACCCTAAAATTTAGCAAGGAAAAATTTGGGGGCCCCGGATTAATCCTCTGAGAATCCCTGTTATGCATACACCACGATCCCGTGATAAGTCAGTCATGGCACATAACCGACAAGTATCAAAGTAAACATCCATTACTTAAGCAGATACCTATCATACCTTATTTTCCATTAAGGCTACATCATCCAACATCAGCGAAACTTCATCAAGCGTAGAGCCCGAGCCATGCCTTAACCTATAAGCAACTGACTAGGAGAACGTCCTAGCTCCCATAGTCATCATCATCACTTTCTTCTTTGAATCTGACCAGGTTAATAGCTAGGGACAATGCCAGTGAGTACTTTGAATGTACTCGCAAACCACCTTAAGATAATAACAATAGAAGGATATGCAATATGGATGTGGTAGTAGGAGGGCTCCATGAGAGGTTCTTTTCTAAAATAGTTTCTCTCGTAGATATAGCATCTACATATCTTTGATGAATTTATTTGTAAAACCCTTTTGAAAACATTTTGAAGAGTTTGAAAACACTAGGATTGGGTCACCCATTTGTTCTTTCCTTCCGGTCATCCCATGACCAAACTCCTTTCCTCCATTTCCGACCATCCCATGGTCAAAACATTTTCAAAGCCTTTGCTTTTCCGAAATCCTTTTTTAAATCAAAACCAGCACCGCTCTACAACTGCCTTTCCAACTGTCCATGACTGTGGACACGGCTATTCGAATAGATTTGCACTCTATAGAGGTTGTACACTTTGCCCACACCATCCGAGTACCCTGCCCTGATCCCTCATGGACTGTGGGTCGAGTAACAGGTTAAGACCTTCGGAATGCCCACTCTAGTAAAAGCGCCTACCCTATGAGTCGTTCCTCTCAACACCGGGACGTTAGGTACCGAGGACCAACCGGAGCACCTTTTCCACTGCACAAAGTGTGCGCTTTCAATGAGAGGTTCATAGTAACGCCTGGCAGCCTGCAGACCATTCGTTTCTTTGCCTGGTCGAAACTTTGTGGACCATTACAGGAGAAGACCCAGCCTCCAGGGATCGCCATCCCCTGTAGTAGTTGTGAGACAACTCATACCGGAGCAAACAAACTTCGAGTCTAGACCCTTCCCATATAGGAGTAATGTTGTTGCACGAGTTAATTGTTCTAGCAACCTGCAAAGAACCGATGTTTCTGCTTCGAGTCTAGACCCTTCCCAAGGTTTTCAAAGAAAGCATTTTTGTAAACTTTCCTAGGGTCTTCCCAACTTATGTTTCTACTTCAGCTAAAATGGGGTCTCCAAAGGTGGTATGGTATATTATACCATCTACCATACTATGGACAAGTAGGTGTCATCAAGGGGGTTGTACTTAGTAGCACAAATGTGTAATATCTTGGAGGAGCCATGTCAACACCCAGATTTTTAATCCCAGATGCCTGTTATGCCATACCTCGCAATCCCAGGATTACCATTTTTGCGAGACATAACAGATTGATATCACAGTACATCATCCATTACAAACCATAATAAGGTCTTACAAATAAAGGATCTCAGGATCCAGTCTTAATACAAATCAAGCAGCGGAAAAAGAAACGTAGTAGGGGCTCCATCTTCAGAGTCATAGGCAATGTTGACGATGGGAGATGATCCTAGTTGTTGTATACGTCCTACTTTCCATCATCCTGATAGTCCTCCTCATAGTCTGGCCATAGGAATAGCTAGGGACAAAGCCATGAGTACTCTTTAAGTACTTGCAAACTACCACTAACAAGGTAGTTCTAGTAGGAATCTTAATCTCTAGGTTTATTTACAAAAGGCCAAGTTTATCTAAACTGAGTTTAGAAGTAAAGAAAACTAAGTTAAGGTTCTAAATCATTTAAGTGGGAACCTAGTTTTCATATCCAACTCTATTGTGGTAAAGTCAAAGTCATAGTTAACTTCACAAGTCATTTTGAAAACATCTGACGACGGAACAGTATGGCCACTCCAACTATCCATGATCACGCACGCGGCTATTCGAATAGTTTGACACTCTGTAGAGGTGGTATACTTTCACCACAAAATTCGATACATCCGTCAGGGATAACCCTGAATCATCATACTTAGTATGCGGATAATCAATCATAACCTTTCAATTACACACTCTAGTATAGGCACCTCCCCTACGAGCTTGGCCTCCCAACCATGTCCATCTGCCATCCTGGGCACTTCATAGGTGGACATTAACACTCACGAGGTAGCCTCATCTCAACCTATTCTGTGAGGGAACCCATACTAAGGCATATAAACTTCCAACTAAGCCCTACCCAATTTAGGTATTGTGGTTGTACGGTAAAATTGGAATGGTATCGCATCCGAACCCAACCATCAGTTTTTATAAAGGGTTAAGGCTCATGCCTCAACATTTTCATCATCAAACCATTGTGTCTCTCAACACATGTCAAAACATTTAAATAGAATGAATCATCATCCTAAGGTTTTTCTAATCATTTTCACCAAGTATTCCCATCTAAAGTGATCTACTTTTATGCTTAGCACTAGCCACTAAGGTGGAGGGTGTTCACTAATGAGGTGTGCTAATATCCAATCTCATGCCATGGAATGACATATAAATATAACTAGTTAGTCCTAGTTTTATACTCTTTATGCTATCTATCCTATTTTTCCAATGCTCACAAAGCACTAAGTAAAAGCAAAGAACTTTGGTAAAGTAAAATAATAAAGCTTGCAAGTAAAACATGGGATTGGTATAATCAAAGTTATATAACCAAAGCATGCCGAATGCATCTTGCATAGGTTATCAAGTTTGCAAGTGTTAACTTGCATAGTTAACTTGTAGTGCTAGGCTTGCGTTGAGTAGTGTAGTGGTTGAAGGTTTCTTCTTCTTCTTGGTATTACTCCTCCTCCTCGTATCCCGGGTCGGTACTATCGTCTATAAATGAATACAGGGTACACAGTCACCAAACAATACTTAACTAATTCTATTTATCACACTAAGGCTCACACTTGATGATCTAGCATCATCACAATCATCACATGAATTAAAGACTTAATCTTATTTATCTTATTTTAGAAAAGTAATTTATACTTATTGAAAATAATTAAGATTTAATATTCTCCAATTAAAATATGGGATCATGTTGACACATGTCATCACCACATATTCTAATACATGGGAATGTGATTTAAAGTGTTGATCATATTTTATAAAGTTTAAGATTATTATTTAATAGAATTAAAGTGACTAGAAATGCCTATATAGCATTATTTTGGTACTAGTCCAATTTCACTACATACAAACCTAAATATTTTTACATATTTAGATATATCTTATCAAATGTTATTTTTGATAGTTGGAATCAACTCAAAAGCATTTATGGTTGATTTGTGAAAAAGTTTGAAGTTGAAAAGTCTCTGTCTTATTATTTTTACTATAGGTGATCTCTAACTCCAAATGATTTGAATCCAATGGGCTTGGATAGATAATTTAAATACCTTTCTAACAAAATAGGAATCATGCAATTTGGTTTGGTGAATCTCTTTAAATTGATTTTTGAATATACTGATAGAATGTGGTTTTAACTAAATTGGAAAATCCTTATTTGAATTCACAGGCCTGCGCGGGAAACTAAATGGGCTGGCCCAATCTGCACAGCACACCATAGTGGGCTGCTGACAGGGGGGTCCACTATTCAGCGAATCTAACTAACCAAAGTGGTATCTTTAAATCTAGGCCCTACGATTAAAAGACGATCCAACGGCTGTAGTTCATCGTCGACGACGAATAGGTCCGACAAGGTTTAAACCCTAACGGGGCGGTGGGGGGTCGTGTGAGGCTCACCAGGGCTCAAGCTAGGGTCGGTGATGGGAGCGAACGACGTGGTCGACGATGGCAGTTTGAACGGTGGTCGCGGCAGCTCCTGGGGCGGCTTCAATCGACGATGCCCTTCTCCTTCCGCAGTGGCGGGCTCCGGATAAATTCCAGCGAAGCAGCTCTCGCCTTGCTCTGGGGAAGGGTGTGGGAGGCTCAGTAAGGAGTGGGGAGTGTGATGGTGTAGGGAATGGAGGCAGAGGAGGCCTATATTTATCCAACAGCAAAGGGACATTGCTACATGGGCTCGGGCTCGTCGATGACGACGATACATGCGGCTAGCGGCACGAATGAGGGTTCGGGGCGGTGCGGTGTTCCCTGGCGGTCGTCACTGGCTTAATGGCGAGGCACGGGGTAGTCTAGGTTGGTCTGGCGCGTGGGATGCTCTGCGAGGGAGCGGTGGTGTTTGAGATGGCGCACGGGAGCTACTGGTCGCGTAGCGGCGAACAACGATGTCTAGGAGGTGGCTCTGATCATGGCGAGTGTGTGCATGCACGGAGAGAGAGAGAGGCGCGGTCTGTGCGAGCCGGTCGAGTGCGGAACTCTGGCGTGCTCTCGGCATGGTGCAGAGAGATTGGGCGCGGTGCTGCTAGGGTGGTCCTGGGCTTGACTGTGGTCGTGGGATAGACAGGGGTGGCGGTGGACGGTCGCCTGTCTGGTGCGCGTCATGGGCGAGGGCGGCGTGGCCTCTGGTGCTCTGTCCACGGTCGGCCGACGAGTGTGGCTCCGGGCAGCGGCGCACTGGTGCAAAACGGCTAAGGGGGTGCGTGTCTGGTGCTGCTAGACACTGGGGGAGACAGGGGAGTGTAATGGGGGCATTTGGTCTAGTGATCAATGCCCCAAACAGTGAAGTTAGGTAGCTACTAATTAGTGTCTACAAGGTGTTTATCTTAATGGCCGCAAGAAATTTAATTTGAAAATTTTGAATGAAATTTGGTGAGTGTTTGAATCTTATGCTTGAGTGTCTATGGTTGCTTGGAGAAGTCAAGTGGAATTGATTTGAGTGGTATTTGCAAAATGGTGATCTTACCATATGAACTAGATGCAAATTTGAACTATCCTTTAAATAGATTTGAAAATAGTTTTTGTGAGTTTGTAAAGTGGGCCTTGGTTCACTTTTACTTGGTCTAGCAAGGGGTGAAAATAAGTAGAAATGTTTTTGTTAGAAATTCTCTTCTAGGAACACTCAAAGTGGCCTAGTGGTTAACTTTGGTCAAAATGACCATTAGCATATTTAATTCATAATTGATTTCTTTTTCTTCTGATTTTGTTTGTAATTGGCCTAGATGATGTAGCATTCATCTTTAAACCATTTCTCATAATTTGTAGCAATCAAACATGGCAAATTCACTCAATCATACACTAATGCAAATCACACATGCATTCATATAGATTTTTGGAATAAAAGTTTTTGTTAACCCTAAATTTGGGTGATTTGAACTTGATAAACTTGATTAATGTTTTTGGGGTGTTACAAACCTTCCCTCCTTAAACAAAATCTCATCCCGAGATTTAAGAAAAACTAGGAACTAAAGAGATCTAGAAACTCAGTCCTAATGTAATCTTCTCACTCCCAGGTAGCTTCTTCTTCGGTATGGTTGCTCCACTGGATTTTGAGAAACTTGATACTCCGGGTCCTGGTGGTTCTGAAGGCTTCTTCCATAATACGAATGGGCACTTCACGATATGTTAGATCCTTGTTGATATCTATGGCTCGGTGATCGATGTTCTTGAACACTTCGGTCTTCTCCGGAACTTCTAGGCATTTGCGAAGTAACGAGATATGGAACACATCATGGATGGCTGACATCTCATCTGGCAGTTCTAGTTGATAAGATACTTCTCCTCGATGATTCAAAATCTTGAAGGGTCCAATATATCTGGGGGCTAATTTCCCTTTCAATTGAAAATGCTGCATTCCCTTCAAAGGCGATACTTTGAGATACACAAAATCTTCAACATTGAATGTCAGGTCTCGACGTCTCTTGTCAGCATAACTCTTCTGTCTGGATTGGGCGGTCTTGAGGTGCTCATGGACTTTGTGAACCTTCTCTTTGGCTTCTCGTAGGATGTCGGGTCCGAAAATCTGACTCTCTCCTACTTGCGACCAATTCAAGGGGGTACGACACTTTCTTCCATACAGAAATTCAAATGGGGCCATTTGCAAACTGGCTTGATAACTGTTGTTGTATGAGAATTCTGCGAAAGGCAGACAATCTTCTCATTTTGATCCATATTCTAGCACACAATCTCTCAAAATATCTTCTAAGATTTGGTTAACTCTTTCAGTTTTTCCATCGGTCTGCGGGTGATAAGCTGTGCTGAAGTTCATCTTGGTTCCTAATCCTTCTTGGACCTTGTCTCAAAATCTTGAGGTAAATTGGGTTCCTCGATCTGACACTATGGTCTTAGGGGTTCCATGCAAACTGATGATTCTAGCAATGTATAGTTCTGCTAGCTTCGAACTCTGGTAGGTGGTCTTGACAGGTATAAAATGGGATACCTTGGACAGTCTATCAACTATGACCCAAATAGAGTCACTTACACTACTAGAAGTAGGTAAACCGATGATAAAGTCCATTCTGACAGAATCCCATTTCCTTTCTGGAATCTGCAATGGTTGCAAAAGTCCTGCGGGTCTCTGATGTTCCGCTTTGACTCTCTGACAGATATCACACTTGGCTATGTAGCTTCCGATTTCTCTCTTCATCTTGTGCCACCAAAATTGCTCCTTCAAATCTTGATACATCTTTGTTCCTCCGGGGTGGATAGAATAAAGAGTATCATGAGCTTCCTACATGATAACTTGCTTCAGCTTGGAATCTGCTGGCACACAGATATGTCCTTTGTACCACAAAACTCCTTCTTCATCTTCGGTGAATCCGGGTACCTTTCCTGTATCGATACGACGCTTGATTCCGTGGATACTTTCATTTCCTTTCTGCGCCTCCTTGATCTGACTGATCAAAGTGGGCTGAAGTTCAATGCTAGCTAAAAATCCTTTGCTAACTAGCTTTGTTTTAAACTGCTCCAACTCTTCATGCAAACTTGGCTAGGCTTTTTTTATCATGGTGGTTAATCTACACGGCAATCTGCTAAGAGCATCCGCTACCACATTGGCTTTGCCGGTGTGATAGTGAATGTCAAGGTCATAATCCTTGATTAACTCTATCCATCTCCTTTTCCTCATATTCAGCTCCTTCTAGGTGAAAATATACTTCAGGCTCTTGTGATCTGAATAAATCTCACAGTGGTTACCCATAAGGTAATGACGCCATGTCTTCAATGCTAAAACTACAGCTGATAGTTCAAGGTCATGGGTAGGGTAGTTTTTTCTCAGGCTGCTTCAGTTGTCGGGACAGATACACTATGACTTTTCCTTCTTGCATCAACACACATCCGAGACCAATCTTGGATGCATCACAATACACATCAAAAGGTTTCTTGATATCCGGCATAATCAAGATTGGGGCTGAAATCAATCTCTTGTTGAGCTCTTGAAAACTTTCTTCACATTTATCTGTCCATTCAAACTTCTTATCTTTCTTCAACAATTGGGTCATCGGTCCTGCGATGATCGAAAATCCTTCAATGAACTTGCGGTAATATCCCGCTAATCCGAGAAATGCACAGACTTGGGTTTGAGTGGTTGGGGCTTCCCATTCTTCAACATCTTTGATCTTCGTGGGATCGACAGCGACTCCTCCTGCCGACACAATATGTCCTAGGAATCCTACTTCCTTCAACCAGAACTCACATTTGCTAAACTTGGCATACAACTGATGCTCTCTAAGGGTTTCAAGGATGGTTCTCAGGTGTAGCTCGTGGTCTTCTTTTGACTTGGAATAGATCAGAATATCTTCGATAAAAACAACGACAAACTTATCTAGGAAGTTCATAAAAATCTTATTCATGAGATTCATGAAATAAGCGGGGGCATTGGTTAATCCAAAAGACATGACCATATACTCATACAATCCATATCTGGTGGTAAAGGCGGTCTTTGGAATATCCGTTGCACGAATATTGAGTTGATGATAACTAGTTCTAAGATTAATCTTAGAGAACACTCTGGCACCAGTCAACTGGTCAAACAGATCCTTTATCTTTGGCAGTGGGTACGTGTTCTTGATGGTGACATCATTCAGCTTCTGGTAATCCGTGCACAAACGGTTACCTCCATCTTTCTTATCCACAAACAAAATAGGCGATCTCCATGGCGATACGCTTGGTTGAATCAGACCTTTCTCCAGCATAGCATCAAGTTGTTTCTTCAACTCCACTAATTTAGATGGGTTCATACTATAAGGTCTCTGAGCTATGGGTCCAGTTCCAGGAATTAGTTCAATGATGAACTCGATATCCCGATCTAGGGGCATACCGGGCAATTCATCTAGGAATACGTCAGGGTATTCACAGACTACTCTGACTTGGTCCAGGGTTTGTTGGGCTAGACCCTTATTGCATTTCAATTGACGGGGCAATGTCTCAGATACATGCTCTACTGATACTCCAGAGCTACTGGCCATGGTTATGGCTTCCTTGGCACAGTCGATTAATCCTTTATGTTTCGACATCCAATCCATTCATAGTACTACTTCCAAACCTTTGGTTCCAAGTACTATTAGAATGGCATAAAAATCTATCCCATGGATTCTGATAGGTACAGCCTTGCAAATTTTTCTAGCTTTGGTGGTTGAACTAGGTATTTGAACTATCATAACATGCTTCAATTTTGTTGGTTGAATCTTACTAGTGCATGCAAATTCTTCTGTAACAAACGAGTGTGATGCTCCAGAATCAAACAACACTCTTGCAAGTACTGAGTTAACAGAAAACATACCTAGCACAACATCAGGCGCTTCCTGAGCTTCTTCAGCATTCATGTGGAACAGACGGACATTGCGGTTGAGCGAGTTCCCTGGGGCAAATCTCCTTCCAGGCTGAACACGGCGTTGCTGCTGAGCGTCTGCATTCACATTGGTGGCTGCTGCAAGCTTCTTGGGACACTCGTTGGAGTAGTGAACCTTGAGTCCATTTTCAAAGCAAGTAATCTGGGACTTGTCTTTTGCTACAACAGGCACATCATTGCTTCTAGTCCTTGGGGCAGTATTGTTGTTGTTGTTGTTGGACTTGGGTGGTGCATGGTTGAAGTTATTAGAGTTGTCGGGGTTGTTGTTATGGTTTCCTCTAGACTTCAGGTTTCCTCCGCTACAATTGGGATAGCTTGGACGGGACATAGGGGGTCTGTTGTTTCTTGGGGCATATCCTGTAGACGGGTTGGGGGATACTTCTGGGTATGGTGGGATCCAGTCTGGTGCATCATGCGATTCTTGCGGTTGTCATTGGCTTGGTTTATCTTCCCTTCCATCTGAATGGCAGAGTCTACTAGCTCTTCTAGGTCTCCAAAATGGATGTTGACTAACACAGTCTACATCTCATCATGCAATCCATTCAGGAATCTTTCCTGATTCTTTGCTTTGGTGTTGATCTCATTAGGGGCATACCTAGCTAATGGCAAAAATTTGTCACGGTACTCAACTACCGTCATGCTTCCTTGCTTCAGTTCCCTGAACTCATCCCTCATCCTGGTGACCAAACCTTGGGGCACATGAGTCCGGCTGAACTTGATCTTGAATGCTTCCCAAGTCATCATCTAATCGTCGTTCATGGTATGGGTGCTATTCCACCCGGCTCTTGCATCTCCTGCTAGATAATGTGTGGCAAACAGTACCTTCTCATTGGCTTCAGCTCCTGCGACCTCCAGGTTGTTCTCCATGGTTTGCAGCCAGTCATCAGCATCTAAGGGATCCTCAGACTTATTAAAGATAGGTGGGTTGGTATTCTAAAAGTTCGTAAGCTTGGATCCATGGTGACCTGGTTTCTGTGACCTTGGTTATTGTGGGCCATCTGAGCTATCTGTTGAAGAGTGGCTAGGTTGGATTGGCGTTCGGCTCTACTAGATTCATGGTCAGAAACTAGCATTTGTAGAATATGCAGCATCGGGTCCTGCGATGAGCTGCTTCCTCCAGGATTTCCACGAGTCATCTGAAGATTGAGATAGATAATGAGATAAGAGGGAAATTTCTAAGGTTCATGGTTTTGTTTCAAAAGCTTTAAACTTTGAGTTTGACTCAGGTTTGGCAAACTAACAACTTCTTCTCATTCATTCATTCAAACCACACCATACAAACACACACCACACACATATAGAAAACAGATGGTTTTAAGAACCATTCTATGAAACTACGATACAGTGGGATCGGTACAACTCATTCCTACGATAGTGATAAAGTGCATCTAATAATCATCAATGAATTCGGAATCATCATCATCAGTGTGGAACTCCATGGCATCATCCTCCAGGTAGTCGTTGTCATCACTAAGGTAAGAGTAAAGATCTCCCTGGATATCTTCACCTTCCTCCTCCTCCTTTGCTTCAAGCTGGACTTCCTATTCACGGATGGTCTTCTCGAGAGCAGCCACCTTCTTGCGAAGACGATCGATGGTGTGATCCTTCGTGTCATGCTGACGACAAAGTGATTGGTGCTCCTTGGCGAGAATGGCGAGAGTCTAGTCCTTCTTGACGGCAATGGCAAGGTTATGGTTGGTGTAGGCTCGAGCGTTGTCCAATTCCTTTTGCCTATCATACAACATGAAGTCAAGATTTTCCACCTGGTGCTTCAGCTCTAGGTGTCCTGGCATCTCCAAGGGCATTCCCATAGAATCACGCCTTGCGAAGTGAGCAAAGCGAGTTCCCTGGATCAAGTTGATGTTTTTTCGACACAGATGGGCAAGAGCTTCATGCATAGCCCTGGCTAATCCATCTAGCCAGTTGTTCCCACGCAAGGTGAATTTAATCTTCTCAGAAGTGGGTGCTTCCATCTTGCCTCTAAGATCTACAACTATCAGCCATTGTAGATCTCCTCCTATGTGATTGTTGAGTTGGGCCCCGAAGAATTCCGGATGCAGGCACTCAAGATACTCTAACAGTGCATCTAGATCCCTCTCAAAGATCAGTTGGCCTCCATTGCCCAACTGGTGGAACATGCAATACTGGACTTCCATCTATAAGAATTTAGGATGAGTAAGTTAGTGAGGTGATCAAGTGTGTCAAATTTTATGTAGGAATGCAAGAATTTTTGAGGAACATGATTTTTTTTGAAAGAATCAAGGATAAGAGTGGGAATAGGTTTTCATAAATACTCACTTCTTTGGTTTTGAAACTAACTTTTTGTTCGGGCGTCCGTTCTAACTAGGGTCTCCTACGGTCAGGATGGCTCTAATACCAACTTGTCAACACCCAGATTTTTTATCCCAAATGCCTGTTATGCCATACCTCGCAATCCCAGGATTACCATTTTTGCGAGACATAACAGATTGATATCACAGTACATCATCCATTACAAACCATAATAAGGTCTTACAAATAAAGGATCTCATGATCCAGTCTTAATACAAATCAAGCAGCGGAAAAATAAACATAGTAGGGGCTTCATCTTCAGAGTCATAGGCAATGCTGACGATGGGAGATGATCCTAGTTGTCGTAGACGTCCTGCTGTCCATCATCCTGATAGTCCTCCTCATAGTCTAGCCACGGGAATAGCCAGGGACAAAGCCATGAGTACTCTTTAAGTACTCGCAAACTATCACTAACAAGTAAGGTAGTTCTAGTAGGAATCTTAAGCTCTAGGTTTATTTGCAAAAATCCAGGTTTATCTAAACTGAGTTTAGAAGTAAAGAAAACTAAGTTAAGGTTCTAAATAATTTAAGTGGGAACCTAGTTTTCATATCCACAACTCTGTTGTGGTAAAATCAAAGTCATAGTTTACTTCAAAAGTCATTTTGAAAACATCTGACGAAAGAATAGTATGGCCACTCAAACTATCCATGACCAAGGACATGGCCATTCGAATAGTTTGACACTCTGCAGAGGTGGTACACTTTCACCACAAAATTCGATACATCCGTCAGGTATAACCCTGAATCATCATACTCAGTATGCGGATAATCAATCATAACCTTTCAATTACACACTCTAGTATAGGCACATCCCCTATGAGCTTGGCCTCCCAGCCATGGCCATCTGCCATCCTGGGCACTACATAGGTGGACATTCACACTCACGAGGTAGCCTCAGCTCAACCTCTTCCGCGAGGGAACCCATACTAAGGCATATAAACTTCCGGCTAAGCCCTACCCAATTTAGGTATTGTGGTTGTACAGTAAAATTGGAATGGTATTGCATCCAAACCCAACCATCGGTTTTATAAAGGGTTAAGGATCATGCCTCAACATTTTCATCATCAAACCATTGTGTCTCTCAACACATGTCAAAACATTTCAATAGAATGAATCATCATTCCAAGGTTTTCATAATCATTTTCACCAAGTATTCCCATCTAAAGCGATCAACTTTTATGCTTAGCACTAGCCACTAAGGTGGAGGGTGTTCACTAATGAGGGGTGCTAATCTCCAATATCATGCCATGGAATGACATCTAAATATAACTAGTTAGGCCTAGTTTTATACTCTTTATGCTATCTATCCTATTTTTCCAATACTCACAAAGCACTAACTAAAAGTAAAGAACTTTGGTAAAGTAAAAGAATAAAGCTTGCAAGTAAAACTTGGGATTGGTATAATCAAAGTTATATAACCAAAGCATGCCTAATGCATCTTGCATAGGTTATCTAGTTTGCAAGTGTTAACTTGCATAGTTAACTTGTAGTGCTAGGCTTGCATTGAGTAGTGCAGTGGTTGAAGTTTTCTTCTTCTTCTTCTTGGTAGTACTCTTCCTCCTCGTATCCCGGGTCGGTACTATCGTCTATAAATGAATACGGGGTACACAATCACCAAACAATACTTAACTAATTCTATTTAGCACACTAAGGCTCAAACTTGATGATCTAGCATCATCACAATCATCAAATGAATTAAAGACTTAATCTTATTTATCTTATTTTAGAAAAGTAATTTCTACTCACTGAAAATAATTAAGATTTAATATTCTCCAATTAAAATATGGGATCATGTTGACACATGTCATCACCACATATTCTAATACATGGGAATGTTATTTAAACTATTGATCATATTTTATAAAGTATAAGATTATTATTTAATAGAATTAAGGTGACTAGAAATGCCTATATAGCATTATTTTGGTACTAGTCCAATGTCACTACATACAAACCTAAATATTTTTACATATTTAGATAGATATTATCTAATGTGATTTTTGAGAGTTGGAATCAACTCAAAAGCATTTATGGTTGATTTTCAAAAAATGTTTGAAGTTGAAAAAGTCTTTATCTTATTATTTTTACTATAGGTGATCTCTAAGTCCAAATGATTTGAATCCAACGGCTTAGATAGATAATTTAAATACCTTTCGAACAAAATTGGGATCATGCAATATGGTTCAGTGAATCTCTTTGAATTGATTTTTGAATCTACTGACAGAATGTGGTTTTAACTAAATTGGAAAATCCTTATTTGAATTCATAGGCCTGCTGAATCTAAAACAATCCAATCTGGCAGACAAAGACAACCTGACAGCAATGTGTGACAGGGGGGTTCCACTAGTCATCGACTCTAACTAATCGAAGCGGTATCTTTGAATCTAGGCCCTATGATTAAAAGACGATCCAATGGCTGAAGTTCATTGTCGATGACGAATAGCTCCGGCGAGGTCTAAACCCTAACGTGGCGGTTGGGGGTCGTGTGAGGCTCACCAGGGCTCCAGCTAGGGTCGGCGATGGGGCGAACGACGTGGTCGACGATGGCGGTTCGAACGATGGTCGCGGCAGCCCATGGGGCAGCTTCAATCGACGACGCCCTTCTCCTTCTGCAGCAGCGGGCTCTAGCTAAATTCCGGTGAAGCGGCACTCGCCTTGCTCCGGGGAAGGGTGTGGGAGGCTCAGTGAGGAGTGGGGAGTGTGATGGTGTGGAGAATGGAGGCGGAGGGGGCCTCTATATATACACCGGCGAAGGGACATTGTGGCATGGGCTCGGGCTCGGGCTCATCGGTGATGAGGATACAAGCGGCTAGCAGCGCGGCTGAGGGTAGGGGGCGGTGCGTTCTTGTTGGCCCAAAATATATCGAGCTCGTTGGGGAACCCCAAGAGGAAGGTATGATGAGCACAGCAGCAAGTTTTCCCTCAGTTATGAAACCAAGGTTATCGAACCAGTAGGAGCAAGGAAACACCTCCAAGGTGTTGTTTCCAACTTGGAATCCTGCACAACACAACCATAGAACCTTGCCCCCAACTTACAATGAGGTTATCAATCTCACCGGTTTTGCTGAAAACAAAGGATTAAACGTATAGCGTGGAAGAAAGTAAAAGCTTGCAGAAAGTAAAAAGAAAACTGTAAACAGTTGTAGGTTGATGGTAAAAGAAAGGATTGGGGTCCATAGTTCACTAGTGTTGGTTCTCCTTAAGATAGATGACATGTTGGGTGAACAAATTACAGGGGGGAAATTGACAAACATCGAGAAAGCATACATGCATATACTAATCATCTTGAATCCTATGAGATTTGGTTGGGCATGACAACATTATACATAGATCGTAATCCAACTACATCTATGACTAATAATCCACCTTCAAGTTATCAATCCGAACCCCCTCCAGTATTAAGTTGAAAGCAATAGATAATTGCATTATGCATTACGTGTAAAGTAAACAATACGATTGTTCTATGAACAAAGGATTGTTGTTTTGTCCCTAGTAGCAACAGCACATCTAGTACCTTAGAGATTTCTGTCACTTCCCAGATTACTAGAGGCATGAACCCACTATCGAGCATAAATACTCCCTCTTGGACTTGCTAGCATCTACTTGGCCAAGATATCTACTAACAACGGAGAGCATGCAAGATCACAAATAACAAAGACATGATAGAATCAATAAGCAATCTGAAATAGCATCTCAATATCCTTCGGATCCCCACAAAAACAACATGTATGATTACAAATAGATGATCTTGATCATGAACGAAGCTCACAAGATCTAAACATGGTAGCACAAAGGAGAAGAACCACCCATCTAGCTACTACATGGACCCGTAGTCCAAGGATGAACTACTCACGCATCACACCGGAGGTTTGCATGATGATGAAGAAGGCCTCCAGGGTGAATTCTCCCCTCCGGCATGGTGCCGGGAAGAGCTTCAGATACCTCCTGATCTAGGGATGGAGATGACGGCGGATATAGACCGTTTCGTGGAATTTTGATCGGGTACTTAGGGTTTCTGTATCAGAGGCATCTTATACGCGAAAGCGAAGGCCGAGGGGGTGCCCTAGGCGGCCACACCACCCCCTGGAGCGCACCAGGCCTAGCCGCGTGGCCAGGTGGTGTGGGCGGCCCCTGGCCCCTCTCCGTCTCGTATTCTGGCTCTGTGCCCCCCTCGGTGAAATATTGACTTTGTCTTTTGTCCCGTCCAATTCCGAGAATATTCATTTTCTGACTTTCCTGGAACCAAAAATAGTAGAAAACAGGCGACTGGCACTGTGGCATCTTGTTAATAGGTTATTCCAAGAAAGTGTATAAAAAGTACTCCAAAGTGTGGACAAAACATAAGAAATTAGATATAAACCAAGCATGGAACATCAAAAATTGTTGATACGTTAGCAACGTATCAAAATGCCCAAGCTTAACTCCTGCTCGTCCTCGAGTATGTAAGTGATAAAAAGAAAGAATTTTTTTTGAGGTGACATGCACCATCATAAACTTGATCAAAGTATTTGTAAAACATTGATAGCTGGGATCATAGTACTTCAACATAGCATGAAAGATAAAGTTCTAATAATAAGACATAGCAACTATGTTGTAACATGAAAAGGCACAAACAAAATATTCATGAATAACAATGCTTTGCAAGACGTTTGTTTGTTTCACATAAAGAAAACATAGCATTGTGGCATTTAGCTTGTCCCTCATAATGTACCAAATCATAATTGCATAGGACACCTTCAAAGTTTATAAGGGTGACTAGATACAAATAGTTTAAGAACAAGCAATATCAAAGTTATGCATCAATCAACAAGTCTTGGGACAATGCACATTAAACTAAGAATGGCCACTATGCTCTCTCAATAGGTGCATGAAGATAGAAGGTGGAGACTCAATATAAAAGTGGAAGAAAGGCCTTCATAGAAGGAAGTAGGGATTCAAGTTTCATAAACAGCTTCCAAAAATTATGGTACTTATTAGCTTTCAGCTCTCATTGCCCCTATCATAAGCATATTGAAGTGATTAAGGTTAAAGTGAACAAACTATGGAGTATATGATTGACAAAGTATAAGTTGGAAATCTCATGTCCCTTGAATATGAGGACCTCTCCTCATGCTACTCAAGTTTAGTTACCGGTAAGTTCTTGTCATAGTAAGTACATGTGTATCATAGAGAACCGCCAACGGGGTACCCCTTTCCCGATGATACAAAAGAATCCCCATATCAAAATGACAAGGCAAGCAGACAACGAGCATCTCGGCAATATTCTTATTTACCATGGGAAAATGGTGCTTTTTTCTCTCTTTCCTCTTTTCTCATATCTCTTTTTTTCCTTTTTCTCTTTTTCTCAATCTCTATCTCTTTTTTAATAAGAAGAATGCTTCATAGATTGCTCATTATGGTTACGCTGCAGGTTTCCACCATGATTAGGCATGGATTAGACCGGCGACCCAGGTGTTTCTCTAACACACATACATAACTCCATGGACTTACAACCTGCCCTTTCATTTCACACCAACGACATCCATAGACAAAAGAGCATGATATCAACTAGGTACAAAGTACAAGTGCAATGTTGAAAGAGTTCCCCATGATAGCATGGTTCTGCTAATCCCCAACGTATAAGTGCAAGCATATACAACATAGACGACACAATGGTTCAAGTTTATTAAGGGCAAGAAAAGTAAAGTGTGCCATCAAGTTCGTGAGAGCTTTAATCACTAGTTTTCTGATAACAAGTTTAATTCGAAAGGTAGGTAAAAACATGATATACTTGGAATAGCAAATGCTAATAGGTAGGTATGGTGGACTCTTTGGAATAAATTGGTTTTATTTGGAGTTGGATGCATGAATGGAAGTCATACTTGGTTATGGAGGCTAGCAAAAGACTGGGAGCGACCAACTAAGAGAGCAATAATGGCCATAATCATGCAAAGCGACAAAACATCATTAATCAAAGCATAAAGTGATATTACAAGTCGAAAACTAAAGGATCATAGAGGCTATGGTGAATTGGGATAGTCATAACATGATGTGAGCATGCGCCAAGTCAACCCAAATAAAGCATCAAAGGAGAATACCAGAATACTATGCTTTAATATGCTAAAACAACGCATGATTCTTTCAAGGCACATTAAGCAATATAAATTGTTTGTAACATGTCATGCTACAGCAAAAATCACTAAGCATAAAGCCAAAACAATACTAAGCATGACATGACAAAGCATAGTCCACAGTCAAAAACAAGCTCCTCTTACCATTTAAGCATTAACTTTTCCTACTCTTTTCCAATCCAAACCAACCTATTTGAAAACTAATGTATGAAATAGGGGGTCCAACCAATTTATTCAAGCAAACTAAGAAAACCAAGCAAATGAAAACGAAAAAAAAATGAATACGCTCCATGAACAACACAACTGTGCATGAAACAATAAAAATGAAGTGTCTGGAAGAACCTGAGATTTTTATTGAGGAAGAAAGGGATGCCTTGGGCATCCCCAAGCTTTGACGCTTGTACTTCTTGGATATTTCTTGGGGTGACACGGGGTGGCATCCCCAAGCTTGAGCTTTAGTCCATTCTTCATCTCATTACATCATTCTCTCCATACACCTGAAATTTTTCCTTCATACAAAACTTCACACAATCTTTATTAGCAACATTAGTGCACTCAAGATAATAAGTCTTTGGGTTCAGTTTCAACACCAATAAAACTTCCATTAAAACACAAGCTACTATAGCACTTCCCTTGAAAAGCTCAATTCCAAAAAGAGAACTCAAAAAGGAACCAACAAGAAGCAAATGCAAATAATGGCAGAAATCTGTCAAAACAGACCAGCAGGTAAAATCCAATTTTGTGAAGACCTTCTGTTGATCAAATCGAAAAGTGTTGAACTAACGAAAGTTAGATAACAACCTGGGGCAAAACCACAAAAATTCACACCTAAAAACAACCTACAGAGATTTTACACGAATGTTTACAGTGAAGCACAAAAATCTGTTTTGGGACAGCAACTTTCCCAAGCATTACTTCTCTCTCATTAGAGGTTACTCTTGGCACAAAAAGCAAATAAAAAGGATAAGGAGCGGTTATTACTGAGGTAATAACTTCCAAGACTCATCTAAACCTTTTGGGTTATCTCCCAATAAGTACTTTTCTTTAACGCCTTTAAGTTAGGTAGAAGAAGCGAGAAAAGCATCAAGTGTTCTCAAATGAAGAAGCATTAAGAGCAAATTTTGTTTTCATAGGAGAGGCAAAAGGAATCTTCTCTCTCTTCTTAGGGAAGTGTTCTATACCTTTCTTGAGTGGTAGTTGATATTTAATGGTGCCTTCTTTCATATCAATAATGGCACCAACTGTTCTAAGAAAAGGTCTTCCCAAAGTAATAGGACAAGAAGCATTGCATTCAACATCCAAAACATAGAAATCAACAGGGACATAAGCATTGTTAACCATAATAAGAACATCATTAATACTCCCCATGAGTTTATTTTTAGAATTATCTTCAAGTGGGACATTGAAATAACACTCTTCCAATGGTGGCAAATCAAGCATATCATAAATCCTTCTAGGCATAATAGAAACACTACTATCAGGATCACATAAATATTTGAAATCAAAATACTTCACTTTCATATTAATGATGGGTTCCCAACCATCTTCTAGTTTCATAGGAATAGAAGCTTTATGTTTCATCTTTTCTTCTTTAATTTTTATGAGGGCATCAGTAATGTGTTTTGTAAAGGCCATATTCATAGCACTAGCATTAGGACTTTTAGCAAGATTTTGTAGGAACTTAATTACTTCGGAGATATTGCAACCATCAAGATCAAAATCATAATTATCATCTAAAGTAGTAGAGCTATTACTAGCTTCAACACTAGTGGTAGTGATAGTAGAAACACTAATATTTCTAGCAATTTCATCTTCTCTTTCCCACTTAGCATGCAACTCAGCTAATAGTCTAACATTTTCATCAATTCTAACTTGTATGGCATTAGTAGCAGCAAAGGGATTTTCAATAGTTTCAGGTTTAGCAGCCATTTTATTAAAAGAAGATTGTGCTTCGGCCAATGATGCTATATTTCTTTCAGCATTAGAGAGTTTTTCCTCAATAGTTTTATTAAAAGCAGTTTGTTTACTAATAAAATATTTAAGCATAACTTCAATTTCATAGGGATCACTCCTATTATTGTTGTAGGAATTTCCATAAGCATTGCCATAATTGGGAGGATATGGCCTATAGTTATTATTACCAAAATTATTCCTGTAGGTATTGTTGCTAAAATTATTATTTCTTATAAAGTTCACATCAACTTGCTCTTCTTGAGCAACCAAAGAGGCTAAGGGAACATGATTTGGATCAATATGAGCTTTCCCTTAACAAGGATAGACATAATAACATCAATTTTATCACTCAAGGAGGAGGTTTCTTCAACAAAAATTACCTTCTTACCTTGTGGAGCTCTCTCAGTGTGCCATTCAGAATAGTTAACCATCATATTATCCAGAAGCTTTGTTGGAGCACCCAAAGTAATGGTCATAAAGGTACCTCCAGCAGCAGAATCCAGTAGATTTCTTGAAGAATAGTTCAATCCTGCATAAAAGGTTTGGATAATCATCCAAGAAGTTACTCCATGAGTGGGACAATTCTTTACCAAAGATTTCATTCTTTCCCAAGCTTGAGCAACATGTTCATTATCAGATTGTTTAAATTTCATTATTTCACTTCTCATAGATATAATCTTAGCAGGAGGATAGTATTTTCCAATGAAAGCATCTTTGCATTTAGTCCAAGAATCAATACTATTTCTAGTTAGGGATTGCAACCATTCTTTAGCTTTTCCTCTCAAAGAGAAAGGAAACAATTGAAGCTTAATAATATCCCCATCTATATCCATATGCTTTTGCATCTCACAAAGTTCAACAAAGTTATTTAGATGAGCAGCAGCATCTTCAGTACCAATACAAGAAAATTGTTCTCTCATAACAAGATTGAGTAAAGTAGGTTTAATTTCAAACGAAGTAGCTTCAGGAACAGGTGGAGCAATAGGTGTGCACATGAAATCATTATTGTTGGTGCTAGTGAAGTCACATAACTTAGTGTTTTCAAGAGTAGTCATTTTTTCTATTTTTAATAAAGAAAGCAAACTAGTACAACTAATTTTTTTGTGTTTTTGATAAAGAAACAAGCAAACGAAGCAAAAATAAACAAAGCAAAACAAATAAAACAAAGTAAAGAGATTGGTTATGAGGGACTCCCCTTGTGAAGATGTCCTTGACTCCCCGGCAATGCTGCCAGAAAAAGTTGCTTGTTGGCCCAAAATATATCGAGCTCGTTGGGGAACCCCAAGAGGAAGGTATGATGAGCACAGCAACAAGTTTTCCCTCAGTTATGAATCTAAGGTTATCGAACTAGTAGGAGCAAGGAAACACCTCCAAGGTGTTGTTTCCAACTTGGAATCCTGCACAACACAACCACAGAACTTTGCCCCAACTTACAGTGAGGTTGCCAATCTCACTGGTTTTGCTAAAAACAAAGGATTAAACATATTGTGTGGAAGAAAGTAAAATCCTGCAGAAAGTAAACAGAAAACAGTAAACAATTGTAGATTGATGGTAAAAGAAAGGATCGGGGTCCATAGTTCACTAGTGGTGGTTCTCCTTAAGATAGATGACATGCTGGGTGAACAAATTACAGCGGGGCAATTGACAAACATCGAGAAAGCATACATGCATATACTAATCATCTTGACTCCTATGAGATTTGATTGGGCATTACAACATTATACATAGACCGTAATCCAACTGCATCTATGACTAATAATCCACCTTCAGGTTATCAATCCGAACCCCTTCCAGTATTAAGTTGCAAGCAATAGATAATTGCATTACGCATTGCGTGTAAAGTAAACAATACGATTGTTCTATGAACAAAGGATTGTTGTTTTATCCCTAGTAGCAACAACACATCTAGTACCTTAGAGATTTCTGTCACTTCCCAGATTACTAGAGACATGAACCCACTATCGAGCATAAATACTCCCTCTTGGAGTTGGTAAGATCTACTCGGCCAAGGTATCTACTAACAACGGAGAGCATGCAAGATCACAAATAATAAAGACATGATAGAATCAATAATCATTCTGAAATAGCATCTCAATATCCATCGGATCTCCGCAAACACAACATGTATGATTACAAATAGATGATCTTGATCATGAACGGAGCTTAGAAGATCTATACATGGAGCACAAAGGAGAAGAACCACCCATCTAGCTACCACATGGACCCGTAGTCCAAGGATGACCTACTCATGCATCACACCGGAGGCTTGCTCAGTGATGAAAAAGGCCTCCAGGGTGAATTCTCCCCTTCGGCAGGGTCCCGAGAAGAGCTTCAGATCCCTCCCGATCTAGGGATGGAGATGATGGTGGCTACAGACTCTTTCGTGGAATTTTGATAGGGTACTTAGGGTTTCTGTATCGGAGGCATATTATAGGCGAAAGAGGAGGCCGAGGGGGTGCCCTAGGCAGCCACACCACCCCTTGGTGTGAGCCAGGCCTGGCCGCGCGGCCAGGTGGTGTGGGAGGCCCCTGACCCCTCTCCGTCTCATATTCTGGCTCCATGTCCCCCTCGGTGAAATATTGACTTTGGCTTTTGTCCCGTCCAATTCCGAGAATATTCATTTTCTGACTTTCCTGGAACCAAAAACAGCAGAAAATAGGCAGCTAGCACTGTGGCATCTTGTTAATAGGTTAGTCCAAGAAAGTGTATAAAAAGTACTCCAAAGTGTGGACAAAACATAAGAAAGTAGATATAAACCAAACATGGAACATCAAAAATTATATATATGTTAGCAACGTATCAGTGCGGTGTTCCCTGGCGGTCGTCACTAGCTTAATGGCGAGGCACGGGGGGTCTAGGTTGGTCGGCTCGTGCGATGCTCTGCGCGGGAGCGGTGGTGTTCGAGACGGCGCACGAGAGCTACTGGTCGCGCGGCGGCGAACAGGGGTGTCTGAAAGGTGGCTGTGATCATGGCGAGTGTGCGTGTGCGCGGAGAGAGCGAGGCACGGTCCGTGCGAGCCGGTCAGGTGCGGCGCTCTAGTGCGCTCTCGGCACGGCATAGAGAGATTGGGAGTGGCGCTGCTAGGGTGGTACAGGGCTTGGCTGTGGTCGTGGGCTAGACAGGGGTGGCGGTGGACGGTCGCCTGTCTGGTGCGCTTCGTGGGTGAGGGCGGCATGGTCTCTAGCGCTTTGTGCACGGTTGGCCGACCAGTGTGGCTCCGGGCGGCGGTGCACTGGTGCAAAACGGCTAAGGGGGAGCGTGTCTTGTGTTGCTAGACACTGGGGAAGACAGGGGGAGTGTAATGGGGGCAATTGGTCTAGTGATCAATGCCCCAAACTATGAAGTTAGGCAACTGTTAATTAGTGTCTGCAAGGTGTTTGTCTTAATGGCCGCAAGAAATTTAATTTGAAAATTTTGAATGAAATTTTGTGAGTGTTTGAATCTTATGCTTGAGTGTCTATGGTTGCTTGGAGAAGTCAGGTGGAATTGATTTGAGTGGTTTTTGCAAAATGGTGATCTTACCATATGAACTAGATTCAAATTTGAACTGTCCTTTAAATAGATTTGAAAATAGTTTCTGTGAGTTTGTAAAGTGGGCCTTGGTTCACTTTTACTTGGTCTAGCAAGGGGTGAAAAGAAGTAGAAACGTTTCTGTTAGAAATTCTCTTCTAGGAACACTCAAAGTGGCCTAGTGGTTAACTTTGGTCAAAATGACCATTAGCTTATTTAATTCATAATTGATTTCTTTTTATTTTGATTTTGTTTGTAATTGGCCTAGATGATGTAGCATTCATCTTTAAACCATTTCTCATCATTTGTAGCAATCAAACATGGCAAATTCACTCAATCATACACTAATGCAAATCACACATGCATTCATATAGATTTTTGGAATAAAAGTTTTTGTTAACCCTAAATTTGGGTAATTTGAACTTGATAAACTTGATTAATGTTTTTGGGGTGTTACAAGCCAAGCCACTACACGATATAGATCATCATAATATAGAATAATGTAGTTTGCATAAACAGTTTGCATAAGTAAAAATGTAGGACAAGGATTATGAGCAAGAAGGTTGCTTGCCTGTGATCAACAATATGGCAATATGTCCCTGGACTTCTTCTTAGAAATCCATAATATCCAATAATAACAATCTTCTTCAGGCCTTCGATAGAATTGCAACTATCATCATCAAAGAGGATATATGCAAGCAAAGAGAGCCACAATCAACACAAGGAATACAAACATCATTACAATACAGAAATCAAACATTCAACACATCATTCACTTTAGTAGATTTTTGATGGATTGAGCTTGTTGCAAATGGAAATAATGGGAAAGCATCTAGGAAACTTCTTTTGTGTTTTAAAAGTCAAATACCACCTAATAAGGGGGTTTTGAACTAGGGCTTGGGTCTGTGTGATATCAATGTGAAAAAATGATATCAACAGATAGGTATTGAAATAACAAGGCCAACAAAAGTGGTTTCATAAATTTATCAATTTTCCTTAATTAGATATGATTATTTTAGTGGGAATAACCCTAGTTTGGGTGAATAAATCACTAGAAAATATCTGGAGATTAAATAAAAGTGTCCTTAGAGGGTGTGGTATATATTTGAGTTTGTGATTTTTGAGAGTTGAAATCATCTCAAAATAATTACCAGAATACCCTTGGGAAATTTCCAAAGTCAGTTCTGCTTACAAGTTGTCTTTTTAACCAGATTTATTTTATAGGTCCAAAAGGCATGAGACAAATGATAATGGATCGGTATTACAAATACCTTCTAGTAGAAATTAGAATTACTATTTTTGTAGTAGTTAAGTTCTAAAATTATTTATCTAGTCATAATACTACATACAAAAGTGTTTAATTCATTAAAATTCCTCAATAGCTCAATAATTCTTGAACTCCTGGGTTTTGATAGATCTTGATGTACCACATCATTGGGAGTTGGAATCCAGCCAAAATATTGTACCTATTGACATGGAGGATTTTCTAAGGCCATAAATGAATTATTTTTATCATTTTTGCTAAAGGTAGACCATATCTCCCATTGACATGAGACCCATGTCATCAGATAGGTACCTCACTTATCTTGCAGATGCAGTTGGAAACACACTAGTCGAATTTATAAAACTTGTTGAGTGATTTATTGATTACAAAATATACCTTTTGTAGATAAAATCTCAGAAATTAATGGATATTACATTTGGACAAGATTTGGCTCTTCATGTAATGAAAAACATGTGGTTACTTGTATAAAATTGGATCTGGCCAAAATATGGAGATTTCCATTTTTATCTTGAATTAATGCAAACAGCTAGCTTGTAGATCTAAAAAAGTACCTAAAGGGGATAAGGGAAAAGGGGGCTGACGGGCCAGATCATACCGGGCATGGCCACACCGCCATGGGTCATGTAATACCTCGGACTTTACGCTCTAAGCTCAAGTATGGATGAACCAAAAGTGGACACGACGTACTACCGTGGGGTCGCGCAGCCATACACAGTAGGCCGACCTCGTGGAGGAGGGCACAGTACCGGCCAACCATCCCACCCACTTTTTAGAACATTGGGACTAGAGTGAGCGGCGTAATCGATAGGTAACATGACCAAGACATACACAAATGAGTATTTATGTCAGCGACTTACAATAGACATCAGAGTCACACCATCTAGAAATAATAGAAACAGAAATATTCAACGCCATACGACAAGATCCAAACATCCTAGATATATATAATAGTTTAGGATACATCCTCATACAACACACAACAGAGTATCAAGCGGACACGGAAAACATAATCCGAGTATGGATAAGAAGCAAATTGGTATAAGATGCCCTGAAAATAAGCACATCCCACCCATAGATCTCATGGATCTCCATCCCCGTAATATCTACACTAGATAGTCATTGCCACCATCATCCGTCTCCTCAACCCAGTAACCTTCCTAAGAGTATACATGTCCATCTTAACCAAATATTTATCGTGTGAGACCCTAGGAGTATTCAGCAAGTCTTAATGCTTCTAAAGGGAACAACCTAGGGTGACACAATTATAGTGAAAGATAATATCTACAAAGTTCTATAGAGACATGCTACACATCCGTCCAACCAGAGATGGACGGACGCTCGTTAATTAATAACAATAGTTATATAAGGAACATAAATAAACAAAGCTCGCCCTCCTTCTCGCTTACCGACGAGAAGGCGGAAGGACATCCCATCTATTGGCAATTTTATTAACCATTCCTTGGGTGTTGCACTATTTAATAGTCATGTCTTAGTCAAATTAAAGCCGATACTTTAGTTATGCTTGTCTATGATTGAGAAACTGTGCTCCAAGTCGTCCATAACCGCAGACATGGATTTCAGAAACATTTACCCTGCAGGGGTGCACAAATAGCAACACACACAATCAACCTCGGGAAGAACCAAATAAAACACAACGAGGCCTCACGACAATGCATTCACATGATTCATAAATCATTTCAGGAGGCCACCCCACAAAGCTACCCGTAATGAAGTTTGCCGGCTCCAAGATGGACCTAGGGTTTATGACGACGGCGGTAAACGACTAGGAAACTAAAAGTGTAACTGGGCTTATTGATACAACAATCGTAAACAATACAGGTGCTCCACGCACAATCGTAAACAAAACAGTAAAGCATGGCATAATTATATGATAATAACAAAGCCCCAAACTAGTTTGTGGCCTATAATATCTCAAAAATATTAAAAGGGAAATATCATTATCCAATCAATCAAACTTAGGGTTAACAAAGCTTTTTAATATTAAACACTATATGAATGCATGTATGTTTATTAATGATGTATGAATGCTTGTTATGCCATGTTTGATTGTTATATATGATGAGGATTAGTTTAGGGATCAAAGCAAGATCATCTAGGTCAAATTCAAACAAAAACAAATCAAAATAAAATCCATATATGAAGCATATGACCTAATGGTCATTTTGGCCAAAGTTAACACCTAGCCCACTTTGGGCATCTCTATTGAATGATTTCCAACAGAAACAATTCTATTTCTTTTCTCCCCTTGCTATACCAAGTGACAATGAACCCAAGTGAACTTTCAAAACTTACAGAAACATTTTCAAATCCATTTGAGGGACATTTCAAAATTGAATCCATAATAGACATCTAGATAGCCATTTTTCAAAAACCACTTAAACCTTCTCCACTTGACCAATCCTAGCAACCATAGACACTCGAGCATATGACCAACACACCCACTAAAAAGAATTTGAAAATTTAAATGTTTAGTTCATGCGGCCATTTAATCAAACACTTAGCACGCATAATACAAGTCTACCAACTATCTACTGTTTTGATCAATCTAGTGATCACCATTATACTCAATTCAGCCTCAATTACTCGCCCACGATCACCCCTAGTACCAACCCGTGCAGCTAGCACCGCTCACTCGCTGCAATGACCAGTGCAAGCCCGTACCCGAGCGTGCCATGCCGGTCGAGCATGGACACGATGCCACACACCACGCCGCCCTTTACCACGACCACAAGGAGATAGGCGTGACCTCACCGCACCCCCAGCGCACGCCTCGGCCAACAACCTCCAGTGGAGATGCCAGTACAGTCGCGCCCATTTATCTCTCTGCCATGCCGAGCGCACTCCAGAGCGCCGAGCCGCCCCGTGCAACCACGCCACACCTTGCTCTCTCCTTGTGTAAATTCCTTCGCCGCGTCACCAGTAACCTCCCAAACACGACCGTTCGATGTCGCGTGCCCCATGACCACCGTACGCCATGATGAACACTACGGTACCCGAGCAGAGCATGGACGTCTCCTGTCCAAGTAAGACCGTGCCTCGCCGTGCCACTATGTGCATGATGATCGTGGTAGAGCACCGTGTTGATCTATGCCTGCAGCCATGGCGATAGCGCCCTGTAGCAATGTCGCCGACGAGCCCGAGCCATGCCGCAATGCTCCCTCACCATGGGTATAAATAGACCCCTCCCCCTGCCTCCATTTGAACACCACTCGACTCACCTCTCCCCCCAGAAACCCCCCTAACCCTTCCCCGGAGCAAGGAGAGCACCCCATCGCCGGAATTTTGCCGGAGCCTGCCGCTGCTGTGGAGGAAAGGAGCAATCGATTGGAGCCTCCCCAGGAGCTACCGCAGCCACCATTCGACTCACCATCGTCTACCGGTTCGTTCCGCCCCATCACCGGACCTAGCTGGAGCCCTAGTAAGCCCCCGACGGACCCCACCATAGAGCTAGGGTTAGAATCTCGCGTGCTTAGTGCGACGGAGACGATGACGCTCAGCGGTCGATCATGCTCTAATCGTGCGACCTAGATTAGCTGATACCATTTTGCTTAAACACAGCCGCTGACACGTGGGACCAGCCTGAAGGCAGCCCACTGCGTGCGTGCCGTGCAGTTGGGCCGACCCATTATCATTCCCGCGCAAGTCCAGAGATTCAAACTTAGATTTTTCCATTTAATCAAAAACCCTATTCTGTCAGTGATTTCAAAATTGAATTCAAAGAGATTTACTATACAAAATTGCACGATTCCAATTTTGTTAGAAAGGTATTTAAAATCTCTACACACTCCCGTTGGATTCAAGCAGTTTGAAATTATAGATCGCCCATAGTAAAAATAACAAGACAGGGACTTTTCCAACTTCAAACATTTTTCTAAAATCAGACAAATATGCTTTTGAGTTTTTTCCAACTCTCAAAAATCACATTTTCCATGCTCTATCTGAATATGTAAAAAGATTTAGTTTTACATGCAGTAATCATGCACTAGTATTAAAAGAATAATATGTAGGCATTTCTAGTCATGTTAATATTATTAAATAGCAATATTAAACTTTGTAATATATGCCAACCCCTTTAAATACATTCCCAAGTCTTGGAATATGTGGTGATGACATGTGTCAACATGATCCCATATTTTAATAGGAGAATATTAAATCTTAAGTATTTTTCAATGAGTAGAAATTGCATTTCCAAAATAAGATAAAAAAGATTATGTCAATATTTCATGTGGTGATTGAGATGATGCTAGATCATCTAGTGTGAGCCATTGTGTTCTAAATAAAAGTATGTATGTATTGTTTGGTGATTGTGTACCTCGGGCTAGTACTTATAGATGCTACGAGGAAGAGGAGTACTACGAAGAAGAAGAGAACTTAACAACTGCACCAACCAAGGCAAGCTATCCATGAAAGCTAACCTATGCAAGATGCACTAGGCATGCTTGGTTATGCAATCTTGATTATACCAATCCCAAGTTTTACTTGCAAGCTTTATTCTTTTACCTTTACCAAAGTTTCTTACCTAGTAAATGAATTGTGATTAGTGGAAAATAGGATGGATACCATCAAGATCATAGAACTAGTCTTGGGTAATTACACTTGATTAGCATCCCTCAATAGTGATACTCTCATTGATAGTGGCTAGTGCTAAACTAATATTGATCACTTTAGAGGGGAACACTTGGAGCAAATGATTATGAAAACCTTGGAATGATGAGTCATTCTATTGAAATGTTTTGACATGGGTTATGAAACACAATGATGTGAAGATAAAACTGAATGAGGCATGTGCCTTGACTTTGATAAAAACTGATGGTTGGATTCGGATGGGATACCATTCCAACTTTATTGTACAACCACAATACCTAAGTTGGGTAGGGCTTAACTGGAAGTTTATATGTCTTAGTATGGGTTCCCTCGCAGAAAGAGGTTGAGCTGAGGCTACCTCGTGAATATGAATGTCCACCTATGCAGTTCTCGGGATGGCAGTTGGCCATGGCTGGGTGGCCAAACTCATAGGGGAGGTGTCTATACTAGGGTGTATAACTGAAAGGTTAGGATTTATTATCCGCATACCAACTATGATGATTCAGGGTTATCCCTGATGGATGTATCAAATTTTGTGGTGAAATTGTACCACCTTTGCAGAGTGTCAAACTATTCGAATAGCCGCGTCCGCAGTTATGGAAAGTTGGAGTGGCCATACTGTTCCGTTGTCAGATGTTTACAATGACTTGTGACTCGAAATATGAACTTGACTTCCACAACATGGTTGTGGAAATGAAAACTAGGTTCCCACTTGAGTAATCTAGAGAAATAAATTAGGTTATTACTACTAAGTTCTTCTAAAATAAACTTGGCTTGTTGCAAATACGGCTAGAGCTTAGGATTCCTACTAGAATTGTCTTACTTACAATAGTGATAGTTTGTGAGTACTTTAAGAGTACTCATGGATTTGTCCATGTCTATTCCCATGGCCAGACTATGAAGATGACTATCTAGAGGACGGACAGCAGGAGGTCTATGATAACTAGGATCATCTCCCATCGTCAGCATTGCCTGTGACAATGAAGAGGGAGTCTACTATGCTTATTTCCGCTGCTTTGATGTGTATTAAGACTTCATCATGAGATCAACTATTTGTAAGACTATTATGGTTTGTAATGGATGATGTACTGTGATACCAATTCTGTTATGTCTCGCAAAAATGGTAATCCTGGGATTGCGATGTACGGCATAATAGGCATCTGGACTTAAAAATCAGGGTGTTTACATGGCCCTAAGAAATAAAGTGTGAATCAAGCTCATGCGAAGGGGGGCCCATAGAGTCTCCCATATGTTCATAGTGCGAATAGTCCAGGAACAGGAATCAAGTACTCGGGGTTCTACGGGACACAAGTGAGCTTAAAGAACCAAATAGCAGATAATGCTCACTGGTGCATCTTTCATTAATTATCCCATTACTACTCAGATTAAGTTGTTTAGGTACCTCATTATCCAAAGACTCGCACAAACCCTACACATGCAATTCTACGACTCGCATGGCTCAAACAACTCCTGCAATAAGGGCTCATGGGATTGAGGCACAAGCTTTGGTGGGGTTTAAAACTAAAGGCTATGCAATGCTTGGGATTCAATTTAATGCAATCGCGACTCAATGATGCAAGAGTAAGATAGAAGCATAGGTACTATATGTATGCAAGCATAGGGAATTGCTTGCCTGGCAGTTCAGTTTTGAAATAAGAAGGATCCAGGTATTACTCCTGAGGCTCCTGGTATTCTCCTTGCTCAGTGTCTATTCGGATAAAAACCAAACACACAAGGCCGAAATAAATACATTGCACAATCATGTAAATCATATGCAACAAGCAAGCAAGGTATGCCATGATGGAATGATGCACAATTGCATGGTATAACATAGCATGGCATGGGTGATGTGTGGAACAAGAATTAAAGCACTTTATTAATTTATCAAGGCATGTTTTACTCTCAGAAACAATTTTGATTATTTAATATTGACATGATGCATGCTTTAATTCATATCATGGAATGCATAATCAGAACGGGCTCGTCATGCTGAGCAATCTAGACGTAATATTTGTCGAATTTGGATTTAAGGAATTAAAGTTATGAATTTATTAGAAAAAGGCATTTATTGACATTTAAATAATTTTGGAATTTTAAATTGCTCAAAACTTATTTTGGATGGAATATTTGAAGTTCTGGCATTTTTCTAATCAGAAAACATATATCATTTGGAAAATTTGAATTTATGAATTTAAAACAATTATTTAATTGCAAATAATTCAACAAGGGGTCAAATGTCATAGGTTTGACTAGCTAGAGTTGACTCTGTGGCGCGAGGCAGGCTAGAAGGGCAAGATGAGGCTCACCTGGCTGCTTGCGTAGGCAAAGGACACAATGCGGATGCGGGATACCAAGAACGGGTGGCACTGGTGCTGGGGAAGCCCCGGAAGTTCGCCTGCGATGATGGTGCTGTGGCGGACAGCACGGTCATGAAGGAAATATGCCCTGAGAGGCAATAATAAAGTTGTTATTATGTATTCCTTGTATATGATAGATGTTTATTTTGCATGCTATAATTGTATTGATAGGAAACGTCAATACATGTGTGTTTAATAAACAACAAGGGTTCCTAGTTATGCCTCTCTTATAGACTAGCTTGTTGATTAACAAGATGATCAAGGTTTCCTGATCATGGACATTGGATGTTGTTAATAACAAGGTCATAGCATTTGTGAAATGATGTGATGAACATTCATCCGAAGTATAGCATTACGATCAAGTCATTATGTTTATATTGCTATAATATCATACGAAGTAGTCTTAGTCCTTAGACCATGAGATCATGTTAATTGCTAACACCAGAAAAGTATCTTGATAACATCAAATGTCACACCGTCACAGGGTGACTATAAAGATGGGTTCAGTTCTATGAAGGTGTTATGTTGAGGCTCATGGATCAAGAGTGGAATTTGTCAATCCCGATGACGGATAGATATACTCTGGGCCCTCTCGGTGATATCACATTAAGATAGCTTGCAAGCAAGTGATGTGATCACTAGAATGTTATATCACAGGAATGAGAAAAGAGTGCATGTCAGTAACGAGATCAAACTAGGTATTTGGATATCGATGATCGAATCTCGGACATATATTATATCATGAGACAAAGGGATTAAATTACTAACGCTAAAGGTTCTCACGATCACAGAAGTCATCGTTGAATATGCAGGAGTCAGTATGGATCTCCAGGTCCCGCTTCTGATTATTGATCTGAGAGGAGTCTCAATCATGTCTGCATTATTCGCGAACCATAGGGTGACACACTTAAGGGTTGCCGGACACCATTTAGGAGCACATATATTCCAGACAAAAGGTTTGCAAAGAGCAGGAAATGTTTCAATAGAAACAGGAATTGTTTCGATAGAAACCGGAATTGTTTCGGGCGAAATTGCAGAAAGTGGTTCTGCATGTGATATTGAAATGTTGCAAGGGGTTTTATGTGATTTTTTGTTAATTAAAGTAATTAACAAAATTCTTAATAAAATAAATAAAAGAGTTTTATTAATTGAGAGTGGCATTAAATTTGGTGGAAATTTAATGCATGTGAGTGGAACTTTGGGTGGAGCTTGAATTGATGTGAGTGGAGTTTCCACCACATGAATGAGGAATAGGAGGGGGCTCCCTCCTTGGCCACCGGCCATGGTAGGGGAGGAGTCCCCCCTCTCCTATAAAAGGCCCTCCTCTCCTCCCTCACAAAGCACACCTCCTCATGAAGGATCTCTCTCCCCCTCTAGATACGGGTATATCTATTTGATGAAACATAAGTTCAAGGAATTTCAGAATGAAGTGGAAAATCATCGTAACAAAAAGATCAAATTTCTGCGGTCCGACCGTGGAGGAGAATATCTTAGTTACGAGTTTAGCACACATATGAAAGACTGTGTAATAGTTTCACAACTCATGCCTGCCAGAACACCACAATGTAATGGTGTGTCAAAACGTCGTAATCATACTTTATTGGATATGGTTCAATCTATGATGTCTCTGACTGACTTGCCACTGTCATTTTGGGGTTATGCACTGGAAACCGCTGCATTCACTTTAAATAGGGCACCATCTAAATCCGTTGAAAAGACACCATATGAATTATGGTTTGGAAACAAACCTAAGATGTCATTTCTTAAAGTTTGGGGATGCGATGTTTATGTGAAGAAACTTCAACCGGATAAACTCGAACCCAAAGCGGAAAATGCGTCTTCATAGGATACCCTAAGGAAATGATTGGGTATACCTTCTATCACAGATCCGAGGGCAAGGTTTTTGTTGCCAAGAATGGATCCTTTCTTGAGAAGGAGTTTCTCGCGAAAGGTGTGAGTAGTCGAAAGGTAGAACTCGAAGAGGTTATTGAACCTTCTCTTCATGAAATGGCAAGTAATGCAGCACCGGAAGTTGTTTCGGAGTTGACTTCACCTAATGAGGAGAGAGCTAATGATATTGATCATGAAACTCCGAAAGAGGAGACTGCCGAACCTCACAGGTCAAGCATGACACGTGCAACTCTTGAACTGTACAGAAATCCTGTTATGAATTTCATGATTGATGAAATAGATGACCCTGCGACATATGAAGAAGTGATGATGAGCCCTGATTCCAACAAATGGCTAGAAGCCATGAAATCCGAGATGGAATCCATGTACGAAAACCAGGTTTGGACCTTGGTGGACTTACCTCACAATCGAAAGGCCGTTGAGAATAAATGGATTTTCAAAAGAAAAACTGATGTTGATGGTAATGTGACCATCTATAAGGCTCGACTTGTCGCAAAGGGGTTTCGACAAATTCAAGGAGTTGACTATGATGAGACATTCTCTCCCGTAGCGATGCTACAGTCGGTTAGGTTTATGTTAGCAATTGTTGCATATTTCGATTATGAAATATGGCAGATGGATGTCAAAACTACGTTCCTCAATGATAATATTGAAGAAGAGTTGTATATGATACAACCTAAGGGTTTTGTCGATCCTAAGGATTCTAATAAGGTATGCAAACTTCAGCGATCTATCTATGGACTGAAGCAAGCATCCCGGAGTTGGAATCTCCGCTTTGATGAGGTGATCAAAGAGTTTGGATTTGTCCAAGCTTATGGAGAGGCTTGTATTTACAAGAAAGTGAGTGGGAGCAATGTGGAATTTCTAATATTATATGTGGATGACATATTATTGATTGGAAATGATATATATCTTTTAAATAGTGTTAAAAGTTATCTAAACAACAAATTTTCGATGAAAGACCTTGGTGAAGCTTCATATATATTAGGCATTAAAATCTATAGAGATAAATCAAGACGCCTAATTGGGCTATCGCAGAGTACATACCTTGATAAGATATTAAAGAAGTTTAATATGGACGGAAGTAAGAAGGCGTTCTTACCTATGTTGCAAGGCAAGACATTGAGTAAGACTCAAAGTCCGGCTACGGTGGAAGAAAGAGAGATAATGGATAAGATCCCCTATGCCTCAGCCATAGGCTCTATAATGTACGCCATGCTATGTACAAGACCAGATGTGGCACATGCTATTAGTTTGACTAGTAGGTACCAATCTGATCCGAGTTCGAACCTTTGGATAGCGGTCAAGAATATCCTTAAGTACTTGAGAAGAACTAAGGATATGTTTCTTGTATACAGAGGTGAAGAAGAGCTAGTAGCTAAGTGTTATGTCGATGCTAGCTTTGAATCTGATCCGGAAGACTCTAAGTCTCAATCTGGATACGTATTTTCTTGAACGGAGCAATAGTTAGTTGGAGGAGTTCCAAACAACCTGTGGTGGCTGGATCAAGGACGGAGGCGGAATATGTTGCTGCTTCAGAAGCGGTGCATGAAGCGGTTTGGATGAAGGAGTTCATAACAGAACTAGGTGTGGTTCCTAGTGTGTTGGACCCAATGGTGATCTATTGTGACAACAATGGAGCCATAGCCAACGCCAAGGAACCAAGGTCTCACAATAATTCCAAGCATATTAAGCGCCGGTTTCACTCCATCCGCGAGCATGTCAAGGATGGAGACATAAAGATTTGTAAAGTGCACACAGACCTGAATGTAGCAGATCCGTTGACTAAAGTTCTCCGTAGGGCAAAACATGATCAACACCAGAACTCCATGGGTGTTAGATTTATCACTATGTAAACTAGATTATTGTCTCTAGTGCAAGTGGGAGACTAAAGGAAATATGCCCTGAGAGGCAATGATAAAGTTGTTATTATGTATTCCTTGTATATGATAGATGTTTATTTTGCATGCTATAATTGTATTGATAGGAAACGTCAATACATGTATGTTTAATAAACAAAAAGGGTTCATAGTTATGCCTCTCTTATAGACTAGCTTGTTGATTAACAAGATGATCAAGGTTTCCTGATCATGGACATTGGATGTTGTTAATAACAAGGTCACAACATTTGTGAAATGATGTGATGAACATTCATCTGAAGTATAGCATTACGATCAAGTCATTATGTTTATATTGCTATAACATCATACGAATTAGTCTTAGTCCTTAGACCATGAGATCATGTTAATTGCTAACACCGGAAAAGTATCTTGATAACATCAAACATCACACCGTAACAGGGTGACTATAAAGATGGGTTCAGTGCTATGAAGGTGTTATGTTGAGGCTCATGGATCAAGAGTGGAATTTGTCAATCCCGATGACGGATAGATATACTCTGGGCCCTCTCGGTGATATCACATTAAGATAGCTTGCAAGCAAGTGATGTGATCACTAGAATGTTATATCACGGGAACGAGAAAAGAGTGCATGTCGGTAACGAGATCAAACTAGGTATTTGGACACCGATGATCGAATCTCGAACATGTATTATATCATGAGACAAAGGGATTAAATTACTAACATTAAAGGTTCTCACAGTCACAGAAGTCATCGTTGAATATGCAGGAGTCAGTATGGATCTCCAGGTCCCGCTTCTGATTATTGATCTAAGAGGAGTCTCAATCATGTCTGCATTATTTGCGAACCATAGGGTGACACACTTAAGGATTGCTGGACACCATTTAGGAGCACATATGTTCCAGACAAAAGGTTTGCAAAGCACATGAAATGTTTCGATAGAAACATGAATTGTTTCGATAGAAATCGGAATTGTTTCGGGTGAAATTACAGAAAGTGGTTCTACGTGTGATATTGAAATGTTGCAAGGTGTTTTATGTGAATGTTTGTTAATTAAAGTAATTAACAAAATTCTGAATAAAATAAATAAAAGAGTTTTATTAATTGAGAGTGGCATTAAATTTGGTGGAAATTTAATGCATGTGAGTGGAACTTTGAGTGGAGCTTGAATTGATGTCAGTGGAGCTTCCACCACATGAATGAGGAAGAGGAGGGGGCTCCCTCCTTGGCCGCCGGCCATGGTAGGGGAGGAGTCCCCCCTCTCCTATAAAAGGCCGCCCTCTCCTCCCTCACAAAGCACACCTCCTCGTGAAGGATCTCTCTCCCCCTCTAGATATTCCCCCATGGTATCGGATTAGCGAGATACATGTTCCCGGTGGCCTTGCGTCTGGAAGGAGTCGCTGCTTCCACTGATTCGCTAGAGCGAGGAGGTGGAGGTTGTCCGGTGGCTTGGACGTGTGTGTGAGGACGGATGCGCTGCTGATTTGCGGCGCTCGGACTTCCACACGATCTTGAGATCGACAAGCGTACGACTACATCAACCACGAGTTCCTACTCGTTAACAAAACTCGTTGTCTTCGAGGGTAGGTTCTCCATGGATGTATGTCCACCCGTTGCTCTGTATCTAGTAGATAGATCTTGGCGTATAGTTCTCATCGTAGGAAAATTTTTGTTTTCTATGCTGCGGACCCAACAAGTCAGAGGTTGAGTAGCAAAACTGAGAATAAGAAGGAACAAGAAGAGGACTAGGAGATGCTCCAGGTTACCAGGATTGTGAGGCCGGGGTTGGTGAGGTCTAGAGCAACGGTGGCGGCCGGAAACGAAGAAGGACACAGCAGCGGCGATCAAGGGCGCACGTGGGGTGGAGGCTGACACATGGAGATTTAACGAGATGGGGCGCAGCCGTGGACGGTCGCATCTTGGCCAGAGGAGGCCTAGCACGGCGGCACCATGGTGACCTGAAGGGGCGGCGCTTGGAAGGGAAGAGGGAACAGGGGGCGGCTGGGGCTAGGGTTCGCGGGGGCGGGTGGATAAGGGCGAGGTCACCCGGCCGACATGGGATGGTGACAAGGATGATGGCGGGTGGACGGCTACTAGCCCGTCTCCGTCAAGGAACACAGAGACGAAGGGGATGCGAAGGGAAGAAGCACAACAACATGTGGATCTATGTCGCAAAGCGGTACGGGCTGGCGCCGAGGCTATTGGGCCAGCCCAAGAGGGAGGGGTAGCTGCGGCTGGTTTCTTCTCTGCTGGGCTGGAGGGAGTGGGCTGCGCCCAGGTAAGCCTCTTCTCCTATTTTTTTATTTCTGTTTTATTTTATTATTTGTTTAGTTTAGTTTTCTTTCAAATTCAACACACAAACTTATTCAAATTGTGTTGCAACTTTTTAGGAGGATTTTTAAATAGAGAAGTGTGGCAAATAAATAGAGGTTAGGAGGGAATAACACAAAGGGGAGGGGATGCACACATGTAACATGTCAACTTGGGCATTAAAGAATAAGAGACTTGGGGTTTATGATGGAGTAAACATTGTAGGAGAAAAATAGATAGGATCCACCCAATTTATTGATGAGCTAGATTTAAATACCAAAGTAAAAGTATGGGCTCATCTAGAGGTTGGATGGTGGAATTATAAGGTGAAGACCAAGAAAGGTGGTAGAGTTGTAAAAAGATATGCCCCCAACTCAACTTGGGCATCAAGCATTTATCAAGAACCAAATACAATGTATCAAGAGGCAACTACAATATATAATGCATGTGGGATAAGAACCAAAAATAGGGTTTTATATGATGCTCAAATGCAAGGTGGCATGGCGACATGAGCATGATATAATGATGATGCAATTAATGATATGTAGGAGGTAGCAAATTATAGACTAGGCAGCATTGCAATTGTTAGACAACTGGGATGCTACAACTCTCCCCCACTAAACAAGAATCTTGCCCCGAGATTCCTAGGAAAGAGAAAAGGACACAAGGAGAGGCGGGTGTTCGGATCGAAGGTGATCTGCATGTTCCCAAGTTGATTTCTCAACGGAATGGTGCGATCATTGCACCTTGCGAAACTTATAGACTTGTTTCAAGTCTTGTGTTATGCTAATTGAAACAAAGGACTCGAAGAACCTGGAGAATTGTTGTGAGGCGAGAAATATAGGATGAAGATAGCTCGGTGCTCTCTAGAAAAAGGATAAAAGAATAGAACCACTTGTTGAAAGAAATTTTGAAAATACGATGTATCTAGGAGAGAAAAGAAAGACACATCATTAGGATTCAAGATCGAAAGCGGCAAGTGAGGATGATTCCTGCTCTCGCCGGAAGATAAGAACGATTTTGGATAAGTTATCAACCACTTTGAAAATAGGATTGTTTCTTTCCATAGATTTAAGAAAAGAAGTTTGGGAAAACAATGTTGCCTTCAAATAACATAGTTCCTTGATATCAATGGAAACATTTGGGTTTGGAGTTCTGGTATTAGATTCTTCTTGTGCCGGTAAGAACCAAAAAATCGCATAATTGAGTTGCGCGGATTTATCTTCAAGAGAAGGAGGTGATGCTAGTTTATGGTGGAATCCTGAGAAGAAGTTGAATATCTGAAGTTGTTGTAGGGATACCCATTGCTTTCCTTAACCATGAGGTTATTGCAATAGATATAGCGATTGATGGCATCGACCATAATTGGCTTTACCAAGAGGATTTTTTTCACAAATTGAAGTAACAAATATCTTCCATCCATTTTGTTTGATGATGACGAACTCCGGTCAAAAGAAGAGTATAAGTGAAAATTTTGCATTTCTTTCGACTAGATCGTTGAAGATTTTTCTCCATCTTGAAGTAGACAAGACCACCAACAAGAGATTATTGATCACGTTTGTTGAGAGAACACTCCGGAAAAACAAGTATGGAAGTAAAAGACTCGAGAGATAAAGGCCACTTCTGACTCCCGTGGAATAAGTGAAATCACATTAATTCCACCAATTCAATGTACAAGGGCGAATGATAAGAGTAGTGGTATGGTCATGACTCCATCCTGCACTCAAAGCATTACTCCACACATGAATAGGAAAACTATGCAACCTAACTCTCGAATTTCAGACTGAAGGTCTTCATAAGCAGAAATCATGAAGCTTCATAAGAAAACAAGGAGGTGATACAAACACTCCGTTAAATCCAAGAAGATAAAGATAATGATGTTGTCATTATCATTGTGTCGGAAGTCCCAGGACATCAGAAAGATATGAATGAAGATCATGGAGACAGCTAAAACATTCAATAGATAGATTAAGGATAACACCCAATAGAAGAATTATGAAAGATCTGGAAAGTCTTCGTGGCATCCATCGGATTGAGGATAGAGGATAAAGAGATATAGTTTCAAAAGATTTCTTGATGTGTGGAAGGCCAACATAATTTATCGTCCTTCTTGAGAATATCCGAGAGAACCGTCTTGAGGAAGTCTTCAACAAAGAAGCGAGAGTTACTTGTCAAAGCGAGGATACACTCCATATTTGGTTGGGAGATGGAGGATGGAGTTAACAATTGATTTGATGATTGCAGAATTGTAGTGATGTCTTTAGCAGAAGGACGTGGCCGAGATAGGTGACTTCAGAAGCCAGAATTCACCCTTTGAGAACCTTGCACACAAGCAATGTTCACGAAGATTGAGAGAAAGTGAAGAAGATGTTCTTCATGTTCTTCCATTGATATAGAATAGGCAAGCATATCATTAATATATACCACCACGAATTAACAAGATATTCCAAGAATACCAAGTTCATGAGGCAAAAGAAACAAATAGGTGCTCAAAACACTTTCTAAGCTCGACGCTCTTCGAAATATCAACACTCAAAGCAAGGGTTCATGTTGAAAGAGATGCATTGGAAGAATAGATTATCTGGCCCTTCAGATGAAAGGAGAGATGTCGAGTTGTCCATATAGTTGATCGGATCACCGGTTGCAAAGATAGCGAGATCTTGGATAAGGAAGCGATGATAACTCATACATTTAAGCAAAGCTATCCGAGATGAAGGGATGAGATTCTCCTGTATCAAACCGAACCTTTGCAGATATGGACCTCCAAAAAGATGTGAAGCATGATAACGGATGATAATCCACCATAGTGGCTTAAGAAACCTCCGGATTGCCAAAGATACTTGAATATGATAAAGATATGATCACGGTATAACTCAAAATCATAAGAGTTAACCGCCATCATTTGGAGATATAGCTTAATCACATTTCCATATTCCACTCATGATAAGTGTCATATAGCTATACCGAGAACCAAATTACAATCACAAGCATCGTATCGATGCAAGTTAAGCATTTAGCCTAAAAGAATTGAAGATGAAGTGAAACCTCTAGATTGAAGCATCGGTAGCAAAACATCCAGTTGGCATGGACATGCCGATAAAAGAAGATAAATAGCATATCCCACAAGACTAAAAAGGAGTGTGGAAACATAGATGTATCAAAGAAAAATTTCCGCATTTTTAGGCATTAAAAATACCAACTAGATGCACAAAACCACTTAATAGATATATATTAGCAACTCCACATTATGTGAAAGCATGCAGGAAGGAAAAACACCCTTAACAAGATTGCGTCGGTTAACAAAGAGTAAGACATATCGCATCGATTTACAAAGAGTCGAATAGATCGTGTCGGTTTACACATACCCTATCGGTATGGAATGTACCAACAGTTGATAACCAAATGTAGATTGCGACAATAAGTTTGGATGAAACAGATGGACAAAGAATTACACACACATCCTATGGTACTAGGGAAACCCCAAACACGTGAATCCTAGTTTGAAACTTTAGAAGAGGATAGACAAATGTTATACTTTAACCGAAAAGGGTGGGTGGGTGGGTAAGAAAAAAATGGAAGTAGTCCTACTCTCACGTTTAGTTTTTCCCTAGTATACATAGCTACCAAAATATTTTCTAGACTGACAACGACCATCTTGGCTGAGACCCTGAAGGGCGGAATGGCTCTGATACTAATTGTAATACTTGGGACCTCACACTCTAAGCTCAAGTCTGGATGAAACAAAAGTGTACAGGACGTACTAGCATGGGGCAGCAAAGCCACACACAGTAGGCCCACCTCGTGGAGCAGGGCACGGTACCGGCCAACCATCCCACCCACTTTTTATAACATCGGGACTAGAACGAGCGGCGTAATCGATAAGTAACACGACCAAGACATCAGTGGATCAATGTGGTTTATGAAAAGAACGCACATATGCAATGATATTTAGTGGATCCATGTGGTTTATGAGAAGAACAAACATATGCAATGACATTCAGTGGATCCATGTGGTTTATGAAAAGAACACACAAGCTGGAGTGGCATCATTGCATGTGTTCTTTTCAAAACCACAATGATGCGCAGTGAAACACAAATACACATGCAATGACATATAGTGGATCAGTGTGGTTTATGAAAAGAACCCCCATGCAATAACATATAGTGGATCCAAGTGGTTTAGGAAAAGAACACACATATGCAATGACATCTAGTGGATCAGTGTGGTTTATGAAAAGAACACACATGCAATGACACCTAGTGGATCCGTGTGGTTTCAGAAAAGAACACACATATATGCTTGCAATGACATCTAGTGGATCAGTGTGGTTTATGAAAAGAACACACATGCAATGACATCTAGTGGATCCATGTGGTTTACAAAAAGAACACACATGCAATAACATTAGTGGATTAGTGTGGCTTACGAAAAGAACTCACATGCAATGATATCTAGTGGATCCTTGTGGTTTATGAAAAGAACACACATATGCAATGACATCTAGTGAATCCATGTGGTATATGAAAAGAACACACATGATGGATTGGCATCATTGCATGTGTTCTTTTTCAAAACCACAATGATGCACACTGATACACACACATGCAATGGCATCTAGTGGATCCACGTGATTTATGAAAAGAACCCACACGTAATGATATCAAGTGGATCCATGTGGTTTAGGAAAATAACACACATATTCAATGACATCTAGTGTATCAGTGTGGTCTATAAAAAGAACACACATGCAATGACATCTAGTGGATCCATGTGGTTTAGGAAAAGAACACACATATGCAATGACATCTAGTGGATCAGTGTGGTTTATGAAAAGAACACACATTCAATGACATCTACTGGATCCATGTGGTTTAGGAAAATAACACACATATGCAATGACATCCAGTGGATCATTATGGTTTATGAAAAGAACACACATGCAATGAATCTAGTGGATCCAGGTGGTTTATGAAAAGAACACACATGCAATGATATCAGTGGATTAGTGTGGTTTATGAAAAGAACACACATGGAATGACATCGAGTGGATCCTTGTGGTTTATGAAAAGAACACACATGCTGGATTGGCATCATTGCATGTGTTCTTTTCCAAAACCACAATGATGCACACTAATACACACACACATGTAATGACATCTAGTGGATCCATGTGATTTATGTAAAGAACACACATGCTGGATTGGCATCATTGCATGTGTTCTTTTGCAAAACCACAATGATGCACACTAATACACACACATGTAATGACATCTAGTAGATCCATGTGATTTATGAAAAGAACCCACATGTAATGACATCAAGTGGATCCATGTGGTTTAGGAAAAGAACACACATATGCAATGATATCTATTGGATCAGTGTGGTTTATAGAAAGAACACACATGCAATGACATCTAGTGGATCCATGTGTTTAAGAAAAGAACACACATATGCAAAGAGATCTGTGGTTTAGTGTGGTTTCTGAAAAGAAAAGACATGCAATGACATCCAGTGGATCAGTGTGGTTTATGAAAAGAACACACATCTAGTGGATACATGTGGTTTATAAAAACAACACACATGCTAGAGTGGCATCATTGCATGTGTTCTTTTCCAAAACCACAATGATGCACACTGATACACACGCGCACACTTGCAATGACATCCAGTGGATCCATGTGGTTTATGTAAAGAACCCACATGCAATGACATCCAGTGGATCCATGTGGTTTAGGAAAAGAACACACATGCAATGACATCAATAGATCAATGTGGTTTATGAAAAGAACACACATATGCAATGACATCTAGTGGATCCATGTGGTTTATGAGAAGAACAAACATATGCAGTGACATTCAGTGGATCCATGTGGTTTATGAAAAGAACACACATGCTGGAGGGGCATCATTGCATGTGTTCTTTTCCAAAACCACAATGATGTGCACTGATACGCACACATGCAATGACATCTAGTGGATCAGTGTGGTTTATGAAAAGAACCCACATGCAATAACATACAGTGAATCCAAGTGGTTTAGGAAAAAACACACATATGCAATGACATCTACTGGATCAGTGTGGTTTATGAAAAGAACACACATGTAATGACATCTAGTGGATCAATGTGGTTTCGGAAAAGAACACACATATGTAATGACATCCAGTGGATTAGTGTGGTTTATGAAAAGAACACACATGCAATGACATCTAGTGGATCCATGTGGTTTATGAAAGAACAAACATGCAATAACATGAGTGGATCAGTGTGGTTTATGCAAAGAACACACATGCAATGACATCTAGTGGATCCTTATGGTTTATGAAAAGAAAACACATATGCAATGACATCCAGTGGACCCATGTGGTTTATGAAAAGAACACACATGCTGGAGTGGCATCATTGCATGTGTTCTTTTCCAAAACCACAATGATGCACACTGATACACACACACATGCAACGACATCCAGTGGATCCATGTGGTTTATGAAAAGAACCCACATGCAATGACATCAAGTCGATCCATGTGGTTTACAAAAAGAACACACATATGCAATGACATCTAGAGGATCACTGTGGTTTATGAAAAGAACACACATGCAATGACATCTAGTTGATCCATGTGGTTTAGGAAAAGAACAAATATATGCAATGACTTCCAGTGGATCAGTGTTGTTTATGAAAATAACACACATGCAATGACATCTAGTGGATCCATGTGGTTTATGAAAATAATACACATGCAATGACATCTAGTGGATCGGTGTGGTTTACGAAAAAACACACATATGCTATGGCATATAGTGGATCCATGTGGTTTATGAAGAGAACACACATATGCAATGACATCTAGTGGATCCATGTGGTTTATGAAAAGAACACACATGTTGGTGTGGCAGCATTGCATGTGTTCTTTTTGAAAACCACAATGATGCACACTAATACACACACATGCAATGACATCCAATGGATCCATCTGGGTTATGAAAAGAACCCACATGCAATGACATCCAGTGGATCCATTTTGTTTTGAAAAAAAACACATATGCAATGACATCTAGTAGATCTATGTGGTGTATGAAAAGAATACAAATGCAATGACATCTAGTGGATCCATGTGGTTTACGAAAAGAACACACATGCAATAACATTAGTGGATCAGTGTGGTTTATGAAAAGAACTCACATGCAATGACATCTAGTGGATCCTTGTGGTTTATGAAAAGAACACACATATGCAATGACATCCAGTGAATCCATGTGGTTTATGAAAAGAACACACATGGTGGACTGGCATCATTGCATGTGTTCTTTTTCAAAACCACAATGATGCACACTGATACACACACACATGCAATGACATCAAGTGGATCCATGTCATTTATGAAAAGAACCCACATGTAATGACATCAAGTGGATCCATGTGGTTTAGGAAAAGAACACACATATGCAATGAAATCTATTGTATCAGTGTGGTTTAGAAAAAGAACACACATGCAATGACATCTAGTGGATCCATGTAGTTTAGGAAAAGAACACACATATGCAATGACATATAGTGGATCATTGTGGTTTATGAAAAGAACACACATGCAATGACATCTACTGGATCAGTGTGGTTTATGAAAAGAACACACATGTAATGACATCTAGTGGATCAATGTGGTTTCGGAAAAGAACACACATATGTAATGACATCCAGTGGATTAGTGTGGTTTATGAAAAGAACACACATGCAATGACATCTAGTGGATCCATGTGGTTTATGAAAAGAACAAACATGCAATAACATGAGTGGATCAGTGTGGTTTATGCAAAGAACACACATGCAATGACATCTAGTGGAACCTTATGGTTTATGAAGAGAACACACATATGCAATGACATCCAGTGGACCCATGTGGTTTATGAAAAGAACACACATGCTGGAGTGGCATCATTGCATGTGTTCTTTTCCAAAACCACAATGATGCACACTGATACACACACACATGCAACGACATCCAGTGGATCCATGTGGTTTATGAAAAGAACCCACATGCAATGACATCAAGTCGATCCATGTGGTTTACAAAAAGAACACACATATGCAATGGCATCTAGAGGATCACTGTGGTTTATGAAAAGAACACACATGCAATGACATCTAGTTGATCCATGTGGTTTAGGAAAAGAACACATATATGCAATGACTTCCAGTGGATCAGTGTGGTTTATGAAAATAACACACATGCAATGACATCTAGTGGATCCATGTGGTTTATGAAAATAATACACATGCAATGACATCTAGTGGATCGGTGTGGTTTACGAAAAAAAACACATATGCTATGGCATATAGTGGATCCATGTGGTTTATGAAGAGAACACACATATGCAATGACATCTAGTGGATCCATGTGGTTTATGAAAAGAACACACATGCTGGAGTGGCATCATTGCATGTGTTCTTTTCCAAAACCACAATGATGCACAGTGATTAATACACACACATGCAATGACATCTAGTGGATCCATGTGTTTTATGAAAAGAACTCACATGCAATGACATCTAGTGTATCCATGTGGTTTAGGAAAAGAACACACATATGCATTGGTATCTAGTGGATCGGTGTGGTTTATGGAAAGAACACACATGCAATGTCTTCTGGTGGATCCATGTGGTTTAGGAAAATAACACACATATGCAATGACATCCAGTGGATCGGTGTGGTTTATGAAAAGAACACACATGCAATAACATGTAGTGGATCCATGTTGTTTATGAAAAGAACACACATGAAACGACATCAGTGGATCAGTGTGGATTATGAAAAGAACACACATGCAATGACATCTAGTGGATCCTTATGGTTTATGAAAAGAACACACATATGCAATGACATCCAATGGATCCATGTGGTTTATGAAAAGAACACACATGTTGGTGTGGCAGCATTGCATGTGTTCTTTTTGAAAACCACAATGATGCACACTAATACACACACATGCAATGACATCCAATGGATCCATCTGGTTTATGAAAAGAACCCACATGCAATGACATCCAGTGGATCCATTTTGTTTTGAAAAAAAAACCCATATGCAATGACATCTAGTAGATCTATGTGGTGTATGAAAAGAATACACATGCAATGACATCTAGTGGATCCATGTGGTTTACGAAAAGAACACACATGCAATAACATTAGTGGATCAGTGTGGTTTATGAAAAGAACTCACATGCAATGACATCTAGTGGATCCTTGTGGTTTATGAAAAGAACACACATATGCAATGACATCCAGTGAATCCATGTGGTTTATGAAAAGAACACACATGATGGACTGGCATCATTGCATGTGTTCTTTTTCAAAACCACAATGATGCACACTGATACACACACACACATGCAATGACATCAAGTGGATCCATGTCATTTATGAAAAGAACCCACATGTAATGACATCAAGTGGATCCATGTGGTTTAGGAAAAGAACACACATATGCAATGAAATCTATTGTATCAATGTGGTTTAGAAAAAGAACACACATGCAATGACATCTAGTGGATCCATGTAGTTTAGGAAAAGAACACACATATGCAATGACATATAGTGGATCATTGTGGTTTATGAAAAGAACACACATGCAATGACATCTACTGGATCCATGTGGTTTAGGAAAAGAACACACATATGCAATGATATCAAGTGGAACAGTGTGGTTTATGAAAAGAACTCACATGCAATCAATCTAGTGGATCCATGTGGTTTATGAAAACAACACACGTGCAATGACATCAGTGGATCAGTGTGGTTTATGAAAAGAACACACATGCAATGACATCTAGTGGATCCTTATGGTTTATGAAAAGAACACACATATGCAATGACATCCAATGGATCCATGTGGTTTAGGAAAATAACACACATATGCAATGACATCCAGTGGATCGGTGTGGTTTATGAAAAGAACACACATGCAATGACATGTAGTGGATCCATGTTGTTTATGAAAAGAACACACATGAAACGACATCAGTGGATCAGTGTGGTTTATGAAAAGAACACACATGCAATGACATCTAGTGGATCCTTATGGTTTATGAAAAGAACACACATATGCAATGACATCCAATGGATCCATGTGGTTTATGAAAAGAACACACATGTTGGTGTGGCAGCATTGCATGTGTTCTTTTTGAAAACCACAATGATGCACACTAATACACACACATGCAATGACATCCAATGGATCCATCTGGTTTATGAAAAGAACCCACATGCAATGACATCCAGTGGATCCATTTTGTTTTGAAAAAAAAACACATATGCAATGACATCTAGTAGATCTATGTGGTGTATGAAAAGAATACACATGCAATGACATCTAGTGGATCCATGTGGTTTACGAAAAGAACACACATGCAATAACATTAGTGGATCAGTGTGGTTTATGAAAAGAACTCACATGCAATGACATCTAGTGGATCCTTGTGGTTTATGAAAAGAACACACATATGCAATGACATCCAGTGAATCCATGTGGTTTATGAAAAGAACACACATGATGGACTGGCATCATTGCATGTGTTCTTTTTCAAAACCACAATGATGCACACTGATACACACACACACATGCAATGACATCAAGTGGATCCATGTCATTTATGAAAAGAACCCACATGTAATGACATCAAGTGGATCCATGTGGTTTAGGAAAAGAACACACATATGCAATGAAATCTATTGTATCAATGTGGTTTAGAAAAAGAACACACATGCAATGACATCTAGTGGATCCATGTAGTTTAGGAAAAGAACACACATATGCAATGACATATAGTGGATCATTGTGGTTTATGAAAAGAACACACATGCAATGACATCTACTGGATCCATGTGGTTTAGGAAAAGAACACACATATGCAATGATATCAAGTGGAACAGTGTGGTTTATGAAAAGAACTCACATGCAATCAATCTAGTGGATCCATGTGGTTTATGAAAAGAACACACGTGCAATGACATCAATGGATTAGTGTGGTTTATGAAAAGAACACACATCCAATGCCATCGAGTGGATCCTTGTGGTTTATGAAACGAACACACACATGCAATGACATCAAGTGGATCCATGTGGTTTATGAAAAGAACACACATGCTGGATTAGCATCATTGCATGTGTTCTTTTCCAAAACCACAATGATGCACAATGATACACACACACATGTAATGACATCTAGTGGATCGATCTGATTTATGAAAAGAACCCACATGTAATGACATCAAGTGGATCCATGTGGTTTAGGAAAAGAACACACATATGCAATGACATCTAGTGGATCAGTGTGGTTTATAGAAAGAACACACATGCAATGACATCTAGTGGATCCATGTTGTTTAGCAAAAGAACACACATATGCAATGAAATCTAGTGGATTAGTGTGGTTTATGAAAAGAACACACATGCAATGACATATAGTGGATCCATGTGGTTTATGAAAAGAACACACATGCAATGACATCCAGTGGATCAGTGTGGTTGATGAATAGAACACACATATGCAATGCCATCTAGTGGATCGATGTGGTTTATGAAAAGAACACACATATGCAATGACATCCAGTGGATACATGTCGTTTATAAAAACAACACACATACTAGAGTGGCATCATTGCATGTGTTCTTTTCCAAAACCACAATGATGCACACTAATACACACACGCACACTTGCAATGACATCCAGTGGATCCATGTGTTTATGAAAAGAACCCACATGCAATGACATCCAATAGATCCATATGGTTTAGGAAAAGAACACACATATGCAATGACATCTAGTGGATCAGTGTGGTTTATGAAAAGGACACACATGGAATGACATTGAGTGGATCCTTGTGGTTTATGAAAAGAACACACATGCTGGATTGGCATCATTGCATGTGTTCTTTTCCAAAACCACAATGATGCACACTAATACACACACACATGTAATGACATCTAGTGGATCCATGTGATTTATGAAAAGAACACACATGCTGGATTGGCATCATTGCATGTGTTCTTTTGCAAAACCACAATGATGCACACTAATACACACACATGTAATGACATCTAGTAGATCCATGTGATTTATGAAAAGAACCCACATGTAATGACATCAAGTGGATCCATGTGGTTTAGGAAAAGAACACACATATGCAATGATATCTATTGGATCAGTGTGGTTTATAGAAAGAACACACATGCAATGACATCTAGTGGATCCATGTGTTTAAGAAAAGAACACACATATGCAAAGAGATCTGTGGATTAGTGTGGTTTCTGAAAAGAAAAGACATGCAATGACATCCAGTGGATCAGTGTGGTTTATGAAAAGAACACACATCTAGTGGATACATGTGGTTTATAAAAACAACACACATGCTAGAGTGGCATCATTGCATGTGTTCTTTTCCAAAACCACAATGATGCACACTGATACACACGCGCACACTTGCAATGACATCCAGTGGATCCATATGGTTTATGTAAAGAACCCACATGCAATGACATCCAGTGGATCCATGTGGTTTAGGAAAAGAACACACATGCAATGACATCAATGGATCAATGTGGTTTATGAAAAGAACACACATATGCAATGACATCTAGTGGATCCATGTGGTTTATGAGAAGAACAAACATATGCAGTGACATTCAGTGGATCCATGTGGTTTATGAAAAGAACACACATGCTGGAGGGGCATCATTGCATGTGTTCTTTTCCAAAACCACAATGATGTGCACTGATACGCACACATGCAATGACATCTAGTGGATCAGTGTGGTTTATGAAAAGAACCCACATGCAATAACATACAGTGAATCCAAGTGGTTTAGGAAAAAACACACATATGCAATGACATCTACTGGATCAGTGTGGTTTATGAAAAGAACACACATGTAATGACATCTAGTGGATCAATGTGGTTTCGGAAAAGAACACACATATGTAATGACATCCAGTGGATTAGTGTGGTTTATGAAAAGAACACACATGCAATGACATCTAGTGGATCCATGTGGTTTATGAAAAGAACAAACATGCAATAACATGAGTGGATCAGTGTGGTTTATGCAAAGAACACACATGCAATGACATCTAGTGGATCCTTATGGTTTATGAAAATAAAATACATATGCAATGACATCCAGTGGACCCATGTGGTTTATGAAAAGAACACACATGCTGGAGTGGCATCATTGCATGTGTTCTTTTCCAAAACCACAATGATGCACACTGATACACACACACATGCAACGACATCCAGTGGATCCATGTGGTTTATGAAAAGAACCCACATGCAATGACATCAAGTCGATCCATGTGGTTTACAAAAAGAACACACATATGCAATGACATCTAGAGGATCACTGTGGTTTATGAAAAGAACACACATGCAATGACATCTAGTTGATCCATGTGGTTTAGGAAAAGAACACATATATGCAATGACTTCCAGTGGATCAGTGTGGTTTATGAAAATAACACACATGCAATGACATCTAGTGGATCCATGTGGTTTATGAAAATAATACACATGCAATGACATCTAGTGGATCGGTGTGGTTTACGAAAAAACACACATATGCTATGGCATATAGTGGATCCATGTGGTTTATGAAGAGAACACACATATGCAATGACATCTAGTGGATCCATGTGGTTTATGAAAAGAACACACATCTGAGTGGCATCATTGCATGTGTTCTTTTCCAAAACCACAATGATGCACATTGATTAATACACACACATGCAATGACGTCTAGTGGATCCATGTGGTTTATGAAAAGAACTCACATGCAATGACATCTAGTGGATCCATGTGGTTTAGGAAAACAACACACATATGCATTGGTATCTAGTGGATCGGTGTGGTTTATGGAAAGAACACACATGCAATGTCTTCTGGTGGATCCATGTGGTTTAGGAAAATAACACACATATGCAATGACATCCAGTGGATCGGTGTGGTTTATGAAAAGAACACACATGCAATGACATGTAGTGGATCCATGTTGTTTATGAGAAGAACACACATGAAACGACATCAGTGGATCAGTGTGGTTTATGAAAAGAACACACATGCAATGACATCTAGTGGATCCTTATGGTTTATGAAAAGAACACACATATGCAATGACATCCAATGGATCCATGTGGTTTATGAAAAGAACACACATGTTGGTGTGGCAGCATTGCATGTGTTCTTTTTGAAAACCACAATGATGCACACTAATACACACACATGCAATGACATCCAATGGATCCATCTGGGTTATGAAAAGAACCCACATGCAATGACATCTAGTGGATCCATTTTGTTTTGAAAAAAAACACATATGCAATGACATCTAGTAGATCTATGTGGTGTATGAAAAGAATACACATGCAATGATATCTAGTGGATCCATGTGGTTTACGAAAAGAACACACATGCAATAACATTAGTGGATCAGTGTGGTTTATGAAAAGAACTCACATGCAATGACATCTAGTGGATCCTTGTGGTTTATGAAAAGAACACATATGCTATGACATCCAGTGAATCCATGTGGTTTATGAAAAGAACACACATGGTGGATCATCATTGCATGTGTTCTTTTTCAAAACCACAATGATGCACACTGATACACACACACATGCAATGACATCAAGTGGATCCATGTCATTTATGAAAAGAACCCACATGTAATGACATCAAGTGGATCCATGTGGTTTAGGAAAAGAACACACATATGCAATGAAATCTATTGTATCAGTGTGGTTTAGAAAAAGAACACACATGCAATGACATCTAGTGGATCCATGTAGTTTAGGAAAAGAACACACATATGCAATGACATATAGTGGATCATTGTGGTTTATGAAAGAACACACATGCAATGACATCTACTGGATCAGTGTGGTTTATGAAAAGAACACACATGTAATGACATCTAGTGGATCAATGTGGTTTCGGAAAAGAACACACATATGTAATGACATCCAGTGGATTAGTGTGGTTTATGAAAAGAACACACATGCAATGACATCTAGTGGATCCATGTGGTTTATGAAAAGAACAAACATGCAATAACATGAGTGGATCAGTGTGGTTTATGCAAAGAACACACATGCAATGACATCTAGTGGATCCTTATGGTTTATGAAGAGAACACACATATGCAATGACATCCAGTGGACCCATGTGGTTTATGAAAAGAACACACATGCTGGAGTGGCATCATTGCATGTGTTCTTTTCCAAAACCACAATGATGCACACTGATACACACACACATGCAACGACATCCAGTGGATCCATGTGGTTTATGAAAAGAACCCACATGCAATGACATCAAGTCGATCCATGTGGTTTACAAAAAGAACACACATATGCAATGACATCTAGAGGATCACTGTGGTTTATGAAAAGAACACACATGCAATGACATCTAGTTGATCCATGTGGTTTAGGAAAAGAACACATATATGCAATGACTTCCAGTGGATCAGTGTTGTTTATGAAAATAACACACATGCAATGACATCTAGTGGATCCATGTGGTTTATGAAAATAATACACATGCAATGACATCTAGTGGATCGGTGTGGTTTACGAAAAAACACACATATGCTATGGCATATAGTGGATCCATGTGGTTTATGAAGAGAACACACATATGCAATGACATCTAGTGGATCCATGTGGTTTATGAAAAGAACACACATGCTGGAGTGGCATCATTGCATGTGTTCTTTTCCAAAACCACAATGATGCACAGTGATTAATACACACACATGCAATGACATCTAGTGGATCCATGTGTTTTATGAAAAGAACTCACATGCAATGACATCTAGTGGATCCATGTGGTTTAGGAAAAGAACACACATATGCATTGGTATCTAGTGGATCGGTGTGGTTTATGGAAAGAACACACATGCAATGTCTTCTGGTGGATCCATGTGGTTTAGGAAAATAACACACATATGCAATGACATCCAGTGGATCGGTGTGGTTTATGAAAAGAACACACATGCAATGACATGTAGTGGATCCATGTTGTTTATGAGAAGAACACACATGAAACGACATCAGTGGATCAGTGTGGTTTATGAAAAGAACACACATGCAATGACATCTAGTGGATCCTTATGGTTTATGAAAAGAACACACATATGCAATGACATCCAATGGATCCATGTGGTTTATGAAAAGAACACACATGTTGGTGTGGCAGCATTGCATGTGTTCTTTTTGAAAACCACAATGATGCACACTAATACACACACATGCAATGACATCCAATGGATCCATCTGGGTTATGAAAAGAACCCACATGCAATGACATCTAGTGGATCCATTTTGTTTTGAAAAAAAACACATATGCAATGACATCTATTAGATCTATGTGGTGTATGAAAAGAATACACATGCAATGACATCTAGTGGATCCATGTGGTTTACGAAAAGAACACACATGCAATAACATTAGTGGATCAGTGTGGTTTATGAAAAGAACTCACATGCAATGACATCTAGTGGATCCTTGTGGTTTATGAAAAGAACACACATATGCAATGACATCCAGTGAATCCATGTGGTTTATGAAAAGAACACACATGGTGGACTGACATCATTGCATGTGTTCTTTTTCAAAACCACAATGATGCACACTGATACACACACACATGCAATGACGTCAAGTGGATCCATGTCATTTATGAAAAGAACCCACATGTAATGACATCAAGTGGATCCATGTGGTTTAGGAAAAGAACACACATATGCAATGAAATCTATTGTATCAGTGTGGTTTAGAAAAAGAACACACATGCAATGACATCTAGTGGATCCATGTAGTTTAGGAAAAGAACACACATATGCAATGACATATAGTGGATCATTGTGGTTTATGAAAAGAACACACATGCAATGACATCTACTGGATCAGTGTGGTTTATGAAAAGAACACACATGTAATGACATCTAGTGGATCAATGTGGTTTCGGAAAAGAACACACATATGTAATGACATCCAGTGGATTAGTGTGGTTTATGAAAAGAACACACATGCAATGACATCTAGTGGATCCATGTGGTTTATGAAAAGAACAAACATGCAATAACATGAGTGGATCAGTGTGGTTTATGCAAAGAACACACATGCAATGACATCTAGTGGATCCTTATGGTTTATGAAGAGAACACACATATGCAATGACATCCAGTGGACCCATGTGGTTTATGAAAAGAACACACATGCTGGAGTGGCATCATTGCATGTGTTCTTTTCCAAAACCACAATGATGCACACTGATACACACACACACATGCAACGACATCCAGTGGATCCATGTGGTTTATGAAAAGAACCCACATGCAATGACATCAAGTCGATCCATGTGGTTTACAAAAAGAACACACATATGCAATGACATCTAGAGGATCACTGTGGTTTATGAAAAGAACACACATGCAATGACATCTAGTTGATCCATGTGGTTTAGGAAAAGAACACATATATGCAATGACTTCTAGTGGATCAGTGTTGTTTATGAAAATAACACACATGCAATGACATCTAGTGGATCCATGTGGTTTATGAAAATAATACACATGCAATGACATCTAGTGGATCGGTGTGGTTCTGAAAAACACACATATGCTATGGCATATAGTGGATCCATGTGGTTTATGAAGAGAACACACATATGCAATGACATCTAGTGGATCCATGTGGTTTATGAAAAGAACACACATGCTGGAGTGGCATCATTGCATGTGTTCTTTTCCAAAACCACAATGATGCACAGTGATTAATACACACACATGCAATGACATCTAGTGGATCCATGTGTTTTATGAAAAGAACTCACATGCAATGACATCTAGTGGATCCATGTGGTTTAGGAAAAGAACACACATATGCATTGGTATCTAGTGGATCGGTGTGGTTTATGGAAAGAACACACATGCAATGTCTTCTGGTGGATCCATGTGGTTTAGGAAAATAACACACATATGCAATGACATCCAGTGGATCGGTGTGGTTTATGAAAAGAACACACATGCAATGACATGTAGTGGATCCATGTTGTTTATGAGAAGAACACACATGAAACGACATCAGTGGATCAGTGTGGTTTATGAAAAGAACACACATGCAATGACATCTAGTGGATCCTTATGGTTTATGAAAAGAACACACATATGCAATGACATCCAATGGATCCATGTGGTTTATGAAAAGAACACACATGTTGGTGTGGCAGCATTGCATGTGTTCTTTTTGAAAACCACAATGATGCACACTAATACACACACATGCAATGACATCCAATGGATCCATCTGGTTTATGAAAAGAACCCACATGCAATGACATCCAGTGGATCCATTTTGTTTTGAAAATAAAACACATATGCAATGACATCTAGTAGATCTATATGGTGTATGAAAAGAATACACATGCAATGACATCTAGTGGATCCATGTGGTTTACGAAAAGAACACACATGCAATAACATTAGTGGATCAGTGTGGTTTATGAAAAGAACAAACATGCAATGACATCTAGTGGATCCTTGTGGTTTATGAAAAGAACACACATATGCAATGACATCCAGTGAATCCATGTGGTTTATGAAAAGAACACACATGGTGGACTGGCATCATTGCATGTGTTCTTTTTCAAAACCACAATGATGCACATTGATACACACACACATGCAATGACATCAAGTGGATCCATGTCATTTATGAAAAGAACCCACATGTAATGATATCAAGTGGATCCATGTGGTTTAGGAAAAGAACACACATATGCAATGAAATCTATTGTATCAGTGTGGTTTAGAAAAAGAACACACATGCAATGACATCTAGTGGATCCATGTAGTTTAGGAAAAGAACACACATATGCAATGACATATAGTGGATCATTGTGGTTTATGAAAAGAACACACATGTAATGACATCTACTGGATCAGTGTGGTTTATGAAAAGAACACACATGTAATGACATCTAGTGGATCAATGTGGTTTCGGAAAAGAACACACATATGTAATGACATCCAGTGGATTAGTGTGGTTTATGAAAAGAACACACATGCAATGACATCTAGTGGATCCATGTGGTTTATGAAAAGAACAAACATGCAATAACATGAGTGGATCAGTGTGGTTTATGCAAAGAACACACATGCAATGACATCTAGTGGATCCTTATGGTTTATGAAGAGAACACACATATGCAATGACATCCAGTGGACCCATGTGGTTTATGAAAAGAACACACATGCTGGAGTGGCATCATTGCATGTGTTCTTTTCCAAAACCACAATGATGCACACTGATACACACACACATGTAACGACATCCAGTGGATCCATGTGGTTTATGAAAAGAACCCACATGCAATGACATCAAGTCGATCCATGTGGTTTACAAAAAGAACACACATATGCAATGACATCTAGAGGATCACTGTGGTTTATGAAAAGAACACACATGCAATGACATCTAGTTGATCCATGTGGTTTAGGAAAAGAACACATATATGCAATGACTTCCAGTGGATCAGTGTTGTTTATGAAAATAACACACATGCAATGACATCTAGTGGATCCATGTGGTTTATGAAAATAATACACATGCAATGACATCTAGTGGATCGGTGTGGTTTACGAAAAAACACACATATGCTATGGCATATAGTGGATCCATGTGGTTTATGAAGAGAACACACATATGCAATGACATCTAGTGGATCCATGTGGTTTATGAAAAGAACACACATGCTGGAGTGGCATCATTGCATGTGTTCTTTTCCAAAACCACAATGATGCACATTGATTAATACACACACATGCAATGACATCTAGTGGATCCATGTGTTTTATGAAAAGAACTCACATGCAATGACATCTAGTGGATCCATGTGGTTTAGGAAAAGAACACACATATGCATTGGTATCTAGTGGATCGGTGTGGTTTATGGAAAGAACACACATGCAATGTCTTCTGGTGGATCCATGTGGTTTAGGAAAATAACACACATATGCAATGACATCCAGTGGATCCGTGTGGTTTATGAAAAGAACACACATGCAATGACATGTAGTGGATCCATGTTGTTTATGAAAAGAACACACATGAAACGACATCAGTGGATCAGTGTGGTTTATGAAAAGAACACACATGCAATGACATCTAGTGGATCCATGTGGTTTAGGAAAAGAACACACATATGCATTGGTATCTAGTGGATCGGTGTGGTTTATGGAAAGAACACACATGCAATGTCTTCTGGTGGATCCATGTGGTTTAGGAAAATAACACACATATGCAATGACATCCAGTGGATCGGTGTGGTTTATGAAAAGAACACACATGCAATGACATGTAGTGGATCCATGTTGTTTATGAAAAGAACACACATGAAACGACATCAGTGGATCAGTGTGGTTTATGAAAAGAACACACATGCAATGACATCTAGTGGATCCTTATGGTTTATGAAAAGAACACACATATGCAATGACATCCAATGGATCCATGTGGTTTATGAAAAGAACACACATGTTGGTGTGGCAGCATTACATGTGTTCTTTTTGAAAACCACAATGATGCACACTAATACACACACATGCAATGACATCCAATGGATCCATATGGTTTATGAAAAGAACCCACATGCAATGACATCCAGTGGATCCATTTTGTTTTGAAAAAAAAACACATATGCAATGACATCTAGTAGATCTATATGGTGTATGAAAAGAATACACATGCAATGACATCTAGTGGATCCATGTGGTTTACGAAAAGAACACACATGCAATAACATTAGTGGATCAGTGTGGTTTATGAAAAGAACTCACATGCAATGACATCTAGTGGATCCTTGTGGTTTATGAAAAGAACACACATATGCAATGACATCCAGTGAATCCATGTGGTTTATGAAAAGAACACACATGATGGACTGGCATCATTGCATGTGTTCTTTTTCAAAACCACAATGATGCACACTGATACACACACACACATGCAATGACATCAAGTGGATCCATGTCATTTATGAAAAGAACCCACATGTAATGACATCAAGTGGATCCATGTGGTTTAGGAAAAGAACACACATATGCAATGAAATCTATTGTATCAGTGTGGTTTAGAAAAAGAACATACATGCAATTACATCTAGTGGATCCATGTAGTTTAGGAAAAGAACACACATATGCAATGACATATAGTGGATCATTGTGGTTTATGAAAAGAACACACATGTAATGACATCTACAGGATCAGTGTGGTTTATGAAAAGAACACACATGTAATGACATCTAGTGGATCAATGTGGTTTCGGAAAAGAACACACATATGTAATGACATCCAGTGGATCATTGTGGTTTATGAAAAGAACACACATGCAATGACATCTACTGGATCCATGTGGTTTAGGAAAAGAACACACATATGCAATGATATCAAGTGGAACAGTGTGGTTTATGAAAAGAACTCACATGCAATCAATCTAGTGGATCCATGTGGTTTATGAAAAGAACACACGTGCAATGACATCAATGGATTAGTGTGGTTTATGAAAAGAACACACATCCAATGCCATCGAGTGGATCCTTGTGGTTTATGAAACGAACACACACATGCAATGACATCAAGTGGATCCATGTGGTTTATGAAAAGAACACACATGCTGGATTAGCATCATTGCATGTGTTCTTTTCCAAAACCACAATGATGCACAATGATACACACACACATGTAATGACATCTAGTGGATCGATCTGATTTATGAAAAGAACCCACATGTAATGACATCAAGTGGATCCATGTGGTTTAGGAAAAGAACACACATATGCAATGACATCTAGTGGATCAGTGTGGTTTATAGAAAGAACACACATGCAATGACATCTAGTGGATCCATGTTGTTTAGCAAAAGAACACACATATGCAATGAAATCTAGTGGATTAGTGTGGTTTATGAAAAGAACACACATGCAATGACATCTAGTGGATCCATGTGGTTTATGAAAAGAACACACATGCAATGACATCCAGTGGATCAGTGTGGTTGATGAATAGAACACACATATGCAATGCCATCTAGTGGATCGATGTGGTTTATGAAAAGAACACACATATGCAATGACATCCAGTGGATACATGTCGTTTAGAAAAACAACACACATACTAGAGTGGCATCATTGCATGTGTTCTTTTCCAAAACCACAATGATGCACACTAATACACACACGCACACTTGCAATGACATCCAGTGGATCCATGTGTTTATGAAAAGAACCCACATGCAATGACATCCAATAGATCCATATGGTTTAGGAAAAGAACACACATATGCAATGACATCTAGTGGATCAGTGTTGTTTATGAAAAGGACAAACATGCAATGACACCTAGTGGATCCACATGGTTTATGAAAAGAACACAGATATGCAATGACTGTTGGGCCACCTAGAGATAAACAAAACTTTTTCCCTACACGGTGATCCCAAGAGCCAGCTCAGGTAGAAGGCCACGATGATTACCACTAGACGCGCAGTTGCGAAATTGATGAAGCACGTCGCTTGATGCAGTGCAGTCCTCGCGATCCGTTCCGATTCCACGATCCACGATCCGTACTTTCTTCATGATCGTCGAAGTGCTGAACGTACAACACCTCCGCTGGTATCCACATGTACGAGGAGGAGCGCCAGCGATGGACTGCTAGGTCTGGTACGGCAGCGACAGGACGGGCTGGGGATAGGGTTTCCAACACATGGAGTGACCTAACCTTTTGCTCTAAGCACCTGTGCCCCAGCTTATATAGGGAGTGAAAGTAGGCTCCACTCTCTTGTGGCCCATTCACTAAAAGGCCTATATTAGCCACTGCAAGTCTCACTTGCTGACTAAGTCCATGTCTCTATTTGGGTCTAACCCAAATAGGTTTCCTGTTTGGGTCTAACCCAAACTTGCTCCCACTCTTAAGTGTGTGACCCGACAGGCTCATGGTAACCTGGACATGATTCCGAGTCTCACTCGTGATCGATCAGTTGGTAGCGGCTCCTAGCAGAACGTGCCAACTCCCAAGTACCAATAAGTCATGACGACATGCCTTCCAATGCGACTTTCGTCTGAGTCCCTTTTGCCTCACGATATACCTTGTCGTACTATAGGCGAATGATCGTCATCCCTTAAATAGTCCGACTCTCTTTCTCGATCCGAGATAAGTGATTCATCCGACTAACTCTTAGTCAGCTGCCTCGGTTAACACTTAATCCGATACGCGCATGGCCATGCTTTCCGAATCATTTCTTCCGAGAGGGCCCAGAGCATAGGAAAGCGCGCTCATCAAGTTCCTCCAAGCCAATCAAGATATCTTTGCATGGCAACCATCTGACATGACCGGAGTACCTAGGAAACTTGTCTAGCACTCTCAAAATGTACACCCAAATGCTAAACCCGTCAAACAGTCCTTATGATGTTTTGGCGATGAAAAGTGAAAAGCAATAGCTAAGGAACTAGCCTGGCTCAAGTTAGGCGGATTCATAGAAGAGGTCATCCACACTAAGTGGGCGTCTAATCCTGTAATGGTCCCTAAAAAGGACACCACTGAATTAAGGATGTGTGTTGATTATGCCACCTTGAACAAGGCTTGTCCCAAAGATTTGTTCGCTCTGTCTAGAATTGATCAAGTTATCGACTCTACGGTAGGCTCAGAACTCCGATGTTTTCTCGACGCATATTCCGGTTATCACCAAATCCGGATGAAGGAATCATACAAAGTCAAAACTTCATGCATAACCCCCTTTGGGCTCAAAAACGCAGGAGCTACATACCAGCACACTATGTAGTGTTGCCTCCACGATCAAATGGGACAAATGTACATGCATACATGGACGACATAGCGGTGATGTAGAAAAAGAAGGAAACCTTGATTTCTGACTTAGAGGAAACATTAGCCAATCTACACAAATACAACATAATGCTTAATCCGAAGAAGCGTTTCTTTGGAATACCGGCCAAAAAATTGTTAGGTTTCATCGTGTCTCAAAGAGGCATAGAGGTGAACCGAGACAAAATTAAGGCTATACTCAATATGTCTAGGCCAACTCGCCTGAAGGACGTTTAAAGGCTAACTGTTTGCATTGTTGCAGTCAGTCGGTTTGTAAGACGGCTCGGTGAAAGAGCCGCACCACTCTACAAGCTCCTGAAAAAGACTAAAAAGTTCGTTTGGACTGATGAAGCTGAAGCAGCATTACAAGACCTGAAAGCGGTACACTCGTCCGCTCCTATCCTTGCAGCACCGAACATATGTTGACCTATCTAGCTACGACAAATAGAGTCGTCAGTGTCATCATGGTGGTGGAAAGCCCAGAGGAAAAACAGGAACACCTGGTGCAGCATCCGACTTACTACCTCAGTGAAGTCCTAACTGAATGAAAGCAGCGGTATCCGCATTATCAAAAGCTGGCTTACAATGTATTCTTCGCATCTAGGAAGCTACGAAATTACTTTCAGGAGCATCAAATTAGCGTGGTGAGCACAGCTCCCATGTGATACATAATTAACAACAGCGACGCTACAGGACGTGTCGCAAAATGGGGAATAGAGCTTTCATCTTTCGACATTGAGTACAAACCTCATACATCAATTAAATCCCAAATCCTTGCTGACTTTCTCACTGATTGGATAGAGACAGTGCAAAATATGACCCTCCTAGAGTCAGAATACTGGACCTTGCATTTTGACGGGTCTAAAGCGCTCGAGGGCTGGCGTGGTGCTCAAATCACCTCAAGGAGATAAGCATTTCTATGTGTTGCAGATCAACTTCATGACAACAAACAACATTGCCAAATATGAAGCACTACTGCATGGAATCCGGATTGCTAAAGATATCGGCATCCGACGACTAATGTGTTATGGAGATTCGGATCTTGTTGCTCAACAAGTGTCGGATCACTGTAATGCAAATAAACACATGGTAGCATATAGGGCTGTCGTGGATGAACTATCTAAATTGTTCGAAGGGTTTTAGGTTCAACACATCCCTCGAATAGAAAATGAAGAAGCAGATGCATTATCTCGAATAGGCTCTACATGGAAGAAGGTCCCGGATGGCGCTTTTTTGGAGCACCTCAAAGTTCCCTCTATAACATGAGTTAATGTCAACACCCAGATTTTTAATCCTAGATGCCCATTATGCCATACCTCGCAATCCCAGGATTACCATTTTTGTGAGACATAACGGATTGGATATCACAGTACATTATCCATTACAAACCATACATAAGGTCTTACACAAATAAGGATCTCATGATCCAGTCTTTAATACAACAAGCAGCGAAAATAATAGATAAGCGTAGCGGTGGGGTCCATCTTCAAGGGCATAGGCAGTGCTGACGAAGGCAGATAGTCCTAGTTATCATAGCCGTCCTGATGACCATCCTCTTGATAGTCTCCTTCATAGTCTGGCCATGAGAATAGCCAGGGACAAAAGCCATGAGTACTCTTTAAGTACTCGCAAACTACTATTAACAGGTACTATAGTTCTATGTTAAAGTGATAAATCTAAGTTTAACTATAAAGTTAAGTTTGAAACCTAAGCTGAGTTCTGAAGCAAAGAAAGGTAAAGTAAAGTTCTAGAATCACTTAAGTTGGGAAGCTATTATCATAAACACAACCCTGTTGTGGTCAAGTCAAAGTTCATCATTTATTTCAAGTTATTTGGAAAACATCTGACAACAAAACAGTATGGCCATTCCAACTGTCCATAACCGCAGACGCGGCTATTCGAATAGTTTGACACTCTGCAGAGGTGGTACACTTTCACCACAAGATTCGATACATCTGTCAGGGATAACCCTGAATCATCATACTTAGTATGCATATAATCAAACATAACCTTCTCTTTACACACCCTAGTATAAGCACTTCTCCTATGAGCATCGCATAGGTGGACATCATGAGAGGTAGCCTCAGCTCAGACCTCTCCCATGAGGGAACTAATACTAATGCATATAAATTTCCAGCTAAGCCTTACCCAATTCAGGTAGTGTGGTTGTACGGTAAATTTGGAATGGTATCGCATCCGAATCCAACCATCAATTTTATAAAAGGGTTAAGGCTCATGCCTCAACATTTTCATCATCATCAACCATTTGTGTTTCTCAACACATGTCAAAACATCTCAATAGAATGACTCATCATTCCAAGGTTTTCATAATTCATTTTCACCAAGGGTTCCCATCTAAAGTGACTCAAGTTTTTGATCTACTCTAAACTACTAAGTTAAGAGTGTTCACTAAGGTGGAAGTGATAGGTTCAATCTCATGCCATAGAATGACATCTAAAGGTTTCTAAGTAGGTCAAGTTTTATACTTTTTATGCTACCTTCAAAATAAGTAAAGAACTTTGTGTAAACTAAGGGAGGTAAATCTTGTAAACAAAGACTTGGGGTAACTAATAGTTAAAGGGGTGGGCTCAAAGCATGCTTAAGGCATCTTTGCTAAACCATCTAGTTTGATTCTAGTTTGCTAAGCCCTAAACTTGCAAGGGTTAGCTTGCATTGTTAATGGTGGCTTGCAAGTATAACTGGCAAGGGTTAATCTTGGATAGTGCTAGCTTGCCTTGGTTGGTGCAGTGGTTGAAGTTTTCTTGTTCTTCGTCTTGATAGCACTCCTCCTCTTCGTAGACTTGGTCGGTACTATCGTCTATAAGAATACATATGAAGTACACAATCACCAAACAATACTTAACTAGGCTAAGTAGCATTCCAAGGCACACATTTGATGATCTAGTATCATCACAAGCATCACAAGTTTAATTCAATAGTTTCATTCTTTTTAATTTAGAAAAGTAAATTCTACTCATTGAAAATTTAACTAAGATTTAATATTCACCACTTAAAATATGGGATCATGTGGACACATGTCATCACCACATATTCTAACATGTGGTAATGAGATTTAAGGGTTGGATTAATATTACTTTGGTTTAAGTTCATTATTTAATGATTTAAAGTGACTAGAAATGCCTATATAGCATTATTTTGGTATTAGTCCAAAGTCACTGCATATAAACCTTAATATTTTTACATATTTAGATAGATATGATGAAATGTGATTTTTGAGAGTTGGAATCAACTCAAAACCTATCTTAGTTGATTTTATAAAAATGTTGCAAGTGGCAAATACTTCTGTTTTGTTATTTTTATTAGGAGAGATCTATAAATCTAATTGAATTAAATCCAACGGTCTTGGATAGATCATCTCAATACCTTTCAGACAAAATTGGTTTCATGCAAATTGGATTTATAAAACTCTCTGAATTGAATTTTAAACTAGTGGACAGAAAACTAGATTTAACTAAAAAGAAAAATCCAGATTTGAACGGGTGGGCTAGCGCGGGAAAGAACTTGGGCCGGCCCAGTGGCGCTCCACGACGTGGGGCTCAGCTGACAGGGGGGTCCCGCTTTTCAGTGGGTCTTAACATGCGAAACGGTACGCACGCTGTGGGCCGTAGGATTAGAAGGGGGATCTATGGCTGAGGGTCGTCATCGACGACGAACAAGTCGCCGGCGAGCTCGAACCCTAGCGGCTCGGTGGGGGTCTGCTGGGGATGTACCATGGCTCCAGCAGGGTGGGCGAGGCAGGCAAACGAACTAGAAGACGACAGCGAGGCGAGGCGCGGTTGCGGCGGAGCTTGGGGTGGTCGCAATCAGCGACGCCCTTCTCCTCCTCTATGGCTCTTCTGCTCCAATTCGAGGTGAGCTCGCCTTGCTCCGGCTAGAGGTGGGTGAGGTTCAGAGAGCTGAGGGGAGTGGAGTGGTGTGGAGAGAAGAGGCTGGGGAGGCCTCCTTTTATAGGCCCGACGGTGAGACCGAGCCGGATGGGCAAGCGACGGTGGCGACAAGGCTACGGCCGGCTAGCGGCATGCCTGAGGGTGGCGATCGACAGGCGGTCTCCTGGCGGTGCTCTAGGAAGTGAATGCGAGTGTAGGGGCAGTGGTATGCGGTTTGGGCGAGGTGGCGCTCTGAGCGGCAGAGGCGGCGGTGTCCACGGCGAGCGGTGGCTATGGTGCGTTGGGCGGCGAACGGGGTGTCTGGGGTGTTCCCTGGGTCGTGGCGGAGCGGTGGGTGCAGGCTGCGGTCGAGCGGTGGCTTGTGCATGCGGGGACAGAGCATGCTCTGCGGGCGGCATCGGCATGGTGCGGTGGCACTGGGCGCGGGGTTTCCTCGGTGGTCCATGGCGAGGCTCGGGCAGGGGACAGAGGGTGGCGGTGAGCTCCTGGCTACCTCCTAGACATGGCGAGGGAAGGGGAGTGGTCTGCTGTGGTGAGGGCAAGGTTGGCCGGCGAGGGGTGGCTCGGCATGGCATGGCAATGCCACTAGGGTCTAGGGGAGTGGTTTTAAAGGCTTTGCTAGATCATTTAGAGACAAAGGGAGTAAAAAGGGGCCAAATGGGAGACAAGTTTGGCCAGAAAACTATTTAAAATAGTGAAATTTGTTTTGTTTGAAATCGGCCTGCCAAGTGTTTGATGAAATGGCCGCAAGAAATAAACTTTTGAATTTTGGTTTCAATTTTTTTTGGATGATCTCCACTAGTGCTAGGTAGACTCTGGTTGCAAGGGTTTTGAAAGTGGAGCTCAAATATATGGGTTTTGAAATAGGGGTGATCTATGCATATGTATTGGATTCAATTTTCAAATGCCAATTAAAATAGTTAACAGAATGTTTTTAGCAGACCCAAAGGTGGGCCTTGGTACCTCATTATGTGTACTAGCAAGGGGTACAAAGATCAAGAATTGTTTCTGTTAAGAAATGAGTGCTAGGAACACTCAAAGTAGTGTAGTGGATTAAAATGGCCAAAATGACCATTCTTCCTTTTTAATTCTTTTTTATTTGATTTTCTTTAGGAAAAGTTTGGGAATGATGTAGATGATGTTTGAATCACCTAAGAAACATTTTACAAGCATTGGATCACTTAAACAAGGCACTTCAAATCAACTCCTATTTTAAATGCACACACATATGAATGCTTTTATTTTAAATTTGGAAAAGTTTTTGTTAACCCTATTTTTGGATGATTTGATCTTGATAAGATTGGATTAAAGTTTTGGGATGTTACAGTTAATGAGGAATGTCCGACCAAGTCCGACTCACCTTTAGTAGCAGTTCTGGATGTGATTCCCATATGGACAAAACCCTACCTGGATTTCTTGGTAGACAGAAAATTACCCGAAGACGAGGTTCTAAGCCGGCAGATCGTCCGACGAGCAAAAATCTATACAATAATAAATGGTGAGCTCTATAAACATAGTGTATCTAGGGGTTTTCAGCGCTGCGTATCTCCGGAAGAAGGAGTGGAAATCCTAAGGAAAATTCATGAAGGCGAATGCGGGCATCATGCTGCAGCCAAATCTTTAGTGGAAAAAGCATTTAGACACGGATTTTTCTGGCTTACAGCCAAGGCAGACGCCGAATGGCTGGTCAAGACGTGTAAAGCCTGCCAAAAATATGCCAAACAAGCTCACGTTCTAGCTAATCAGCTGCGAACAATTCCGATAACATGGCCCTTCGCGGTCTGGGGGCTTGACATGGTAGGCCTGTTTAAATTGGATCCAAGTGGATTTACTCACCTCTTAGTGATGGTGGATAAGTTCACAAAATAGATTAAGGCTAAACCCGTCACAAGTTGTGGTGGAGCAACAGCCAGAAGATTTGTCGAGGATGTTATAATCCGATACGGTTATCCACATAGTATTATCACGGACAACATGAGCAATTTTTATATGGGAGAAATTGCCAAATTCTGCAACAAACAAAAAATCTGGCTTGACATTGCGTTAGTCACGCATCCACAAGACAATGGACAAGTTAAAACAGAAAATGGCCTAATCCTGCAAGGCCTCAAACCAAGACTTGAATCACCACTTCGTCGTGCTGTGGGGGCTTGGGCAGACAAATTACCCTCTATGATATGGAGCTTAAGAACAACTCCGAACAAGTCAATTGGATACACACCTTTCTTCTTGGTCTATGGCGCAAAATAAGTTCTTCCTAGCGATTTGATTCATACTTCTCCCCGAGTTGCTACGTATATCGAAGAGGATGCTGAAATTTCTCGACAAAATGATCTCAATTTAATCGAAGAAGTTCGCGTCGTTGTTGAGCAGAGAGCAACAACCTATCAGCAGAAGTTATGCAAGTATCATAGCCAGAGAGTCAGAAACTGATATTTCAATGATGGTGATTTAGTTCTCCGGCTTATGCAGAAAAGAAAGCACAAACTTTCCCCAGTATGGGAAGGGCCCTTTTTAGTTAGTCAAGTATTGCATGATGGTTCTTACTATCTAACTGATATGCAGCCAGTCAAAGAAAGACCTGCTACTAAGAAGAGAAAGAGAGCTGGAGGCAGTACAAACCCGGAAGAATTAGACAAACCAAGGAATATTGCTCAGCTATGTCCCTTTTATTCTTAAAGTGTCTTTCTTTGTAATCATATATGTGTACATGTCAACGAGAAATAAAGTATTGGATGTCTCAATATTTTTTGAGAAGTTTTATATTACCATCTTATTTCCAAATGATCATGTCACAGTCGAAAATCCTAGAATACTTGAAAGTACTTTATGCTCATGTTTTTTATGGTAAGATTTCTGATTCTAAAAATGCTACCTTCGGGTATAAATTTAAAATTTTCTAGTTTATACTTTGTTTCTTTATCTGATTGCCGGATGCGGGTATTTTCTGAGTAGTTAATTGTTGGTACTAGAAACCGGCTTTGTTTCCGAGTTTAAACTGGTTTAGCAATTGAGCTTCGTTGCTCGGCAAAGTTTCCGTGTTGAAGGTTTGCCGGATCACGAAAGGGACGAGGCGGAAAGCCAGATAAATGATAAGTATAGACAAAACAAAAGTGCTTATGTAAAATTTCAAGCATAACAAATTAAAAAAAAATTGCTTATGTAAAATTTCAAGCACAACAAAATAAAGCCAAAAGTGCTAAAAGGAAGTAAAAAAGCATCAGTTTTTGCAAACCTTAGCACTAGAAAAAATATTATAGTACTTATTACAATCCGATTGTTTCAGAATAACACATTGTTTTTCTAGTACTCTATGATGCATGAGAAGAGGTAGGAGCTTCTAGCTCACTAGAGACATCGCCTTCGCCTTCGTATCTTTCCAAGACAGGCAAATCGGATTCGGTTTGCTCGTCGTCGGAAACTTCAGATGTTTCTTCGGGAGGCGGAGGAGGCATTTCCATGCGAGTGAAGAATGGAGTGTCATAGCTGGTCAGATTAGCTACATGGCATCCATATCCGGCGCAGGAGTCCATGATGGCCTTGATGTTTTGCTCCTTGTCGTCTTCATCCACAGTTGAATAACCCCTGGTTACTTGCCAAATCTCCATGCTTCCATGGTGCCTCATAACAATTGTCAGGGCATTCTGTGCTGCAATTCGCACTTCAAAGGTGGACATTCTGTTCATATCTAAAATCTTTAAGGCTTCGCCAATATCCTCCATTGACTGGCGAAAATCGTGAAGCAGATCTCTGACTTCATTAAGCCGGTTGGTGTGACACTCGGAAGAAGAAGAATCCAGCAAATTTAGAGGACCTGCCTATATAAAGCAAAGGTCCAAAAATATATCCGAACTCCTAGAGTCGGAAGAACGAAAAGTCAGAGATAGGAAAATAACCGAACATGACATCATCAACTTTGGTCTTCTCCACCCTAAGACTCTGGAGTTCAGCCCAGAGCGCTTCGGTGATATCCTTATCCCTGGCCAGCTCGTCTTTGAGATCCGAGATTTTCTTATCCTAGATAGCAATTTTGCGATCACGTTCCTCGGTGGCCATGTTGGATGATTCAAGAACACTGTTAATACTATTTTCTTAAGTCGGTGTTCTCCACCTCCAGGGTTTTGAGATTCTTGGCATCTTCAATTAGTTTGCATGACTGTTTGACCAGTTCTATAAGTAAAAGAAAACAGTCGAATAAGAATTCGACTATGAAAGCAAAAGAGCAAGTATAATGACTGAAATGATTACCTTCGGCCTCATCCTTGGAAATCTTTAGTTGAGCATTTTCAAGGTGGAGAGATCTAATCTCTCTCTGCTTTTTTCAAATATTCTTTAATAATTCCTGGTTATAAGCATTAACCTTTTGTAAGTCAAAATAATACCTAGAGTTAGAAGTCTACTGAAGACTCCGGCTAATATTTTAACTAAGTTAAATATCAGCACAAGCCTTGGGGGCTACACTAGCTCGTTCTTTGGCATGCTATGAAAGCATAAATCCGGATTTTCCTATCCAACTTCATGCTTGGGGGCAAGAGGTTATGATATGAAATAAAGTAAAAGAGAAAGTCAAATTCCAGCTTACATACTGTTCATGGGTTAGCTTGCTTAGACTCATGTTCACCTTAGAAGAAACCTTCTCGGTGAGAGTCAATGGGGTCACTGGTGGTGGCGGAGCCACGCCAGCCTTCATCTTTTCGTCACGAAGACGAACTTGGTCAAGAAGCTCAGAGAACTTTACTTCATCGGCTTCTTGTGCCTCTTCCTCGGCAGTGATGTTCCAGCTCTCCAAGCATTGTTGAGCCAGCTTTTGGATCTATTCTGCAGTTTTTTGAGTAATGCCAAGTTTGGCAATACCCGGATTACTAAGAAGGTTATCTGCGAAAACATCTGCCGAGGGATCATTACACTTTGAGGGTTCACCCTTATCAATTGCCGAGTCACCCATGGTGACGTCGGTCTGCGAACCAAGGTTCGCTGGCTCACGATGCTGAGCCGGATCTTCTGTAGCACGAGGATATGAAGTAACTTCCGGTGTTGTAGAAGGCTTTGGGGTAGGAGTGGGAGGTGGAGTAGCAGGCGAAGTCAAATTTAACTTTGACTGTCATAGAGGTTTTGTCGGGATTCCCTTCCCCGTGTCCTTGGTGAGCTGTTTAGCTCTGAAGAAGTGATAGTACAAGATCGTTACGCTTTAGGAAGAATGAGAGATAAAATACAAAGACCTTGTGAGGAAAGTTACCTCTTCACAACGGGTACTTCTTTTGTACCAATAAAAATAGTCAGGGTCTTAAGCTTTCGAGTAAGCGCCTCTGGCAGTGCTACAAGTTCTCCATCTTCGTGAGAGATCTCAGGAGGATATCCCTCAAGAGGAGCAATGTCAACACCCAGATTTTTAATCCCAGATGCCTGTTATGCCATACATCGCAATCCCACGATTACCATTTTTGCGAGACATAACAGATTGGATATCACAGTACATCATCCATTACAGACCATAATAAGGTATTACACAAATAAAGGATCTCATGATCTAGTCTTAGTACAAACAGGTAGCGGAATAATAAGCGTAGCAATGGGATCCATCTTTAGTGTCATAGGCAATGCTAATGATGGGAGATGATCCTAGTTGTCGTAGTTGTCCTACTATCCTCCTTCCGGATAGTCCTTCTCATAGTCTGGCCACGGGAATAGCCAGGGACAAAGCCATGAGTACTCTTTAAGTACTCGCAAACTATCACTAACAAGTAAGGTAGTTCTAGTAGGAATGCTAAGTTCTAAGTTTATTTGTAAAGTTAAGTTTGAAACATAAGCTAAGTTCAGAAACAAAGAAAGACAAAATAAAGTTCTAAATCACCTAAGTGGGAACACTCCAACTGTCCATAACCGCGGACGCGGCTATTCGAATAGTTTGACACTCTACAGAGGTGGTACACTTTCACCACATAATTCGATACATCTGTCAGGGATAACCCTGAATCATCATACTTAGTATGCAGATAATCAAACATAACCTTTCCTTTACACACTCTAGTATAAGCACCTCTCCTATGAGCTTGGCCTCCCAGCCATGGCCATCTACCATCCTGGGCACTGCATAGGTGGACAACATTGAGAGGTAGCCTCAGCTCAAACCTCTCCCGCGAGGGAACTAATACTAATGCATATAAACTTCCGGCTAAGCCTTACCCAATTCAGGTATTGTGGTTGTACAGTAAAATTGGAATGGTATCACATCCGAACCCAACCATCAGTTTTATAAAAGGGCTAAGGCCCACGCCTTAACATTTTCATCATCATAAACCATTTGTGTTTCTGAACACATGTCAAAACATCTCAATAGAATGACTCATCATTCCAAGGTTTTCACAAGTCATTTTCACCAAGTATTCTCATCTAAAGTGATCAAGTTTTTGGTTTAGTTCTAATCACTAAGTTAAGAGTGTTCACTAAGGTGGGATGCTAATCTCAATCTCATGCCATAGAATGACATCTAAGTCTAACTAGATAGGTCAATCTTTATACTCTTTATGCTATCTATCAACAAAGTAAAGAACTTTGGTAAAGTAAAAGAAAGTAAAGCTTGTACGTAAGCTTGGGATTGGTATAAATCAACGAGGTATAACCAAAACATTCCTAATGCATCTTGCTTAGGTTATCTTGCTTAATTCTAGCTTGTTAACAATAGCTTGCCTTGGTTGGTGCAGTGGTTGAAATTCTCCTCATCTTCTTCGGGGTAGAACTCCTCCTCCTCGTAGACTTGGTCGGTACTATCGTCTATAAATACATACAGAATACACAATCACCAAACCATACTTTACTAGTCTACTTAGCACACTAAGGCACATATTTGATGATCTAGTATCATCACAAACATCACAAGATTTTAATGAATTAGTTTCATTTATTTTATTTGAGAAAAGTAATTTCTACTCATTGAAATTAATTAATATTTAATATTCTCCAATTTAATATATGGGATCATGTGGAAACATGTCATCACCACATATTCTAATACATGGGAATGTGATTTAAATGTTGGATCACATTTTATAAAGTTTAAGATTAATATTTAATGATTTAAAGTGACTAGAAATGCCTATATAGCATTATTTTGGTACTAGTCCAAAGTCACTGCATGCAAACCTAAATATTATTACATATTCATATAGGTATTGTCAAATGTGATTTTTGAGAGTTGGAATCAACTCAAAAGCTATTATGGTTGATTTTTGAAAAATGTTTCAATGTAGAAAAGTCTTTGTTTTGTTATTTTTTCTATAGATGATCTATAACTCTAATTGATTCAAATCAAACAGGCTTGGATAGAGATTTAAATTATCTTTGCAACAAAATTGGAATAATGTCATTTGGTTTAGCAGAACTTTCTGAATTGATTTTCAAACTAGTGGATAGAAACTAGATTAAGTTTAAATAGAAAATTCTAATTTGAATTTAGGGCCAGCGCAGGAACACTAATGGGCTGGCCCAGTGACACTCCATGGCGCAGATGACAGCTGACAGGGGGTCCCGCATGTCAGTGGCTCTTCTACCGCGAAGCGGTACGGGGCGATGTGGACCTCACGATTAGAACCTAGATCGACGGTGGTTGCTCGTCGTCGACGACGGAAAGGTCGCCGGTGAGACGAAACCCTAGCGGATTGGTGGGGGTGTAATGGGGGCTTACCAGGGCTCTAGCTTGTGTGGCGATGGGGGTGATCGAACGAGGAGATGACGGCGGACTCAGGCGAGGTCACGGTGGCTCCTGGGGTGGACGAAATCGTCGGCCCCCTTTCTTCTCTGCTGCGGCGAACTCCGGTGCAATTCCGGCAAATGGCTGCTCGAGCGGCTCCGGTGCTGGGGTGGGATGGTTCTGAGCGATAGGAGAGTTGAGTGGTGTGAGGAATTGTTGCTGGGGAGGGCTCGTTACATAGGCTCGATGAGGAGACCGTGAGGGCGACGGTGAGGTCGTCGGTGATGACGGTACAGGGCGCTAGAGGCATGGGCAATGTAGGCGGACGGTGGCTTGCCTCCTGGCGGTCAGCTACGACGGGCAGTGGCGTTTGGTCGGGAAAGGGCGATGCTCTGCGCGGCAGAGACGGTGCTCGACGCGGTTCACGGCGACTGCTGGGCGTGCGGCGGGAAGAGGGCGTGTCTGGGGGGTGTGCTGGGGTTAAGGCAGAGCTGCACGCGCGAGCTAGGGCAAGGCACGGCTTGTGCGGGCCTGTCCAGCACGGTGCTCTGGTGTGAACTACGCATGGTGCAGAGGAGGTGGGTGCGAGCTTTCCTCAGTGGTCCAGGGGCTGGTACGGCTCGGGGAAGGGACCAAGGGTGGCAGTGTGATCACGCCTACCTCCCTGGTGCAGCGGAAGAGGGCAGGGCATGCTCCTGCGACGTGGACATGGTCAGCCAGCGATCATGGCGTCGGGGTGGCGCGGCACTGCTGCTCTAGGCTAAATGGTAGCTCTGTGCTGGCTTGGTTAGAGATAGGGAGACCAGGGGACAAGAATTAAACCAAATGGCTCGACAATGCTTTGATCAAAAATAGTGTTAGTTAGGCAGATTTTATTTGCCTCCCAACTGTTCGACACAATGGCCGCAAGAACAAAAGTTTTGAATTTTGCAAAGATTTTTGGTGGAGTTGTTGGTCCTATGCTTGGGCCTCTGTGGTTGCTTGGGATTGTCAAGTTGAAATCATTTGAGTGGTTTTTGAAAAAGTGGGATCTATGCACCTACACTTGATTCCATTTTCAATTGCCATTTAAATTTAGTGTTTAAATGTTTTTGTAGGATCACAAAGTGGGCCTTGGTAGATCTTTACTTGTACTAGCAAGGGGTGCAAAGATACATAAATGTTTCTGTTGGACTTTGAGTTCTAGGAACACTAAAGTGACCTAGTGGATTAAAATGGCACAAATGACCATTTGCATTTATTAATCTTATTTGATTTCTTTTCCTTTGGATTTTGCTTGGGAATGATCTAGATGATGTGTAATTCATCTTTGAATCATTTTACAATCATTAGAACAAACAAACATGGCAATTCAAAACAATTCTATATTAATGCAACACACATATGCATTCCTAATTATTTTAATGATAAAAAGTTTTTGTTAACCCTAAATTGGGTGATTTGGATCTTGATAACCTTGATTAAAGTTTTGGGATGTTACAAACCTTCCCCCCTTAAACAAAATCTCGTCCCAAGATTTAAGAAAGAAAACTAGGAACTAAAGAGATCTGGAAACTCAGTCCTAATGTAATCTTCTCGCTCCCAAGTGGCTTCTTCTTAGGTATGGTTGCTCCATTGGATCTTAAGAAATTTCATACTCCGGGTTCGGGTGGTTCTGTAAGCTTCCTCCAAGATACATATGGGCACTTCACGATACGTCAGATCCTTGTTGATATCAATGGCTCGGTGATCGATGTTCTTGAAAACTTCGGTCTTCTCCGGCACTTCTAAGCATTTGGGAAGTAACGAGATATGGAACACATTGTGGATGGCTGACATCTCTTCAGGCACTTCTATTTGATACGATGCTTCTCCTCGACGATTCAGAATTTTGAAGGGTCCAATATATCTGGGGGCTAACTTTCCTTTCAGACTAAAACATTGTGTTTCCTTTCAGACTAAAACATTGAAAGTCAGGTCTCTCCTTCTTTTGTCCGCATAACTCTTCTGTCTGGATTGGGCGGTCTTGAGGTTCTCACGGACTTTGTGAACCTTCTCTTCGGCTTCTCGTAGGATGTCGGGTCCAAAACTCTGACTCTCTCCTACTTGCGACCAATTCAAAGGGGTACGACACTTTCTTCCATATCGGAACTCAAATGGGGCCATTTGCAAACTGGCTTGATAACTGTTGTTGTATGACAATTTTGTAAAAGGCAGGAAATCTTCCATTTTGATCAATACTCTAACACACAAGCTCTCAACATATATTCTAAGATTTGGTTGACTCTTTCAGTCTGTCCATCGGTCTGCGGGTGATAAGCTGTGCTGAAATTCAACTTGGTTCCTAATCCTTCTTGGACTTTCTTCCAAAATCTCGAGGTAAATTGGGTTCCTCGATCCGACACTATGGTCTTGGGGGTTCCATGCAAACTAACAATTCTAGCAATTTACAACTCTGCTAGCTTCAAACTCTGGTAGGTTGTCTTGATAGGTATAAAATGGGCTACCTTGGACACTCTATGAATGATGACCCAGATTGAGTCATTTCCCCTACTAGAAGTAGGCAGACCAGTGATAAAGTCCATTCCGACAGAATCCCATTTCCATTCCGGAATCTACAATGGTTGCAATAGTCCTGCGGGTCTCTGATGTTCCGCTTTGACTCTTTGATAGATATCACACTTGGTGATGTAGCTTCTTATTTCTCTCTTCATCTTGTGCCACCAAAATTGCTCCTTCAAATCCTGATACATCTTTGTTCCTCCGGGGTGGATAGAATAAAGAGTATCATGAGCTTCTTGCATGATAACTCTTCAGCTCCGAATCTGCTGGCACACAGATACGTCCTTTGTACCACAGAACTCCTTCGTCTTCGGTGAATCCAGGTACCTTTCCTGTACCAATACAACATTTGATTTCGGCAATACTTGCATTTCCCTTCTGGGCTTCCTTGATTTGACTGATCAAAGTGGGTTGAAGTTCAATGCTAGCTAAAAATCCTTTGCTAACTAGCTCAGTTCTAAACTACTCCAACTCTTCATGCAAACTTGGTTGCTTCTCTTTGATCATGGTGTTTAACCTACACGACAATCTGCTAAGAGCATCCACTACCACATTGGCTTTGCCAGGATGATAGTGAATGTCAAGGTCATAATCTTTGATTAACTCTATCCATCTCCTTTGTCTCATATTCAGCTCCTTCTGAGTGAAAATATACTTCAAGCTCTTGTGATCTGAGTAAATCTCACAGCGATTACCCATAAGGTAATGACGCCATGTCTTCAAAGCTAAAACTACAGCGGCTAATTCAAGATCATGAGTGGGGTAGTTTTGCTCATGCTGCTTCAGTTGTCGACACAGATATGCGATGACTTTGCCTTCTTGCATCAATGCACATCCGAGACCAATCTTGGATGCAACACAATACACATCAAACGGCTTCTTGATATCTAGCATAATCAATATTGGGCCTGAAATCAATCTCTTCTTGAGCTCTTAGAAACTTGCTTCACATTTGTCGGTCCATTCAAACTTCTTGTCTTTCTTCAACAATTGGGTCATGGGTCTTGCGATGCTCAAAAATCCTTCTACGAACTTGCGGTAATATCCTGCTAATCCGAGAAATGCACGGACTTGGGTTTGAGTTGTTGGGACTTCCCATTCTTCGACATCTTTGATCTCGGTGGGATCAACAGCGACTCCTTCGGCAGAAACAATATGTCCAAGGAATCCTACTTCTTTCAGCCAAAACTCACATTTCTGAACTTGGCATACAACTGATGCTCTCTAAGGGTTTCAAGGATGACTCTCAGATGTTGCTCATGGTCTTCTTCTGACTTGGAGTAGATAAGAATATCGTCGATAAACACTACGACAAACTTATCCAGAAAGTTCATAGAGATCTTATTCATGAGATTCATGAAATAAGCGAGAGCATTGGTTAATCCAAAAGACATGACCGTATACTCATATAATCCATATCTGGTGGTAAAGGCAGTCTTTGGAATATCCGTTGCACAAATCTTAAGTTGGTGATAACCAGTCCTAAGATCAATCTTAGAGAACACTCTAGCACCAGTCAACTGATCAAATAGATCCTCTATCTTTGGCAATGGGTACTTGTTTTTGATGGTGACATCATTCAGCTTCCTGTAATCTGTGCACAAATGGTTGCCTCCATCCTTCTTGTCGACGAACAGCACGGGCGATATCCATGGCGATGCGCTTGGTTGAATCAAGCCTTTCTCTAGCATAGCATCCAGTTGCTTCTTTAGCTCCACTAACTCTTATGGGTTCATGTTATAGGGTCTCTGAGCTATGGGTCCGGTTCCAGGCATTAGTTCGATAATGAACTCAATATCCCGATCCGGGGGCATACCGGGCAATTCATCTGGGAATATGTCGAGGTATTCACAGACTACTCTGACTTGGTCCATGGTAGGTAGGGCTAGAATCTTGTTGCACTTGAATTGACGGGGCAAGGTTTCAGATATATGCTCTACTGATACTCTAGAGCTACTGGTCATGGTGATGGCTTTCTTGGCACAGTCAATCAATCCTTTATTCTTCGACATCAAATCCATTCCTAGTACTACTTCCAAACCTTTGGTTCCAAGTACTATTATTGGCATAAAAATCTATCCCATGTATTCTGATAGGTACATCTTTGCAAATTTTTCTAGCTTTTGTGGTTGAACCAGGTATTTGAACTATCATAACATGCTTCAAGTTGGTTGGGTGAATCTTACTACTGCATGCAAATTCTTCGGTGACAAACGAGTGCGATGCTCCAGAATCAAACAACACTCTTGCTAAAACTGAGTTGACAGAAAACATACCCAGCATGACATCTGACGCTTCTTGGGCTTCTTCGGTGTTCATGTGGAAGAGACGGCCGTTGAGGTTGTGAGGCTTCCCTAGGGCGAATCTTCTTCCGGGCTGAACATGACACTGCTATTGAGCTGGGGTGTTCACATTGGCAGTGGCGGCAATCTTCTTGGGACACTCATTACAGTAGTGACCCTTCACTCCACACTCAAAACAAGTAATCTGAGACTTGTCTTTTCCTGCCACGGGCACAACATTGTTTCCAGTTCTGGGTGTAGTATTTTTTTTGTTGTTGTTGGACTTGGGCGGTGCACGGTTTAAATTTTTGGAGTTTCAGGGTGGTGGTTGTTGTTTCCTCCAGACTTCACATTTCCTCTGCTATGGTTGGGGTAGCTCGGACGAGACATTGGGGGTCGATTGTTCCGCGGGGCATATCCGGCAGATGGGTTGGGACAATACTTCGGGTGACTGTTGGATCTAGCTTGGTTCATCATCCGACGTTTGCGGTTGTCGTTTGCTTGATTAATCTTCCCTTCCATCTGAATGGTAGAGTCGACTAGCTCTTCGAGATCCTCGAAATGGATGTTGACTAATACCGTCTGCATCTCATCATGCAGTCCGTTCAGGAATCTCTCCTTCTTCTTGGCCTTCGTGTTGATTTCATCAGGTGCATACCTGGCGAGGGACAAGAATCTATCACGATACTCCACTATAGTCATTCTGCCTTGCTTTAGTTCTCTCAATTCATCTCTCATTCGGGTGACTAAACCCTGCCGCACATGGGTGCGGCTGAACTTGAACTTGAAGGCTTCCCACGTCATCACTTGACCGTGGTTCATCGTGCGGGTGCTATTCCACCATACTCTTGCATCTCCTGCCAGATAGTGGGTGGCAAACAGAACTTTCTCATTGGCATCCACTCCGACGACTTATAAGTTATTCTCCATGGTCTGTAACCAATCATCTGCATCTAGCGGGTCTTTAGACTTGCTAAAGATTGGGGGATTTGTATTCTGGAAGTTTTTGAGTTTGGATCCATGATGATCCTGATTTCCATGGCCCTGATTCTCGTGAGCCATCTGTGCGATCTGCTGCAGTGTGGCTAGATTTGCTTGGCGCTCTGCCCTACTAGCTTCACGGTATGCAATGAGCGTCTACAGTACAGCATTGGGTCCTGCGATGAGCTGCTCCCTCCTTGGTTTCCACAATTCATCTGAAGATTGAGATAGATAATGGGGTAAGAGGGAAATTTCTAAGGTTTATGGTTTTGATTTCAAGCTAAAACTTTGAACTTGACTTAGGTTTTGCAAATTAACTTCTTTTCGTTCATTCAAGCAAAGCACACGATACAAACACACACACCACAACAAAAGGAAAACATATGGTTTTAAGAACCATTCCGTAAGCTAAGATACAATGGGACCGATACTTCTCACTCCTACAATAGTGCTCTAGTGCATCTACTCATCATCGATGAAGTCGGAGTCATCATCATCTGTGTAGAAGTCCATGGCATCATCCTCCAGATAGTCATCATCATTGCTGAGGTGCGAGTGAATATCCCCCTGGATGTCTTCACCTTCTTCCTCTTATTCTTTTGCTGCAAGCTGAGTTTCTTGCTCCTTGATGGTCTTCTCAAGGTCGGCCACCTTCTTGCGAAGACGGTCGATGGTGCGATCCTTCTTTGCGCGTTGATGGCGAAGTGACTGATGATCCTTGACGAGTAGTGAAAAAGTTTGGGCCTTCTGGGCGGCAATGGCAAGGTTGTGGTTGGCAAAATCTCGAGCATTGTCCAATTCCTTCTATCTGTCATACAGTAGGAAGTCGAGGTTCTCCACTTGGCGCTTCAACTCTAGGTGACTTGGCATTTCTAGAGGCATTCCCATCGAATCACGCCTTGCATAGTGAGCAAAGCGAGTTCCCTGGATCAAGTTGACATTCTGTGCGCAAAGACGAGCGAGAGCTTCATGCATTGCCCTGGCTAATCCATCTAGCCAGTTGTTCTCTCTTACAGTGAATTGAATCTTCTCGGAAAGTGGTGCTTCCATCTTGCCTCAAAGATCAGCATCTACTAGCCATTGTAAATCTCCTCCTAGGGGACCATTGAGTTGAGCTCTGAAGAATTCCGAATGCGGATGCTCAAGGTACTCAAACAGTGCATCAAGATCCCTCTCGAAGATCAGTTGGCCTCCGTTGCCCAACTGGTAGAACTTGCAGTACGCAACTTCCATCTATAAGATTTTAGGATGAGAAAGTTAGTGAGGTGATCAAGTGTGTCAAATTTTATGGAGTAAAGTAAGAATTTTGAGGAACATGAATCTTTTTGAAAGAATCCCAAGGGTAAGAGGAGAAATAGATTTTCATGAATACTCACTTTGGTTTTGAAACTAAGTTTTTGTTCGAACGCCCATTCTAACTAGGGTCTCCTATGGTCAGGATGGCTCTGATACCAACTTGTCAACACCCGGATTTTACGCTTTCGAGTAAGCACCTCTGGCAGTGCTACAAGTTCAACATCTTCGTGAGAGATCTTAGGAGGATATCCCTTAAGAGGAGCAATGTCAACACCCGGATTTTTAATCCTAGATGCCAGTTATGCCATACATCGCAATAAGAGGATTACCATTTTTGCGAGACATAACAAATTGGATTCACAGTACATCATCCATTACAAACCATAATAAGGTCTTACACAAATAAAGGATCTCATGATCCAGTCTTAGTACAAACAGGTAGCAGAATAATAAGCGTAGCGATGGGCTCCATCTTCAGTGTCACAGGCAATGCTGATGATGGGAGATGATCCTAGTTGTCGTAGCTGTCCTGCTGTCCTCCTTCCGGATATTCCTCCTCATAGTCTGGCCACGGGAATAGCCAAAGACAAAGCCATTAGTACTCTTTAAGTACTCGCAAACTATTATTAATAAGTAAGGTAGTTCTAGTAGGAATGCTAAGTTCTAAGTTTATTTGTAAAGTTAAGTTTGAAACCTAATATGAGTTCAGAAACAAAGAAAGACAAAATAAAGTTGTAAATCATCTAAGTGGGAACTTAGTGGTCATAGTCACAACCATGTTGTGGTCAAGTCATGTCACAATTCATTTCATAAGTCATTTTGAAAACATGTGACAACGGAATAGTATGGACACTCCAACTGTCCATAACCGCGGACGCGACTATTTGAATAGTTTGACACTCTGCAGAGGTGGTACACTTTCACCACAAAATTCGATAATCTATCAGGGATAACCCTGAGTCATCATACTTAGTATGCAGATAATCAAACATAACCTTTCCTTTACACAGTCTAGTATAAGCACCTCTCCTATGAGCTTGGCCTCCCAGCCATGGCCATCTGCCATACTGGGCACTGCATAGTTGGACAACATTGAGAGGTAGCCATAGAATGACATCTAAGTCTAACTAGCTAGGTCAAATTTTATACTCTTTATGTTATCTATCAACAATGTAAAGAACTTTGGTAAAGTAAAAGAAAGTAAAGCTTGTAATTAAGATTGGGATTGGTATAAATCAAAGAGGTATAACCAAAGCATGCCTAATGCATCTTGCTTAGGTTATCTTGCTTAATTCTAGCTTGCTAATAATAGCTTTCCTTGGTTGGTGCAGTGGTTGAAATTCTCCTCATCTTCTTCGGGGTAGAACTCCTCCTTCTCGTAGACTTGGTCGGTACTATCGTCTACAAATACGTATAGAATACACCATCACCAAACCATACTTTACTAGTCTACTTAGCACACTAAGGCACATATTTGATGATCTAGTATCATCACAAACATCACAAGATTTTAATGAACTAGTTTCATTTATTTTATTTGAGAAAAGTAATTTCTACTCATTGAAATTAATTAAGATTTAATATTCTCCAATTTAAAATATGGGATCATGTGGACACATGTAATCACCACATATTCTAATACATGGGAATGTGATTTAAATGTTGGATCACATTTTATAAAGTTTAAGATTAATATTTAATGATTTAAAGTGACTAGAAATGCCTATATAGCATTATTTTGGTACTAGTCCAAAGTCACTGCATGCAAAACTAAATATTACTACATATTCAGATAGGTATTGTCAAATGTGATTTTTGAGAGTTGGAATCAACTCAAAAGCTATTATGGATGATTTTTGAAAAATGTTTGAATGTAGAAAAGTCTCTGTTTTTTATTTTTGCTATAGATGATCTATAAATCTAATTGATTTAAATCCAATGGGCTTGGATAGAGATTTAAATTATCTTTCCAACAAAATTGGAATCATGTCATTTGGTTCAGCAGAACTTTCTGAATTGATTTTCAAACTAGTGGATAGAAACTAGATTAAGTTTAAATAGAAAATCCTAAATTTCAATTCTAGGGCCAGCGCGGGAACACTAATGGGCCGGCCCAGTGACACTCCGCGATTGAGAGGATAGCTGATAGGGTGGTCCCGCATGTCAGCGGCTCTTCTAACGCGAAGCGGTACGAGGCGATGTGGACCGCACGATTAGAACCTAGATCGACGGTGGTAGCTCGTCATCGACGACGGACAGGTCGCCAGCGAGACGGAACCCTAGAGGCTCGGTGGGGGTGCAATGGGGGCTTACCAGGGCTCTAGCTAGTGTGGTGATGGGGGCGATCGAATGAGGAGACAACGGTGGAGTCAGGCGAGGTCACGGCGGCTCCTGGGGTGGACGAAATCGTCGGGCCCCTTTCTTCTCTACTACGGCGAACTCTGGTGCAATTCCGGTGAATTGCTGCTCGAGCGGCTCCGGCACTTGGGTGGAATGGTTCTGAGCGAGAGGGGAGTTGAGTGGTGTGAGGAATTGGTGCTGGGTAGGGCTCCTTATATAGGCTCGAAGTTGAGACCGTGAGGGCGACGGTGAGCTTGTCGGTGACGACGCTACAGGGCACTAGAGGCATGGGCGGTGTAGGCGAATGGTGGCTTGCCTCCTGGCGGTCAGCTACGACGTAAAGGCGACGCTAGGGGCGGTGGCGTTTGGTTGGGAAAGGGCGATGCTCTGTGCGGCAGAGGCGGTGCTCGACGCGGTTCACGGCGGATGCTGGTCACGCGGTGGGAAGAGGGCGTGTCTGGGGGTGTCCTGGGGTTAAGGCGGAGCTACACGCGCGAGCTGGGGGCAAGGCGTGGCTTGTGCGGGCCTGTCGGGGACGGCGCTCTGGCGTGAACTGTGCACGGTGCAGAGGTGGTGGGCGCGAGCTTTCCTCGGTGGTCTAGGGGCTAGTACGGCTCGGGGAAGGGACCAAGGGCGGCGGTGTGATCACGCCTACCTCCCTGGTGTGGAGAAAGAGGGCGGGGCGTGCTCCTGCGACGTGGGCATGGTCGGCCAGTGATCATGGTGTCGGGGTGGCGCGACACTGCTGCTCCAGGTTAAATGGTAGCTCTGTGCTGGCTTGGTTAGAGCTAGGGGAGAGGAGGGGACAAGAATAAAACCAAATGGCTCGATAATGCTTTGGTCACAAATATTGTTAGTTAGGCAGATTTTATTTGCCTACCAACTGTTCGACGCAATGGCCGCAAGAACAAAAGTTTTGAATTTTGCAAAGATTTTTGGTGGAGTTGTTGGTCCTATGCTTGAGCGTCTGTGGTTACTTGGGATTGTCAAGTTGAACTCATTTGAGTGGTTTTTGAAAAAGTGGGATCTATGCACCTACACTTGATTCCATTTTCAATTGCCATTTAAATTTAGTGTTTAAATGTTTTTGTAGGATCACAAAGTGGGCCTTGGTAGATCTTTACTTGTACTAGCAAGGGGTGCAAAGATTCATAAATGTTTCTGTTGGACTTTGAGTTCTAGGAACACCTAAATTGACCTAGTGGATTAAAATGGCACAAATGACCATTTGCATTTATTAATCTTATTTGATTTCTTTTCCTTTGGATTTTGCTTGGGAATGATCTAGATGATGTGGAATTCATCTTTGAATAATTTTACAATCATTAGAACAAATAAACATGGCAATTCAAAACAATCCTATATTAATTCAACACACATATGCATTCCTAATTGTTTTAATGATAAAAAGTTTTTGTTAACCCTAAATTGGGTGATTTGGATCTTGATAACCTTGATTAAAGTTTTGGGATGTTACAAGCAAGCTCCAACTTAGGGAGATATAACAAAGTATGGTTGAACACATATTCGAGTAATTGCTGGAAAATTTACTGGTGACATGGGATCGTCAGCCGTATACATGTCCAAGGAAAGATCCAGAATCTTCCTCTTAATCCACTCTTTGATCAACCATCTGATCTGGGACTCATAGTCCTTGTCCGAATATGATCTTGAGCAGATCCAGAGAGAATCCGTCTTGCTGTTGGTGATTGAATGCATGAGCCGATCACCATGATGTTGGAGAGGCTGGATCTAGCATGCCAGCCAGCAGTGAATTAGGTCAGATCCTTTCAGACACTTGTGCTTCATCAAATATTTGAGCTGCCTCTTGGCAAGAAGTAGATCGTCGGTGAGAGCCCGAGCTTCTGCGTCCCAAGAATCTTGGGGCATGGAGGCGCAATCGACAAAAGCAGGCAAAGTAGTTGCTTTGCCGGGAGCCACTCTCTCCTTATGGTAAAAGAACATGGACGGCCATTTCTTCACGGACTCACTAGCCTTAATCCTAGGATAGACTCGTTCTCTCCTAACAGAAAAGCTGAGAGTTCCGGTAATATAAGGATTATCTTAAGTGATGGAATTTCTCCGGGTACCGAAATAGTACCAGAATAGAACAAGACTCGGTCTAATTCTGAGATACCCCTCACACAAAGATGCATAAGCACTCATTTCTAAGATTGAGTTTGGGGGGAGATTGTGGAGTTGAACTCCATAGTGATCTATGACCTCAGAAAAGAAATCTGGGGGAGGAAAACTCAAACCTCTATTGAGGTGGGTGCCGAAGTACACTCGCTCGTCGGCATTGGGGGTGGGGATGGTTTGACCAAAACTACTCCACCAGTCACCGGCGCGGAGGAGGCCTTCCTTCTCGACGACGCGGAGCTTGTCATCATCAAGGACGCAGGGGATCCAGATCCTGCAGAAGTTCTCCTTCTCCGCCACTGCAGGGGTCGTCGCCGTTGTTGCCGCCGTACTGGAGGACGAAGCATCAGCCATTTTGCGGGCGGTGGTGACCTAGGATCGGTGGCACTGTGCACTTGGGGGAGGCAGAAGAGCTTTTGCACGAAAGAGTCGAGCGGAAAGGGAAGACACTGGCATTGGTAAGGAAGAAATAGGAAATCTTGACCCCTTATATCCCTCACCTGTGTTAAGATTCGTGCAGGATGAACAGTAACCGTGCCACGCGTCGTGGAAGGAGCTAGGTAACCTCCTCGCGAGGATTACGCTGCCTCGATCTCCGCGCATGCATTAAAACGACGCCTCGGTTCCGTGAAAGGCGGACCCACCAATGGTCGTCCTGACAGGAATGTCTTTCAGTGACGTGACTTGACCTTGACTGATGTCAGATTATGTTAGAGACCAAGTTCCGGCTTAGTTTTAATTTCAAGATGGAAACCCGAATACTGTGCTCATAGGTATGGCTTATTTTTAAGACCTGCATCCTATCCTTTCTTTTGAAGTTTCAGGAACCCGTCAAGATTCTATAAGCCAAAGATGGATCAAGCTAGACGATGATGAAATCCGACTCTGGATCTTTGAGGCTTCTAGGGGCTGCTGTTGGGCATATACTTTCTGGGTATCCTCACTGTGCCTCACTGACTAGGGTGGCCCACTCCGGGTTAGAGCTTTGCTTCACGGGCGGCCCAGTCAGGGAGAAGCGGCGGAGTCTAGTCCGGCTATGGGAAGGCCCAGAAGACTTACCGACATAGGCTTGTAGTGTTACTTGTAGTTCAAGATGTACTCAGTAACCGACTCTTAGTCATAGCCGGATAAGTCTCTCCTATAAACCCTAGGCTGGATATCTATATAAGAGTCCTAGGGACCAGCCTTTAGGGAACCCCACAATAGTTTACAATCTCAACTCGCATAGGCGAAACCCTTGTATCCCATATCCGGCTGTGCCGTATTACTAGATTACTAGTAGGACTAGGATCCGTCCAAAGTCGATGGATTCAAACCTGGGTAAACTTTTGTGCTCACCGTCCTGGAACACCGTACGTCTCACACCCCTCTATTCCGCATGCCTCAAAGACCCCCTCATGGCGTACTTGTCATCAATCTGACGGCACATGTGGTTTAGGAAAAGAACACACGTATGAAATGACATCCAGTGGATCAGTGTGGTTTATGAAAAGAACACACATGGAATGACACTTAGTGGATCCATGTGGTTTATGAAAAGAACACACATGAAATGACATCAGTGGATCAATGTGGTTTATGAAAAGAACACACATGCAATGACTTCTAGTGGATCCTTGTGGTTTATGAAAATAACAAACATATGCAATGACATTTAGTGACTCCATGTGGTTTCTTAAAAGAACACACATGCTGGTCTGGCGTCATTGCATGTGTTCTTTTCCAAAACAACAATGATGCACACTGATACACACACATGCAATGACATCTAGTGGATCCATGAGGTTTATGAAAAGAACCCCAATGCAATGACATCCAGTGGATCCATGTAGTTTAGGAAAATAAAACACATATGCAATGACATCTAGTAGATTAGTGTGGTTTATGAAAAGAACACATATGGAATGACATCTAGTGGATCCATGTGGTTTAGGAAAAGAACACATATGCAATGGCATCCAATGGATTAGTGTGGTTTATGAAAAGAACACACATGTAATGACATCTAGTGGATCCATGTGGTTTATGAAAATAACACACATGCAATGACATCCAGTGGATCCATGTGGTTTAGGAAAAGAACACACATATGCAATGGCATCTAGTGGATCAGTGTGGTTTATGAAAAGAACACACATGCAATGACATCTAGTGGATCCATGTGGTTTAGGAAAAGAACACACATATGCAATGACATCAAGTGCATCAATGTGGTTTTTGAAAAGAACACACATGCAATGACATCTAGTGGATCCGTGTGGTTTATGAAAACAACACACACGCAATGACATCCAATGGATTAGTGTGGTTTATGAAAATAACACACATATGTAATGACATCTAGTGGATCCATGTGGTTGATGAAAACAACATACTTATGCAATGACATCTAGTGGATCCATGTGGTTTATGAAAAGAACAAACATGATGGACTGGCATCATTGTATGTGTTCTTTTCCTAAACTACAATGATGCACACTGATACACACACATGCAATGACATCTAGTGGATCCATGAGGTTTAGGAAAAGAACAGACATATGCACTGACCTACAATGGATTAGTGTGGTTTATGAAAAGAACAGACATGCAATGACATCTAGTGGATCCATGTGGTTTATGAAAATAACACACATGCAATGACACCGAGTAGATCAGTGTGGTTTATGAAAAGGACACACATATGCAATGACATCTAGTGGATCCATGTGGTTTATGAAAAGAACACACATGCAATGTCATCTATTGGATCCATGTGGTTTACGAAAAGAACACACATGAAATGACATCAGTGGATCAGTATGGTTTATGAAAAGAACACACATGCAATTACATCTAGTGGATCCTTGTGGTTTATGAAAAGAACACATATATGCAATGACATCCAGTGGATCCATGTGGTTTCAAAAAAGAACACACATGCTGGTCTGGCATCATTGCATGTGGTTTCAAAAAACAACAATGATGCACACTCCTACACACACATGCAATGACATCCAGTGGATCCATGTGGTTTATGAAAAGAACCCACATGCAATGACATCTAGTGGATGCATGTGGTTTAGGAACATAAAACACATATGCAATGACATCTAGTAGATCAATGTGGTTTATGAAAAGAACACACATGGAATGACATCTAGTGGATCCATGTGGTTTAGGAAAATAACACATATGCAATGACATCCAATGGATTAGTGTGGTTTATGAAAAGAGCACACATGTAATGACATCTAGTGGATCCATGTGGTTTATGAAAAGAACAGACATGCAATGACATCTAGAGGATCCACGTGGTTTAGGAAAAGAACACACATATGCAATGGCATCTAGTGGATCAGTGTGGTTTATGAAAAGAACACACATGCAATGACATCTAGTGGATCCCTTTGGTTTAGGAAAAGAACACACATATGCAATGACATCTAGTGGATCAATGTGGTTGATAAAAAGAACACACATGCAATGACATCTAGTGGATCTGTGTGGTTTATGAAAAGAACACACACACAATGACATGCAATGGATCAGTGTGGTTTATGAAAAGAATACACATATGCAATGCCATCTAGTGGATCCATGTGGTTTATGAAATGAAAATACATGCTGGAGTGGCATCATTGTATGTGTTCTTTTCCTAATCTACAATGATGCACACTGATACACACAAACATGCAATGACATCCAGAGGATCCTTGTGGTTTATGAAAAGAACCCACATGTAATGACATCTAGTGGATCCATGTGGTTTAGGAAAAGAAGACACATATGCAATGACATCTAGTGGATCAGTGTGCAGTGTGGTTTATGAAAAGAACACACATGCAATGACATCTAGGAGATCCATGTGGTTTAGGAAAAGAACACACATATGCAATGACATCTAGTGGATAATTGTGGTTTATGAAAAGAACACACATATGCAATGACATCCAATGGATCCATGTGGTTTATGAAAAGAACACACATGCAATGACATTAGTGGATAAGTGTGGTTCTATGAAAAGAACACACATGCAATGACTGTTGGAGATATTCCCAAGAGGCAATAATAAAAGTGGTTATTATTATATCTTTGTGTTTATGATGAATGTTTACATCCCATGCTATAATTGTATTATAAGGAAACACTGATACATGTGTGATTTGTAAACATAAAAGAGTCCCTAGTAAGCTTCTTGTGGAACTAGCTTGTTGATTAAATGATGATCATGGTTTCCTGATCATGGACATTGGATGTCATTAATAACAAGGTTATATCATTAGGAGAATGATGTGATGGACACACACCCATAGTAAGTGTAGCATAAGATCAAGTCATTAAGTTCGTATTGCTATAAGCTTTCAAATGCATAGTAACCTAATCCTTCGACCATGAGGTTATGTTAATCACCATCACCGGATGGGTACTTTGATGACATCAAACACCGCTTCATAACTAGGTGGTTATAAAGGTGTCATTGGGTATTCTGAAAGTATGTGTTGAAGCGCATGGACCAAGATTGGGATTTGTCCATCCATATGACGGATAGATATGCTCTGGGCCCTCACGGTGGAATGTCATCTAGTTAGCTTGCAAGCATGTGACTAGGTCACAAGGGATGACATAACATGGAACGAGTAAAGAGTACTTATCGATATGAGGTAGAACTAGGTATAGAGATACCAACGATCAAACCTCGGATAAGTAGAATATCGCGTGACAAAGGGAATTGGTTTCGTATGTTAATGGTTCTATCGATCACGAAGTCATCGTTGAGTATGTGGGAGCCGTTATGGATCTCCAGATCCCGCTGATGGTTATTGATCGAAGAGGTTTCTTCATCATGTATGCATATTCACGAACCGTAGGGTGACACACTTAAGGTTCGAAGTTGTTTTAAGTAGATATGGAATATGCGTTGGAGACCGAATGTTGTTCGGAGTCTCGGATTGGATCCGGGACATCACGAGGAGATCCGGAATTGTTCGGAGAATAAGATTCATATATTGGGGATCATTTTCTAAGTTAGGAAATGTTCCGGATTGTTTATATGGAGATTCTAGAAGGTTTCGGAATGTTCTGGAAGGTTCTAGAAGAGTTCTTGGTGTTTGCTTGAAAATCAAGAAAGGGTCAAGGAAACCTTGTGGGGCAAGACACGGATTCGTGAGGGAGGAGGACTCCTCCCCCCTTCCCAACCCGCCGGCCAAGGAGGAAGGGGAGCCCTACTAGGACTCCCCTCCCATGGCGCGCCTCCCTCCTTTAAATAGAGGGGAGGGGGCGCCACCCCCTACACCTCTCCCATATCAAACCCTAGCCATCGCCTCTCTCCTCCTCCTTCGCTCTGCTCCGGCTTAGGCGAAGCCCTACAGAATTCTCTCCTCCACCACCACCACCACACCGTCGTGCTGCTGGGATTCCGTGGAGAAGATCTACTTCCTCCGCTGCTCGCTAGAACGGGGAGAGGAAGGTGCCGACTCGCACGCAGTGACCGATCATGAGCGCCACGAACACGGCTTGGAAGGATCGTCCACACGATCTTGAGATCGGCAAGTGATCGACTACATCAACCCCGAGATCTAATCTCGAACGTTTCAGTTCTCTGAGGTTAGTACAGATCTATCTCGTTGCTCATGTCTAATAGATTAGATCTTGGCTTTTATCTAGATTAGATCTAGGTTTTGTTCGTTCTTGCGGTAGAAATTTTTTGTTTTCCATGCTACGAACCCATCAATGACATCTAGTGGATCCTTGTGGTTTATGAAAAGGACACACATATGTAATGACATCCAATGGATCCATGTGGTTTATGAAAAGAACACACATGATGGAGTGGCATCATTGCATGTGTTCTTTTCCAAAACCACAATGATGCACACTTATACACACACATATGCAATGACATCCAGTGGATCCATGTGGTTTATGAAAAGAACCCACGTGCAATGACATCTAGTGGATCCATGTGGTTTAGGAAAAGAGCACACATATGCAATGACATCTAGTCGATCAGTTTGGTTTACGAAAAGAACACACATGCAATGACATCTAGTGGATCCATGTGGTTTATGAAAAGAACACACATATACAATGACATCTAGTGGATCAGTGTGGTTTGTGAAAATAACACACATGCAATGACATCTAGTGGATCCATGTGGTTTATGAAAAGAACACACATATGCAATGAAATCTAGTAGATTAGTGTGGTTTATGAAAAGAACAAACATGCAATGACATCTAGTGGATCCTTGTGGTTTATGAAAAGAACACACATGCAATGACATTTAGTGGATTCATGTGGTTTATGAATAGAACACACATATGCAATGAAATCTAATGGATACATGTGGTTTATGAAAAGAACACACATGAAATGACATCGGAGGATCAGTGTGGTTTATTTAAAGAATACACATGCAATGACATCTAGTGGATCCATGTGGTATATGAAAAGAACACTAATATACAATGACATCTAGTGGATCAGTGTGGTTTATGAAAAGAACACACATTCAATGACATCTAGTGGATCCTTGTGGTTTATGAAAAGAACACACATATGCAATGACATCCAGTGGATTATTGTGGTTTATGAAAAGAACACACATGCAATGACATCCAGTGGATCCATGTGGTTTATGAAAAGAACACACATGCAATGACATCTAGTGGATTAGTGTGGTTAATGAAAAGAACACACATATGCAATGACATCTAGTGGATCCATGTGGTTTATGAAAAGAACACACATGCAATGACATCTAGTGGATCCATGTGGTTTATGAAAATAACACACATGAAATGACATAAGTTGATTAGTGTGGTTTTTGAAAAGAACAAACATGCAATAACATCTAGTGGATCAGTGTGGTTTATGAAAAGAACCCACATGCAATGACGTCCAGTGGATCCATGTTGTTTATGAAAACAACACACATGCAATGACATCTAGTGGATCCATGTGGTTTATGAAAAGAACCCACATGCAATGACATCTAGTGGATCCATGTGGTTTATGAAAAGAGCCCACATGCAATGACATCTAGTGGATCCATGTGGTTTAGGAAAAGAACACACATATGCAATGACATACAATGGATTAGTGTGGTTTATGAAAAGAACAGACATGCAATGACATCTAGTGGATCCATGTGGTTTATGAAAATAACACAAATGCAATGACACCGAGTAGATCAGTGTGGTTTATGAAAATAACACACATATGCAATGAAATCTAGTGGATCCATGTGGTTTATGAAAATAACACACATGCAATGACATCTATTGGATCCATGTGGTTTATGAAAAGAACACACATGCAATGACATCAGTGGATTAGTGTGGTCTATGAAAAGAACATACATGCAATGACATCTAGTGGATCCTTGTAGTTTATGAAAAGAAACGACATGGAATGACATCTAGTGGATCCATATGGTTTAGGAAAAGAACACACATATGCAATGACATCTAGTGGATCAGTGTGGTTTTTGAAAATAACACACACATGCAAAGACATCTAGTGGATCCATGTGGTTTAGGAAAAGAACACTCATATGAAATGACATCCAGTGGATCAGTACGGTTTATGAAAAGAACACACATGCAATGACATCTAGTGGATCCATGTGGTTTATGAAAAGAACACACATGCAATGACATCTAGTGGATTAGTGTGGTTTATGAAAAGAACACACATATGCAATGACATCTTGTAGATCCATGTGGTTTATGAAAAGAACACACATGCAACGACATTTAGTGGATCCATGTGGTTTATGAAAAGAACACACATGCAATGACATTAGTGGATCAGTGTGGTTCATGAAAAGAACACAAATGCAATGACATCTAGTGGATCCTTGTGGTTTATGAAAAGAACACACATATGCAATGACATCCAATGGATCCATGTGGTTTATGAAAAGAACACACATGCAATGACATTAGTGGATAAGTGTGGTTTATGAAAAGAACACACATGCAATGACATCTAGGGGATCCTTGTGGTTTATGAATAGGACACACATATGTAATGACATCCAATGGATCCATTTGGTTTATGAAAAGAACACACATGATGGAGTGGCATCATTGCATGTGTTCTTTTCCAAAACCACAATGATGCACACTTAAACACACACATATGCAATGACATCCAGTGGATCCATGTGGTTTATGAAAAGAACCCGCGTGCAATGACATCTAGTGGATCCATGTGGTTTAGGGAAAGAGCAGACATATGCAATGACATTTAGTCGATCAGTTTGGTTTACGAAAAGAACATACACGCAATGACATCTAGTGAATCCATGTGGTTTATGAAAAGAACACACATATACAATGACATCTAGTGGATCAGTGTGGTTTATGAAAAGAACACACATCCAATGACATCTAGTGGATCCATGTGGTTTATGAAAAGAACACACATATGCAATGAAATCTAGTAGATTAGTGTGGTTTATGAAAAGAACAAACATGCAATGACATCTAGTGGATGCTTGTGGTTTATGAAAAGAACACACATATGCAATGACATCCAGTGGATCGGTGTGATTTATGAAAAGAACACACATGCAATGACATTTAGTGGATCCATGTGGTTTATGAAAAGAACACTCATGCAATGACATCCAGTTGATCAATGTGGTTTATGAATAGAACACACATATGCAATGACATCTAGTGGATACATGTGGTTTATGAAAAGAACACACATGCAATGACATCAGTGGATCAGTGTGGTTTATTTCAAGAACACACATGCAATGAAATCTAGTGGATCCATGTGGTATATGAAAAGAACACACATATACAATGACATCTAGTGGATCAGTGTGGTTTATGAAAAGACACACATTCAATGACATCTAGTGGATCCTTGTGGTTTATGCAAAGAACACACATATGCAATGACATCAAGTGGATCAGTGTGGTTTATGAAAAGAACACACATGCAATGACATCTAGTAGATCCATGTGGTTTATGAAAAGAACACACATGCAATGACATCTGGTAGATCAGTGTAGTTTATGAAAAGAACACACATAAGCAATGACATCTTGTAGATCCATGTGATTTATGAAAAGAACACACATGCAACGACATCTAGTGGCTCCACGTGGTTCATGAAAAGAACACACATGCAATGACATTAGTGGATCAGTGTGGTTCATGAAAAGAACACACATGCGATGACATCTAGTGGATCCTTGTGGTTTATGAAAAGAACACACATATGCAATGACATCTAGTGGATACATGTGGTTTATGAAAAGAACACACATGCAATGAGATTAGTGGATTAGTGTGGTTTATGAAAAGAACACACATGCAATGACATCTAGTGGATCCTTGTGGTTTATGAAAAGAACACACATATGCAATGAAATCTAGTAGATTAGTGTGGTTTATGAAAAGAACAAACATGCAATGACATCTAGTGGATCCTTGTGGTTTATGAAAAGAACACACATATGCAATGACATCCAGTGGATCGATGTGATTTATGAAAAGAACACACATGCAATGACATTTAGTGGATCCATGTGGTTTATGAAAAGAACACACATGCAATGACATCTAGTTGATCAATGTGGTTTATGAATAGAACACACATATGCAATGACATTTAGTGGATACATGTGGTTTATGAAAAGAACATACATGCAATGACATCTAGTGGATCCATGTGTTATATGAAAAGAACACACATATACAATGACATCTAGTGGATCAGTGTGGTTCATGAAAAGTACACACATTCAATGACTTCTAGTGGATCCTTCTGGTTTATGAAAAGAACACACATATGCAATGACATCCAGTGGATTAGTGTGGTTTATGAAAAGAACACACATGCAATGATATCCAGTGGATCCATGTGGTTTATGAAAAGAACACACATGCAATGACATCTAGTGGATCCATGTGGTTTAGGAAAAGAACACACATATGCAATGACATCTAGTGGATCCATGTGGTTTATGAAAAGAACACACATGCAATGACATCTAGTGGATCCGTGTGGTTTATGAAAAGAACCCACATGCAATGACGTCTAGTGGATCCATGTTGTTTACGCAAAGAACACACATATGCAATGACATCAAGTGGATCAGTGTGGTTCATGAAAAGAACACACATGCAATGACATCTAGTGGATCCTTGTGGTTTATGAAAAGAACACACATATTCAATGACATCCAATTGATCCATGTGGTTTATGAAAAGAACACACATGCTGGAGTGGCATCATTGCATGTGTTCTTTTCCAAAACCACGATGTTGCACACTGATACAAAGACACATGCAATGACATCTAGTGGATAAATGTGGTTTCTGAAAAGAACCCACATGAAATGACATCTATTGGATCCATGTGGTTTAGGAAAACAACACACGTATGCAATGACATACAGTGGATCAGTGTGGTTTACGAAAAGAACACACATGCACTGACATCTAGTGGATCCATGTGGTTTAGGAAAATAACACACATATGACATGACATCTAGTGGATCAGTGAGGTTTATGAAAAGAACACACATGCATTGACATCTAGTGGATCCTTGTGGTTTATGAAAAGAACACACATATGCAATGACATCCAGTGGATTAGTGTGGTTTATGAAAATAACACACATACAATGACATCTAGTGGATCCATGTGGTTTATGAAAAGAACACACATGCAATGACATCTAGTAGATCCATGTGGTTATGAAAAGAATACACATGCAATGACATATAGTGGAACCATCTGGTTTATGAAAAGAACACATATGTAATGATATCACTAGATCAGTGTGGTTCATGAAAAAACACACACGTAATGACATCTATTGGATCCTTGTGGTTTGTGAAAAGAACACACATATTCAATAACATGAAATGGATCTTTATGGGTCTGGAGGACGAGGAGGACGTGGTGGAGGCCGCGTGCGTGGCCGTGGGACATCAAGGGTCCAAGGTAGAGGAGAACAACAACCAGGCATAACCTACTCTTGGGCCGACATTGCCAATAACCCATGTGTGCATCACTTAGACGTCAGTGGGGGCTCGTCCCACACCAACGCTGAATGTCGTTTCAATGACGACATCAAAAGAGATGACACCGCGGGCTACAAAGCTAAGCGGAAGAAGGGAAAGAAAAATCCCGAAAAAGACAAAGAGACCAAGGAGGATTCTGACATGGAAGAAGCTGATGCTTCAAATCCCAAGTCGGAAGGGAAGAAGACTTTTCCCACCAAGAAGGACACTTATGTCACCTTCCTCGGATCTCATCCAGCAAAGGTCAAGAAAGTAGTTCTACACGAGCTCAATGCAATGATTCGGCTGTCCCCGATTCTGGACTGGTCGGAAGTGGCAATCACGTTTGACCACGATGATCATCCGCCTAAGCTACACAGGAGAGGAAAATACGCCTTAATCGTCAACCCACTTATTAACGGTTATGGTTTCTCCAAGACCCTCATGGATGGTGGTAGCAGCATCAATATTCTCTATGTCGAAACGCTACGCCAGATGATGATCTCGGAGACACAGCTGAACCATAGCTCTGTGATTTTTCACAGAGTTGTCCCAGGAAGACAAGCTAATTCCCTGGGAGAGATCACTTTGGATGTTACCTTTGGAACTCCAAAGAATTATCGAACGGAGGCACTTTCCTTCGAAGTGGCCCCTTTCAAGAGCGCATACCATGCTATATTCGGACGTCCGGCTTACTGGGATTTTATGGCTCCTCCATGTTACATTTACAATATGATCAAAATTCCAGGTCCCAACAGCGTGATCACCATCAGGGGAGACCCGAAGAAAGCGCGAGAGTGCGAGGATGGAAATGCCGCCTTTGCTGAAGCTGTGTTGCACGCCCAGGAGTACCAGGAGATCAAGAAGAGCATAGATCCGTCCGAGATGCCCGCAACGAAGAAGGAGGTTACCAAGCCAAATCCGGAGTTCAAGGCATCAGAAGAGACGAAGAAAGTGCCGTTGAAGGAAGATGACCCCTCCAAGGTGACCTAGATAGGCGTAGGCCTAGATAGCGCATAGGAAAGCGCGCTCGTCAAGTTCCTCCAAGCAAATCAAGATATCTTCGCATGGCAACCATCTGAAATGACCAGAGTACCTAGGGAACTTGCCGAGCACTCTCTAAATGTAAACCCGAACGCTAAACCCGTCAAACAGTCCTTACGACGGTTTGGCGATGAAAAGCGTAAGGCAATAGCTAAGGAACTAGCACGGCTCGAGTTAGCCGGATTCATAGAAGAGGTCATCCACACTGAGTGGTCGGCCATTCCTGTAATGGTCCCTAAAAAGGACACCACTGATTTAAGGATGTGTGTTGATTATACTGCCTTGAACAAGGCTTGTCCAAAAGATCCGTTCGCTTTGCCTAGAATTGATCAAGTTATCGATGCTATGGCAGGCTCGAAACTCCTCTGTTTTCTCGACACATATTCCGGTTATCACCAAATCTGGATGAAGGAATCTGACAAAGTCAAAACTTCATTCATAACCCCCTTCGGAACCTTCTGTTTTGTTTAGATGCCCTTTGGGTTAAAGAACGCAGGAGCTACGTACCAGCGCACGATGCAGCGTTGCCTCCACGACCAACTCGGACGCAATATACATGCATACGTGGATGATATCACGGTGATGTCCAAAAAGAAGGAAACACTCATTTCCGACTTGGAGGAAACGTTCGCCAATCTACGAAAATACAACATTATGCTTAACCTGAAGAAATGTTTCTTTGGAATACCAGCCGGGAAATTGTTAGGCTTCATCATATCTCAAAGAGGCATAGAGGTGAACCGCGACAAAATCAAGGCTATACTTAATATTTCCAGGCCAACTCGCCTGAAGGACGTACAAAGACTAACTGGTTGCATTGCTGCGGTCAATCGATTTGTAAGCCGGCTTGGTGAAAGAGCTGCACCATTATGCAAACTCCTGAACAAAACCAAGGACTTTGTCTGGACTGACGAAGCTGAAGCTGCACTGCAAGACCTGAAGAAAGTACTCTCATCTGCTCCTATCCTCACAGCGCCAAAACCTCAGGAACCGATGTTGCTTTATATTGCTACGACAAATAAGGTCGTTAGTATAATCATGGTGGTGGAGAGACCAGAGGAAAATCAGGAACACTTGGTGCAGCGTCCGACTTATTTTGTCAGCGAGGTCTTGAAAGAATCAAAACAGCGATATCCGCACTATCAAAAGTTGGCTTACGGTGTTTTCCTAGCATCTCGTAAGTTACGACACTATTTTCAGGAGCATCCAATTACCGTGGTGAGCAAAGCTCCCATGAGAGACATAATCAACAATAGCGACGCCACAAGACGTGTCTCCAAATGGGCATAGAGCTCTCATCTTTCAATATTGAGTATAAACCTCGGACAGCAATCAAATCCCAGATCCTTGCCGACTTTGTCGCTGATTGGACAGAGACGAAGGAGAACATGGTCCTCCCTGAGTCAGAATATTGGACCCTCTTTTTTGATGGGTCTAAGGCTCGAGGGGGCTCGGGGGCTGGCGTGGTGCTCAAATCACCCCAAGGAGATAAACTATTATACGTGTTGCAGATCCACTTCACAGCGACAAACAATATTGCCGAGTATGAAGCACCGCTGCATGGAATCCGGATTGCCAAGGATATTGGCATCCGACGTTGTGTTACGGAGATTCGGATCTTGTTGCTCAGCAAGTCTCGGATATTTGTAATGCAAATAAGCACATGGCAGCATACAAAGCCATCGTGGATGATGTATCTAAATCGTTCGAAGGGTTTGAAGTTCAGCACATCCCTCGAGCAGAAAATGAGGAAGCAGATGCACTATCTCGAATAGGCTTTGCGCGGAAGGAGGTCCCGAATGGCGCATTTTTAGAGCACCTCAAAGTTCCCTCAATAAAGGGAGTAGATGAGGAATATCCGACCAAATCCGACTCACCTTTAACAGCAGTTCTGGCTGTAATTCCTAGCTGGACTCAACCCTACCTTGATTATTTGGTAGATGGCAAATTACGAAGGCGAGTCTTGAGCGGCAGATTATCCGACGAGCAAAACCCTATACTATTGTTAGGGGTGAGCTCCATAAACGGAGTGTTTCTGGGGGTTTTCAGCGCTGTGTATCTCCGGAAGAAGGAGTGGAAATCTTAAGGGAAATCCAGGAAGGCGAGTGTGGTCACCATGCTGCAGCCAAATCTTTAGTGGCAAAATCTTTTCGACATGGTTTTTTACAGCTCAGGCGGATGCCGAACGGTTAGTCAAGACATGCAAAGGCTGCCAAAATTACGCCAAGCAAGCTCATGTTCCGGCTGATCAACTGCGAACAATACCTATAACATGGCCTTTTGCGGTATGAGGGCTTGATATGGTAGGACCATTTTAACGAGCTCCAAGTGGATTTACCCACCTCTTAGTGATGGTGGATAAATTCACCAAATGGATTGAGGCTAAACCTGTCACTAGTTGTGATGGAGCAATAGCCAAAAGATTTGTCCAGGATGTTATAATCCGTTATGGTTATCCACATAGCATTATCATGGACAACGGGAGTAACTTTTCTATGGGAGAACTGGCTGAATTCTGCGATGAGCAAAATATCCGGCTTGACATTGCGTCAGTCGCACATCCACAAGCTAACGGACAAGTTGAAAGAGCAAATGGTTTAATTCTACAAGGCTTGAAACCAAGACTCGAAGCACCACTACGATGTGCTGCGGGGGCTTGGGCAGAAGAACTACCTTCTGTAATTTGGAGTTTACGAACAACTCCGAATAGGTTAACAGGATACACACCTTTCTTCTTGGTCTATGGCGCAGAAGCAGTTTTTCCTAGTGATTTGATTCATACTTCTCCTAGAGTTGCCGCGTATATCGAAGAGGATGCCGAGATTTCTCGACAAAATGATCTCGACTTAGTCGAAGATGTTCGCGTCGTTGCTGAAATGAGATCTACAGCCTATCAGCAGAGGCTACGCAAGTATCATAGCCAGAGAGTCCGAAATAGATCTTTCAATAAAGGTGATTTGGTCCTCCGGCTTGTGCAACAAAGAAAGCACAAACTTTCCCTAGTATGGGAAGGGCCTTTTTTAGTTAGTCGAGTATTGCACAATGGATCGTACTACTTAACTGACATGAGGCCAGTCAAAGAAAGACCTGCTACTAAGAAGAGAAAGAGAGCTGGAGGCAGTACAAATCTGGATGAGTTAGACAGACCATGGAATATTGCTCAGCTACGTCCCTTTTATTCTTAGTTTATCCTTCTTTGTAATCATACATATGTACATGTTCTATGAGAAATAAAAGTTTTGGGTGCCTCAACTTTTTCTGAGAAGTTCTTAAACCATCTTATTTCCGAATGATCATGTCATAGTCGAAAATCCCAGAATGCTTGAAAGTACTTTATGCTCATGTTCGTTCTGGTCTAGATTTCTGATTTCTAAAAACTGCTACCTTCGGATATAACTCTAAAAATTTCTAGTCTTTACTTTGGTTATTTATCTGATTACCGGATGCGGGCATTTTCCGAGTAGTGAATTTTTGGTACTGGAAGCCGGCTTTGTTTCCGAGTTTAAACTGGTTTAGCAATTGAGCTCCGTTGCTCGACAAAGTTTTCGGCTGAAGGTTTAGCCGGCTCATGAAAGGGACGAGGCGGAAAGCCAGATAAACGATAAGTCGAGACAAAAATATAAGTGCTTGTGAAAACATTTCAGGCACACACAAAAAAAGGTCTCAGGACAAAAGTGCTGAATAGATAAAAAACTTAGCACTAACAAAAAGTCATAGTACTTAAAATTTACAAAACGCATCATGTTCTTTCACAGAATAATACATAAGTTTTGTGGTCTATGATGCAGGAGGAGATGAAGGATCTACTGGCTCGCTGGTCACTCCGCCTTGATATTGTTCCGAGATATCCGCATCCGAGTTGGTGCGTTCATCGTTGGAAACTTCTTTGGCTTCTTCTGCAGGAGGAGGCGAAGTATCCACGCGGGTGAAGAAGGGGATCTCGTAGCTGGTCAGATCAGCTACGTGGCACCCATATCCGTATGAGAGTGCATGATGGCTTGAAGGTCCTGCTCCTGGCCATCTTCGTCTACCTTGCAGTACCCTTTAGTCACTTGCCATATTTCCATGTTTCCATGGTGGCTCATGACCATGGAGAGGGCATTCTGCGCGGCAGTCCACGCGTAGGACATATTCCAGTCCCGAACATGCTGCGGCATCTCCTTGGCCCTGTCCCGCACCTCAAAATATGACATGCTTGGCATGTCCGGAATCCTGAGAGACTCGCCAATGTCCTCAAGGGACTGGCGATAGTCATGAAGAAGATCACCGACTTAGGTAAGCCGATGAGTGCGGGGCTCGGACGAGGAAGAGTCCGACAACTTTAGAGAACCTATACACAAAACAAGTCAAGAAAAATCTGACATTGATAACAGTCGAAGAAAAGATAAGTCAAAAGCTGGAACGTACCAAGAATGACGTCATCAATCTTGGTCTTCTCCTCCCGGAGACTCTAGAGTTCAGCCCGGAGCGCCTGGGATATATCCTTCTCTCTGCCAAGCTCATTCTTGAGGTCCGAGATTACTTTATTTTGATCGGCAATCTTGCGATCGCGCTCTTCAGTGGCCATGGAGGAGGATTCCAGGACTTGAGCTATGCTCGTTTCATGATCCGCCTTGAGCTTATCCAGCTCTTGGCGAACTCCCTTGTTTTCCACCACCAGGGTTTTGAGGTTCTCGACCTCTTCAATCATAGCGATGGATTGTTTCACCAATGTTGTAAGACAAAAAGAACAACAGTTCAAAAAAATTCGACATAGAAAAAGCAAAAGACAAGGTTTGAATCTCGAAATATTTACCTTCAGCTTCATCCTTGGCTACCTTGAGCTCAGCATTTTTAAGCCGGAGAGCTTTGATCTCTCTCCGCTTATTACAGACATTGGACAATAATTCCTGGTTATAGGAACATACTTTCTGTAAGTCAGAATACCCAAAGTCAGAAAGCTACTTAAGACTCGGGCAAATATTTTTACTAAATATTAGCACGAGCCTTGGGGGCTACACTAGTTCGTTCTTTGGCATCCTAATGAAATCATAAACTCGGATTCTATATCCTACTTCATGCTTGGGAGCTAGAGGATATGATATAACATAATGTAAAAACAAGAGTTGGAATTCTGACTTAGATATTGCTCGCGGGTGAGTTTGTCTAAACCCGCGTTCACTTCAGCTGCCACCTTCTCGGCGAGAGTAAGAGGGATCACTGGAGCTGTTGGAAGCTCATGATCTGATCCTCTCGTCGCGAAGGCGGACTTGAGTGAGAAGGTCGGAGAACTTGACGTCCTCTGCTTCTTGCGCCTCCTCTTCGGGGGATAAATGGCTTTTGTCCAGGACTTGCCTGGCTAGCCGCTGGGTCTCCTCTGCAGATTTCCGGGTTAGGCCAAATTTGGCAAAACCTGGATTGTTGAGGAGGTTTTCAGCGAAGACTTCAGCCGAGGGATCATTACCCGAAGAGGGTTCACCCTTATCTTGACTGGCCTTTTCATGGTGGCGTCGATATCGATAAGGATCGTCGGCTCCGCTTGAGGAGCCGGATCTTCTGCAATCACCGGAGAAGGGATGATCGCTGGAGTTGCAGAAGGTTGAGGGACCAGAGTCGGAGAAGCCACAGCAGGGAAAGCTATTGTAAGCTTGGTCTGGCGCAAGGGCTTCGAAGAAGTCCCCTTCCCCTTGCCCTTGATGATTGATTTTGCTCTAAGAAAGTAGTAAAGTCGGAAACATTACATCTCAGAAAGAAACTTGAGTAAAGAACAAAGGCGGAAAAGTTGTGACAGAAGGTTACCTCTTCACGACTGGCACCTCCTTTGTGCCAACGCCATCTTGTCAGACTTTGCGCTTCTTGGCGCAAGATCCGTGATGGAATTCCACCTCCTGAGAGAACTCTGGAGGGTATCCTTTGAGTGGAGCAAGTTTCGACTCGGGGATGTCAGCAAGCTGAAAATAAGAAAACATATCAGTATTGCAATATAACTCAAAGATAGAAACACATAAAAGATGTGATGATAAAAGCTTACCAGCACCACGGGGTTTTCCGCCGTGTGCATGTCCAGAGAAACCTCTAGAATCCGCCTTTCGATCCGCTCCTTGATCAACCACTTAATTTGGCTTATGTAGCCTTGAGTGGTGTAGGCCTTGGGGCTGATGCGGAGGGAGTCGGTCAGAGAAGACGTGAAGGAATGCATCAGTCTATCCCCATGGTACTGAAGTGGCTGGATCTGGCGTGAGACCCAGTAGTGGACCAAGTCGGATCCCTTCAGACCATTGTGCTTGATCAGATATTCGATCCGCCTCTTAGCAAGGATCAGATCATCTGTGAGAGCCGGAGCAGCCTCGTCCCAGGAAGGTTGGGCCGTGGCGACTCCGTCGACAGAAGCCGGCAAAGCAGTAGCTTTGCCGGGAGCCAGAATATCCCTATGGTAGAAAAAAGTGGCTGGCCATTGCTTGACCGAGTCAATGGCAGAAATTTTGGGATATGCCCGGTCTCGTCTAAGAGAAAAACTAATAGTGCCGGTGATGTAAGGAACACCGGCAGTGATGGAATTCCTCCGGACATGAAAGTAAAACCGGAAGAGAAGCAAACTCGTCCTAATGCCGAGAAAGCCCTCGCAAAGCGCAGCATATGCGCTCATTTCTAGAAGAGAATTGGGAGGAAAATTGTGGAGTTGAACTCCATAGTGATCTATCACCTTGGAGAAGAATTCCGAGGGAGGAAAGGACAAACCTCGGTCCAGATGAGTACCGAAGTGAACTCGCTCGCCCTCGTGTGGGTTGGGGACGGTTCGCGGAGCCGCTCACTTGATCGCCCGACCAGTAGCCCTCCTTCTCCACATTCTTGAGGCCTGCCTCGTCGAGTATGAGGATCCAGATTCCCCTGTAGCTTTCCTTCTCCGCTGCAGCTTCTGCCTTCGCAGCCGCTGCCGCCAAACCGGAGGAAGAAGATGAAGAAGCCATTTTCCTCCGGTGAGAAAGTGACCTTAAAGGGGCGGTGCTGGGAGTTTTCTATGGGGGAAGGACTAGGAGGCTCTGTGCACGCAGGAGGATTGGGAAGAAAGGAGACGGCAAAGGACTGGTGGAACAGAGAAGAGGAAATCTAAACCCCTTATATCCACCTACATGCGCCAAGATTCGTGCAAACGCTACAGTGCAATCGCCACGCGTCGTGGAAAGAACTAGGAAGGACCCACAGGATGATTGCATCGCCTTGATCTCCATGCACGCATTGAAACGGCGCCTCGGTTCCGTGGACCACGGACCCACCAACGGTCGTGCTGACGGAACGCTGTCAGATGACGTGACTTGACCATGCTTGTGTCAGGTGGCATTAGAGACCAAGTTTCGGCTTAGTTTGAAAATGAGCTGGAAAATCCGAGTTACCAACTGAAAGGTCCGACTTATTTTTTTAAGACCCGGATCGTATCTTTTGTTGTGAAGTTTCAGGAACCCTTCAAGATTCTGCAAGCCGAAGATCAAGCTAGACGATGATAAATCCGACTTTGGATCTTGGAGGCCTCCGAGGGTTGCTGTTGGGGATATACTTTCCGGGTATCCTCACAGTTCCACACTGACCAGGGTGGCCCATTTCGGGTTAGAGCATTGCTTCACGGGCGGCCCAGTCAGGGAGAGAAGACAGAGTCCAATCCGGCTACGGGAAGGCCCAGAAGACTTACCGACTTAGGCCATGATGTTACTTGTAGTTCAAGATGTACTCTATAACAAAATCTTAGTTCATGATGCACAGACGAAACCCTTGTAACCCATATTCCGGCTCTGCTGTATTACTGGATTGCTAGCAGGAGTGGGATCCGTCCAAAGCTGGCGGATTCGAACCTGGGTAAACTTGTGTGCTCACCGTCCCGGAATACCGTACGTCCCACCCCCCTCTCTTCTGCACGCCTCGAGGACCCCCTCATGGCGTACTTGTCATCAATCCGATGACAGAACACATATGCTGGAGTGGCATCATTGCATATATTCTTTTCCAAAACCACAATGATGCACATTGATACACACACGTGCAATGACATCTAGTGGATCAGTGTGGTTTATGAAAATAACCCACATGCAATGACATCCAGTGGATCCATATGGTTTAGGAAAAGAACACACATATGCAATGACATCCAGTGGATCAGTGTGGTTTATGAAAAGAACATACATGCAATGACATCTAGTGGATCCATGTGGTTTAGGAAAATAACACACATATGACATGACATCTAGTGGATCAGTGTGGTTTATGAAAAGAACACACATGCAATGACATCTACTGGATCCTTGTGGTTTATGAAAAGAACACACATATGCAATAACATCCAGTGGATCCATGTGGTTTATGAAAAGAACAGACATGCTGGAGTGGCATCATTGCATGTGTTATTTTCCAAAACCACAATGATGCACACTGATACATTGCAAATGTATCTATAATTTTTGATGTTCCATGCTTGGTTTTATCCACTTTCTTGTGTTTTGTTCCAACTTTGGAGTACTTTTCATATGATTTCTTGGACTAACCTATTAACAAGAGCCACAGTGCCAACTGCCTATTTTCTGCTGTTTTTGGTTCCAGGAAAGTCAGAAAATGAATATTCTTGGAATTGGACGGGACAAAAGCCAAAGTGTCTATATTTCCGGAAGTCATTAGATGCCAGAGTACGAGATGGAGAGGGGCCAGAGGCCGGCCACACCACCTAGCCGCGCTGCCAGGCTGGGCCCGTGCTAGGGGGTGGTGTGGTGGCCCCTGGCATCCCCTCGGCCTCCCCTTCCGTCTATAAGATACCCTCGGGATGTAAACCCTAAGTCCCCGATAGAAAATCCACGAAAGAGTATGTCGCCTCCGTCATCTCCATCCCTAGATCGGGAGGGATCTGAAGCTCTTCCCGGCACCCTGCCGGAGAGGGGAATTCACCCTGGAGGCCTTCTTCATCACCATACAAGCCTCCAGTGTGATGCGTGAGTAGTTCATCCTTGGACTACGGATCCATGTAGTAGATAGATGGCTGGTTCTCCTCCTTTGTTCTTTCATGTCAAGATATTGTGAGCTCCGTTCATGATCAAGATCATCTATTTGTAATTCTGCATGTTGTGTTTGCGGGGATCCGATGGATATTGACATGCTATTTCAGATTGATTATTGATTCTATCATGTCTTTGTTATTTGTGATCTTGCATGCTTTCCGTTGTTAGTAGCTATCTTGGCCAAGTAGATGCTAGCAACTCCAAGAGTTAGTATTTATGCTCGATAGTGGGTTCATGCCTCTGGAACTTGCTGCTGTGCTCATCATACCTCCCTCTTGTAAGGTACTAGATGTGCTGTTTCTACTAGGGAGAAAACAACAATCATTTGTTCATAGAACAATCGTATTGTTTACTTTACATGCAGTTCGTAAAGCAATAATCTATTCCTTGCAACTTAATTCTGGAGGGGGTTCGGATGATAACCTGAAGGTGGATTATTAGTCATAGATGCAGCTGGATGGCGGTCTATGTATTATGTTGTAATTCCCAATCGAATCTCAAAGGAGTGAAGATGATTAGTATATGCATGTATTGCTTTCTCGATGTTTGTCAATTGCCCCACTGTAATTTGTTCACCCAGCATGTTATCTATCTTAAGGAGAGCCACCTCTAGTGAACTATGGATCCCGGTCCTAGTCTTTTACATTCAATCTACAATCTTTTACTTCTTTGTGTTTACTTTCTGCAAACTTTTACTTCTTTCCATTCGATACATTTAATCCTTTGTTTTCAGCAAAACACGGTGAGATTGACAACCTCATCGCAAGTTGGGGACAAAGTTCTATGGTTGTGTTGTGCAGGTCTCCATGTTGCTACTAGCACCGGTAGTGCGCCCTGCCAAAGCTTAGCTAGTAACACCTTTGGGGTGTTTCCTTGCTCCTACTGGTTTGATTAAACCTTGGTTTTAGACTGAGGGAAACTTGCTGCTGTGCTCATCATACCTTCCTCTTGGGGTTCCCAACAAGCTCTACATCAACATCGCACCAGCACTTTTCTGGGCACCATACACAGACCCATCAAGCATTTTTCTGGCGCCATTGCCGGGGAGTCAAGGACATCTTCACAAGGGGAGTCCCTCATAACCAATCTCTTTACTTTGTTATTTTTGTTTTGCTTAGTTTCTTTTTGTTTTGTTTGCTTGTTTCTTTATCAAAAACACAAAAAATTAGTTCTACTAGTTTGCTTTCTTATTTGAAAACCCAAAAAATGACTACTCTTGAAAACACTAAGTTGTGTGACTTCACTAGCACCAACAACAATGATTTTATGAGCACACCTATTGCTCCACTTGTGCCTGAAGATACTTTCTTTGAGATAAAACCTGCTTTGCTCAATCTTGTTATGAGAGAATAATTTTCTGGTATTGGTAATGAAGATGCTGCTTCCCATCTAAATAACTTTGTTGAACTTTGTGAGATGCAAAAGCATAGGGATGTAGATGGTGATATTATTAAGCTGAAATTTTTTCCTTTCTCTTTGAGAGGAAAAGATAAAGAATGGTTGAATTCCTTAACTAGGAATAGTATTGATTCTTGGACTAAATGCAAAGATGCTTTTATTGGAAAATACTATCCTCTTGCTAAGATTATATCTATGAGAAGTGAAATAATGAAGTTTAAACAACTTGATAATGAACATGTTGCTCAAGCTTGGGAAAGAATGAAATCTTTGGTAAAGAATTGTCCCACTCATGGACTAACTGCTTGGATGATCATCCAAACTTTTTATGCAGGATTGAACTATTCTTTAAGGAACCTATTAGATTCTACCGCTTGGAGGTACCTTTATGTCCATCACTTTGGGTGCTACAATAGAACTTATGGACAATATGATGGTTAATTATTCTGAATGGCATACTGAGAGAGCTCCACAAGGTAAGAAGGTAAATTTTGTTGAGGAAACTTCCTCCTTGAGTGATCCAAATGTCTATGCTTGTTAATGGGAAAGCCCATATTGATCCAAATAATGTTCCTTTAGCTTCTTTGGTTGCTCAAGAAGAGCAAGTTGATGTGAACTTCATAAGAAATAATAATTTTGGCAATAATGCTTATAGTAGTAATTTTGGTAACAACAATTATAAGCCATATCCTCCCAACAATTGTAATGCTTATGGAAATTCTTACAACAATAATAGGAATGCTCCCTCTGAACTTGAAGTTATGCTTAAAGAGTTTATTAGTAAACAAACTGCTTTCAATAAAACTATTGAGGAAAAACTCTCTAATGCTCAAAGAAATATAGCATCTTTGGCTGAAGCTCAATCTACTTTGAATAAGATGGTTGCTTGATACATTGCAAATGTATCTATAATTTTTGATGTTCCATGCTTGGTTTTATCCACTTTCTTGTGTTTTGTTCCAACTTTGGAGTACTTTTCATATGATTTCTTGGACTAACCTATTAACAAGAGCCACAGTGCCAGCTGCCTGTTTTCTGCTGTTTTTGGTTCCAGGAATGTCAGAAAATGAATATTCTCGGAATTGGACGGGACAAAAGCCAAAGTGCCTATTTTTTCGGAAGTCATCAAGTGCCAGAATACGAGACGGAGAAGGGCCAGAGGCCGGCCACACCACCTGGCCGCGCGGCTAGGCTGGGCCCGCGCCAGGGGTGGTGTGGTGGCCCCTGGCACCCCCTCGGCCTCTCCTTCTACCTATATATTGCCCTCGGGACGAAAACCCTAAGTACCGGATCAAAAATCCATGAAAGAGTCTGTAGCCGCCATCATCTCCATCCCTAGATCAGGAGGGATCTGAAGCTCTTCCTGGCACCCTACCGAAGAGGGGAATTCACCCTAGGGGCCTTCTTCATCACCATGCAAGCCTCCGGTGTGATGCGTGAGTAGTTCATCCTTGGACTACGGATCCATGTAGTAGCTAGATGGCTGGTTCTCCTCCTTTGTGCTTTCATGTCTAGATTTTGTGAGCTCCGTTCATGATCAAGATCATCTATTTGTAATTCTGCATGTTGTGTTTGTGGGGATCCGATGGATATTGAGATGCTATTTCAGATTGATTATTGATTCTATCATGTCTTTCTTATTTGTGATCTTGCATGCTTTCTGTTGTTTGTAGCTATCTTGGCCATGTAGATGCTAGCAACTCCAAGATTTAGTATTTATGCTCGATAGTGGGTTCATGCCTCTGGTAATCTGGGGAAGTGACAGAAATCTCTAAGGTAATAGATGCGTTGTTGCTACTAGGAATAAAACAACAATCCTTTGTTCATAGAACAATCGTATTGTTTACTTTATACGCAGTTTGTAAAGCAATAATCTGTTGCTTGCAACTTAATACTGGAGGGTGTTCGGATGATAACCTGAAGGTGTATTATTAGGCATAGATGCAGTTGGATGGCGGTCTATGTATAATGTTGTAATGCCCAATCAAGTTCCAAATGAGTCAAGATGATTAGTATATGCATGTATTGCTTTCTCGATGTTTGTCAATTGCCCCGCTGTAATTTGTTCACCCAACATGTTAACTATCTTAAGGGGAGCCACCTCTAGTGAACTATGGATCCTGGTCCTTGTCTTTTATATACAATCTACAAACTGTCTACTTCTTTGTGTTTACGTTCTGCAAACTTTTACTTCTTTCCATTCGATACGTTTAATCCTTTGTTTTCCGCAAAACACGGTGAGATTGACAACATCACCGCAAGTTGGGGACAAAGTTTTGTGGTTATGTTGTGCAGGTCTCCATGTTGCTACTAGCACCGGTAGTGCGCCATGCCAAAGCTCAGCTAGTAACAACTTTGGGGTGTTTCCTTGCTCCTACTGGTTCGATTAAACCTTGGTTTCATAACTGAGGGAAACTTGCTGTTGTGCTCATCATACCTTCCTCTTGAGGTTCCCAACGAGCTCTACATCAACACCGCCATCAAGCATTTTTCTGGGCGCCGTGCATTGAGCCATCAAGCATTTTTCTAGCGCCGTTGCCGGGGAGTCAAGGACATCTTCACAAGGGGAGTCCCTTATAACCAATCTCTTTACTTTGTTATTTTTGTTTTGCTTAGTTTCTTTTTGTTTTGTTTGCTTGTTTTCTTATAAAAACACACAAAAAATAGTTTTACAAGTTTGCTTTCTTATTTAAAAACACAAAAAATTAAGTCTCCTTTAGTTGTTGCCTCTTCCTTAGCTCACCATGTTGGTCCCTAAATTCACCTTGAAAGACCTTTCAATTGGTAGTGGTTCTATAATTAGGAAAGATAATATTGAATAATTCTTTAATCATGTTAGCAAACATGAAGATACTGAGGATAGATCCCTTGCAGAACTTGCTCCAAACTATGAGATTGCTGCAGCTTCTTTAATTCACATGTTAGAAGCTAGGTTTGTTAACCTCAACCCCTTAATGCAAGTGATGTTTCTTAAGCTTAAAGAAATTGAGGACCCTGAAAAGAGGGATTTTATTATAGAAACTTTGTTTAAGGAGTTCTATGATGTTGCCAAGGAAGCTAGAAAAGTCTTTGAACGTTTCAATATGCTAGGCTCATGTGTATATGTTGGTACACGAGAAAAGATGAACAAAACCGAACCTAATGGGGAGGAACCTAAGATACCAATACCGTTTAAACTAGTAGCAATACATGATGCCATAGAAAAGAATCTTGATTGGATTGTTCCTACAAACCCTTTTGATGAGAATAGTGAACCTAAGAGCATTGAGAGAGGATCCTATAGAACTTATTTGGATGATATACCTTACCTTGTTGAAAATATTTCTGGTATTGGTCTTAATGCTTCTTCAATTGAGAACACTTGATTCTTTCTTGCTTCTTATGCCTAACTTAAAGGCGTTAAAAAAAGGTACTTATTGGGAGATAACCCAAAAGTTTTAGATGAGTCTTGGAAGTTATTACTTCTGTAATAACCACTCCTTATCCTTTTTATTTGCTTTTTGTGCCAAGAGTAACCTCTAATGAGAGAGAAGTAATGATTGGGAAAGTTGCTGTCCCAAAACAGATTTATGTGCTTCACTGTAAAAATTCGTATAAAATATCTGAATGTCTTTTTGAGGCGTGAATTTTTGTGCTTCTTCCCCAGGTTCTTATATAACTTTCCTTAGTTCAACACTTTTTTATTTGAGTAACAGAAGGTCTTCGAAAAAATTCGTCTTTACCTGCTGGTCTGTTTTGACAGATTTCTGCCATTTTCTGCATTTGCTTTTTGTTGGTTCCTTTTTGAGTTGTTTTGGGGAATTGAGCTTTTTGAGGGAAGTGATACAGTAGCTAGTATTCTAATGGAAGTTTATTTGGTGTTAGAACTGAACCTTAAGACTTATTTATCTTGTGTGCACTAATGTTGCTAATAAAGATTGTGTGAAGTTTTGTATGAAGGAAAAATTTCAGGTGTATGGAAGGAGTAAGTAATGAGATGAAGGATGGACTAAAGCTCAAGCTTGAGGATGCCACGCTTGTCACCCCAATAAATATCCAATAAGTACAAGCGTCAAAGCTTGGGGATGCCCAAGGCATCCCCTTCTTCATCAATAAAATCCCAGGTTTCTTCCAAACGCTTCATTTTTATTGTTTCATGCACAGTTGTGTTTTTCTTGGAGCGTCTTCTTTTTCATTTTCGTTTTGGTTTTCATTTGCTTTTGTTTGCTTAGTTTGCTGAATAAATTGGTTGTACCCCCTCTTTCATACATTGGTTTGCAAATAGTTTGGTTTGGTTTGGAAAAGAGTAGGAAAGTTCATGCTTATGTGGTAAAAAGAGCTTGTTTTTGACTATGGCCTATGCTTTGTCATGCCATGCTTGATATTGTTTTGGCTTTATGTTAGTATTATTTGCTGTAGCATTAATTGTTATAAACAATTGAGATTGCTTAATGTGCCTTGGATGAATCATGCGTTATTTTAGCATATTAAAGCATAGTATAGTAGTATTCTCCTTTGATGCTTTATTTGGGTTGACTTGGCGCATGCTCACACCATGTTATGACTATCTCAAGTCACCATAGCCTTTATGATCCTTTAGTTTTCAAATTGTAGTATCACTTTATGCTTCGATCAATGATGTTTTGTCGCTCTGCATGATTATGGCCATTATTGCTCTCTCAGTTTGTCGCTCCCAGTCTTTTGCTAGCCTCCACAACCAAGTATGAGTTCCACTCATGCATCCAACTCCCTAAACCAAGTTATTCCAAAGAGTCCACCATACCTACCTACTAGCTTATGCTATTCCAAGTATATTCATGCTTTTGTTTACCTTCCAAATTAAACTTGTTATGAGAAAACTAGTGATTAAAGCTCTCACGAACTTGATGGCACACTTTACTTTTTTACATCTAATAAACTTGAACCATTGGGTCCTTCTTTGTTGCGTATATGCTTGCGCTTTATAAGTTGAAATTAGCAGAACCATGTTTCATGGGGAACGCTTTCAACATTGCACTTGTACTTTGTACCCCGTTGATATCATGTCCTTTTGCTTATGGATCCCGGCGGTGTGAAATAAAAGTGGAACTTGTAAGATCATGGAGTTTGTATGTGTGTTAGAGAAACGCCTGGGCCGCTAGCCTAAGACATCCCTAATCATGGTGGAAACTTGCAGCGTCATCATAATGAGCACTCTATGAAGCATCCTCAATAAAAACCTATGCAAATAGCAAATAAAAAGATTGCTGAGATGCTCATTGTCTGCTTGCCTTGTCATTTTGATTATGGGAAAGCTCCCGTATCATGTGCAAGGGGTACCCCGTTGGCGGTTCTTTATGATACATATGTACTTACAATGACAAGAGCTTACTAATGACTAAAGTTGAGTAGCATGAGTATCGGTCTTCTTAAGTAAGGGGCATGAGATTTCGGTTTATAACTTGTCAAGCATATCCTCTTAGTTGTGTCACTTTAACCTTAATCACCTTCAAGATGCTTATGATAGGGGCAATGAGAGCTGAAAGCTATAAGTACCATAATTTTTGGAAGCTCTTTATGAGACTTGAATCCCTACTTCCTTTTACAAAGGCCTTTCTTCCACCATTATATTGAGTCTCCATCTTCTACCTTTATGCACCTACTTTGAGAGCATAGTGGCCATTCTTAGTTCTATGTGCATTGTCCCAAGACTAGTTGATTGATGCATACTTTGATATTGCTTGTTTTAAACTATTGTATCTAGTCACTCTTATGAACTTTGAAGGTGTCCCATGCATTTATATTTGCCACTCTATTGAGGGACAAGCTGAATACTATTATGCTATGTTTTATTTATGTGAAACAAACAAACGTCTTGCAAAGCATTGTTATTCATGAATCTTTTGTTTGTGCCTTTTCATGTTGCATCATAGTTTCTTTGTCTTATTGCTAGAACTTTTTCTTTCATGTTATGATTGAAGTAATATGATCCCAGCTTTGAATGTTTTACAAATACTTTGATCAAGTCTTTGATGGTGCATGTCACCTCAAAAATTATTCTTTCTTTTTATCACTTACCTACTCGAGGACGAGCAGGAGTTAAGCTTGGGGATGTTGATACACTGCAAATGTATCTATAATTTTTGATATTCCATTCTTGGTTTTATCCACTTTCTTGTGTTTTGTTCCAACTTTGGAGTACTTTTCATATGATTTCTTGGACTAACCTATTAACAAGAGCCACAGTGAATTTTGTTTTCTGCTATTTTTGGTTCCAGGAAAGTCAGAAAATGAATATTCTCGGAATTGGACGGGAAAAAATCCAAAGTGCCTATTTTTCCGGAAGTCATCAAGTGCCAGAATACGAGACGGAGAAGGGCCAGAGACCGGCCACACCACCTGGCCGCGCGGTCAGGCTGGGCCCGCGCCAGGGGGTGGTGTGGTGGCCACTGGCACCCCCTCGGCCTCTCCTTCTTCCAATATATTGCCCTCGGGACGAAAACCCTAAGTACCCGATCAAACATCCACGAAAGAGTCTGTAGCCGCCGTCATCTCCATCCCTAGATCGGGAGGGATCTGAAGCTCTTCCCGACACCCTGCTGGAGAGGGGAATTCACCCTGGAGGCCTTCTTCATCACCACGCAAGCCTCCGGTGTGATGCGTGAGTAGTTCATCCTTGGACTACGGATCCATGTAGTAGCTAGATGGCTGGTCCTCCTCCTTTGTGCTTTCATGTTTAGATCTTGTGAGCTCCGTTCATGATCAAGATCATCTATTTGTAATTCTGCATGTTGTGTTTGCGGGGATCCGATGGATATTGAGATGCTATTTCAGATTGATTATTGATTCTATCATGTCTTTGTTATTTGTGATCTTGCTTTTTCAGATGGCTGGTTCTCCTCCTTCATTCTTTCATAACTAAGGGAAACTTGCTGCTGTGCTCATCATACCTTCCTCTTGGGGTTCCCAACGAGCTCTACATCAACACCGCACCAGCACTTTTCTGCGCGCCATACACAGAGACATCACACACTGATACACAAACACATGCAATGACATCAAGTGGATCCATGTGGTTTATGAAAAGAACCCACGTGCAATGGCATATAGTGGATCCATGTGGTTTAGGAAAAGAACACACATATGCAATGACATCTAGTGGATCAGTGTGGTTTATGAAAAGAACACACATGCAATGACATCTAGTGGATCCATGTGACTTAGGAAAAGAACACACATATGCAATGTCATCTAATGGATCCATGTGGTTTATGGAAATAACACACATGCAATGACATCAATGGATTTGTGTGGTTTATGAAAAGAACACACATGCAATGACATCTAGTGGATCTTTTTGGTTTATGAAAACAACACACATATGCAATGACATCGAATGGATCCATGAGGTTTATGAAAAGAATACGCATGATGGAGTGGCATCATTCCATGTGTTCTTTTCCAAAACCACAATCATGCACACTGATACACACACACATCCAATGACATCTAGTAGATCAGTGTAGTTTATGAAAAGAACCCACATGCAGTGACATCCAGTGGATCCATGTGGTTTAGGAAAAGAACACACATATGCAATGACATCTAGTGGATCAGTGTGGTTTATGAAAAGAACAAACATCCAATGACATATAGTGGATCCACGTGGTTTAGGAAAAGAACACACATATGCAATTACATCTAGTGGATTGGTGTGGGTTATGAAAAGAATACACATGTAATGACATCTAGTGGATCCATGTGTCTTACGAAAAGAACACACATGCAATGACATCAGTGGATCAGTGTGGTTTATGAAAAGAACACACATGCAATGATATCTAGTGGATCCATGTGGTTTAGGAAAAAACACACATACACAAGGACATCCAGTGGATCAGTGTGGTTTATGAAAAGAACACACATGCAATGACATCTGTTGCATCCATGTGGTTTATGAAAATAACACACATGCAATGACTCTAGTGGATCAGTGTGGTTTATGAAAAGAACACACATATGCAATGACATCTAGTGGATCCTTGTGGTTTATGAAAAGAACACACATATGCAATGACATATAGTGGATCTATGTGGTTTATGAAAAGAACACACATCCTGGAGTGGCATCATTGCATGTGTTCTTTTCCAAAACCGCAATGATGCACACTGATACACACACACATGCAATGACATCCAGTGGATCCATGCCGTTTATGAAAAGAACCCACATGCAATGACATCTAGTGGATCCATATGGTTTAGGAAAGAACACACATATGCAATGACATCTAGTTGATCAGTGTCGTTTATGAAAAGAACACACATGCAATGATATCTAGTGGATCCATGTGGTTTAGGAAAAAACACATATGAAATGACATCTAGTGGATCAGTGTGGTTTATGAAAAGAACACACATGCAATGACATCTGGTGCATCCATGTGGTTTATGAAAATAACACACATGCAATGACATCTAGTGGATTAGTGTGGTTTATGAAAAGAACACACATATGCAATGACATCTAGTGGATCCATGTGGTTTATGAAAAGAAACACACATGCGAGAGTGGCGTCATTGCATGTGTTCTTCTCCATAACCACAATGCTGCACACTGATACACACACATGCAATGACATCCAGTGGATCCATGTGGTTTATGAAAAGAACCCACATCCAATGACATCTAGTGGATCCATGTGGTTTAGGAAAAGAACACACATATGCAATGACATCTAGTGGATCAATGTGGTTTATGAAAAGAATACACATGTAATGACATCTAGTGGATCCATGTGGTTTAGGAAAAGAACACACATATGCAATGACATCTAGTGGATCAGTGTGGTTTATGAAAAGAACACATATGCAATGACATCTAGCGGATCCATGTGGATTATGAATGGAACACACATGCAATGACATCAGTGGATCGGTGTGGTTTATGAAAAGAACACACATGGAATGACATCTAGTGGATCCTTGTGGTTTATGAATATAACACACATATGCAATGACATCCAGTGGATCCATGTGGTTTATGAAAAGAACACACATGCTAGAGTGGCATCATTGCATCTGTTCTTTTCCAAAACAACAATGATCTGCACTGATACACACACACACATGCAATGACCACTACAAGAAAAGTTGGCTTTTACAATGGACAATTTTCGTGGTTGAAGGCTCATTTTTCATGGCTAAAAAGTCTTCTACGGAGGATGTCGTTCGTGGTAAAAGCCCCTTCACAAAAGAATCTACCGCAGTTTTTTCTGACCGTGGCGGATCTCACCCTTCAGCCATGAAAACTTGTTCTGTCGTAGATCTATTCGTTAGCCATGTTGACTGCTGACGTCATGCAAAATGCCATGTGGCAAACACCGTTAACGCCTAGTTACCGTCGTTAACGTCCACGGAAACCATGGTAGAAGCCAGGCCCAGCCAAGGCCTGCTAACAATTAAGTAGGATAGCCTATTAGGAGAACCCAATAAGATTATGGCCCGTTACTGTTTCGTTCGGTACTATTTGAAATGGGCCCAAAGATGTATCCAGCAGCGGCCCATGAATGTCAGGCCTGTTACTATTTCGGCCTACAGAAGCCCACATTGTTCAAATAATGTGCGACCCGTTAACAGGCTACGTCAAGTAGGCCCAAGACTATTAAGGCCCACGGTCAGCCTGTCACTATTCTCACAGCTTGTTCTTGGCCGCTTATGAACAACCCACTTTTGAGAAGGTCCGCTACTGTTCTAGCCTTTTACTGTACCATCCGTCAACTTCTCGGGCCCACCAGTGGCCTGCAACTGTTCTAATCTGTAGTGCTCTGGCCTGCCAATATGTTTGGCCTGTTACTGTTCCTGTCTGGTAAAATTTTCGGCTTGCTACTATTCTACCTCATTACTATTCTGGCCACCTACTATTCAGGTTTGTTACTGTTGTGGTCCTTTACTGTTCTGGCCTACCACTTTTCTAGTCTGTTACTAATATGGCCTGTTACTGAGCTGGGTTGCCTCTGTTCTGGCCTGTTAGTGCTTTGGCATGTTACTGTTTTGGCATGTTACTGCTTGGCCTGTTACTGTTCTAGATTATTACAGTTACTGGTTGCCACCTGAGGGTAGGCCCGTTACGATCGCGGAAAACTACAATTTCGGCCTTTATGAAGCCCAGGAAAATATCATAAAAGTAGTATAATTAGCGAGCATCTTTTACTGTTCATGGTAGGCCTAATACAATAAGGACAAATAACAAAGACCTAAACTCTTACTTGATCGACCTTGCTAGTGCAGTTATGATACCGCCTACCGCCATGCGTGGACGGTGTCAACTAAATGCCTACATGGCCCAGCTCAAAAAATGCCTACATGGCCTATGCGAGTTATCTAGATATTACATCAACTGCAAACTTCTTAAAAATATTACATAATATCAATGCTCAAGAAATGAAATTCAGCATTTCACTTGAAAATCAATTTGATTGCATTGTCCTCAATTTTCTTTCTCAATCCATCAACTACATCTCCCTTTGAGTGTGACAGCTACATTGGAAAACCACCTTAAGACATGATCTTGCAGCCCCCTCTTTGGTGGGAATAGTAATAATTGTAGTCTGAAACTAAGTAATAACAAGTTAATACAACAAACAAGACAAACTACTCATAGCTAAGAATGAACCAGATATAAATTATAATTGCATCATATGAGAACTTGCATAGTAGGAATGAAAACGAGGAATGAACTATATATTGTAGAGGATAGTTATGTCGTTGCTAAGGATGAAACAGAACGAGATGTGAGATATAGTAGCGTCGCACGTGAACCTGTAGAACAAGACAAACAATCATTAGACAAGTGTGCCTACAATGAAATGGGCAATCAAACAAAGTGTTTTTTAGAGTTTCAGAAAATATAAACTAGGCAAGTCATATAAGAAAATATATACGGAAGTAGTGGTGTTTCTTAGAATGCAAGAGACGTACGATGACTCAGAATTTACGGTCAGCTACACAATCTCATCCAGTTTCTGTCATAGCTAAGAATCAACCAGATAGAAATGTGGCATCATAAGAGAACTTCTAGAGACCAGGAATGCAAACCACGAGTGAACTACATAGTAGAGGATAGTTATACCATTGCTTAGGACGAACTAGTACCAGATAAGGAAATAATGGCATCGCTTGTGAACCTGTAGAAGAGGCTATGCAAACCATCTTGTTCATTGTTCCATTCTAGGCTCTATGCAAGAAAAAGAAAATAGTTAGTGTTGCAGCTTTTGAAGAACCAGATGGCAACAACAAAATTATAATTGAATTAGTATGAAGAGTCTAAACAGGTGCTACAAGACAGCATAATGATGCGAAGGAGGAAACAATAACAGGTACTTATCTCAGGACGAACCAAATAGATTCAGTAATTATGTAGCAGGGAATCCAAACTAATATTTTCCACTAATTTTACATTTTGCAAAAACTACACGATAGTAGGCAATTACTGTTATTCGGAGTAGTTAAGAACATGTGCATGACTTCAAGTTTTGTAGAGCAGCGAATGCAAACCAACATGTCTAGTGACCTACTCCGTAGTATCTAGCACGAAGAACACGCGTGCGCTTTGACTGGGTGTACAGGACGATTAAAAAAATGCAGTTCACTACGACAGGCTTGAACCTGCTATATTGCTGACAAAACAAAAAAAGAGTTGGTGATTTGGTTACCATGGTCGGATAGGGTTCTAAACATCATTTGTACCGGTGCGGGTGTGATACGTCCATTTTGCATCACTATTCTATATTATAATTCACTGTTATTCATTGATATATTTCATATTGAGAGGTGATACTTATGTTATTTCATCTGTTTTTGCATGGTTGATGACTTTTGGAGCATGGACCGTTGCAGTCAGGATTCTGATGGAAAAGGTGCTGTTTTGGAGGCATAATTCGTGAAGATTAGAAAATCCGGGAAAATATACGGAAAATCCTATTTTTCCAGAAGACGAAAGAAGCTAGAAGGGGGGCTGGAGATGGGCCACAGGGGTCCCACACCACCCCCTGGCGCGAGCCACCCTGGGCCGCGCCACCAGGTGGTGTGGTCGCCCTGGTCCACCCCTGGCACTCGCCTCTAGCGTATATTATCCTCCCGAAACCCTAAGACTCGGGGAGAAACCACAGAAAGATTCTGCCGCCTCTGCGGGGCAGAAAACACCGAGAGAGAAAGATCTCTCCAGCAGACAAATTTCTGCCGGGGGAATTACTTCCCGGAGGGGAGATCGTCGCCATCAACACCACCATCAAGCTGGACTTCATCGGGATCATCATCATCATCATCACCACCATCATCAGCATCAGCACCTTCATCACCATCTCCATATTGATGTAACAATTGGGTTGAATCTTGCATAGTTCATAGGGGAAACTTTCCCGGTGTTGATTACTCTTTGTAGTTGATGCTATTGAGTGAACCATTGAAATATTTTTTATGTTTAGATTGTTATACATCATTATTCCATCTCTGATCATGATCCATATGATGTCTTGTGAGTAGTTCATTTTGTTCTTGAGGACATGGGAGAAGTCATGTTGTTAGTAGTGGAGTTGTGTTGAGAAAGATTCAATAGTTAAATATTTAAGTTGTGGTGTACTTCTTCTAGTGGTGTCATGTGAACATCGACTACATGACACTTCACCTATATGGGCCTAGGGGAATGCATTGTGTATTTGGCTACTAATCGTAGGGCTTGCCGGAGTGACAGAAACCTGAACCCCTGTTAGGAAACCATTCCACAAGGGACGTAAGGGTCTTAGAGTTTAAAGCTGTGGTTAGGTTTCTACCTGAATTACTTTCTTGTACTTACGGATGTTTGCAAGGGGTATAATCACAAGTATGTATTAGTCCTAGGAAGGTCGGTACATTATCACAGGTTCACCCACACAACACTTAGCAAGCTAAAGAAGATTAATCAACTATATGAAGCGAAAGCACTTGACAGTCTTCCCATGTGTCCTCGAGAACGTTTGGTCATCTTAAATAATACAATCGCCTTGTCCTTTGCTGCATAAAGGATTGGGCCACTTGTTGCATTTATTCCTACTGTCTTTTATTTACTCGTACTTCGTTTACTTGCTTTATCCAAAAACCCTAAAAATCCGTTTGCTAAGTATTTGCAGAGAATTCCTGATCCATACCACTAGCCAAAGACCTTCGCTCGTTGGGTTCGACACTCTTACTTATCGAAAATACTGTGATACACCCCCTATACTTGTGGGTCATCAAGACTATTTTCTGGTGCCATTGCTGGGGATTGAAGCGCTATTGGAGAGTGGAACTAGTAAAGGAAACTTCTACCGTGAGTATTGTTTACTTCTGTTAGTTGCTTTATTTTTGTTATGGATAATTCGCTGAGTTTCTTATTTGGTAATGCCACTACCACTGCTAAGGTAGTAGATGAACCACCACCTGCTGAGAATGATGCTTTTAAAATACCTACAAGAATTATTGATCGTGTTATGGATAATTACTATGTTGGGGATGGAACAGTCCATCCTGGTGATCATTTACTCTTTATACACGAATTATGCGGGTTGTTCAAGTGTGCAGGTATTACTACAGATCAAGTTAAGGAGAAGTTATTCTCATTATCACTGAACGGAAGAGCTGAGGAATGGTATAAGCTGCTGAAGAATGGTCAAGCTCTGGAATGGGAGGAAATAGTACATATCTTTTATTCAAAGTTTTATCCTCCTAGTGAGATTCATAAAGATCGGAATCAAATATACAACTTTTGGCCCCTTGATGTAGAGAGTACAACCCAAGCTTGGGGGATATTGAAGTTACTAATGCTCAAATGTCCCATTCATGAGCTCCCCAACAATATTATTATCAATAACTTTTATGCAAAGCTTTCTCTTCATGATAAGGATTTATTGGATGCTTCTTGTGCTGGATCATTCACTCGCATGGAAGAAGAAGTTAAATGGGATCTTCTGGACCGTATTCAAGACAATGCTGAAGCTTGGGAGAATGACAAAGGTAGAAAGTCAGGTATAAATTATGATTATGAATGCATTGAATCTTTTATGGGAACCGATGACTTTCAAAATATTAAAAATTCTTATGGTCTAGACTCTCAAGCTATTGCTTCTTATTTTAAGGCTTTTGCTTCCTATAGTGAAGTGCCTAAATAGAAGTGGAAAAAGTATCATGAACCTTATAAAGATATTGCTAAGTGTGTTCCTGCAAGAAATACTGAAGTTTATACTGCTAATCATGTTTTACCTGAACCTTACATTGAGAAAATGCCTTTCCCAGTTAAGATAAAGGAACATTCTATGATAGCTAGTATGGTTAATGAAAGTACGAATGAAGCTATTGAAACTGATAAACAAAAGGTTGCTGAACCTATTATAGCAAATGTGAAAGACTTTGTTACTAAATATGAAGAAGAGGGACACACTATCCTTTGTAAGGGTACCTCTAATATTGTTTCACAAAGTAGTGTTATGAGAGCTAGTATTCCTGTGTTTTCTGTTAGAATAAGTGATCATTGTTACGATGGTCCTTGTGATAGTTATATTGTTAAGTTTATGCATGATGCTGAAAGTTACTATGAAAGAGGGAAAAGTGTTCTTATGTATCTCAATAATATCAAGTTTCCTCGTTATATGCTGAAAGTTTTTATGTTGCTCTTGTTTTGCCTTCTTATGCAAGTAGCCTCTGGTTTCAACAACTTGTTTGTTTACAAAATTCCCTTGCATAGGAAGTGGGTTAGACTTAGAAGTGTGTATTTTTGCTTCTTAATGCTCTCTTTCACTTCAATTCATTTCCCTATGTGAGCATCTTCAAAATTATCATGCCCATCTTAATGGCTATAAAGAAAGAGCTTTTTGGGAGATAACCCAATTATTTTTTCTTTCAGTTTGTTTGTGTTTCTTTGAGTCTTGGAAGTTATTACTTCGGTAATAACCTCTCATTATCCGTTTTGTTTGGTTTTTGTGTCAAGATCAACCTCTAATGGGAGAAAAGTAATATTTGGGGAAGTTGCTGTCCCGAAACAGATTTTTGTGCTTCACCGTAAAAATTCGTGAGAGACCTCTGTCTGTCGGATTAAGCTGTAATGTTTTGTGCTTCTGCCCCAGGTTGTTATTTAACTTTCGTTAGTTCTGCACGTTTTGATTTGAGCAACAGAAGATTTTCTAAATTGATCTTTACCTGCTGGTCTGTTTTGACAGATTTTGCCACTCTTGCATTTGCTTCTTTATTCGATTTCCTTTTTGAATTCTTTTTGGGTTTTCGGAAGGAGTTGCTTCAGTAGCTTATGTTTTGATGGTTTTCAGTTGAAGTTGAACCCAAAAGGTTTTTCACTTCACTTATACTAATGTTGCTAATGAGAACTATGTGAAGTTTTGTGTGAAAGAAATTTCCAAGTAGTGGAGATAATGGTGTAATGAGAAAGTGAAAGGTTTTATGACTCAAGTATTAAGTGTATGACAATGAAGATGTTGATGCCTTTCAAGCTATAACTCTAGAAAAGTTTATCAAGGACCAAATTCAGAGACCTGCAGAGTCCGCTTTCAAATAGGTAACAGTTCTGGTAAGAAAAGTTTCGCGAAAACACTATCCAACTATATTTTTGCAGTTTTTAGTCAATATGGAAAGCTACGAAGCGAAAGGGGGACTGAAACGGAGCCAGGGTGGCTCACACCACCCTGTGGCGTGGGCCCACCCCAGGCCGCGCCACCAGGTGGTGTGGCCACTCCAGACTCCGTCTCCGACCTGTTTTCTCCCAGTACCTTCCTTTCGTCATGAAACTTCGTAATATATAATCCCCCGGATCCCTAGAGGTTCGTATATCGTGTTTTCGTCGTGTTTTTGTTTTGATCTGTTTCTGCCAGGAGCTATCTGTGAAAGCTTTGAAGCACAATGGTGTCTGCCAAGGATAAAGGAATGGAGCCTATGGAGGAGGATATCCAAGACCCCGGGAAGGAGAAGGAGATCAAGAGTGAAGATGAAGAGGAGTCAAAGCACACCGGCACTACCATTGCGAGCATTGGAGTGGTGGCAAACCCTGCCGTTGGAGGGAAGCCTCCTCATCACCGTTCAGATCCCTGGTCACTTCCTCCATGCACCAAGAATCCTTTCCATACTCTTATCCATGAGCATCAATACCAGAATATGCCCAAGGGGAAATTACCCTCCAATTGGGATTTGCCTCGTTTTAGCCATGCAGGAAAAGAAGACTTCAAGGAGGTAGAGTGGGGAAAGAATTGCATGAGCTGGGATTCCCAACCTGACATGATCATGAGCCGCATTGAGCAAAACTCGCAGCTTATTCGTAATCTCATCTCCGAGATTGAGGACTTGGGGAAACTTATCAAAGAGCTCATCAAGAGGACACCACCACCACCAAAGTAGTAATTCGTCATTAGGATTGGCATCCCCTTGGTTTGTTCCAAGCTTGGGGGAGTGCCGCGGTATCACATCACTATCTTCTATCTTTTTACCTTATTAGTAGAGTCATATCATGAATAGAGAAGTTATTATGTAGGATGGTTTGCATTATGGAAGTGTCCCCTCTCTCGTTAGATATGTATCCCTTGGTGTGAGTTGCCGTTATGGATTATTAATGAGAAGTTCTATCATTTACTCTTTTGCATAGCCTATATTAGTTTTCAATTCGTGGTTATATGATTGATTTTGTTGTTAGTATTGGTATCACTTTGGGATCATTGAGTTAATTTAGTTGGTTTTGGAAAACCTAGCTTGGTCAGTAACAACACTATTTTTGAGAGTTGAATGAAAAAGATAAAGGTACTCTGAAGAAAAATAATTTCATCATCTTTCTTTCTTGATTTGCTCATAAGTTTAGTATTCTCTAGTTAAGATATTTTGTGCTTCCAAGGAAGATTGCATGTTTGTCTTTATCACTTGTATGTTTGTTTGTTTCCTTCAACTCTTATACTTTCTACCCAGCCTTCCTAGCCAAAAACCTGTACTGAGAGGGAATTCTTCTCGTTCATCCACTCCTTTAAACGAAAACCCATGCCATTTGTGTCCACCATACCTACCTATTAGCATTATTGCTACTCCAAGTAAATTCTTGTTTTATCTACCTCCCAAATTAAACTTGTTATGTGAAAAGTAGTGATTAAAGCTCTCACGAACTTGATGGCACACTTTACTTTCTTTCACTTAATAAACTTGAACCATTGTGCTCACCTATGTTGCGTATATGCTTGCGCTTTGTAAGTTGTGAATTAGCAGAACCATGCTATCATGGGGAATGCTTTCAACATTGCACTGGTACTTTGTACCTAGTTGATATCATGTTCTTTTGTCTATGGATGTCGTCGGTGTGAAATGAAAGGGGAGCTTGTAAGTCCATGGAGTTATGCATGTGTGTTAGAGAAACGCCTAGGCCGCTGGTCTAATCCATGTTGACATGGTGGAAACCTGTAGCGTAACCATAACAAGCATCTATGAAGCATTCTTGTTATAAAAAAAGAGTCTGATATTGAGAAAAGAGAGAAAAAGAAAAAAGAGATTATGAAAAGAGGAAAAAGAGAAAAAAGCACCATATTCCCATGGTAAATAAGAAGATTGCTGAGATGTTTGTTGTCTGCTTACCTTGTCATTTTGATATGGGGATTCTTCTGTATCATCGGGCAAGGGGTACCCCGTTGGCGGTTCTCTATGATACACATATGCTTACGATGACAAGAACTTACCGGTGACTAAACTTGAGTAGCATGAGGAGCGGCCCTCGTATTCAAGGGACATGAGATTCTCAATTTACAACTTGTCAATGCATATCCTCATATTTGATCACTTTAACCTTAATCACCTAAAGATGCCTATGATAGGGGCAATGAGAGCTGAAAGCTAGTAAGTACCATAATTTTTGGGAGCTCTTTATGAGACTTGCAATCCCTGCTTCCCTCTACGAAGGGCCTTTCTTTTACTTTTTAGTTGAGTCAGTAAACCTACTCCCTTCTATCTCAGCAAGTATTTTGAGTTATTGTGTTTCATTCATTCATATGAATATTCAATCATGTTTCTTATGTTCCTTGTTTTGCACATTGCTCTTATCTTGGTGATTACTACTTTGAAAGCTTTCATTGAAAATCAGTTATTTGTGAACTCCAGCAAATTATCAACTATTCTTCGACCAAGAGCTAAGTTTTCCATTACCAATTATGATTCACTTTATGTATCTTTATTGTGTTTCCTTTACTCATTGCAAGTTGAATTATATAATAGTGAGTTGTCTTCTATTATGATCTATGTATTGATGAATGTGATGCTTCTTGTCCGTATTCTTTTATCGACTCTTCACTCCATAAACCTGAGGTCATGCTTATTGAGCTCAGTTTTTCTTGGGGACAAGTGAAGTCTAAGCTTGGGGGAGTTTATACGTCCATTTTGCATCACTATTCTATATCATAACTCACGGTTATTCATTGATATATTTCATATTGAGAGGTGATACTTATGTTATTTCATCTGATTTTGCATGGTTGATGACTTTTGGAGCATGGACCGCTGCAGTCAGGATTCTGATGGAAAAGGTGCTATTTGGAGGCAAAATTCGCGAAGATCAGAAAATCCGGGAAATATATGGAAATTCTATTTTTCCAAGCGAAGGAAGCGGAAGAGGGCCCACACACCACCGGCTGGCCACCCTAGGTTGCGCCACCTGGTGGTGTGGCCGCCCTGGTCCACCCCTAGCACTCCCCTTTGGCGTATATTATCCTCCCGAAACCCTAAGACTCGGGGAGCAACCATAGAAAGATTTCGCCGCCTCTGTGGGGCGGAAAACACCGAGAGAGAAAGATCTCTCCGGCAGACAGATTTCTGCCAGGGGAATTCCTTCCCGGAGAGGGGAGATCGTCACCATCAACACCACCATCAAGCTGGACTTCATCAGGATCATCATCATCACCACCATCATCACCATCAGCACCCTCATCACCATCTCCATATTGCTGTAACAATTGGGTTGAATCTTGCATAGTTCATAGGGGAAACTTTCCCGGTGTTGATTACTCTTTGTAGTTGATGCTATTGAGTGAACCATTGAATTATTGTTTATGTTCAGATTGTTATACATCATTATTCCATCTCTGATCATGATCCATATGATGTCTTGTGAGTAGTTCATTTTGTTCTTGAGGACATGGGAGAAGTCATGTTGTTAGTAGTGGAGTTGTGTTGAGAAAGATTCAATAGTTTGATATTTAAGTTGTGGTGTACTTCTTCTAGTGGTGTCATGTGAACATCGACTACATGACACTTCCCCTATATGGGCCTAGGGGAATGCATTGTGTATTTGGCTACTAATCGTAGGGGGTTGCTAGAGTAACAGAAACCTGAACCCCCGTTAGGATACCATTGCACAAGGGACGTAAGGGTCTTAGAGTTTAAAGCTGTGGTTAGGTTTCTACCTTAATTACTTTCTTGTACTTACAGATGTTTGCAAGGGGTATAATCACAAGTATGTATTAGTCCTAGGAAGGTCGGTACATTAGCACAGGTTCACCCACACAACACTTAGCAAGCTAAAGAAGATTAATCAACTATATGAAGCGAAAGCACTTGACAGTCTTCCCATGTGTCCTCGAGAACGTTTGGTCATCTTAAGTAATACAATTGCCTTGTCCTTTGATGCATAAATGATTGGGCCACTTGCTGCATTTATTCCTACTATCTTTTATTTACTCGTACTTTGTTTACTTGCTTTATCAAAAAACCCTAAAAATCTGTTTGCTAAGTATTTGCAGAGAAATCCTGATCCATACCACTAGCCAGCACCTTCTGCTCCTCGTTGGGTTCGACACTCTTACTTATCGAAAATACTGTGATACACCCCCTATACTTGTGGGTCATCAGGGTGACATCCTTGTCACCCAGGGTGCTTCGGTTGCACCGGCTGTTTGCATCGGGGAAGTAGATCTTGGGCACTCGATGCCGACTTGAGCGCGGTGGACGAGGGAGAATCGGTGCACTACACGGCGGTTCAGGTAAGGTATGATTGGGGAGGATGCCGGCGGCATTGATGCATATCTTGGGCAGTCGTTGACAGATTCTGTGACGTGGAGGGGAAGTGGGAAAGGGAAATCAGGTGCGGTGGATGATGATAGACTCAGTGACCAAGGTCAAGAGTAGTGGACATTGGTGAAGCGGCAATGATGCTTTGGATGAGTTGCAGCTGATGTAGCTCCGGTTGCATGGTGTCGAGTTCCGGTGGGCAAAGCCAGCCGGAGAAGTGCTGCAGGAGGTTCCGCGCGCGAGAAATTTCACAGTGTTTGAAATGGAGGGGCGCGAGGGAGTGGGGACCACGTGATTTTGGTATCGTTTGAAAAGGAAGGGCGCGAGAAATTTTGCAGTGTTTGAAATGGAGGGGCGCTAGGGAGTGGGGACCACGTGATTTTGGTATCGTTTGAAATGGAGGGGCACCATATATTTCGTAGTGTTTAAAATGGAGGGGCGTGAGGGAGTGGGGACCACGTGACTTTGGTATCATTTGAAACGCAGGGGCGCGAGAAATTTCGCAGTGTTTGAAATGGAGGGGCACGAGGGAGTGGGGACCACATGATTTTGGTATCGTTTGAAATGGAGGGGCGCCAGATATTTCGTAGTGTTTGAAATGGAGGGGCATGAGGTATTGGGGACCACGTGATTTTGGTATCGTTTGAAACGGAGGGGCGCGAGAAATTTTGCACTGTTTGAAATGGAGGGGTGCGAGGGAGTGCGGACCACGTGATTTTTGTATCGTTTGAAATGGAGGGGCGCCAGATATTTCACAGTGTTTGAAATGGAGGGACGCGAGGGAGTAGGGAGCACGTGATTTTTGTATCATTTGAAACGGAGGGGCGCTAGATATTTCGCACTTTTTGAAATGGAGGGGCGCGAGGGAGTGGGGACCACATGATTTTGGTATCGTTTGAAACGGAGGGGCGCCAGATATTTGCAAGTGTTTGAAATGGAGGGGCGCGTGGGAGTGGGGACCACGTGATTTTGTCCATCTAGCAATCTTGTCCGTCCATCCCAAATCAACGGGCCATAGGGGATACTTTCCCTTCGAAGGCTCTAGCGCGGACGCCTATGCAAGCAATCACTAGGTGTCACAGAGTAGACTATAGGGGCAGATGTGTAGGTTACTATAGTAGCAGACCATTAATCGGGCTAGTTGGCGTGATGTCATTTTGGTTCTCCACAAGTTCAAACTTTTACTTATGGTGTTTATGAGTGAATGCATACAACTCAAAAAAAGGTACTTACGTGATTACATGTATGATATTATTAGGATACTGAGTTGCATGCATCGTGTAGTAATGAGTGGATTCTATTGGGTTGATCATTGTATTACTCGTATTCTTTCTCCGTATATACGTTGATCACAATCTAGTTACTGAGTTGCATGGATGTGAGCACAGTTGATTGAGTGACAAACCTTTTTTTTTGTTCGGTCGAGGCCCCCGTCCGCTGATGACCCTCGCGAATCAACACAGCTCACACATAAGTGTATTTTTACATAGTAGTAGGAACATCATCCAGTGAGATAGAGTTCAAAGTCTAGCAATCTTGTCCGTCCAATCCGAAATCAACGGGTCAAAGCGGATGCCTTCCATGCAAAGGCTCTGGCGGGAATGCCTATGCAAGGAATCATTGGGTGTCTGTGGGTAGACTATAGGGGTAGCTGTGCTTGTGACCCAAAGTACTCAGACAATAGCTGGGTGTCCCTGACGCTGACGGTGCATTTTCTTTTCTAGATAGACACCACGCCTCCTGATAGTATATACTACTACTATCTAAACGGTGGAGCACAGTTAGGTAAGAAAGATTCCCTGAGGTGAGTCTAGTACTACACAATGTCTACTGCAATAAAGAAATGAAAAAGGAACCAGAGAATAGAACAAGGTTGAACACAACTTGTAAGTTAAACATAGACTATAACATGCATAAGTTATTAGTCTATGTTAATACAGGAATAGACTAATTATTAGGTAATAGACTAATTTCAGCTTAGTATGTGTGAATAACTCACTGCCACATAAGTAATTTTACTGAGTAGGACCCTGACTAGCCACACTATATTGAAAAAGTGATTCCTAACCTTCTCTCACCTCCTATTGAACCGGTTCTATACATTTTAGGAATTGGTTCATGCAACCTGACACAAAGAAGCGGTTCCAGAACTGAGTTTGCTTCTTTCATGCAACTATGGGGCCAAGTGGTAGAAATGTATAACGTCCCAGCATTAGAGCTTAGAAATAAGCTGAACACAGGTGTGTGCATTGCATTCATGGATAGAAAATCCGGATAATTTTCGTGCTTTTAAATAAAACTTGTCAAAGTGAATGAAGCTTCTCTTAACTTGGTGGAACTAAAGTAGATCATCAAGTTGACTGCGATAAGTTTCAATATGACCTTTGCTAAAACCTTATCTTCGGGTAATATAATTTGATCTAAGGGTAGATCAAATGTAATAAAACTAAGTCACAACACACTATTTAATAAGGAGTACTTGATCTTCTAGAGATCATTACATGGTATTTCATACCACAACTCAAGGATGAATACTTAATATTCTAAATATGATATCAAGGTATTATCTACCACAAACCCTGAATACTAAGTTAAGCATATCACTTAAGTAAAGAAACTCCATAACTAAATCTAGATACACTTGTTTGCCATAGTTCTTAAACATTGACTCTTATTATAAATAGAGTAGAAATGGAAGCTAAGACCATTAAGCACATATCCTTAATATGATATTAAGAGGTGACATTCCTATTTAACCAAGTCCTAGTGTCTATTGATCATCAATGTGTGTGATCAATGCTGGACCTAGCACTCATTGACTTGTTAACCTTTAGCTTTGACCTATTATATAAACCTTCCAAAGACCTTAAGTAAGTTAATAAGAAGAAGTAACTAGTTATGGTAGAGTGTGACATCATCAATGGAATGTGATCCTTAGTGGAGATCAAACCATTTGATATTGGAGGAGTTAAATCACTCATGAGTTAACTAGAAGTAGTACCTAAACTCAAGGGTTGAGCTAGTAATTGAGGAACTATGAGAAAGCTAGTAGTATTAGTACATTAGAGAACAATCTTGTTAGGACAAGTGGATGTAGACTTAGAATAAGCTTTCTTAACAAGATAAGACTATAGAGAGACTAATACAAATTTACTAGTTAGTTGAGTATAGATCTTGATCAAACAATTAGAAGCCTAAGCTTTGTATGATCAAAGGATGGTGGTCATTATTCTCAAGTCACTTGAGAATAGTTGATTAGGTGTTGAAGAAGAGTTATGAATATACCAAGTTAGGCAAGTCCTAGTAAGCTGAATCATCTAGCTTGATCATTAGAAGTCAAGCTAGAGTACGATGAAGTATTTGATAAGTTGTAGGAGTAGTTGGAGGCATAGAGTTTAACCAAGGTAATACAAGAACAAACTTGTATTGTGGAGAGTAGTACCATACCTATTCTAGTGGATTGTTATCACATGTGATATAGAGAAAACTATCATCTTGCAAGCCTTGGAAGTAGTTACAAGATGGATTTAAGGGAGTTAATAGATGGAGTTAGTAATAGCTACATTGATAGGTGCATCAATGGTAGTTAATTAAAAGGAGTTATGTACTAGGAGTAAGAATGGAATGATGTTGAAGTGGCATGACCATGTCATCATGTGATGATGGATATGGTGGAGTCATATGATTGTCTTATTCAGGAAGATGTGATCTTTGTGAATAAGATAAGAGAGATTTATAGAGTATATTTAGGAAAGGAATTCCTTATCTAAAGATATCCTTAGTGAGGTATTAAGGTATAGATTCTTTAGAAGCCTTAACCAAGAATATATCAAGCCATGACAAGACCCATGTCTACGGTAAGATTCAAGATCCTAGAATCAAATGGAACCATGAAACTTATAGCATCCCATTATAAACCACAAAGATAAATCCCTTGATAATGTATTTAGATAAATTATTTCTGAAGATAAGTAGGAACAAGATTCTAAATATATGAATACACATCTCAAACTAGTACCATTCAGATTATCAAGTGAAACTAGAATAATTTCTATAAGATCTTATAGGAAGAAAATCCCTAAAACCCTAATCATTATTAATATTTCTTAAATGGAAAGGACTTTTAATACAAGAAATATATTTTGTTGCCCAATAAGAAATTAAGAGAAGATGATTATAAATTCTACAAACAATAATATTCATGACTTACAAAGTTCCTACACATGTTAAACTTTTGTGAAATCTTATTATAAGAAACAAACCTAAAATCCTAAATTATATTTACTTTATTAAATAAAAGAATCCTTCATATAGTTAGGAATATCTTTATACACAATAACAAATACAGAGGAAAGTGTTATAATTCCTTTATATTGTTATGTTTCTAACTTACCAAATTTCTGGATATTTAAATCCTTGAAGAAATTCCAATTTGAAAGGAATTTATAAAAGAAAACAAAAAACAAAAAATAGAAAAGATTAAAGAAAAAGGAAAAGGCAGCCAGCCGCTTCAGCCCACGGCCCAGAGGAATTTCTCGCTTAACCAACGCCCGCGAGCAGCAGGCAGCACAATTCGCTTACTCATCCATGGCCCAACATCAGCCCAGCACCAACCCAGGTCATCTCCACCTCTCTCACTGTCACATGGGACCCGAGGAGGACCGTGGGTTGAGACACAGAAATTGCGAGGGGTTTTCTACAAAGTTGACGTCATCGTCATCCTCACGCACACAGAGTGCTAGCTAGAGTAGCCTGTCGCCGTTTGATGCTGTTCGCCATCGTCAGCAGTGCGCTGCGATGCGCGCCGCCGCTATCTGCACGGATAAGAAGGACACGCCGACGCCTCTCCGTGCTCATCCTCATCAACTCTCACTCGCTCTCCATCTCTCTCTGTCTCCATTCCCCACTCGGCCGAAATCCTAGCTGGCCGGAGCTAATCACCGTCGTCGGTATAGGTTGTCCCAGAGACCATGGAGTAGTCCAGAAGAAGCACCAGGATCTAAAGATAAAAACTTGAGTCACTTTAGATGGGAACACTTGGTGAAAATGAATTATGAAAACCTTGGAATGATGAGTCATTCTATTGAGATGTTTTGACATGTGCTGAGAAACACAAATGGTTTATGATGATGAAAATGTTGAGGCATGAGCCTTAGCCCTTTTATAAAACTGATGGTTGGATTCGGATGCGATACCATTCCAAATTTGCCGTACAACCACAATACCTGAATTGGGTAAGGCTTAGCCGGAAGTTTATATGCATTAGTATTAGTTCCCTCGCGAAAGAGGTTTGAGCTAAGGCTACCTCTCAATGTTGTCCACCTATGTAGTGCCCAAGATGACAGATGGTCATGGTTGGGAGGCCATGCTCATAGGAGAGGTGCTTATACTAGGGTGTGTAAAGGAAAGGTTATGTTTGATTATCTGCATACTAAGTATGATGATTCAGGGTTATCCCTGACAGATGTATCGAATCTTGTGGTGAAAGTGTACCACCTCTGCAGAGTGTGAAACTATTCGAATAGCCGCATCCGTGGTTATGGACAGTTGGAATGGCCATACTATTTTGTTGTGAGATGTTTTCAAAACGGCTTATGAAATGAATGATGAATCTTGACTTGACCACAACAGGGTTGTGTTTATGACACTAGCTTCCCACTTAAGTGATTCTAGAACTTTATTTTATCTTTCTTTGCTTCTGAACTCAGCTTAGGTTTCAAACTTAACTTTATAGTTAAACATAGATTTAGCATTTTTAACTTAGAACTATACTACTTGTTAGTGGTAGTTTGCGAGTACTTAAAGAGTACTCATGGCTTTTGTCCCTGGCTATTCTCATGGCTAGACTATGAAGGAGACTATCAAGATGATGGCCAGCAGGACGGCTATGATAACTAGGACTATCTGCCTTCGTCAGCATTGCCTGTGCCCCTAAAGATGGACCCCACCGCTACGCTTATCTTTTATTTCCGCTGCTTGTTGTATTAAGACTGGATTATGAGATCCTTATTTGTGTAAGACCTTATGTATGGTTTGTAATGGATGATGTACTGTGATATATAATCCGTTATGTCTCGCAAAAAGGGTAATCCTGGGATTGCGAGGTATGGCATAACGGGCATCTGGGATTAAAAATCTGGGTGATGACAAGGAACATAATATATAGGACTTAACAACCAATGTCGCCAGTGATTCTAGCATCGTATATTACGCATCAACCATGAGATTTGGAATGGGACGGAGAAGTCGGCTGGATCTTCTCCCTTTCGCATGGAGGGATGACCTTATCGTGAGGCTGTTGATTTCTCGTGGAGTTCCAGAGAATCCAGCACATGGGTGGGACCCCTTAGTTCCCCACGAGCTAGGTGTCTAGATTATCTGTGCATCTCTGTCTGGGTCGGAGTTCACCATAGCTGATGGTGACCGCCAGGTAGAGCTGTGTACGGAGTCTCCAAGAGGCTACCCAAAGATTAACCGTGTGTAACATCCCAAAACTTTAATCCAAGCTTATCAATATCCAAATCATCAAAATTAGGGTTAACAAAAACTTTCCCAAATTAAAAATGAAAGCATTCATGTGTATGAGCATTTAAAATAGGAATTGATTTGAATTGCCATGGTTCTGTGATTCTTTGCTTGTAAAATGTTTCTTAGGTGAAATAAACATCATCTACATCTTTCCCAAACTTTTCCCAAAGAAGAACAACTCAAAATGAATAATTAAAGTGAATGGTCATTTTGGCCAAATTAAGTACCATGCATACTTTGGCTATTCCTAGTACTCAAAACTTAACAGAAACATGTGTGGATCTTTACACCCCTTGATAGTACACATAATGAGGTACCAAGGCCCACTTTGTGATCTGCAAAAATCTTTCAAATACTAATTTTAAATGACAGTTTAAAATTGAATCTATTTCATATGGGAAGATCCCACTATTTCAAAAACCACTCAAACTAGCTCAATTTTCAAAACCCAAGCACCCACAGAGTCTCAAGCTTATTCCTAGCAAACCCACCAAAAATCTTTTTAAAATTCAAAAGTTTATTTCATGCGGCCATTTCATCAAACACTTGGCAGGTATAATTTACACTCTAATCCTAGCTCACTGTTTTGAACTGGGTTTTGCCCCCAAATGTTCTTCATTTAATCCCTTTGTCCCCCCAGGGTCTAACCATGCCATTAGCACCCATCCCCTACCCTCCTACTGGCAAAGCCATACCATGCCGAGCCACCCCTCGCCGGCCGACCATGCACTCGCCCCAACAGACCACTTCCCTCTCTCTCGTCATGTCTAGGAGGTAGCCAGGACCTCACCGCCACCCTCTGTCCCTTGCCCGAGCCAAGCGCAGCAGTGGACCACCGAGGAGAGCCCGCGCCCAGTGCCACCGAGCCATCCGAGCATGCGCCAGAGCGCCTCACCCGGCACGCGTGCACAAGCCGCCGCTCGACCGTAGCCCGCGCCCACCGCTCCGCCACGACCTAGGGAACACAACGGATACGCCCCTTCGCTGCCCAACGCACCACAGCCACCGCTCGCCGTGGAAACCGCCGCCTCTGCCGCTCAGAGCGCCAGCTCGCCCCGACCGCATACCACCGCCCCTATGCCCGTATTGAGTTCCTAGAGCACCGCCAGGAGACCGCCTGTTGATCGCCACCCTCAGCCATGCCTCTAGCCGGCCGTAGCCATGTCGCCACCGTCGCCTGCCCATCCCGCTCGGTCTCACCCTCGGGCCTATAAAAGGAGGGCACCCCCAGCCATTCAAAGCACACCACTCCACTCCCCTCACCTCTCTGACCATTCCCCACTTCTAGCCGGAGCAGCGCGAGCACTTGCTCGGCGGAATTTGGCCGGAGTAGCCCGCTCAAAGGAGGAAGGGGCGCCGCTGATTGCGACCACCCCCGGAGCTGCCTCGATCGTCCCTGAGCTCGCCGTCGACCACCAGTTCATTTGCCCGCCTTGCTGTCGTCGCTGGAGCCCTGGTATGCCCCCTATGCACCCACACCAAGCCGTTAGGGTTTGAGCTCGCCGGCGACAGGTCCGTCATCGATGACAAGCCACAGCCGTTGATCCTCAGTCTAATCTAACGGCCCACATCGCCCCGTACCGCTTCGCGCATTATGAGCCGCTGACTTGTGGACCCCCCCTGTCAGTTGAACCCCGCGCCGCGGAGTGACACTGGGCCGGCCCGTTAGAGTTTCCGGCGCGACCCAGTTAGTTTGAATTAGAATTTCCTATTTAGTTTAAACCTAGTTCTGTCTCTGAGTTTGAAAATCAATTCAGAGAGTTTGACAAATCCAAATTGCATGAAACCAATTTTGCCTGAAAGGTATTGAAATGATCTATCCAAGCCCATTGGATTTAATTCAAATAATGTTATAGATCTCTCCTAGTAAAAATAACAAAACATAAGCATTTGCACCTTGCAACATTTTTATAAAATTAACCAAGATAGGTTTTGAGTTGATTCCAACTCTCAAAAATCACATTTCATCATATCTATCCAAATATGTAATAATATTAAGGTTTACATGCAGTGACTTTGAACTAGTACCAAAATAATGCTATATAGGCATTTCTAGTTACTTTAAATCATTAAATAATAAATTTAAACCAAAGTAATTATGATCCAATCTTTAAATCTCATTCCCACATGTTAGAATATGTGGTGATGACATGTGTCCACATGATCCCATATTTTAAGTGGTGAATATTAAATCTTAGTTGATTTTTCAATGAGTAGAAATTACTTTTCTAAAATAAAAAGGAGGAAACTATTGAATTAAACTTGTGATGCTTGTGATGATAATAGATCATAAATTGTGTGCCTTAGAGTACTAAGTAAACTAGTTAAGTATTGTTTGGTGATTGTGTACTCCATATGTATTTATAGAAGATAATACCCACCAAGCTTACAAGGAGGAGGAGTGCTACCAAGAAGAAGAAGAAAACTTCAACCATTGCACAAACCAAGGCAAGCTAGCACTATCCAAGTTAACCCTTGCAAGTTGTACTTGCAAGCCACCATTAACATTGCAAGCTATTGTTAGCAAGCTAGAATTAAGAGAGATGAATGAGCAAAGATACTTTAGGCATGCTTTGGTCACACCACCTTGACTATTATTACCCCAAGTATTACCTTACAAGCTTTAATTCCTTTAGTTTACACATAGTCCCTCACTTGTTTTGAAGGTAGCATAAAAAGTATAAAACTTGACCTATTTAGCTAAGCTTTAGATGTCATTCTATGGCATGAGATTGAACCCATCATCTTTCCACCTTAGTGAACACTCTTAACTTAGTAGTTTAGAGTAGATAAAAACTTGAGTCACTTTAGATGGGAACAATTGGTGAAAATGAATTGTGAAAACCTTGGAATGATGAGTCATTCTATTGAGATGTTTTGACATGTGCTGAGAAACACAAATGGTCTATGATGATGAAAATGTTGAGGCATGAGCCTTAGCCCTTTTATAAAACTGATGGTTGGATTCGGATGCGATACCATTCCAAATTTGCCGTACAACCACAATACCTGAATTGGGTAAGGCTTAGCCGGAAGTTTATATGCATTAGTATTAGTTCCCTCGCGGAAGAGGTTTGAGCTGAGGCTACCTCTCAATGTTGTCCACCTATCCAGTGCCCAAGATGACAGATGGTCATGGTTGGGAGGCCATGCTCATAGGAGAGGTGCTTATACTAGGGTGTGTAAAGGAAAGGTTATGTTTGATTATCTGCATACTAAGTATGATGATTCAGGGTTATCCCTGATAGATGTATCGAATCTTGTGGTGAAAGTGTACCACCTCTGCAGAGTGTGAAACTATTCGAATAGCCGCGTCCGCGGTTATCGACAGTTGGAATGGCCATACTGTTTTGTTCTGAGATGTTTTCAAAATGACTTATGAAATGAATGATGACTCTTGACTTGACCACAACAGGGTTGTGTTTATGACACTAGCTTCCCACTTAAGTGATTCTAGAACTTTATTTTATCTTTCTTTGCTTCTGAACTCAGCTTAGGTTTCAAACTTAACTTTATAGTTAAACATAGATTTAGCATTTTTAACTTAGAACTATACTACTTGTTAGTGGTAGTTTGCGAGTACTTAAAGAGTACTCATGGCTTTTGTCCCTGGCTATTCTCATGGCTAGACTATGAAGGAGACTATCAAGATGATGGCCAGTAGGACGGCTATGATAACTAGGACTATCTCGCGTCACAAGATTGCTCGTGCCTCAAGATGGACCCCACCCCTACGCTTATCTTTTATTTCCGCTGCTTGTTGTATTCAGACTGGATCATGAGATCCTTATTTGTGTAAGACCTTATGTATGGTTTGTAATGGATGATGTCATTTTATATCCAATCCGTTATGTTTCGCAAAAATGGTAATCCTGGGATTGCGAGGTATGCCATAACGGGCATCTAGGATTAAAAATCCGGGTGTTGACAAGTTGGTATCAGAGCCATGCTGAGCATAGGACACCCTAGTTAGAATGGACGTCCGAACAAAAACTTAGTTTCAAAAGCAAAGTGAGTATTTACGAAAAACTATCTCCTCTCTTATCCTTGGAAATTCTTTCTTTCTCAAAAATTCATGTTCCTCAAAATTCTTACATTACTACTTAAAAATTGACACACTTGATCACGTCACTAATTTCCTCATCCTTTATTCTTGTAGATGGAGACTCAGTTCAGCAAGTTTTACCAGTTGGGAAATGGAGGTCAGCTGATCTTCGAGAGGGATCTGGATTCACTGTCGGTGTTCTTGGGACACCCACATCCGGAGTTTCTTGGAGCTCAACTTCCAGGACCCCCAGGAGGAGACCTATAGTGGCTAGTAACCGCAGACCTTAGAGGAAGCATCCAAGCGCCACCTTCTGGGAGAATTCAGTTCTCTGTGAGAGAGAACAACTGGCTAGATGGATTAGCCAGGGCAATGCATCAAGCTCTCGCACGTCTATGTGCCCTCAGTGCCAACAAGATCCAAGGAACCCATTTTGGCCACTATGCAAGACGTGACTTCATGGGAATGCCGATGGAGATGCCAAGTCACCCAGAGTTGAGGCGTCAAGTGGAGAATATTGACTTCTTGCTGCATGACAGACAGCAGGAACTGGACAATGCCAGAGAGTTAGCCAACCAGAACCGTGCCATTGCCGACCAGAAGGCCCAGACTTTCACACTGCTCGTCTAGGATCGCCAGTCTCTTTGCCGCCAGCGTGCGAAGAAGGATCGCACCATCGCCCGTCTTCGCAAGAAGGTGGCCGACCTCGAGAAGACCGTCAAGGAGCAGGAAGCTCAGCTTGCTGCCAAGGAAGAAGAAGATGAGGGTGAAGACATCCAGGGAGACATGGATTCTTATCTGAGCAACGATGATGACTTTCTGGAGGAAGATGCTATGGACTGTACACTAACGATGAGGACTCCGACTTCATCGACGATGAGTAGATGCACTAGAGCACGGTCATAGCATGAGTTGTATCGGTCCCACTGTATCATAGCTTGTAGAATGGTTCTTCAAACCATCTGTTTTCCCTTTGCTTGTTGTGGTGTGTGTTGTATTGTGTGCCTGCTTGCATGAATGAAATGGAGTTAGTTGAAAAACCTGAGCCTAACTCAAAGTTTTAGCTTTGAAAAAACAAAACCATGAACCTTAGAATTTCCCTCTTACCCCTATATCTATCTCAATCTTCAGATGACTCGTGGAAACCAAGGAGGGAGCAGCTCGTCGCAGGACCCAATGATGCAGATCTTGCAGAATCTCATCGCCGACTGTGAAGCAGGCAGGGCAGAACGCCAAGCCAACGTAGCAACACTACCAGCAGATAGCCCAGATGGCTCTCAACAACCAAGGTCATGGAAATCAGGATCACCATGGATCCAAACTCAAAAAATTTCAGAATACCAATCCCCCAATCTTCAACCAATCTAAAAACCCATTAGATGCTGATGACTGGTTACAGACAATGGAAAACAACCTCGAAGTTGAAGGAGTTGATGAAAATGAGAAAGTTCTGCGCCACCCACTATCTGGCGGGAGATGCAAGAGCTTGGTGTAATAGCATCCGCAATATGAACCATGGTCAAGTGATGACATGGGAAGCATTCAAAGTCAAGCTCAGCCGCACCCATGTGCCGCAAGGTCTCATCAATAGGATGAGAGATGAATTCCACGAATTGAAGCAAGGAAGAATGACTGTGGTAGAATACCGTGACAGATTCCTGTCACTTGCCAGATATGCACCTGATGAAATCAACACGGAGGCCATGAAAAAGGAGAGATTCTTGAACGGACTGCATGATGAGATGCAGACCGTCCTCGTCAACATCCGTTTTCAGGATCTCGAAGAGCTAGTCGACTCTGCCATTCAGATGGAAGGGAATATTAACCAGGCAAACGACAATTGCAAACATCATATGATGCAGCAATCAGGATCCAGCAGTCACTAGAAGTACCGTCCCAACCCCTCACCAGGATATGCACCCAGGAACAACCGACCCCCAATGTCTCGCCCAAGCTACCCCAACCGTAGCGGAGGCAATGTGAAGTCCGGAGGAAACAATCACAACTCCGGCAGCACCAACAATATTACCCGTGCCCCTCCCAAGAGCAACAACAACAACAACAACACTGCACCCAGAACTGGCAGCAATGTTGAGCCTGTCGCAGCCAAGGACAAGTCTCAGATCACTTGTTTCGAGTGTGGAGTAAAGGGTCACTACTCCAATGAGTGTCCCAAGAAGACTGTCACCAATGCCAATGTGAATGCCCCAGCTCAGCAGCAGCGTCGTGTTCAACCCGGAAGAATATTTGCCCCAGGGAACCCTCGCAACCACAACGGTCGTCTCTTTCACATGAACACGGAAGAAGCCCAAGAAGCGCCAGATGTAGTGCTGGGTATGTTTTTGTTCAACTCAGTTTTAGCAAGAGTATTGTTTGATTTGGGAGCATCGCATTCATTTGTCATTGAAGAATTTGCATGCACTAGTAAGATTCACCCAACCAACCTGAAGCATGTCATGATAGTTCAAATCCCCGGTTCAACTACAAAAGCTAGAAAAATTTGCAAGGATGTGCCTATCAGAATACATGGGATAGATTTTTATGCCAACCTAATTGTACTTGGAACCAAAGGATTGGAAGTATTACTAGGTATGGACTGGATGTCAAGGCATAAAGGACTGATAGACTATACTAAGAAAGCCATCACCATGACCAGTAGTTCTGGAGTAACAGTAGAACATATCTCTGAAACCTTACCCCATCAATTCAAGTGCAACAAGAGTCTAGCCCTACCCACCATAGACCAAGTCAGAGTAGTCTGTGAATACCCCGACGTATTACCAGATGAATTGCCAGGTATGCCCCCGGATAGGGATATTGACTTCATCATCGAACTAATCCCCGGAACCGGACCCATAGCCCAGAGACCCTATAGCATGAACCCCTCAGAGTTAGTGGAATTGAAGAAGTAGTTAGATGACATGTTAGCAATAGGCTTGATTCAGCCAAGCACGTCGCCATGGAGATCACCAGTGTTATTCATCGACAAGAAAGATGGAGGCAATCGTCTGTGTACAGATTATAGAAAGTTGAATGACGTCACCATCGAGAACAAGTACCCCTTGCCAAAGATAGAGGATCTATTTGATCAATGGACTGGAGCCCAGGTATTCTCAAAGATTGATCTTAGGACTGGTTATCACCAACTTAAGATTCGTGCAATGGATATTCCGAAGACCGCCTTTACTACTCGCTATGGTTTATACGAGTATACGGTTATGTCTTTCGGATTAACCAATGCCCCTGCTTATTTCATGAATCTCATGAATAAGATCTTTATGAATTTCCTAGATAAGTTTGTAGTTGTGTTTATCGACGACATACTTATATACTCCAAGTCAGAAGAAGAGCATGAGCAACATCTGAGAATCATCCTAGAAACCCTGAGAGAGCATCAGTTATATGCCAAGTTCAGCAAGTGTGAGTTTTGGCTGAAAGAAGTAGGATTCCTAGGACATATTGTGTCTGCCGGAGGAGTCTCTGTTGATCCCGCCAAGATTAAAGATGTCGAAGAATGGGAAGCCCCAAGCACTCAAACCCAAGTTTGTGCATTTCTCGGATTAGCGGGATACTACCGCCAGTTCGTAGAAGGATTCTCGAGCATCGAGAGACAAGTGTGAAGCCACTTTTCAGGAGCTGAAGAAGAGATTGATATCAGGCCCAATATTAATCATGCCAGACATCAAGAAGCCATTTGATGTGTATTTTGACGCATCCAAGATTTGTCTAGGATGTGTATTGATGCAAGATGGCAAAGTCATCGCGTATCTGTCTCGACAACTGAAGCAGCATGAGCAGAACTATCCGACCCATGATCTTGACTTAGCAGCCGTAGTGCTGGCATTAAAGACATGGCGTCATTATCTGATGGGTAATCGTTGTGAGATTTACTCAGATCATAAGAGCTTGAAGTATATTTTCACTCAGAAAGAGCTGAATATGAGGCAAAGGAGATGGATAGAGTTAATCAAGGATTATGACCTTGACATTCACTATCACCCCGGCAAAGCCAATGTGGTAGCGGATGCTCTTAGCAGATTGCCGTGTAGGCTAAACACCATGATCAATGAGAAGCAACCAAGTTTGTATGAGGAGTTGGAGCAGTTCAGGACTGAATTAGTTAGCAAAGGATTCTTAGCTAGCATTGAACTTCAGCCCACGTTGATTATCCAAATCAAGGAAGCCCAGAAGGGGAATGAAAGTATCGACGGAATCAAACATCGTATTGGTACAGGAAAGGTACCTGGATTCACTGAAGACGAAGAAGGAGTACTGTGGTACAAAGGACGTATCTGTGTGCCAGCAGATTTGGAGCTAAAGGAAATTATCATGAAGGAACCTCATGATACTCTTTATTCTATCCACCCCGGAGGAACAAAGATGTATCAAGATTTGAAAGAGCAATTTTGGTGGCACAAGATGAAGAGAGAAATCGGAAGCTACATCGCCAAGTGTGACATCTGTCGAAGAGTCAAAGCAGAACATTAGAGACCTATAGGATTGTTGCAACCATTGCAGATTCCGGAATGGAAATGGGATTCCGTAGGAATGGACTTTATCACCGGTTTGCCTACTTCCAGTAGGGGAAATGACTCAATATGGGTCGTAGTTGATAGACTGTCCAAGGTAGCCCACTTCATACCTGTCAAGACAACCAACCAGAGTGCCAAGTTAGCAGAGCTGTACATTGCTCGGATTGTTGTCTGCATGGAACCCCCAAGACCATCGTATCAGATCGAGGAACCCAGTTTACCTCGAGATTTTGGCAGAAAGTTCAGGAAGGATTGGGAACCAAGTTGAACTTCAGTATCGCGTATCACCCGCAAACAGATGGACAGACTGAGAGAGTCAACCAGATCCTTGAGGATATGCTTAGAGCTTGGGTGTTGGAATACGGATCAAAATGGGAAGACTGCCTGCCTTTCACAGAATTCTCATATAACAACAGTTATCAAGCTAGTTTGCAGATGGCACCATTTGAATTCCTATACGGAAGAAAGTGTCGTACCCCTTTGAATTGGTCGCAAGTAGGAGAGAGTTAGATCTTTGGACCCGACATTCTCCGAGAAGCCGAAGAGAAGGTTCACAAAGTCCGTGAGCACCTCAAGACCGCTCAATCCAGACAGAAGAGTTATGCTGACAAGAGAAGGAGAGACCTGACTTTCAATGTCGGAGATTTTGTATATCTCAAGTTTTCACCATTGAAGGGAACTCAATGCTTTAGTCTGAAGGGAAAGTTAGCCCCCAGATATATCGGACCTTTCAAGATTTTGAACCGTCGAGGAGAAGTATCATATCAACTGGAACTGCCTGAAGAGATGTCAGCCATCCACAATGTGTTCCATATCTCGTTACTTCACAAATGCTTGGAAGTGCCCGAGAAAACTGAAGTTTTCAAGAACATCGATCACAGATCTGTAGAAATCAACAATGACTTGACCTATCGGGAAGTGCCCATCCGTATCTTAGAAGAAGCTTACAGAACCACCAGAACCAGGAGTATAAAGTTTCTCAAGATTCAGTGGAGCAACCATACCGAGGAGGAAGCCACTTGGGAGCGCGAAGATTACATTAGGACAGAGTTCCCAGATCTCTTTAGTTCCTAGTTTTCTTTGTAAATCTCGGGACGAGATTTTGTTTAAAGGGGGAAGGTTTGTAACATCCCAAAACTTTAATCCAAGCTTATCAAGATCCAAATCATCAAAATTAGGGTTAACAAAAACTTTCCCAAATTTAAAATGAAAGCATTCATGTGTATGAGCATTTAAAATAGGAATTGATTTGAATTGCCATGGTTCTATGATTCTTTGCTTGTAAAATGTTTCTTAGGTGAAATAAACATCATCTACATCTTTCCCAAACTTTTCCCAAAGAAGAACAACTCAAAATGAATAATTAAAGTGAATGGTCATTTTGGCCAAATTAAGTAGCATGCATACTTTGGCTATTCCTAGTACTCAAAACTTAACAGAAACATGTGTGGATCTTTACACCCATTGATAGTACACATAATGAGGTACCAAGGCCCACTTTGTGATCTGCAAAAATCTTCAAATACTAATTTTAAATGACAGTTTAAAATTGAATCTATTTCATATGGGAAGATCCCACTATTTCAAAAACCACTCAAACCAGCTCAATTTTCAAAACCCAAGCACCCACGGAGTCTCAAGCTTATTCCTAGAAAACCCACCAAAAATCATTTCAAAATTCAACAGTTCATTTCATGCGACCATTTCATCAAACACTTGGCAGGCATAATTTACATCCTAATCCTAGCTCACTGTTTTGAATAGGGTTTTGCCCCCAAATGATCTTCATTTAATCCCTTTGTCCCCCCAGGGTCTAACCATGCCATTAGCACCCATCCCCTACCCCCTACTGGCAAAGTCATGCCATGTCGAGCCACCCCTCGTCGGCCGACCATGCACTCGCCCTAGCAGACCACTTCCCTCTCTCTCGCCATGTCTAGGAGGTAGCCAGGACCTCACCGCCACCCTCGGTCCCTTTCCCGAGGCAAGCGGAGCAAGCTGCAGCGTGCACAAGCCGCCGCTGGACCGCAGCCCTCGCCCACCGCTCCGCCACGACCTAGGGAACACGACGGACACGCCCATTCGCCGCCCAATGCACCATAGCCACCGCTCGCTGTGGACACCGCCGCCTCTGCCCCGACCGCATACCACCGCCCCTATGCCCGCATTGAGTTCCTAGATCACCGCTAGGAGACCGCCTGTTGATCGCCACCCTCAGCCATGCCTCTAGCCGGCCGTAGCCATGTCGCCACCGTCGCCTGCCCATCCCGCTCGGTCTCATCGTCGGGCCTATGAAAGGAGGGCACCCCTAGCCATTCAAATCACACCACTCCACTCCCCTCACCTCTCTAACCATTCCCCACCTCTAGCCGGAGCAGCGCGAGCACTTGCTCACCGGAATTTGGCCGGAGTAGCCTGCAGCAGAGGAGGAAGGGGCGCCACTGATTACGACCACCCCCGGAGCTGCCTCGATCGTCCATGAGCTTGCCGTGGACCACTAGTTTGTTTGCCCTCCTCGCCGTTGTCGCTGGAGCCCTGGTACGCCCCCTATGCACCCCCACCGAGCCGTTAGGGTTCGAGCTCACCGGCGACAGGTCCGTCATCGATGACAAGCCACAGTCATTGATCCTCAGTCTAATCTAACGGCCCACATCGCCCCGTACCGCTTCGCGCGTTATGAGCCGCTGACTTGTGGAACCCCCCTATTAGTTGAGCCCCACGCCGCGGAGTGACACTGGGCCGGCCTGTTAGAGTTTCCCGCGCGACCCAGTTAGTTTGAATTAGATTTTCCTATTTAGGTTAAACCTAGTTCTGTCTCTGAGTTTGAAAATCAATTCAGAGAGTTTGACAAATCCAAATTGCATGAAACCAATTTTGCCTGAAAGGTATTGAAATGATCAATCCAAGCCCGTTGGATTTAATTCAATTAGAGTTATAGATCTCTCCTAGTAAAAATAACAAAACAGAAGCATTTGCACCTTGCAACATTTTTATAAAATCAACCAAGATAGGTTTTGAGTTGATTCAAACTCTCAAAAATCACATTTCATCATGTCTATCCAAATATGTAATAATATTAAGGTTTACATGCAATGACTTTGGACTAGTACCAAAATAATGCTATATAGGAATTTCTAGTCACATTAAATCATTAAATAATAAATTTAAACCAAAGTAATTATGATCCAACCTTTAAATCTCATTCCCACATGTTAGAATATGTGGTGATGACATGTGTCCACATGATCCCATATTTTAAGTGGTGAATATTAAATCTTAGTTAATTTTTCAATGAGTAGAAATTACTTTTCTAAAATAAAAAGGAGGAAACTATTGAATTAAACTTGTGATGCTTGTGATGATAATAGATCATCAATTGTGTGCCTTAGAGTACTAAGTAAACTAGTTAAGTATTATCTGGTGATTGCGTACTCCATATGTATTTATAGAAGATAGTACCGACCAAGCTTACGAGGAGGAGTGATACCAAGAAGAAGAAGAAGAAAACTTCAACCATTGCACCAACCAAGGCAAGCTAGCACTATCCAAGTTAACCCTTGCAAGTTGTACTTGCAAGCCACCATTAACAGTGCAAGCTATTGTTAGCAAGCTAGAATTAAGAGAGATGAATGAGCAAAGATGCTTTAGGCATGCTTTGGTCACACCACCTTGACTATTACTACCCCAAGTATTACCTTACAAGCATTAATTCCTTTAGTTCACCCATAGTCCCTCACTTGTTTTGAAGGTAGCATAAAAAGTATAAAACTTGACCTATTTAGCTAAGCTTTAGATGTCATTCTATGGCATGAGATTGAACCCATCATCTTTCCACCTTAGTGAACACTCTTAACTTAGTAGTTTAGAGTAGATGAAAACTTGAGTCACTTTAGATGGGAACAATTGGTGAAAATGAACTGTGAAAACCTTGGAATGATGAGTCATTCTATTGAGATGTTTTGACATGTGCTGAGAAACACAAATGGTCTATGATGATGAAAATGTTGAGGCATGAGCCTTGGCCCTTTTATAAAACTGATGGTTGGATTCGGATGCGATACCATTCCAAATTTACCGTACAACCACACTACCTGAATTGGGTAAGGCTTAGCTGGAAATTTATATGCATTAGTATTAGTTCCCTCGCAGGAGAGGTTTGAGCTGAGGCTACCTCTCATGATGTCCACCTATGTAGTGCCCAAGATGACTGATGGTTATGATGGCCATACTGTTTCGTTGTCAGTTGTTGTCCAAATAACTTATGAAGTGAATGATGAATCTTGACTTGACCACAACAGGGTTGTGTTTATGATATTAGCTTCCCACCTTAAGTGATTCTAGAATTTTACTTTATCTTTCTTTGCTTCAGAACTCAGCTTAGTTTTCAAACTTAACCTTATAGTTAAACATAGAGTTAGCACTTTACTTAGAACTATATTACTTGTTAGTGGTAGTTTGCGAGTACTTAAAGAGTACTCATGGCTTTTGTCCCTGGCTATTCTCATGGCCAGACTATGAAGGAGACTATCAAGATGATGGCCAGCAGGACGGCTATGATAACTAGGACTATCTGCCTTCGTCAGCATTGCCTATGCCCCTGAAGATGGACCCCACCACTACGCTTATCTTTTATTTCTGCTGCTTGTTGTATTCAGACTGGATCATGAGATCCCTATTTGTGTAAGACCTTATGTATGGTTTGTAATGGATGATGTACTGTGATATCAAATCCGTTATGTCTCGCAAAAATGGTAATCCTGGGATTGCGAGGTATCGCATAACGGGCATCTGGGATTAAAAATCTGGCTGTTGACACCATGGTAGTTGTCTCGGGGGATCGGTCTTCATGCGGGGTCATGGAGAGGGGCAGCGATTGGCTTGGATCTTAGACTGGGCCCCACATCAAGGAATTGTGGACAGGAATAAGATGCCCGGTTGTGTAACAAAGCTAAGGTCTCTTGTGGGAAAAGTGACGCACCTCTAGAGAGTGTAAGAATTGTGACATGTTACTCCCAGTTCTGGGAAGGAGCTACGAACGCGGCAGGAAAGGAACTCCATGAAGTTCTGGTCAACCTGTGAAGGCTGTCGGACATAGTTTTCAAATGGCTTATCTCCTCCAACTCCAAGATTCGGTGATTGCAACACTATGGCCGCCCTGCGGAGGCAGGGCCTCGACGACCTCCGCAATTGTCGTGACGTCGGCGGCCAACATTAGATGGCTTATCTCTTCCTACTTAGCCGGGCGTGACCTGGACGATCTCCACAATGGTAGCTTCTAGTTGTGGAGCACCGTGACTTCCTTCTTCAAATTTATGCACTCAGCGTGAAGCATGGAGGAGTCACGCTCGTAATATCGTGCGAGCTTCATTTGAAAAGCCAAATCGGCTCGCAGGCGATCACACTCTAGGTTGAACTCGAAGTTTTTCTGAAGAATGTTGATGTTATGGATGTAAATTTCATCTACTTTTGCCGAGATTCTCGCCCTGACTTCTTGCATGGAAAAATGCATCATCAGTAAGAGAGCATGGGGTGCATGCAGAGAAGAACATAAAATGTCAATACATGTATAGTGACTACAGTACCTCTCTTCTTCGACTAAGAGCGGGCATGAGGGCATCATACGTCGAGATATCCGCTGCTATCGAATTCGCGGGTGGAAAATTCGATGCTCGAGCCGCCTGCCCTGGAAGATGTATAGAGATGGTTCAATAGTAGGAGCATACATCCCAGGAATCAACGGAAGTACAAACCTACTTGAACTCTTGGTCCCCATGGTAGCCGCTCTTCAGATACATGCATGAAGACGAGCCCTCGCCCCATGGCTGGTCTCCTTTCTCGGTCCGAGCCTGCAGGTCACCCTGCCGGCGGGACTTCTCCATGGCTCTAACCACCGCCATCTTGCTATTCTTCCAACAAAATAGAATATTTTGTGACATCGTTGGATGAAGAAGTAGAGAAGAAAGGGAGGAGTAGTGGAAGAAAACCGTTATTGCGAAGGCAGAGCGAGGTAGTACTAGTAGGAGGAGAGAGGAGAGTGAATAGTGGAAGAAAAATGTCAAGTACTGGGTCTCGTTGCTGGCCTTCGAGAAATCTCGTTGGTCCATAAAGCGATCGAGCTACTAGCTGCAAATATTTACGACCCACCCAAAGTTGATGGAGAAATTTGGCTAGATACATAGTGGTGCAATCAACTGGCTTATGTTGTACTAAGTGGGTCCCATCTTTAGGATTGGTTTTTACCAGCCAGTCTAGTAAATTTTTAGTAGATTCGGAAAAAAGTCTAGTACGTACATTTCTTAGCCACGTTAGGAACGGCTCATGTTGTGCTTGCTCATAGTAGTAGTACTGCCTCTGATCCATATTTACTTGTTGCTGAATTGGACGTATCTAGCAATGAATCGGAGGGAGTAGTAGTAGTAGTAGTCACATTGAATATAGTTAGGGCTTGACACATAAGCATCACAAACGGTCGCCAAAAGATCGAACAGCAAACTTAAAAATAACTTAGGGCTTCTTTGGATAACAGGATTGAAAAACATAGGAATTTGACTCGGTCACAGGTACAAAACAATGGATTGCAAAACAAAGGAAATAGCTTTCTTTGGATCATAGAATTTCAAAACACAGGATAACAGGGTCGGAGGTACAAAACAGAGGAAATCTGCTAGCTTAAAGTCATTTCAATGAAACATAGTAAACACGGAGGAAAATTGCCTCAATCCTATGCGGATGAGTGTAATAAAGTGGAGGGATTGGGGTGTAGAAATGCAATCTATATGAATTTTGGAGGTATGATTCCGTTCATCCAAAGGGCTTCCTTATGAAAAAAATCCTATGGGTCGAATTCCTCCAAAATTCTTTGAAAATCCTTCGATCCAAATTGGCACTTAAACAAGATGTGCGTGCTCACGACAGATGAACACCTTCCGGCAGGAGGTGATGCGGTCGTAGATTTTCATCTTGAACCCGTCTGCGGTGACTTCGAACATAAGGCAGTCACCCTCCTTCAACTCATGGAAAGCAGCAAAGGTAGCCCACTCTTTGTCTAGGACGATCTAGTCTTTGTTGCGGTTGGCATGGAGAACCCACTCGCATTCCTTGCATGCTTGGACCACCACTAGTTGTGGGTAGGGGCATCCCTTCAAGTAAAGCTTGAAGTAAGTCGAGATGATAAGCATATACAAGTCATGCTGGACTAACTGGATGTAGAAGCGCCTAGGACAATGCGTCATGGCATGGTGTCCAACCTGGCAGCACTTGCCCTTGCCAAGGCCTCCACTCTCCTGCCCAGTAGCTTCAACTCCCTTGGTAGCTGGGGAGAGCATCTTTATAGCCACCTGGAGCTAGAGCAATCCGGTCAAGAAAGTATTCTAAGTTCGGCATTACAACTGGGCCGTCCTACATGAAAATTACCATTGTGTCAGTCCTTTGGAATTACCAAAACACCACAATGCATTGTATAAATTGACTAAAGATCACAATGAGTCATTGCACCATCAAAATTACCTAAACAGCACAAGGTATCAGGATAATTAAATTGCCTACACAGCACAATGCATCATTAGAATGACCTAACCCGATGGGTCCTCAAAATTACCTAAATAGCTACTAGAAGGCATAACATTTAATTAGATTGATTAAACAACACAATGCATAATATGAATGGCTAAAATAGCACAATGCATTATCTGGATAGATAAAACAACATATATGCAATGCATCATCAAAAATACCAAAACGGCACAAGGTATCATGTAATTAAATTTAATAAACAGTGTCTGCACAATCGAAATTACCTAAACTGATGGGTCATTGAAATAATCTAAACATCTAGAAGGCATATCATTTAATCCTAAACAGCAGAACGCATATCAAAATGGACAAAACAACATAGTGATGAGACATGACATAATTCATCATAAAAAAAATACCAAAACAGCACAACGCGTCATGGAAAATTCCTAAACTGCACAATGCATCATCTAAGTACCAAAACAGAACCCTACATCATCGTCATCAAGAATATTCCATAACTAAGCAAAACAGCACAAAAGACAAATATAGATACATTCGAATCTAGGGAAAGTCAAGTCAGATATTTCTGGACGGAGGGAGTATAAAGAGTAGCACAAAAGACAATTATCAATAATATGACATACAACTAAGCAGTTCAACAAAGGACCAGCAGTACACGTTGCAAAAATCTGACTAAATGCACGTCAGATTTGGGTTAAAGCCCCAATCCTCTAGATCTAACCTCGTTGCAGTTGGGGGCACGAACTTGCACAGGGGTCGATGGGTGAGCAAATGAACAAGGCGCCACTAACGAAGAACCAGTCACATACATCGAAGAAGCACAAACAATCGCTGATGAAGGGGGGCCACCGATAGGGGTTTCACCGTGTACACTCTGAAATTTGGCACATTGGGAATGAGAGTCCAACCTGCAGATGAAAAGGACGCTTCCGCCACCGCACGAGCATTCGGTCCCAACGCACACGGCACCGGAGGCTTAGACGACCGCTCGACAGGCGATGAGGGTTTCGGCGCGACCGGTCGAAACCCTAAGGGCGAGGGACACCTCACCTTGGGCACAACCCGCACAACGCAAAAAGGCGAAGGACGTAGAGGCCGTCGGAATCGAACAAGCCACCTGCAACTCCGAAGCAAAGCTTGATGAGGACCCCAGCTCAACCACAGACAAAGTTTTTGGCATTAGTTTCATCGAGGCAACGGCTAGGTTAACGACTGATAGTTGTGAGGTGAGTACGGGAATGTGATAGCGAGAGAGGGAATGGTGGGGGAGAAGTTAGAGAATGGGAGTGGGTTACCCTCTATCCGCTTTAGTAGTACCGTACTACAAAAAAACTACATTTCACATATCATCACTTTTTGACGAACTAGTTTATTTCTTTGAACCGACTAAAATAGTGGGTACCCTTTAGGTTTCAAACTTCCATCTAGTACCTGTTTTGCTAGTAGTAAGAACAGTACAATACTTTGTATTACCCTCCATCCCAAAATATAAGGCGCCTAAGGATTAGTGAAACGTCAACATTTTTTAAGTTTGACCATGATTATACACAAAAATATAAAAATTTATAATACTAAATTAATATCAATAGATTCACCATAAAGTATATTTTCTTAATATGTCCATTCAACATTGTAGATGTAGATATTTTTTTCTAAATATTTGGTCAAAGTTAGTAAGGTTTGACTTTTGACCGATCCTTAGACGCCTTATATTTTGGGACGGAGGGAGTAGTATAAAACATTTTTTAGATAGAGGAAATTGCACGATCCACCATCTTTTTATCGCATTTTTGCACAAAACACTTGGTGGACATCATATTTGCACATTTTAACAGTTTTTGGCCTAATATGCACAAATTTTGCCAGTTAGTCCTGTAATGACCGATTTAACCTCATTGGTAGCAAGACTGACAAGTGGTCCCTGAATGCCATTGCTCCCATTCACATGTAAAGATTTGAATGATGCTAAAAACTGGATACTAGCGATATTTATCACCCACGATACTTTTTGGATGCATGTAGCTAGCATGTAAGAGACTTATTTCATATGAAATGTCAATGTTTATACAAAGGTACCAACATATTAGTCCGTCGCACATTGAATTTGTGAAGGCTTTATTTGGTCGTAATAAACTTGTTTTTGAGCATAACTTATTTGTACATAATATTTGAAGCTTCATTCACATATCCAAATGTCCATCGAAGAGTTTCTTTTAAAGTGTCGGACGAACGATATATGCCTATTTATTACACCTCACAAAAAAAACACCCCGATTTATCATAAACTTTAAGAAGATTATTATTTTCCCAGGATTTATTTTCCTGAGAGCAAGCATGGTGAATATGCCTCGGAATGCCACAAGCCCAGTTTCTAGACAAAGTTTATACATGTTTCACTTATAGTTACGAACTTTTTTGAGTTCTCAAGGTTTCCTAGCGAACTTCACATTATTAAACTAATTTAAGCTGATTTATCAATGTTAGATAAAATTTGAACTATAAGTAAGTAGTAGATTGCTCTTAAAGTTATACAAGTATCTTTTGAAGGTACCCACAGCCAGACTGTAAATATATCGGAAACCAATGAATTTGTTGAATTCAACTTCTTCCTAAGCATTGGCATGTACAAAATTTGTCTTTTATTTGAAAACAATAAAAAAACATTGCACGATGACCTCTGACTTGTCCTACTTGCTGTGAAAAATGATTATTATCAAGAGTGTTCGCATATAGAAAACAATGTAATTGAAAATATGGTCTGCCATGTATGAACATATCCTTAGGCTTCAGGCCGAAGGACAAGCTAAATGGCCTTATATATGTACAACATACTTTATGGTAATGTTACCATATTAGGTAGATGAGTGCATCTTGGCATGGTAAACAATAATGCTACCAGTACTAGGAGTTTCCAAAATTTAGGAATAAAAAATCATTTTCAAATTTGAACTACAAGTAAACATGATAGAATGCTCTTAAAAAGTTACAAACATCATTTGAGTCTTTATGGTACCGAGGCGGTCAATACTTCAAAAACCAACGAGAGTTTTGTAGGATTAAAATTCTTGCTACGAATATGCATGTTGACAATTTGATCCTCACTAGCTATGAACAAAAATAATGAAAACCCTAAAAATGAAGCCTTCTTCATGGCATCCTCTTGCGTGTACTACTATTTGCACTGAAAAATAATTAATAACCATGAGTCATCATAAATTACAAAAAAATAGTTACACAATATATATGGCCCATGTTGTATGAACACTCTTGGGTTTCAATCCGAACGACAAAGGTAACAACCATATGCACATCATATTGTATTGTAATGTTCTCATATTTGGTAGATGTGTGCATCTTGGCAAGGTGAAAAATGGTGGCAACCACAGTTTCCAACTTATAGGAACAATAAAACTGAAAGCAACAAGATTTTTTCTATAAGAAACCATGAAGAAAAATGGCTCAGAGTACCACAACAACAACCCTAGTTTTCAGACAAAGCATGGACCTTGATACACTTACGATTTATTACCAAGTTTTATGAGTTGTCAAGCTTCCCAGCCAACTATTGTCCTTGCTTAATTTTAGGGTGCTTCATGCTAAATGTGTGGACATTGATGTAATTTGACCTTTATTAGGTCCTTGATGTAAACTGTACTTCCATCGTCCGTGTATAATTGGAACCTAGAAGCAAGTGGTAAAATTTAAACGTATTTAAGATTATTAGTTGTCAATGAGTATGAACATTCTTGGAGTTTCAAGCCGAACGACCAAGGCCATGGACATATCAACATCACACTTTATGTTGATGATGATCCCATATCCAAGAATTTTCATGCCACCAAATCTGGCCATATATTTTGAAAACAAATGAATAGGAAGTAGTGGTATGAAGAGTATGGCTCGAACAGGTGCTCTCTTGAGAATGAGACAAACCAGACTATTTTATTTCTTTGCTTAATTTTGGGGTATTTCGTGCTAAATGTAAGGATCTTGATGTAATTTCACCCCTTTTAAGGTCCTTGATATAAATTATACTCCCACCGTCCATGTAAAATTCAAACCAAAACGCAAGTGGTAAAATTTTAAACATATTTAAGATTATTAGTTGTCGATGAGTATGAACATTCTTGGGTTTCAAGCCGATCGACCAAGGTCATGGCCATATTTACATCATACTTTATGTTGATGATTCGTGATCCCATATCCAAGAATTTGGATGCCGCCAAATTTGGCCAAATTTTGAAAACAAACAAAGAGGAAGTAGTATGAAGATTATGGCTCGAGCAGCTTCTCTCATGAGAAGGAGCAAAACATTGTAAGTTTACCTTTTTTAAACATATTTAAGATTATCTGTTGTTGATGAGTATGAAAATTCTTGGATTTCAAGATGAATGACCAAGGTCAAGGCCATATCTACATCATGAAGGGAATATGCCCGAGAGGCAATAATAAAGTGGTTATTATCTTATTCCATGTTTATGATAAATGTTTATTTTGCATGCTATAATTGTATTAATTGGAAACATTAATACATGTGTGTTTAATAAACAAAATACAAAGTTCATAGTAATGCCTCTCATATAAACTATCTCAATGATTAACAAGATGATCAAGGTTTCTTGATCATGGACATTGGATGTCGTTAATAACAAGGTCACAACATTGGTGGAATTATGTGATGAACATTCATCCGAAATATAGCATTACAATCAGAGTCATTATGGTTATATTTCTATAACATCATACGAAGTAATCTTAGTCCTTAGACCATGAGATCATCTTAATTGCTAACACCGGAAGAGTATCTTGATAACATCAAACGTCACACCGTAACAGGGTCACTATAAAGGTGGGTTCAGGGCTACGAAGGTGTTATGTTGAGGCTCATGGATCAAGAGTGGGATTTGTCCATCCCGATAATGGATAGATATACTCTGGGCCCTCTTGGTGATATCACATTGAAATAGCTTGCAAGCAAGTGATGTGATCACTAGAATGTTATATCACGGGAACGAGAAAAGATTGCATGTCGGTAACGAGATCAAACTAGGTATTTGGATGCCGATGATCGAATCTCTGACATGTAATATATCGCGAGACAAAGGTATTTAGTTACGACGTTAAAGGTTCACACGATCACAAGAGTTATCGTTGAATATGTGGGAGTCAGTACGGATCTCCAGGTCCCGCTGCTGATTATTGATCGGAGAGGGGTCTCGATCATGTCTGCATTATTCAGGAACTGTAGGGTGACGCACTTAAGGGATACCGACACCATTTAGGAGCAAATATGTTTTAGATAAAGATTAAAAAAGCGCTGGAATCATTTCGATGGAAACCGGAATTGTTTTGGGTGAAATTGCTGAAACTGGTTCTGCATGTGATATTGTAATGTTGAAGGGAGTTTTATGTGAATGTTTGTTAATTAAAGTAATTAACAAAATTCTGAATAAAATAAATAAAAGTGTTTTATTTAATGAGATCTTGCATTAAATTTGATGGAAATTTAATACATGTGAGTGGACATGAGTGGAGGTGTGTGTTTATGTGAGTGGGATCTCCACCCACATGAATGAGGGAGAGGTGGGGGCACCCACCATGGCCGGCGCCATGCCCCCTTGGGCTGCCCCTCCCCTATATAAGGAGCACATCCTCCTCCTCTCCTCTTGTACCACCTCCTCGTGAAGGTTCTCTTCTCCCTCTAGTTATTCCCCATGGTCTCGGATTAGCGAGAAACATGTTACCGGTGGCATCATCTGGAAAGGAGTTGTTGCTTCTGCTGCATCGCTGGAGCAAGGAGGCGGAGGTTGTTCGGTGGACCGAACGTGTGTGCGATCACGGATGCACCGCTACTTTGCGGTGCTGGACTTGATGGTGCTGGAACTGCTAGACCTGAAGGACTTCATCACGATCTACAGATCGGCAAGTGTATGACTACATCATCCACGAGTTCCATCTCGTTAAAAAAGCTTTGTTGTCTTCGAGGGTAAGTTCTCTATGGATGTATATCCATCTGTTGCTTGTATCTAGTAGATATATTTTGGCGTATAGTTCCCATCATAGGAAAAATTTTGTTTTCTATGCTGCGAACCCCAACAGTGGTATCAGAGCCTGATCTATGTGTAGGTGCTTTGCACGGGTAGTACACATATGTTTATATGTGGGCGATGATGATCTTGATTTTTCTTCTTTAATGTATTTTGGATATTGGTGGCATAGTGGGATGAAGCGGCCCGGACCAACCTTACATGTAATCGTACATGAGACCGGTTCCATGACTGACATGCAACTAGTTTTGCATAAGTGGCTGGCGGGTGTTTGTCTCTCCTACTATAGTCAATATCTGATTTACAACGAGTTGCTAATAACTTTGTTATCCTCGTTGTGGTTCCATGTTCCTAGGTAAGACCGGTTCTATCTCCGAAAGCCCTAAGCCACGTAAAACTTACAATGGATAAATTAGAGGCGTCTAGTTTAGATTGTTGCTGGGCTAGTGTATTGATATGGTAATGTTGTAAGTAGATGTATGGTAGATACTCTTACAACACACTTAACGTGTAAGTTCCATAGACCTTGGCCTTACACACAAAGGAATGATAGAGATCATACCACAATGCAAATGATAGAGATCAAATGCATAGACCATATCATCTCACTTTACACATTAGATGTTTACATCTTATACTGTTAGTTTGGCGCTTTTAGTAGCATTGTAAGATGATCCCTCATTTAGATATCAAGATAAAATGTGTTCTTCCTTGAGTATGCACCGTTCTATGGATCGTGTTTCGAGACATCACGTGATGATCGGGTGTACTCGACTCCGCGCTTTCATACAACGGGTGTAAGACAGTTTTACACACGCGGATACTAAGGTTCTTACTTGACGAGCCTAGCATGTACAGACATGGACTCGGAACACGGACCGAAAGGTTAAGCATGAGTCATATAGTTGATATGATGCCCATATAGATGCTCGCCTTTGAAGCTATACCGACTCACGTGATGATCGGACTTGGTGTAGTGGATTTTGTTCATGTAATCACCAAAAAGGCACGAGGGATGTCGTTTTTGAGTGGGAGTTCATTTCTAATTTGGATTAGTCAAACTCAATTTGTCATAAACTAAATCGAAGTGAATTTGCATTATTTGTTGTAGTCATTGGCATATGTTCACTACCTTATGCTTAGTTTTAATTGAGATAATGGAACTATAGAATTCTGGATATTTACTTTACGAACTGGTATCGTATTGTTTTGAATGTCAATTTAAAGTTTATAAGTCCTATTGCAAACTTTCAGCAAACTCTATATACTCCATGAAGTTTAATAAGTAGTATTAAATCAAGAGTAAGAATTCCAATGTTAGTATCTAAAGTATCATGTTTGCCTCCATGATTATTGATATTCAAAAGTTGTTTTAATATCAAGATTATCTAGGAGCTAAAAATTGTTTCAGAAACCATCATGTGTGAAAGATATTGTGATATCTGAAACAATGTTTTTGGCTGCATTATGATAGAGTATAATTTAGCAAAATACATGTTCTCATATTATATGAGAATTTGTGAAGGATGGAGATGCTAGGCATCCGGATCTCCCAAAAAGGTTTTGGGAACTAACAATATACTCGTGATTCTTCCTTATAGGCTATAGTAGCTTGATCATGAAAGTTTTCATGATAAGGATGAATAGAAGATGTAAGTAAATTGTTTATACTACACTAATAGATTACTAAAGAATGGATTTTTGAAAGAACACCAAACATTTGATGATGGTGATCCACTTCAAAGTGTAAGTCCAAAGGTATTAGTATTTGACTATATACGCTTTGTACTATGTGTCATGTGAATGACACCACATTGATGTTGATGGATTCTTTTAAAAGAAAAGGAATTGTTGAAAGAGAATCTGTAAAATATTTGGCAGAAAAGAAAAGGTTGGAGATGTCCAACTTAGGTATATAGAAGATATACATGTTATGGTTGTATTCCTTGCTTGTTAAACAATGTGGTTCTGAGGTATTGGATACCGGTATTGGATACCGAATTGGTTGGTGTGAAATGTCATACAGAACAACACAATTCATGAACTGCAACGGCCTAAGTAACTGGCAAAAGAATAAGTGATGATGTTCATCGAAAACAAATAAAGTTTTATTGTGTTTTTCGTTGTCGTCAAACCTAGCCTTCAAGATTTTGTTTAAATAATTGTTATTTTGTTCCGGTATTACGAGAACAATGGTTGTTCAAATAATTACCATATCCCATAAAGGATGGATGAACTTTTACAAGTCTAGTTAGAGAAATCACATCCATAAACATTATTGCTAAAATGTCGTAAGACAAATGATTGGAAGATCACTTATGAAGTGACATCGCTGTTTGAATTATATTGGAAAGTAAACATGAAGAAACTCCATGTTGATGGATTTTTGGAGTCTTTTGATTTTGATCAATTGACGCTTGTGAAACTTTCCTCAAGATAATTGAAACTCCGTCCATAGGCCAAAGAGGAACAGATGACTAACTTATTGGATATTATGCATGTTGATGTATATAGTCCATTATGTGTAGCCATATGCGATGGATCTTTTTGCTTCATATGCTTTCTCCAGAATTTGAGTGAATATATCTATATATTTACTTAATAAGGAAGAAGTATGAAACATTTGAAAATTGTTCAAAGACTTTCAGGATGAAGTGAAAATCATTGTAACACGAAAATAAAAAGAGTTTATGATTTGATCATAAAGGAAGATATTTGAGTTACAAGTTTAGCAAAACACCTAAGATTTTAGGAATTGTTCCATGAATTTGCATTTCCCGATAAACCACAGGAGTATGGTATGTTCGAGATATCAAATCAAATCTTGTTTGACATGGAAAGATCAAAGGTGTCATTTATAAAACTGCCATTATGTTTTAAGGATTAAAGCTTTAGAGACTACCGCTTTTACACTGAAAAGAGCACGATCGTGATCCGTTGAAATGACACCATATGAGTTATGGTTTGGGATAAAACCCGAATTGTCTTTTCTTAAATTTTGGTATGCTATGCATAAGTAAAATGTTTAGAACCAAAGTCGGATAAGCACGTCTTTGTAGGTTATACCAAAGAATTTGTTGGGAATTCCTCCATAACACCAAGGACAAAAGAGTTTGTCGCTTGAAACGTCAAGTTTCTTGAGAAGGAATTTGTTGTGAAAAGTTAAGTGGGAGGACAATAGAACTTTGATAAGGTTGTTGAACCTTAGCTATACGTGCTAAGTAGCACAGCGCCGGAAAGTTCCTGGTATCGGCCACAATGCTCATGGCTGCCGTGATTACAAACGGTGTGATCTTGGAGACTAGAGTTCTTATTGAACCATGTGGGTCGGTAAGAATCAAATAGTAAGGTTTGAAACAGAAGTTGTTATTGTTTTGACAATGATGAACCGACTGCATGCAAAGAAGCGATGATGGGCCCTGAATCCATAAAATGACTAGAAGTCGTAGAATCCGTGATAGTATCCATACACGAGAAATCAAGTTTCTGAACTTGGAAGACCCTCCGAAAAGGCGTGAAGCCTATCGGCCGTGTTTGGATCTATAAAGAAATAGACATGGATGTTTAACATCTATGAAATAGTCGACATGTCGGAAACAAGTTTACGGCAATGTTCAAGGAGTTGACTATGACAAGATTTGATCTTTCATAGCGATATTTAGTCTTGACGGATTAATGTAGCAACCACTACATATAATTTGGTATATGGTAGTTGAATAAACAAAAAAGGTTCTTCTAATAGAATGGTTACCTAGGACGTGTACATGACAGAGTCCGAAGGGTTTTGTTAATTCCAAGGGTGCTAAAAGGGCATGCAAACTTCAATAGTTGAGGTGAGCATAGCGGAGTTGGAATCTTCACCATGATGAAAATGTTAAAGGAGTTTAATTTCATCGGAGATGATGAAGATGCTTGCATTTGCAAGAAATTAAGTGGGAGCACTGAGACAAATTTCCAATACATTATGCAGAGTACATATTGATGATTGGAAATGATGTATCTTTTATTGATAGAAGTTAAGAATTTCATTAAAATAGGATTTCGATGAAAGACTTGGGCAAAACCGGAATATTTGGCATCAATGTCTATATGGATAGATTGAGGCGCTAATATGGTTATGCCAGACGTACATATATGAGATATTGAAAGGGTTCAATATGGAAACAACAAGAAAGGTTCTTGCTGCATAGAAAGGATTGTATCAAGATTCAAATGTTTCAACACTTGGTGAGTAAAATCACATGAATATTTTGATCTATTATACCGTGATATGTATATATCCAGATATGTCCTATGCTCGAAATGTTATGAGCACATACCAGAATGATTCATAAGATGATCATTGGACGATAGTAAAGATATTCTTATGAGCTTTAGAAGAACTAAGAATATATCATGTATAAGTGACAAATAGTAAAGGTAGTTCATTATAAAGTGTTACATTGATACTAGTTTTTGTCACAAGATACAAATTAAATTTATCTCAATTTAGACTATGAGTGGCACAATGTAATGGAAAGGATGTTCCATGATGGATTTGGATGAGTTCCAAAGTTGAGGCATTATGACAGATACTACAACAAAAGGCTAAGTATATGACTGCTATAGTAGCAGCAAAGGAGGGCATTTGTGTTAAGTAGTTTGTTATAAAACTAGGTGTAGTTCGAAGTGGGCTAATACTATGAAGATATATTGTATGACAATAATATCAACATATTTTAACCTGAACGAACTAACGGTCTCACCAAAGGACCAAATTTATAAAATGCCATCTCATTTGAGAATGAGTGATGCGTAGAGACGCAAAGACATGCAAATACACATGCACTGAAACCGGATCCGAAGATTATGTTAACCACTAGCAATCGCGTATATGCAACACCAGAAAGCCATAGGTGTTTAATACGCAAAGTTTTTCAAACTATATTATTGACTCTAGTGCAAGTGGGAGACTGAAGGGAATACGCCCGAGAGAAAATAATAAAGTGATTATTATCTTATTCCATGTTTATGATAAATGTTTATTTTGCATGCTATAATTGTATTAATTGGAAACATTAATACATGTGTGTTTAATAAACAAAATACAAAGTTCCTAGTAATGCCTCTCATATAAACTAGCTCATTGATTAACAAGATGATCAAGGTTTCCTGATCATGGACATTGGATGTCGTTAATAACAAGGTCACAACATTGGTGGAATGATGTGATGAACATTCATCCGAAGTATAGCATTACGATCAGAGTCATTATGTTTATATTGCTATAACATCATACGAAGTAATCTTAGTCCTTAGACCATGAGATCATGTTAATTGCTAACACCGGAAGAGTATCTTGATAACATCAAACATCACACCGTAACAGGGTGACTATAAAGGTGGGTTCAAGGCTATGAACGTGTTATGTTGAGGATCATGGATCAAGAGTGGGATTTTTCCATCCCGATGACGGATAGATATACTCTGGGCCCTCTCGGTGATATCACATTGAAATAGCTTGCAAGCAAGTGATGTGATCACTAGAATGTTATATCATGGGAACGAGAAAAGAGTGCATGTCGGTAACGATATCAAACTAGGTATTTGGATTCTGATGATCGAATCTCGGACATGTAATATATCACGAGACAAAGGGATTTAGTTACGCCGTTAAAGGTTCACACGATCACAAGATTCATCGTTGAATATGTGGGAGTCAGTACGGATCTCCAGGTTCCACTGCTGATTATTGATCGGAGAGGGGTCTCGACCATGTCTGCATTATTCATGAACCGTAGGGTGATACACTTAAGGGATACCAACACCATTTAGGAGCAAATATGTTTCAGATAAAGATTAAAAAAGCGTTGGAATCATTTTGATGGAAACCAGAATTGTTTCGGGTGAAATTGCTAAAACTAGTTCTGCATGTAATATTGAAATGTTGCAGGGAGTTTTTATGTGAATGTTTGTTAATTAAAGTAATTAACAAAATTCTGAATAAAATAAATAAAAGTGTTTTATTTAATGAGAGCTTGCATTAAATTTGGTGGAAATTTAATGCATGTGAGTGGACATGAGTGGAGGTGTGTGTTTATGTGAGTGGGAGCTCCACCCACATGAATGAGGGAGAAGTGGGGGCACCCACCATGGCCAGCGCCATGCCCCCTTGGGCTGCCCCCCTCCCGTATATAAGGAGCAGCTCCTCCTCCTCTCCTCTTGCACCACCTCCTCCTGAAGGTTCTCTTCACCCTCTAGTTATTCCCCATGGTCTCGGATTAGCGAGGTACATGTTTCCGGTGGCTTTATCTAGAAAGGAGTTGCTGCTTCCGCTGGAGCGAGGAGGCGGAGGTTGTTCAGTGGACCGAACGTGTGTGCGATCACAGATGTGCGGCTACTTTGCGGTGCTGGACTTGATGGTGCTAGACCTGATGGTGCTGGAACTGCTAGACCTGAAGGACTTCATCATGATCTTGAGATCGGCAAGTGTACGACTACATCATCCACGAGTTCCATCTTGTTAACAAAGCTTTGTTGTCTTCGAGGGTAAGTTCTCTATGGATGTATATCCACCTATTGCTTGTATCTAGTAGATAGATCTTGGCGTATAGTTCCCATCATACGAAATTTTTTGTTTTCTATGCTGCGAACCCCAACACATCATACTTTATGCTGATGATGATCACATATCCTAGAATTTTCATGCCGCCAAATTTGGCCATATTTTGAGAAAAAACAAAGAGGAAGTAGTATGAAGAGTATGGCTCGATTAGCTTCTCTCTCGAGAAGGAGGCAAACATGACTATTTTCCCTGCTTAATTTTAGGGTGTTGTGTGCTAAAACTATGGACCTCGATGTAATTTTACCCCTTTTTAGGTCCTTGCTATAAAATGTACTCCCACCGTCCGTGTAAAATTCGAAGATAAAAGCAAGTGGTAAAATTTAAACGTATTTAGGCTTAGTTGTTTGTTTTTCAAATATTGCCCAAGGTCATGGCCATATCTACATCATACTTTATATCTATGATTCATGATCCCATATCCAAGAATTTGCATGCCGCCAAATTGGGCCATATTTGGAAAACAAACAAAGAGGAAGTAGTATGAAGAGTATGGCTCGATCAGCTTTTCTTTCGAGAAGGAGCAAAACATGACTTTTCTCTGCTTAATTTTAGGGTTCTTCATGCTAAATTTATTGACCTCAATGTAATTTTGCCTTTTTGAGGTCCTTGATGTAAAATGTACCTCCACCATCCGTATGTGTAAAATTTGTACCTAAAAGCAAGTGGTAAAATTTAAACGTATTTAGGATTATTAGTTGTTGATGAGTATGAACATTCTTGGATTTCAAGACGAACGACAAGGTCATTGCCATATCTACATCATACTTTATATTGATGATTCATGATCCCATATCAAAGAATTTGCATGCTGCCAAATTGGGCCATATTTTGAAAAGAAACAAAGAGGAAGTAGTATGAAGAGTATGGCTCAACCAGCTGCTCTCTCGAGAAGGAGCCAAACCCGAGTATTTTCCCTGCTTAATTTTAGGGTGCTTCGTGCTAAATGTATGGACCTCGATGTAATTTTACCTTTTTTAGGTCCTTCTTGTAAAATCTACTCCCACCGTCTGTGTAAAATTCGAACATAAAAGAAAGTGGTAAAATTTAAACGTATTTATGCTTATTAGTTGCTAATGAATATGAACATTCTTGCATTTCAAGCCCAATGACCAGGGTCATGGACATATCTACATTATACTTTATGCTGATGATTCATGATCCCATATCGAAGAATTTGCATGCCACCAAATTTGGCCATATATTTCGAAAACAAACGAAGAGAAAGTAGTATGAAGAGTATGGCTCGATAAGCTTCTCTCTCGAGAAGGAGCCGCACCCGACTATTTCCATTGCTTAATTTTAGGGGGCTTCGTGCTAAATGAAAGGACCTTTATATAATTTTTTCCATTTTTAGGCCCTTGATGTAAATTGTACTCCCACCGTCCGTGATGGTCCCATATTTGGGCGTAAAATGGGTGTGAATCATGGCATGGTAACAATGTTGCCACTCGGAGTTCCCAACCATGAGGAAAGGAAAAAATCAATTTTCCAAGTGAGAGGAGTGTATTTTCTGTAAAGCAAGTAGGAAGAATATGTATTTCTGTAGAAAAGAAACAAAGAGAAAGTAGAGAAACTTTGGGTACAGAGGAAGAAGTTGAGAGAGCAGCGAAGAGGAGTAGAAGGCGATGCGATATGAGAGCAAAGATGTGATGGCTTCCTGACACAAGGTACAGGGTACAGTCACCTAGTAGTACTAGTAGTACGGAACTAGTACTAGTAAATTTTAGGACCTTTACTATATACTGTATGCACGCAAAACAAAATTTGTTTTCTCTCTCCTTTACTGCCCCATCACCATCCCCACACCCCGGCAAGGTGATCTCTCCCTCGTCCAAAACGTGGCACTGCGCACGTGTCAACACCTGGATTTTTAATCTCAGATGCCTGTTATGCCATACATCGCAATCACAGGATTACCATTTTTGCGAGACATAATAGATTGGATATCATAGTACATCATCCATTACAAACCATAATAGGGTCTTACACAAATAAAGGATCTCATGATCCAGTCTTAGTACAAACAAGTAGCGGAATAAATAGCGTAGCGGTGGGCTCCATCTTCGGGGTCACAGGCAATGCTGATGATGGGAGATGATACTAGTTGTCATAGCCATCCTGTTGTCCTCCTTCCGGATAGTCCTCCTCATAGTCTGGCCACAGGAATAGCCAGGGACAAAGCCATGAGTACTCTTTAAGTACTCGCAAACTATAACTAACAAGTAAGGTAGTTCTAGTAGGAATACTAAGTTCTAAGTTTAGTTGTAAAGTTAAGTTTGAAACCTAAGCTGAGTTCAGAAACAAGGAAAGATAAAATAAAGTTCTAAATCACCTAAGTGGGAACTTAGTTGTCATAGTCACAACTCTGTTGTGTTCAAGTCATGTCACAATTTATTTCATAAGTCATTTTGAAAACATCTGACAATGGAACAGTATGGCCACTCCAACTGTCCATAATCGCGGACACGGCTATTCAAATAGTTTGACACTCTCCAGAGGTGGTACACTTTCACCACAAAATTCGATACATCTGTCAGGGATAACTCTAAATCATCATACTTAGTATGCAGATAATCAAACATAACCTTTCCTTTACACACTCTAGTATAAGCACCTCTCCTATGAGCTTGGTCTCCCAGCCATGGCCATCTGCCATCCTGGGCACTGCATATATGGACAAAATTGAGAGGTAGCCTCAGCTCAAACCTCTCCCGTGAGGAAACTAATACTAATGCATATAAACTTCCGGCTAAGCCTTACCCAATTCAGGTATTGTGGTTGTACGGTAAAATTGGAATGGTATCGCATCCGGACCCAACCATCAGTTTTTATAAAGGGTTAAGGCTCATGCCTCAACATTTTCATCATCATAAACCATTAGTGTTTCTCAACACATGTCAAAACATCTCAATAGAATGACTCATCATTCCAAGGTTTTCATAAGCATTTTCACCAAGTATTCCCATCTAAAGTGATCAAGTTTTTAGTTTGGCTCTAATCACTAAGTTAAGAGTGTTCACTAAGGTGGGATTCTAATCTCAATATCGTGCCATAGGATAACATCTAATTCTAACTAGATAGACCAAGTTTTATACTCTTTATGATATCTATGAACAAAGTAAGGAACTTTGGTAAAGTAAAAGAAAGTAAAGCTTGTAAGAAAACTTGGGATGGGTATAAATCAAAAAGGTATAACCAAAGCATGCCTAAGGCATCTTACTTGGGTTATAATTGGATCTAGTGATTGCTTGCAAGTTTTAGCTTGCCAATAATAGCTTGCCTTGATTGGTGCAGTGGTTGAAATTCTCCTCGTCTTCTTCGGGGTAGAACTCCTCCTCTTCATAGACTTGGTCGGTACTATCGTCTATAAATACATACGGAAACACACAATCACCAAACAATACTTGACTAGTCTATTTAGCACACTAAGGCACATACTTGATGATCTAGTACCATCACAAACATCACAAGATTTGATGAACTAGTTTCATCTATTTTATTTGAGAAAAGTAATTTCTACTCATTGAAAATAATTAAGATTTAATATTCTCCATTTAAAATATGGGATCATGTGGACAAATGTCATCACCACATATTCTAATACATGGGAATGTGATTTAAATGTTGGATCACATATTATAAAGTTTAAGATTAATATTTAATGATTTAAAGTGACTAGAAATGCCTATATAGCATTATTTTGGTACTAGTCCAAAGTCACTGCATGCAAACCTAAATATTATTACATATTCAGATAGGTATTGTCAAATGTGGTTTTTGAGAGTTCGAATCAACTAAAAAGCTATTATGGTTGATTTTTGAAAAATGTTTAAATGTAGAAAAGTCTCTGTTTTGTTATTTTTTCTATAGATGATCTATAACTCTAATTGATTTAAATCCAACGGTCTTGGATAGAGATTTAAATTATCTTTCCAACAAAATTGGAATCATGTCATTTGGTTAAGTAAATATTTTTGAATTGATTTTTAAACAAGGGGACAGAATTAAGTTTAAGCCTAAAAAGAAAAATCTAAATTTGAATCTGTAGGCTAAGGCGGGAACACTAATGGGCCGGCCCAGTCACACTCCGTGGCGCAGAGAACAACTGATAGGGGGTCCCGCATGTCAGCGGTTCTTCAAACGCGAAGTGGTACGGGGCGATGTGGGCTGCACGATTAGAACTACGATAGAAGGTTGTGGCTCGTCGTCGACGACGGACAGGTCGCCGGCAAGACGGAACCCTAGCGGCTCGGTGGGGGTGCAGTGGGGGCATAACAGGGGCTCCAGCTAGTGTGGCGATGGGGACGATCAAACGAGGAGACGACAGCGGACTCAGGCGAGGTCATGGCAGCTCCTGGGGTGGACGAAATCGTCGGGCCCCTTCCTCCTCTGTTGTGGCGAACTCCGGCGCAATTCTGGCGAATGGCTGCTCGAGCAGCTTCGGCTAACGGTGGGGAAGGATCAGTGGTGAGAGGGGAGCTGAGTGCTATAAGGAAATGGTGCTGGGGAGGGATCCTTATATAGGCTCGATGAGGGGACCGTGAGGGCGACGGTGAGCTTGTCGGTGATGCTGGTACAGGGCGATAGAGGCGTGGGCGGTGTAGGCGGACGGTGGCTTGCCTTCTGGTGGTCAGCTACGGCTTGATGGAGATGCTAGGGGTGGTGGCATGTGGTCGGGAAAGGCTGGCGCTCTGAGCGGCAGAGGCGGTGCTCGACGCGGCGTGCGGTGGCTGCTAGTCGCGCGGCGGGAAAAGGGCGTGTGTAGGGAGGTGCTGGGGTTATGGTGGATCGGCGCGCGCGGGCTGAGGGCAAGGCGCGGCTTGTGCGGGCCTGTCAGGGACGGTGCTCTAGCGTGGGTTCTGCACGGTGCAGAGGCGGTGGGCGCGAGCTGTCCTTGGTGGGCTAGGGGCTGACAACGCTCGGGGAAGGGACCGTGGGCGGCGATAGGGTTTGGCGGAGCTAGGGGCATGCTAGATTGGCGCTACGCGGTCGCTGGCGCGTTGCCCACGTTTGGCCGGTGACGACCATATTTGGGCGGCGCGCCACTGTTGCTAGCGGTGAAGAGGGAGCTGGTCTGGGCTGGGGTAGATGCTAGGGGGACAGGGGATTAAGTGGGAGACCAAATTGGTCGATGATCACTGTGGAAACAGTGAAGCTAATCTAGTTCTGGTTCAGTGTCTGCCATGTGTTTGACAAAATGTACGCAAGAAGAAAAGTTTTGAATTTTGGATTCAAAAATTTTGAGTGTTCTCCACTTTAGCTTGAGATTCTATGCCTGTTTGGAAAGGTCAAGGGGAATTCATTTGAGTGGTTTTTGAAAAGGTGTGATCTATGTATATGACTTGAATTCCATTTTCAAATGCCATTTAAAATTAGTGTTTAAATGTTTTTGTAAGATTTCAAAGTGGGCCTTGGTAGATCATTACTTGTACTAGCAAGGGGTGCAAAGAGTTAGAATTGTTTCTATTAAGAATTGACTTCTAGGAACACCTAAAGTGACCTAGTGTATTAAAATGGCAAAAGTGACCATTTGCCTTTATTACTTCCAATTGATTTCTTTTTCTTTGGAGTTTGCTTGGGAATGATCTAGATGATATGGAAATCACTTTAGAATCATTTTACAACCATTAGAACAAACAAAAATGGCAATTCAAAACAATTCCATATTAATGCAACACACATATGCATGCTTAATTGTTTTAATAATAAAAAGTTTTTGTTAACCCTAAATTGGGTGCTTTGGATCTTGATATCTTGGATTAAAGTTTTGGGATGTTTCAGCACGTGTGTCGACCTGCCTGCCTTATCGTCGGCTCCGTGTTAGTATCAGGCGTGCTACATAGAAGGAACCATTTTGGGGCTTTGCGACAAAAGGGGCAGTACTCCTACTATTATTAGAGTCGGACTTCAAACTTTCGCAGTTTCGAAATTTTCACTTCCTTCCCAAACATCCAGAGGGAAGGTTGTTCAAAAGATTCAAAAGATAGTGGTGCACAAGGGATTGTTTATACTGTCTGCAATACGTCCCATTGCATTCGATGCACTTGATTATGACCTAACCAGCTTTACCACTACTCAGTAGTACTCCATTGCCGTTCCATTTCACACCCTGCGAAGAGGAAGCCAGCAAGCACACCCACAGCATCCTGGATCGAAAGTACAGTAGGAGTAGTACGAAGGGTATGGCTCGGCCGCTCGCTCGAGAAGGACCCACACCCGACTGTTTTTCATTGCTTCATTTTAGCGCCCTCTGTGCTAAATGGATGGACCTATATGCAATTTTCTATTTTTTGAGGTCTTCGATGTAAACTGTACTCCCACCGACCTTCTCAAATTTTAACTAAACGTAAGCGCGATATGTTGCTCTTAAAAATTTTCAAAAATCTTTTGAAGCTAAGCAGGAATTCGGTACATCGAAAAACCACCGAAAGTTCTGAAAAATTCATGTTCTTGCTATGCATCTGCATCCCGAAAAAGTTGACACGGTTTTCATAACATTTCAAAAAAATAATAAGAAGTATAATATTTTTTGTGGCATCATATTACGTGTATTCGAAAACACGTGTTATAAAAGTATAATACAAACATTATTAATTATTCTTTGGTTTCGATAATACTATATGTTGATGAAATTAGGTCAAACTTGAACTACAAGTAATAAATTTTTGGTTACTTTGAAAGTTTTATGAAAAATCTTTTGGAGGTACCCATCGAGTGGTTAATTAATATATCAGAAACCACAGAGAGTTTTGATGAGTGGTTTGACTTGTAGCTAAGATTTTGCATCATGAAAATTTTGAACACCATTTGAAAATGATCACATGAAATAAGGAGAGAGGGGAAATGATTTTTCTATTCTCCATGGGTAACCCACAAGCTTGAGGTGCACCTTATTAGGCTTAAAGATACAAACTCTATTTTCTCCACATTGTATATGGTGAACCTTAGAGGATGCCACATACTAGGCCTTAAGGTGTGCTTTTGTACACATTGTTGATGCCCTTATTAGGGAAAAGCAAGTAGTATATTAGTACTAGTACCTCTGTCCACGTGTTGTACATGCTGAGAGAATAAAACATAGGCAGGGTAAAAGAGGGCAACAGCGAAGAGGAGTTGAAGGCGGTTCGATGTTAGAGGAAAGTTATGATGGGTTCCTAACACGAGGTACTCCTGTGGCCACTCTAATAGTACTAAATTTGAGGACCTATGCGCGCAAAACAAATTGTGTGTTTTCTCTGTCCTTCGCTGCCTCTCACCATCCATCCTCACTCTCTCCTACCCTTTCCCCTCGCGCACCAGCCCGACTGATCTCTCCCTGGTCCACAGCGTGATGCTGCACATGTGTGCCTTGGTACGGTGGCTCTATGTCTCTAGCGTATTTGGCATTCATGTTGGTGTGGAGTAGGGACGAGGAGTACTTAGGAAGGAAACCACTTTGGTCCTAGGTGGCAAAACAATTCAAACTTTTCTGGTTTTCGAAATTTTCACTTGCTTCCCAAACATCGGGAGGGAAGGTTACTCAAAAGATCGGCCATTCGCAGTACTTCTTATCTTTTCTTATCTCTTACAATACTGTACCATACCACTATATAGTGTATGGATAACTTCGAACATTGACCGTTGGATCAAGATCGACAAATCCAAACAGTGTCGTCGGTGTGATTTTCCAACTATATCAGGAAAGAACATTCAATTATTCTCAATTTTTCGAGTGGATGACGAGCGAGGTTGTTCTTTTCCGTTTAGGAATGTCCGAAGAATATTGGATCTCAATGCCAGAAGCCAAATTTACCAACATGTTGTACCAACGATTCCCATGTTTTATTTATGAGTTTTCAAACTTCCTAGCTAACTCTGCCTATTTGACCGAATGACTTTCTGTTGATTTATTGAAATTAGGTCAAATTTGAAACTACAAGTAAACTGTAGGTTGCTTTGAAAGTTTTACGAAAAATCTTTTGGAGGTACCCATCAAGGGGTCACAATTAATATATCAGAAAACACCAAGAGTTTTGATGATAGGTTCAACTTCTTGCTAAGATTTTGCATCTTGATAATTTAACGAAATTAGGTCAAACTTGAGCTACAAGTAAGCGTGATAGATTTATCTTGAATTGAATGTATTTTTGGAGGTAGATGGGTGCATCTTGTTGTAGTAAACAATGTCGTCAGTGTGAGTTTCCAACTATCAGGAAATAAAATTCTCGGTTTTCCGAGTGATGACGAGATGGTTCTGATCTTTTCCATAAAGAAAGCCCAGAGAATATGGATCTCGATGCCATAAGCCAAGGTTCTAGACATGTTAAGTGGCCCAACGTATTTTACTTACGATTCCCATATGATTTTTGAGTTTTCAAACTCCCTAGCTAATTAACTTTGCCCACTTGAATAACTACATGCCAATTTATCGAAATTAGGTCAAACTTGAACTATAACTAAATTATAGGTTGCTCTGAAAGTTTTATGAAAAATCTTTTGGAGGTACCGTACCGATCGAGGGGCTTCACAATCAATATATGAGAAACAACCGAGAGTTTTGACAACATGTTTGACTTCTTGCTAAGATTTTGCATCGCATGACAGTATTTAACAAAATTGGGTCAAACTTTAGCTACAAGTAAGCGCGATAGATTGTTGTTGAAATATATGACTTTTCAGAGAGGTAGATGGGTGCATTTTCTTGTAGTAAACAGTGTCGTCAGTGTGATTTTCCAACTATATCAGGAAAGAACATTCAATTATTCTCAGTTTTCTAAGTGATGACGAGCGAGGTTGTTCTTTTCCGTAAAGAAATGTCCGAAGAATATTGGATCCGAATGCCAGAAGCCAAGTTTACCAACATGTTGTACCAACGATTCCCCTATTTTATTTATGAGTTTTCAAACTTCTTGCTAACTCTGCCCATTTGATCGAATGACTTTCTGTCGATTTATCGAATTTAGGTCAAATTTGAAACTACAAGTAAATTGGAGGTTGCTTTGAAAGTTTTATGAAAAATCTTTTCGAGGTACCCATCGAGGGGTCACAATTAATATATCAGAAAACACCGAGAGTTTTTACGGTAGGTTCAACTTCTTGCTAAGATTTTGCATCTTGACAATTTAATGAAATTAGGTCAAACTTGAGCTACAAGTAAACGATACATTTCTCTTGAATTAAATGTATTTTCAGAGGTAGATCGTTGCATATTTTGTAGTAAGCAATACCGTCAGCGTGAGTTTCCAACTATTAGGAAAGAACATTCAATTCTACATTTTCCGAGTGAAGACGAGCGAGGTTAGTTGTTCTTTTCTATAAAGAGAAGTCCAAAGAATATTGGATGTGGATACCACAAGCCAAGTTGATAGACATATATAGTGGATCAACAACATGTTGTACTTGCGATTCCCATGTTTTATGAGTTTTCAAGCTTCCTAGCTAACCCCGCCCATTTGAATGACTTGATGTAGATATCTCGGAATTAGGTCAAATTTGAAACTATAAGTAAATTGTAGGTTTCGCTTTGATATTTTTACGAAAAAGCTTTTGGAGGTACCCATCGAGGAGTCAAAACTAATATATCAGAAACCAGCAAGACTTTCGATGATAGGTTCAACTTCTTGCTAAGACTTTGCATCTTGACAATTTAACGAAATTAGGTCAAACTTGAGCTAGTGCTGGCTCGTGGTTGATATCGAGCTCGTTGGGGAACCCCAAGAGGAAGGTATGATGAGCACAGCAGTAAGTTTCCCTTAGTTATGAAACCAAGGTTATCGAACTAGTAGGATCAAGGAAATACCTCCAAGGTGTTGTTTCCAACTTGAAATCCTGCATAACACAAACATGGAACTTTGCCCCCAGCTTACAGTGAGGTTGTCAATCTCACCGGTTTTGCTGAAAACAAAGGATTAAACATCTTGTGTGGAAGAAATTAATAGCTTGCAGAAAGTAAACAAAAAATAGTAAACAGTTGTAGATTGATGGTAAAAGAAAGGATCAGGGTCCATAGTTCACTAGTGGTGATTCTCCTTAAGATAGATGACATGTTGGGTGAACAAATTACAACGGGGCAATTGACAAACATCGAGAAAGCATACATGCATATACTAATCATCTTGACTCCTATGAGATTTGATTGGGCATTACAACACTATACATAGATTGTAATCCAACTGCATCTATGACTAATAATCCACCTTCAGGTTATCAATCCGAACCCCCTCCAGTATTAAGTTGCAAGCAACAGATAATTGCATTATGCATTGCGTGTAAAGTAAACAATATGATTGTTCTATGAACAAAGGATTGTTGTTTTCTCCCTAGTAGCAAGAGCACATCTAGTAACTTAGAGATTTTTGTCACTTCCCCAGATTACTAGAGGCATGAACCCACTATCGAGCATAAATACTCCCTCTTGGAGTTGCTAGCATCTACTCGGCCAAGTATCTACTAACAACGGAGAGCATGCAAGATCACAAATAACAAAGACATGATAGAATCAATAATCAATCTGAAATAGTATCTCGATTTCCATCGGATCCCCGCAAACACAACATGTATGATTACAAATATATGATCTTGATCATGAACGGAGCTCACAAGATCAAAACATGGTAGCACAAAGGAGAAGAACCAACCATCTAGCTACTACATGGACCCGTAGTCCAAGGATGAACTACTCACGCATCACACAGGAGGCTTGTATGAGGATGAAGAAGGCCTCCAGGGTGAATTCTCCCCTCTGGCAGGGTGCCGCGAAGAGCTTTAGATCCCTCCCGATCTAGGGATGGAGATGAGAGTGGCTACAAACTCTTTCGTGGATTTTTTTGATCGGGTACTTATGGTTTCTGTATCGGAGGCATCTTATAGGAGAAAGGGGAGGCTGAGGGGGTGCCCTAGGCGGCCACACCACCCCTTGTGCAGGCCAGGCCTGGCCACGCGGCTAGGTGGTGTGGGCGGGCCCTGGCCCCTCTCTGTCTCGTATTCTAGCTCGGTGTCCCCCTCAGTGAAATATTGACTTCGGCTTTTGTCCCGTCCAATTCTGAGAATATTCATTTTCTAACTTTCATGGAACCAAAAATAGCAGAAAACGGGCAGCTGGCACTGTGGCATCTTGTTAATAGGTTAGTCCAAGAAAGTGTATAAAAATACTCCAAAGTGTGGGCAAAACATAAGAAAGTAGATATAAACCAAGCATGGAACATCCAAAATTATAGATACGTTTGCAACGTATCAACATCGCCAAGCTTAACTCCTGCTCGTCCTCGAGTAGGTAAGTGATAAAAAGAAAGAATAATTTTTCAGGTGACATGCACAATCATAAACTTGATCAAAGTATTTGTAAACATTGATAGTTGGGATCATAATACTTCAACATAGCATTAAAGATAAAGTTCTAACAATAAGACATAGCAACTATGTTGTAACATGAAAAGGCACAAACAAAAGATTCATGAATAACAATGCTTTGCAAGACGTTTGTTTTTTTCACATAAAGAAAACATAGCATAGTGGCATTCAGCTTGTCCCTCATAGAGTAGCAAACATAAATGCATAGGACACCTTCAAAGTTCATAAGGGTGACTAGATACAAATAGTTTAAGAACAAGAAATATCAAAGTTATGCATCAATCAACAAGTCTTGGGACAATGCACATTAAACTAAGAATGTCCACTATGCTCTCTCAATAGGTGCACAAAGATAGAAGGTGGAGACTCAACATAAAAGTAAAAGAAAGGCCTTCATAGAAGGAAGCAGGGATTCAAGTATCATAAAGAGCTTCCAAAAATTATGGTACTTATTAGCTTCTAGCTCTCATTGCCCCTATCATAAGCATCTTTAGGTGATTAAGGTTAAACTGACACAACTAAGAGGATATGCTTGACAAGTTATAAACCGAAATCTCATGCCCCTTACTTACGAGTACCGATCCTCATGCTACTCAACTTTAGTCACGAGTAAGCTCTTGTCATTGTAAGTACATGTGTATCATAAAGAACAGCCAACAGGGTACCCCTTGCACATGATACAGGAGCTATCCCATAATCAAAATGACAAGGCAAGCAGACAATGAGCATCTCAGCGATCTTTTTATTTGCTATTTGCATAGGTTTTTATTGAGGATGCTTCAAAGAGTGCTCATTATGGTGATGCTGCAAGTTTCCACCATCATTAGGCCTGGCTTAGGCTAGCGGCCCAGGCATTTCTCTAACACACATACAAACTCCATGATCTTACAAGTTACCGTTTTATTTCACACCGCCAGGATCCATAAGCAAAAGAATCATGATATCAACGGAATAATAAGTGTAATTTTGAAAGCGTTCCCCATGATACATGGTTCTGCTAACTTCAACTTATAAAGTGCAAGCATATGCGCAACAAAGATGGACACAATGGCTCAAAATTATTAAGTGCAAGAAAGTAAAGTGTGCCATCAAGTTCATGAGAGCTTTAATCACTAGTTTTCACATAACAAGTTTAATTCGGAAAGTAGATAAAAACATGAATATACTTGGAATAGCAAATGCTAATAGGTAGGTATGGTGGACTATTTTGGAGTAACTTGGTTTTATATGGAGTTCTATGCATGAGTGGAACTCATACTTGGTTATGGAGGCAAGCAAAAGACTGGGAGCGACCAACTAAGAGAGCAATAATGGCCATAATCATGCAAAGCGACAAAACATCATTAATTAAAGCATAAAGTGATATTACAAGTAGAAAACTAAAGGATCATAAAGGCTATGGTGACTTGGGATAGTCATAACCTGGTGTGAGCATGTGCCAAGTCAACCCAAATAAAGCATCAAAGGATAATACCACAATACTATGCTTTAATATGCTAAAACAACGCATGATTCTTCCAAGGCACATTAAGCAATCTCAATTGTTTATAACATGTCATGCTACATCACAAAACACTAAGCATAAATCCAAAACAATATCAAGCATGACATGACAAAGCATAGGCCACAGTCAAAAACAAGCTCCTTTTACTGCTTAAGCATGAACTTTTCCTACTCTTTTCCAAACCAAACCAAACTATTTGAAAACTAATGTATGAAAGTGGGGGTCCAACCAATTTATTCAAGCAAACTAAGCAAACCAAGCAAACAAAAACAAAAACAAAGACGCTCCAAGAACAACACAACTGTGCATGAAAGAATAAAAATGAAGTGTTTGGAAGAAACCTCAGATTTTTATTGATGAAGAAGGGGATGCCTTGGGCATCCCCAAGCTTTGACACTTGTACTTCTTGGATATTTCTTGGGGTGACACGCATGGCATCCCCAATCTTGAGCTTTAGTCCATTCTTCATCTCATTACATCATTCTCTTCATACACCTGAAATTTTTCCTTCATACAAAACTTCACACAATCTTTATTAGCAACATTAGTGCACTCAACATAATAAGTCTTTGGGTTCAGTTCCAACACCAATAAAACTTCCATTAAAACACAAGATACTGTAGCACTTCCCTCAAAAAGCTCAATTCCCCAAAAAGAACTCAAAAAAGGAATCAACAAGAAGCAAATGCAAATAATGGCAGAAATCTGTCAAAACAGACCAGCAGGTAAAAAACATTTTTTTCTAAGATCTTCTGTTGCTCAAATAGAAAAGTGTTTAACTAACGAAAGTTATATAACAATTGGGGGCATAATCACAAATATTCACGCCTCAAAATGACGTACAGAGATTTTACACGAATTTTTATAGTGAAGCACCAAAATCTGTTTCGGGACAGCAACTTTCCCAATCATTACTTCTCTCTCATTAGAGGTTACTCTTGGCACAAAAAGCAAATAAAAAGGATAAGGAGCGGTTATTACAGAGGTAATAACTTCCAAGACTCATCTAAAACTTTTGGGTTATCTCCCAATAAGTACTTTTCTTTAACGCCTTTAAGTTAGGCATAAGAAGCAAGAAAAAGAATCAAGTGTTCTCAAATGAAGAAGCATTAAGAGCAAAAAGAATTTCATAGGAGAGGCAAAAGGAATCTTCTCTCTCTTCTTAGGGAAGTGTTCTATACCTTTCTTGAGTGGGAGTTGATATTTAATGGTTCCTTCTTTCATATCAATAATGGCACCAATAGTTCTAAGAAAATGTCTTCCCAAAGTAATAGGACAAGAAGCATTGCATTCAACATCCAAAACATAGAAATCAACGGGTACATACGAATTGTTAACCATAATAAGAACATCATTAATACTCCCCATGAGTTTCTGTTTAGCATTATCATCAAGTGGGACATTTAAATAACAATCTTCCAATGGTGGCAAATCAAGCATATCATAAATCCTTCTAGGCATAATAGAAACACTACTATCAAGATCACATAAAGCTTTGAAATCAAAATCATTCACTTTCATATTAATGATGGGTTCCCAACCATCTTCTAGTTTCATAGGAATAGAAGCTTTATGTTTCATCTTTTCTTTTTTAATTTTTATGAGAGCATCAATGATGTGTTTTGTAAAGGCCATATTCATATCACTAGCATTAGGCCTTTTAGCAAGCTTTTGTAGGAACTTAATTACTTCAGAGATATTGCAACCATAAAGATCAAAATCATAATTATCATCTAAAGTAGTGGAGCTATTGTTTCCCATATTCCGAAGAATTTCAGTATTTTTATTAGAAAAGGTTCCATTGGGTTCACTAGCTTCAACATTAGTGGTAGTGATAGTAGAAACACTAATATTTCTAGCAATTTCATCTTCTCTTTCCCACTTAGCATGCAATTCAGCTAATAGTCTAACATTTTCTTCAATTCTAACTTGTATGGCATTAGTAGCAGCAAAGGGATTTTTAATAGTTTCAGGTTTAGCAACCATTTTATTAAAAGAAGATTGTGCTTCAGCCAATAATGCTATATTTCTCTCAGCATGAGAGAGTTTTTCCTCAATAGTTTTATTGAAAGCAGTCTGTTTACTAATAAAATCTTTAAGCATAACTTCAAGTTCAGAGGGTGCACTTCTATTATTGTTGTAGGAATTTCCATAAGCATTACCATTATTGGGAGGATATGGCCTATAATTATTATTACCAAAGTTATTCCTGTAAGCATTTTTGCTAAAATTATTATTTCTTATAAAGTTCACATCAACTTGCTCTTCTTGAGCAACCAAAGAAGCTAAGGGAACATGATTTGGATCAATATGAGCTTTCCCATTAACAAGCATAGACATAATAACATCAATTTTATCACTCGAGGAAGAGGTCTCTTCAACAGAATTTACCTTCTTACCTTGTGGAGCTCTCTCAGTGTGCCATTCAGAATAGTTAACCATCATATTATCCAAAAGCTTTGTTGCAGCACCCAAAGTAATGGTCATAAAGGTACCTCCAGCAGCAGAATCCAGTAGATTTCTTGAAGAATAGTTCAATCCTGCATAAAAGGTTTGGATAATCATCCAAGCAGTCAGTCCATGAGTGGGACAATTATTTACCAAAGATTTCATTCTTTCCCAAGCTTGAGAAACATGTTCATTATCAGATTGTTTAAGCTTCATTATTTCACTTCTCATAGATATAATCTTAGCGGGACGATAGTATTTTCCAATGAAAGCATCTTTGCATTTAGTCCAAGAATCAATACTATTCCTAGTTAGGGATTGCAACCATTCTTTAGCTTTTCCTCTCAAAGAGAAAGAAAACAATTTAAGGTTAATAATATCCCCATCTACATCCCTATGCTTTTGCATGTCACAAAGTTCAACAAAGTTATTTAGATGAGCAGCAGCATCTTCAGTACCAATTCCAGAAAATTGTTCTCTCATAACAAGATTAAGCAAAGCAGGTTTAATTTCAAACAAAGTAGCTTCGGGAACAGGTGCAGCAATAGGTGTGCACATGAAATCATTGTTGTTGGTGCTAGTGAAGTCACACAACTTAGTTTTTACAAGAGTAGTCATTTTTTTGTGTTTTTAATAAAGAACAACTAATTTTTTGTGTGTTTTTGATAAAGAAACAAGCAAACAAAGCGGAAATAAACTAAGCAAAACAAAAACAACAAAGTAAAGAGATTGGTTATGAGGGAATCCCCTTGTGAAGATGTCCTTGACTCCCCGGTAACGGCGCCATAAAAATACTTGCTGGCTCGTGGTTGATATCAAGCTCGTTGGGGAACCCCAAGAGGAAGGTATGATGAGCACATCAGTAAGTTTCCCTCAGTTATGAAACCAAGGTTATCGAACCAGTAGGAGCAAGGAAACACCTCCAAGCTGTTGTTTCCAACTTGGAATCCTTCACAACACAACCACAGAACATTTCCCCCAACTTACAGTGAGGTTGTCAATCTCACCGGTTTTGCTGAAAACAAAGGATTAAACGTATTGTGTGGAAGAAAGTAATAGCTTGCAGAAAGTAAACAGAAAATAGTAAATAGTTGTAGATTGATGGTAAAATAAAGGACCGGAGTCCATAGTTCACTAGTGGTGATTCTCCTTAAGATAGATGACATATTGGGTGAACAAATTACAACGGGGAAATTGACAAACATCGAGAAATCATACATGCATATACTAATCATCTTGACTCCTATGATATTTGATTGGGCATTACAACATTATACGTAGACTGTAATCCAACAGCATCTACGACTAATAATCCACCTTTAGGTTATCAATCCGAACCCCCTCCAGTATTAATTTGCATGCAACAGATAATTGCATTATGCATTGCGTGTAAAGTAAACAAGACGATTGTTCTATGAACAAAGGATTGTTGTTTTCTCCCTAGTAGCAACAACACATCCAGTAACTTAGAGATTTCTATCACTTCCCTAGATTACTAGAGGCATGAACCACTATCGAGCATAAATACTCCCTCTTGGAGTTGCTAGCATCTACTCGGCCAAGATATCTACTAACAACGGAGAGCATGCAAGATCACAAATAACAAAGACATGATATAATCAATAATCAATCTGAAATAGTATCTCAATATCCATCGGATCCCCGCAAACACAACATGTATGATTACAAATAGATGATCTTGATCATGAACGGAGCTCACAAGATCTAAACATGGTAGCACAAAGGAGAAGAACCAACCATCTAGCTACTACATGGACCCGTAGTCCAAGGATGAACTACTCACGCATCACACCGGAGGCTTGCATGGTGATGAAGAAGGCCTCTAGGGTGAATTCTCCCCTCCGGCAGGGTGCCGGGAAGAGCTTCAGATCCCTCCCAATCTAAGGATGGAGATGACGGCGGCTACAAACTCTTTCATGGATTTTTTTTGATCGGGTACTTAGGGTTTTTGTATCGGTGGCATCTTATAGGTGAAAGGGGAGGCTGAGGGGGTGCCCTAGGAGTCCACACCTCCCCCTGGCGCGGGTCAGGCCTAGCCGCGCGGCCAGGTGGTGTTGGCGGCCTCTAGCCCCTCTCCGTCTCGTATTCTGGCTCCGTGTCCCCCTCGGTGAAATATTGACTTCGGCATTTGTCCCGTCCAATTCAGAGAATATTCATTTTCTGACTTTCCTGGAACCAAAAACAGCAGAAAATAGGCAGCTGGCACTGTGGCATCTTGTTAATAGGTTAGTCCAAGAAAGTGTATAAAAATACTCCAAAGTGTGGGCAAAACATAAGAAAGTAGGTATAAACCAAGCATGGTACATCAAAAATTATAGATACGTTTGCAACGTATCAGCTAGCTACAAGTAAACACCATAGATTGCTCTTAAATTAAATGTATTTTTAGAGGTATATCATCAGTTCATCTTCTTGTAGTAAACAGTGTTGTTGGTGTGAGTTTCCAACTATCAAGAAAGAACATTTAATTCTACATTTTCCGAGTGAAGAATATGAGCGAGGTTATTCTTTTTCCTAAAGAAAAGTACGACGAATATTGGATCTGAATGCCACAAGCCAAGTTTACATACATATATATTGGACCAACATGTGGTACCAACGATTCCCATGTTTTATGTGTTTTCAAACTTCCCAGCTAACTCTGCCCATTAGAATGACTTTATGTCGATTTATCAAAATTAGGTCAAATTTGAAACTACAAGTACTAGTAAATTGCACGTGTCCTGCACGTGAGACTCAGATAATAGACATCTGGCATATCATCATTATATAAAATTATAATAGGTAAAGCAGGAAAACTATAAAAGGTAAAATTTGAACTACTACAAGTAAACTGTGTAGGTTGCTTTGAAAGTTTTACAAAAAAGCTCTTAGAGGTACCCATCGGAGGGGGCGCGGGGGGGTCAATTAATATACTATCAGAAACCAAAGAGATTTCTGACGACAGGTTCATCTTCTTGCTAAGATTTTGCGTCTTGATAGTTTAATGAAATTAGGTCAAACTTGAGCTAAAACTAAGTGCGATAGATTGCTCTTGAATTTAATGAAATTAGGTCAAACTTGAACTAAAAGTAATAAATTGTAGGTTGCTTTGAAAGTTTTATGAAAAAAGCTTTTGGAGTTACCCATCGAGCGGTTAATTAATATATCAAAAACCAGAGAGAGTTTTGACGAGTGGTTCGACTTCTAGCTATGATTTTGCATCATGAAAATTTTGAACACCTTTTGAAAATTATCACATGAAATAGGGAGAGAGGGGAAATGATTTTTCTATTCTCTATGGGCAACCCGAAAGCTTGAGGTGCACCTTATTAGGCTTAAAGATACAAACTCTATTTTCTTCATAATGTATATAGTGAACCTTAGCGGATGCCACATACTAGGCCTTAAGGTGTGCTTTTGTACACATTGTTGATGCCCTTATTAGGGAAAAATCAAGTAGTATATTAGTACTAATATACTAGTATAGTATTAGTACTCATTTATTTGCTTAGACATATGCTCACCTCTATCCATGCATTGTACATGCTGAGAGAATAAAACGTAGGCAGGGTAAAAGAGGGCAACAACGAAGAGGAGTTGAAGGAGGTTCGATGTTAGAGGAAAGTTATGATGGGTTCCTGACACGAGGTACTCCTGCGGCCACTCTACTAGTAGTAAATTCCAGGACCTATGCACATAAAACAAATTGTGTGTTTTCTCTCTCCTTTGATGCCTCTCACCATCCATCCTCCCTCTCTCCTACCCTTTCCCCTCGTGCCCCGGCCTGGATGATCTCTCCCTAGTCCACAATGTGGTGCTGTGCACATGTGCCTTGGTATGGTAGCTCTGTGTCTCTGGCATCTTCGGCATCCGCGTTGGTGTGGAGTAGGGATGAGGAGTACATAGGAAGGAAACCAGTTTGGTGCTTGGCGGCAAAAAAATCAAACTTTTCCGGTTTTCAAAATTTTCACTTGCTTCCCAAACATCGGGAGGGAAGGTTACTCAAAAGATCGGCCATTCGCAGTACTTCTTATCTTATCTTTATCTTTTGTTATCTCTTACAATACCATATCATACCACTTTATAGTGTACGGATAACTTCAAACATTGACCGTTGGATCAAGACCAGCAAATCCAAACAGTGTCGTCAGTGTGATTTTCCAACTATATCAGGAAAGAACATTCAATTATTCTCAATTTTCCGAGTGGATGACGAGCGAGGTTGCTCTTTTCTGTTTAGGAATGTCCGAAGAATATTGGATCTGAATGCCAGAAGCCAAGTTTACCAACATGTTGTACCAACGATTCCCATGTTTTATTTATGAGTTTTCAAACTTCCTAGCTAACTCTGCCTATTTGACCGAATGATTTTATGTCGATTTATCGAAACTAGGTCAAATTTGAAACTACAAGTAAATTGTAGGTTGCTTTGAAAGTTTTACGAAAAATCTTTTGGAGGTACCCATCGAGGGGTCACAATTAATATATCATATAACACCAGAGTTTTGATGATAGGTTCAACTTCCTGCTAAGATTTTGCATCTTGACAATTTAACGAAATTAGGTCAAACTTGAGCTACAAGTAAGCGTGATAGATTGCTCTTGAATTAAATGTATTTTCGGAGGAAGATGGGTGCATCTTCTTGTAGTAAACAATGTCATCAGTGAGAGTTTCCAACTATCAGGAAATAAAATTCTTAGTTTTCCGAGTGATGACATGGCGTTCTATTAAATGAGGAAAGAGATGGATGTAGTAACTAGCTAAGTTACCATAACATCACACTTTTCAGGTGAAAATGAGTCTACAAGATAATTAATATAGTCTTCTATGACACTACCTATTAGTTACTATGCACTATGAAGGTGGTAACTTAGACTAGTGTTAGGTGCATGACACTAGTTGAAGTTACTCCCAACTATGACGAGCCTTAGCATCTACACAAGTAAGGGCAATTTATTGCTATTGAATTAAATGTATTTTTAGAGGCAGATCGGTGCATCTTCATGTAGTAAACAATATCGTCGGTGTTAGTTTCCAACTATCACGAAACAACATTTAATTCTCAATTTTTCGAGTGATGACAAGATTGTTCTTTTACGTAAATAAACACCAAAGAATATGGATCTGAATACCACAAGACAAGTTTTTAGACATAAATGTATGGACGTCGATGTAATTTTACCTTTTTTAGGTCCTTGATGTAAAATATACTCGCACCGTCCGTGTAAAATTCAAACCTAAAAGCAAGTGATAACATTTAAACATATTTAAGATTATTAGTTGTCGATGAGTATGAACGTTCTTGGATTTCAAGCCAAACGACCAAGGTCATGGCCATATCTACATCATACTTTATGCTGATGATGATCACATGCCCATGAATTTTCATGCCGCCAACTCTGGCCATATATTTTGAAAACAAACAAAGAGAAATTAGTATGAATAGTATGGCTCGATGAGCTTCTCTCTCGAGAAGGAGCCAAACATGACTATTTGCCCTGCTTAATTTTAGGGTGCTTCATGCTGAATGTATGGACCTCGATGTAATTTTACCCCTTTTTATGTCCTTGTTGTAAAATGTACTCCCACTGTTCGTGTAAATTCGAACACAAAAGCAAGTGGTAAAATTTAAACATATTTAAGATTATTAGTTGTCAATGAGTATGAATATTTTTGCATTTCAAGCCGAACGACCAGGGTCATGGACATATGTACATCATACTTTATGTTGATGATTCATGATCCCATATCGAAAAATTTGCATGATGCAAAATTTGGCCATATATATTGAAAACAAACAAAGTGGAAGTAGTAAAAATAGTATGGCTTGGTCAGGTTCTTTCTCGAGAAGGAGCCGAACCCAACTATTTTCCTTTGCTTAATTTTAAGGCGTTCTTCGTGCTAAATTTTTGTACCTCGATGTAATTTTCCCCTTTTAGGTCCTTGATGAAAACAAGCAAAGAGGAAGAAGTACTATGAAGAGTACGGCTCGATTAGCTCCTCTCTCGAGAAGGAACTAAACCAGACTATTTTATTTACTTAATTTTAGGGTACTTCATGCTAAATGTATGGACCTTGATGTAATTTCCCCCTTTTTAGGTCCTTGATGTAAAATGTACTCCTACCGTCCGTGTAAAATTCAAACCTACAAGTTAGTGGTAAAAGTTAAACGAATTTAAGATTCATTGTGAATGATTATGAACAATCTTGGATTTCAAGCCGAACAGCCAAGGTCATGGCCATATCTACATCATACTTTACATCGATGATTCACGATCCCATATCCAAGAATTTCATGCCACCAAATTGGGACATATTTTGAAAACAAACGAAGAGGGAAGTAGTACGAAGAGTATGGCTCGACCAGCTCCTGTCTCGAGAAGGAGCCAAACCCGATTGTTTTCCCTTCTTAATTTTAGGGTACTCCGTGGTAATTAAATGTATAGACCTCGATGTAATTTTACCTTTTTTAGGCCCTTGCTGTAAAATATACTCCCAGCATCCGTGTAAAATTTAAATATAAAAGCAAGTGGTAAAATTTAAACGTAATTAAGCTTATTAGTTGTCAATGAATTTGAAAATTCTTGCATTTCAAGCCGAAAGACCAGGGTCATACATATCTACATCATACTTTATATGCTGATGATTCATGATCCCATAGCAAAGAATTTGCATGCCACCAAATTTGGCCATATTTTGAAAACAAACGAAGAGGAAGTAGTATGAAGAGTATGGCTCGGATAGCTTCTCTCTCTAGAAGGGCAAAACATGAGGGTTTTCCCTGCTTAATTTTAGCGTGCTTCATGCTAAATGTATAGACCTCGGTGTAATTTTACCTTTTTTAGATCCTTGATTCAAAATATACTCCGACCGTCCGTGTAAAATTCGAACCTAAAAGTAAGTTGTAAAATTTAAACATATTTAAGATTATTATTTGTCGATGAGTATGAACATTCTTGGATCTCAAGACGAACGACCAAGGTCATGGCCATATCTACATCATACTTTATGCCGATGATTCGTGATCTCATATCCAAGAATTTGCATGCCCCCAAATTTGGCCATATTTTGGAAACAAAAAAGAGGAAGTAGTATGAAGTGTATGGCTCGATCAGCTTCTCTCACGAGAAGGAGCAAAACATGACTATTTTCCCTGCTTAATTTTAGGGTGCTTCGTGCTAAATGTATGGACCTCGATGTAATTTTACCTTTTTAGGTCCTTGGTGTAAAATGTACTCCCACCGTTAGTACGTGTAAAATTTGAATCTAAAAGCAAGTGGTAAAATTTAAACGTATTTAAGATTATCAGTTGTCGATGAGTATGAACATTCTTGGATTTCAAGACGAACGACGAAGGTCATTGACATATCTACATCATACTTTATGGTGATGGTTCCTGATCCCATATCCAAGAATTTGGATCCAGCCAAATTTGTCCATATTTTGAAAACAAATAAAGAGGAAGTAGCATGAAGAGTATCGCTCGATCAGCTTTTCTCTTGAGAAGGAGCAAAACATGACTATTTTCCCTGCTTAATTTTAGGGTGCTTCATGCTAAATTTATGGACCTCGATGTAATTTTACCTTTTTAGGTCCTTGATGTAAAATATACTCCCACCATCCGTACATGTAAAATTCAAACCTAAAAGCTACTATAAAAAATTTAATGTATTTAGGATTATTAGTTTTTGATAAGTATGAACATTCTTGGATTTCAAGATGAACGACCAAGGTCATGGTCATATCTACATCATACTTGATGCTAATGATTCATGATCCCATATCCAAGAATTTGCAAGCCGGCAAATTTTGCCATATATTGAAAACAAACAAATAGGAAGTAGTATGAAGAGTATGGTTCGATTAGATTTTCTCTCGAGAAGGAGCAAAATATGACTGTTTTCCCAGTTTAATTTTAGGGTGCTTCGTGCTAAATGTATGGACCTCGATAAAATTTTACCTTTTTAGGTCCTTGATTTAAAATGTAATCCCTCCGTCCTTACGTGTAAAATTCGAACCTAAAAGCAAGTGGTAAAACTTAAACATATTTAATTTTATTAGTTGTCGATGAGTATGACCATTCTTGGATTTCAAGCCGAACGACCAAGGTCATGGCCATATCTACATCATACTTTATGCTGATGATGATCCCATGTCCAGGAATTTTCATGTCGCCAAATTTGGCCATATATTTTGAAAACGAATGAAGAGAAAGTAGTATGAAGAGTATGGCTCTGCTCTCTCGAGAAGGAGCCAGACCCGACTATTTCCCTTGCTTAATTTTAGGGTGTTTCGTGCTAAATGTAAGGACATCTATGTAACTTTCTCCATTTTTAGGTCCTTGATGTAAATTGTACTTAAACCATTCGTGATTTTCCCATATTTGGGATTAAATGGGTGAATCATATCATGGTAACAATGTTGCCACTCGGAGTTTCCAACCATTAGATAAATCTAGCATGAAAACATGACTATATACATTCTAATCTAGATAAATCTGAGAACATTATATGGATCGGAGGGAGTAGTATATATGCATTCAAAACAAATTGTGTTTGCTCTATCCTTCAGTGCGGCATCACCATCCCCACATGCAAAGAAAATTTTGGACATTTTGAACTTTTTTTCTTTGGCACGGTGTGATTTGCTATCCCTAGCTACCTACCAGGAAAAACTTTGTGCCTCAAACTAGGGGCCAGCATTGCGGACTAGAGCGTTTAAGAAATATATCTAATTTTCTTTTATTATTCCTTTTTTACATAAGCGTCTATGTTAATGTCCCGCGTTAGTTTTGCCCTAATATAATATACCGTGTCGGAGTAGTCGATCCGACAACTGGAGGAGAACCGCCCCGCGCCCCTCATCGTCTTCCTTTGCCGCTTCGGCCGCTTGTGTACCATCATAGCCCCTCTCCACCCTTGCAGAAAGGTAGAAACCACCAACCCATCCCGACTAATCTTCTGCAGTACTCTTCCTCGGAATGACATCTAGAGTGATGAAGTGTAAGATATCTGAGCGCTATAGCCAGGCAATTGGATTTGGCAACCTCCACTACGGACCGCTAAGCAACATCACCGGTCGCGTCGATCTTCTAAGCATTGCTCGCCTGGCTCGCGGCATGGTTGGCATGCATCGAGGGATTGCGGAAGATCCTGGTCTCCCGTTTGGTTTGCTCTGCCTACTTCACTCTGACTCATAGACATGGCCACTAGACCGTGATGAGTAGGTAAAAATCAGTTTTGCATGATATTTGTAGGACTCGAATCCTTAGATTCTTTCCTATGGATTGAATTTGGATCAAAGGAATCATGGTATGCAAATTCTTTTTAATTGGAACCCCCACGCATGCTTAAATCCCATGGGAATTGGAACATATACTTGAGGCTCAACTCTCATCGTGCCAATCACGTAGTTAGTTTTCCTACGTTTTATAATCGCCTGTTTTTCACCAGCAAACCTGTGAAATTCCTATGTTCTCAATCCTACGATCTCAAGAGGCCCAAGACTTTTGCTTCAGTGTCCCCCCTCTCCTCCAAACATACTAATCTAAAAACACAAGAATGACCAGACCCATAACGGGAGGTGTATTGGTCAATCAAGGCTGGCGTTATATTTTAAGTTTCATGTGTTTTACAAACACAAGATTTCTATAAAAAGTTGGCTGTTTGGCTTACATGAATACAAAAACATAGGATTACTTTAAAACATGGTAAAATCAAAGTCAAACCTCACGGGAGAGTATATTTATGATGTTATCGTGTCTCTCGGGACCTCATTCTTGTTCTTTGCGTGCGTAGGAATTTGAAAATGAGGTCCAAGTTGGATATGAAGAATTGCATATGTGTTTTGGAGGATTCTAACCCATAGGATTTTGGAAGATGTCAAATTCATATGGATTCACTTAGTTCATATGCCCTCCATTCCATAAGAATCTAAATATAAGATCCAACCTCATTCTATTTATCCTTTGAGAAGACCAATGCGCTCACACCATATTCCTGCAAAACTCCTGTGTTTGTTTCATATTCACCATCCAAAGACACCTACTACAAAATTCCTGCATTTTTAATTCCTAATATCAATTTACTGTACCTACCATGTCAATCCTGTGTTTTTCCTATTCCTACGTTTTTTAAAAAACCATTGATCGAAATAGGCCCCTTATCTTGTTAATCAATCATAGGAAAATTGACTGCATTTTTTCTCTGGTCCATTCGTCTAAACAGTGCTAGCATAGGAAACTTAACTATTCCTACACTTTTTCTTTAATGCAAACAAGACCTTATTCCTTGGTGTGTTTGTCTGCATGCATTCATGATTTATTCATCACGTTTCTGCATCTTTCAGATAGTAGTTTTTCCTCAAAGCTAGCTAGCACTCCCCCCTTTGTCAAACACCTTGCATGCCCCTAGATATGAAGAAAATCTGTTGCAAGGCATTGACGCGTTGTTGATGCCACTAGACAATCCAACAGTAGAAGCATTTGTACCAGTTGATGATGACATACCCGGAACATGGGATGATGAAGGATTTCAAAACAAGGGTCGCTGGGTTGGTGCCAACGGAGAATGGATTGCGATTGCAAAGCACCTGGGGCGCTGGTACCTCCAAAACATCTACAATATGGCACGTATCGAGCTACCACATGTGCAGCGTGTTGTTATTTATCCATCGGGTAACTAGTGTTTCCCTGGCCGCCCATGCACTTACCTCTACAAGCACGCGAATATCGAGCTGCTGAAGATACAAATATTAAAGAAACCGTACAGATTTGACAACTAATGGCACTACAGCGCGATGGCGGTATTTGACAAATTCATTGCTACCATAGATTTTCCTTATGACAGGGACTGGATTATCCTTCGAAATGACTATCTTGCACCAGCAACGTATGTCGATGCCATTGTCAAGTGTCTAATCAATGGTTCTATTAATCGCATATACGCGGTGATAGAACCACGAGGAGATGTTCTTGTCTGGGAACCGAACAAGTGGAGTGAGTCCCGTTATTTAAAAGTAAAATTTATAAATTACTTCCAACTGCATTGTTTGTGATACTTTTGCTAACTGAAATGCACACATAGGTATACTTGTAGGGCCACGTGTCATACAGGCTCCAGTAATTGAAGAGTCGGCAAACGTCCAAGCCGGTGACGATGCCGAGGTTGAAGATATTGCATTACGCAGCTGGTACTTGGTAGAGCTTGGCTGGGATATCCTGTGGATTCACAGCAGGGGTGCACGAACCAGCAACCATGGTAATCCTGTATCATACATGGGTAGAGAACTACTCTCTTATCCCTTGCTCCACTGCCATGTTTTCCAGAGGGCCCTTAATTTGGATGACCCTGTCGCACCGAATGGATCAGAAGGGATAATCTTGAAGGGAGATCAGTGTTTGTGGGAATCAACCATCCATTCATCCTCGAGCCCCGTACAAACTCCGAACCTGGTGCTGCCGATGTTGACGAAGCTCTATCAGTGTTTAGAGGAGACTGTGTGTTTGCAACACACGTGTGCTGCCAATATCACCCATAGCTAGTTCTAGATTGGAGCCGCATGCACGTCAATGGGGGCTGCCATAGGTTCATCACTTAGCTACACTGGAGCGGAGCATAGATAGCAAATGTTCAAGGCGCCAATGTGGTTCGTGCCAACCCTGCCTCGTTAGAACTATGTGAAGTTTGACCAAAATACCAAAAAGCTGATTATGAGCACTCGCAACATCATTTCTGTAGCTAGTACTTGTCACCATGTAATATAAAGTACTATGTACGTAGTACTTTCATACTGTATTGTAGTATGAGTACTTGCAATAGCATTTCCACTATTGCTTGTACTAGGCACCATGTACATAATAATATACTTTCATAGTATGTGTTTGATGTTTCCTTATTCAAGAACTCAAGCTGTTGTGCCCAATTTTCTAGGCTATTAATTTTTGCATGACAATTAGTAGTACTATATTGGTGGCAAGGTTTTCTTTGTAAATAGCATTCGTGTAACCTCACTGCATTTATTCCCTCACCATCCCCAACCCTAGCCCCAGCCCTCTCTCACACAGCACTCCTTAATCGCCATTGCGCTTCCCTCCATTGATGACCACCACCGCCGCAACTTACTCGTCTTAGGCAGGTCGGCTGTGGGCGGCCAGCCCTGCAACCTCATCTATAGAGCCGTCACATCCCTTAGAGATCATGGTGGCAGTGTGGTATGTACGTAATCCCCGAAACCCTTGATCTTGATGATGAGATGTGGTCAAGCTTCTATTAACGCTTGGTTAACATTGGGTTGGTGTTGATTATAGTTCTCATCTAGTGCATTTAACCCATTTGTATACTACAGTTCAGTTTTACACATGCAAGCTAGTTCCGAGGCTAGATCTACGGTGAACTATAATAATAAGTTCAAATTTGTATTGATTAATTCACGACTGATGATGATTTGGGAGGCCACTCGGTATGTTTTGCTTTAGATTGGTCTCAGGGGCATAGGTCCCTTTAATTTGGGCAAGTTATGTGTCAACACCCGGATTTTTAATCCAAGATGCCTGTTATGCCATACATCGCAATCCTAGGATTACCATTTTTGCGAGACATAACAGATTGGATGTCACAGTACATCATCCATTACAAACCATCTTGGGCACTGCATAGGTGGACAACATTGAGAGGTAGCCTCAGCTCAAACCTCTCCCGCGAGGGACTAATACTAATGCATATAAACTTCCGGCTAAGCCTTACCCAATTCAGGTATTGTGGTTGTACGGTAAAATTGGAATGGTATCGCATCCGAACCCAACCATCAGTTTTATAAAAGGGCTAAGGCTCACGCCTCAACATTTTCATCATCATAAACCATTTGTGTTTCTCAACACATGTCAAAATATCTCAATAGAATGACTCATCATTCCAAGGTTTTCACAAATCATTTTTACCAAGTATTCCCATCTAAAGTGAATCAAGTTTTGGTTTAGTCCAACTACTAAGTTAAGAGTGTTCACTAAGGTGGAATGCTAATCTCAATCTAATGTCATAGAATGACATCTAAGTTTAATTAGATAGGTCAAGTTTTATATTCTTTATGCTACCTTTAAACAAGTAAAAGACTTTGGTAAAGTAAAGAAAGTAAAGCTTGTAAATACAACTTGGAGTAGGTATAAGTCAAAATGGTATAACCAAAGCATACCTAATGCATTTGCTTAGGTTATCTAGCTTGCAAGGGTTAGCTTGCATTGTTAAATGATGGCTTGCATAGGTAAGAGACTTGCAAGTGTTAGCTTGCCTTGGTTGGTGTAGTGGTTGAAATTCTCTTCCTCCTCTTCTTGGTAGAACTCCTCCTCCTCGTAGACTTGGTCGGTACTACCGTCTATAAATACATACGGGATACACAATCACCAAACAATACTTAACTAGTCTACTTAGCACACTAAGGCACACATTTGATGATCTATTATCATCACAAGCATCACAAGGTTTAATGAAGTAGCTTCATTTATTTTATTTGAGAAAAGTAAATTCTACTCATTGAAATTAACTAAGATTTAATATTATCCAATTAAAATATGGGATCATGTGGAAACATGTCATCACCACATATTCTAACATATGGGAATGTGATTTAAATGTTGGATCACAGTTTAATAAGTTCAAGTTTAATAATTAATGATTTAAAGTGACTAGAAATGCCTATATAGCATTATTTTGGTACTAGTCCAAAGTCACTTCCTGTAAACCTTAATATTATTATATATTCAGATAGGTATGGTTAAATGTGATTTTTGAGAGTTTGAATCAACTCAAAATCTATTTTGTTTGATTTTACAATAATGTTTGAATGTGGAAAAGCTTCTGTCTTGTTATTTTTACTAGAAGAGATCTCTAACTCTAAATGATTTAAATCCAACGGGCTTAGATAGATATTTAAATTATCTTTCCAACAAAATTGGAATCACTCAATTTGGATTTGTAAAACTCACTGAATTTATTTTTAAACTAAGGGATAGATTTGATTTTAAGTCTAAATAGAAAAATCCTAATTTGAATTACTGGGTCAGCGCGGGAAAATAAATGGGCCAGCCCAGTGGCGCTCCGCGGCACAGAGGGCGACTGATAGGCTAGTCCCGCATGTCAGCTGCACTTAAAACCCGAAGCGGTACGGGGCAATCAGGACCACACGATTAGAATACGATCTAACGGTCCATGGTCGTCATCAACGACGGACTCGTCGCGGGCAAGACTAAACCCTAGCACAGTCAGTAGGGGTCTACTGGGGACGTACCAGGGCTCCAGCTAGTGCGGCGAGGCGGGCAAACGAACTGGTGGATGACGGTGGACTCATGCGAGGTCGCGGCAGGGGCTGAGGTGGAGAAAATCGACGGGGACTTCTCCTCCTCTGAAGTGGCTACCTCTGGTGGAATTCCGGCGATGTGCTGCTCGAGCAGCTCCGGCAAGAGAGGGGAAACGGTCAGTGGAGAGAGGGGAGTGAGATGGTGTGAATAATTGGTGCTGGGGAGGCCTCCTTTTATAGGCTCGACGGTGAGGTAGTGAGGTATGGGCGCGGTTCATCGGTGACGGTGATACAGGGGGCTACCGGCGTGGGCGAGGTAGGCGGACGGTGGGCGGTCTGTTGGCGGTCATCTATGGCGTAAAGGCAATGCTAGGGGTGGTGTCAATTGGTCGGGAGCCTCCCGCGCTCTGGGAGATAGAGGTGGTGCTCGACGATGATCATGGCAACTGTGGGTCGCTGATACGTCCATTTTGCATCACTATTCTATGTCTTAATTCACTATTATTCATTGATATATTTCGTATTGAGAGGTGATACTTATGTTATTTCATCTGTTTTTGCATGGTTGATGACTTTTGGAGCATGGACCGCTGCAGTCAGGATTCTGATGGAAAAGGTGTTGTTTGGAGGCAAAACTCGCGAAGATCAGAAAATCCGGGAAAATATACGGAAAATTCTATTTTTCCAGAAGACTCAAGATGCGAGAAGATGGAGTGGAGGTGGGCCACAGGGGGCCCACACAACCCCATCGCGCGGGAAAGCCCAGGCCGCGCCAGGGAGTGGTGTGGCCACCCTGGCCCACTCTAGCCTCTCCCCTCTAGCATATATCTTCCTCCCGAAACCCTAAGACTGGGGGAGCAACCACAGAAAGATTCCGCCGCCTCTGCGGGGCGGAAAACACCGAGAGAGAAAGATCTCTCCGGCAGACAGATTTCTGCCAGGGGAATTCCTTCCCGGTGAGGGGAGATCGTCGCCATCAACACCCCCATCAAGCTGGACTTCATCGGGATCATCATCATCATCATCACCATCAGCACCCTCATCACCATCTCCATATTGTTGTAACAATTGGTTGAATCTTGCTATAGTTCATAGGGGAAACTTTCCCGGTGTTGATTACTCTTTGTAGTTGATGCTATTGAGTGAACCATTGAATTATTGTTTATGTTCAGATTGTTATACATCATTATTCCATCTCTGATCATGATCCATATGATGTCTTGTGAGTAGTTCGTTTTGTTCTTGAGGACATGGGAGAAGTCTTGTTGTTAGTAGTGGAGTTGCGTTGAGAAAGATTCAATAGATTGTTATTTAAGTTGTGGTGTACTTCTTCTAGTGATGCCATGTGAACGTCGACTACATGACACTTCACCTATATGGGCCTACGGGAATGCATTGTGTATTTGGCTACTAATCGTAGGGGTTGCCGGAGTGACAGAAACCTGAACCCCTGTTAGGAAACCATTGGACAAGGGACGTAAGGGTCTTAGAGTTTAAAGCTGTGGTTAGGTTTTACCTTAATTACTTTCTTGTACTTACGGATGTTTACAAGGGGGTTTAATCACAAGTATGTATTAAATCTTGGATGGGACGGTACATTAGCACAGGTTCACCCACACAACACTTAGAAAGCTAGAGAAGATTAATCGACTATATGAAGCGGAAGCACATGACAGTCTTCCCATGTGTCCGCGAGAACGTTTGGTCATCTATAGAAATACAACCGGCTTGTCCTTTGCTGCATAAAGGATTGGGCCACTTGTTGCATTCATTCTTACTGTCTTTTGTTTACTCGTACTTTGTTTACTTGCTTTATCGAAAACCCCTAAAAATCCGTTTGCTAAGTATTTGTAGAGAATTCCTGATCCATACCACTAGCCAGCACCTTCTGCTCCTTGTTGGGTTCGACACTCTTACTTATCAAAAATACTATGATACACCCCCTATACTTGTGGGTCATCAGTCGCGCGGCGGTGCACGTCCGTGTCTGGCGGGTTAAGGAGTTCAAGGCAGAGCGGCCGCATGCGATTTGGTGTCGACGCATGGTCTTGGGCGTGCTGACGGCGAGGGTGCTCTGGCGTGCGCTGCGCATGGCGCAGAGAGAAAGGGCGCGCTGCTCTGGGGTGGTCTAGGGGCTAGCATTGATCCAGGGGTGGACAGGGAGTCGCGGTAGGGTTAGGCGGAGCTAGTGGGCACGTTGGTTTGGCGCGGCGTGGTCTGCTACGAGCTGCGCATGCTCAGCCGGCGGTGACCAAGTTTGGGCGGTGCACCACTGCTGCTAGCGGTCAAGGGGCAGATGGTTGATGGTTTGGTTGGAACAAGGGGAGACAGGGGAGAGCAGATAGGGTAGAATGGGGGACAAGAGATCAATTGGCAACAGTATTAGTTAGGCTAGAGATTTTGTGCATGCCACCTGTTCGATACAATGGCCGCATGAAGAAAATATTTGAATTTTTGGAAGAATTTTGGTGGAGTGATTCATATTATGCTTGAGCATCTAGATTTGCTTGGGATTTTGAAATGGAGTTCATTTGAGAGGTTTTTGAAAAAGTGGTATCTAGACATATGAACTAGATTCAATTTTCAATTGTCATTTAAATTTAGAGTTTGAATGTTTTTGGGGTGACACAAAGTGGGCCTTGGTACATCACTACTTGTACTAGAAAGGGGTGCAAAGAACCACAATTGTTTCTGTTTGAATTTGAGTGCTAGGAATAGCCAAAGTGGACTATGTGATTAAAATGGCAAAAGTGACCATTTCTTTATTTAATTCTTTTGGAGTTCTTTTTCTTTGGGATTTGCTTGGGGATGATCTAGATGATGTGTAATTCACCTTAGAGTCATTTTACAAACAATAGATCACTCAATCATGGCAATTCAAAACAACTCCTATTTAAATGCACACACATATGAATGCTTAAAGATTTTTAAAATGGGAAAGTTTTTGTTAACCCTAAATTGGGTAGATTTGATATTGATCACTTGGATTAAAGTTGTGGGATGTTATCCCCCCTTAAACAAAATCTTGTCCCGATATTTAAGAAAGAAAACTAGGAACTAAAGAGATCTGGGAACTCATTCCTAATGTAATCTTCTTGCTCCCAAGTGGCTTCTTCTTTGGTATGGTTGCTCCATCGGATCTTGAGAAATTTGATACTCCTGGTCTTGGTGGTTCTATAGGCTTCCTCCAAGATATGGATGGGCACTTCACTATACGTCAGATCCTTGTTGATATCGACTGCTCGGTGATCGATGTTCTTGAAAACTTCGGTCTTCTTCGGCACTTCTAGGCATTTGCGAAGTAACAAGATATGGAACACATTGTGGATGGCTGACATCTCCTCTAGCAGTTCCAGTTGATACGATACTTCTCCTTGACGATTCAAAATCTTGAAGAGTCCAATATATCTGGGGGCTAACTTTCCTTTCAGGCTCAAACGTTGGATTCCCTTCAATGGTGAAACCTTGAGATATACAAAATCTCCGACATTGAAAGTCAGGTCTCTCCTTCTCTTGTCAGCATAAATCTTCTATCTGGATTGGGCTGTCTTGAGGTGCTCACGGACTTTGTGAACCTTCTCTTCAACTTCTCGGAGAATGTGGGTCCAAAGATCTGACTCTCTCCTACTTGCGACCAATTCAAAGGGGTACGACACTTTCTTCTGTATAGGAACTCAAATGGTGCCATTTGCAAACTTGCTTGATAACTATTGTTGTATGAGAATTCCGTGAAAGGCAGGAAATCTTCCCATTTTGATCCATATTCTAACACACAAGCTCTCAACATATCTTCTAAGATTTGGTTGACTCTCTCAGTCTGTCCATCGGTTTGCGGGTGATAAGCGATGCTGAAATTCAACTTGGTTCCTAATCCTTCCTGGACTTTCTGCCAAAATCTTGAGGTAAATTGGGTTCCTCAATCTGATACTATGGTCTTGGGGGTTCCATGCAGACTAAGAATTCTAGCAATGTACAACTCTGCTAGCTTCGAACTCTGGTAGGTTGTCTTGACAGGTATAAAGTGAGCTACCTTGGATAGTATATCAACGATGACCCAGATCGAGTCATTTCCCCTACTAGAAGTAGGCAAACCGGTGATGAAGTCCATTCCGACGGAATCCCATTTCCATTCTGGAATCTGCAATGGTTCCAACAGTCCTACGGGTCTTTGATGTTCCGCTTTGACTCTTTGATAGATATCACACTTGGCGATGTAGCTTCCGATTTCTCTCTTCATCTTGTGCCACCAAAATTGCTCTTTCAAATCTTGATACATCTTCGTTCCTCCGGGGTGGATATCATAAAGAGTATCATGAGCTTATTGCATGATAACTTGCTTCAGCTCCGAATCTGCTGGCACACATATACGGCCTTTATACCACAGAACTCCTTCTTCGTCTTCGGTGAATCTAGGTACCTTTCATGTACCAATACGACGTTTGATTCCGTCAATACTTTCATTTCCCTTCTGGGCTTCCTTGATTTGGCTAATCAAAGTGGGTTGAAGTTCAATGCTAGCTAAGAATCCTTTGCCTACTAGCTCAGTTCTAAACTGCTCCAACTCCTCATACAAACTTGGTTGCTTCTCCTTGATCATAGTGTTTAACCTACACGGCAATCTGCTAAGAGCATCCGCTACCACATTGGCTTTGCCGGGGTGATAGTGAATGTCAAGGTCATAATCCTTGATTAACTCTATCCATCTCCTTTGCCTCATATTCAGCTCCTTATGAGTGAAAATATACTTCAAGCTTTTGTGATCTGAGTAAATCTCACAGCGATTACCCATCAGATAATGACGCCATGTCTTTAATGCCAAAACTATGGCTGCTAACTCAAGATCATGGGTCGAATAATTCTGTTCATGCTGCTTCAGTTGTCGAGACAGATACGCGATGACTTTGCCTTCTTGCATCAACACACATCCTAGACCAATCTTGGATGCATCACAATACACATCAAATGGCTTCTTGATATCTGGCATGATTAAGATTGGGGCTGAAATCAATCTCTTCTTCAGCTCTTGGAAACTGGCTTCACACTTGTTAGTCCATTCGAACTTCTTGTCCTTCTTCAACAATTGGGTCATGGGTCTTGCGATGCTCGAAAATCCTTCTACAAACTTGCGGTAGTATCCCGCTAATCCGAGAAATGCACGGACTTGGTTTGAGTGGTTGGGGCTTCCCATTCTTTGACATCTTTGATCTTGGCAGGATCAACAGCGACTCCTCCGGCAGACACAATATGTCCTAGGAATCCTACTTCTTTTAGCCAAAACTCACATTTGCTGAACTTGGCATACAACCGATGCTCTCTAAGGGTTTCACGGATAATTCTCAGATGTTGCTCATGCTCTTCTTCTGACTTGGAGTAGATAAAGATATCATCGATAAACACAACGACAAACTTATCTAGAAAATTCATAAAGATCTTATTCATGAGATTCATGAAATAAGCAGGGGCATTGGTTAATCCAAAAGACATGACCATATACTAGTATAAACCATAACGAGTAGTAAAGGTAGTCTTCGGAATATCCATTGCATGAATATTAAGTTGGTGATAACCAGTCCTAAGATCGATCTTAGAGAACACATTTTCTCCAGTCAACTGATCAAATAGATCCTCTATCTTTGGCAAAGGGTACTTATTCTTGATTGTGACGTCATTCAGCTTCCTATAATCTGTGCACAAACGGTTGCCTCCATCTTTCTTGTCGACGAATAACACTGGTGATCTCCATAGTGATGCGCTTGGTTGAATCAACCTTGTTTCCAACATAGCATCCAGCTGCTTCTTCAATTCCACTAACTCTGAGGGGTTCATGCTATAGGTCTCTGGGCTATGGGTCTGGTTCCGGGGATTAGTTCAATAATGAACTCAATATCCCTATCCGGGGGCATACCGGGCAATTCATCTGGGAATACATCAGGGTATTCACAGACTACTCTGACTTGGTCAATGGTGGGCAGGGCTAGACTCTTATTACACTTGAATTGACGGGGCAAGGTTTCAGAGATATGCTCTACTGATACTCCAGAGCTACTGGTCATGGTGAAGGCTTGCTTGGCACAGTCTATCAATCCTTTATGCTTTGACATCCAATCTATTCCTAGTACTACTTCCAAACCTTTGGTTCCAAGTACTATTAGATTGGCGTAAAAATCTATCCCATGTATTCTGATAGGCACAGCTTTGCAAATTTTTCTAGCTTTTGTAGTTGAATCGGGGATTTGAACTATCATGACACGCTTCAAGTTAGTGGGGTGAATCTTACTAGTGCATGCAAATTCTTCGGTGACAAATGAGTGCGATGCTCCAGAATCAAACAACACGCTTGCTAAAACTGAGTTGACAGAAAACATACCCAGCACTACATCTGGCGCTTCTTGGGCTTCTTCGGTGTTCATGTGGAAGAGACGGCCGTTGCGGTTGTGAGGGTTCCCTGGGGCGAATCTTCTTCCTGGTTGAACACGACACTGCTGCTGAGCTGGGGCATTCACATTGGCAGTGGCGGCAATCTTCTTGGGACACTCATTGGAATAGTGACCTTTCACTCCACACTCGAAACAAGTGATTTGAGACTTGTCTTTCGCCGCCATGGGCACAACATTGCTTCTAGTTCTGGGTGCAGTGTTGTTGTTGTTGTTGTTGGGCTTGGGAGGTGCACGGTTCAAATTGTTGGTGTTGCCGGAGTGATTGTTGTTTCCTCTGGACTTCACATTTCCTCTGCTACGATTGGGGTAGCTTGGGAGAGACATTGGGGGTCGATTGTTCCTCGGTGCATATCCCGCAGACGGGTTGGGACGGTACTTCTGGGGACTGTTGGATCCAGCTTGGTGCATCATACGACGTTTGCGGTTGTCGTTTGCTTGATTAATCTTCCCTTCCATCTGAATGGCAGAGTCGACTAGCTCTTCGAGATCCTCGAAACGGATGTTGACGAGGATAGTCTGCATCTCATCATGCAGTTTGTTCAGGAATCTCTCCTTCTTCTTGGCCTCCGTGTTGATCTCATCAGGTGCATACATGGCTAGGGACAAGAATCTGTCACGGTACTCCACTACAGTCATTCTGCCTTGCTTCAACTCTCTGAATTCATCCCTCATTCTGGTGACTAGACCCTGCGGCATGTGGGTGCGGCTGAACTTGATTTTGAAGGCTTCCCATGTCATCACTTGACCATGGTTCATTGTGCGGATGTTGTTCCACCATGCTCTTACATCTCCTGCCAAATAGTGGGTGGCAAAAAGAACTTTCTCGTTGGCATCCACTCCGCCTACTTCTAAGTTATTTTCCATTGTCTGCAACCAGTTATCAGCATCCAGTGGGTTCTCTGAAGTACTAAAGATTGGGGGATCGCTATTCTGGAAGTTTTAGAGTTTGGATCCATGATGATCCTGATTTCCATGGTTCTGGTTGTTGTGAGCCATCTAGGCGATTTGCTGCAGTGTTGCTAGATTAGCTTGGCGCTCTGCCATGCTTGCTTCATGGTTTGCAATAAGAGTCTGCAGAATCTGCAACATTGGGTTTTGCGATGAGCTGCCCCCTCCTTGGTTTCCATGAGTCATCTGAAGATTGAGATAGATAAAGGGGTAAGAGGGAAAGTTCTAAGGTTCATGGTTTTGATTTCAAAGCTAAAAGTTTGAGTTTTACTCAGGTTTTGCAACTAACTTCTTTTCATTCATTCAAGCAAAGCACACGATACAAACACACACACCACAACATCAAAGGAAAAAAGATGGTTTTAAGAACCATTCTGTAAGCTATGATACAGTGGGACCGATACTCATCACTCTACGATAGTGCTCTAGTGCATCTACTCATCATCGATGAAGTCAGAGTCATCATCATCTGTGTAGAAGTCCACGGCATCCTCCTCCAGATAGTCATCATCATTGCTGAGGTAGGAGTCAATATCCCCTTGGATATCTTCACCTTCCTCTTCTTCTTCCTTTACGGCAAGCTGAGCTTCTTGCTCCTTGATGGTCTTCTCGAGGTCGGCCACCTTCTTGCGAAGATGGTCGATGGTGCGATCCTTCTTGGCGCGTTGACAGCGCCGAGACTAACAATCCTTGACGAGCTGTGAGAATGTCTGGGCCTTCTGGGCGGCAAGGGCGAGGTTGTTGTTGTCTAGCTCTCTTGCATTGTCCAACTCCTTCTGCCTGCCGTACAGTAGGAAGTCGAGGTTCTCCACTTGACGCTTCAGAATTGGGTGACTTGGCATTTCTAGCGGCATTCCCATGGAATCACACCTTGCATAGTGAAAGTGGGTTCCTTGGATTAGGTTGACACTGAGGGCACACAGACGTGCGAGAGCTTCATGCATTGCCCTGGCTAATCCATCTAGCCAGTTCTTCTCTCTCACAGAGAACTGAATCCTCCAAGATACTGGTGCTTCTATCTTGCCTCAAAGATTAGCAGTTACTAGCCATTGTAAATCTCCTCCTGGTGGACCCGGGATTTGAGCTCCAAGGAATTCCAGATGCGGATGCTCCAAGAACTCAGACAGTGCATCAAGATCCCTCTCGAAGATCAGTTGGCCTCCGTTGCCCAACTGGTAGAACTTGCTGTATTGGGCTTCCATCTATAAGAATTTAGGATGAGAAAGTTAGTGATGTGATCAAGTGTGTCGAAGTTTTATGTAGTAATGTAAGAATTTGGAGGAACATGAATTTTTTTGAGAGAAAGAATTCCCAAGGGTAAGAGAGGAAATAGTTTTTCATAAATACTCACTTTGGTTTTTGGAAACTAAGTTTTTGTTCGGACGTCCATTCTAACTAGGGTCTCCTATGGTCAGGATGGCTTTGATACCAACTTGTCAACACCCGGATTTTTTATCACAGATGCCTATTATGCCATACATCGCAATCCCAGGATTACCATTTTTGCGAGACATAACAGATTGAATGTCACAGTACATAATCCATTACAAACCATAAATAAGGTCTTACACAAATAAAGGATCTCATGATCCAGTCTTAGTACAATCAAGTAGCGGAATAAATAGCGTAGGGGTGGGGTCCATCTTCAGAGTCACAAGCAATACTGACGATGGGAGATAGTCCTAGTTATCATAGCCGTCCTGCTGTCCTTCCTCTTGGTAGTCTCCTTCATAGTCTGGCCATAGGAATAGCCAGGGATAAAAGCCATGAGTACCTTTTAAGTACGCGCAAACTATCACTAACAAGTAAGATAGTTCTAGTAGGAATGCTAACTCTAAGTTTAAATGTGAAGTTAAGTTCGAAACCTAAGCTGATTTCAGAAGCAAGGAAGATAAAATAAAGTTTGAAAACACTTAAGTGGGAACTTAGTTGTCATAGTCACAACTCTGTTATGGTCAAGTCATGTCACCATTCATTTCATAAGTTATTTTTAAAACATCTAACAACGGAACAGTATGGCCACTCCAACTTTCCATAACCACGGACGCGGCTATTCGAATAGTTTAACACTCTACAGAGGTGGTACACTTTCACCACAAGATTCGATACATCTGTCAGGGATAACCCTGAATCATCATACTTAGTATGCAGATAATCAAACATAACCTTTCCTTTACACACTCTAGTATAAGCACCTCTCCTATGAGCATGGCCTCCCAACCATGACCATCTGTCATCTTGGGCACTACATAGGTGGACAACATTGAGAGGTAGCCTCAGCTCAAACCTCTCCCGCGAGGGAACTAATACTAATGCATATAAACTTCTGGCTAAGCCTTACCCAATTCAGGTATTGTGGTTGTACGGTAAAATTGGAATGGTATCGCATTCGAACCCAACCATCAGTTTTATAAAAGGGCTAAGGCTCATGCCTCAACATTTTCATCATCATAAACCATTTGTGTTTCTCAACACATGTCAAAACATCTCAATAGAATGACTCATCATTCCAAGGTTTTCACAAATCATTTTCACCAAGTATTCCCATCTAAAGTGAATCAAGTTTTGGTTTAGTCCAACTACTAAGTTAAGAGTGTTCACTAAGGTGGAATGCTAATCTCAATCTCATGCCATAGAATGACATCTAAGTTTAACTAGATAGGTCAAGTTTTATATTCTTTATGCTACCTTTAAACAAGTAAAAGACTTTGGTAAAGTAAAGAAAGTAAAGCTTGTAAATACAACTTGGAGTAGGTATAAGTCAAAATGGTATAACCAAAGCATGCCTAATGCATTTGCTTAGGTTATCTAGCTTGCAAGGGTTAGCTTGCATTGTTAAATGATGGCTTGCATAGGTAAGACACTTGCAAGTGTTAGCTTGCCTTGGTTGGTGCAGTGGTTGAAATTCTCTTCCTCCTCTTCTTGGTAGAACTCCTCCTCCTCGTAGACTTGGTTGGTACTATCATCTATAAATACATACATGATACACAATCACCAAACAATACTTAAATAGTCTACTTAGCACACTAAGGCACACATATGATGATCTATTATCATCACAAGCATCACAAGGTTTAATGAACTAGCTTCATTTATTTTATTTGAGAAAAGTAATTTATACTCATTGAAATTAACTAAGATTTAATATTCTCCAATTAAAATATGGGATCATGTGGAAACATGTCATCACCACATATTCTAACATATGGGAATGTGATTTAAATGTTGGATCACATTTTAATAAGTTCAAGTTTAATTATTAATGATTTAAAGTGACTAGAAATGCCTATATAGCATTATTTTGGTACTAGTCCAAAGTCACTACCTGTAAAATTTAATATTATTACATACTCAAATAGGTATGGTTAAATGTGATTTTTTAGAGTTGGAATAAACTCAAAATCTATTTTTTTTATTTTAGAAAAATATTTGAATGTGGAAAAGCTTCTGTCTTGTTATTTTTACTAGGAGAGATATCTAAATCTAAATGATTTAAATCCAACGGTCTTGAATAGATATTTAAATTATCTTTCCAACAAAATTTGAATCACTCAATTTGGATTTGTAAAACTCACTGAATTGATTTTTAAACTAAGGGACAGATTTGATTTTAAGTCTAAATAGAAAAATCCTAATTTGAATTACCGGGTTAGCGCGGGAAAATAAATGGGCCGGCCCAGTGGCTCTCCACGGTGCAGAGGGCGACAGACAGGCTGGTCCCGCATGTCAGCGGCACTTAAAACCCGAAGCGGTACAGGGCGATCAGGACCACACGATTAGAATACGATCTAACGGTCCACGGTCGTCGTCGATGACGGACTAGTCGCCGGCAAGACTGAACCCTAGCACGGTCAGTGGGGTTCTACTGGGGACATACCAGGGCTCCAGCTAGTGCGGCGAGGCGGGAAAACGAACTGGTGGACGACGGCGGACTCAGGCGAGGTCGCGGCAGGGGCTGAGGTGGACGAAATCGATGGGGACTTCTCCTCCTCTGCAGCGGCTACCTCCAGTGGAATTCCGGCGATGTGCTACTCGAGCGGCTCCAGCGAGACAGGGGAAACGGTCAGTGGAGAGAGGGGAGTGAGATGGTGTGAAGAATTGGTGTTAGGGAGGCTTCCTTTTATAGGCTCGACGGTGAGGCAGTGAGGTATGGGTGCGGTTCGTCGGTGACGGTGATACAGGGGGCTACCAGCATGGGCGAGGTAGGAGGATGGTGGGCGGTCTACTGGCGGTCCTCTACAGTGTAAAGGCGACGCTAGGGGTGGTGGCAATTGGTCGGGAGCTTCCCGCGGTTTGGGAGACAGAGGCGGTGCTCGATGGTGATCATGGCGACTATGGGTCGCGTGGTGGTGCACAGCCGTGTCTGGCGGGTTGAGGGGTTCAAGGCGGAGCGGCGCACGCGATTTGGTGTCAAGGCGCGGTCTAGGGCGTTCTGGCAGCGAGGGCGCTCTGGCGTGCGCTGCGCATGGCGTAGAGAGAAAGGGCGGCGCTGCTCTGGGATGGTCCAGGGGCTGGCATTGATTGAGGGGTGGACAGGGAGTCGCGGTAGGGTTAGGCGGAGCTAGTGGGCACGCTGGTTTGGCGCGGCGTAGTCTGCTGCGAGCTGCGCATGCTCAGCTGGCGGTGACCAAGTTTGGGCGCCGCGCCACTGCTGCTAGCGGTGAAGGGGGAGCTGGTTGATGGTTTGGGTGGAACAAGGGGAGACAGGGGAGAGCAGAGAGGATAGTATGGGGGACAAGAGATCAATTGGCAACAGTATTAGTTAGGCTAGAGATTTTGTGCATGCCACCTGTTTGACACAATGGCCGCATGAAGAAAATATTTGAATTTTTGGAAGATTTTTGGTGGAGTGATTCATCTTATGCTTGAGCATCTAGGTTTGCTTGGGATTTTGAAATGGAGTTCATTTGAGAGATTTTTGAAAAAAAAAGTGGTATCTAGACATATGAACTAGATTCAATTTTCAATTGTCATTTAAATTTAGAGTTTGCATGTTTTTGGGGTGACACAAAGTGTGCCTTGGTACATCACTACTTGTACTATCAAGGGGTGCAAAGAACCACAATTGTTTCTGTTTGAATTTGAGTGGTAGGAATAGCCAAAGTGGGCTATGTGATTAAAATGGCAAAAGTAACCATTTCTTTATTTAATTCTTTTGGAGTTCTTTTTCTTTGGGATTTGCTTGGGGATGATCTAGATGATATGTAATTCACCTTAGAGTCATTTTACAAACAATAGATCACTCAATCATGGCAACTCAAAACAACTCCTATTGAAATGCACACACATATGAATGCTTAAAGATTTTTAAAATGGGAATGTTTTTGTTAACCCTAAATTGGGTAGATTTGATATTGATCACTTGGATTAAAGTTGTGGGATGTTACATTATGGAGGATGCTTCCCTACCATGATGTTTGCAAAAATTTCAAGTATATGTATGCATCTCTAGCATCGGCAGTAGATAGAGCTCATCATGTTCGTCCGTTCGCTTGTTCCTGGGTGTTCGGTATATGTACTACTTGATAAAGGACTGCACTAATGTGATGCCTAGTCCTTGGAAGTAGTACTAATATAACCGGCGTTCATGCTAGCTAGAGTTAAGACTTTAATTTGTGTACTTCGATAAGAAAATTGCTCCACTTTACTTTCTTAGCTGATCTTGTATTGTACTCTATCAGCTAATACTGTACTATTTCACAATTATGGACAACTGGTAGAGACATTATCTGTCCACGGGATTTTTTTGCAGTGTTTGGGCAAGAAGCTCAAACTTGGATAGACTCATCATCGAAGAAGACAAGAGAGCCCTGTGTAGTCTGGATGGAGGGGCGAGCCAGGAACACCCACGTAGAGAACACCTATGACAAGTTCTGCAAGATGTTGTTAATACCGGGAGGGTTAGACGTGCGGAGCATACCCAGCTCCTTTTTGCCAATGTTTGGCAATGAGTATCCAGAGGCCATCAAGCTGAAGATATGCAAAGCCTACAGCTGGGACGTCGAGCTGAAGAAGCAAGATGGCAAGGTAATCCTTGACGAAGGATGGCTAGATTTTGTCAAAGCACATGACTTGAAGGTAGGATACTTTCTGGTATTCAAGAAGCTTGCCACCACTTCGTTTAAGGTGATAGTATTTTATCATGATAACTGCGAGAAGGTGATCAGATGTGCAAGTTATCACCCATCATTTGATGGACAATTTACTATATCGTAGGTGTATTAATGTAGTGACTGATCGCTTCTAATTATAACTATTCTGTAAATAGGTGCTTGAACACCTTCCATTATCATGCATCATGTTAGAACACTGTGGTACTTGATCGTGCTAGGCTCCAATGTGGAGGTATTTACTGTACTATGTTTTGCAGCAAAACTGCAAAACAAACATCTAGTGTACCACTGCTAGTATTGTACTACCTCCTGTTCCACAGTATAATCCTTTTTAGCAAACTAAACAATCATCTTGTGAGTTCCACCACATACAAGAGTTGTACTGTGTTGGTGTACCTAACAATCAAGTGGGTAGGTATAGTACAACTCTTGTATGCAGCAGAACTAACGAGATGATTGTTCGTTGTACTCTACTGCTAGTAGAAATACATACTATACTGGTACAAGTGTATTACTACGAGGTAGGAGTACTATTTTTTAGGAAAATAGAAGCTTTAAATAAACATCATCTGGTCAAACATGACAGTAGTAGTAACTCTAGTCGGCGTACACGGAAGTGTGCCGGTCTAGCTGTAATTCCCCAAGTTGTGACATGGTTAATTTAGCGCCCGGCAGTGTGCCGGCCTAGCTATAAAATGCGCTAGGATTTCAGATGGTTAATTTAGTGCATTGCAGCATGCTAGCCAAGCTAATCGGCGTCCTGGATGCATCTCCAGAGGCCTTGCAAAAAAACTCGTTCAAAGAGCCATCCCATCTTCCCCATCTCGGCTATTTTTATCCCCACTCGCCAACACCGCCTGGCCCCGCATTTGGGATTGTCTCCAGTGCACACTTCGCACATTTTCTTCGCCATCTCGCCCGCTGCATCGGATCTTGCAGGATGCACCACCCCTCTCCAAAAGTCCCCCGATAGTCATACTCTAGTCCGACTTGTCCCCCCCCCCAATCCATCTCGATGTCGCAATCGACGCACAACCCACTACATGGCGTCTGGAGCAAGGTCAGAGATGATGTTTTCAGCGAAATTGCTATGCGTATGGACACTACTAGCGCCGCCCGGCTGGCCGCATGCTCCAAGGAGCTGTACTACCAAGTCACGGGAGGAAAAGGTAGTAGATGCCCCAACAACCACTATGGGACATTCGTCCCCTACAACAACGTCTACGACCACATAATCTGGTGCTTTCACGGCCAGCAAATCTGCACGGAGCATGGATGCGAGTTCATCACCTCATCGTTAGAGCTAACACCAATGGTAGAGCTCATCCGCCACCTCAGAGTTGCCCACTCGAGGACTGCACCCATAATGCCCTATAGCCACAAACACTGGGAGTCGTCTAAGCCGGTGTCCACATGAGGCTCACGGAGAGAGGATATCATCAGGATAGGGAAAGAGGGCATCATGTTTGTCGCCCAAATTGATGGCCACACCATGAGCATCGTCATATCCCCCAGGTTCGTCAGTTCAGGGGCGTGCAAATCGCCGCGGTACATGGTGAAGCTTTGGTCGCTGTCTCTGTGGCATGAGCTCCATGCGGTCGAAATGGTAGCGACATCTGAGCTGACGAGCAGGCCATCATCGGCCGAAGTCGCCCTAGAAGGGCTCAAGTCATACCTGTCGCAGCCATGGTGTTACCTAGTAGCTTCTGAACTGTTCGTCGGAATTCCCTATGGATTAGGAGTATTGCTTCAAGAAGTTTCAAAAGTGAGATAAAACATCTAAATATTCTTTGTGATGATCCCAATGTTAAGATATGTCACGTCGTAATAATTAATTACTACTTTATGTTGGTGACAGATTCAATTTGTATGGGGAGAGGTGGAACAATTGCGGCAATGTATACCTATTTCCAATGTACCCTGCTGACATAGTGGGCCCACAGGCGACGGTGTGACAAGGAAAGCGTAACAGACAGGAAAGAAAGCACTACCTGGCCAGCACTTGACACGCTGTTGCATTATGCTGAGTATTTAGTATGGAGGTCTTAACTTGCTACTGATAATCTATTTTGTAGTAATGCATATGTACTGGTACTTGTTCAGATCGACCGATCGAGTGCTGAATATGGACTCTCTTTCCTTTTGAGTCATGGCCTTGCTACAACTATTGAATTTCAATGTCTGCATTGATGAATCTGTCATTTCTTTTGGCCATTGTTTGTACTGCTGAATCGGTCACTTTCAAATGTTGTTGAATCTGTCAAGTGGTGCTGAATATAAACTGGGAATCTATAGATATTTTTCTGTCTTATTCTGTACTGCTCAAGCTTCAAATGCTACTCAATCTGTCAAGTGTTATGCCGTTACTATTACTAAGGTATTTTCTAGAACTAATACTGATGTACTGGTACTTGTTTAGATCAAGTATAGTAGATGGTCTTGCTTTCCTTTTTAAACTTTGCTTTGTCACAATCTAGATGAGGCTTAGGCATTTTGGGATGCATATATGGGGGTCACACTAGTATTAATGTAAAGGGGAGGTATGCACACAAAAGCATACTTTATCGTTAGTTATGCGTGCTCCAATGATTGAGTGTGTTTGGAGAAAGGGCAAACTGATCATGCGACAAGGTTTTTAGAGCTAAAACATGAACAGGTTCTCTCTATACTGCTATTGAGTTTCAGTGTCTGTATAGCTGAAACAGTCACTTTGGAATGTTGCAGAATCGGTCAAGTGATACTGAATATGAACTAGGAACCTGTCGATATTTTTTCTGTCTTATTCTGTACTACTGGATCTTTCAAATGCTACTGAATTTGTAAAAAAGTTATGTCGCTGCTGCTGGGCTGCTTGCACTAGAGCTTTTGCATGTGTGTTGTCACATCCCAAAAAAATTCAAATTTTGGAATGTGAAATAGATAAATAAGATTGGTTGATTGTTTGACTTTTCTTGAAAATTCTCAAGAAAAAGAAACCTTTTAAACGGGAAAGAACTCACTCTGTTATGACCAAAGTAGCCATATAGGCAAAAAGGCGTGGAGTTTTAGTTTTAGTATCTGTGTGAATGTTTGCAAAAATAAAAATCATGAAACATTCATAAGAATTGCATTATATTAATGCAAAGTTCTAAAAAAAAATTGAATCCAAACCCTAGTATCAAAATCCGATAGTTGAATTGCCCAAATGTTTCTATAAGAAATATATAGAGATTTATGAAGCCACCATCTTCAAACTAGTGAAAATGTTACAAATATATTCCTATAATGATCTACTGAATTTTACAAAAATTTAGAAACAAGAATCATGTCACTTTGGAGTTCGTATGCAAAAGATATAAAGAAAATACCAAAATAGAAAAAGACAAATAAAAAACACAAATGGACCAACCGGCCAGCCCACTCAGCCGACCGACCGGAGCAGCCACGCACTGGAAGGGATCGATCCCACCTCCGCGTGCGAAAACTCTTTTTCTAAACCTACCTCTATTCAAACTTCTATATATTTTTATCTACAACTTTGAATTGACTTTTGTTTGTTTGTACTTGTTCTTTACTCTAAGCTCTATCTCTCTATCTTCCTAAACCCCTATATAATCCCCCCGGAGCCACAACTATATCACTTTTTCTTCTCGAAATTCTGAATCTATACCTTCTCAAATCATATTTCGCTTCTAAACCTATTTAAATTCGTCGGTTGCCTTTGGCTTCAACAAGAAAGTTGTAGATCTCGTCGAAATCTTTCAATTCCGACAAACCTCAACGCTTTTCATCCACCACAGCCAGAGAATACTGCCACGCAATATTTCAAATCTAACAGCCTAATTCCAAGATTTCACCGTGCTCGTTTGTTCAAATCCAAATTCCTTGGGTGAAAAGATAGATCTAATGATTCTCCACAACTTTAATGTTGAAAGTTTTGCGATTTAAAATTTACGGATTTGTCATTCTAGCACAGATATGTTTCTAACCTTTTCTGAGGCAAAATCAAGTCGATTTGGAGCCAACTTCTCTCCTACACACTGGATGTTATCCCCGACAGTCCAGATTCAGTCGTCCCGATCAGCTGCCTCGTCACCGCCACATTGTCGCTAGGTCAGCTCTAGTCCCAGTTAGCATGCAGGGTCAACCTATCTAGTCAGAGGAATATTCACTGAAATATTTCGTTCGAATTTAAAATTGAAGATTATAGATCTAACTTGTAAAATCTATAAGAAATTCATAATATGTCCAAAAAATGCGTATAATATATAAAATTGAAGACAACTTCATGTAGTTTATTAATATCAGATTAGATCTAAATTTCGCGCTATAGTTAACTGGTAATTAATTAAATAGTTTTAATGGCCGTTTGGAGTAATAAATTCATAGTAAATTATTCATAGCTTTGAAAAATATAAATAATATGTACCTGGATTCACAATTCTATGTAGATTCTAGATTTATCTTTAGATTCATTTTTGGTCGTGTAAACTATTTCGATAATTTAAACTCTATTAAGTAGTAAATAAATCATAAAACAAGATCTATGGCTCCGTTTTGGGTGAATCCAATTGCTACTGGTTCGCATTAATGTCCTCTATCCAATACACTTCAGATCTAAATTTAATACGGAAATTAGTATATAAGTTCCAACATAACTATTAAAAGTCCTCTATTGACGATTAATAATTAATAATAAATACCCTAATGCATTAAATGATTATCTGCATGCATCAAGTGATCTAGTATTGTTTAGAGAACTAAATACAACCACTGTGTTCTATTAAATCGCCATGCATGCATTTTCTCATCATTGTTTTGTTGTATTGTGCATAAGTGCATTGTTTTGAATGGTGTGTTGTGTAATATGCTTCAAACGATAGATTTCGAGGAGTGTAACGTTCGTGTTTGTGACGAGAGCAACTCTATCTTTTGTGAGGATCGTTTGAATGACGACATCTACAACAAAGGCAAGTAGAACTATCATAAATGTCCTACTGTTTTTCTATGCATGTAGTATGTTTTCAGTAGTGATGCATGTGTAGGATTTTGTATTACTACTATGCTATGCTATGATACCCAGGAAGGATTGCCATATTTCCATTACTTGAGTTCCTTTGAGCCATCGTATTGCAGTTTCTTAGCCATGCTTATTAGATGCGCAATGGGAATTCATGATTAATTCTATTATGGAAAGATGTGTTTTGCTATAATGAAAACAACTAGAAAGCAATGAACCTCCTGGGTGTAATGAGATTGATATTTTTTGGTGGTTTCAATACGGAAAGGCACCCAGGACACTGAGATTGGACAGGTTTCTTGTATAGTAGCTTCCAGTATAGCCGCATGTAATTATTTGTCTTGACTAAGTAGGTTGTGGGAACCTGACCCAACATGACTAGCAGATGTAGGGGATGTAGGTTGGTATGGGTCCGTCCTGAGGGCTCAGGGTTCTACTTCTGAAAGGTTTTGTCTTGGTTTTCTCTCTACCATGGCACAAAACGAGTGTAATGGTAAGAGCGGGTTGACTGGGTCGTGCGGGTAAAGTGTACAACCCCTGCAAGGTGTCTAAACTAAGTACTTAACCATGTCCCTAGTTATGGACATCTATGAGAAACTAGGCCTAGAACTGTTTGGAAGATCTCACTCATCCCAATTTCTCAATTACTAAAACTTGATGGGTGAACATGGGTTTAGGAGCATACGAAGCTAAACTGTCTTGTTTCTACATGGGTTTATGATGGTATGTCCTTAGAAGAATTGTTTTAAAGAAAGAAAAGTATTTCAAAAGTACAGAAAAGTTATATTGCTTTATGCAAATGAGCCTAAGCTCCACCTAGAGAAATATGCATGTAATTGATAGGTTCCGTTATACATCCACATACTAGTCCTACTTGCCAATGCATTCAAAGTATTGACCATTCGTGGCTACAAACTTTCATGTTGCAGGTTATTCTATTTCCGAGTGATCGTTCATAGGTCGCGAGAATATAACATCCCAAAACTTTAATCCAAGTGATCAAGATCAAATCTACCCAATTTAGGGTTAACAAAAACTTTTTCTAATTAAAATCTTTAAGCATTCATATGTGTGTGCATTTAAAATAGGAGTTGTTTGAAAGGACATTATTGTATGTTCTAATGGTTGTAAAATGGTTCTATGATGAATGTCACATCATCTAGATCATTCCCAAGCAAAAACAAAAGAAAAAGAAATCAAAAGCAATTAAATAAAGGAAATGGTCACTTTTGCCATTTTAATCACCTAGCCCACTTTGGGTGTTCCTAGCACTCAATTCCCAACAGAAACAAATGTGGATCTTTACACCCCTTGCTAGTACAAGTAGTGATGTGCCAAGGCCCACTTTGTGATACCCCAAAAACATTCAAACTCTAATTTTAAATGACATTTGAAAATGGAATCTAGTTCATGTCTAGATCCCATTATTTCAAAAACCATCCAAATGAACTCCATTTCAAAATCCCAAGTAACCACAGATGCTTAAGCATGTGACAAACCACTCCACCAAAAATCTTTCAAAAATTCAAAAGTTTCCTTCATGCGGCCATTGTGTCGAGCACCTTGTGAGCAGAATCAAACTGGCCTAGCTAATACTATTTTTGATCAAATTTTGTCGAGCCATTTGAACTCAAATCAATGCCCTTGTCTCCCCTAAACCCAACCAGTCCATCAAGGACCTACCCAATGGCCTAGGGCAACAGTTCACCGCCACCCCGAGGCCATGCTCGCCAGCCAAACATGCACAAGCCGCAGGAGACCACTAGCCCCTCTCCGCCGCTCTAGGAAGCAAGGCGCCACTCCACCGCCGCCCACGGTCCACCCCACGGCCCATGCTAGCCCCTAGACCACCCCAGAGCCGCGCTGCACTAAGTCTATGTGTCGTGCCAGAGCACCCTCACCGCCAGCATGCCACAGACCGCGCCTCGACCGTAGACCACGCACGCCGCTCCGCCTTGACCACCTCACCCCTCCAGACATGGCAGTGCATCACCGTGTGACCCACGATCACCGGGAACCACGTCGAGCACCACCTCTGTCCCCCAGAGCGTGCAACGCTCTCGACCGATTGCCACCGCCCCTAGCTGCACCATAAAGCCATAGAGGACCGCCAGGAGGCAAGCCACTGTCCACCTATCTCTCCCACGCCGGTAGCCCGCTGTACCGGCGAGCACCACCCATGCCGCACTGCCGCCTCGTTGCGCCTATATAAGGAGGCCTCCCCAGCATCATTTCCTCACACCACTCTCCTCCACTCCCCCTCAGAACACTCACAGAGCCCCACCAGAGCAAGTTGTAGCCCGTAGCACCGGAATTTCGCCAGAGTCTGCCGCGGAAGGAGGAGAAGGGCGCCATTGATCCAGGCCATCTCCCGGGACACCGCTAGTACCAGGAGAACTGTCATCGTCTTATCGTTTGTTTGCCCGCCTTGCCGCACTAGTTGGAGCCCCGATAGGTCCCCACTGCACCTGAGTCGCTAGGGTTCAGTCCCGCCGGCGACGAGTCCGTCGTCGATGACGACCGTGAGCCGTTAGATCTAGTTCTAATCTTGCGGTCCAGCTCGCCCCTTACCGCTTCGTGTGTAATGAGCCACTGACAGGCGGACCCCCCTATCAGCAATCCTCAGCGCCGCGGAGTGAATCTAGGCCGGCCCAATTAGTTTCCCGCGCTGGCCCTGTGATTTAAATTAGGATTTTTCTTTTTAGACTTAAACTAGAATCTATCCTTTAGTTTAAAAATAAATTCAGAGAGCTTTACAAATCCAAATTGAGTGATTCCAATTTTGTTAGAAAGCCAATGAAAATCTCTATCGAAGCCCGTTGGATTTAAATCATTTAGAGTTATAGATCTCTCCTAGATAAAATAACAAGACAGAAGCTTTTGCCCATTCAAACATTTTTATAAAATCAACCATAATAGCTTTTGAGTTGATTCCAACTCTGAAAAATCACATTTAACCATACCTATCTGAATATGTAATAATATTAAGGTTTTGATGCAGTGACTTTGGACTAGTACCAAAATGATGCTATATAGGCATTTCTAGTCACTTTAAATCATTAATCATTAAACTTGAACTTATTAAAATATGATCCACCCTTCAAATCACATTCCCATATATTAGAATATGTGGTGATGACATGTGTCCACATGATCCCATATTTTAATTAGAGAATATTAAATCTTAGTTAATTTCAATGAGTAGAAGTTACTTTTCTCAAATAAAAAGAATGAAGCTAGTTCATTAAACCTTGTGATGCTTGTTATGATAATATATCATCAAATGTGTGCCTTAGTGTGCTAAGTAGACTAGTTAAGCATTGTTTGGTGATTGTGTATTCCATATGTATCTATAGATGATAGTACCGACCAAGTCTACGAGGAGGAGGAGTTCTACCAAGAAGAGGAGGAAGAGAATTTCAACCACTACACCAACCAAGGCAAGCTATTATTGGCAAGCTAACACTTGAAAGTATTATACCTAGCAAGCCATCTTTAGCAATGCAAGCTAACCCTTGCAAGATAGCTAACCCAAGCAAGATGCATTAGGCATGCTTTGGTTATGTCATTTTGACTTATACCTACTCCAAGTTTTATTTACAAGCTTTACCTTCTTTACTTTACCAAAGTCGTTTACTTGTTTAAAGGTAGCATAAAGAGTATAAAACTTGACCTATATAGTTAGACTTAGATGTCATTCTATGGCATGAGATTGAGATTAGCATCCCACCTTAGTGAACACTCTTAACTTAGTAGTTTGGAACTAAACATAAACTTGATCACTTTAGATGGGAATACTTGGTGAAAAATGACTTGTGAAAACCTTGGAATGATGAGTCATTCTATTGAGATGTTTTGACATGTGTTGAGAAACACAAATGGTTTATGATGATGAAAATGTTGAGGCATGACCTTAGCCCTTTTATAAAAACTGATGGTTGGGTTCGGATGCGATACCATTCCAATTTTACAGTACAACCACAATACCTGAATTGGGTAAGGCTTAGCCAGAAGTTTATATGCATTAGTATTAGTTCCCTCGCAGGAGAGGTTTGAGCTGAGGCTACCTCTCAATGTTGTCCACCTATGCAGTGCCCAGGATGGCAGATGGCCATGGGTGGGAGGCCATGCTCATAGGAGAGGTGCTTATACTAGAGTGTGTAAAGGAAAGGTTATGTTTGATTATCTGCATACTAAGTATGACGATTCAGGGTTATCCCTGACAGATGTATCGAATCTTGTGTTGAAAGTGTACCACCTCTATAGAGTGTCAAACTATTCGAATAGCCGCGTTCGCGGTTATGGACAGTTGGAGTGGCCATACTGTTTTGTTGTCAGATGTTTTCCAAAACTTATGAAATGAATTGTGAAATGACTTTACCACAACAGAGTTGTGACTATGATAACTAAGTTCCCACTTAGGTGTTTTCAAACTTCTTTTATCTTTCTTTGTTTTTGAACTCATCTTAGGTTTCAAACTTAACTTTACAAATAAACTTAGAGTTAGCATTCCTACTAGAACTATCTTATTTGTTAGTGGTAGTTTGCGAGTACTAAAAGAGTACTCATGGCTTTGTCCCTGGCTATTCCTATGGCCAGACTATGAGGAGGACTACCCTGAAGGAGGTCCTTTATTTGTGTAAGACCTTATTATGGTTTGTAATGGATGATGTACTGTGATATCCAATCTGTTATGTCTCGCAAAAATGGTAATCCTGGGATTGCGATGTATGTCATAACAGGCATCTGGGATTAAAAATCCGGGTGTTGACAAGTTGGTATCAGAGCCATCCTGACCATAGGAGACCCTAGTTAGAATGGACATCCGAAGAAAAACTTAGTTTCAAAAACCAAAGTGAGTATTTATGAAAACTATTTCCTCTCTTACCCTTGGGGATTCTTTCTCTCAAAAAAATTCATGTTCCTCCAAATTCTTACATTACTACATAAAACTTTGACACACTTGATCACTTCACTAACTTTCTCATCCTAAAATTCTTATAGATGGAAGCCCAATACAGCAAGTTATACCAGTTGGGCAATGGAGGCCAACTAATCTTCGAGAGGGATCTGGATTCACTGTCTGAGTTCTTGGAGCGTCCTTGATGGCTCGATGCAAAGCGCCCAGAAAAGTATTGATGGCTCGTGGTTGATGTAGAGCTCGTTGGGAACCCCAAGAGGAAGGTATGATGAGCACAGAAGCAAGTTTCCCTCAGTTATGAAACCAAGGTTTAATCGAACCAGTAGGAGCAAGGAAACACCCCAAAGGTGTTACTAGCTGAGCTTTGGCAGGGCGCACTACCGGTGCTAGTAGCAACATGGAGACCTGCACAACACAACCACAGAACTTTGTCCCCAACTTGCGATGAGGTTGTCAATCTCAACGTGTTTTGCGAAAAACAAAGGATTAAACGTATCGAATGAAAATAAGTAAAAGTTTGCAGAAAGTAAACACAAAGCAGTAAAAGATTGTAGATTGTATGTAAAGAAAAGGACCGGGATCCATAGTTCACTAGAGGTGGCTCTCCTTAGATAGATAACATGCTGGGTAAACAAATTACAGCGGGGCAATTGACAAACACCGAGAAAGCAATACATGCAAATACTAATCATCTTGACTCCTTTGAGACTTGATTGGGCATTACAACATAATACATAGACCGCCATTCAACTGCATCTATGACTAATAATCCACCTTCAGGTTATCATCCGAACCCCCTCTAGTATTAAGTTGCAAGCAGATTATTGCTTCTGAACTGCGTGTAAAGTAAACAATATGATTGTTCTATGAACAAAGGATTGTTGTTTTCTCCCTAGTAGCAACAGCACATCTAGTACCTTAGAGATTCCTGTCACTTCCCCAGATTACCAGAGGCATGAACCCACTATCGAGCATAAATACTAACTCTTGGAGTTGCTAGCATCTGCTTGGCCAAGATAGCTACTAACAACGGAAAGCATGCAAGATCTCAAATAACAAAGACATGATAGAATCAATAATCAATCTAAAATAGCATCTCAATATCCATTGGATCCCCGCAAACACAACATGTATGAATTACAAATAGATGATCTTGATCATGAACGGAGCTCACAAGATCTAAACATGAAAGCACAAAGGAGGAGAAACCATCCATCTAGCTACTACATGGATCCGTAGTCCAAGGATGAACTACTCACGCATCACACCGGAGGCTTGCATGGTGATGAAGAATCCCTCCAGGGTGAATTCCCCTCTCCGGCAGGGTGCCGAGAAGAGCTTCAGATCCCACCCGGTCTAGGGATGGAGATGACGGCGGCTACAGACTCTTTCATGGATTTTTGATCAGGTACTTAGGGTTTTCATCCCAAGGGCAACTTATAGGCGGAAGGAGAGGCCGAGGGGGTGCCGGGAGCCAGCACACCACCCCCTAGCGCAGGCCAGGCCTGGCCGCGCGGCCAGGTGGTGTGGCCGGCCCCTGGGCCCTCTCCGTCTCGTATTCTGGCACTTGATCCCTTCCGGAAAAATAGGCACTTTGGCTTTTGTCCCGTCCAATTCCGAGATTATTCATTTTCTGACTTTCCTGGAACCAAAAACAGCAGAAAACAGGCAGCTGGCACTATGGCTCTTGTTAATAGGTTAGTCCAAGAAATCATATGAAAAGTACTCCAAAGTTGGAACAAAACACAAGAAAGTGGATAAAACCAAGCATGGAACATCAAAAATTATAGATACAGTTGCAATGTATCAACATCCCCAAGCTTAACTCCTGCTCGTCCTCGAGTAGGTAAGTGATAAAAAGAAAATAATTTTTGAGGTGACATGCACCATCAAAGACTTGATCAAAGTATTTGCAAAACATTTAAGGCTGGGATCATAGTACTTCAATCATAACATGAAAGACAAAGTTCTAGCAATAAGCAAGGAAACTATGATGCAACATGAAAAGGCACAAACAAAAGATTCATGAATAACATGCTTTGCAAGATGTTTGTTTGTTTCACATAAAGAAAACATAACATAAGAGTATTCAGCTTGTCCCTCAATAGAGTAGCAAATATAAATGCATAGGACACCTTCAAAGTTCATAAGAGTGGCTAGATACAATAGTTTAAAACAAGCAATAACAAGTTATGCATCAATCAACTAGTCTTGGGACAATGCACATAGAACTAAGAATGGCTACTATGCTCTCAAAGTAGGTGCATAAAGATAGAAGGTGGAGACTCAATATAATGGTGGAAGAAAGGCCTTTTGTAAAAGGAAGTAGGGATTCAAGTCTCCTAAAGAGCTTCCAAAAATTATGGTACTTACAGCTTTCAGCTCTCATTGCCCCTATCATAAGCATCTTGAAGTGATTAAGGTTAAAGTGAACAAACTATGGTGTACATGCTTGACGAAGTATAAGTCAGAAATCTCATGTCCCTTGTATACAAGGGCCGCTCCTCATGCTACTCAAGTTTAGTCACCGGTAAGTTCTTGTCATTGTAAGTACATGTGTGTCATTGAGAACCGCCAACGGGGTACCCCTTTCCCGATGATACAGAAGAATCCCCATATCAAAATGACAAGGCAAGCAGACAACGAGCATCTCAGCATTCTTCTTATTTACCATGGGAATATGGTTCTTTTTTATCACTTTCCTCTTTTCATAGTATCTCTTTTTTCTTTTCTTTTTTTTTCTCAATATAGGACTCTTTTTTTATAAGAAGAATGCTTCATAGACAGCTCATTATGGTTACACTGCAGGTTTCCACCATGTCAGCATGGATTAGACCAGTGGCCCAGGCGTTTCTCTAACACATATACATAACTCCATGGACTTACAAGCTCCCCTTTCATTTCACACCGACGACATCCATATACAAAAGAGCATGATATCAACTAGGTACAAGTACCAAGTGCAATGTTGAAAGCGTTCCCCATGAAAGCATGGTTCTGCTAATTCCCAACAAATAAGTGCAAGCATATACAACATAGAAGACACAATGGTTCAAGTTTATTAAGGGCAAGTAAAGTAAAGTGTTCCATCAAGTTCGTGAGAGCTTTAATCACTAGTTTTCTCATAACAAGTGGAAGGTAAACAAAAGCATGAATATACTTGGAATAGCATAAGCTAGTAGGTAGGTATGGTGGACTCTTTGGAATAACTTGGTTTAGGGAGTTGGATGCATGAGTGGAACTCATACTTGGTTGTGGAGGCTAGCAAAAGATTGGGAGCGACAAACTAAGAGAGCAATAATGGCCATAATCATACAGAGCGACAAAACATCATCGATCAAAGCATAAAGTGATACTACAAGTTGAAGACTAAAGGATCATAAAGGCTTATGGTGACTGGTGATAGTCATAACATGGTGTGAGCATGTGCCAAGTCAACCCAAATAAAGCATCAAAGGAGAATAACACTATACTATGCTTTAATATGCTAAAACAACGCATGATTCATCCAAGGCACATTAAGCAATCTCAATTGTTTATAACAAGTCATGCTACAGCAAAGAATAATAAGCATAAAGCCAAAACAATATCAAGCATGGCATGACAAAGCATAGGCCATAGTCAAAAACGAGCTCTTTTTACCACATAAGTATGAACTTTCCTACTCTTTTCCAAACCAAACCGAACTATTTGCAAACCAAAGTGTGAAAGAGGGGGTCCAACCAACTTATTAAGAAAACTAAGCAGACTAAGCAAACTAAAAACCAAAACAAAAACGAAAAATAAGAAACTCCAAGAAAAACACAATTGTGCATGAAATAATAAAAATGAAGCGTTTGGAAGAAACCTGGAATTTTTATTGATGAAGAAGGGGAATGCCTTGGGCATCCCCAAGCTTTGATGCTTGTACTTCTTAGATATTTTTTGGGGTGACACGCGTGGCAACCCCAAGCTTGAGATTTAGTCCATCCTTCATCTCATTACTCATTGCTTCCATACACCTAAAATTTTTCCATCATACAAAACTTCACACAATCTCATTAGCAACATTAGTGCACTTAAGATAAATAAGTCTCAAGGTTCAGTTCTAACACCAAATAAAGTTCCATTAGAACACTAGTTACTGTAGCACTTCCCTCAAAAAGCTCAATTCCCCAAAGGAACTCAAGAAGGAACTAACAAGAAGCAAATGCAGAAAATGGCAGAAATTTGTCAAAACAGACCAGCAGGCAAAGACGAATTTTTTCGAAGACCTTATGTTGCTCAAATAAAAAAGTGTTGAACTAACAAAAGTTATATAACAACCTGGGGCAGCAGCACGAAATATTACAGCTCAATCCGACATACATAGCTCTCTCGGGAATTTTTACGGTGAAGCACAAAAATCTGTTTCGGGACAGCAACTTTCCCAATCATTACTTCACTCTCATTAGAGGTTACCCTTGGCACAAAAGGCAAATAAAAAGGATAAGGAGAGGTTATTACAGAGGTAATAACTTCCAAGACTCATCTAAAACTCTTGGGTTATCTCCCAACAAGTACTTTTCTTTAACGCCTTTAAGTTAGGCATAAGAAGCAAAGAAAGAATCAAGTGTTCTCAAATGAAGAAGCATTAAGATCAATACCAGAAATATTTTCAACAAGGCAAGTTATCATCCAAGTAAGTTCTAGAGGATCCTTTCTCAATGCTCTTAGGTTCACTATTCTCATCAAAAGGGTTTGCAGGAACAATCCAATCAAGATTCTTTTCTATGGCATCATGTATTGCTACTAGTTTGAAGGGTATTGGTATCTTAGGTTCCTCCCCATTAGGTTCGGTTTTGTTCATCTTTTCTTGTATACCAACCACATCTACACATGAGACTAGCATATTGAAACGTTCAAAAACTTTTCTAGCTTCTTTGGCAACATCATAGAACTCCTTAAACAAAGTTTCTAGAATAAAATCCCTCTTTTCAGGGTCTTCAATTTCTTTAAGCTTAAGAAACATTACTTGCATTAAGGGGTTGAGGTTAACAAACCTAGCTTCTAACATGTGAATTAAAGAAGCTGCAGCAGTCTCAAAATTTGGAGCAAGTTCTACATGGGATCTATCCTCAGTATCTTCATGTTTGCTAACATGATTAAAGAATTCTTCAATATTATCTTTCCCAATTATAGAACCACTACCAATTGAAAGGTCTTTCAAGGTGAAAGTAGGGATCAACATGGTGAGCTAAGGAAGGGTGACAACTAAAGGAGACTTAATTTTTTTTTTTGGGGGTTTCAAATAAGAAAGCAAATAAGTAAAACTAATTTTTTTGTGTTTTCGAAGAACAAAACAAGCAAACAAGGCAAAAAGAAACTAAGCAAAACAAAAACAACAAAGTAAAGAGATTGGTTATGAGGGACTCCCCTTGTGAAGATGTCCTTGACTCCCCGGCAACAGCGCCAGAAAAATGCTTGATGGCTCAATGCACGGCGCCCAGAAAAGTGTTGATGGCTCGTGGTTGATGTAGAGCTCGTTGGGAACCCCAAGAGGAAGGTATGATGAGCACAGCAGCAAGTTTCCCTCAGTTATGAAACCAAGGTTTAATCGAACCAGTAGGAGCAAGGAAACACCCCAAAGGTGTTACTAGCTGAGCTTTGGCAGGGCGCACTACCGGTGCTAGTAGCAACGTGGAGACCTGCACAACACAACCACAGAACTTTGTCCCCAACTTGCGATGAGGTTGTCAATCTCACCGTGTTTTGCGGAAAACAAAGGATTAAACGTATCGAATGGAAATAAGTAAAAGTTTGCAGAAAGTAAACACAAAGCAGTAAAAGATTGTAGATTGTATGTAAAGAAAAGGACCGGGATCCATAGTTTACTAGAGGTGGCTCTCCTTAGATAGATAACATGCTGGGTAAACAAATTACAACGGGGCAATTGACAAACACCGAGAAAGCAATACATGCAAATACTAATCATCTTGACTCCTTTGAGACTTGATTGGACATTACAACATAATACATAGACCGCCATCCATCTGCATCTATGACTAATAATCCACCTTCAGGTTATCATCCGAACTCCCTCCAGTATTAAGTTGTAAGCAACAGATTATTGCTTTACGAACTGCGTGTAAAGTAAACAATACGATTGTTCTATGAACAAAGGATTGTTGTTTTCTCCCTAGTAGCAACAGCACATCTAGTACCTTAGAGATTTATGTCACTTCCCCAGATTACTAGAGGCATGAACCCACTATCAAGCATAAATACTAACTCTTGGAGTTGCTAGCATCTACTTGGCCAAGATAGCTACTAACAACGGAAAGCATGCAAGATCCCAAATAACAAAGACATGATAGAATCAATAACCAATCTGAAATAGCATCTCAATATCCATCAGATCCCCACAAACACAACATGTATGAATTACAAATAGATGATCTTGATCATGAACAGAGCTCACAAGATCTAAACATGAAAGCACAAAGGAGGAGAAACCAGCCATCTAGCTACTACATGGATCCATAGTCCAAGGATGAACTACTCACGCATCACACCGGAGGCTTGCATGGTGATGAAGAAGGCCTCCAGGGTGAATTCCCCTCTCTAGCAGGGTGCCGAGAAGAGCTTCAAATCCCTCCCGATCTAGGGATGGAGATGACGGCAGCTACATACTCTTTCGTGGATTTTTGATCGGGTACTTAGGGTTTTCGTCCCGAGGGCAACATATAGGCGGAAGGAGAGGCCGAGGGGGTGCCAGGAGCCACCACACCACCCCCTGGCGCGGGCCAGGCCTGGCATGGGCCGTGGTGTGGCCGCCCTGGCCTCTCTCTCGTGATACATTCTGGCACTTGATCCCTTCCAGAAAAATAGGCACTTTGGATTTTGTCCCATCCAATTCGGAGAATATTCATTTTCTGACTTTCCTGGAACCAAAAATAGCAGAAAACAGGCAGCTGGCACTATGGCTCTTGTTAATAGGTTAGTCCAAGAAATCATATGAAAAGTACTCCAAAGTTGGAACAAAACACAAGAAAGTGGATAAAACCAAGCATGGAACATCAAAAATTATAGATACATTTGCAATGTATCAGTCCTCATCCAGAATTCCTTGGAGCTCAACTCCCGGGTCCACCAGGAGGGGATTTACAATGGCTAGTAACTGCTGATCTTCGAGGCAAGATAGAAGCACCAGTATCTGGGAGGATTCAGTTCTCCGTGAGAGAGAACAACTGGCTAGATGGATTAGCCAGGGCAATGCATGAAGCTCTCGCGTCATGTGCCACGAGTTTCAACCTAATCCAAGGAACCCGCTTTGTTCACTATGCAAGGCGTGATTCCATGGGAATGCCGCTAGAGATGCCAAGTCACCCAATATTGAAGCGTCAAGTGGAGAACCTTGACTTCCTACTGTACGACAAACAGAAGGAGTTGGACAATGCTAGAGAGGTCGCCAACCATAACCTCGCCCTTGCCGCCCAGAAGGCCCAGACTTTCTCACTGCTCATCAAGGATCGTCAGTCTCTTCGCCGTCAATGCTCCAAGAAGGATCGCACCATCGACCGTCTTCGCAAGAAGGTGGCCGACCTCGAGAAGACCTTCAAGGAGCAAGAAGCTCAGCTTGCAGCAAAGGAAGAAGAAGAGGAAGGTGAAGATATACAAGGAGATATTGACTCCTACCTCAGCAATGATGATGACTACCTAGAGGAGGATTCTGTGGACTTCTACATCGACGATGATGACTCCAACTTCATCGATGATGAGTAGATGCACTAGAGCACTATCGTAGAGTGAGGAGTATCGGTCCCATTGTATCATAGCTTAAAAATGGTTCTTAAAACCATCTTCTTTCCTTTGATGTTGTGGTGTGTGTGTGTGTTTGTATCGTGTGCTTTGCTTGAATGAATGAAAAGAAGTTAGTTGCAAAACCTGAGTCAAACTCAAAGTTTTAGCTTTGAAACCAAAACCATGAACCTTAGAACCTTCCCTCTTACCCGTTTATCTATCTCAATCTTCAGATGACTCGTGGAAACCAAGGAGGGAGCACCTCATCGCAAGACCCAATGCTGCAGATTCTGCAGACTCTCATTGCAGACCGTGAAGCTAGTAGGGTAGAGCGCCAAGCTAATCTAGCAACACTGCAGCAGATCGCCCAGATGGGTCACAACAATCAGAACCATGGAAATCAGGATCATCATGGATCCAAACTCAAAAACTTCCAGAATACAAATCCCCTAATCTTTAGCACTTCGGAGAACCCACTGGATGCTGATGACTGGTTGCAGACGATGGAGAACAACCTAGAAGTAGCAGGAGTGGATGCCAACGAGAAGGTTCTTTTTGCCACCCACTATTTGGCAGGATATGCAAGAGCATGGTGGAACAGCACCCGCACAATGAACCATGATCAAGTATGACATGGGAAGCCTTCAAAATCAAGTTCAGTCGCACTCATGTGCCGCAGGGTCTAGTCACCCGAATGAGGGATGAATTCAGAGAGTTGAAGCAGGGCAGAATGACTGTAGTGGAGTATCGTGACAGATTCTTATCCCTTGCCAGGTATGCACCTGATGAGATCAACACGGAGGCCAAGAAGGAGAGATTCCTGAACGGACTGCATGATGAGATGCAGACTGTCTTTGTCTCCGTTTCGAGGATCTCGAAGAGCTAGTCGACTCTGCCATTCAGATGGAAGGGAAGCTTAATCAAGCAAATGACAACCGCAAACATCATATGATGCACCAAGCTGGATCCAACAGTCACCAGAAGTACCGTCCCAACCCTTCTGCAGGATATGCCCCGCGGAATAATTGACCCCCAATATCTCGCCCAAGCTACCCCAACCGTACCGGAGGAAATGTGAAGTCCGGACCAATTGACAGATCAATCAGAAGCTCACCTCAAGCACATGAAAATTGCACATGATCAATCCCAACCAGATGAGCTAAGGATGGTTGAAATCTGCAAGCTGAGCTAAGAAATTGTTGCCAAGGGAGCAGAAAACGCACCTGAACCTGTATATCCATGAATTTGAGTTAGTGAGCAAATCATTTTGCATAAATTTCATCCAGATCAACTCTGTAGGAAACAACATCACCTTCACTCACTTAGTTAATTCACTTGATACAAATAATATAAGTAAATATCAATTTTAAGAGATTTACTGCTACAAAAAAAGAGGCCGAAGGATCTCTCATCCACACCACCCAGTCATCGAAGTGATATAATTCATTTGCGTCGTGATAAAAAAAAATATGCGAGAGTAAGGCAACACAAGCTTTCAAAATGGTTCTTAAAAATATTACCTAAAATGTGAATCGTTGAAAAGATATATGAGAGAAAATCAAGATAAAGCACCCATGTACGTGTCCAACTAAAACTTGGACCTTTAATTGACCATGTACCTATTCGGTTGCATACAATCTGCAAGAAGATCATTGGTGCAATCCATTTTTTCTCTTGCGGCTCCTTCCCGAAAATAAACACAGAAATACAAATCGACAAGCGGGCATGAAAATGAATCTGAAAAGGAACCTTAGATAGTTATGATGCTATGCCTAAAAATTAAGATTTCGAAAAATGAGGTATTTAAAGAAAAAAAGGAAAACCGGTGAGCAAGGACCGAGGGACTCACTTTTTGCTGCAAGATGTGAAGGAAAAACTGTTGAGGGGCTCACTCATGCAACTTTAAAGATTGGCCTATTGTGGTGAGTTAAAAATCTAAAAAATTTGCCACATGCCAAGTCTCACTACTCTAAGTACTCTTTCTGCAACCAAAAGGACACTCTATGACCAACAACACTTCAACAAACATCAAGCTGAGAGAATTAAAAGTGACCATTACTTGAAGGCTTAACCTCACAAGTTTGGGTAAATAAAAAGGAAGGAATTAAATGGAGAAACATACCTATCAGAAATCAGTGTCCCATCTATGATGCGTGCAAGAATAGTAGAATATTAACTCATGCTCAACATGATAAAATTACAACAATGTATCTTCATTCTAGATTAGGAGAAGTAATTCTTCCTCATTTCTCAAAATGTTTTTCCAGGACGGCACCTGCATTTTTAAGCCTACGACAAAAGCAACATTAACATAGGTTCTGAATGGCCCTAGCTTTCGCATTGATAAAACAATTTGTAAAACACTATATTAACCATGTACGGAAATCTATTATGAGTAACAAACACAGACTTGCAACAAAGGGCTCTTCGACCTAGTAATCTCCTATATTAATTTTATCAAACATCCTGGGGTACCAAAATTCATACCTAGACTTGCAGAATTATTTAAATTGGAAGATACGAACAAAAATGGAATAGTTCATAGTATAGTGGATCTTAGCTAGTTAGATCTGAGTATTTTTCTCATGGAAAGAAATACAAAACTTTTTATAGTTAGTTACTTATACACATGTACTACCTCTGTTTGGGATTATTAGTCCTATGAGCCAAGTTGCTAATACCAAGACACTCCATAACTCTGTCTCATTAATATATGCATGCACCAATAGTTTTATATACATGAGAGAAGTGAGAGAAAAAAAAGAACATGCATTAGACAAGAGAGACTAATAAATAAGATAGCCCTTATAATTTCAAACAATATAAAAAAGCTCTTAGGACTAATAATCCCAAACAGAAGTAGTACTGGACATCCATATCTTTCAGCATAATCAACTGATTTGGCAACTTGGTAGATCTACACACAGCCCAGCAAACAACGGAGGTGGCACATGCATGATATTCAACCATTTGCATCCAAACATGCATCGGTTGTAAAATTTCTAAGGCATGCATCCACTGAAACATATATCAATTCTTTAGCATCCATACTACTATCAAGAATTAAAACAGTTCGCGTGAAAATGTACTCCCTCCATTCCGGTTATTAGGCTCAATTAGGATTTCACTATGACCTAGGCAGCACACATTGGACGTTGGAAAATTTACCTCCAATGCATGCAGATGTGTTCTCGTTTCATGCAATTGAAAACTGTTTCCAAATGATATTTAAGTGGGGCATTAATTACTACGCAGGCCTTAATCCACGGGTAAATTGGAACATGCAAATTTTGGAATTGAGACCTACACACCGGAATAGAGGGAGTAGTGTTTGCAATGTAGTAGCATCAAACATGGTTTTTTGATATGTATAATAATGGTGCTTTAAACTTTGGTGTTTCATCCAGTGGAATAGATTAGAACAGAAGTGTTTCCCACTCTGTGGCTCTACGTTTGTTTGTCAGCTAGGGTAAAATCTGAGTTATCAAACCAAAAGTAAAGACTCATGAGGTATTGTTATAGTGGTAATTTTCTCTGGATATTTGATTCTATCCCATATCAACAGGTGGTGTTTCGTTGCAATTAGTTCACTGGTTAAGACCTACTATAGTGAAGGAAATGCCAATCGGCATTCAAGATTTTGAGTACACAGACTACTGGCAATTTAACCTAATGCGCAATGTATTAAATTTGAGCAAATGTCAAGTTCACACGGCATGATAGTTTATTCACAATATTACAATAAGGCTTCTGCAAACCCATAAAAGACAGGTTGTGGGCAAAATAATCTCAATAAGTATTTGTTATCAGGTGGCACACCAATAACACATATAAAAATACACAGAAATAATTGGCTTGTATGATTAACAAGGAACACAAATAAGAGTAGAACTGATGCTAGATGAGGACTTTGAATTCATTCGAAGACATGTAAAATTCATCATCATCCAAAAACTTTCTAGAGCCAAATTTTATAACGACACTTACTGATTTTATCTTACAAAACAAATGTGTGCTACTGTCAAGAAAACTACCACTCAAGATTTTTGAGTCATGACTCGGTACTAAGTCCCCAACCCTGTGATTCAGCGATTATGACGAAGGTTGCTATTATTCGTTGTTGTGATTTTGAGAAAATGACTCGGCGACTATACATCGACTCAAAAACCATGGTACCACTAATTTACATATTGAATACATTTAGAAAACAAGTGAAGCGCCGCTACAGTTTTCTAACAGCAGAAAAAACAAGCATGTCTTATTTTATAGATTCCAACCATTACTATGAAGCAAGAGCAACCCCACATGATTAGTAAAGTGTATTCCCTACAAATAGCATTTAAAGCAAAAATCACCTTCATCTCATAAGACCATAGAAATAGTTGTCGAGGCCCCATCAGGTCAACCTTTCTGTAACTCAAGAGGTAGTATTTTATTAACACGAAAACATACCTATCAATTGGATAAATTTTAACATCAGCCAATGAAAACTGTGCTCATTTGGCTCCTAAGAGGCTAAGACTACATGCAGCAGTCTATGACTAACCTAGTACCATGGACATGAATGTTCAATCACCTGCATAATATCTCGTATGGCATTTGGAGAGGCTTCCATCGTATCTTTGAACAACCCTATGAACGTACCTTTGAACAACCCTATGAACCTGGTGCTCTACTTAGGATCTGCAGCTTCGACTCTCCATCAAACACAGATTTGAAGTAGCATATTCTGTAGAGTAGGCTGTTGGAATTAACCACGACGTCCGACACCGGCAGGGTGTCGTATGCTCAGTCGTATACGGAAAGTATACGTATAAGGATCTGGTGCTTCCGGTGGATAGGTTTCGTGTAGTATATACATGATGTATCCGAGTAGAATATGTATTGCCGAGTCCTACTCTAGCTAGGAGTGTTGAGTTGTACTCTAGTTAGGAGCTGGCTGCTGGCCGTGTATATATACGCGTGTAACCTGCAACTTGTAAACCACCAGATCGTGAAATAAACAAGGTCCGAAAGGGGCCTTTGGCCATCAAATTCTGATTTACGTATCGTGAGTTGTGAAGGGCAGAGCTAGCTAGCTGATCGCTAGCTATCTTGTTCCTGTACGTGCGTGTCGTCTCGTCGGAAGATCTTTGTCGTCAATTGTCAGAAAGTACTCGACGGCAGGGGCTGTTGCGGGTCGTCATCCCGACGAAAGTATTGTCGGGGTTGGGCCAACAATTGGTATCAGAGCCTCGTGAAGAATCTCCTTGTAACGGGAGGTCACAGCGACAATGGATGTGGGTGAGTATTCCGGTGCGGCTAAAGGATTTGTTGCGCAGGTGATGACGCAGTACCCGCGATACAACCACGACAACTACACGATGTGGGCGACCCAGATGGAGTGAGCGCTGGAGTCCAACGATCTATGGGAGGTTGTCGATCCCGGCGGCGACGAGTTCAAGAAGGGCGCGTCGAAGTACCGCAAGGACCGGCAGGCACTCATGGCCATCGGCTCGGTGATGTCGGCGGATGTGATGCAGCACCTGATCTCGAAGAAATCTGCAAAGGAGGCGTGGAAGGCGCTCAAGAAGCTAAATCTTGGACACGAGCGTGTCTGTGAGGCAACCCTACAAACCTTGCAGAAGAAGTACGATAATCTGGAGATGGGAGGAGACGAGACGCTGGATGCATTTGCCTCGAGGGTAGCCACTTTGGTCAATGGGATTCGCGTGCTTGGCGAGAAGCTTGAAGAGATCTCAGTCGTTCGGCGTTTCCTTCGCGCGGCGCCGCCGCGTTACTTGTCCGTTGTGTCGGCGATCGAGCAGCGCGTTGATCTCAAGACTCTTATGACGGATGATCTGGTTGGACGATTGAAGGCTCATGACGAGCGGATGAAGATCACCTATGGTGATGCGGTACCGGAAGAGCATGTGATGCTTACCCATGCCCAGTGGCAGGCGGTGGTCGCCAAAGAAAAGGGCGATCAAGGATCCGGAAGCAGGAGTGATAAAGAAGCTTCTCGCCCAGAGAAAAAGTATATCGCAGGGGAGGACGAGGACGACGCTCCGCTGCGGAGGAAGTTTGACATTAAGAAAGTAAGATGTCATAACTGCGGTGAGCTCAGTCACTTCAAGAAGGATTGCAAGAAACCGCTGAAGGAGAGGGCTCTCATCGCCCAGGAAGGAGATGATGGACCGATGATGCTGATGCTCGAAGTAACTGAGCTGAAGGATGAGGAGGATCCTCCATCACCGGTTATGGAGATTGTGGCGCAAGTGGATCACGATCTACCGTGTGTGGATCACGAGGAACGGAGTGCCCCGTTACCATGTGAAGCCACGTTTGAGGCAAGTGAAGCCTCGAGACTAGTTCATGGTGATCTATATGTTGGAATTTCACCTGCAACTCCGTCCGGCAATAAGTTCTTCATGCTTGTGGTGGATAATCATAGTAAATACATGTGGATTGTGTTGCTGAAAAGTAAGGATCAAGCTCAACAAGCATTCGAGAAGATCAAGGAAGCCGAAGAGTTCAAGGTGGAGGCGAAGATAAGAGCCCTACGCATTGATCAAGGGGGTGAGTTGCATCAAACTGTGTTGACCATGGCACGGAGCATGATAAAGAGTAAAGGCTTGCCAGGAAAATTCTGGGGTGAGGCAGTCAATACGGCTGTGTATTTGCTAAACATGGAGCCAACTAAGAGTGGCGTTGGTATATCACCGTACGAAGCATGGTACGGATGGAAACCCTCGGTTGATCATCTTCGCACTTTTAGGTGCGTGGCGCATGTCAAGACGGAGTCCGACCATAAGAGTAAATTGGCGGAGCAGAGGACTCCAATGATCATGACGGGCTATGAAAGCTCAAAGGAATACCGCTTGTGCAATCCTTATACCAATAAGGTGCTTGTCAGGGGCGACGTAATCTTTGAGGAAGGCGACTCATGGAATTAGGGCTCCAACGAACCGGGATATCTAACTTTTCATGTCACGTGGGATCTTGAGTATGAAGAAAATATGGATCAACCAAACTTATCCTTGTCGGCAAGTTCGGTCCCAGAAGGCGCCGAAGGCCTAGGAGGTGCTCCAGGCGTGGACACCAGGCCAGAAACACAAGGGATTCTCCCAGAAAAAAAGAGTCTGAAGATAAGGCTAGTCTGTGGCCAGAAGACACGAAGCTGGAAGGGTGTGCATGTGCAGTGATACCTGCACTTGTTGGCCCAGCAATTAGAGGAGGAGGGAAAGTTGAAGCGAGCCCACCAAACATGCCAGCAAGGCCAGAAGGCGATGGTCCAAGAGTGTGGATTGGTGGCCAGACAGATGGAGGATACCCAACAATAGGGGGTGCAGATCTATCAAGAGGCTTTTCACATGATATAGAGAAGTTAGAAGAAAACATGCCAGAAAGAGATTCAAAAAGAAAAGACTAATCGCTACAGGTAGGCAACCTGTGCATCGCTACTCTGGACGAGCCAGAAGACGGCATTGGTCAGGAGCAGGTAGAAGTCAGAATTGCTAGTCACGAGCTAGCTTTGTTAGTTAACCAACGTGAGCTAGCTCCTACATATTTGTTCTATTGCATCCAAGAGTACCGGCAAGCAGAAGATCAAATATGTGAGGCATCAATGAGAAAGTACTTCATCGAACCAAGTATAATGTCTGAAGGCGTGGATAAGAGCACAGACAAAAAGGATTGTCGGCGTGAAGCCATGGAGAAGCCGACAAAAGCAAAGTCGGTGATATGGGTGCTGATGAAGGGGGCGGCGAAAGCAATGCCGTGGATGACGCCTGCGAGGAGCAGCTGGCGTATTTGGGACCCAGGTCGAAGGAAAGAGCACGTCGTGCTTAAGGGGTGATTGTTGGAATTAACCACGACGTCCGACACCGGCAGGGTGTCGTATGCTCAGTTGTATACGGAAAGTATACGTACAAGGATCTGGTGCTTCCGGTGGATAGGTTTCGTGTAGTATATACATGATGTATCCGAATAGAATATGTATTGCCGAGTCCTACTCTAGCTAGGAGTGTCGAGTTGTACTCTAGTTAGGAGCTGGCTGCTGGCCGTGTATATATACGCGTGTAACCTGCAACTTGTAAACCACCGGATCGTGAAGTTGAGAATCAAAGAAATAAACAAGGTCCGAAAGAGGCCTTTGGCCATCAAATTCTGATTTACGTATCGTGAGTTGTGAAGGGCAGAGCTAGCTAGCTGATCGCTAGCTATCTTGTTCCTGTACGTGCGTGTCGTCTCGCCGGAAGATCTTCGTCGTCAATTGCCGGAAAGTACTCGACGGCAGGGGCTGTTGCGGGTCGTCGTCCCGACGAAAGTATTGTCGGGGTTGGACCAACATAGGCATCCCGGGGCCTGCCAATAGTGGAATAAAAAGTGTTATAAATTAGTTCACTATACTTTGGATCTGGAGATGCGGTGCAAGGTCCAATCTGGAACCATGTAATGATCTTAATATTATAGCCCCAGTATAAGGAACAAACCCAAGAACATATGCCACTAGCGTCATTTGTAAATACATTGTACAAGCTTGTAGACAACCATATTTTGATGATTGAAGGGCATGGAAATGTTTCGTGTAGGGTCAGAAAATATTATCTAACAAAAAATAGTTTCGCTAAGAAAATTAGCACTTCAGAAATAAAAATGCGAAGGCTAATTCTAGGTACCGATATGGTAGCAGCAAAGTTGTGCCCTTCCTTCTTCCTCTTTAGTTTGTCTTCCTCTTCCTTCTTTTTTAAGTGCAATCTAAACATGGAGTAATTAAATATTAGTGCACAACATATAAACAGTAAGACCAGTGCAACTATACCCGTCGCAGCCTAATAATGGTCATAAGATTGTCAGGACTGAGTTTTGTTTATCTTTTTCATGGCCTAAGGTTGATTGTCATTGTCAGGGAACTAAAACTGAAGCTAACCTCAATAAGGGTGAGACCTAAAGGTTCCACAAGAGCAGGAATGCAGGATTAATGAAGACACCCTGCAGTTGATAGTCAATATTTTCTGTCAGATGAGGTGTTGAATATGAAACATGGTGGTTAGGACATGTAGCTGACCTTCATATTCGTTCTGAGGCGATAAACCTCTGGACATCAGCCAGATTGTGATGGCCACGCATTGACTACAAGTGGAAAATTAATTTTGGTTTTGACACCAAAGAACAATCGATCTGCACCTTATCTTAGTTGCTAGCTAATGTCAGTTGCAGTATCCTGATAATACACTGCAAAAAACAAAGGAAAAAAACACCAAACCAAGCATTTGCAATGCCAGACTGGTTAAGCAAACCTGAACAAAAAATTTATAAAAAGTTATTTAGGGCACCGGCTATAAATAACTTCAGTTTGGTAGAAGAGTTTATTGCGGATATTCCTAGAGTGACTCCGGAAGAAAATATCATCCTAACAGCCCCTTTTACCGATAAGGAGGTGTTGGAGGCTTTAACAGAAATGGAACATAATAAAGCACCGGGACCAGACGGGTTCCCAGCTGAATTTTATCAATGCTTCTGGGAGGTTATTAAAAAAGACCTTATAGCTATGTTTACACAGTTACAACACGGAGATTTGCCGCTGTATAAACTAAACTTTGAAATCATTACGTTGATACCAAAAAAAAGATGAATGGGAACAAAAATTTCCCTTAGCCTCTGTGCGTGCTCTGACCCGCACGGGATCTGATCACACACCACTCTTTCTCGACTCGGGAGAACAAGCTCATCTAGGTAATAAAGCTCGTTTCTCTTTCGAACTATCTTGGCTATGAGAGGAAGGCTTTCATGATAAGATAAAATTGGAATGGGAGTCGGTGGCAGTCGGCCACAACCCTATTGATACATGGCAAAGAAAGATTAGACATTTACGCCGCTTCCTTCGTGGGTGGACAAAAAATAAAAGTGGAACTTACAAAAAAGAAAGGGATAGACTTATTAGATTAATTGATGATCTCGATATTAAGGCTGAATTACTACCCCTCGATGCAACTGAGCGATAGTTACTAAGAGGGGCCAATGAACAGCTAGGAAAGTTGAGAAGAGAGGAAGAGTCTAAATGGGCTCAACGCGCTAAAGTTAGATTTATTCAGGAAGGAGGTAATAATACGCAATATTTCCATCTGATGGCTAATGGCCGTTATAGGAAGAAGCGAATCTACCAGCTAGAGCAAGAGGAAGGAACTATCATTGGTGAGGAAAATCTTCGATTATTTATTTCTGAATTTTATAAAAAGTTATTTGGGGCACCGGCTATAAATAACTTCAGTTTGGTAGAAGAGTTTATTGCGGATATTCCTAGAGTGCCTCCGGAAGAAAATATCATCCTAACGGCCCCTTTTACCGATAAGGAGGTGTTGGAGGCTTTAACGGAAATGGAACATAATAAAGCACCAGGACCAGATGGGTTCTCAGCTGAATTTTATCAATGCTTCTGGGAGGTTATTAAAAAAGACCTTATGGCTATGTTTACACAGTTGCAACACGGAGATTTGCCGCGGTATAAACTAAACTTTGGAATCATTACGTTGATACCCAAAAAAAGAAGATGCAATGCAAATACAACAATATAGACCAATTTGCCTACTCAACGTAAGCTTCAAAATCTTTACGAAAGTAGGTACTAATAGAATAACAAGCATTGCGCCAAAGGTAATAAAACCTTCTCAGACGGCCTTTATGCCAGGTAGACATATTCTAGAAGGGGTTGTTGTGCTGCACGAAACTATCCATGAGCTTCATCGGAAGAAAATGGACGGTGTACTCTTCAAAATCGATTTCGAAAAGGCTTACGATAAGGTTAAATGGCCTTTTCTGCAACAGACTATGCGTATGAAGGGTTTCTCTTCAAAATGGTGTCAACTGATAAGTAACTTTGTTGAGGGTGGATCCGTGGGAGTAAGGGTTAATGACGACATATGCCACTATTTCCAAACCTTGAAGGGATTGAGACAAGGCGATCCTCTGTCTCCACTCCTTTTCAATATTGTTGCAGACATGTTAGCCATCTTAATTGCTCGTGCTAAACAAGATGGCCAAATAGGCGATTAATACCTCACCTTGTGGAGGGAGGAGTCTCCATTCTTCAATACGCTGATGATACAATCTTATTTATGGAACATGATCTAGAGAAGGCCGTCAATATAAAACTCATCCTCTGCTTATTTGAGCAATTGTCTGGACTTAAAATAAACTTTCATAAGAGTGAGATCTTTTGCTTCGGTAAGGCAAAAGACTCAGAGGACCAGTATAAGCAGATCTTCGGCTGTGAATCTGGTTCCTTACCTTTTAAATATCTCGGAATTCCAATCCACCATAGACGTCTTTTAAACAAGGAATGGAGTTGGGTAGAAACGCGTTTCGAGCGTAAATTGGGATGCTGGCAAAGCAAGCTTCTTTCATACGGGGATAGGCTTGTTTTGATAAATTCTGTGTTAACTAGCCTACCAATATTCATGCTATCTTTTCTAGAAATACCTAAAGGGGTTAGGAAAAGACTAGACTTTTATCGATCCCGATTCTTTTGGCAGAACGATCAGCTAAAACGAAAGTGTAGATTGACTAAATGGAGCATCATCTATAGGCCCAAAGATCAAGAGGGTTTAGGGGTGGAAGTCTTGGATTTAAAAAACAGATGCTTGTTGAGCAAATGGCTGAACAAGCTAATTACAGAGAAGGGAGTTTGGCAAGAGCTTTTGCAAAACAAATACCTTTAAAACAAGACGTTGTCACAAGTTACTGCAAAACCTTCCGATTCCCCTTTCTGGAAAGGACTTATGGGAGTGAAGAATGACTTCTTCTCAAGAGGTTCTTTTACTTTAGGGAATGGCAAGAAAGTACGTTTTTGGGAAGACACGTGGCTCGGAGATGCCCCGTTAGCTAGCCAGTATCCTTTGTTGTACAACATAGTGAGACGAAAATATGTTTCAGTCGCTGCTGTTCTCACAACAGTGCCTCTCAATATCGAATTTCGAAGGGTGCTCACAGGGAATAAGTGGATAGATTGGATTAGTTTAGTTCAACGGCTTATGCTTATAACCCTCTCAGATGAGAAGGACGTTTTTGTGTGGAAGTTGTCGACCTCTGGAGTTTTTTCGGTTAAGTCTATGTATGCGGACTATATGAATGGTCATACGAAATACCTCCATAGATACATTTGGAAAATTAAAGTGCCACTAAAAGTTAGGATTTTTTTGTGGTTCCTTCATAAAAAAGTCATCTTCACTAAAGATAATCTAGCTCGTCGAAACTGAAATGGTTGTAAGAAATGCGCATTTTGTGATTCGGCGGAATCAATCAACCATTTATTTTTTGAGTGTCCCTTTGCTCGTCTCATTTAGAGAGTGGTTCAGTTCACGTTTGACATACCACCCCCAACCAATGTTACAAATATGTTTGGAAATTGGTTAAATGGGGTAGATAAAATAACAAAATCTCGAATTAGAATTGGGATATGCGCTTTGATGTGGGCTATATGGAACTGTCGAAACGATATTGTTTTTAACAAGAGTACGAACTCTCATTTCTTACAGGTTATCCATATGGTATCACACTGGATCCACGACTGGTCACTTTTGCTTCCGGAGGCGCAATGGGAGCCTATGCGTGCTGGTGGCCAACGGTTGGAGGCTGTGGCGCGGTGTAGCATCCCAATTGTCTAACAATTGCAATGCTACTAGCCTAGTCTATATAAATGCTACTTCCTACATATAATTGTTGCATCATAATTATACCATGCTCATGTCATCATGCCACCTTGCATTTGAGCATCATATAAAACCCTTTTCCATTTGGTTCTTCTCTCATATGCATTATTAATTGTATTTGGCTCTTGATAAATTATATCTGACTCTTGATAAATGCTTGATGACCAAATTGAGTTGGGGGCATATATTTTATTCCACTCCACCATCTTTCTTTGTCACCACCTTATAATTCCACCACCCTAATTATCCATGGGCTTTTATTTTATTTTGGCATTTACTCTAGCTCATGTGGGTTGGGATGGATTCAATTCTATTTTCTTTTGCTTGGCCTTTACTCCACATTCTTGGTAATGCATGGGAATCATGCCATGTTATAAGTATTATTGTTTTCACAAGGATAAAACATGGCATTTATTACACATGCATGGGCCATGCAAATCTTCACCACCATCTTTTCCCCTTTTGTTTTCCCTTTGGTTTTGAGTGAATCTTCCCTTTTGTTAAACATCTCTTTCTCTCTCTCTTACACCTCCTCCTCTTGCTCTTTGTCCTTGTCATGTGTATCAAGCCTTACCCTCTTTTAAACCATCACCTCATCCATGCATGATCATTGGAGGTTATATCTTATGCCCACCTCTATCTCACACCTCACCTTCCTCTCTAAGCCATCACCACCACCCCTTGATCTACCCCACTCTCTACCCTAACCAACTCGAACCACCCTAACAAAACCCTAACCAAGCCCTCCACCTAGCTAACCCGAGCCACCCCTCTCTAGCTAACCCTAGCTACCCGACCCTCTCTCTCGGCCTCTCTCCCTTTCTCTATGCCATGCAGGTGTAACACCCCGTCCACTCCTGGGCCCGGGGGGTGTCACTCCTGGTAGCTTAATAAGATATCTAGACTGGCCCCACAGACCAACACTAGTCTTTTCTGTGCACTTTGTCCTCACTCATGCGCACCCGGTTACCCACTTCCCGGTCGGTCACCCATCCTAGAATTGCTCTAGGCAAAGCACGCTTAACCTTAGAGTTCTTTTCGAATGAGCTTCCGGAAAACAAGTTGCAACTTGTTGATATGGGTATCCTATCAATCCTATTAAGCCATGTGTCTGGATCTCACATACACCCACCCTTTAGAAGATCGATGCCCTCATCGATCAAGCACACCCCAGGAACGTTCCCTCTTGGCACGCGTCTGTGTCAGGTCGGCACATGTGCCATGCCGTGTCCACTCGCCACACGCCGCCATGCTCCACATGTCCCGCCATCGACCACACACCTGTAATCGCAAGGGTTGGCTCGATACCACTTGTAACACCGGCCCACTCCGGCCCGGGTGTCACTCCTGGTAGCTTAATAGGATATCTAGACTGGCCCCACAGACCAACACTAGTCTTTTCTGTGCACTTTGTCCTCACTCATGCGCACCCGGTTACCCACTTCCCGGTCGGTCACCCATCCTAGAATTGCTCTAGGCAAAGCACGCTTAACCTTAGAGTTCTTTTCGAATGAGCTTCCGGAAAAGAAGTTGCAACTTGTTGATATGGGTATCCTATCAATCCTATTAAGCCATGTGCCTGGATCTCACAGCAGGCCCCACCTAGCTACCTCATATACCCCCACTCCTAACCCTAGCCCATGCCGAGCATGCCCTAGCTACACCCGAGCTTCCCCTCCTCTCTTTTTCTCTCCCACTGCCGAGCAGGTCCCACGCGACCCTGTCCCGCCTTAACCGCTTCCTGGCCCACCTGCCATGCCTCTTCCCTGCCCAAGTCGAGCCCCAGCTCGAGCACGTGCAGGGGAAGAGAAAAAGGTGCCGAAGTCACCTTTACCTCTACCCCGTGCCCACACGCCACCTCGCCTCTTCCTCTCGGTTTATCCCTTTCCCCACGCCTCCTCTACCTCGCCCAGATCCACCCCGGGCCGCTGCGCCGATCTCTTCCTTCCCCCGCTTCTCTTCTCCAAATCCGGTGATCACCGTCGGCCTCCACCTTTCCTTCTCGTACAAGCCGGTGGCGTGGCGAACGTGGTTGTCGGGAAGGTCGTAGCCATCTTCTGCGTCGCCCAGTACACGCCAACGAGGAGGAGGAGAACCAGGACCACCGGAACCATCGACGCCCCGACGAAACCCTAGGTCGCCGGCCGCCAGCCTCGTCGTCGATCCGCTGCTCCCCATTCCGATCCGAGCCCTCCGTCGAGCCCGCAGTGAGTTCCTCTCCCGCCTAGACACCCTCTGCCTCGCCGTTAAACCCTAGTCGCGGCAGGTGTTTCACCGAACGCTCTAGGTGCGCCTTCGGCCGCTGGCGTCTGCCGCCTCTGTGCCGCTCCATGCCTCACCTAGCCGCTCTACTCCCTCCTGTCAACACCCACAGCCTACCGCAGTGGCTACCGCCGAGCGAGCCCTGTGTCCCGGATCGAATCCCCATCACGCGCCATTGCGCTGTCAGGCGTGCCTTAAGTTTCGTCAGAAACGCGTAGAAGAAAAATAGTGCCGCCGCGCACTTTGCTAAAAAAACCTAGCTTTTTAATCTGCTCAACCCGCGCCCCCTCGAGACCCCACCTGTCTATGCCTGTGGAGTTTTTACAAAAAGAGACCTGGCTTTTGTAAACCTTAACCCACGCTCCAGCACGACCCCATCTGACAGACTCTGCGCGTTCCGCCGCTGGCACGTGGACCCGTAGCCACTGGTCCCACCTGTCCGCCGCATGGGCTAGCACAGCTCGCGGTGAGGAAAGTTCTGCGCGCTGTGTCGTCCAGTCAGGCCGGTCCCACCCGTCAGCGGCTGGGGCAGGAGTATGGCTGGGTAACAAAAGTAATTCTGGTTATCTGTTTAGACAAAACAAATTCAAAATTGGTTAAATTCAAATTCAAATCAGATTTTCAATAACTTTTAAATTATAAATCCAAATAATACATATGATATATGTTTTTGAATCAGAAAAAATCTGAGGATTTCAAATATGCCATTCAAAATATTATTTGAGCATTTTCAAATTTCGAGCTAATTAAAATTACAATAAAATGCCTTTTCTTAATTATTTAATAACTTTAGTTTTATAACTCCAAATCTGACAAATAATATGTCTAAATCGATCAGCGCGACGAGCCTGTTCTATCTATGCATTCCATGTTCTAAATTGCAGCACGCATCATATAAATATAAAGTATACAGCAACTTATATGAGAGCAAACTGGGCTAAAAACTTAATAAAATGCTTTAATCTTGTACCCCACACCTCACCCATGCCATGCTACTTTATTGCCATGCAATTGTGCATCATTCATCATGGCATGCTTGTTTGCTTGTAGCAGTTTAATACATATGCTTGTGCACTTTATTTGTGTTGGCCCTTGTTTGTTTGGTTCTTCTTCGAATAGACGCTGAGCAGGGGATATATCAGGAATCCCAGGAGCACTACCCAGATCCGACTCTCGCTTCAACTGAGCTGCCAGGCAAGCACTACCACATGCTTGCATACATATAGTACCTATTGTCTCTATCTTATTATTGCATTATTGAGTCGCGATTGCATTAAATTGAATCCCAAGTACTGCATAGACTTTACTTTTAAACCCCACCGAAGCTTGTTCCTCCATCCCATGAGCCATTACTACAGGAGTTGTCTGAGCCATGCGGGTCGTAGAACAGCATGTGTAGGGTATGTGAGAGTCTGATGGATAACGAGGTACCTAAACAACTTAACCTGAGTAGTAATGGGATAACTAATGAAAGTGGCACCGATGAGCAATATCTGATATTTTGTTCTTCATGCTCACTTGTGTCCCGTAGGACCCCGAGTACTTGATTCCTGTTCCTTGACTATTCGCACTATCCACATCCGGGAGGCCTTATGGACCCCCCTGAGCCAGAGCTTGATTCATTCTTATTTCTTGGGGCCACAAAGTAGTTTGGGGCTTTATTACTATCCTATACTTATGCCATGCTTTACTGCTTTATTTAAGATTGTGCGTGGAGCACCTGTACTATTTAGGACCGTGATACGTTTTCGCTGTATCGACAAGCCCAGTCACACTTTCGGGTTCCCAGTCGTTTACCGTCGTCCACACAAACCCTGGGTCCGTTCCGGAGCCGGCCAACTTTGTTGCGGGTAGCTTAGTGGGGTGGCCCCCTGAAATATTTCTGAATCCTGTGATCGCTTTGTCATGAATGCCTCGTTGGGTTTTGATTTGGTTTTTCCGAGGTTGATCGAGTGTGTGTTGCTATTTGTGCACCCCTGCAGGGTAAATATTTTTGAAAGCCGTGTCCGCGGTTATGGATGACTTGGAGCATAGTTTCTCGATCATAGACAAGTATAACTAAAGTACCGCTTTTAAATTGACTAAGTACCTGACTAGTAAATAGTACAATACTCATAGAATAGTTGATAAAACTACCAACGGAGGGGGTTGTTCGTCCGCTTTCTCATTGGTAAGCGAGAAGGAGGATGGATCTGTTAATTATACTGTTATAATTGTTGTTCTTAATTAACAGACATTCGTCTATCATTGGTTAGGCGGATGGTTAGTGAGTATCTATAGACTTGTTAGTTATTCTCTTTTGCTGCAATTGCGTCACCCCAGGTTGTGTCCCCTTTAGTGGCATAAAGACTTGTTGAGTACCCCTAGGGTCTCACACGATAAATTGTTTGATTCAGATGAACAAGTGTATTCGCAAGATGGATACTGGGTGGAGGAGACGGATGATGTTGGCAACGATCACTCGGTGTAGAGATTCCGGGAACGGGGATCCGTGAGATCTGTGGGCGGGATGTGTTTATTTATGTGGCATCTTATGCCGATTTGCTTCTTATCCATACTCGGATCTTGTTTTCCGCTTCCGCCTGATACTCTGATGTTTGATGTATGAGGAGGTATCCTAAACTATTATATCTATCTAGGATATTTGAATCTTGTCGTATGGCGTTGCAATATTTCTATTTCTTTTAGATGGAATGGCTCTGAGGACTATTGTATGTGGCTTGCATACATACTCACTTGTGTATGTAGTTGATCCCTTCGTCTGCCGATTACACCGCTCGTTCTTGTCCCGATGTTCTGAAAGTGGTTAGGACGGCCGAAAGGTCTACCTGTGAGTGGCCCCTGGGCCCCATCGTACTATTTTAACCACTTTCGCTCATCCAGGCATGTAACTAAGAGCGTAATTCACCGAGGTAGTTACACGCGGGATATCTACAGCCAAACTGGATGGCAGCCTACTAAACGACTACATGATGCATAGACTTGTCTCTTTACTTTTCCTTTGGCTAGTTTATGTATACACGATGTGTGATCCGTGAGTTGTAATATTTGATACCTTGACACTTTGAAAAATAAAGAAGGCTATGTGCATCGACTGATGCAGAGGCTGGGGCTCTCCCCCATTTCGAAAAAAAAAGCAAACCTGAACCAACAATGGGACCAGATACATTATTTTGGAACAAAACCCAAAGTTTCAAGGGCACTAGATAAAAGCTTTCTTTTCAATGAAATTCTCGCTCAATAATTTGTACTATGAACCAATAATTTAATATAATATGGTACGTGTCATATGAAAAAATATTAAGCTGAACACTACAGAGTTCAAACAATTAAACTGGCAAAAAAAGCAGCATGTACCTCAATTACTCAATAATAATGCTCAAAATAGGGATTGATTTGTCACCTCTAATCTCCTCTAATCAACATGTAAACTGAGCTTGTCTACTTCATGGCACAGGCCGGCGATGCGAGAAAACGTGAGGGACATGCACTGGAGCGGGAGGTCACGGCCATTGTCGGAATCCATGGAATCATCGCCGACCAGCACAACGACCACATGGAACATCGGATCACCGTCAGTGACGAGCATGAACAGCTCCGACGCCATCGACCAGAGCGCCGTCGCGACGTATTCAGGGGCTGCATGTCCAGAATCCAATGGAAATTTGCACTGTAGTGGGGAGGTCGCAGTTCGCTGAAATTTCAGTCCAATTTCTGCAGTCGCCTTCTCATAATTTTATGTATATGGATCGCTGAAATTGGGGAAAATGATCAGAAATAATGCAGCGCAGGCGCCACATGAACAGCTCCGGCGGAGAATCACCACAAATCGATCTCTTCACGGACACAACAAGACTCTCAACTAAGATTGCATCTCAGGGCAAGAAGCTACCTTGTGTGATGTTGCTGCAACCTCAACTAAGATTTCATCTCACGGAAAGAAGCTACCTCGTGTGCTGTGATACGTCTATTTTGCATCACTATTCTATATCATAATTTACTGTTATTCATTGATATATTTCATATTAAGAGATGATACTTATGTTATTTCATCTATTTTTGCATGGTTGATGACTTTTGGAGCATGGACCGCTGCAGTCAGGATTCTGATTAAAAAGGTGTTTGGAGGAAAAATTCGCGAAGATCAGAAAATTCGGAAAAATACATGGAAAATCCTATTTTTCCAGAAGACGAAGAAAGTCAGAAGGGGAAGTGGAGATGGGCCATAGGGGGCCCACACCACCCCCTGGCGCGGGCCACCCAGTAGCGCCACTGGTGGTGTGGCCGTCCTGGTCCACTCCAGCCTCTCCCCTCTAGCGTATATTATCCTCCCGAAACCCTAAGACTCAGGGAGCGACCACATAAAGATTTCGCCGCCTCTGCGGGGCGGAAAACACAGAGAGAGAAAGATCTCTCCGATAGACAGAATTCTGCCAGGGAAATTCCTTCCCGGAGAGGGGAGATCGTCTCCATCAATACCACCATCAAGCTGGACTTCATCGGGATCATCATCATCATCATCACCATCCTCATCTCCACCAGCACCATCATCACCACTTCATACCGCTGTAGCAATTGGGTTGAATCTTGCATAGTTCTTAGGGGAAACTTTCCCGGTGTTGATTACTCTTTGTAGTTGATGCTATTGAGTGAACCATTGAATTATCATTTATGTTCAGATTATTACACATCATTATATCATCTCTGATCATGATCCATATGATGTCTTGTGAGTAGTTCGTTTTGTTCTTGAGGACATGGGAGAAGTCATGTTGTTAGTAGTGGAATTATGTTGAGAAAGATTCAATAGTTTGATAGTTAAGTTGTGGTGTACTTCTTCTAGTGCTGTCATGTGAACGTCGACTACATGACACTTCACCTATATGGGCCTAGGGGAATGCATTGTGTATTTGGCTACTAATCGTAGGGGTTACCGGAGTGACAGAAATATGAACCCCTGTTAGGAAACCATTGCACAAGGGACGTCAGGGTCTTAGAGTTTAAAGTGGTGGTTAGGTTTCTACCTTAATTACTTTTTTGTACTTGCGGATGCTTGCAAGGGGTATAATCACAAGTATGTATTAGTCCTAGGAAGGTCAGTACATTAGCACAGATTCATCCACACAACACTTAGCAAACTAAAGAAGATTAATCAACTATATGAAGCGAAAGCACTTGACAATATTCCTATGTGTCCTCGAGAACGTTTGGTCATCTTAAGTAATACAACCGGTTTGTCCTTTACTAAAGAAAGGATTGGGCCACTTGTTGCATTTATTCTTATTGTCTTTTATTTACTCGTACTTTATTTACCTGCATTATCAAAAACCCCTAAAAATCCGTTTGCTAAGTATTTACAGAGAATTCCTGCTCCTAGCCACTCGCCAGCACCTTCTACTCCTTGTTGGGTTCGACACTCTTACTTATCGAAAATACTGCGATACACCCCCTATACTTGTGGGTCATCAAGACTATTTTCTAGCTCCGTTGTCGGGGAGTGAAGCACTATTGGAGAGTGGAACTGGTAAAGGAAACTTCTACTGTAAGTATTGTTTACTTCTGTTAGTTGCTTTATTTTTGTTATGGATAATTCGCTGAGTTTCTTATATCGTAATGCTACTACCACTGCTAAGGAAGTAGATGAACCACCGCCTATTGAGAATGATACTTTTAAAATACCTACAAGAATTATTGATCGTGTTATGGATAACTATTATGTTGAAGATGGAACTGTCCATCCCGGTGATCATTTGCTCTTTATACACGAATTATGCGGGTTGTTCAAGTGTGCAGGTATTATAACAGATCAAGTCAAGAAGAAGTTATTCTCATCATCTCTGAAAGGAAGAGCTGAGGAATGGTATAAGCTCCTGAAGAATGGTCAAGCTCTTGAATGGGAGGAAATAGTACCTCTCTTATATTCAAAGTTTTATCCTCCTAGTGAGATTCATAAAGATCGGAATCAAATATACAACTTTTGGCCTCTTGATGGAGAGAGTACAGCTCAAGTTTGGGGGAGATTAAAGTTACTAATGCTCAAATGTTCCATTCATGAGCTCCCAAACAATATTATTATCAATATTTTTTATGGAAGACTCCCTCTACATGATAAGGATTTATTGGATGCCTCTTGTGCTGGATCATTCACTCGCATGGAAGAAGAAGCTAAATGGGATCTTCTAGACCGTATTCAAGACAATGTTGAAGCATGGGAGAATGATAAAGGAAGAAAGTTAGGTATAAATTATGATTATGAATGCATTGAATCTTTTATGGGAACTGATGACTTTCAAAATATAAAAAATGCTTATGGTCTAGACTCTCAAGCTATTGCATCTTATTTTAAGGCTTTTGCTTCCTATATTGAAGTTCCTAAAAAGAAGTGGAATAAGTATCATGAACCATATAAAGATGTTGCTAAGTGTGTTCCTGCAAGAAATACTGAAGTTTATACTGCTAATCATGCTTTACCTGAACCTTACATTGAGAAAATACATTTCCCAGTTAAGATAAAGGACCATTCTATGATAGCTAGTATGGTTAATGAAAGTACAAATAAAGCTGTTGAACCTGATAAAAAAATGGATGATGAACCTATAATAGCAAATGTGAAAGACTTTGTCACTAAATATGTGGAAGATGGACACACTATCCTCTGTAAGGATATCCCTAATATTGTTTCACAAAGTAGTGTTATGGGAGCTAGTGTCCATGTGTTTTCTGTTAGGATAAGTGATCATTGTTACAATGGTTCTTGTGATAGCTATATCAGTAAATTTATGCATGATACCGAAAGTTATTATGAGAGAGGGAATACTGTTCTTATGCATCTCAATAATATCAAGTTTCCTCGTTTTATGCTTAAAGTTTTTATGTTGCACTTGCTTTGCCTTCCTATGCTTGTAGCCTCTGGTTTCAACAACTTGTTTGTTTACAAAATTTCCTTGCATAGGAAGTGGATTAGACTTAAACATGTATATTTTTGCTTCTTGATGCTCTCTTTTACTTCAATTCATAATCTTATGTGAGCATCACTGAAATTATCATGTCCATCTTAATGGCTATAAAGAAAGAGCTTTTTGGGAGACAACCCATTATATTGTTGCTTTCAGTTTGTTTTTGTTTCTTTGAGTCTTGGAAGTTATTACTTTGGTAATAACCTCTCCTTATCCTTTTTTTTAGTTTTTGTGTCAAGATCAACCTCTAATGAGAGAGAAGTAAGATTTGGGGAAGTTGCTGTCCCGAAACAGATTTTTGTGCTTCGCCGTAAAACTTTATGAGAGATCTCTGTATGTCGGATTGAGCTGTAATTTTTTGTGCTTCTGCCCCAGGTTGTTATTTAACTTTTGTTAGTTTTGCACTTTTTGATTTGAGAAACAGAATATTTTTGAAAAAATTGATCTTTACCTGTTGGCCTGTTTTGACAGATTTTGTCACTCTTGCATTTGCTTCTTAAATCGATTTCCTATTTGGATTCTTTATGGGTTTTCAAAAGGAGTTGATACAGTATATTATGCTTTGATGGATTTCAATTGAATTTGGACTTAAAAAGGTTTATTACCTCGCTTACACTAATGTTGCTAATGAGAAATGTGTGAAGTTTGTTTGAAAGAAATTTCCAGGTTAGTGGAGAAAATGGTGTAATAAGACAGTGAAAGGTTTCATGACTCGAGAAATATGTGTATGAAGATGAAGATATTGATGTTATTCAAGCGGTGACTCCGGAAGAATCTATCAAAGACCAAATTCAGAGACCTGCAGAGTTCATTTTCGAATAGGTAACAGGTCTGGTAAGAAAAGTTCCGCGAAAATTCTATCCAGTTGTATTTTTGGAGTTTTTATCCAACAAGGAAAGCTACGAAGCGAAAGAGGGACGGAACGGTTGTGGTGGCTCACACCACCTGGCGCGGCCCCCTAGCCGCCAACAGTGGTGTGGCCGCCTGACTCCTCGACCTGCTTTTCTCCCATTACCTTTCTTTTGTTGTAAAACTTCGTAATATATAATCCCCGGATCCCCCGAGGTTCGTATATCGTGTTCTCATCATGTTTTCGTTTCGATCTGTTTCTGCCAGGAACTATTCTTGAAAGTTAGAAGCACAATGGTGTCCGCCAAGGATAAGGGAAAGGAGCCTATAGAGGAAGATCTCCAAGACCCCGGGCAGGAGAAGGAGATCAAGAGTGAGATGAAGAGGACGCAAAGCAAAGCCAACATCCACACACCGGCACTACCATTAAAAGCATTGGAGTGTTGGCAAAACCTGCCAGGATCAAAAGGACTGCACGGATGTCAACTGGGGGGAAACCTCCGCGTCACTGTTTGGCTCCACAGTCACTTCCTCCATGCACCAAGAATCCTTTTCATACCCTTATCCATAAGCATCAATACTAGAATATTCCCAAGGAGAAACTACCCTCCAATTGGGATTTGCGTCGTTCTAGCCATGCAGGAAAAGAAGACTTCAAGGAGGAAGAGTGGGGAAAGAATCGCAAGAGCTGGAATTCGCAACCCGACATGATCATGAGCCGCATTGAGCAAAACTCACAGTTGATTCGTAATCTCACCTTCGAGATTGAGGACTTGGGGAAACTCATCGAGAGAATACCACCACCACCGAAGGAGTAATTCGTCATCAGGTTTTGGCATCCCCTTGGTTTGTTCCAACCTTGGGGGACTGCCACGGTATCACATCACTATCTTCTATCTTTTTACCTTTTTAGTAGAGTCATATCATGAATAAAGAAGTTATCATGTAGGATGGTTTGCATTATGGAAGTGTCCCCCCTCTCGTTAGATATCTATGTATCCCTTGGTGTGAGTTATTGTTATGGAATATTAATGAGAAGTTCTATCATTTACTCTTTTGCATATCTTATTTTAGTTTTCAATTCATGGTTATATGATTGATCTTGTTGTTAGTATTGGTATCACTTTGGGATCATTGAGTTAATTTAGTTGGTTCTGGCAAACCTGGCTCGGTCAATAGCAACACTATTTTGAGAATTGAATAAAAAAGATAAAAGTACTCTTAAGGAAATATAATTTCATCATCTTTCTTTCTTGATTTGCTCATAAGTTTAGTATTCTCTAGTTAAGATCTTTTGTGCTTCCAAGGAAGATTGCATGTTTGTTTTTATTACTTGTATATTTGTTTGTTTCCTTCAACTCTTATGCTTGCTACCCAGCCTTGCTAGCAAAAAACCTGTACTGAGAGGGAATGCTTCTCGTGCATCCAATCCTTAAACCAAAACCTATGCCATTTGTGTCCACCATACGAACCTACTAGCACTATTGCTATTCCAAGTAAATTCAAGTTTTTATCTACCTTCCAAATTAAACTTGTTATGTGAAGATTAGTTATTAAAGCTCTCACGAACTTGATGGCACACTTTACTTTCTTACACTTAATAAACTTGAACCATTGTGCCCATCTATGTTGCGTATATGCTTGCACTTTATAAGTTGTGAATTAGCAGAACCATGTTGTCATGGGGAACGCTTTCAACATTGCACCGATACTTTGTACCTAGTTGATATCATGCTCTTTTGTCTATGGATGTCGTCGGTGTAAAATAAAAGGGGAGCTTGTAAGTCCATGGAGTTATGTATGTGTGTTATAAAAACGCCTGGGCCGCCGGTCTAATCCATGTTGTCATGGTGGAAACCTGCAGCGTAACCATAACGAGCATCTATGAAGCATTCTTTTTATAAAAAAAGAGATTGAGATTGAGAAAAAGAGAAAAAGAAAAAAATGAGAAAAGAGGAAAGAGAGAAAAAAGCACCATATTCTCATGGTAAATAAGAAGATTGATGAGATGCTTGTTGTCTGCTTGCCGTGTCATTTTGATATGGGGATTCTTCCGTATCATCGGGCAAGGGGTACCCTGTTGGCGGTTCTCTATGATACACATATACTTACTATGACAAGAACTTAGCAGTGACTAAACTTGAGTAGCATGAGGAGCGGCCCTCGTATTCAAGGGACATGAGATTTTCAACTTGCAACTTGTCAAGCATATCCTCATATTTGATCACTTTAACCTTAACCACCTAAAGATTGTTGGGTCCGCAGCATAGAAAACAAAAAAATTCCTACGATGAGAACTATACACCAAGATCTATCTACTAGATACAGAGCAACGGGTGGACATACATCTATTGACAACTTACCCTCGAAGACAACGAGTTTTGTTAACGAGTAGGAACTCGTGGTTGAAGTAGTCATACACTTGCCGATCTCAAGATCGTGAGGAAGTCCGAGCGCCGCAACTCAGCAGCGCATCCGCACTCGCACACACGTTCAAGCCACCGGACAACCTCCACCTCCTCGCTCTAGCGATCTAGCGGAAGCAAAGAACTCCTTCCGCATTTAAATGCCACCGGGAACATGTATCTCGCTAATCCGAGACCATGGGAGAATAATTCTAGAGGGGGAGAGAGATCCTTCACAAGGAGGTGTGTGGATGAAGGAGGGAATGGGTGGCCTTTTATAGGAGGAGGGGGGTGCCCCCTCTCTCCATGGCCGGCGCATGGGGGGTGACCCCTCACCTCCCCCATTCATGTGGTGGTAACCCCTCCACATTAAAATGCCTTTTCACATTCCCTTTTAAAGTCTCCACTTAAATGCATTAAATTTCTCCAAATTTAATGCTCTCTCATTTAATAAAACTCTTTTTATTAAATTTATTCAGCATTTTGTTAATTACTTTAATTAACAAACATTCACATATAGCCCCTTGCAATATTTCAATATCACATGCAGAACCACCTTCTGCAATTTCACCCGAAACAATTTCCGGTTTCTATTGAAACAATTCCTGCGCTTTGCAATTCTTTCGTCTGAAACATATGTGCTCCAAAATGGTGTCCGGTAACTCTTAAGTGTGCCACCCTATGGTTCGCGAATAATGCAGACATGATCGAGACCCTTCTCCGATCAATAATCAGCAATGACTGGAGATCCAGATCGACTCCTACACATTCAACGATGACTCCTGTGACCGTGAGAACCTTTAACGCTTGTAACTAAATCCCTTTGTCTCTCAATATATTACATGTCCGAGATTCGATCATCGGTATCTCCACACCTAGTTTGATCTCGTTACCGACATGCACTCTTTTCTCGTTCCCATGATATAACATTCTAGTGATCACATCACTTGCTTGCAAGCTATCCTAATGTGATATCACCGAGAGGGCCCAGAGTATATCTATCCGTCATCTGGATTGACAAATTCCACTCTTGATCCATGAGCCTCAACATAACACCTTCGTAGTACTGAACCCATCTTTATAGTCACCCTGTTACGGTGTGACGTTTGATGTTATCAAGATACTCTTCCGGTGTTAGCAATTAACATGATCTCATGGTCTAAGGATAAAGATTACTTCGTATGATGTTATAGCAATATAAACATAATGACTTGATCGTAATGCTATACTTCGGATGAATGTTCATCACATCATTTCACAAATGTTGTGACCTTGTTATTAACAACATCCAATGTCCATGATCAGGAAACCTTGATCATCTTGTTAATTAATAAGCTAGTCTATAAGAGAGGCATAACTAGGAACCCTTTTTGTTTATTAAACACACATGTATTGATGTTTCCAATCAATACAATTATAGCATGCAAAATAAACATCTATCATATACAAGGAATACATAATAACAACTTTATTATTGCCTCTCAGGGCATATTTCCTTCAGTCTCCCACTTGCACTAGAGACAATAATCTAGTTTATATAGTGATAAATCTAACACCCATGGAGTTCTAGTGTTGATCATGTTTTGCCCTAGGGAGTACTTTAGTCAACGGATCTGCTACATTCAGGTCCGTGTGCATTTTACAAATCTTTATATCTCCATCCTTGACATGCTCGTGGATGGAGTGAAACCGGCACTTAATATGCTTGGAATTCTTGTGAGACCTTGGTTCCTTGGCGTTGGCTATGGCTCCATTATTGTCACAATAGATCACCATTGGGTCCAACGCACTAGGAACCACACCTAGTTCTGTTATGAACTCCTTCATCCAAACCGCTTCCTCGCCGCTCAAGCAAAGAACATATTCCGCCTCCGTCGTTGATTCAGCCACCATAGGTTGTTTGGAGCTCCCCCAACTAACTGTTGCTCCGTTCAAGAGAAATACGTATCCGGATTGAGACTTAGAGTCATCCGGATCAGTGTCAAAGCTAGCATCGACATAACACTTAGCGACTAGCTCTTCTTCACCTCCGTATACAAGAAACATATCCTTAGTTCTTCTCAAGTACTTAAGGATATTCTTGACCGCTATCCAGTGTTCCGAACCTAGATCAGATTGGTACCTACTAGTCAAACTAATAGCATGTGCCACATCCGATCTTGTACATAGCATGGCATAAATTATAGAGCCTATGGCTGAGGCATAGGGGATCTTATCCATTATCTCTCTTTCTTCCGCCATAGCCGGACTTTGAGTCTTACTCAATGTCTTGCCTTGCAACATAGGTAAGTACCCCTTCTTACTTCCGTCCATATTAAACTTTTTTAGTATCTTATCAAGGTATGTACTCTGCGATAGCCCAATTAGGCGTCTTGATCTATCTCTATAGATTTTAATGCCTAATATATATGAAGCTTCACCAAGGTCCTTCATCGAAAATTTGTTGTTTAGATAACTTTTAACACTGTTTAAAAGATCTATATCATTTCCAATCAATAATATGTCATCCACATATAATATCAGAAATGCCACATTGCTCCCACTCACTTTCTTGTAAATACAAGCCTCTCCATAAGTTTGGACAAATCCAAACTCTTTGATCACCTCATCAAAGCGGAGATTCCAACTCCGGGATGCTTGCTTCAGTCCATAGATGGGTCGCTGAAGTTTGCACACCTTATCAGCATCCTTAGGATCAACAAAACCCTTAGGTTGTATCATATACAACTCTTTTTCAATATTACCATTGAGGAACGTAGTTTTGACATCCATCTGTCATATTTCATAATCAAAATATGCAGCAAGTGCTAACATAATCCTAACCGACTTAAGCATTGCTACGGGAGAGAATGTCTCATCGTAGTCAACTCCTTGAATTTTTCGAAACCCCTTTGCGACAAGTCGAGCCTTATAGATGGTTACATTACCATCAGCATCAGTTTTTCTTTTGAAAATCCATTTATTCTCAACGGCCTTTCGATCGTGAGGTAAGTCCACCAAGGTCCAAACCTTGTTTTCGTACATGGATTCCATCTCGGATTTCATGGCTTCTAGCCATTTGTTGGAATCAGAGCTCATCATCGCTTCTTCATACGTCGCAGGGTCATCTATTTCATCAATCATGAAATTCATAACAGGATTGCCGTCATCAGGGAGCTGACGTGTCCCGCTTGACCTGCAAGGTTCAAGAGTGTCCTCTTCGGAGTTTCATGATCAATATCATTAGCTCTCTCTTCATTAGGTGAAGTCAACTCGAAACAACTTCGAGCTGCGCTACTCGCCATTTCATGAAGAGAAGGTTCAATAACCTCTTGAGTTCTACCTTCCGACTACTCACACCTTTCATGAAACTCCTTCTCAAGAAAGGATCCATTATGGCAACAAAGACCTTGCCCTGGATCTGATAGAAGGTATACCCAATCGCTTCCTTAGGGTATCCTATGAAGACGCATTTTTCCGCTTTGGGTTCGAGTTTATCCGTTGAAGTTTCTTCACATAAACATCGCATCCCCAAACTTTAAGAATGATGCTTAGGTTTGTTTCAAACCATAATTCATACGGTGTCTTTTAAACGGATTTAGATGGTGCCCTATTTAAAGTGAATGCAGCGGTTTCCAGTACATAACCCCAAAATGACAGTGGCAAGTAAGTCAGAGACATCATAGATCGAACCATATCCAATAAAGTACGATTCTGACGTTACGACACACCATTATGTTGTGGTGTTCAAGAGGCATGAGTTGTGAAACTATTCCACAGTCTTTCATATGTGTGCTAAACTCGTAACTAAGATACTCTCCTCCACGGTCGGACCGCAGAAATTTGATCTTTCTGTTACAATGATTTTCCACTTCATTCTGAAATTCTTTGAACCTTTCAAAGGTTTCAGACTTATGTTTCATCAAATAGATATACCCGTATCTACTCAAATCATCTGTGAAAGTAACAAAATAACAATATCCACCTCGCAACGACACACTCATTGGTCCACACACATCAGTATGTATGATTTCCAATAAATCTGTCGCCCGTTCCATTGAACCGGAAAACGGCGTTCTAGTCATCTTGCCCATAAGGCATGTCTCACATGTATCAAATGATTCAAAATCAAGTGATTCCAAAAGTCCATCAGAATGGAGTTTCTTCATGCGTTTAACGCCAATATGACCTAGACGGCAGTGCCACATATTTGTAGATATATCATTATCAAGTTTAATCCTTTTAGCATCAACATTATGAATATGCGTAATACTACTATCGAGATCCAACAGAAATAAACCATTCAACACAGGTGCATGACCATAAAAGATATTATTCATATAAATCGAACAACCATTGTTTTTAGACTTAAACGAATAACCACTTTGCATCAAACACGATCCGGATACAATGTTCATGCTCAGTGCAGGCACTAAATAACAATTATTCAGGTTTATAACTAATCCCGATGGCATATGGAGAGGTAGTGTTCCGACGGCGATCACATCAACTCTTGATCCATTGCCGACCCGCATCGTGACCTCATCCCTTGCTAGTTGTCGCTTGTTCCACAGGCCCTGAATCGAGTTACATATATTAGCAACCGATCCCGTATCAAATACCCAAAAGCTCATGAGTACTAGTCAAGTACACATCAATAACATGTATATCACATATACCTTTGTTTGCCTTTGCGGCCTTCTTGTCCGCCAAATACTTGGGCGATTCTTATGCCCAATGGCGATCCTTGCAATAGTAGCACTCGGTGTCAGACTTAGGGCCAGCTCGGGGTTTCTTTTCAGGCGCGGCAACAGATTTGCCGCCCTTCTTTCCCTTCTGCTTTCCTTTCTTGTCCTTCTTGAAACCGGTGGTCTTATTGATCATCAACACTTGATGTTCTTTCCTAATCTCCACTTCTGTAGTCTTAAGCATTGACAGAAGATCGGGAAGAGACTTCTTCATGCCCTGCATATTATAGTTCATCACGAAGCTCTTGTAGCTAGGTGGTAGAGATTGGAGAACACGATGTATGCCTAAGTCAATGGGAATCGTTATTCCCAAGGACACAAGCTTATCGGCGTACTGGACATTTTGAGTACGTGCTCACTAACGAGCTGTTATCTTACATCATGCAGCTAAAGAACTTTTCAGAAGCATTATAACTCTGTACGGCAGCATGGGTATCGAAAATCATTTTCAATTCTCCCATGGTATCAAAGGCATTGCCATTTTCGAAACGTTTTCGAAGTTCTGGCTCTAGCCCATACAGTATGCCGCAATGAACTAAGTTGTGGTCCTCCTGACGAGTTATATAGACGATCTTTTCCTCGTCAGGCATCGAGTTGGTGGGGCCTAGCGGCGCCTCTAGCACATATTGCTTTTGTGCAAAGAAGGAGGAGAATCCTCAAATTTATAGCCCGATTGGTGAAGTTGCTACCATTCGCAGCAAGCTTCTCTTCTCCATGAACACATTGAAATTAAAAGGTGTGGTGCCATCTAACGGAATTTGTAAAATATATTTAGACTAAGTTTATGATAGATTGAGTTCAACTAATCCAAACTACTAATGAACTCCCACTCAAAAACGACATCCCTCGTGTCCTTTTGGTGATTACATGAACCAAATCCACTACACCAAGTCCGATCATCACGTGAGTCGGTGTAGCTTCAAAGGCGAGCATCTATATGGGCATCATATCAACTATATGACTCATTCTTAACCCTTCGGTCCGTGTCCCGAGGCCATGTCTTTACATGCTAGGCTCGTCAAGTAAGAACCTTAGTATTTGCGTGTGTAAAACTGTCTTACACCCGTTGTATGAAACCGTAGAGTCGAGAACACCCGATCATCACGTGATGCCTCAAAACACGATCCACAAAACGGTGCATACTTAAGGAAGAACACATTTTATCTTGATATCTAAATGAGGGATCATCTTATAATGCTACCAAAAGCGCCAAACTAGCAATATAAGATGCTAATGTGTGAAGTGAGGTGATATGGTCCATGCATTTGATCTCTATCATTTGCATCGTGGTATGATCTCTATCATTCCTTTGTGTGTAAGGCCAAGGTCTATGGAACTTACACGTTAAGTGAGTTGTAAGAGTATCTATCATACATCTACTTACAACAATACCATATCAATACACTAGCCCAGCAACGATCTAAACTAGACGCCTCTAATTTATCAATTACAAGTTTTACGTGGCGTATGGCTTTCGTAGAGAGAACCTGTATTACCTACGAACATTATCCAATACGAGGGTAACCAAGTTATTAGCAACTCGTTGTAAATCAGATATTGACTATAGTAGGAGAGAGACACCCACTAGCCACTTATGCAAAACTAGTTGCATGTCATTTGGAACCGGTCTCATGTACGATGACATGTAAGGTTGGTCCGGCCGCTTCATCCCACTATGCCACCAATATCCAAAGTACATAGAAGACGCAATAACATGATCATCATCGCCCACATATAAACATATGTGTACTACCCGCAAAGCACCCACGCATAGATCAGGCTCGATACCCTTTGTTGGGTCCGCACATAGAAAACAAAAAAATCCTACGATGAGAACTATACGCCAAGATCTATCTACTAGATACAGAGCAACGGGTGGACATACATCCATGGAGAACTTACCCTCAAGACAACGAGTTTTGTTAGCAGTAGGAACTCGTGGTTGATGTAGTCGACACTTGCCGATCTCAAGATCGTGAGGAAGTTCGGCGCCACAACTCAGCAAGTGCATCACTCGTACACACGTTCAAGCCACCGACAACCTCCACCTCCTCGCCCAGTGATCCATGGAAGCAACAACTCCTTCCGCATTTAAATGCCACCAGGAACATGTATCTCGCTAATCCGAGACCATGGGGGAATAATTCTAGAGGGGGAGAGAGATCCTTCACAAGGAGGTGTGTGGATGAAGGAGGGAATGGGTGGCCTTTTATAGGAGGAGGGGGGTGCCCCCTCTCTCCATGGCCGGCGCATGGGGGGTGACCCCTCACCTCCCCATTCATGTGGTGGTAACTCCTCCACATTAAAATGCCTCTTCACATTCCCTTTAAAGTCTCCACTTTAAATGCATTAAATTTCTCCAAATTTAATGCTCTCTCATTTAATAAAACTCTTTTTATTAAATTTATACAGAATTTTGTTAATTACTTTAATTAACAAACATTCACATATAGCCCCTTGCAATATTTCAATATCACATGCAGAACCACCTTCTGTAATTTCACCCGAAACAATTTCCGGTTTCTATTGAAACAATTCCTGCGCTTTGCAATTCTTTCGTCTGAAACATATGTGCTCCAAAATGGTGTCCGGTAACTCTTAAGTGTGCCACCCTATGGTTCGCGAATAATGCAGACATGATCGAGACCCTTCTCCGATCAATAATCAGCAGGGACTGGAGATCCATCGACTCCTACACATTCAACGATGACTCCTGTGACCGTGAGAACCTTTAACGCTTGTAACTAAATCCCTTTGTCTCTCAATATATTACATGTCCGAGATTCGATCATCGGTATCTCCATACCTAGTTTGATCTCGTTACCGACATGCACTCTTTTCTCGTTCCCGTGATATAACATTCTAGTGATCACATCACTTGCTTGCAAGCTATCCTAATGTGATATCACCGAGAGGGCCCAGAGTATATCTATCCGTCATCTGGATTGACAAATTCCACTCTTGATCCATGAGCCTCAACATAACACCTTCGTAGTACTGAACCCATCTTTATAGTCCCCCTGTTACGGTGTGATGTTATCAAGATACTCTTCCGGTGTTAGCAATTAACATGATCTCATGGTCTAAGGATAAAGATTACTTTGTATGATGTTATAGCAATATAAACATAATGACTTGATCGTAATGCTATACTTCGAATGAATGTTCATCACATCATTTCACAAATGTTGTGACCTTGTTATTAACAACATCCAATGTCCATGATCAGGAAACCTTGATCATCTCGTTAATCAACAAGCTAGTCTATAAGAGAGGCATAACTAGGAACCCTTTTTGTTTATTAAACACACATGTATTGATGTTTCCTATCAATACAATTATAGCATGCAAAATAAACATCTATCATATACAAGGAATACATAATAACAACTTTATTATTGCCTCTCAAGGCATATTTCCTTCAAAGATGCCTATGATAGGGGCAATGAGAGCTGAAAGCTAATAAGTATCATAATTTTTGGAAGATCTTTATGAAACTTGAAATCCGTGCTTCCCTCTGCGAAGGGCCTTTCTTGTACTTTTTAGTTGAGTCAGTAAACCTACTCTCTTCTACCTCAACAAGTATTTTGAGTTGTTGTGTTTCATTCATTCATATGTTGATTTATTCAATCATGTTTCTTATGTTCCTTGTTTTGCACTTTGCTCTTATCTTAGTGTCTACTACTTTAAAAGCTATCATTGAAAATCAGTTATTTGTGAACTCCAGCAAATTGTCAACTATTCTTCGACCAAGAGCTAAGTTTGCCATTACCAATTGTGATTTACTTTATGTATCTTTATTGTGTTTCCTTTACTTATTGCAAGTTAAGTTATATAATAGTGAGTTGTCTTCTATTATGACTTATGTATTGATGAATGTGATGCTCCTTGTCCATATTCTTTTATCGACTCTTCACTCCATAAACCTGAGGTCATGTTTATTGAGTTCAGTTTCGCTTGGGGACAAGTGAAGTCTAAGCTTGGGGGAGTTGATACGTCAATTTTGCATCACTGTTATATATCATAATTTACTGTTATTCATTGATATATTTCATATTAAGAGATGGTACTTATGTTATTTCACCTGTTTTTGCATGGTTGATGACTTTTGGAGCATGAACCGCTGCAGTCAGGATTCTGATAGAAAAGGTGCTGTTTGGAGGCAAAATTCGCGAAGATCAGAAAATCCGGGAAAATACATGGAAAATCCTATTTTTCTAGAAGACGAAGAAAGCCAGAAGGAGAAGTGGAGATGGGCCACAGGGGGCCCACACCACCCCCTGGCACGGGCCGCGCCACTAGGCGGTGTGGCCACCCTGGTCCACTCCAGCCTCTCCCCTCTAGCGTATATTATCCTCCCGAAACCCTAAGACTCGGGGAGCGACCACAGAAAGATTTTGCCGCCTCTACGGGGCGGAAAACACCGAGAGAGAAAGATCTCTCCGGCAGACCGAATTCTGCCAGGGGAATTCCTTCCCGGAGAGGGGAGATCGTTGCCATCAACACCACCATCAAGCTGGACTTCATCAGGATCATCATCATCATCATCACCACCACCATCATCTCCACCAGCACCATCATCACCACTTCATACCGCTATAACAATTGGGTTGAATCTTGCATAGTTTTTAGGGGAAACTTTCCTGGTGTTGATTACTCTTTGTAGTTGATGCTATTGAGTGAACCATTGAATTATTGTTTATGTTCAGATTGTTACACATCATTATATCATCTCTGATCATGATCCATATGATTTCTTGTGAGTAGTTCGTTTTGTTCTTGAGGACATGGGAGAAGTCATGTTGTTAATAGTGGAATTGTGTTGAGAAAAATTCCATAGTTTGATATTTAAGTTGTGGTGTACTTCTTCTAGTGGTGTCATGTGAACATCGACTACATGACACTTCACCTATATGGGCCTATAGGAATGCATTGTGTATTTAGCTACTAATCGTAGGGGTTGCCGGAGTGACAGAAACCTGAACCCCCGTTAGGAAACCATTGCACAAGAGACATCAGGGTCTTAGAGTTTAAAGTTGTGGTTAGGTTTCTACCTTAATTACTTTCTTGTACTTGCGGATGCTTGCAAGGGGTATAATCACAAGTATGTATTAGTCCTAGGAAGGTCGGTACATTAGCACAGGTTCACCCACACAACACTTAGCAAACTAAAGAAGATTAATCAACTATATAAAGCGAAAGCACTTGACAATATTCCCATGTGTCCTCGAGAACGTTTGGTCATCTTAAGTAATACAACTGGCTTGTCCTTTGCTAAAGAAAGGATTGGACCACTTGCTGCATTTATTCTTATTGTCTTTTATTTACTCGTACTTTATTTACCTGCATTATCAAAAAACCCTAAAAATCCGTTTGCTAAGTATTTACAGAGAATTCCTGCTCCTAGCCACTGGCCAACACCTTCTACTCCTTGTTGGGTTCGACACTCTTACTTATCGAAAATACTACGATACACCCCCTATACTTGTGGGTCATCATGCTGCTGCTGCAAATTGATAGATTCCAATTAAGATTGTATCTCACGGAACTCATGTGCCCGCATGCTGGAAGCAATTAAATTCTGGATCAACCAAGCACAGGTATGTTGTCCTACTGCACAGCCGGCGTACTTGTCCTACTGCACGGCCTTCATCGTCCTCGGAGATACCATGGCCGCGACCAGTTGCGTGCTCGTGCGGACAGAGACTTGTGGCACCCCTGAAGCTCCGCCTCGAGGAGCACCAGGTTCTCATGCACCTGCCAAGCGGCGGCCTCCTGGTCCTCGGTCGTCGAGCACGAACCTCCTGATTCAGCCATGTTGATCGGAGCGCCGACACCGTTATCCATGGAGGCGGCAGTTAATGGATGAGAGGAAGAGGATAGGCTTCGTTTCTGCCGTCTCCACGTATCGTGCCGCCGGCGACAACACCGTCGCCTTCATCCACCACCATCCTCGTCCTCATCAGCGCCGGTGGAGGTAGGTGGGGAAAGTGACGAGATTGGTGTAGGAGTTTAAGGAGGGGCGTGTGGGCAAAGCAGGTGATGAGCTCGACCAGGGATGGGGGCTGGAGGCTAGAGAGAGCTCGGAAGAGGAGGGGGCGCTCGAACTGGGACAGAGGAGAGCACGGGGAATGGGCAAGCAGCGGTTGAGGCATGAGGGGATTGGGGGCTTTCGGGGAGGAGGCGATTGGGCCTCTAGCGGCTAGGGTTTTCTGCGGAGAGCAATCCTTTTATACAAACACGGTTAGAACAAGGAATGGTCAAGATTTGGTACAGACAAGATCTAATGGCCGATCAAATCTGATTTTTGTCCAGCATCATACTACCCCCACCAATTATGTCTTTAGATAGTAATGAGTTGATTCCTGATTGTATGACATGACTAACTCTTGTTGTATTTAATGAAACCTGGCTCATGAGATCATTTTCCAGATACATTAAGCCACTGGGCTTCACACGGTGTATTTATATATAGTAATGAGTTGATTCCTGATTGTATGACATGACTAACTCTTGTTGTATTTAATGAAACCTGGCTCATGAGATCATTTTCCAGATACATTAAGCCACTGGGCTTCACACGGTGTATTTATTATCCGACCATTTTGTTGTAAACATCGATATTTCTTCACTCATGCTAATAAATAGTTTTAAAGAATACAATTTACAGAAGATGCAACTGTACATAGGTTGAAAAGGATAAATATCTCAGAAATATGTAGAATTTATAGGATACTAACAAGCCATGTATGTTGCTTTTCATCCCGAATCTAATGTAGCGTAATCTCCGTACAAAGCATAGAATGGTATGGTAACACACACGTGCAAAACATGTGCCTTCTACTAGTATTTTAAGTATAAAAACATCTTACCAACAACATTCACCGATGTTTTTGTTTAACCTTGTTCATAGGTTTGTATGGTGAGGCACCGAGGGTTGAGTGATGAGAAAATGTCACTACTCTTTCAAAATGGTTGTTTTTTCAGACATCTACATTGTCTCCATTGTGGTATTTCACCATCAATTTTTGTGATAACAACTACTCATGGTAGATATTTGACGTTAATACTGGTACTTCTTTTTTTAATTGATAGTTAAACATAAAATGTCTAAGCAGCATAAAGTAAAAAAGGACATGCATTTAGTAACGCAGCGACTATTTGGAAGATATCCCCCTCTTTTCCATATTACTCAGTGTATTAAATTTGGTTAAAGTCAATCCTTATAATGTTTGACCAAGTACAGTGTGTAAAATATTTACATATACAACACCAAGTATACATTATATGAAAGTACATTTATCTTTCTAATAATACTGATTTAATACTCCTATATATTTTCTATATAATTGGTCAAACTTTACTAAGTGAGTTTAACTAAACCTAATGTCTGGAGTAATATGAAACAGAGTAGTAGTGATAGGCACAGGCCCTAGAATCTTGTACTTTTGATATTGACGCAAGGCAGTTACTTATCTTTTTTAGGCCGAGTAGGAAATGACAATTTCATACCCTCCACCAATCCACCATCATTGTAATATTATGATGTCATCACTATTCAATATTTTAGACGGAAAAAAGTAACAGTGGGCATTCTAAGGATTAGTATATATAGCAGTTTTCCAAAAAAAAAAATCTACCGACATCTATTGTTTAGCACTGTAAGAGTGAGTCACATCTACCATTAGCAATCCAAAGGCAGAAGACAAATACCAAAATGAAGTACCAACAGAAATGCAGAAATGCCACAATGTAACAGTCACTCGTGGAAAATCAAATTACACCATCAATTCAAACTCATCCAAATCCAGGAGTGGAGTCAACATTGCAAACTTGTAAGATGTCACTTGAGACTATCAACACAAAACTATTGCTCAACTCTCGAAAGATGCTCGGACAAAATTGTATCATCCTTTAACCAAAGCAGTTTTACAGGTTCTTCCAAACATTTCAGCAGTAGGAAAAAGACAACTAAATATAGTGAAAAACGACAGGGAAAACCCCAAATCAACCGCAGTCCATTACATCTCATCTGGACAACATACATCTTAGCAGTGATCATAGGTACAATTGGATGAGCTCATCACTTACAACGGATGGTGTCAGAACACCAAGATCAGTCAAAAGAAGTGTGAGATACTGAGGAGGGGTGTAGTCTGTTGCGGATGTCTCAATTTCCACACCAGCTGGTATCGGAACTCCAAAATCTATCGGTCGGTGAGCTGGTGTCATGTCCTTCTGGTCCAGGGGATATAGACGAGCAAACTGCAAAAATATGCAGGCTATGTTATCAAAGACTAAAATATTTTGGTAGTCATGTTGGTAGACAAAACAATCATGGATAGAAAAAATATCACCGTTTAGAACATCAATTTAGTTATTAGATCCATCGTACAAAATATTATCATACTATATAGATTGGATGTACTAGTATATATCGACAACTTTTTCTTTAAATCCGGTCATACTTACAGAAATTTGACTTAGGAAAAAACTAGAACTTCAATTATTTTGGAACGGAGCGAGTATATGCTATGCCAGATAAGATCTTATGTATACACTTGTCTACAATCTCGAATTAATCTACTATGAAGCCATCGACTGAACATAAGATGCAACAAGTTAAGAGATAAAGTTGGGTGGATTCCTCCTGCTAGGATATAATGGACCATGAAATAAGCAACGCTGTAACTGTGACGAATTATTTGCGCAAGTAGTTGATCGTAATTTACGACAGATGTATCTGCAGAGTGTAGAATACTAAATTCCATAAACTTGTACAGAACACATATTGTAGATGACATTGGAAGTTTGTAACAATATTAACTTAGATATCAAGCTGCTCCTAATTTAATTCTCCTGGATGGATTAACGATGGATTGACAATCAATTTAATGATGCATGAAAAAAAATCGTAGAAAACAGTAAAGTAAACAGCAACACAATAACAGGTGTGAGCCTGGTAACCATATCCACTTCAATATCAAACTGCTCCTATTTAAGTATTTATTTCTCCTGGATGGATGATTGATCAATTTAATGATCCTCATAAAAATATCTCACAGACACAGCAAAGTAAACGGCAACACCATAACAAGCGTGAGTCTCCATGTGAAATTCAAGTACCTGCTAGTCTTAAATATACAACAGCTTTTACTCGATAATCTTAAATATTCAACAGTTTTCTTCCATTTATTTCTATTATAAAGCAAGTAACAGGGGAAAAGCTATCATAGCAGGGAGTACCTTATAACTTTCAGCAGCGACATATAGAGGTTTATTCATGCTATGAGCTACAAGAGCTATCTGGTAAGTCCCCATCATATTAATAATCCCCCCACTTTCAACAACACCATCAGCACCAACAAATATCATGTCAACTTCATCCATGGAGTAAGCAACAGCTGAATCAATTAACACCTTAACAGGGATGCCTAATGCTGCAATTTCATTTGACATTCGTAGGCCAGTTCTGTCTGGTCTGCCCTCTGCAGGTGAAAAAAATAACATATGAGCACAAGAAACGACACTTAGCAGCATGCTCTTTGCAAGTACTAACACATGAATATAAGTTGCTCCATTTTTTATCATGATTACTAGACATGAGGGAGGCAACAATAAAACATGGAAACCACAGTTCCCAAATACCCATTCCATACTACATCTAAATGCCAAGGTAAAACATAAATTTATAACTGAAGAACTACCCAACAGAATATGTTAAGTCAGCACCACATAAGGATGTACTTTCATGCATGAATTATGATATAGTCCCCAGCTCTCAACTCCGCCCATATTTTTTGAATGAAAGAGGTCATATTACATTTCTGATCCTAAGCAAAGCATATACAGCTACTGCATTCCATCACTGAACAAGAAAATGACTAGGGCAAAATACCTGTGCACAGTACTCGGAAGAGTTTGCGATTTGAGGCAGCTAGCTTCAGAATTTCCAATACCACTCTGGAATAACCATGTACAAGCATAGTACATCCATCTGAGATGAAATCCTGGCTGAGCATTGCAATTGTCTTACGAGCCTAGAGAAATATTGTTCAAACAAATTAGTTCAAAGCATAAACCATCTTAGAAGTACACTAGATAATAAACTGTAGGTAACCTTTAACGATATCTCTCCAAACTTCTCCCCTCGCTCGATTAGGCGTGATTTTGCAGCATCAAACTTCTCATGCTCCAAATGTGAGGTTCTTGTTACAAACCGCATGAACAAATCACAAGCAGCACCCAGAGAAATGGAAGTAGCATCCCAGGACTGAAATATAGACAGGTTTTCAATGTGAATTCATTTAGTTGACACCACATAAGGGTTTCCATAAAGAAACATTGAAAAGCAAGAAGCGAGTTAAATAATAAACCATTGAACAGCATTGACTTGCGATGAACCTAATTTCAAACCCTGCATGACTCGAGCAAATATGGTTGAGTGTAATTTTCTACATGATACTAGCAAACAGACCTAATAAATAAGTTTTACACCAATGCAGAAGGGCCTTTATTTTCAACGCCACAACAAACATCAGTCAATAGTACATAACAGCAAAGTAGACATAACATAACCGGCACTTGACAATATATCTTTTCTGGACCAAAAATTTAGATGTGCAACAATCTCAGTGGAACACTTAAGGCCACGGTACACTTAACATAAGATCCCCAGAAAGAAAGAAAAACTACCTCCTGTTTTGATAGTGATATACTTTAACACCTCTAGAATGTATATTAAGAAACATGATTTATGCTGCCAAAACAGTAGTCGCCAGAGAGCTTAAGGCCAGGTCTGTCGCCAATGCTGAGACTGCAAATATAATATCATCTACTGTCCTTCCCAATTTGATAACAGCACCCCAAAGTAAAGCAACAATAGATGGGAAAGTGGATGAAACCAATTTATCGACAACGGTGTTACAAGTAGTACTTAGCTAATACTATCAGTATAGCAGAAAGAAGAAGACAAAGGGCTGCGGCAGAAACCATGTCAATTGCAACATACAAAAGTAGCATACAACAAGGGGAACAAGCAAATTGAAGCCATATGATGGAACAAGTAGGAAGAGTTTTAGGTACCTTGAGCTTGTCGGAAGCCTTCTTGAGCTCGATCTCTAGCTCCATCATGGTGGTGGCTCGGCTTGAGCGGATGACGGCGGTGAGCGCCATGATGGCGGCCACCGCCTCCGCGGCCTCCGGCTTGCGGCGCCAGAAGTTGAACTCCTCGATCACGCCGCCGCCGTTGCTCCCGGGGGATGGGGGAGGGGCGGCCTCGGCATCGGAGATGGAAGAGGCGGCAGCGGCGGCGTGGGCGAGCCAGTCGCTGGAGACGACGGCGTGGTGGTCCGCGCGCGTCTGGTAGTAGGCGGAGATGGGAGGATCGGGGTTAGGGTTTTGAGCGGCGCCGAGCTCCATGGGATGGGAGGGGAGAGACGGAGGATGTACCGCAGTAACGCTACACTTACGGACCAATTGTTACGAAATAAAAGTTACGGGAGTACGTGACGTGGTGTGGATTACTTACGGCCCTTGAATCACGGGAGATGGAAAAAATTGCACCAACCGACTGCTTCCACGTCTGTCCGTAATTCAATTCCGTAAGAAAATTTCCGTACGTATAGGATTTCTGGGAGGTACCGACTGACCAGGGCGAAGGATGTAGGGCGTGGAATGATCTTCGCGGTTAGTGTCGTCCCACAGAATTTACGAGAATCGTTATTTAGGTTGATTACTGTAGTTTGCAAGTTATATATCAGCTAAGGGCATTTGGTCTAGTGGTATGATTCTCGCTTAGGGTGCGAGAGGTCCCGAGTTCAATTCTCGGAATGCCCCTTTTTATCTGATTTTCTACTTCAGTTTGTTTTGGAGAAGCCACGCCGAGAAAGTACGCAGTGTGGGTTCCCATTTATGTTCTTTTGGTTTGCAGTCTTCAGTGAATCCACACTATTTTAGAACAAAATTAGTCTCATGTGTATCAGTTTCATTTCACTAGCACAATGCCCATAAGATGGCGGAGCGTAGGGACGCGGCTATTTTGTCCTGAGTGCATGTGCTCCTTTTATTTGAGTTTAATTTTTTTTTTGAAATGTCAAATAAATTCGAGAAAATACGTGCACGTACATCTCCACACTCACAAGGTCATTTTACGAAAAATATATATTGTGTGTCGCTTCTATAAAAAATATAAATTTAGGTGCTAAAATAAGCCTTTCTATGAGACATGTTTTTGTCATTTTTACACAACCTACAAAACATATCGGTTTTTCGTGAAACCGTACGTGTGCCAGTAGAATGTGCAAATACACACAAATATATCTTTTCAGAATTTTTTTAACATTTTGAAATATGTTTTTTAATAAAGAGAGCATATGCATGTGGGATCAAATGTGCATTTTCAGGGGTGTAGCAAATATTTAGTTTATCGTGTGTGTATCAGTTTCGATGCACTAGCATCGTGTCCATAGGATGCCAAAGTTAGAGCTTCAACTTAGTAGATAGTTGAAAGATGTCGCATTGTTAGTTTCGACTAGGGAATGTGTCGCGACGACACGCCACACTAATGGCGTTAACCGACATCGTGAAAATCACTATTCGTTTATCGTTGAAAAATAGCGATGTAAATTACTGCCAAACAATTCGCTGAATAATTATTCTAGAACTATTATCGTCGGAACTACGATTCAGGCTGAAGAGTTGTGCGGAACAATTACCGTCAAAATGCGTTGGCGAAAGATCTATTTCAAATTATAATTATAGATGCTAAAGATCTGCTGCGAGAAATTACCATCGAGTAAGTCGAGAAATCATCAAATTTGTCAGTGGGGAATAATAGCCGAAAAATTAAGGACATGAAGTTATTTGCATCGAAAATTACTAAAGAGTGAGAGATAGAAAAAAAGAAGAAATATTGTACATAACAGTGTTACCGACATTGTATTGATTGTGTTTACTGTTCATGGCACCGTTATCGACACGGTTACTGGTACTATGTTTTAAGGACTGTGTGCTTTGCTGTTACTATTCACTAAAACCGACGTGGCCTGTCCTGATTGGAAGAGAATAGCTAACGAACAGTGTCGCACGTGGAGCAAGGAGAGGCCTTGAATCGGTTGAACTTTAATACATAGTATTTTTTAATAAAGAGAGCATACACACGTGAAATCAAATGTGTATTTCCGGGAGTGTAGCAAATATTTAGTTTCTCACGTGTGTATATCAGTTTCGATGTACTAGCACCGAATCCATAGGATGCCAGAGTTAGAACTTCAACCTAGTAGATAGTTGAAAGATGTCGCATTGTTAGTTTAGACAAGTGCTAATGATGTTAACGGACATAGTGAAGATCACTATTCGTTTATCGATGGGAAATAGTGATGTAAATTACCGCCAAACAATTCGCTGAATAATTATTCTGGAACTGTTATCGTCGAAACTATGATTCAGGCTGAAGAGTTGTGTGAAACAATTACCGTCAAAATGCGTTGGCGAAAGATCTCTTTCAAATTATAACCGTAGATGCTAAAGATCTGCTGCGAGAAATTACCATCGAGTAAGTCGGGAAATCAACGTCAAACACCAGTGGGGAAATAATGACCGAAAAATTAAGGACATGAAGTTATTTGCATAAAAAATTACTAAAGAGAGAGGGAAATGAAAAAAGAAGAAATATTGTACATAGCAGTGTTACCGGCACTGTATTGATTGCGTTTACTGTTCATGGCACAATTACCGACACCGTTAAGACTGTGTGCTTTGCTGTTACTATTCACTAAAACCAACATGGCCTGTTCTGATTGAAAGAAAATAGTTAATGAACGGTGCCGCCCATGGAGCAAGGAGAGGCCTTGAATCGGTTAAACTTCTTTCAAATTATAACCGTAGATGCTAAAGATCTGCTGCGAGAAATTACCATCGAGTAAGCCGAGAAATCAACGTCAAATTTACCAGTGGGGAAATAATGACCGAAAAATTAAGGACATCAAGTTGTTTGCATAAAAAATTACTAAAGAGAGAGGGAAAGGAAAAAGGAAGAAATATTGTACATAGCAGTGTTACCGGCACTGTATTGATTGCGTTTACTGTTCATGGCACAATTACCGACACTGTTAAGACTATGTGCTTTGCTGTTACTATTCACTGAAACCGACATGGCATATTCTGATTGAAAGAAAATAGTTAATGAACGGTGCCGCCCATGGAGCAAGGAGAGGCCTTGAATCGGTTAAACTTTAATATATAGTATATAGTATATACTATATATATATATATATCTATGTATGCACTAGCGATGTGTCCATAGGATGCCAAGGAGCTTCTTGATGCCCTACCGTCTGACTCTCCCCTTCGGGGTGGCCGTTCTACTAGTGCTTCTCCACGTGTCACTCCGTCTCAGTTGTAGGCAGCTATCAGGGTGGCGAAGGGTTCGGCTGGTTTATCACCCTCTCCCTCTCGTGACCGGCCTAATATGATGGGCCGTACTATTCCGCGACCCGTTGTGGAGGGGCCGCTGTTGATGGAGGTGGTCACTGATGAGGTGGGGACTGGTCTGGCTCAGGATGGGCTGGCCGGTTCTGCGATGGCTGGTGGCGACTTGGTGGAGGGCATGACCGACGGTGGGGAGGCCCTGGCCCAGGAGGGGTCGGGCCCTCCCCTAGCTGGGGCGGACGACGCCCAGGCGGGGTGGTCTCCTAAGGAGGACCTGGCCCAGGCGGGGTCGGGTTCCCTCCCGGAAGGTGGCTCCTTCAAGGCCCCGGCAGAGCGGTCTATTGGGGGGAACGTATCCCAGGTGGGGTCGGGTTCTCTCCCTCGCATGCCGACACGGAGGAGTCTTCGTCATGGCGTTGACGGCCTTGGCGCTTCTACCACTGATGAGGACTCGTTGGTGAAGGCCATGAGGAGAAAGGCGGCATTCAATCTTGATTCTCAGGTACTTCAAGTTCTTCGAAATCTTTTAATAATTTTTCTACCCCTGTTATTGTTGATAGGTTAGGCAGTGTTGGTATCAGTATGTGTAGATCTGTTAAGGAAGTTATTTTTTCTTGTTCTGCTCTGAGACATATGGAGGTTGACCGTTTAACGGTTACTCCTAAAGTTTCCTTGGTTCCTGACACTTTACCAATTGAGGAGGAGGAGTTGCATGCCACAATAGATGGTCAACTTCTGTCTCACTTAGTTGGTGAAGTGTCGGAGGTAGCTTTTGACGAGACCGGGCTGGGTTCATTATATGAGCTGAAAGCTGCTGGTCGGAAATCAAAAAGCCAAAAAACTCGCAAGAGGTCCCGTGTATCCAAATCTCTTATTGTTTCTCAATGAATGGCATGTTTTCAAATAGCAGAGGTCTTCGTGACTTGGCTAAACATTTGTTCTATGCTGATTGTGTGAGAGATTATAAGTTGGATTTTTTGGATATTTCGGAAACTGGTAGACATGATTTCTCACAAGCCTTACTCAATCGCCTTTCTGGTGGAGTAGACTTTAAGTGGGTTTCACGGCCTCCGCAAGGTAGATCCGGGGGAATCCTGTTAGGCGTCAGAAATGAAACGATGGAAGTTTTAGCTAGTTCGGCTGGAGATTTTTTTTATTAAACTCCATATCCGTAACAAAGCTGATAACTTTACATAGTCTCTAGTCGCTGTATACGGGCTGCCTAGGACGTTTTTAAGGCTGACTTTTTGCATGAGTTGGTTAATCTGGCTAAGAACAATCCGTATCCTATCCTCATAGGTGGTGATTTTAACTTGTTGAGATTCCCTCATGAGAAAAGTCGGGGATGGTATGATGAGCATTGGCCCTTCATGTTCAACGCTGTTATTGAAAGTTTGGACTTAAGAGAGGTTACAATGTTGGGGAGACAGTTCACTTGGGCGAACAGTCTTCCAGAACCAACATACGAAAAATTAGACAGAGTATTTATGGATACCGATTGGGAGGATAAATTCCCTATGGTAACTGTTCGTGTTTTAGAACGTATAGAGGCTTTATCAGATCACGCCCCTTTACTTCTTACGGTGGGAACACCATTACGCCAATCCAAACACAAGTTTAAATTTGAACTTGGATCGATGGAGCGGGATAGGTTCCATGATATGGTGAAGGCTATTTGAAATAGACCGGTTAGTGCTGTAACACCTATACAACGTTGGAACAGCAAAATGCGTGCCTTACGCAAGTTCCTTCGTGGTTGGGCCAGGCACACGGCCAGGATCCTCAAAAAGGAGAAAATACGCCTTTCATCTATTATTAATGATTTAGAGGCTTCCGCAGAAGTTAGGCTATTATCTGCACAAGAGATTGAGCTAAAAAATCAATCAAATGCGGAAATTGCCAGACTTCTTCGCAAGGAGGAACTCAAATGGTACCAACGCTCTAAGGCAAAATTTGTCCTTGAAGGAGATGCGAATACAAGATACTTCCATGCAGTCGCAAATGGCAAGCATAAGAAGAAACTGATTCACTCTCTGATTCAGGATGAAGGTATAATTGAGGGCCAGGAGCAGCTAAAGGCTTATATTACAAGTTATTACAAGGACTTGTTTGGGGATCCGTCAGAAAACTCCTTCGAGTTGGATGAGTCTCAAACAGGGGATATCCCGCAGGTTTCTGTTGACGAAAACAACCTTTTAACCGCTCCTTATACTGAGGAGGAGGTCAAGGGTGTTATATGTTGATCCAAATTCTATAAAGTAAAGGCCAACTTCTGACGGAGCGGAGCGAGGCCCGTCGCCGGAGGCTTGGCCCGGTACGGATCGTTGATGACCTAGGTTACCACCATTATATATACCTCTTGTAAGCCGCCGGCTAGGACAAGTTACATCTGTGAAATCCCCGACGTTGTGTAAACACTCCCTGTTATAGTGAAGTTTCGCTGGCTGGCGCCCGTGGTTTTTGCCCTCTCTTTGTTGGAGAGGGTTTTCCACGTTAAATTCGTGTCCCCTTGCTGTGATTTCGTTCTTCGTTATTTACTTGTCGCAAAGCCTACAAAGGGTGTTGTTTTTCAGATGGAACATAACAAAGCTCTAGGCCCTGATGGCTTTCCAGCAGAATTCTACCAAGAATTCTTGGAAGTCATTAGAGAGGACCTGATGCTTCTCTTTTTCTTTCTGCATGCTGATCAGTTAGAACTATTTAGACTAAATTTTGGCAATATAATTTTGCTACCTAAGGTTAATAATGCGGAACCTATACAGCAATATCGACCAATCTGCCTTCTTAACGTTAGTTTCAAATTTTTTACAAAGGTTGCTACTATTAGACTGAATTCAGTAGCTGATCATGTTGTTCGACCTTCTCAAACTGCTTTCATGCAAGGAAGAAACATCCTAGACGGTGTAGTAATCCTTCATGAGACGATTCATGAACTACACTCCAAAAAACTAAATGGTATATTGTTCAAGATTGACTTTGAGAAGGCTTATGACAAGGTTAATTGGTCTTTTCTACAGCAGACACTTCGAATGAAAGGCTTTTCAGAAGAGTGGTGCAATCTCATACAATCCTTTGTAACTAGGGTTAGTGTAGCCATCAATGTCAATAATAACACTGGCAAATACTTCCAGACTAAAAAAGGTCTAAGACAAGGGGATCCGCTATCGCCTATACTATTTAATATAGTAGCTGATATGCTGGCTATCCTGATTGAGAGAGCCAAGGCTGCCGGCCAAATTGAAGGACTAGTTCCCCATCTTGTTGATGGTGGCATTTCTATACTTCAATACGCTGATGATACTATCCTTTTTATGGAACATGATCTAGAGAAAGCTTCGAATCTGAAACTAATACTATCAGCATTTGAGCTTCTCTCTGGATTGAAAATCAATTTTCATAAGAGTGAGTTATATTGTTTTGGCGAGGCTGAGAACGAGGCACATCTATACGCCAAACTTTTTGGCTGTAGCATGGGCCAATTTCCAATCAACTATCTGAGAATCCCGATTCATTATCGGCGGCTCACGATTGCTGAATGGAAAATCGTTGAGGAGAGATTACAAAAACGTCTTAACAGTTGGCAAGGTAAATTACTATCACTTGGTAGAAGACTTGTTCTCATAAACTTAGTACTCACAAACATGGTACTGTATATGATCTCGTTTTTTCAACTACCAAAAGGTGTCTTGAAGAAAATGGATTACTTCCGATCAAGATTTTTTTTGGCAAGGTGATGGTGAAAAAAAGAAATATCGACTTGCCAGATGGAATGTGGTTTGCAGACCAAAATAATACGATGGACTGGGCATACATGATTTGCAAGTCAAAAACACCGCACTTCTCGGTAAATGGTTGTTCAAACTACTTGCTGAAGATGGTGTATGGCAAACCATTCTTTGGAGGAAATATATAGGCTCTAAGGCGGTGTCTCAAGTGGTTTGGAAACCTGGAGATTCGCACTTTTGGGCGGGACTTATGGCGTCCAAAAAACATTTCTTCCAATTTGGTGTGTTTAATATTAAGGATAGATCACAGATTAGATTCTGGGAAGATAAATGGTTTGGCCAAACTCCCCTCCGGAATCAATATCCAGCTCTTTACTCCATTGTTAGACACAAAGAAGAGACTCTTTCCAAAGTTTTGGAAGCTTATCCTCCTAATGTGTCGTTTAGAAGAAGCCTCATTGGACCTAGGCTCGAATCTTGGAACAATCTTGTATTAAGACTATCCACGGTACAGCTGTCTGAGGGGGTGGATGAGTTCAAATGGAATTTACTTCAGAGTGATAAATTTTCGGTTGACTCTATGTATAGGGCTTTGATCCAACCTGATATTCCTGTCGATAACAATAGTAAAATTTGGAAAATGAAGTTACCCCTTAAGACAAAGATTTTTGCTTGGTACCTTCGTAAAGGGGTAATTCTTACTAAAGACAATCTTGTTAAGAGGAATTGGCATGGAAGTACACAATGTGTATTTTGTCATCATCATGAGATAATACGGCATTTATTCTTCCAATGTAAATTTGCTCATGTTATATGGTCAATCATCCAAGTAGCCTCGGGTTTATCTCCTCCGCGATCGGTTGCCAATGTATTTGGCAATTGGTTATATGTGATTCGGGATAAATATGGGACTTTATTTAGGGTGGGAGCGCTTGCCATTATTTGGTTGTTTTGGCTATGTAGAAATGATAAGATTTTTAATAATATAGTTTTTTCTTCCTTGCAGGTGGTTTATCGCGCAACCGTTATCCTACGATCATGGATTCCGCTTCAACATATGGAGTTCCGCGATTTGTTTGCGGAGGGGTGTACGCGCTTGGAGGATGCGGCGAGGGATATTTTCTCCCGACATGGATGATAGCGTGATTTGCGGATTAAACTGCCTTAGATGCACGCAGTTTTATTTTATTTTACGGACTGTAATTTTCGTACTTAAGTTTGGTTCGTCTTGTGATCGATCTGCTGTGTGCATCCTAGTTATGCAGAGGCCGGGTGTAAACTTTACTCTTAAGTAATAAAGCGCTCATTTCCAAAAAAAGGAGATAGTTGAAAGATGTCGCATTGTTGTCCATAAGATGGTGGAGTTAGACCTTCAACTTATAATTCACTATAGGCTTAAAGTCTGGTCGCCTGTGCCTCTTCTGAGGGCATTCATTGTAAATTAGGAAAGTTCATCCGGTCTTTCCCTGTGCGTTGCAGCTGGCCATGTGGTGGGCGGTGCATGCTAAATTCCACGTGTAGGCTCGGTAAGTTTCTAGGTGTGCTGACGTGTTGTAACTACTTGGTGGGATCCACCATCCCAACACCAACACATGGTCGCTCTCTTCCTCTTTCCTCCCAATTTTCCTGAAAAAACTTTTACCGAAACATATATCCTTTTCCTCCATTTGGTCCCTACTCTACTCAGCTTTGACTCAGATCCCCTCCCATGGCATCTCTACTCTTCCCCCCGCACACGGCGCGCCGCCACGCCCAGGCCTAGGACCACCGGGAACACCACCTGTGGTCCTCTCAAGCGCGGCCGAATGCGATGCAGTCTCTAAAGCGCCCCACCACCGCTGACCGCTCCCTGTCTGTAGCCTGCTGCGCAGCCTCCCAGTCCCTCAGCCGCCTCCTCATGGCCCACCTCCTCGCCGCCATGGCCAAGCTCTAGCGCCAGGGCCGCTCGCCCTTGTCGCGGTCCACATGGCCTATGTCGAGCCCTGGTACCACTTCTATCTAGAGCTCTACGCCACCTTCGGCCCCTCCTCCTCTCCCCCGATCCCACCATGGATGCACTCATGGTGGCGTTCGCGAGGATACAGAGGGGCGCGACCGACGGGAAGCAGAGCCGTGGGAGGGGGATCATGTACAAGCTGGTGAGGTTGGTGCATGCGCTAGTTGCCAAAGGGAGCGCACGCACATCATCGAGGCCTAGAGGGTGTAGGAGCCGGCGATGAGGTGGTTGTGAGGGGGACAAGTACATGTACATGATGATGGCCATGGGCTGAGGCATTCTCTCTTGGGTTTCCAGCTGTCGCCGCCATTAGAACCGCACCACAGATCGTCTACCACGGCCACCCCGCCTTCCATCCGGTCTGCTCCAGCGGCACGGTCCAGCAACACCTACACTGAAGATCTTGATCCAAGGTGGATTAGGTAAATTATTTAAATCAGTTCCATTGAGCGTGAGAGAATTTTAATACAGTTAGAGGTGATGTAAGAGGTAAAATTGATTCAAGAGATCGTGCCGTGGCCCTTTTCCATGTTAATATAAATTGGCGGAAAGTACTTGCATAGACGGACAATATTAGTAGCAATTTTTCCTTATTATTTTATTGAGCAGCAAAAAGTTCCATATGCTTTCAAAGATAGAAATGCAGAATGATGGGTTTAGTGGAAAATGGGCCTCCAGTCCCGGCCCGTAAGGGGCTTTAGTCCCGGTCTTGGTAACCGGGACTAGAGGGGCGGGACTAAAGGCCCACCCACTAGTCCCGGCCCTCTTACCAGCTAGGATCAATGGGCATCCACGTGGCTATCTCTGCGGGCGCTGGGTGCTCCCCATTAGTCCCGGTTCGTATTACGAACCGGGACAAATGGTTCTCTGCCGCGACAGAATTTTAGGCACTTTCTCTGCCGCGACAGAGAATTCAATTTGTATCCTACCACATATCGTAAATGTTCGTGCACACATAAGATAACTTCTCTTAAGATCGAGCATATAAATATATACATGATAGTTACACATGGAGATCACAATTATCGGGACTAGAGCCCGTCTATTCAATTACACGGTCAGGGATCATCGGCGACTATTCACACTAAATTCTCCGGCGTCATCTATCATCTCGTTCATCAAGAATCCTGCCAGTTCTTCAGCAATTGATACTACGCGTTGCTGTGGTAGGAGCTGATCCCGCATTTTCTCGAACTATATAAGAAAAGGAGATCAATATGAATATCAATCATGATAACAAAAAGTGATGGTAATAAAAATAATGTTATGAATGTATTGCTTACATCGACTCTATAATCATTCAGCTCACTGGTAAACGTGCGAATAAACTCGCAAACATAGAATCCATATAGATTCGTCTTTGGTGGCTGCCTCGCGCACTTTACGAGAATAGAATTCAATCAAAATAATAATCTAGCATCATAATTGTATTGAAACTAGAAGTAAAGAGATACGCGTACTACTTACCGAGACCGGCTTAAACGTCAGCTTCTCACTAAAGTCACCCGTAACCGCACTCTTGAACTGGTTCCAAACCCTACCCGGTAAACAAAATGAATGAGTTATTTATTATGTGATATCTCAGGAAATCAACGAAAGAGACCGATGTAGCGCGAAAATTACCTCCGAGCATGTCACGCATGTCCCTAAACATTTGTGGGTCTCTTTAATGGGTACATGACTTTAACTCTTCCCTTATCAATTTGAATGTCCATGAGAATCCAGTATTTACTGTTCACGTTTATATATACATCATTAACTCATCTATTACACTTAACATCGAGTAAGCAAAAGAGAATGTGTACAATAGAGTAAGACCCTCACGCGAAATTGTAAGGAAACAGTATGTGGTCACAGAAAATTTGCTCCGTTAGAAACCTTAGAAGGTTTTCCTGCGTGTCCTCGGGTTTATCCTTTAGCATCTAACAATGTATTTTATCTGGGTCAATGAACCCAACACTAAAGATTGACCTTCTTTTACATTCCATGATCTTCATTCTGCATAATAATAGAGTACAAAAGGATATAATTAGGATAATTACATGCAATAAACTGAACAACTGAAAAAAATGAACAACTTATATATAGACAATGAATTCAACAACTTACAGACAATAGCAACTCATGAGACTTTTGTCGAGGGCGTCGAAAATGTATAACTGGAAGAGTTCTGGAAACTCAACATGGACCTCTTCTTCTCAGAAGTAGTAGTCATGTGGGACTTGTGCCACGATCATTATTCTCTCCTGCTTTACGGCTTTCAAGTATCATTTATGTAAACTCCGCATTTGTGTTGGCAGTTGTTGGAACTGCTCAAAGCTGACAAGAGGATTCCCTAGGACATATGTAGGGACTACCTGAGCCTTGGGTAACTTGTCGTCCTGGGAACCTAGCAATTCCTCAACAGTCACATTCATAGAGGCCTCAAGCTTCGCAGCTTCTTCCATATTCTGCTGGGGAATGTCATGGGATACCACCTTGAGGGGTGGGGTCGATTTTTTGGCCTGTTCCCCAAGCTGGGGGACGTCCTTTCTTTTCCCAGTTGCACTTTGACTTGATGATTTGCTCCCGCTTGCACTTCTACTTGATTTGCTCTTCTTCACTTCCTTCTGAAGTGTGCGTCGATAGTCATCTGGCTTATGGTGCAAGTCATATTGCGATTTTGTGTTTAGAAAAGGAAGTGCATACGCTTTTTTCTTCTCGGTGTATACCGGGACGGGCTCGGGTTTCTTCTTTTGAAGCTGCGCAACACATTCGTCCTTTACGATCATGTCGGTTTCCTCGTCAGTACGATCGTAAGGTCTGATAGGAAGATTCTTATGAGGTACTCTTGGGAGGGGCGACATTTGTCGTTTTGGGCTCCTGCGTCGTTTAGTACTAATCGGAGGCTGCGGCGGAGATCGAGATGGGCTCGGGCTGTGGTGGTCATAGTCATGGGGTGGGCTTCTTGAAGGTGATGGAGGTGAAGGTGACATGCGACCACTCGGAGGCGGTGTTGGCTTTGGCGTCCAGCCTGGAAGCTTGATGTTGTTCTTGTCCCATAGAATGATACCACCCAGTACTTCTCCGAGTGTCAAGCTCCATTGAGTCCCACCCCATTGCGATTTCATCCACAGCAACTTTAGCATAGCCAGCTGGAATCTCACGGCCATGCCAGCGTGCGCCAGGTGGACAAGGTAAAGCACATCTGACCGCCACCTTGATGGATAGGTTCTTCACCTTCTGATGGAGCTCACAAGATGCCTGCTCCTTGATTCCATCCACGGGGTAGCCAGGACCGCCATCTACCATACATGCATCGTCAGAAGGGACCTCCGATTTAGCCACGCTGCTTCTCCGCTGAGATGGGACGGCGGTAATATCGAGTACAGGATCTTGCAGGCGCGCTACTCCTCGAAGTTCGTCAATCTGTTGCTGATGCATTCGAAGTGTTCCTAGCAACTCGGTGAACCTGTCTCCCTCCTCCTCCTGCCGTCGCCTCTTTTCTCTCTCTCAGCTCCTATAATTATCTCTGTCTTTGGGAAACCCCATCTCCCACGTATAACTAGGGCCAAGGCCTTGTACACGTCCTCCGCGTTCGTCATTCCCGAGGACCTTTGTCGAAGTCTTTCTCTATCGGGACGGAACTTTGTTGTCCCTCTTTAATCTCCTTCACCACTTTCTGCCATGTATCCTGGGTATCCTAATCCCGCCATCGCAAATAAGGTCCCTCAGATTTTCGTCATACTCACTCCCATGCCCAAGGAACCAATTCCTTTCCCTCAGATCCCATTCTTCGCGTATTGGTTCTGGAGTGATCCCTTTAGCAAGCAGCTCATTCTCTTTAGCATCCCACTTTGGCATGGCATTCACAGAGCCTCTCGCCCTGTGATGGTGATATTTCTTCATCGCGGCATTTTTCTTGTTTTTTCCGGACATTTCCATAGCAGGTTGTGACTCCTTGTACTTCACAAATGCATCCTAGTTAGCCTGCTGCTTTGTTAGATAGCATTCAAATTTAGGAGTCTTCTTCGTCTTCTGATACTTTTGTCATAATGCTTTCTTCCAGTTCTTGAATAGTTCGGCCATCTTCGTAAGAGTCCACTGCTTGACTTTCTTCCTCAATGCAGCTGTGTCGGCATCATCCTCACATTCTGGCAGGGTGAAATGTGTCATGAGGTCATTCCAAAGACCCTCTTTGCACCTGTCGGCGACATACTCACCCTCTTTCGCCCCTTTGGTATTATTCCACTCTCGAACGGTGATTGGGATGCGATCCCTAACCATAACTCCGCATTGTTGTTTAAATACAGTTTTAGCCTTTTCGGGTTCCAACGGTTCACCCCGTGGTGATACCCGCGTAATTATATAACGCGTAGATGCGTCCAACTTTTTGGCCGGGCCTCGTTTGGAATATTTTTGCTCGATGTGGAGGCCTAAGAGAAGAAACATTTGTTAGTTTATATATATATACAACTCAGTTAATGCATCTACTGATCACTAGACTTCATATATATACCTCGTCGTCGGCTTCTCCACCACCGGAGCCGTCGGCTTCTCCACCACCGAAGCCGTCGGCTTCTCCACCATCGGAGCCGTCGGCTTCTCCTTGATCATTTCGGTCGACCTCCTCTCCCTCACCGGAGGGGTTCAGATAAATCGACGGAGATTTGGGTGGATCAACATGGGGGGTGTCGTTGATCATATCCTCGAGAATTTCTTCCTGTGCTAGGTCTCTCTAGATTGGATCCATAGTTTTCTACAAAATGCACACAATAACATTTTTCATTCAATATTGCTGCATAAAATAATAGTAAACAATAATATGAACACGCAATTTGCTACAATAATACTTAACAATAGCAAAATTCTAGTGATGCCCTAACCCTAAGTCCGGGGGCCCGCGAGCACTACCACATTAACCCTAAGTCCGGGGGCCCGCGAGCACTACCACCCTACCCTAAGTTCGGGGGCCCGTGAGCACTACCACCCTAACCCTAAGTCTGGGGGCCCGCGAGCACTACCACCCTAACCCTAAGTCCGGGGGCCCGCGAGCACTACCACATTAACCCTAAGTCCGTGGGCCCGCGAGCACTACCACCCTAACCCTAAGTCCGGGGGCCTGCGAGCACTACCACCCTAACCCTAAGTCCGGGGGCCCGCGAGCACTACCACCCTAACCCTAAGTCCGGGGGCCCGCGAGCACTACCACCCTAACCCTAAGTCCGGGGGCCCGCGAGCACTACCACCCTAACCCTAAGTCCAAGGGCCCGCGAGCACTACCACATTAACCCTAAGTCCAGGGGCCCGCGAGCACTACCACCCTAACCCTAAGTCCGGTGGCCCACGAGCACCACACCCTAACCCTAAGTCCGGCTGCCCGCGAGCACTACCACCCTAACCCTAAGTCCGGGGGCCCGCGAGCACTACCACCCTAACCCTAAGTCCGGGGGCCCGCGAGCACTACCACCCTAACCCTAAGTCCGGGGGCCCGCGAGCACTACCACATTAACCCTAAGTCCGGGGGCCTGCGAGCACTACCACCCTAACCCTAAGTTCGGTGGCCCGCGAGCACCACCACCCTAACCCTAAGTCCGGCTGCCCGCGAGCACTACCACCCTAATTCCTATATACAAATATTTCCTATATACAAATAATTCCTATATACAAATATTTCCTATATACAAATATTTCATATATACAAATATTTCTATATACAAATATTTCCTATATACAAAATATTTCCTATATACAAATATTTCCTATATACAAAAATATATTTTCTATATACAAATAATTCTTATATACAAATATTTCTATATACAAAAAATTTCTATATACAAATATTTCCTATACACAAAATATTTCCTATATACAAATATTTCATATATACAAATATTTCTATATATACAAATAAATTTCCTATATACAAATAAATTTCCTATATAAAAATAAATTTCCTATATACCGTGAGGGAGGGGCAGGGGCTGCTGTGGAAGCTCAAGGCAAGGTGGTGGGGGGTGTATGCGTGTGGGCGGTCACTGGGAGGCGTGACATGGGAGGAGCTCGTGAGGTGAGGCGGGCGGGGAGGTCAGCCATGGAGGCGCGGCCGAGGACGACGCCGGAGATTTGGCAGCCTGGCAGCGTAATGCAGCTCCTCGCGATGTGCTTCCTTCGGTCGATGGATTCGACTAGGGAAGAAGCGGCGCATTAAATACCCCAACCCTTTAGCCCCGGTGCGTGGCATAAACCAGGACTAAAGGGGGGGGTCTTTAGTCCCGGTTCCATCCACGCACCGGGACTAAAGGCTTTGGGCGCCTTTTCGCCTGCAGAGCCTTTAGTCGATGGTGTTCTGGGCCGGGACTAAAGGCCCAAATTTGCGCGCGCTGGGCCTAAGTTGGCCCCTGTTTTTTCAAATATTACAATTTGTAGCTATTAGATTTTTTAAACATTTGAATTATACAGTTTTTGCATACTTATGAATCTGAGAAAATTTTCAACATGAAAAGTTTTTGAATTTGAATAAGTAATCGAAATCTATTTTCTGTTTTATAAAATAATTATTCTAACTAGTGAAACTAATAACCATTTTGCCATTTTCAATTTAAAAATGCATTAACTATTATATTTTGCATATTTTTGAATCTCACTAAATTTTTGACATAAAAAGTGCTTGAATTTGAATAAGAGATTCAAATCCATTTTCTGTTTTATAAAATAATTATTCTAACTAGTCAAACTATTAACCATTTTGCCATTTTCATGTGATTCCGACGCTCCGGTGGTCTTCCTCCGGCGAAATCCTAGACCGGGGCCCCGGATCGTCTACCCCTATAGCTTTCTCCGTACGAGGGTAACCCCTTTAGGGTTTAGGGTTTAGGCTTCCCTCCTCTGACTTCCCGCCATTTCTCACTATATATGGTTTAGGGTTTAGGGTTTAGGGTTTAGGCTTCCTTCCTCTGACTTCCCGCCATTTCTCACTATATATATGTAGGCTTGGTTGTTGCCATAACACATCTAGACTCATATCTGCCGCCTCTCTCCACTCTATCCCATGGCTTCCACCATACCTCTAACCCCAGGGAGGCGGAGATGGAGTCTTTCACGGGCTAGCAGGAAAATATTTTCCGAGGCAGAACTTCCGAAGATGCCATAGGGCGTGTGCACCAAGGGCATCTTCGAGAAGGTCCGCCACGGGAGATTTCCCAACCCTTTCCTCCATCCATGGGGATGAAACTCTCCATCCATGTTGGCTTGTTGAGTTGCTTGCCATGGCATATCGATGCTCCTTTTATAGGCACGACGCCGCTTCTACTTTGTCTTCTTCCTCCGACAGGGCGTCGTGCACTACATGCTTTATCTCATCGAGCAGTGCGTCCACCCACGCGTCCTTATCCTACCGACAGCTTTACAATGGCTAGTCGAACATTTTCTGGTAGAATTCCCCTCAATGCAACCGGAAGCAATTGCGTCATAAGCACATGGCAGTCATGAGACTTTAGGTTTTGAAATTTTTTATCTTTCATATTTACTATTCCCTTTATATTCGACGAGAAGCTAGACGGGACCTTGATACTGAAAATGACTTCAAAAAAGATTTCCTTCTCTTCTTTGGTAAGAGCGTAGCTGGCAAGCCCTTGAAACTGCCATGGATGCTTGCCGTCTCGTCCTTTATGATGTTGCTGGTCCTCCCATGCTGCCGGGGTATCTTTTGACTTCCCATACAAGCCCAGGAAGCCTAGAATATTCACACAAAGATTCTTCGTCAGGTGCATCACGTCGATTGCAGAGCGGACCTCATGCACTTTCCAATAGGGTAGCTCCCAAAATATAGATTTCTTCTTCCACATGGGTGCGTGTCCGGTAATGGGGTCTTTCGGAACAGGTTATCCTCCAGGACCCTTTCCAAAGATTACATCCAAATCCTTGACCATACCAAATACATCAGCACCACTATGGGGGACAGGCTTCGTCCGGGTTTCTGCCTTGTCATTGAAATGCTTGCCTTTCTTCTTTAAGGGATGACTAGACGGAAGAAAACGACGATTGTACGGGTACACATTCTTTTTACATTTATCCAGATATATACTTTCAGTCTCATCTAAACAGTGCGTGCATGCATTGTATCCTTTATTCGTCTGTCCTGAAATGTTACTAAGAGCAGGCCAATCATTGATGGTTATGAACAACAACGCTTGTAGGTCAAATTCCTGCTGTTTGTGCTCATCCCACACACGTACACCTGGTTTGGCCCACAACTGTAGAAGTTCATCAACTAAAGGCCTTAGGTACACATCAATGTCGTTGCCGGGTTGCTTCGGGCCTTGGATGAGCACTGGCATCATAATAAACTTCCGCTTCATGTACAACCAAGGAGGAAGGTTGTAGATACATAGAGTCACGGGCCAGGTGCTGTGACTGCAGTTCTGCTCCCCAAAAGGATTCATGTCATCGGTACTTAGACCAAACCATAAGTTCCTTGCGTCACCAAAGAAAGTCCGGAAGTCTCTCGATTTTTCTCCACTTGCCGACCATCGCTAGGGTGCCTCAACATCCCGTCTTTCTTACGGTCTTCCATGTGCCATCGCAACAACTTGACATGCTCTTTATTTCTGAACAAACGTTTCAACCATGGTATTATAGGAGCATACCACATCACCTTGGCAGGAACCCTCTTCCTGGGTGGCTCGCCCTCAACATCACCAGGGTCATCTTTTTTGATCTTATACCGCAATACAGTGCATACTGGGCATTTATTCATATTCTCGCACTTCTCACCGCGGTAGAGGATGCAGTCATTAGGGCATGCATGTATCTTCTACACGTCTAATCCTAAAGGGCAGACAAGTTTCTTTGCTTTGTACGTACTGGAGGGAAATTGGTTTTTTCTTGGAAGCAGCTTCTTCATTATTACCAGCAACTTTTCAAATCCCGAGTCAGTCATACCGGTCTTTGCCTTCCACTTCAATAATTCCAGTATGCTACCCAGCTTCTTCTGGCCATCTTCACAAGTTGGATACAACAATGTGTTGTGGTCCTGTAACATCTGCTCGAACTGCAACCTCTTCTTTTCTGTATCGCAGTCTCGCCTTGCATCACTAATGACCCGACCAAAATCATCAACGGGCTCATCTGGTTCCCGTTCTTCACCCCTTCTTATATCGGTAGTTGTCATCATCGTTCTCTTCTTCATCGCCGTCTTCCATCATAACCCCTCTTTGTCCGTGCTTGGTCCAAACATTATAGCCGAACATGAAACCGGACCGAAGCAGGTGGCTCTGAATGACTCTTGAGGAAGTGTGAGCATGCTCATTCCGACATTCAACACATGGACAACACATAAAACCATCCCGCCGCTTGTTCGCCTCGGCCACAAGGCGAAAAGAACGCACGCCTTCTCTGTAAGCGTCAGAGCATCGGTCACCGTACATCCATGGGTGGCTCATCTGCATCATACAACCATGCATATATATCAAACGCAATCACGATGCTTAAATTAGTACCGCGTGGTCAAAACGAGAAAATAGTTGCTAACATTTAGGACACTTCAAATCAAAGAGGAGAAACCTTAAGTGTCGCTCTGGCACCTCATATCATATTTTGTCTTGTGTGAACTCAAGTGGCATCGCTCTAACAGGCATTTCACTGAACACCTCTAGTGCATATGAAGAAAAAAAGTTAGCACAAAGTTATACCCACCTCTCACATAGGAAAAAAACAGGAGAGAGTGGAGGGCTGGGTGCATATATATAGGGCCCGGCCATTAGTCCCGGTTTGAGATATAAACCGGGACTAAAGGTTCTGCAAGGAGCACGCGCGCCGGCCCAGACCCATTTGTCCCGGTTTGTATCTCAAACCGGGACTAATGGTTCCTTACGGACCGGGACAAAGTATCTCGGCCTCCTCGGGCCGTCTGGTTCGGACCATTAGTCCCGGCCCCAGCCACGGCCAGGACTAGTGGCCTGAACCAAAAGCCCATTTTCTACTAGTGTGGTGTCTTGTGTTAGATTGTACTATCATGTATCCAAAACTGTTGTGTGACCACAGCTGATATTAAAATTCGTCTTAGCCACAGTCATCCTTCACTTGTAGGAAGCTCGATGCATTATAAAAAGTTGGTGTTTCCACACCAATTCTGTATGATGTGGATCCTCTTTCACATACATTAGCCTTTGAATTTCCTTCGTTGTCCTTTTGTAACTTAGAGCTTGCCTTTACCATCTTATTGTGTAACAACCATATCCATTGGCACATACTACTACAAATATACAAGTCCATTTATCGTTCTTACACAAGCTTTCCATGAGAATAAACATTAATGTGTTGAACCAATATATATCTTTGTTGAGCATCTCAGAGATCTAGCACAATGGTATTTCCAGTCCCTGTCAGAGAACAATTGCGGCTGCATTCTTATTTCTCCTGTGTACAATCTTTCTCATTTTTTCTCGAGGCGATGCTAAGGAAGCAATTAGTCTTGAATTATTCTCTTTCTTTTTCCGAGCAAGGATGAACTCGAAGGTTACTGACCAAATGTTTAAGAACTATTTTTCTGTATTCGAAAAAGGAAACAGTTCCAGCAACACTCTTGATTTTTTGCATGGCCTTGCGTGCATCTAGGTTATTATTTTGTTTATTCTTGCTGAAAATAATACCTCTAGCACCTAAAGCCTCACCTGAAGTGAATTTTTTAAGTTCCTCGGATCCCTTTTCAGCTCCACCTCAGTAGTAGGGACTTAGAAAAAATAATTCATTGCATGTCTCGCACCCAAACAGGAATAGCTTCATTTATTTTTATAGGTTATCGCCATTATTTACTTTTATGCAAGGAAGATTATAGACATTATTCCAGTACCTGTATTGTCTCCTCTATAAGCTTTGTCAGAATATGTTAAGTCTCACTACATTAGAAGGGTCTTACCAGTAATCCATTTACTGATTTGGTATGGCACAACGGCATTTTTCCTTGAGCAATTTTGTTCTTCAGGGAATAAGATACTTTCTTTTGCTCCTCTTTCTTTCTTTTTTAATCGACATGCTTATTTTCTACGTGGGATTTTAGTGTGAGAAATTATTTACACTGTTTGTGAACTAGCTATTTTTCTGATTATTAGATCTCTGTATGTGACCTCTAACTTGCGAAACTGAATTTCAATTTTGCTACTCAATAGGATTAGAGAGGTTATATGTCTTCTTATCACCACATCATAAATTGAATACTCTATTCCCCTCCGGATTGAGTCTTGAAGCTTCAGTTTGGTCGTTGTATTATTTAGTGCAAAATATTATTTTCTGTAGCCCGCTCATCATTCATACTATCATGGTCTTTGAGTGACCAACTATTTTATGTTCTTTCATTTTAGGAACAATGCATGGAATTGGTACCAACTTCTTTACGTGGGTGCCACTGCCAGCAAACCTGGTTGTCCTCTTCCTTCACTTCTCTACTCATCTAAAGGCATCAGCAGTAAGCTAAGTGACAAGCAATAGTTAAGTTTCTTGCCGCTTTGTTTATCTACTTAGTAGGATCAGACAGGTTATATGTCTTCTTATCGCCATATCATAAAATCAATACTCTGTGCGAGGTGGATTTTGTCAAGCATGAAATAGGAAATTGGGATATATTTGCTTTGCTCTTTACCAGAGTTTGTTGTGTTGTGATTGCTCACATGTCTTATTATAATTAAGTATATTATATAATAGCTTAAGCGTGGTGAGTGACCCGTCTAGGTAGACCACTTCCGATTAGACGGTTGCCAGCCATCAGATTAACTAATACAACTCATCTTGATTGTTGGTTCAGGCTGTTAACAAAGTCTTTTGTTAACGTCTGGGATATATCTCCTTTGGCACTAATGGGCCCACCCTAAATATGACCCACAACAGAGAGAGCAGAAATATTCACATGTTGTGAAAAAACTAGGTGACAAGGGGTAACCCGGCAATGTTCATGGGGAAGGACTTTAAATTTCGCGGAAAAGATAACGCTGGGGATTTCGTCGGATGTCAGAAAAATAATAAAGTCAAAGTCGCCTGAATATTGAGTAATCACACTATTATAAGTTGTCCTCTATATTTCGATACCCTCGTTTGGGCTTCTCCCTTCCTATATATAATAGGTTGGGTCTCCCGTCCTATATATGATATTTACTCGCACTTTATTTATCTACATTATCAAAAACCCTAAAAATCCGTTTGCTTATTATTTACAGAGGATTCCTGATCCAAACCACTTGTCAACACCTTCTGCTTCTTGTTGGGTTTGACACTCTTATTTATCAAAAATATTACGATACACCCCCTATACTTGTGGGTCATCAAGACTATTTTCTGGCATCGTTGCCGGGGAGTGAAGCGCTATTGAAGAGTGGAACTGGTAAAGGAAACTTCTACTATGAGTATTGTTTATTTCTGTTTGTTACTTTATTCTCAATATGGATAGTTCACTTAGTTTCTTATTTTGGAATGCTACTACCACTTCTAAGGTAGTAGATGAACCACCACCTGCTAAAATTGATCCTTTTAAAATACCTACAAAAATTGTTGATCGTGTTATGGATAACTACTATTTTGGAGATGGAATTGTCCATCCCGGTGATCATTTGCATTTTATAGATGAATTATGCAGATTGTTTAAGTGTGCAGGTATTACAACAGATCAAGTTAAAAAAAGTTATTCTCTGTATCATTGAAGGGAAGAGCTGAGGAATGGTATAAGCTGCTGAAGAATGGCCAATCTCTTGAATGGGAGGAAATTGTACCTCTCTTTTATTCCAAATTTTATTCTCCTAGTGAGATTCATAAAGATCGGAATCAAATATATAACTTATAGCCTCGAGATGGAGAGAGTACCGCCCAAGCTTGGGGGAGATTGAAGTTACTAATGCTCAAATGTCCTATTCATGAGCTCCCAAATAATATTATTATCAATAACTTTTATACAAGACTTTCTCTTCATGATAAGGATCTATTGGATGCTTCTTGTGCTGGATCATTTACACGTACGAAATAAGAAGCTAAATGGGATCTTCTAGACCGTATTCAAGACAATACTGAAGCATGGGAGAATGATAAAGGAAGAAAGTCAGGTATAAATTATGATTATGAATGCATTAAATCTTTTATGGAAACTAATGGCTTTCATAATATTAGTGTTGCTTATGGTCTTGATTCTCAAAGTATTGCAAATTGTTTTAAGGATTTTGCCTTTTATATTGAAATTCCTAAAAAGAAATGGAACAAGTATCATGAGCCATATAAAGATATTGTTAATTGTGTTCCTGCTAGAAATACTGAAGTTTATACTACTGAATGTATTTTACATGAACCTTACATAGAGAAAATACCTTTCCCTATTAAGGTAAAGGAACATTCTATGATAGCTAGTATGGTTAACAAAAGTATGAAAAAAGCTGTAGAACCTGATGAACAAATAGATGTTGAACCTGCAGTAGCAAATGTGAAAGACTTTGTCACTAAAAATGTAGAAGATGGGCACATTATCCTTTGTAAGGATACTTCTAATATTGTTTCACATCCTAGTAGAACTAGGAAAGCTAGTGTCGCTTTGTTTTCTGTCAGAATAAGTGATCATTGCTACTATGGTTCATGTGATGGTTATATCGTTAAATTTATTCATGATGCTCAAAGTTATTATGAGAGAGGGGAAAATGTTTTTATGTATCTCAATAATATTAAGTTTCCTCGCTATATGCTGAAAGTCTTTATGTTGCACTTGTTTTGCCTTCCTATGCTAGTAGCCTCTGGTTTCAATAATTTATTCTCTTACAACATTCTCTTACATAAGAAGTGGGTTAGACTTAAATATGTGTAGATTTGCTTCTTGATGCTCTCTTTTACTTCAAGTCATATTCTTATGTGAGCATCATTGAAATTATCATGCCTATCTTAATGGCTATAAAGAAAGAGCTTTTTGGCAGACAACCCATTATATTTTTGCTTTCAGTTTATTTTTGTTTATTTGAGTCTTGGAAGTTATTGCTTCTGTAATAACCTCTCCTTATCTTTTTGTTTGGTTTTTGTGTCAAGATCAGCCTCTAATGAGAGAGAAGTAAGATTTGGGGAAGTTGCTGTTCCGAAACAGATTTTTGTGCTTCACTGTAAAAAATCGTGAAAAATCCCAAAACGTCGCACTGATCTGTAATTTTTCGTGTGCATGCCCTAGGTTATTATTTAACTTTCGTTAGTTTTGCACTTTTTGATTTGAGCAACATAAGATTTTCGAAAAATTGATCTTTACCTGCTGGTCTGTTTTGACAGATTTCTGCCATTTTTGCATTTGCATCTTAAATCAATTTCCTTTTTGAATTATTTTGGGATTTCGAAAGGAGTTGCTTAAGTAGCTTATGTTTTGATGGATTTCAGTTGAAATTGAATCCAATTGTTTTCATTATCTTGCATGCACTAATGTTGCTAATGAAGATTGTGTGAAGTTTTGTATGACAGAAATTTTCAAGTGTTAGGAGAGAATGATCTAATGAGATGGTGAATAGTCAAAGACTCAAGCACTATATTTTTTGGAGATTCTTACAATGAATATATTGATATTATTCAAGTGGTGACTCTGGAAGAATTTATTAAAGACCAAATTCAGAGACATGCAGAGTCCGTTTTCGAATAGGTAACAGTTCTGGTAAGAAAAGATCCACGAAAAACTTTTCAATTTATATTTTTGCAATTTTTATCTAATGTGGAAGATAATGAGTAGAAAGAGGGATGGAAACGGAGCCCGAGGGGCTCACACCACCCCATGGCGTGGGCCCACTTGGTCGCACCACCAGGGGGTGTGGCCACCCCGGAGCCCGTTTCCGACCCGTTTTCTCCTAGTACCTTCCTTTTGCTATTAAACTTTGTAATATATAATCCCCCGGATCCCCTGAGGTCCATATACCGTGTTCTCATCGTGTTTTTGTTTCAATCTGTTCTATTCAAATGTTGTTCCAGGATTCGTCTTCAAAGGACTATGAGCTGCGACGCCGGCGCGAGCTCTATCGCAATCTTGAGTAGAGGACTTTCGTGGGATGGGTGGAAGAAGAAAGGATCACAGCTAGGCACGAAGACATGGATCAGAGCATCAAGGAGGAAGTAAAAAGCATGTCAGCAGGCATGAAGGAACAAGGGCTGATACCTCCAGTTCTAGACCTCAGTTCCTGCCCTGTAGCACTGATGAGTTTTGCGGTAAGTACTGAGTCCTGAGGAGAAAGGTGGATATACTTCAAAAGGAGAATAACAGGCTTCACAAGATGCTGGAAGATTTTCTCACTCCGACCATGATCACAACACCACCACCTCCAAAGGAGTAATTCGTCATCAGGTTTTGGCATCCCCTTTGTTTGTTCCAAGCTTGGGGGAGTGTCACGGTATCACATCATTACCTTTCATATTTTTACCTTTTTAGTAGAGTCATATCATGAATAGAGAAGTTATCATATAGGATGGTTTGCATTGTGGAAGTATTTCTCCTCTAAGTTAGTTATCTATGTATCCCTTGGTGTGAGTTGCCGTTATGGAATATTAATGAGAAGTTCTATCATGTACTTTTTGCATATCTTATTTTAGTTTGCAATTTCTGTTATATGATTGATCTTGTTGTTAGTATTGGTATCACTTTGGGATCATTAAGTAAATTTAGTTGGTTTTGGCAAACCTAGCTCTGGTTAGTAGCAACACTATTTGAGAATTGAATGGAAAAGAGAAAAGTACTTTTAGAAATACAATTTCATTATCTTTCTTTCTTGTTTGGCTCATAAGCTTAGTATTCTCTAGTTAAGATCTTTTGTGTTTCCAAGGAAGATTGCATGATTGTTTCTATCACTTGTATGTTTGTTTGTTTCCTTCAACTCTTATGCTTGCTACCCAGCCTTGGTAGCCAAAACCTGTACTGAGAGGGAATGCTTCTCGTGCATCCAATCCTTAAACTAAAACCTATGCCATTTGTGTCCACCATACCTACCTATTAGCATTATTTCTATTTCAAGTAAATTCTTGAGTTTTATATATCTTCCAAATTAAAATTGTTATGTGAAAATTAGTGATTAAATCTATCACAAACTTGATGACACAATTTATTTTCTTGCATTAATCAACTTGAACCATTGTGTCCTTCTATGTTGCTCATATGGTTGCACTTTATAAGTTGTGAATTAGCAGAACCATGTTACCATGGGGAATACTTTCAACATTGCACTCATTATTAGTTGATATCATGTTCTTTTGTTTATGGATGCCGGCGGTGTGAAAGAAAAGGGGAGCTTGTAATCTCATGGAGTTTGTATATGTGTTAGAGAAACGCCTGGGCGGCTAGCCTAAGCCATGCCTAATCATGGTGGAAACTTGCAACATAACGATAGTGAGCATTCTGTGAAGCATCCTCAATAAAAACCTATGCAAATAGCAAATAAAAAGATCGCTGAGATGCCCATTGTCTGTTTCCTTGTCATTTTGATATGGGATAGCTCCTGTGTCATGGGGAAAGGGGTACCCCGTTGGCGGTTCTCTATGATACACATGTACTTAGAATGACAAGAACTTACCTGTGACTAAAGTTGAGTAGCATGAGGTTCGGTGCTCGTAAGCAAGGGGCATGAGATTTTCAACTTATAACTTGTCAAGCATATCCTAATATTTGTGTCACTTTAACTTTAATCACTTCAAGATGCTTATGATAGGGGCAATGAGAGCTGAAAGCTAATAAGTACCATAATTTTTGGAGGCTCTTTATGAAACTTGAAATCCCTGCTTCCCTCTGTGAAGGGCCTATCTTTTACTTTTTAGTTGAGTCAGTAAACCTATTCCTTTCTATCTTAAGAAAGCATTTGAGTTGTTCTGATTCAATCATCCATATGATGATTAATTCAATCATGTTTCTTATGTTCCTTGTTTTGCACACTGCTCTTATCTGAGTGAATATTAATTTGAAAGCTATCATTGAAAACCCCATTATGTTTGAGTCCTGCAACTTGTTAACCGTTCTCTGACCAAGAACAAAGTTTGCCATTACCAATTATGATTTACTTTGTGTATCTTTATTGTGTTCCCCTTACTCACTGCAAGTTAAGTTATATAATAATGAGTTGTTTTCTATTATGATTTGTGTATTGAAGAATGTGATGCTTCTTGTCCGTATTCTCTTTATCGACACTTCACTCCATAAACTTGTGGTCATATTTATTGAGCTCAGTTTCCGCTTGGGGACAAGCGAGGTCTAAGCTTGGGGGGAGTTGATACGTCCATTTTGCATCACTATTTTGTATCATAATTTACTGTTATTCATTGATATATTTCATATTAAGAGATGATACTTATGTTATTTCATCTATTTTTGCATGATTGATGACTTTTGGAGGATGAACCACTGGAGTCAGGATTCTGATGGAAAAAGCACTGTCCAGATGCAATATTGGTGAAGATCAGAAAATCCCAGAAAATATACGAAAATTCCTATTTTTCCAGAAGACGAAGGAGTCCAGAAGGGGAAGTGGAGATGGTCCACAGGGGCCCACACCACCCCCTGGGGCGGGCCACCCCTGGCCGCGCCACCAGGTAGTGTGGCCACCCTGGCCCACCTCTGGCATCGCCCTTTGGTGTATATAATCCCCTCGAAACCCTAAGACTCGGGGAGAAACCACAGAAAGGTTCCGTCGCCTCTATGGGGAGGAAACTACAGAAAGAGAAAAGAGCTCTCCGGCAGGCAGAAATCTATCAGGGAAATTCCTTCCCGGAGAGGGGAGATCGTCGCCATTAACACCATCATCAAGCTAGACTTCATCGGGATCATCATCATCATCTCCACTAGCACCATCACCACCACTCCGTACCGCTATAATAATTGGGTTGAATCTTGCATAGTTCTTAGGGGAAACTTTCCGGGTGTTGATTACTTGTTGTAGTTGATGCTATTGAGTGGAACCATTGAATTATTGTTCATGTTCAGATTGTTACTTATCATTATTTCATCTCTGATCTTGATCCATATGATGTCTCGTGAGTAGTTCGTTTAGTTCTTCAGGACATGGGCGAAGTCATGTTGTTAGTAGTGGAATTGTGTTGAGAAAGATTTAATGGTTTGATATTTAAGTTGTGGTGCTATTCTTCTAGTGGTGTCATGTGAACGTCGACTATATGATACTTCACCTTTATGGGCCTAGGGGAGTGCATTGTGTATTTGGCTACTAATCGTGGGGTTGCCGGAGTGACAGTAACCTAAACCCCCATTAGGAAACCTTTGCATAAGGGAGTGTAGGATCTCAGAGTTTAAGGCGGTGGTTAGGTTTTTATCTTAATTACTTTCTTGTAGTTGCAGATGCTTGTAAGGGGTATAATCACAAGTATGTATAGTCCTAGGAAGGTCAGTACATTAGCATAGGTTTGATGACCCACAAGTATAGGGGGTGTATCGTAGTATTTTCGATAAGTAAGAGTGTCGAACCCAAGGAGGAGCAGAAGGTGTTGACGAGTGGCTTGGATTAGGAATTCTCTATAAATACTTAGCAAACGGGGTTTTAGGGGTTTTCGATAATGCATATAAATAAAGTACGAGTAAATAAAAGACAATAATAATATATGCAGCAAGTGGCCCAATCCTTTCTTTAGCAAAGGACAAGCCGGTTGTATTACTTAAGATGACCAAACGTTCTCGAGGACACATGGAATATTGTCAATTGATTTCGCTTCATATAGTTGATTAATCTTCTTTGGTTGGATAAGTGTTGTGTGGGTGAACCTATGCTAATGTACTGACCTTCCTAGGACTAATACATACTTGTGATTATACCCCTGGCAAGCATCCGCAAGTACAAGAAAGTAATTAAGATAGAAACCCAACCACAACTTTAAACTCTGAGATCCTACACTCCCTTGTGCAAAGGTTTCCTAACGGGGGTTCAGGTTTCTGTCACTCCGGCAACCCCTACGATTAGTAGCCAAATACACAATGCATTCCCCTACGCCCATAAAGGTGAAGTGTCATGTAGTCGACGTCCACATGACACCACTAGAAGAATAACACCACAACTTAAATAACAAACCATTGAATCTTTCTCAACACAATTCCACTACTAACAACATGACTTCTCCCATGTACTCAAGAACTAAACGAACTACTCACAAGACATCATATGGATCTAGATCAGAGATGAAATAATGATAAGTAACAATCTGAACTTAACAATAATTCAATGATTCCACTCAATAGCATCAACTACAACAAGTAATCAATATCGGGAAAGTTTCCCCTAAGAACTATGCAAGATTCAACCCAATTGTTACAGTGGTATGGAGTGGTGATGATGGTGCTGGTGGAGATGATGATGGAGATGATGATCCCGATGAATTCCAGCTTGATGGTGGTGTTGATGGCGATGATCTCCCCTCTCCGGGGAGGAATTTCCCCGGCAGATTTCTGCCTGCCGAAGAGCTCTTTCTCTCTATAGTTTTCTGCCCCGCAGAGGCGGCGGAATCTTTCTATGGTCGCTCCCCGAGTCTTACGGTTTCATGGGGAATATATACGCCAAAGAGCAGAGCTAGAGGTGGGCCAGGGTGGCCACACCACCTGGTGGGGCGGCCAGGGCTAACCTGCGTTAGTGGTGGGCCTCGTGGCCCATCTCCGCCCCTTCGCAGCATCCTTCGTCTTCTGAAAAATATGATTTTCCATATACTTTTCGGTATTTTCCGATCTTCGTGAATTTCGCCTCCAAATGGTGCCTTTTCCATCAGAATCTTGACTTCAGCGGTCCATCTTCCAAAAGTCATCAACCATGCAAAAACAGATGAAATAACATAAGTATCATCTCTTAATATGAAATATATCAATGAATAACAGTAAATTATGATATAGAATAGTGATGCAAAATGGACGTATCAACTCTCCCCAAGCTTAGACTTTGCTTGTCCCCAAGCGAAAACTAAGCTCAATAAACATGACCTCGGGTTTATGGAGTGAAGTGTCAATAAAAGAATACGGACAAGAAGAATCACATTCATCAATACACAAATCATAATAGAAGACAACTCACTATTATATAACTTATCTTGCAATAAGTAAAGGAAACACAATAAAGATACAGAAAGTAAATCATAATTAGTAATGGCAAACTTTGCTCTTGGTCAAAGAATAGTTAACAATTTGCAGGAGTTCAAACATAATGAGGTTTTAAATGATAGCTTTCAAAGTAGTATTCACTCAGATAAGAGCAGTGTGCAAAACAAGGAACATAAGTAACATGATTGAATAAATCATCATATGAATGAATGAAACACAACAACTCAAAATACTTGCTGAGATAGAAAGGAATATGTTTACTGACTCAACTAAAAAGTAAAAGATAGGCCCTTCACAGAGGGTAGCAGGGATTTCAAGTTTCATAAAGAGTTTCCAAAAATTATGGTACTTATTAGCTTTCATCTCTCACTGCCCCTATCATAAGCATCTTTAGGTGATTAAGGTTAAAGTGATCAAATATGAGGATATGCTTGACAAGTTATAAGATTAAAATCTCATGCCCCTTCCTTACGAGTATTGTTCCTCATGCTACTCAAGTTTAGTCACAGGTAAGTTCTTGTCATTGTAAGTGCATGTGTATCATAGAGAACTGCCAACAGGGTACCCCTTGCCCGATGATATGGAAGATTCCCCATATCAAAATGACAAGGCAAGCAGACAATGAGCATCTCAGCAATTCTTTTATTTCCTATTTGCATAGGTCTCTTTTTTTCCTTTTTTTCTTTCCTATTTTCCTAGGTTTTTTATATAAGGGATGCTTCATAGATTGCTCACTATGGTTACACTACAGGTTTCCACCATGACTAGGCATGGCTTAGACCAGCCACCCAGGCGTTTCTCTAACACATATACGAACTCCATGATCCTTACAAGCTCCCCTTTCATTTCACACCGCCGGGATCCATAAGCAAAATAACATGATATCAACTAAATAAAGTGCAATGTGAAAGCGTTCCCCATGGTAACATGGTTCTGCTAATTCACCACTTAGAAAGCGCAAGCATATACGCAACATAGATGGGCACAATGGTTCAAGTTTATTAAGTGCAAGAAAATTAAAGTGTGCCATCAAGTTCGTGAGAGCTTTAATCACTAATTTTCACATAACAAGTTTAATTCGAAAGGTAGATAAAAACATGAATTTACTTGGAATAGCAGTAGTGCTAATAGGTAGGTATGGTGGACACAAATGGCATAGGTTTTTGTTTAAGGATTGGATGCACGAGAAGCATTCCCTCTCAGTACAGTTTTTTGCCTAGCAAGGCTGGGTAGCAAGCATAAGAGTTGAAGGAAACAAACAAACATACAAGTGATAAAAATAAACATGCAATCTTCCTTGAAAGCACAAACGATCTTAACTAGAGAATACTAAGCTTATGAGCAAATCAAGAAAGATGATGAAATTATATTTCTTAAGAGTACTTTTATCTTTTTCATTTAATTCTCATAATAGTGTTGCTACTGACCGAGCCAGGTTTGCCAAAACCAACTAAATTTACTTAATGATCCCAAAGTGATACCAATACTAACAACAAGATCAATCATATAATAGAAATTGCAAACTAAAATAAGATATGCAAAAAGTAAATGATATAACTTCTCATTAATATTCCATAACGGCAACTCACACCAAGGGATACATAGATAACTAACGAGAGGGGAGACGCCTCCATAATACAAGCCATCATGTATGATAACTCCTCTATTCATGATATGACTCTACTTAAAAAGGTAAAAGATAAAAGATAGTGATGTGATACCGCGACACTCCCCCAAGCTTGGAACAAACCAAGGGGATGCCAAATCCTAATGACAAATTACTCCTTCGGTGGTGGTGGTGTTCTCTCGATGAGCTTTTAAATCAATTCCCTCAAGTCCTCAATCTCAAAGGTGAGAGTACGGATCAACTCCGAATTGTGCTCAATGCGGTTCATGATCATGTCGGGCTGCGAATCCCAACTCTTGTGATTCTTTCCCCACTCTTCCTCCTTGAAGTCTTCTTTTCCTGCATGGTTAGAATGGGGCATATCCCAATTGGAGGGTAGTTTCTCCTTATGCATATTCTGGAATTACTATTCATGGATAAGGGTGGTGTGTGGAGGAGGTGACCGTGAAGCCAAGCAATGACGCGGAACCTTCCCTCCAGTGGACATCCGTGCAGTCCTTTTGAACCCAATAGGATTTTCCACCACTCCAATGCTTGCAATGGTGGTGCTGTTGTGCGGATGCTGGTCTTCCTTTGCCTCCTCTTCAACTTCACTCTCGTTCTCCTCCTCCTGCTTAGAGTCTTGGAGATCCTCCTCCACAGGCTCCTTGCCCTTATCGTTGGCAGAGACCATTGTGCTTCTAAACTTTAAGAATAGTTCCTGGCAGAAACAGATCGAAACGAAAACACGACGAGAACATGATATACGAACCTCGGGGGATCCGGGATTATATATTATGAATTTTTACAACAAAAGGAAGGTACTGGGAGAAAACGGGTCAGAGACGGGCTCCGGGATGGTCACACCCCTGGTGGCGAGGCTAGGTGGGCCCACGCCATGGGGTGGTGTGAGCCACCCAGGCTCCGTTTCCGTCCCTCTTTCTTCTCATTGCTTTCCTTGTTAGATAAGAACTGCAAAAATATAAATTGATAGATTTTTCGTGGACCTTTTCTTACCAGAACTGTTACCTATTCGAAAATGGACTCTGCAGATCTTTGAACTTGGCATTTAATAAATTCTTCTAGAGTCACCATTTGAATAGCATCAATATATTCATTTTTATACACATATTGTTTGAGTCATTTAACCATTCACCATCTTAACACCATTTTCTCCTATAACCTGGAAATTTCTTTCACACAAAACTTCACACAATTCTCATTAGCAACATTAGTGCAAGCGAGGTAATAAACCTTTTAGGTTCAATTTCAACTGAAATCCATCAAAACATAAGCTACTGTAGCAACTCCTTCCGAAAGCCCAAAAAGGAATTCAAAAAGGAAATATATTTAAGAGGCAAATGCAGGAGTGGCAAAAATCTGTCAAAACATACTAGCAGGTAAAGATCATTTTTTTGAAAATCTTCTGTTGCTCAAATCAAAAAGTGCAAAACTAACAAAAGTTAAATAACAACCTTGGCCATGCACACAAAATTTATAGATCAATACGACGTTCTGGGATTTTTAACGATTTTTTATAGTGAAGCACAAAAATCTGTTTCGGGACAACAACTTCCCCAAATCTTACTTCTCTTTCATTCGAGGTTGATCTTGACACAAAAACTAAACAAAAAGGATAAGGAGAGGTTATTGCAGAAGCAATAACTTCCAAGACTCAAATATACAAAAACAAACTGAAAGAAAAAATATATTGGGTTGTCTCCCAAAAAGCTCTTTCTTTATAGCCATTAAGATGGGCATGATAATTTCAATGATGCTCACATAAGATTATGAATTGAAGTAAAAGAGAGCATCAAGAAGAAAAAATACACACGTTTAAGTCTAACCCACTTCCTATTCAAGGGAATTTTGTAAGAAAATAAATTATTGAAACCAGAGGATACTAGCATAGGAAGGCAAACCAGGTGCAACATAAAGACTTTCAACATAAAGCGAGGAAACTTAATCTTATTGAGATGCACTAGAACAATCTTCCCTCTTGATGACCCACAAGTATAGGGGGTGTATCGTAGTATTTTCGAGGGAAGTGAAACCCAATTTATTGATTCGACACAAGGGGAGCCAAAGAATATCTATAAGCCTTAACAACTGAGTTGTCAATTCAGCTGCACCTGGAAACAATCTTGCTCACAACAGTTTATCAGTAGCAACAGTTTTGTAGTAGGAATAGTAAAGTAACAACAGTAGTAAAGTAAAGACAGCAGTAACAATAGCAAGCAATGGGATTCGAAAAGGTAGGCATAGGGATGGATGGACGGGCGTTGCATGGACAAGACAATTCACATAGCAATCAGAACATAGGGCAATTGCAGATAAATAAGATAGAGCATCCAAGTACTAGATAATCCTAGGCATGTGTTCCATATATAGTCATACGTGCTCGCAATGAGAACTTGCACAACATCTTTTGTCCTGCCAGCCCGTTTGGAGCGGGGCCTCAAGGGAACTACAGCAATTAAGGTGCTCCTTTTAATAGAGCACTGGAGCAAAGCATTAACACTCCATGAACACATGTGATCCTCACATCAAAGCCATTCCCTCCGGTTATCCCGATTTCTGTCACTTCGGGGCCATTGGTTCCGGACAACAATGCGTGTATACAACTTGCAGATAAGACCAGAAACAATACTATCATAATGAATCAATAACATGTTCAGATATGAAATCAAGGCACTCAGGCCCTAGTGACAAGCATTAAGCACAACAAGTCGCAACAAAGTCATAAAGCACTAATAAAAGATACTAGGCACCATGCCCTAACAATCTGATTCCATTACATGAACGATCTCATCCAATCCCTACCATCCCCATAGCCTAGAGCGGGGGATTACTCACTCATAGATGGGGGAAACATGGATGGTCGATGGAGAAGCGATGGTGATGATGATGGCGATGATCTCCTCCAATTCCCCGTCCCGGCAGGGTGCCAGAACGGATTTTCTGGTGCTGTTTCATGGAATCTGGTAGTGGCGGCAGAGCGGAACTCCTTCTAGAAAAACGTCGATCCCCTCGGAGTTTTTAGGTCAGAAGGCTTCTTATAAGCGAAGAGGGAGACCGAGGGGGGTGCCTGGGGGGCCCACACCATGCCCTGGCGCGGCTAAGCCCAGCCCGCGCCTGGGGGTGGTGTGACCAGGCCCTGGCCCTCCTCCGTCTCGTATTCTGGCTCCGTGAGTCTTCTGGAAAAATAGGCACTTTGGCTTTTGTCCCGTCCAATTTCGAGAATATTCATTTTCTGACTTTCCTGGAACCAAAAACAGCAGAAAGCAGGTGGTCGTGTGGCTCTTGTTAATAGGTTAGTCCAAGAAATCATATGAAAAGTACTCCAAAGTGTGGACAAAACACAAGAAAGTGGATAAAACCAAGCATGGAACATCAAAAACTATAGATACATTTGCAATGTATCAACATCCCCAAGCTTAAATCCTGCTCGTCCTCGAGTAGGTAAGTGATAAAAAGAAAGAATAATTTTTGAGACATGCACCATCATAAACTTGATCAAAGTATTTGTAAAACATTCAAAGCTGGGATCATAGTACTTCAATCATAACATGAAAGACAAAGTTCTAGCAATAAGACAAAGAAACTGTGTTGCAACATGAAAGGCACAAACAAAAGGTTCATGAATAACAATGCTTTGCAAGACGTTTGTTTGTTTCACATAGAGAAAACATAGCATAATAGTATTCACCTTATCCCTCATAGAGTAGCAAATATAAATGCATAGGACACCTTCAAAGTTCATAAGAGTGACTAGATACAAATAGTTTAAAACAAGCAATATCAAGGTATGCATCAATCAACAAGTCTTGGGACAATGCAAATAGAACTAAGAATGGCCACTATGCTCTCAAAGTAAGTGGATAAAGGTAGAAGGTGGAGACTCAATATATATAGTGGAAGAAAGGCCTTCATAGAAGGAAGTAGGGATTCAAGTCTCATGAAGAGCTTCCAAAAATTATGGTACTTATAGCTTTCAGCTCTCATTGCCCCTATCATAAGCATCTTGAAGTGATTAAGGTTAAAGTGAACAAACTATGGTGTACATGCTTGACGAAGTATAAGTTAGAAATCTCATGTCCCTTGTATACGGGGGCCGCTCCTCATGCTACTCAAGTTTAGTCACCGGTAAGTTCTTGTCATCGTAAGTACATGTGTATCATAGAGAACCGCCAACGGGGTATCCCTTGCCTGATGATACAGAAGAATCCCCATATCAAAATGACAAGGCAAGTAGACAACGAGCATCTCAGCAATCTTCTTATTTACCATGGGAATATGGTGCTTTTTTCTCTCTTTCCTCTTTTCATGATCTTTTTTTTATTTTTCTCTTTTTTCTCAATATAGGACTCTTTTTTTATAAGAAGAGTGCTTCATAGACAGCTCATTATGGTTATGCTGCAGGTTTCCACCATGTCAGCATGGATTAGACCAATGCCCAGTGCTTTCTCTAACACATATACATAACTCCATGGACTTACAAGCTCCCTTTTCACACCGATGACATCAATATACAAAAGAGCATGATATCAACTAGGTAATGAGTACACTGCAGTAATGTTGAAAGCGTTCCCCATGAAAGCATGGTTCTGCTAATTCCCAACAAATAAGTGCAAGCATATACAACATAGATGACACAAATGGTTCAAGTTTATTAAGGGCAAGAAAAGTAAAGTGTGCCATCAAGATCGTGAGAGCTTTAATCACTAGTTTTCTCATAACAAGTTTAATTTGGAAGGTAAACAAAAGCATGAATATACTTGGAATAGCTTAAGCTAGTAGGTAGGTATGGTGGACTCTTTGGAATAACTTGGTTTAGGGAGTTGGATGCATGAGTGGAACTCATACTTGGTTGTGGAGGCTAGCAAAAGACTGGGAGCGACAAACTAGGAGAGAAATAATGGCCATAATCATGCAGAGCGACAAAACATCATTGATCAAAGCATAAAGTGATACTACAAGTTGAAAACTAAAGGATCATAAAGGCTTATGGTGACTTGGTATAGTCATAACATGGTGTGAGCATGTGCCAAGCCAACCCAAATAAAGCATCAAAGGAGAATACCACAATACTATGCTTTAATATGCTAAAACAACGCATGATTCATCTAAGGCACATTAAGAAATCTCAATTGTTTATAACAAGTCATGCTAGAACAAAGAATACTAAGCATAAAGCCAAAACAATATCAAGCATGGCATGACAACGTATAGGCCACAGTCAAAAACAAACTCTCTTTACCACTTAAGCATGAGCTTTCCTACTCTTTTCCAAACCAAACCAGACTATTTGAAAACCAATGTATGAAAGAGGGGGTCCAACCAATTTATTCAGAAAACTAAGAAAACCAAGCAAACAAAAAACCAAAACGAAAATGAAAAAGAAGACGCTCCAAGAACAACACAACCGTGCATGAAACAATAAAAATGAAGCGTTTGGAAGAAACCTGGGATTTTTATTGATGAAGAAGGGGATGCCTTGGGCATCCCCAACCTTTGACGCTTGTACTTCTTGATGGGTTCGTAGCATGGAAAACAAAAAATTTCTACTGCAAGAACGAACAAAACCCAGATCTAATCTAGATAAAAGCCAAGATCTAATCTATTAGACATGTGCAACGAGATAGATCTGTACTAACCCTCGTAGAACCGAAAGCGTTACGAGATTAGATCTCAGGGTTGATGTAGTCGATCATTTGCCGATCTCAAGATCGTGTGGACGATCCTTCTGGCGCCATGTTCCGGCAGCCTTCCGCAGTTGGTCACACGTGCGGAGTCGAAGCAGACCTTCCTCTCCCCGTTCCAGCGAGCAGCGGAGGTAGTAGATCTTCTCCACGGAATCCCAGCAGCACGACGGTGTGGTGGTGGTGGAGGAGAGAATTCTGCAGGGCTTCGCCTAAGCCAGAGCAGAGCGAAGGATGAGGAGAGAGGCGGCGGCTAGGGCTTGTTATCTAAGAGGTCTAGGGGGTGGCGCCCCCTCCCCTCTATTTAAAGGAGGGAGGCGCGCCATGGGAGGGGGAGTCCTAGTAGGACTCCCCTCCCTCCTTGGCCGGCGGGTTGGGAAGGGGGGAGGAGTCCTCCTCCCCCATGAATCCGTGTCTTGCCCCACAAGGTTTCCTTGACCCTTTCTTGGTTTTCAAGCAAACACCAAGAACTCTTCTAGAACCTTCCAGAACATTCCGAAACCTTCTAGAATCTCCATACAAACACTCCGGAACATTTCCTAACTTAGAAAATGATCCCCAATATATGAATCTTATTCTCCGGACAATTCCGGATCTCCTCGTGATGTCCCGGATCCAATCCGAGACTCCGAACAACATTCGGTCTCCAACGCATATTCCATATCTACTTAAAAGCACTTCGAACCTGAAGTGTGTCACCCTACGGTTCGTGAATATGCAGACATGATGAAGACACCTCCCATCAATAACCATCGCCGGATCCGAGATCCATAACGGCTCCCACATACTCAACGATGACTTCGTGATCGATAGAACCATTAACATACGAAACCAATTCCCTTTGTCACGTGATATTCTACTTATCCGAGGTTTGATTGTCAGTATCTCCATACCTAGTTCTACCTCATTACTGATAAGTACTCTTTACTTGTTCCATGTTATGTCATCCCTTGTGACCTAGTCACATGCTTCCAAGCTAACTACATGACATTCCACCGAGAGGGCCTAGAGCATATCTATCCGTCATATGGATGGACAAATCCCAATCTTGGTCCATGCGCTTCAACACATACTTTCAGAATACCTAATGACACCTTTATAACCACCCGATTTAAGCGGTGTTTGATGTCATCAAAGTACCCATCCGGTGATGGTGATTAACATAACCTCATGGTCGAAGGATTAGGTTACTATGCATTTGAAAGCTTACAGCAATACGAACTTAATGACTTGATCTTATGCTACGCTTAGTATGGGTGTGTGTCCATCACATCATTCTCCTAATGATATAACCTTGTTATTAATGACATCCAGTGTCCATGATCAGGAAACCATGATCATTATTTAATCAACAACCTAGTTCCACAAGAGGCTTACTAGGGACACTTTTATGTTTACAAAACACACATGTATCAGTGTTTCCTTATAATACAATTATAGCATGGGATGTAAACATTCATCATAAACACAAAGATATAATAATAACCACTTTTATTATTGCCTCTTGGGCATATCTCCAACAGTCTCCCACTTGCACTAGAGTCAATAATCTAGATTACATGGTAATATACCTAACACCCGGTATGCTCGGTGTTGGTCATGCTTTGCTCTAGGGAGAGGTTTAGTCAACGGATCTGCCACATTCAGATAAGTGTGTACTTTGCAAATCTTTATGTCACCATCTCGGACATACTCGCGAATAGCGTGGAAACGTAGCTTGATGTGCTTCAGCTTGCTATGTGACCTTGGTTCCTGTGCATTAGCTATGGCACCTGTGTTGTCACAGTAGATGGCCATCGGGTCCAATGCACTGGGAACCACGCCAAGTTCAGTAATGAACTCCTTCATCCATATGTCTTCTTGTGCAGCCTCCGAAGCAGCTATGTATTCCGATTCAGTTGAAGATTTCGCCACAACGCTTTGCTTGGCACTCCTCCAGCTCACTGCAGCACCATTCAAAATAAATACGATCAGATCGTGACTTGAGTCATCCGGATCGGTGTTCCAACTAGCATCGGTGTAACCGTTTACAACAAGCTGTTCATCACCTCCATAAGAAAGAACCATATCCTTAGTCCTATTCGGTACTTTAGGATATTCTTGATCGCTGTCCAAAGGCTCCATTCCAGGATCACTTTGATATCTGCTAGTCAAACTAACAAAGATGTGCTATATCCGGTCTTGTACACAAAGATGGCATACATGATAGAACCTATGGCGAGGCATAGGAATATTATTCATCTTTTCTCTATCTTCTGCCAGTAATAACTTTGAGTCTTACTCAAGGTCTTACCTGACAACATGGGCACGAACCCTTTCTTGCTCTCTTCCATTCTAAACTTCTTTAGAACTTTGTCTAAGTATGTACTTTGTGAAAGCGCTATTAGGCGTCTTGATCTATCTCTATAAATCTTGATGCCTAGAATATATGCCGCTTCGCCAAGATCCTTCATTGAAAAACTATTATTCAAATAGGTTTTGACGCTATTAAGAAGTTCTATATCATTTCCAATCAACAATATGTCATCTACATATAGTACTAGGAATGCTACAGAGCTCCCACTCACTTTCTTGTAAATACAAGCTTCTCCATAAGTTTGTATAAATCCAAAGTTTTTGATTACTTTATCAAAACGTTGATTCCAACTCCGGGATGCTTGCTTCAGTCCATAAATGGAGCGCTGAAGTTTGCATACCTTGTCAGCATCTTTAGGATCGACAAAACCTTTGGGTTGTACCATATACAACTCTTCCTCAATGTCACCATTAAGGAACGCCGTTTTGACATCCATCTGCCAAATTTCATAATCGAAATATGCAGCGATTGCTAACAAAATCCTCACAGACTTTAGCTTTGCTACTGGTGAGAAAGTCTCATTGTAGTCAACTCCTTGAATTTGTCGGAACCCTTTCGCGACAACTCGAGCTTTATAGACGGTAATATTACCATCAGCATCTGTTTTTCTTTTGAAAATCCATTTGTTCTCGATAGCCTTACGGCCATCCGGTAAGTCCACCAAAGTCCATACTTGGTTTTCGTACATGGATCCCATTTCGGATTTCATGGCTTCTAGCCATTTGTCGGAATCTGGGCTCATCATAGCTTCTTCATACGTCGCAGGGTCATCAGTGTTGTCCACCAACATGACGTTCAAGGCAGAGTCATACCACTCAGGAGTGGTACGAACCCTCATTGACCTGCGAGGTTCAGCAGCAACTTCGTTCAAAGTTTCATGATCAGCATCATTAGCTTCCTCTCCAGTTGGTGCAGGCGGCACAAAAACATCTTCCGGTGCTGCGCTATTCTCAACTCCGAGAGAAGGTTCAATAACCTCGTCTAGTTCTACTTTCCTTCCAGTCACTTCTTTCGAGAGAAACTCCTTCTCAAGAAAGGATCCATTCTTGGCAACGAAAACTTTGCCTTCAGATCTATGATAGAAGGTATACCCAATTGTTTCTTTAGGGTATCCTATGAAGACGCATTTCTCCGCTTTGGGTTCAAGCTTATCAGGTTGTAACTTCTTTACATACGCTTCGTAACCCTAAACTTTAAGGAACGACAACTTAGGTTTCTTACCAAACCACAATTCGTACGGTGTCGTTTCAACGGATTTAGATGGTGCCCTATTTAAAGTGAATGCGGCTGTCTCTAATGCATAGCCCCAAAATGATAGCGGTAAATCTGTAAGAGACATCATAGACCGAACCATATCTAAGAGAGTTCGATTACGACGTTCGGACACACCATTATTACTGTGGTGTTCCCATGTGTCAATTGCGAAAGTATTCCACATTTCTTTAAATGCATGCCAAACTCATGACTCAGATATTCACCTCCACGGTTAGAACGCAGAAACTTAATCTTCTTGTTACGATGATTTTCCACTTCACTTTGAAATTCCTTAAACTTCTCAAAAGTTTCGGACTTATGTTTCATAAAGTAGACATACCCATATCTACTTAAGTCATCCGTGAAAGTGAGAACATAATGATATCCACCACGCGATGCTACACTCATTGGACCGCACACATCGGTATGTATTATTTCCAATAAGTTCAGAGCTCGCTCCATTATTCCAGAAAATGGAGTCTTAGTCATTTTTCCCATTAGACATGCTTCGCATCTTTCAAGTGATTCAAAATCAAGTGATTCAAGAAGTCCATCAGAATGGAGTTTCTTCATACGCTTCAGTCCAATGTGACCAAGATGACAGTGCCACATGTATGTAGAATTATCATTCAATTTTATTCGTTTAGCATCTATGTTGTGAACATGTGTATCACTACTATCGAGATTCAATAAGAATAAACCATTCATCTCAGGTGTATTACCATAAAAGATATTACTCATATAAATCGAACAACCTTTATTCTCAGACTTAAAAGAGTAACCGTCTCGCAATAAACAAGTTCTAGATATAATGTTCATGCTTAACGCAGGCACCAAGTAACAATTATTTAAATTTAAAACTAATCCCGAAGGTAGATGTAGAGGGAGCGTGCCGACGGTGATCACATCAACCTTGGAGCCATTTCCAACGCGCATCGTCACCTCGTCTCTTGCCAATCTCCGTTTATTCCGCAGCTCATGTTTCGAGTTACATATATGAGCAACCGAACCAGTATCAAATACCCAGGCACTACTACGACTACTAGTAAGATACACATCAATAACATGTATATCGAATATACCTTTCTTCTTGATGTTGCCGTTCTTCAGATCTGCCAGGTACTTGGGGCGCTTACGCCCAAAGGACCAGCCCCTTGCAAGAGAAGCACTCAGCCAGTGCTTAGGACCAGCCTTGGGCTTCTTAGTAGGTGCGGCAGCTTTCTTGCCGCCCTTCTTGAAGTTGCCCTTTTTCTTAGGCTTGCCCTGTTTCTTGAAATTGGTGGTCTTATTGACCATCAACACTTGGTGCTCCTTCTTGATCTCCACTTTAGCAGTTTTCAGCATGGACGATAGTTCAGGCAACGTCTTGTTCATGCAGTGCATATTGTAGTTCATCACAAAGTTCTTATAACTCGGCGGTAGTGATTGGAGGACACGGTGAATCCCTAACTCATTAGGAATCGTTATCCCCAACTCTTGGAGCTTGTTTGCGTGCCCAGGCATGGTGAGCACGTGCTCGCTAACGGAGCTTCCCTCTTCCATCTTGCAGGTAAAGAACTTCTTAGCTCTCCATGGCCGCGTGAGTCTCAAAAATGATCTTGAGCTCCTTAATGATCTCGAACGGGTTGTGGTGCTCAAAACGCTTCTGGAGCTCCGTTTCTAAACCGTACAGGATGGCACACTAAACTGTGGAGTAATGATTTTTCGAGTGGCGTAAACATTCTTTACGTCATCGGTGGCATCATCTGCAGGTGGGTCACCTAGCGGTGCTTCGAGCACATAGGTCATCTGACCAGCCCTGAGGACAATCTTGCACCACTTGAGCCAGTCCGTGAAGTTGCGTCCATTGTTCTTAAGCTTTTCTTTCTCTAGGAACGCATTGAAATTGATGGAGAGATTCGCCAAAATCTACAACAAATTTGCAAGTAGTTTAGACTAAGTTTATGATAAATTGAGTTCTACTTTAATTCTTAAATTAACTAGGTGAACTCCCACTCAAAAAAACATCCCTCACATTGTCTTAGTGATTACACGAACCAAGTCCACTACACCAAGTCCGATCTTCACGAGAGAAGATGTAGTTTCATCGGCGAACAATCTTCATGTTCATCATATCACTTATATGACTCATGCTCTACCTTTCGGTATTCCATGTTCCGAGACCATGTCTGTACATGCTAGGCTCGTCAAGATTAACCTTAGTTTCCGCATGTGCAAATCTGGCTTGCACCCGTTGTATGCACACGTAGAATCTATCACATCCGATCATCACGAGATGCTTCGAGACGACGAGTCTTAGCAACGGTGCCAACTAAGGACGAACACTTTATTACTTGAAATTTAGTGAGAGGGATCATCTTATAATGCTACCGTCGCGATCTAAGCAATACAAGATGCATAAAGGATTAACATCATAGGCAATTCATAATTAGTGTGATATGATATGGCCCTTTCTTCTTATGCCTTTGATCTCCATCTCCAAAGCACGGACATGATCTCCATCATCACCAGCAACTATTACAACTACTTGGAATAAAGCTATTACAAGATGAATAGACACACATGTCTTAACAGAATTAAAGACAACGATTAGTTCCGCCGTTGCCATATTACAACAAGGATCATTGCATACATCAAATATAATCACAATCACATGATGGCCATATCACATCACAAAAACCCTGCAAAAACAAGTTAGACGCCTCTAATTTTCTTTGCATGTTTTACGTGGTTTGGGGCTTTCGAATAAGAACGGATCTTACCTACGAAACTGAACCACAACGTTGATACAAGTGCTATCGAGTGCAAAGTGTAGATTGGATCTATACTATGATGGGAGAGACAGACACCCGCAAAGCCACTTGTGCAAAGCAAGTTACACGTCAAGCGTGGAGCAAGTCTCATGTGCGATGACATGTAAGGTTAGCCCGAGCCGCTTCATCCCACCATACCGCAAGATGCAAAGTACACAAAGCAAAAGACGACACGAGCACCAACGCCCACAAAACCATTGTGCTCTACTCGTGCAACAGATCTACGCATAGATACGACTCTGATACCACTGATGGGTTCGTAGCATGGAAAACAAAAATTTTCTACCGCAAGGACGAACAAAACCCAGATCTAATCTAGATAAAAGCCAAGATCTAATCTATTAGACATGTGCAACGAGATAGATCTATACTAACCCTCATAGAACCGAAAGCGTTATGAGATTAGATCTCGGGGTTGATGTAGTCGATCATTTGCCGATCTCAAGATCGTGTGGACGATCCTTCTGGCGCCACGTTCCGGCAGCGCTTCCGCAGTCGGTCACACGTGCGGAGTCGAAGCAGACCTTCCTCTCCCCGTTCCAGCGAGCAGCGGAGGTAGTAGATCTTCTCCACGGAATCCCAGCAGCACGACGGTGTGGTGGTGATGGAGGAGAGAATTCTGCAGGGCTTCGCCTAAGCCGGAGCAGAGCGAAGGATGAGGAGAGAGGCGGCGACTAGGGCTTGTTATCTAAGAGGTCTAGGGGGTGGCGCCCCCTCCTCTCTATTTAAAGGAGGGAGGCGCGCCATGGGAGGGGGAGTCCTAGTAGGACTCCCCTCCCTCCTTGGCCGGCGGGTTGGGAAGGGGGGAGGAGTCCTCCTCCCCCACGAATCCGTGTCTTGCCCCACAAGGTTTCCTTGACCCTTTCTTGGTTTTCAAGCAAACACCAAGAACTCTTCTAGAACCTTCCAGAACATTCCGAAACCTTCTAGAATCTCCATACAAACACTCCGGAACATTTCCTAACTTAGAAAATGATCCCCAATATATGAATCTTATTCTCCGGACAATTCCGGATCTCCCCGTGATGTCCCGGATCCAATCCGAGACTCCGAACAACATTCGGTCTCCAACGCATATTCCATATCTACTTAAAACAACTTCGAACCTGAAGTGTGTCACCCTACGGTTCGTGAATATGCAGACATGATGAAGACACCTCTCCGATCAATAACCATCAGCGGGATCTGGAGATCCATAACGGCTCCCACATACTCAACGATGACTTCGTGATCGATAGAACCATTAACATACGAAACCAATTCCCTTTGTCACGCGATATTCTACTTGTTCGAGGTTTGATCGTTAGTATCTCCATACCTAGTTCTACCTCGTTACTGATAAGTACTCTTTACTCGTTCCATGTTATGTCATCCCTTGTGACCTAGTCACATGCTTGCAAGCTAACTAGATGACCTTCCACCGAGAGGGCCCAGAGCATATCTATCCGTCATATGGATGGACAAATCCCAATCTTGGTCCATGCGCTTCAACACATACTTTCAGAATACCCAATGACACCTTTATAACCACCTAGTTACGAAGCGGTGTTTGATGTCTTCAAAGTACCCATCCGGTGATGGTGATTAACATAACCTCATGGTCGAAGGATTATGTTACTATGCATTTGAAAGCTTACAACAATACGAACTTAATGACTTGATCTTATGCTACGCTTACTATGGGTGTGTGTCCATCACATCATTCTCCTAATGATATAACCTTGTTATTAATGACATCCAATGTCCATGATCAGGAAACCATGATGATCATTTAATCAACAAGCTAGTTCCACAAGAGGCTTACTAGGGACTCTTTTATGTTTACAAAACACACATGTATCAGTGTTTCCTTATAATACAATTATAGCATGGGATGTAAACATTCATCATAAACACAAAGATATAATAATAACCAGTTTTATTATTGCCTCTTGGGCATATCTCCAACACTTCTTCGATATTTCTTGGGGTGACACGCGTGGCATCCCCAAGCTTGAGCTTTAGTCCATCCTTCATCCCATTACTCATTCCTTCCATACACCTGAAATTTTTCCTTCATACAAAACTTCACACAATCTTTATTAGCAACATTAGTGCACTCAAGATAATAAGTCTTAAGGTTCAGTTCTAACACCAAATAAACTTCCATTAGCACACTAGCTACTAAATAACTTCCCTCAAAAATCTCAATTCCCTAAAAGAACTCAAAAAGGAATCATCAAGAAGCAAATGCAGAAAAAGGCAGAAATCTGTCAAAACAGACCAGCAGGTAAAGACAAATTTTTTAGAAGACCTTCTGTTGCTCAAATCAAAAAGTGTTGAACTAACTAAAGTTAGATAACAACTTGGGGCAGAAGCACAAAAATTCACGCCTCAAAAAGACGTTCAGAGATTTTACACGAATTTCTATGGTGAAGCACAAAAATCTGTTTCGGGACAGCAACTTTCCCAATCATTACTTCTCTCTCATTAGAGGTTACTCTTGGCACAAAAAGCAAAAAAAAGGATAAGGAGCAGTTATTACTTAGGTAATAACTTCCAATACTCATCTAAAACTTTTGGGTTATCTCCCAATAAGTAGTTTTCTTTAACGCCTTTAAGTTAGGCATAAGAAAAAACTAAAATGGATAGAATAGAAGTAAGCGGAGATAATCATGGTGAAAACATTGTTTTGTTCAATGAAATACTTTTGTTAACAAGGTTGATCAGGTCTTGCTACGAAAAGAATTCATATGAGACAAAACTTTGTATTCCACTAATGATTATGTTATCTCAACCTTGATAGCAATGGTCCCAATCATAATAGTTTCAAATTTTTCTCTTGGTATGGGACAATATATTTCTCCAACTTGAATGCCCTCAATATGTTCAATTGAATTCAAACCACAAGTCCTTTCAATCTTCTTGGGGAAATAGACAGTATGTTCCTTGTCATTAACATTGGTAGTCACCTTTCCTTGATTACAATTAATAACAGCTCCTGCAGTATTAAGAAAAGGTCTCCCAAGAATAATAGACATATTATCATCTTCAGGCATGATAGTTTGAGAGGATGCTCACATAAGAAATATGATTTGAAGTAAAAGAGAGCATTGAGAAACAAATTCAAAACACATTTAAGTCTAACCCACTTCCTATGCATAGGAATCTTGTATGCAAATAAATTCGCAAAGAACAAAGTGACAGGCATAGGAAGATAAAACAAGAGTAACTTCAAAACTTTCAGCACATAGAGAGGTGTTTCAATGCCATGAAAACTTATACAACCATATTTTCCTCTCTCATAATAATTTTCAGTAGCCTCATGAATAAACTCGATAATATAACTATCACCTAAGGCATGCTTTCCATGATCTACAAGCACTAGAGCTTTATTATAAACATTTTCAAAAGAATCCTCAGGAACATAACATTCATCCTCCTTTAGTAAGCATGGAGGACAATCAAATAATGTAAGGGGTAAAGAGTTACTCTCATTAGAAGGTAGGCATGGGTAGCTAATCCATTCTTCCTCCTTTTGTTCATCACTCTCCTCCTCTTTTTCATCTAATGAGATTTCAGGTTCATCAATTTCTTCTTCCATAGGATCCTGCAAGGCATTAGTCTCTTCCATTTGTGGAAATCATCTATTAAAATATTCAAGAATATAGCCATTTTCATCCTTGTAATTATCAAAGCAAAATTTAAGTATACCATAAACCTCATATTTGTAAGGTGAATCATCAATATTTTCAAGCAAACTAGCAAGTTCAAAAGCACCCTTCCAAGAAATAAATTCTTCAATTTGTTCCACATCATAAAAGTCATAATTTCCTTTAACATAAGGAGATATGGTAACATTTTCATTATACTCACATTGAAAAGGGAGGTGTTTATACCTCCTACAGCAACAAGATTTATCCAAGCAATAAGTAACTTTATAAGTAGAGCACACATTTCTAGCAATGGTATACAATTTATTAATTTGTTCCCATAAGTGTTTCCCTTTTTGTGATAAGCGGTGTTCCTTATAATAATATTTTTGATCTTCCGTGAACCCACCTTGCCAATAAGATTCAGTTTCAAAGAAACCAACCATTGACAACAAGCATGATAAAGCAAGACAATAACATACCAACGAAAATAACAACTAGAGTAGGAACTACTTTTTTTTGTATTTTTGATAAAGAAACAAGCAAACAAGGAGAAAATAAACTTAGCTTGAACAATAGTGATTCTAAGTGGACTTGATAAATAAATCTATGCTCCCCGGTAGCCGGCGCTAGAAAATAGTCTTGATGACCCACAAGTATAGGGGGTGTATCATAGTATTTTCGAGGGAAGTGAAACCCAATTTATTGATTCGACACAAGGGGAGCCAAAGAATATCTATAAGCCTTAACAACTGAGTTGTCAATTCAGATGCACCTGGAAACAATCTTGCTCACAGCAGTTTATCAGTAGCAACAGTTTTTAGTAGGAATAGTAAAGTAACAGTAGTCGTAAAGTAAAGACAGCAGTAACAATAGCAGTAAACAATGGGATTCGAGTGCGGTAGGCATAGGGATGGATGGACGGGCATTGCATGGACAAGACAATTCACATAGCAATCAGAACATAGGGCAATTGCAGATAAATAAGATAAAGCATCCAAGTACTAGATAATCCTAGGCATGTGTTCCATATATAGTCATACGTGCTCGCAATGAGAACTTGCACAACATCTTTTGTTCTGCTAGCCCGTTTGCAGCGGGGCCTCAAGGGAACTACTGGCAATTAAGGTGCTCCTTTTAATAGAGCACCGGAGCAAAGCATTAACACTCCGTGAACACATGTGATCCTCACATCAAAGCCATTCCCTCCGGTTATCCCGATTTACATCGCCAGGGGCCATTGGTTCCGGACAACAACGTGTGTATACAACTTGCAGATAAGACCAGAAACAATACTATCATAATGAATCAATAACATGTTCAGATCTGAAATCATGGCACTCGGGCCCTAGTGACAAGCATTAAGCACAACAAGTCGCAATAGAGTCATAAAGCACTAATAAAAGATACTGGGCACCATGCCCTAACAATCTGATGCCATTACATGAATGATCTCATCCAATCCCTACCATCCCCATAGCCTACATCGGGGGATTACTCACTCATAGATGGTGGAAACATGGATGGTCGATGGAGAAGCGATGGTGATGATGATGGCGATGATCTCCTCCAATTCCCCATCCCAGCAGGGTGCCAGAACAGAGTTTCTGGTGCTGTTTCGTGGAATCTGGTGGTGGCGGCGGAGCAGAACTCCTTCTAGAAAAATGTCGACCCCCCGGAGTTTTTAGGTCAGAAGGCTTCTTATAGGCGAAGAGGGAGACCGAGGGGGGTGCCTGGGGGGCCCACACCATGCCCTGGCGCGGCTAAGCCTAACCCGCGCCTAGGGGTGGTGTGGCCAGGCCCTAGCCCTCCTCCGTCTCGTATTCTGGCTCCGTGAGTCTTTTGGGAAAATAGGCACTTTGGCTTTTGTCCCGTCCAATTCCGAGAATATTCATTTTTTGACTTTCCTGGAACCAAAAACAGCAGAAAACAGGCAGCTGGCACCGTGGCTCTTGTTAATAGGTTAGTCCAAGAAATTATATGAAAAGTACTCCAAAGTGTGGACAAAACACAAGAAAGTGGATAAAACTAAGCATGGAACACCAAAAATTATAGATACATTTGCAACGTATCAACTCTCTCATAATAACTTTCAGTATCATGCATAAATTTAACGATATAACTATCACATGAACCATTGTATCAATGATCACTTATTCTAACAGAAAACACAGGGACGCTAGCTCTGATAACACTACTTTGTGAAACAATATTAGAAGTATCCTTACAGAGGATAGTGTGTTTATCTTCTACATATTTAGTGACAAAGTCTTTCACAGTTGCTACTACAGGTTCAACATCTATTTGTTCATCAGGTTCAACAGTTTTATTTGTACATTCATTAGCCATACTAGCTATCACAGAATGTTCCTTTACTTTCACCGAGAAAGGTATTTTCTCGATGTAAGGTTCCGGTAAAAAATATGATCAATAGTATGAACTTCAGTATCTCTTGTAGGAACACAATTAGCAATATCTTTATATGGCTCATGATACTTATACCATTTCTTTTTAGGAATTTCAATATAAGAAGCAAAATCCTTAAAATAATTTGCAATACTTTGAGAATCAAGACCATAAGCATTACTAGTATTATGAAAGTCATCAGTTCCCATAAAAGATTTAATGCATTCATAATCATAATTTATACCTGAATTTCTTCCTTTATCATTCTCCCATGCTTCAGCATTGTCTTGAATACGGTCTAGAAGATCCCATTTAGCTTCTTCTTCCATAAGTGTAAATGATCCAGCACAATAAGCATCCAATAGATCCTTGTCATGAAGAGAAAGTCTTGCATAAAAGTTATTGATAATAATATTGTTGGGGAGATCATGAATAGGACATTTGAGCATTAGTAACTTCAGTCTCCCCCAAGCTTGAGTTGTACTCTCTCCATCACGAGGCCAAAAGTTATATATTTGATTCCGATCTTTATGAATCTCACTAGGAGGATAAAATTTTGAATAAAAGAGAGGTACTACTTCCTCCCATTCAAGAGATTGGCCATTCTTTAGTAGCTTATACCATTCCTCAACTCTTCCTTTAAGTGATAATGAGAATAACTTATTCTTGACTTGATCTATTGTAATACCTGCACACTTGAACAACCTGCATAATTCGTGTATAAAGAGCAAATGCTCACCGGGATGGACAGTTCCATCTCCAAAATAGTAATTATCCATAACACGACCAACAATTCTTGTAGGTATCTTAAAAGTATCATTTTCAGCAGGTGGTGGTTCATCTCCTACCTTAGCAGTGGTAGTAGCATTACAAAATAAGAAACTAAGTGAATTATCCATATTGAAATAAAGTACCTAACAGAAATAAACAATACTCACAGTAGAAGTTTCCTTTACCAGTTCCACTCTTCAATAGCGCTTCACTCCCCGGCAATGGCGCCAAAAAATAGTTTTGATGACCCACAAGTATAGGGGGTGTATCGTAGTATTTTTGATAAGTAAGAGTGTCGAACCCAACGAGGAGCAGAAGGTGTTGACGAGTGGCTTGGATCAAGAATTCTCTGTAAATACTTAGCAAATGGGTTTTTAGGGGTTTTTGATAATGCAGATAAATAAAGTACGAGTAAATAAAAGACAATAATAATAGATGCAGCAAGTGGCCCAATCCTTTCTTTAACAAAGGACAAGCTGGTTGTATTACTTAAGATGACCAAACGCTCTCGAGGACACATGGGAATACTGTCAAGTGCTTTCGTTTCATATAGTTTATTAATCTTCTTTAGTTTGATAAGTGTTGTGTGGGTGAACCTTGATACGTCCATTTTGGTCATCGATCCTTTCCATCTTCTTTTATTTTCAGAATTGACTGGCCAGGACCTAACGCTGCATGAAGACAAGAAAGTTGATCCTTTGTCGGATGTGTTAGCACCTTGGAGGCCAACATCGTTCATGGGCGCAACCTTCTTGTCCGCTCCCGCCGTGCCTTCAAAAGTCTTCATGCCGAAATATTTCCATCCAAGGAGGTGCCGAACAACCTGAATGATCTTGTCACCATCTTAGGTGTTGTTCCCAGCCCCCTTGTTGGTTATAGCTTGACACAGTCGAAGAGTGGTGCCGAAACCTCAATGGCACTAGCGATGGCGCGCGGCGAGAAGGTCGACTGGGAGAAGGTTAGCTCCTCTGTCCTAGTCACCCCCAATGGCCAAGCAGTTGACCTGAAGCCTTATATTAAGACGCTAGGAAGTATTCTCGGCTGCTTTTAGGCCTTGGCTCAGGCTCGGAGAAACTGGCCACCCCTTCTGCGATGGGTGCCCCTTCTTCGGCTGCCCGTACTGCTCCTGTAGCTAGTGCTCCTTCCTCTAGTGCTACTCTGTCTTTGAAGGACACAACTTCATAGGCTTTGGTTTTTGTAGTTTCATTGTATCCTCCTTGCTGTCGTTGTAATGAATCTTTAACTTATCCAACGGCCTTTTGCTTTCTTTTTACAAGAAAGCAACTATTGAATGTGTGTATGCATTTATCTTTGTATGCTGAATGTTTCATATCCTTCGTGTCTTGCCATATTGTGAATGAATCTTTGGCTCCTTCTGGATCCATGCAGTTGTCGAATGCAATTCCATCCTCATCTGTGGTAGGCGTAGCCAGTACCGCCGTTGTGCGTACTGTGGATCTGCCGTTGTATGCTGAAAAGATAGAACAAGTGAAATTTTTTGAAGGAAAACTTTGGGTTGTTCAATCGATGGTGGATGTTTCCCAATCGAAGACACACGAGGCCCTTAACCACAAGGCTTTTTTCTTGGAGGAAATTTCCAGGGCAAGTGAAAGGTTGTTGTGTAAGTCTTCTTCCTCTTTCTTTGGTTGCTTTTTTGGCTTGCGAGAAATTAATATTTTCTCCCTGATTTCTATGCATTCTATTGTGCGAGAGGGAGGAAACCCAACGTCCATGCCACCGAATGCAAGCTCTTGTGTCTGCCTCCCGAAGTTCTAAAACAGATTTCTGGACCGATCATCGTCGTGCCTATACTGTGGCGTTGCTTCAGGATCACCTATCAGAGTTGGAGCAATTTGTCGAGTGCTGCCGCAGTTCTCTGTCCATTGTTTATAATGCCATGTTTCCTCGGGATCCTCAGCCTCAGACCTTGGCGGATTTGATTGTGAAGTTTTGACAAGGTGAAAGGATTCACCATTATGTGAAGCTTCAACTTGTGGCGGGTGCCAAGCTCGTGCTCTCCTGGGTACATGCCCATCATCCGACGCTAGATCTGGATGTTGTATCTTCGGGTTTGCCTCCCCCTTCTAAGGGCGACCTTGTTTACATGGCGCCTCATTACGCTGCTGCTCGTAGACCCGCCATTAGGATTGTGTGAAGATGCTTAGAAGTAGACGAGGATTGTTTTGTTAATTTTGCTATTTAACTGCTTGCTTGTGCAGTCTTGTACTTCATAGAAGAAATACTGTATAGATCTTTCTTATATTTATCAAAAAAGTCGTATGTTTTATACGGGATTTTGATTGTATGCTGTATTCTCTTGTTGATGACCCGACGAACTAGTATTCGTTTGCTATAGAAATTTGTATCTCAGGAAATACTTTCTTTATTTATTGATAAGCATATATGGAAATACATTGCGAGGGTATGATCGCCTGGCCGTTGGCCTTTATTGAATATAATGTGCGTGTAAGCGGAGATTTTCTTTAGGAACTTCGGCTTCCTTCCTCGGGGGTTCTTCATCATGCTCCGTGTTGTGGTGCTATTATCCTGTCGATCAGTGGATCTTCCTATGCGGGACCTATATTGGAGGCTGCATAAGTTGTTTTTGCAAGACTGTTGTGCGCTTGTTCTTCCGATGTTTGCTTTTTATGAGTGTGCCCTTCGTGTAGCAACTCCCCATCCGCTATTTTTAGCTGTCCAAGTTCTGTCTCCCATCCCGAAATATTCTGAGATTTTGTTGAATTCCCGATCGCAGCTGTCCGTGTACTGAAGCTTCCTTTGACTGTTATGACCCCATTGGGGGCTGGCATTTTTAGCACTAGATATGCGTAGTGAGGTACTGCCATGAACCTTGCGAAAGCTGGTCGTCCTAGGATAGCGTGGTACTGAGATGACTAGTCCATGACTTCGAATTCTAGCTTTTCTCGTCTGAAGTTATTCTTTGACCCGAAGACTACGTCAAGATGGACTTTGCCCAATGGAATTTTGGCTTTTCCTAGAACTATCCCGTGGAAAGTTATGTCTGTAGGTACTAGATTCATCATGGACCAATTCATAGCCCGTAGAGTTTTGGCGTAAATCAGGTTGATGATGCTTCCTGCATCCAAGAAAACCTTGCTCATGTCAAACCCGCTGATTTGCGCTTGTACTATTAGTGCTGACTGGCCTGGTCGAGGGACCCGTAATGGATGATCAGCTCTGTTGAAGGTAATCTCTTGTTCTGACCAATGGAGGTACTCTGGTGTAGGAGGTGGCTTTGTTACTGCCATGTTTACTTGCCTAGTGATCAACTTCTGTGTTCTGTTAGAGGGTGGTCCCTTCTAGATCATTGACATTGCTCCTTTTGACATGGGATATTCGTCGTCTTGGTGTGTTGTGCTTTGCGACTGCCCTGCTGGCCGATGGCCAAAGCGCTAGGTGCGGTAGCGTAGCCTCGGTTTGCTGCTTCGGTTTTCCTTGCGTTGCATAGTTCTTGCATTTTTAAGAATGTTCGGCAGTCCTTTAGGAGATGATTTGATCTTCTTTTCCCTGTCGAGTCGATGTAGTAGTGCATATTGCACGGTCCTTCCAACATTTGTCCAGCTGACATAGGTGGGTCTCGATTCGTCGGCTGGTATCATTGCTGCGACTGCCTGCACTGATACTATCCCTGTTGCCATGGTATCCGCTGTTGTAATCGTCGCTTCGTCGATTGTCCCATCTAGAGAAACTTGCTACAACGTAACTTGGTATATGGTACCCATCGTTGGTTCGTCGTCTCCGATCATTATTGTGCATGTCCCTGTCATCTTCGGGTGAGTGGGCTCTTTTGTTGTGTACTGCGTCTTCTCCATTAGCCCAACGATTGGCTATGTCGATCAACTGTGAAATTGTCTTTGGCTTGGTCCGTCCTAGTTCTTCAATAAACTCCTATCGACGAAGTCCATCGTTGAAGGCGTCGATTGCTCTTTCATCAGATATTGCTTTAGCTGAATTTTTTATGATGTTCCACCATTGGACGAAGGCCCATATTAATTCTCCTGGCTTTTGCTTACAGGCCCACAATTGCTCCAGAGACGCGGGTCGCTTGAATGTGGACTGGAAGTTTCTGATAAATTTGTCCGCAAGATCGTTCCAAATGCTGATAGAATCTCCGGGTAGTTGTTTTAGCCAAGAACGTGTCGTGCCGGTTAGGTGCAACTGCAAGCTTTGCATTGCAGTAGCTTTGGATCCACCCTGTAACCTGACAGTTGCCAGATAATCCGTCCGCCAGGCTTCAGGTTCTTGGAGGCCATCGTATTTTTGACGATCTTGGGGTAACTTAAAATCTTTTGGTACCAGAGTCTTGCGAACCCGTCGGGTAAAGCAACTGGCTCCGCATAGTTATTTCTCTTCCTCGCTTTCACCGTCATGGTATCTTCGGGTGCTACGTTCTTCTCTAGATCGGTCAATCCTTTGTTGGGTGATGTCGTTTCTTGTGTTGTTTTGCAGTTCTGATTCTAAAAAGTGAAACCGATGTGGTGATCGTGATCATCAGGTATGACCTCCTTGCTAAGAGCTACTACGACGGTGCAGGGATCTGTCGGGTTGCCGTGTGGTTCCTTTATCTGCTTGCACGAGAGATTCTCCTACCATGCCAAGATTCATCAGGACAGAGCAGTGAAGGGCCGCGCGAGGACCGTCGGGTGCGGGTTATGTTGTAATTAGATATGTTTGTGCGGCCACAATGGCTGCCTAGGCTGTTTGTGCCTTGATATTTCTAGCTTGGTCTATGGACATGAATGACAGATCAAGGTCTCGAATTAGTCCGCTACTCTCTTCTTCGGGGATATCCCGAAACCTAGACGTTCCTCTCCTTGACGATTCTCCTCCTGTTACGCTCCTTGATCCTCGAGTGGAGCTTAACTGCGCTTGTCGTAGGCTAGATTCATCGGTCACACTTTTCCTTTCGTCGAGTTGCCTCTGCATTCTGAGTAGGTCTCCCTTTTTGCGATGAAGCAAATATTGGTATGCCAATAGATCTTCGTGAGTGGCCTCCATTGTCATTGGAACCGCTCTCGAAATTGCTGCCCTTGCCTTCTCCCATGCACTTGCTAGTAGGCTGAGAGTTTGCCTCTCGCCTCCACGCGGTTGTTCTTCTTCTTGATTTACACGGTTGACTGTTGGGTCTCCCTCGTTTCCTCGGCTTCCTTCGTTGCCGTGACTTCCTGCATTATGGCTTGAAAGAATATCATCGGGATTAAAAATTGGGTTACCGTTGGAGTCTTGTTGGGTCGAGGCATCTCCGATGATCACGCATACTTGGTGCTGGGTGATATATGGACTGGTGATGTTATCATTTGTACCGAGGGGGACACTGTCGGGTGACTCAGTGAGGTCCATTGGGTTTTGTTCTGGGTAGATTTCTGCCATCCGAATTCTGAAGTCAATGCTTTCACTGCTTTCTTCGGGTTCCGAATTTGTTGGGCTTGCTTCGCGTGGTGTTGTTAACTGTGGGTCTGATCTGAAGGAGAGATTGTCGTAAAGACCATCAAGGTCCCCCAGATCCATCTCGATTTGCTCGCTTTCTTCGCCTGCTTCGATCTATGCTGTGACGTCCATGGAGGATCCGACAGAAGATACTGATACCTCCGTAGGCGTATTTTTTTCCACCGACGGTTCTGATGTGATCAGGGCCGAAGGGTGCGATTCTTGCCAGTCATCTACTTGAAGTGGAAACTCCCGATGATCATATCGGATCTGTCGTTGAAATCGGCGGGTACGAATATAGGGGTGGGCGGGCATGGATCTGCTTTCGTAGGGTTGATGCTTGGTGGAGAGCGGTCCGCCAAATCCTTGGTTCCAGCATTCAAATTTCCCACAAACGGCGCCAATTGACGAGGGGTAACCTCGACAAGGTCCATGGTGAAGGACTTAGGGTTTCGTGGAAAAGGGAACGCTGGGGATTTCGTCGAATGTCAGGAAAACAATGGAGTCAGAGTAATCGCACTATTACAAGTTGCCCTCTAGATTTCGATACCCTCGCTTGGGCTTCTCCGTCCTATATATAATAGGTCGGGTCTCAAAGCTGTATGCGAATAGGTTTCATATACGCGTAGTTACAATACCAACACAATGTCGGTTCATAGTATCTTTCCTAATACAATCAAAGTCTTTGTCGGTTGCTTCCTAGGGCTATCATCTGAAGTCTTCATGGGCCGTAAGCCTTTTACCCAGTATAGGGCAGCAAATCATAAGCATCTGAGTAATTGTACCTATGTCACTAGGGGTGACGACCTGCCCTTGCTCTCCGACCCTCCCTCCTCTCCGCTCACCCTCAATACTTCCTCCTTGCTCCCCCTGGTCGTTTCCCTAGTCAAATCTTAGCCGCCGTGCCATTGCCTCCTCCCCGCTTAAACCGGCAAGGGCGACCTTCACTCGCCCAATGCTATTTATCCCCAAAACCGTGCACCAAAATGGAGAATAAGGCACGGTAGAGCGGGCAACGACTATGAAGGAGGCACCCCTCGCTTAATTCTGGTCAGCATCGCTGGTCTTCCTTTAAACGACTTCTACCTTCTCCTTAATACTTGCTCTCGGCAAACGTCCCCACAACAAGCCCGAGTCGGATTTAGTAGTGGCACGACAGTTGGAGGAGAAGGATGGATAATGCCCTTTCGAACACAAGGTAGCTACTAGATACATGCTTTAGAGTGTTTTTGGCTTGTAGGATTCAACAAATTTTATAGCTGATGTATGGTGCCGGTGGTGTTTAGGGACCGGGCAAACAAAAACCAACCCCAAATTTTGATTTCACATCCTCATCATGAGCAGCTTAGGAGAAGCCTAGGCACTTATCAGCAGAACTTTCTTTCTCGCAATGTTGTGTGATTTTGCTAACAGAAAAATGTAATGGAATATTTTATCAAAAAAGTTGAGACCATAGTATAATTTTCGAGGTTTTTTGATTGATTTATTCAATAGCCAGGAGTGAAACTCTTACAATATTACAATTTTCTGTTTCTTACTCTTGGCTAGCAGCCGCATGCTCGTGTCGCCTCTGCGAGGCCCATAAGAAGTTGAGTAGGTTGTCGTTGTGAGTGCGACCCTGGTGGCCTCACTTGATGTCGATCATGTCAATGGCATGGTCGGAAGCTAGTGCGCCATCAATGTATGTTGTCAATGTCGTAGTGGAACGCATCGTCATGGTTGGAAGTGGCAAGTGGTGTTGACGGTGGTGCTAGCATTGCTTATTTTATCCTTAGATGCCTCTATATGGGGAAGATAACGAGAACATACGAAGGTAAAAATTCTGCTAAAGAATGGCTGAGAAATGTACTTTTAGATTTTTATGTTATGGTTATTTATTCATCTTACTTAACGGGTTTATCATTGCTTGCATTTTTGTTATGTTCATCCGATTCCTGCAACATTATCTGCATGTTCTGTTGCTTACGATCCATATAAGATAATTTTTTTAGTGGAGCACAAACTAATGAGGTGTGTATTATGTCGATGGGGCATAATGCCATAAAGTGTAGAATGTTTGTGATTTTCATAATTCATTTAGCATCTTCGTCAAATGCTGATAATACTTTCAACTTATGAACTTGAGTTATTATTTATTCATCTGAATGCATGACCCTCTGTTGGTTTATAGGTATCGATGTTCTTATGGATTGGTTCCATGTAATGTAGTATAAGTAGCTTCAAATGGTAGCTTAGTTGTGACTGTTGTAATTTTTTCATATTGTTATCCACATTCGTATGTGTGTTTGCTGGTACACGTAATAAAAAATAGTTAAATCTCAGACATATATGCAAACTTTATATATTTGTTTATGTTCACTTGGAGTCGTCAGGAAATATTCTTGGGCCAAACTTGATAAATATAGTTAGTACCACATATAATTAGCCTTTGTTGATTTGAATCACTTTCCTATAGATTCCAATAGAGGAGAAAGGCGTGTGTCCACTCTATGGTTATTAGAATGGCAAAGGGAAGAAATATAACTTTTAATTTGTCTCTTGCAAACTATTTGAAAATTAATCTATGTTGTTATTTTTATTGATTGTTTCCTGACATATTTGACGCATACACAGATCAATAACTTGTGAATATTACTTCATATATGAATATTCTTTTTTTCAACTTCTAAGCATGCTTCTTGGATCATGTCTTTATCTGACTTACAACTTTATGTTATTTTTTAGTAACAATGCATGAAACTGGTACCAACTTATCTATGTTGGCGCCATTGCGAGCAAACTGGCTTTCCACGCCCCTCACTTCGGTACTTATCTAACGACATCAACAAAAAGCTAAGAGACAAGCAACATTTATGTTTTTGACACTTTGTTCATTCATCATTATTCGTGGATTTTAGCAAACTGAGCTAACAGAATTGAATTGAATAAGTTCGTGACTAATAAGGCATATTTTTTTTTTGCATGATTGGTTCCACTTATGTCTTTTGGGGAGGTTTTCCTCGGTGGTGGTGGTAGGAGGACGAGTGGACTTCTTTGAGAAGCCGAAGGTTGATATGTTGTATGTTCTGCCCTTCCTGCTGATGTCTGCAAGTGCACATATCGTTTGTAGCTAATTTTGAAGTTTAGATATTGATCCCACAAGGAGCCCAAAGGTGAGTGTTTATTGGTGAAGTCTCTATCACACATGAAGTTGTCACAGGTCTTCGAGTGAATTGACTGCAAGTGAAATAATAATGGGGTTTTGATTAAATGCGATAGATTTAAATAGAACGAAAATGTAAACTTCAGAAATATAATGCATAAAAAGTAAAGAACGACTTTGTTTGTTTGTTTGTTGTTTTATGCAGATGGCGAATGAAGGCGCGGGGAGATTCAGTTCAAGGTGATAGTGAATGTGCTAGGTGGAAGAGTGGTAAATGTAACAATTATAATCTTATAGATATGTGTGTAGGCGAGCAACCCATAATTAGCCGGAACTCCTCTTGGTAGATTCCATCCTAACTTCAATAATCCTACTAGCCTGCTACAAAAACCATGGCCAAACACTAGACGATTAAGACCCTTCAGGTCGCTTAGCGATTAAGCTCCTTGGATCAGACTAATGCAATACGCACAGTGGTTACTCATTATCCTCGAGTCAACTAGCTTTCCATTAATATCCCCGTGTTACCCGAGGGTTGCCGGTCCACTAGCGTACAAGATCTTATCTATGTTGAACATGGTATCATGTTGTCTAGGCCCTTAATTGGACAACAAGCATTAAGCATCCCACAGATAGTCAAGCGCACATAATATAGTAATTAGAATCAACCACAAACTAATAGAAAATATATGGAGGCACATCACATCTCACCAATCCCCTACATCTCCCACGCCCAAGGGAATTACTCACACATGAGAGAAGAACGGATCATCAATAGAATCAAATAAAGGGAATTTGCCTTGGTATTACCGTGGAGATCCACAATAAGAATAGAAAATATCCAACACAATTCAATATGGGAAGAAACAATCTCAAACCCTAGTCTTGCAAGGTGGAGATCCCTCTCTCTTTCAAGTACAAGTAGTGGATATGGAGGTGTATTGGCTAGGAAGTCAAAGATCGTGGAGCGAGATGAAGAACATCTTATCCTTCTTCTCCGGATCCCTTCTTTATCCCTTATGGATGGTGTGGCGGCTGTTGTGTTGTGTTTTCGTCCCCTGTCCCTTCACGGAAGTTGTCCCTTTTGACAAGACAGAGGCGGCGACAACTATATGGCGGGAACTATACGGCCATTCCCGCCGTATGGTTGGTCTTTGAACCATCTGTGAGCTCCCCTCGCGTGCTTCCAAAGTGGGACTTGCTTGTTTTCTCCAAAAGATTGTATCTAGTTAAATCCTCCTATTGACGGTTTAGAACCTGAAACACACATTAAATCCAAGTTTTCTTTGCTACCAAAGTATTAGCGTTACATAAAGCCGGAAAACAATCAAATCCGGGAGAAAACCATCAATAGAAGCCATAAAAAATGTGTTGAATCTCACAACTATCAACTCCTCCAAGCTTAGATGTTGCTCACCCTCGAGTGACTAGGAAATAAGGAAGAATAGCAGAGATTCGAGACTGAAAATAAAGGAACTCACAAGTTTGAGTTGGTGTCAAATTATTTTCTTCACACCTACAATCTTAAATATGACAATACAAGTATTTACAAGATTGCACTGAGTCCACTTCCTAACCACGTATATGTTGCTAGCAAATAAATCATATACCCAAGCAAGTGTCGAAAGTTTAGGTAGGAAGGTGAGACAAATTCTTTTGGTGCCTGTCTTTGTTGAGAGATGAAAACTTTTTGTTCTTATTCATTTAACCAATTAAGAGTACTCAAGTTGGCATCAAAAACATCTAATTTAAGAACAACTCATCTACTCCCATGTCAAAATTTCAAGACTCTCAAAGCACCTTTTTCTTTCTCTTGTCTTTCAAAAACTTCAGCTCTTTCATAGAGAAATCATGGAACTATTTTTCACATGTTAATTGGGGCTGTGTTGTGCACTCATGACCATGCCAATAAATAATGTTGAGCAATAATGGGCCAGAGGAGTACTACAACTTCACTTGGAACGTGAAACCATGAGTAGGCTAATTTTTTTACACGTCATAGCACTGCTACTATAGATTTTTACATAACTCAATTGCCGAAACCAAGTGGTTTCCCACATTTAGATCGTTCGTTGGCCAACAGAGTTAATAGTTCCGCATGGAGCACGGCAAAGTTGTAATGACATGCGTAAAGAAATATCTTACGGTAATTATTTGAAAAAGTAGTGGAATATTTTTTACTACTTCGAAGCATCCATTTAATCAAGGGTACTATCGAGTCTATTTATATTAAGCAGAATTGGGATGGAGTAGTTCTAAAATCAAATTCTTTGAGCTAAGCATGGACTCAAGTCATCTTTCAGATCCTTTTTCTTGTTGTAAAAATGTAGGAAGTATTTTAACCAAGTTCATTACTCATTGTTTCAAAGCTAAAAAGGAGACACTAGCAAAGGAATAGAATTTGTAGGATAACAAGCTAAGTGGGGAGTGACTCCAGTGCAAGCAAGTATATAATTGTAGGATCAATTTAAGGTTGCAAGGAGTGTGATGAAAGGAATGTGATGCCTCCTCTTGCCTGCTTTGTTCTTGTATTCGAGTCGAACTGTAACTACCTCGGTGAATTACGCTCCTAGTACAAGCCTGGATGATCAGAAATGGTTGAAATAGTACGGTGGGGCCCAAATGCGACTCACAGGTAGACCTTTCGGCCGTCCCAACCATTTCCAAACATCGGGACAAGAACGGGCGGCGTAATCGGCAGGCGAAGGGATCAACTACATACACAAATGAGTATGTATACAAGCCACCATACAATAGTACATCAGAGCCATTCCATCTAAAAAGAAAGGAAATATAGCAATGCCATACGGCAAGATCCAAATATCCTAGGTAGATATAATAGTGTAGGATATCTCCTCATACATCAATCAACAGAGTATCAAGCGGAAGCGAAAGACAAAATCCGAGTACGGATAAGAAGCAGATCGGCATAAGATGCCCCATAAATAAGCACATCCCGCCCACAGATCTCACGGATCCCCGTTCCCGGAATCTCTACACCGAACGATCGTTGCCCACATCGTCCGTCTCTTCCACCCAGTATCCATCTTGCGAGTGTACCTGTTCATCTGAACCAAATAATTTATCATGTGAGACCCTAGGGGTACTCAGCAAGTCTTTATGCCTCTAAAGGGGACACAACCTGGGGGGACGCAATTGCAGCAAAAGATAAACCCTAGCAATTCTATTGATACTCGCTAACCATCCGCCTAACCAGAGATAGACGGATGTCCGTGAATTAATAACAATAGTTATAATGGTAATCTTAACAGATTCATCCTCCTCCTCGCTTACCGACGAGGAAGCGGACGAACAACCCCCCATCCGTTGGCAGTTTTATTATCCATTCCGTGAGTGTTGCACTATTTACTAGTCAGGTAGCTAGTCTAGTCAAGTTAAAAGCGGTACTTTAGTTCTTCTTGTCTATGATCGAGAAACTGTGCTCCAAGTCGTCCATAACCGCGGACACGGCTTTCAGAAAGTTTTACCTGAGGGTGCACAAATAACAACACACACTCGATATGCCTCGGAAAAACCAAATCAAAACCCAATGAGGCGATCCGACAAAGCGATCACAGATTGAGAAATATTTCAGGGGCCACCCCATTGAGCTACCATAACAAAGTTAGCTGACTCGAGACGGCCTCAAGGTTTGCGTCGATCGTGAGCATTTGGGAACCGAAAATGTGGTGGGCTTGTCGACACATGAAAACACTCCGCTTTCCTAAACAGTACAGTGTGCTCCTCGCACAATCTTAAATAAAGCGGTAGAGCATGGCATAAGTACAGGATAGAAAAATAAAACCTCAAACTAGTTTGTGGCCCCAAGAAATAAGAATGAATCAAGCTCACAGCTCGGGGGTTCATAAGCCTCCCGGATGTGGATAGCGCGAATATTCTTGGAACAGGAATCAAGTACTCGGGGTCTTACGGGACACAAGTGAGCCTGAAAAACCAAATAGCGAATATAGCTCACCGGTGCCACTTGCATTAGTTATCCCATTACTACTCAGGTTAAGTTGTTTAGGTACCTCGTTATCCACCAGACACTCACATACCCTACACATGCTGTTCTACGACTCGCATGGCTCAAACAACTCCTGTAGTAATGGCTCATGGGATGGAGGAACAAGCTTGTGGGGTTTAAAGTAAAGGCTATGCAATACTTGGGATTCAATTTAATGCAATCGACTCAATGATGCAAGAATAAGATAGAGGCAATAGGTACTATATGTATGCAAGCATGTGGTAGTGCTTGCAGCAGCTCAGTTGAAGCAAGGGATGGATCAGGTAGTGCTCTGGTTCTCTTGATATATCCCCTTTCGCGTCTATTCGAAGAAGAGCCAAACAAACAAGGGACAACATAAATAAAGTGCACAAGCATATGGAATAAGTGCATCAAGCAAACAATCATGCCATGATGAATGGTGCACAATTTGCATGGCAATAAGGTAGCATGGCATGGGTGAGGTGTGGAAAACAATAATAAAGCATTATATTAGGTTTTGGCCACATTTTATTCACAATTAAGTTGCTGTACACATTATATTTATATGATGCATGCTTCAAAACAGATAATGGAATGCATAAACAGAAAGGTCTCGTCGAGCTAATCATTTTAGACATAACATTTGTTAAATTTGGAGTTGTAAAACAAAAGATATTAATTAATTAAGACAAAAGGGCATTTTATTGTAATTTTAATTAACTTGGAAAATAAAGTGTCCAAAATATATTTTAGATGGCATATTTGAAATCCTCACATTTTTCTGATTTGAAAACATATATCATTTGTATTAATTGGGTTTATATTTTAAAAGTTATTTAAAAAGCGAAATAAATTTGAATTTGAATTAATTTGGAAAAGATTTGAATTTAAGCAGATAGTGAATTACTTTTTGTACTCAGACAGACCTAGCCCCAGCTTGTGGGTGGGGTCAAGCTGACTTCAGCAACACAGGTGTCTGAAGCTTTTACCGTGGCCTTAACTAGCCAGGCGGAACAAGTGGGCCTAGAAGCACTGCGGACCCCACGCCGATGGCGGCTCGAGGTTGCCACCGGCTCGAGGGGACCTTGGGTTGAGTCGACCAAAGCAGAGCCTTTTATAAAATCTCGAGAGGCGGGCAGTGGGGTCGGCAGGAGGCGCGGGTTGAGGAAAACAAAGCGGGAGGGGTTTTACGCAAGCGTCGCCGCGACACTGTTCTCTTCCTCTCTCTCTGACGGAAAAAGGCAGAGGCAGCGGGCGCAGGGCTTCGATCTCGTGACCTGGGCTTGCCTTGGCGGCTACCGCTGCAGTGGCTTAGGCTAGGTGTGAGAGGTGGGGCGGCCTAGCTAGGGCTTCTGCGCCTTCTGGCGAGGCGGCCAGTGACAGCGCCGGCGCCTGAGCGTGCAGCAAGCGATCGGCGAGGCTAGGGCGAGGCAATGAAGGGACCTTGTCGGGGAGGAGAGGGCTCACCGCGAGGCTGTCGGGCGTGGTCGGAGCAGGCGGGGAGCAAGCGATCAGCGTCGCCGAGGCGGCTAGGGTTTGGTGTCGGCCTTGGCGTGGATCTGGCGGCTCCGGTCCTCCTCCTTCTCAACGGCGCGTATAGGGGTGGTGCAGGGGCTCGTCTGGGTCTCCTCGATCACCTCCCCTTCGTGCCTGTCGTCTGGAACGGTGGGGCGCGGTGGAGGCCGACGGTGGGCGTCTAAGGGTGGCCGGCAACGGTGGTTAAGAGGGGAGAGGCAGGGCATCCTCGGGGTAGATCTGGGGAACCAGAGGAGATGGGTGGCGGGGGGGTAAGCGGAGGGGGGAGGAGGGCGTGGGGAGCGGTGGATGTAAAGGTGGCGCGGGTGCCACCTTTCTCCTCCTCCTTGCTCACGTCTTTGGGGTCGGCGAGGCGGCAGGCGGGGTGGCTACCAGGTGGTGTCGACGTGAGGGCAAGGAGGCAGGGATAGGCTCGGGCTGGGGGGCCCTTAGGGCAGAGAGAGAAAAGAGAGGGGGAGGCTCGGGTTCGATTGCAGTCGGGTCGGGTTAGGGTTTTCTTGGGGTGGAGGGTAGCTAGGTGGGTGAGGTGGCGGGAGAGAGGGTGCAGGTGGGGCCTGCATAGTAGAAACAAAGAGGCCGAGAGGGGGAGATGTGGTGGTAGCTTAGGGTTTAGGTGAGAGGGGTATGGGGTTAAGGTTAGATGGGGTATGGGTATGGTGATGATGGAGGATCTAGGATAGATGATTAGAGAGAGGGGTGATGGATTAGGGCTTAAGGAGCTTGCATGCTCCACACTTGAACAAGCAAGAAGGTGGTGAGAGAGAAAGAGAGGGATGTGGTAAGGTGGTTTAAGCATGATCAAATAAGATCAAGCCAAAAGAAAAGATAGAGGTAGAGATGATCCACTCCAAGAACAAATAAAATCCAAATGACAAGCAAAAGGTGGTGCTTGCATGGGCCATGCAAAACATTTAATGCCATGTTGATACTTGTGAAAACAATATTATTTCATGGCATTATTATTATGCATCCCAAATTATGGAGTAAGGCCCAAGCAAAGGAATTTAGAAAGAATTCCAAGTGGAGTATATGGGGATGATCACATTGGATTATAATTGGGAATTACTAGTGTGTATATTCCACTAGGTAGTTAATAAGCCCACAAAATATTCCAACATGAGCATAATTCCATGATAATCCAAATGGAAGCTAGGAGAAAGGGTCCCACTCACAAGGCAGGCAAAGGTGGCCATGTGGCTCTCATAAACCACTATTGTGAAAACAACATGATGCTAAGATGAGAGCATGTGGTAAAATAATTGGATCCATCACAACCCACATGAGCTAGAGGTAAAACCAATAAGTGCCAAACTCATATTTAGTTGGATGGTGGGATTATAAGGTGGTGAAAGAAAAGGTGGTGGAGTTAATAAGAGATATGCCCCCAACTCAACTTGGGCATTTAAACAATATATCAAGAGCCAAATACAATATCAAGAGGCAATTGCAAATAATAATGCATATGAGATAAGAACCAAACAAGAAGGGGTTTGATATAATGCTCAAATGCAAGGAGGCATGATGACATGAGCATGATATAATGATGATGCAACAATTATATATTTGAAGTAGCCATTATATTACTAGACCAAGTAGCATTACAATTGTTAGACAATTGGGATGCTACAACTCTCCCACTAAACAGGAATCTACTTGAGATTCTAGGAAGAAGAAGACACAAAGAGGGTAGGATACTTGGCACAGAGCTCATCTTCACGTTCCCAAGTGGCTTCATCAACGGAATGGTGCGACCACTGCACCTTGCAGAACTTGATGGACTTGTTGCGAGTCCTTCTTTCTGCGACTTCAAGGATTTTTGTGGGGTGTTCTTGATAAGGCAGGTCTTCTTGGAGATTGATAAGCTCATGGTCCACGGCCTGTAGAATCCTTGAAGCACTTCTTGAGCTGAGAGATGTGGAAAACATCATGGACCTTGAGTTTTTCCGGGAGCTCAAGAGCATAAGCAACTTCTCCTCTTCTTCCACAAACTTTGAAGGGACCGATGTATCTAGGAGCCAGCTTTCCTTTGATACCAAAACGGTGCGTGCCTCTTATGGGAGTGACACGAAGGTAAACGAGATCACCAGGGACATACTCCATGTCCGTGTGCTTCCTGTCATAATTGCTCTTCTGGCGACTTTGAGCAATCCTCAGATTTTCAAGAATGATGTGAACCTTCTCCTCCGCTTGAGTCACAATGTCGGGGCCAAACAAGATCCTTTCACCGCACCGACCAACCAATCGGAGTTCTGCATTTGCGACCATAGAGAGCCTCAAATGCTGCCATCTTTAGACTTTTCTGGAAGCTGTTGTTGTAAGAGAACTCAGCATAAGGAAGACATTCTTCCCACTTCATGCCAAAAGAGATGACGCAAGCACGAAGCATATCCTCTAGAATCTGATTGATCCTTTCAACTTGTCCTTGCGACTGAGGGTGGTAAGCTGTGCTGAAGTTCAACTTTGTTCCCAAAGCATTTTGGAAACTCTCCCAGAACTTGGAAGTGAAGATGCTTCCACAGTGAACTGATCTCGAGAGGAACCCCATACGGAGAGACAATTACATTGATATAGAGCTCCGCCAACTGAATTGCGAAATGGTTTCCTTGACGGGAAGAAGTGAGCCACTTTAGAAAGCCTGTCAATGACAACAAAGATTGCATTGTTGCCCTTCTGCGACCTCGGAAAACCAGTGATGAAGTCCATCTCTACTTTCTCCCATTTCCATTCCGAGGGTTTCAATGGCTGTAGAAGTCCGGAAGGTTTCTGATGAACAACTTTCACTCTGCGGCAGACATCACACTCCGAGACATACTTGGCACAATACCTTTTCAAACCAGGCCACCAATATTGTGTCTTCAAGTCCATGTACATCTTTGTGCTGCCGGGGTGGATAGAAAGAACGAATCGTCGCCTCCTTGAGAACTTGCTCTCTCAAACCCGGGTAGTTCGGAACAAACATCCGGTGTTCAAAGAAAAGCGTGCCTTGATCATCAACGTGGAAGGACTCATACTTCGGAAGCTGAATCCTGGAGATGATCTTTCTTGTGTGCGGATCACCAAGCTGAGAAGAGCGAACCTTTTCTTCCAATAGAGGTGTTGCTAGAAGGTTCAGGAGATACCCTTGTTCCACAATTTCCAGGTTGGTGGGAATTCCTCGCACAAGAGGCTGTTGTTCTTCCATCATGAGGTTGTTGACATAAGCTTTGCGGCTGAGAGCATCTGCCATGACATTAGCTTTGCCCGGGGTGTAGTTGATGGTCAAATCGAAGTCATTGATTGCTTCAATCCATCTCCTCTGCCGAAGGTTGAGATCAGGCTGAGTAAAGACATACTTCAGACTCTTGTGATCAGACAAGATCTCTAGCAGTTTGCCAAGCAAGTAGTGCCTCCATACTTTCAAAGCAAAGACAACTGCTGAGCTCGAGGTCATGTGTAGGATAGTTGATCTCATGCGTCTTCAACTGTCGAGAGGCATAAGCAACAACTTGTTTTTCTTGCATAAGGACCGCACCCAATCCATGCAAAGAGGCGTCACAGAAGATCTGGAACGGCTTGGATGTATCCGGAGGAACCAAGACTGGTGTGGAAGTGAGCTTTTCTTTGAGTGTCTCAAAGCTTGCTTGACATGCGAGTCAAAGGTATTTCTTGCCTTTCTTGAGGAGATCGGTAAGAGGCTTCGCTATCTTGAAGTTACGAGCGAAGCGGACGGCAATAACTAGCCAAACCAAGGAAGCTCCGCACTTCTTTGACATTAACAGGAGGAAGCCATTCAACAATTGTCTTCACAGTTTCTGGGTTGACTGCAATGCCCTTGGCAGAGATGACATGACCAAGATAGGTAACTTGAGGCAGCCAAAACTCACACTTGGAGAACTTTGCATACAAGCGGTTCTCACGAAGCTTGCTTAGGACACACCGAAGGTGTTCTTCATGCTCTTCTTGTGACTTAGAATAGACTAGGATGTCATCCAGGTAGACCACAACGAACTTATCAAGATACTCCTTGAAAACCGAGTTCATGAGCCTCGAGAAGGTGGCAGGTGCGTTGGTGAGACCGAAAGACATGACCGTGTACTCATACAGGCCATAGCGGGTGGTGAAAGCTGTCTTCGGAACATCTTCCTTGCGAATCTTGATTTGGTGATAACCACTTCTCAAGTCAAGCTTAGAGAATACCACAGCTCCAGCTAGCTGATCAAAGAGATCATTAATCCGCGGAAGGGGATACTTATTCTTGATGGTTTTAGCATTGAGAGCCCGATAGTCAACACAAAGTCTATTAGTCTGGTGTCGCTTCTTCACAAAGAGAGTAGGGCTACCCCAAGAAGAAGTACTATGTTGAATGAAACCCAACTTCTCTTGTTCATCAAGCTGTCGTTTGAGTTCAGCCATCTCAGCAGGACCCATCTTATAAGGCCGCTTGGAGATAGGAGCGGTACCAGGTTCAAGCTCAATAACAAACTCAACCTCACGATCCGGAGGCATACCTGGCAACTCTTCAGGAAAGACATCTGGGAACTCACAGACCACCGGAACACTCTGAATAGCTTCCATAGCATCAACATTCAGAGCCGCCAAAGAGAAAAGCTGGATAGCAGGATTCAGACTTGGAGAATAGACTATATGGCCTTCAGGAATCTTCAGAGAAACCGAGTGTTCAGCACAATCAATCACAGCTGCATTTGCTGTCAACCAATCCATGCCCAAGATGACATCAATGTCAGAATTGCCCAGAACGATTAAGGAAGCCGAGAACGAAGAGCCACCAATCTCAATTTGATTGCCATGGCTGATTTTAGAAGCTGCCATCTTTGCTCCAGGAGATAGGACCATTAACCTCTTAAGGAGAGGATCCATCACTAACTCATTCTCATTTGCAAACTTGTGAGACACAAAAGAATGCGATGCACCAGAATCAAACAAAACTTGTGCAGGGACTGAGTTAACGGGAAGCATACCCATCACAACCCCAAGCGCATGCTCAGCTTGAGCGGCGTTGATGCAGTTGGCACGAGCAACAGCAGACTCGGGCTTGGTGTTGATGTTGAGAGCCCGAGGTGGTGGTGCACGAACCAAAGGAGAGCTTGCCGCAGATCTTGGAGGTGGTGGAGGAAGAGCCTTGTTCTTCATCGGACAGTTCCATTGTTGATGCCCAGAGTCTCCACAAGTGTAACAAGCACCAGGTGGACGTGGAGCAACGTAGCCAGGGACTCCTTGAGCGCTCAGGTAGTGGTGGTTGTAGCCCACAGGAAGCGGTGAGGAAGTTTGGTGGCATTGTTGCGTAGCTTGAAGGTCTTGTTGTAGCCTGGAGCGACGGTGGGATTTAAGGAACCCAGACACGACGCTTAGAAGGAGCTGACATAGCTGAAGAGCCTGCTGAATCACGGATGTGTTACTTTGACTCCTCAAACACTTGACTACTAGCCTCTTCTGCGAGCTGTATGCTGAAGTTCCAGAAAAGATGCCGGCCTTGCATGTGTGATTGCATACTTAATCGATGCATTGAGCCCTTGCCTGAACCTCTTTTGCTTCTTCTTGTCATCAGAGATCTCATCGCCACCATAACGAGAAAGGTTCATGAAGTTTCTGATGTAGGTATTGACATTATCATTACCCTGCTTGAGGTTGAGAAACACTTCCTTCATCCTCTCCATGACAATTTCTGACAGATACTGCTCTTTGAAAGCTCCAGTGAACTGTCCCCAAGTAGGCTGAAAACCAGTGTTGTTTGCCTTCAGGTAATTCTCCCACCAGAGAGCTGCATCTCCCTTCAGAAGGTGAGTAGCACACTTTACCCATTCTTGCTCAGGAACATCAGCAGTTGCCAGTAACCTTGACATCTCACGCAACCAATCATCAGCATCAAGTGGTTGATCAGAAACATCAAACTGGCGAGGGTTGAACTTCAGGAAGCTCTTGATGTCTCCTCGCTTGGGAGGTGGAGGTAGCGGCACAAACTCATTCCTCCTGACACTTTCCTCAAACCGCTGCTGGTTCTGCTGCATTGCTGCCAAGGCATTGGCGATGCTTGACAACGCTGCCCCCAGTTCAGGTTGTATGTCCTCCTCAGAACGGCGTGGTGGTGCCATCCTGTGATTGATATAACACACAAGTCAGTACTATGATGGAGAATAAAAATAATCCACAATAGTACCAAAATGGAATTAACCAAGATTAAAGGATACAATTTACTAAGATGATATTAAAATATCAACGAAGTTCAAAGCACCTAGAAGATATTAAGCATATCGCACACGACTGAAAAGGAGTGTGGTACACAAATATACCAAAGAATTTTTTTTCACAAATTTCGGCATTAAAATACCAATAGATGCGCAAAATCACTTAACGAATCAAGATTAGTGACTCTACCAACTCAATATACAAGAGCAATAATAAAAGTAGTGGTATGGTCGCGACTCCATCCCGCACTCAAATCATTACTCGCATGAATAAGTAAAACACATATCCCAACACCTTCTCCTCACGATAACCTAAAGATTGGTAGCTACGGAAACGAACACCACAAACAAGATAACGTCGGATAACAAAGAGTAAGACAGATCGCGTCGGTATACAACGAATCAGATAGATCGCGTCGGTTTGCAAAAGCCTGTTGGTATGGAATGTACCAAGATTTGTTTACATTAAGGCCGATAAAGATAACATCTTGGTTGCAACAGATATACACGGAATTACACACACACTCACACACACAGATACACAACCTATGGTACTACGGAAACCCAGAACACGTGAATCCTAGTTTGAATTTAAGACGAGGATTGAAAACGTTACACTTCCTTACCAGAAAAGGGTGGGTGGGTGGGTAAGAAGAAAAGTGGAAGCAGTCCTACTCTCGCGTTTTGTTTTTCCCTAGTATACATAGCTACCAAAAATATTTGCTAGACAGACAACGACCATTTGGCTGAGACCCTGAAGGGCGGGATGGCTCTGATACCAATTGTAACTACCTCGGTGAATTACGCTCCTAGTACAAGCCTGGATGATCAGAAATGGTTGAAATAGTACGGTGGGGCCCAAATGCCACTCACATGTAGACCTTTCGGCCGTCCCAACCATTTCCAAACATCGGGACAAGAACGGGCGGCGTAATCGGCGAAGGATCAACTACATACACAAATGAGTATGTATGCAAGCCACCATACAATAGTACATCAGAGCCATTCCATCTAAAAAGAAAGGAAATATAGCAACGCCATACGGCAAGATCCAAATATCCTAGGTAGATATAATAGTGTAGGATATCTCCTCATACATCAATCAACAGAGTATCAAGCAGATGCGGAAGACAAAATCCGAGTACGGATAAGAAGCAGATCGGCATAAGATGCCCCATAAATAAGCACATCCCGCCCACAGATCTCACGGATCCCCGTTCCCGGAATCTCTACACCGAATGATCGTTGCCCACATCGTCCGTCTCTTCCACCCAGTATCCATCTTGCGAGTGTACCTGTTCATCTAAACCAAATAATTTATCGTGTGAGACCCTAGGGGTACTTAGCAAGTCTTTATGCCTCTAAAGGGGACACAACCTGGGGGGACGCAATTGCAGCAAAATATAAACCCTAGCAATTCTATTGATACTCGCTAACCATCCGCCTAACCAGAGATAGACGGATGTCCGTGAATTAATAACAACAGTTATAATGGTAATCTTAACAGATTCATCCTCCTCCTCGCTTACCGACGAGGAAGCGGACGAACAACCCCCCATCCGTTGGCAGTTTTATTATCCATTCCGTGAGTGTTGCACTATTTACTAGTCAGGTAGCTAGTCTAGTCAAGTTAAAAGCGGTACTTTAGTTATTCTTGTCTATGATCGAGAAACTGTGCTCCAAGTCGTCCATAACCGCGGACACGGCTTTCAGAAAGTTTTACCCTGCAGGGGTGCACAAATAGCAACACACACTCGATATGCCTCGGAAAAACCAAATCAAAACCCAACGAGGCGATCCACGACAAAGCGATCACAGGATTCAGAAATATTTGGGGCCACCCCATTGAGCTACCATAGCGAAGTTAGCTGACTCGAGACGGCCTCAAGGTTTGCGTCGTCTGTGAACGACTGGGAACCCGAAAATGTGACTGGGCTTGTCGACACCGCGAAAACACTCCGCTTTCCTAAACAGTACAGTGTGCTCCTCGCACAATCTTAAATAAAGCGGTAGAGCATGGCATAAGTACAGGATAGAAAAATAAAACCTCAAACTAGTTTGTGGCCCCAAGAAATAAGAATGAATCAAGCTCTGGCTCAGGGGGGTTCATAAGCCTCCCGGATGTGGATAGCGCGAATATTCTTGGAACAGGAATCAAGTACTCGGGGTCTTACGGGACACAAGTGAGCCTGAAAAACCAAATAGCGAATATAGCTCACCGGTGCCACTTGCATTAGTTATCCCATTACTACTCAGGTTAAGTTGTTTAGGTACCTCGTTATCCACCAGACACTCACATACCCTACACATGCTGTTCTACGACTCGCATGGCTCAAACAACTCCTGTAGTAATGGCTCATGGGATGGAGGAACAAGCTTCAGTGGGGTTTAAAAGTAAAGGCTATGCAATACTTGGGATTCAATTTAATGCAATCGCGACTCAATGATGCAAGAATAAGATAGAGGCAATAGGTACTATATGTATGCAAGCATGTGGTAGTGCTTGCTGGCAGCTCGATTGAAGCAAGGGATGGATCTGGTAGTGCTCTGGTTCTCTTGATATATCCTCTTTCGGCGTCTATTCGAAGAAGAGCCAAACAAACAAGGGACAATATAAATAAAGTGCACAAGCATATGGAATAAGTGCATCAAGCAAACAATCATGCCATGATGAATGGTGCACAATTTGCATGGCAATAAGGTAGCATGGCATGGGTGAGGTGTGGAAAACAATAATAAAGCATTATATTAGGTTTTGGCCACATTTTATTCACAATTAAGTTGCTGTACACATTATATTTATATGATGCATGCTTCAAAACAGATAATGGAATGCATAAACAGAAAGGTCTCGTCGAGCTAATCATTTTAGACATAACATTTGTTAAATTTGGAGTTGTAAAACAAAAGATATTAATTAATTAAGACAAAAGGGCATTTTATTGTAATTTTAATTAACTTGGAAAATAAAGTGTCCAAAATATATTTTAGATGGCATATTTGAAATCCTCACATTTTTCTGATTTGAAAACATATATCATTTGTATTAATTGGGATTATATTTTAAAAGTTATTTAAAAACAGAAATAAATTTGAATTTGAATTAATTTGGAAAAGATTTGAATTTAAACAGATAGACTGAATTACTTTTTGTACTCAGACGAACCTAGCCCCTGACGCTGACGGGTGGGGTCAAGCTGACTCAGCAACACAGGCGTACAGAAAGCTTTTTACACCGTGGCCTTAACTAGCCACAGAGGCAGACAAGTGGGCCTAGAAGCACTGCGGACCCACACGCCAGTGGGCGGCTCGAGGTTGCCACGCGGCTCAGGGGGGACCGCGGGTTGAGTCGACCAAAGCAGGGGAGCCTTTTTATAAAATCTCCCAGAGGCAGACAGGTGGGGTCGGCAGGAGCGCGTGTTGAGGAAAACAAATCGGGAGGGGGTTTTCTGCAAAACGTTGCCGCGACACTGTTTCTCTTCCTCTCTCTCTCTGACGGAATAGACAGAGGCAGCGGCGTGGCACAGGGCTTCGATCTCGTGACCTGGGCTTGCACGCAGGGCGGCTACCGCTACGGTGGCTTGGGCTAGGTGACAGAGAGGTGGGCGCGGCCTAGCTAGGGCTTCTGCGCTTCTGGCCAGGCGGCCGGCCAGCCGCCTGACAGAGCGTGCAGCACGTAAACGACGCGAGGCTAGGGCGAGACGGCGAAGGGGACCTTGTCAGGGAGGGAGAGGGGCTCACCGCGAGGCTGTCGGCGCGGTCGGAACGGGCAGGGGAGCAGGCGATCGGCGTCGAGGCAGAGGCCGGGCGGCTAGGGTTTGGTGTCGGCCTTGGCGTCGATCTGGCGGCTCCGGTCCTCCTCCTTCTCAACGGCGCGTACAGGGGTGGTGCAGGGGCTCGTCTGGGTCTCCTCGATCACCTCCCCTTCGTGCCCGTCGTCTGGAACGGTGGGGCGCGGTGGAGGCCGACGGTGGGCGTCTAAGGGTGGCCGGCGACGGTGGGTAAGAGGGGAGAGGCAGGGCGTCCTCGGGGTAGATCTGGGGAACCAGAGGAGACGGGTGGCGGGGGTAAAGCAGAGGGGGGAGAGGAGAGGAGCGTGGGGAGCAGGTGGATGTAAAAGGTGGCTCGGGTGCCACCTTTCTCCTCCTCCTTGCTCACGTGCTGGGGTCGGCAGGGGCAGGGCAGGCAGGGGGGTGGCTACCAGGTGGGGTCGACGTGAGGGCAAGGAGGCAGGGACAGGCTCGGGCTGGGGGGCCCTTAGGGCAGAGAGAGAAAAGAGAGGGGGAGGCTCGGGTTAGATTGCACTAGGGTCGGGTTAGGGTTTTGCTTGGGGTGGAGGGGGTAGCTAGGTGGGTGAGGTGGCCAGGGAGAGAGGGTGCCCGGTGGGGCCTGCATGGTAGAGAGCAAAGAGGCCGAGAGGGGGAGATGTGGTGGTAGCTTAGGGTTTAGGTGAGAGGGGTATGGGGGTTAAGGTTAGATGGGGTATGGGTATGGTGATGATGGAGGATCTAGGATAGATGATTAGAGAGAGGGGTGATGGATTAGGGCTTAAGGAGCTTGCATGCTCCACACTTGAACAAGCAAGAAGGTGGTGAGAGAGAAAGAGAGGGATGTGGTAAGGTGGTTTAAGCATGATCAAATAAGATCAAGCCAAAAGAAAAGATAGAGGTAGAGATGATCCACTCCAAGAACAAATAAAATCCAAATGACAAGCAAAAGGTGGTGCTTGCATGGGCCATGCAAAACATTTAATGCCATGTTGATACTTGTGAAAACAATATTATTTCATGGCATTATTATTATGCATCCCAAATTATGGAGTAAGGCCCAAGCAAAGGAATTTAGAAAGAATTCCAAGTGGAGTATATGGGGATGATCACATTGGATTATAATTGGGAATTACTAGTGTGTATATTCCACTAGGTAGTTAATAAGCCCACAAAATATTCCAACATGAGCATAATTCCATGATAATCCAAATGGAAGCTAGGAGAAAGGGTCCCACTCACAAGGCAGGCAAAGGTGGCCATGTGGCTCTCATAAACCACTATTGTGAAAACAACATGATGCTAAGATGAGAGCATGTGGTAAAATAATTGGATCCATCACAACCCACATGAGCTAGAGGTAAAACCAATAAGTGCCAAACTCATATTTAGTTGGATGGTGGGATTATAAGGTGGTGAAAGAAAAGGTGGTGAAGTTAATAAGAGATATGCCCCCAACTCAACTTGGGCATTTAAACAATATATCAAGAGCCAAATACAATATCAAGAGGCAATTGCAAATAATAATGCATATGAGATAAGAACCAAACAAGAAGGGGTTTGATATGATGCTCAAATGCAAGGAGGCATGATGACATGAGCATGATATAATGATGATGCAACAATTATATATTTGAAGTAGCCATTATATTACTAGACCAAGTAGCATTACAATTGTTAGACAATTGGGATGCTACAACCTCTCCTATATTTCCGTACTGCCAAATCAACTAAAATCAAGCAATATCTGAGAGAAACAAAGAAACAAACTTGCAAATAAAATTACAACTATTTTTTTGTATTTTTAGTTTTGGAATGCAAAACGGAAAATAAACATGCAATTTTTGAAGAAGTAAATCAAAAGAAGAAATAAAAACATGAATGCAAAGTTTGGAGGTTTTCAAACCTCTCCCAAGCTTAGGCTATTGCCAGGCTCAGTTGTTGCTGTCATTTGGCGCCTGGTGCAGGTAATGCTGGTAGAAGTCGGGGAAGTGGGTCATGAAGTGACTGAAGTTGTGAGTCAGAGTGTTCACATCTTTATTCACATCCTAAAGAGTGTGGTCGATCTCCCCAACACGCTGGTTGAGCTGCTTGAACTCCTGATAGGGGACGTAGCCTATTAAAAGAAAAATCTTAGCTTCTGTAAAAATAGAAAACTCAAACTTTAATTCTTATTATTATTCTCTACTCATTCAATCGACATTTCTACTACTTTTTGACAGCTGCATCTTCACGAGCGCGCTTCCGCAAGAATGTCTGTGAAAAAGTGGTTGGAATGAGATGAACTTCTTATTCTCTATTCTACTAATTTAACGAAAATGGGTTGACTCCCATTAAGCATTTATTAAGAGTGGTTGAATAACTCAACCTTTTCTCTCTTCTCGAATTCTTACTTTGGTTGCCCCTTATCAACGAAACTTACCACATGAACTCGTTTTGCTAGCGGAACATATCTTTCCCCTGCTTCTAGCTTCTTTGGAAAATACCGGATGATTTTAGCATCATAAACATTGAAGATTATCTTCCCTTCTGCACAATCTACTGACGCACCTACAATACCGAGGAAGGGTCTTCCAAGTATTATAGATAATCTTTCATCTTCTGGCATTTTCAGAATGATAAAATCAGTGGGAATAACATGCTCATCTATCCTAAAGTGATAGTGGTAGGAGAATACTCCCCTAATCCTAATATTTTATAGAGGGAGTATGTCATTACACTAACTCCCGCTCCTAGATCACATAAGGCATTATGAATATCTGTTTTACCTATTGAGCATGATATAGTTGGTATTCCAGGATCTCCAGACTTAGACAACAACTTCCCGTTAGTTATTTATTTCTTTCTACTAAGAATATCACGAAGGAATTTACCATAAGTAGGAACTTTGATTGCATCCGCAAATGTAATTTCCAGACGAAGGTCACTAAGTGCCTTTGTAAAAGAATTATAAATTACCTCATCCGGTGCTTTCTTTTTTTGATCTGGATAAGGAAGCTTTTTCTCACCTGACTTACTCTTGTCTTGTACCTTTTTCAGGGGGTCAGGCTCTTTCGTTGCTTTCTTTTGTTGTTGCTTATTGCTTTTCTTCTTTTCTACTACAACAACTTCATCTTCTTCACTTGTTTCTTTATCCTCTCTTGGATCAACCGTTTCTGTATCAGAGTCATAATGATCATCCTATGCATCATTGTGGTCCTCCTTGGTTTGCTCTTGCATCCCAGTTTCATCTTGAGGATCCACCAACGTATCATCTTCTTGACTTGTTTTAAGCAAGGCTTTCTCCTTACGCTGTTTTTCAGCTTCGTATTCCGGTGGTCCTAAGGGTCCTGTGACAACTGCACCCCTTCTCGTGACAACATTAGTAGAAATAGAAATATCTTTATCATCACGGAGAAAAAATTGATAACTAGATGCTATTTGTTCACACTCGGTTTCAATCATACTAAGATACTTATGAAATAGTTTTATTTCTTGGCCAATCTCACCATAATTTTTAGTGAGTTCTGCCAAAATATTTTTGTGTTTTTGGAAATGCTTATGCAAGTTATTATGAGATTTTACTTGTCGATGTTTTAATTCTTGAAAAACTTTTATAGTTTCATCTTCTTCAGTTAAGACTTATAACAAATCCTCTTTGTTTTCCTTAGCAAGTTCAGAAGGTATACTGATACATTGCAAATGTATCTATAATTTTTGATGTTCCATGCTTGGTTTTATCTACTTTCTTATGTTTTGTCTGCACTTTGGAGTACTTTTCATATGATTTCTTGGACTAACCTATTAACAAGAGCCATAGTGCCAGTTGCCTGTTTTCTGCTGTTTTTGGTTCCAGGAAGTCAGAAAATGAATATTCTCGGAATTGGACGAGACAAAAGCCAAAGTTACTATTTTCCCGAAAGACACACGGAGCCAGATGGAGAGTCGGAGAGGGGCCACACCACCCCATGGCGCTGGTACACCTAGACTGCGCCAGGGCATGGTGTGGGCCCCCTGGCCGGCCACCGACCTTGCCTCCTTCGCCTATAAGAGCCTCTCGATACCAAAACCTTAAAAAGTTAATCAGAAATCCATGAAAAGTTCCGCAGCGCCGCCGCCACCGAAGGGGAGATTCGGGGGACAGAAAGTTTCTGTTCCGGCACCCTGCCGGGATGGTGAAGTGCCCCCGGAGCCATCTCCATCGATCTCCACCACCATCTCCATCACCATTGCTGATTCCCATGATGAGGAGGGAGTAGTTCTCTCTCGAGGCTAAGGGTTCTACGGTAGCTATATGTTCATCTCTCTCTCTATGCATGATCTTATTGAGATCATGAGCTTGTAATCTATAGATCTACCTTGCTACTCAAGTGCTTTAATAGATCTCTGCTCTCCCCATGTGTGTGAAGTTGACAGTGTGCACACCATGGTGGCACTTAGGCTAGAGATTACAAATACTTGTTATGAGTTATATTTGGAGTTGGATGTTTCTATGAAATCTGGTGTTTGTTGGACTCATCTAGTACTCAAGGTGATAGTGTGGGGTTTTCTAGATGGGAAAGGCTTACTTTGAGGAGTGCTGTTATAGCCCTACCATCGATTAGAGTGTCCAACTGAAGAGTAGTTAAGAGTAGTATCATAAAGAGAAGATATTTATATGAGAGTGTTCACTAGTGAAAGTACGATCCCTAGGCCTTGTTTCTAAGCATTGAAACATCGTTTGCAATTAGATCTGTTACATGTTTGCTTGCTTCCTTGTTTATTTCAGTTTGCCTTTAGTCTTTTCCCACATCAACCACACGCCATCAAGCTATTTTCTATCACCATTACCACTTATAATTATCCATACCACTTGTATTTCACTATCTCTTCGCCGAACTAGTGCACCTATACACCTGACAAGTGTATTGGGTGTGTTGGGGACACAAGAGATTTCTTGTATCTTGATTGCAGGGTTGCTTGAGAGGGGATACCTTTGACCACTTCCTCCCTGAGTTTGATAAACCTTGGGTGATCCACTTAAGGGAAAACTTGCTGCTGTTCTACAAACCTCTGCACTTGGAGGCCCAACAACTGTCTACAAGAATAGAAGTGCGTAGACATCATATACCTTTTTCTTTCAAAGTTTTACATACCTCAGGCATAAGATCAGGAGTTATCCGAAGTATACCTTTTTCCGGCTTAATGCCAAAATCAGGATTATATAAAGAATCATTCTTAGCCCTAGTGGACATTAATTCTAAACATTCTTTAATAGTTAAAGTATTTATTAATCCTCCGCTGAGATGTCAAGCAATTCTCTACATTGAGTATTGAGACCATGGTAAAATAAGTGGCAGATTGTTAGTTTAGAATAGCCATGATTAGGAATACTATTGATCATTCCAAAGAATATTTCCTAGGCTTGTGGGTAGTTTTCTCCCATGTTCTGACTAAAGCTGCCTATGTTCTTTCTTAGTTCAGTTACCTTTTAAAAAGGAAGAAACCTTTTTATGAATTTAGTAATGCAATTTTCCCAACATTTAATGTAATGGCGAGGGAGAGAATATAACTAGTCTAGAGCTTTACCTTTAAGAGACCATCGAAATAATTTAAGACGAGAGAAGTCTCTTGGCAAACCTTTTGGTCCAAGCGATGTCATCACATCGTCAAACTCTCTAATATGTTTTCCTGGATCTTCATCTTCCCTTCCACTGAAAGCTTTCTCCTGCAAAATTTTAATAATTCCACCATCAAATCGATATTCTCTAACTCCAGGATTATGGAATTCTATTGGTTGCTTAAGAAATTGAGAACTTGGAGCACTGTATTCCCTAAGAGTTTCCACAGGTTTCATAGGAGTTGTCCTGTAAATAGACATGATTTCCATAATATCACTCAGGTTTTCAACTTCAACTTTATTTGATCTTAAAGGTTTTTCAATAATTTCTTCGCGCCTCTGAGCAGGCACGCGCTCAATATAATCTGGCAGGTAGGTCCTACTAGAGCGAATAGACCCTTTGTCTCCTAAGGAGAACATTTTGTAGTAGCAACACCTGAAATGTCAAAAGACAAACACTTAGCGCTTAGCTCCCCGGCAACGGTGCCAGAAAATAGCTTGATGTCTTCAAGTGCACAAATTGTTTGTAGCTAGTTTCGAAGTTCAGATATCGATCCCATAGGAAGCCTAAAGGTAAGTGTTTATTGGTGAAGTCTCTATCACACCCGAAGTTGTCACAGGTCTTCGAGTGAATTGACTGCAAGTGTTGAAATAAGAATAGGGTTTTGATTAATGCGATAGATTTAAATAGAACGAAAATGTAAACTTCAGAAATATAATGCATAAAAAGTAAAGAACGACTTTGTTTGTTTGTTTGTTGTTTTATGCAGATGGCGAACGAAGGCGCGGGGAGATTCAGTTCAAGGTGATAGTGAATGTGCCAGGTGGAAGAGTGGTAAATGTAACAATTATAATCTTATAGATATGTGTGTAGGCGAGCAACCCATAATTAGCCGGAACTCCTCTTGGTAGATTCCATCCCAACTTCAATAATCCTACTAGCCTGCTACAAAAACCATGGCCAAACACTAGACGATTAAGACCCTTCAGGTCGCTTAGCGATTAAGCTCCTTGGATCGAACTAATGCAATACGCAAAGTGGTTACTCATTATCCTCGAGTGAACTAGCTTTCCATTGATATCGCTATGTCATCCGAGGGTCACCGGTCCATTAGGGTACAAGATCTTATCTATGTAGAACAAGGTATCATGTTGTCTGGGCCCTTAATTGGACGACAAGAATTAAGCATCCCACAGATAGTTAAGCACACATAATATAGTAATTAGAATCAATCAAAAACTAATGGAAAATATATGGAGGCACATCACATCTCATCAATCCTCTACATCTCCCATGCCCAAAGGGAATTACTCCCACATGAGACAAGAACGTATCATCAATAGAATCAAATAAAGGGAATTTGTCTTGGTATTACCATGGAGATCCACACTAAGAATAGAAAAATATCCATCACAATTCAAGATGGGAAGAAACAATCTCAAACCCTAGTCTTGCAAGGTGGAGATCCCTCTCTCTCTCAAGTACAAGTAGTGGCTATGGAGGTGTATTGGCTAGGAGGTCGAAGATCGTGGAGCAAGATGAAGAATGTCTTCTCCTTCTTCTCCGGATCCCTTCTTTCTCCCTTCTGGATGGTGTGCCGACTGCTGTGTTGTGTTTTTGTCCCCCGTCCCTTCACGGAAGTTGTCCCTTTTGAAAAGACAGAGGCGGCAGCAACTATACGGCGGGAACTATACGGCCATTCCTGCCGTATAGTTGGTCATTGAACCGTCTGTGAGCTCCCCTCGCGTGCTTCCAAAGTGGGGCTTGCTTGTTTTCTCTAGAATATTGTATTTCTCTAGTTAAATCCTTATGTTGACGTTCAAAACCTAAAACACACAATTAAATCCAATTTTTCTTTGCTACCGAAGTATTAGCATTAGGTAAAGCCAGAAAACGAGCAAATCCGAGAGAAAACCATCAATAAAAGCCATAAAAATGTGTCGAATCTCATAGCTATCACCTGCCGTTATCGACAGACATGCATCATCTTATAGCAACACATGACATATCTTTACGAAATTTATGGATTATTGAGTATTTTCCCAAGCATCCTAATTTGGGAGTACCTCTACTCCATCCATCTAATTGCAATCTGCTCCTCAGTTTTGACTGTTTAGTCTGGGTTAAATTTGCACTACATGTTTTATGTTCCAATGCTATATATATGGTATGTCCTCACAATGCTACTGTCACCACTTCGGGCATGCAATTATTTTCTTATATTTCAATCTAATATTCCCTATGTAGTAAGCGCCTTATCTGTGCTTTGTATCCTGTCTACCATACATGATTGCACATTGGCGACATTTCTTCCTATTGTTGCTTGGATCATTGATAACAATGACGACTAATAATATTGATTCATATTCTTCTAGGTGGCATGGGACAAATTCTTTGTTATGAGTCCATGAGAGATATGCTGGGTGCCGGGTGAAAAAAACATGGTAAGTAGGAGCATAACTAGCTACAAGTTAAAGATGCATACTCATGTTACATTCTATTCGTATCTTCACAATATCTAATTGAGGACTTGTAATTTACTCAACATTTTTAAGTGTATTTACTTTTCTTGAAACATTATTCTAGGATATTATATTGGTTTGTCACAAAATAGTTGGCATATTTGGGGTAAAGCAAGTATATAGCTTGGGGTTTGGCATGAACGTCTCTTCTACGAGATCAATAAGAAAGTCAATGAACTACTCAGGTTTATCACCATGGCCATGCACCAAAGTTATCTTTCTGTTTTCTTCAGTTATAGTGCATACATACTAACCTCATTTTTATTTGCCTTCTCATTTTATTTGCCTTTTGCTACTTTTTTCAATTCTTCTAGCTGAAGGTGGTGCCTTTGTAAAAGAATACTAGATGATCTCGGCTTTCAATTAAATTTTCAATGCCTTCTGTTTCACATTGTGTTTGATTATGGATAAATAAAGTAACATTGCAGTGTTAGTTGATAGTGCTATTACAAACATGCATAATCGTTCTAAGCTCTTTTCTTAGAAAGAACCAATTAAGAGATTAATTAATTCACCATCTCAGTTGATCTATTTGCAGATAATGGAGCTAAGATTGGATATTATAAGGTGTTAATTTGGTATTTTGCCCGCTATTCCTACCCACTCGAAGTTTATGTCCGTAAGAAAATTGATACATGATAAAATTGACATAAACTTTATCTCATTGCAACCGACTGATGTGATTTCAAAGTTGAATTTTTGTTCAGTGCAATGCCTTAGCTCTATTGGTCATTCATAACTTGGGTACTCCCTATTTTCTTTGTTTCGACGTGATTGAAGGCACACTAGTGTTTTTCATTGTTTGTGGTGAACTGGCTACTGTCTTATAGAATAACATCATATTGTTTCTTAGATCTAAAGAATGTTGTCTTGATGTTGCTTTTTTGTTACCTATTCTATTTCAGTATACCCATTGAGACTGACAAAGTTACATCTTGTGGATATTTGCAGATTTAGCCAGCGTATCTAGGCATATTTGCAGATTGATTGGTCACATAGTCAAGATATTCAGGTAGCAGATTCGGCTGCCAGGAGAGGTTTCAGTAAGGCTTTATTCATGGAAGTGGTCATCATCGCCCGCTGGAACATATGGAAGCAGAGAAATGGCCCCATCTTCAATTTTGAAAGGCCCACGTTTGGGGGCTAGAAGAAAGGATTTGTACATGATATGTCCTTGCTTGGGTATAGGATAAAAAGAAAGCATCACTCCTCCCTAATGTCCTGGATAGGCAGTCTACATTAGCTTGATGTATTTTAACATCTTGTATGGTGTATATAGTTTTCTTAGGTAGATTTTTACCTTTTCCTCTCATATCTTGTAAATATTTCCTGGACTATTTTTGTTGATTGATGATAGTAATAAATTGAAAGTCCCACGTTTGGGGGCTTTTGCCTCACAGTCCCAAGGTTCAAAAAAAGTTACATCTTATGATATTAAGAGGGGTATATCAGTTTCCTCTGGTGGTTGTATGTAAGTAGTGGCAAATTATTATTTTTAAAAATCTTAAACAGGATACTGGACACTATAGTGGTGGTGACCTAACTATTTTTATAATCATAGGAGAAACTAGAAGTTTGGTTCTTGATGCTACGATAACCAACTCATCTGAATTTTGTCCCTGATTTACCACCTCTACCCATGCATACATTGTTGTTTTTTGCTACTTTTTTGGCTTCTTGAAAGACAAATCCATTGAGACTACCTTTTTGAGTTCTCCCTATTTATATTTAAGCCTATTGGGGATCTACCGAGACAGATGAGATCGTCTTTTTTTGTCGAACCAAGTGCTTCTATATGTAGACTGAGATGTCAATGTTAGATTCATCATGTCTTTTTGTAGCGTGCACTCCAACATCGATTCTGGTTTAATCTAAATTTTTGCAAGACTGTTTTTCTTTCCAAAAGATGTCTATGATACATGTGCTAAATTTAGGAGACCCCTACTGGCCCTCTTTATCTTTTTGGTAGAGTATAATATTTGGTTTTATTTATTCAAAATATTATAAGGAATGCAACTTTTTGTGAACTTGACATGGTCCGTATATTTTTTCAAAAGGAGAAAACATGACTGGAGGAGTAGTATAATTATAGAGCTCTCTTGATAGAACTTTCTTTTGTAAGCTCCTAAGCTCATACTATGTTAGCACTTATATGCTTTGGTAGTGTTTTCACACTATGCAAACTTCTCATAAAAATGGAATTTCATGTCAGCATATGTTGCGGCCATTTTGAAACCTAGATATATTTTAATAACTACTTTTTGCCCAGCTTCTAGAATAGTACATGCACGACCAAAATTGGATAGCAGTTTGAGAAAGACGAAGAGCTACTAATGGTCCTTGCACACGGGTAATATAAGGAACTAGCAATATTTTCCATGAAAACTTTACATATTGCAATATATGTATATTTTGGCTATACTTATGCAGCTGTTAGGGTCTATATTGCTAATGTTAGGATGTACTTATGAGGTATGCCACAACCAACAAGGCTAGGGTTTTCATGCCATATTACCTCCAAGTTTAGACCTAATCCCATGTTTGCTCTTTTTTTTTCCTTTTATGGGTGATATGGATACCAAAGAGCAATATCTATAATAGGAAATGTGTTGATATAGTTTGTTGATCGTTCATTCCACACATAATTGTTGCTTTACTTAATACATCCTTATTTTTTTAAATACTAATGGGTTATACCATGGGTAGGAGCACATGGTTGCAGGTTGAAGGGAAAGACATCACAAGCCAGACCGAAAGCTTTGTATATGGTCTTTAGTTAGTTATCAAAACTGTTCAAAGCAATTCATGTTCTTTTTTGCAGGACCATCTATGCTACAAATATGTATGGCTTGCGAGGTACTTTGGACAATTATTACATTTAAATCTCAAGATGTGACTAATATAGTTTTGCCTATGTTGGATATGCTTGCATAGCCATCCATTCACCAAACCAGTCCCATATTCACATTCATATGCATATGCTCATACCGCTATCCAATTTGTGTCCTCGCATTGTATCACATCAATTACCATTATAAAGCTTGATTTCCTCACTAAATCGATAGAAACACAAATATGTTGTACCACGGTTGCGTCCCAAATCAAAACATCCACTAATGCACAACACATGTCAGCCTATGTAACAACGCTAGGGAGGCGGCGAGACAAAGCTCGCTTGTCAGTCTAGTTGTAATAATAGTTGTAAGATGTCGGTGCCATGTGGTGATCATTCAATTCACGACTAAAAAGAGAGCAAAAGAGTGGGGAGAGTTGGGACGAGGTCTATTGTCGCGTTAGAATATGTAGTACGTATTATTTGCTTCTCTATGCTATGATATATGAAACAAAGAGAGTTGGTTGCGTACAGAAAACCCATGAGCATGGTTCTGAGTTGGAGTCCGATGGAATCTCAGTTCTTGCATTTGCTTATTCGGTGCCTTTTGGTGGCAAGTGTTGGTTCCACTTGTGAAAATAAAAGTATGACTCTGTAAATATTTTGGTCGCAGATGTGAGCAATTGTGGAGAAAGAGTGGCGAACTCGCCACCAACTCAAAATTTTATGAGTAACCTGCTTGAGATTGTGCTTTACTTAATTACCAAATTTTCATGATTTACATATTTTTATCCAAGTTTGAGAAAATTAGTTGAGTGTTTGGTGTATTGCCATGGTTTGGACTTAGTAACTTCACTTTAGCCAAAAAACCATCTTTAATTATTCACTTACTAGACTAAGTTCGTGATATTTTTTCCTAACTCATATTAAGTAAGATCAACGAAATGTTCGAATGCAGCTCAGCATATAGTCACCATGCCACCCAAGAAACCCAAGCATGAAGCATGGAAGAGAAGACAGAAAAAACAATAGCTTCAAGACCGGTGTCTCCGACCTCTACACGCTAGAGTCTGCGACCCCATGACACCAGAGCTCCGCCCCAAGATTGGCCAAGAATACCAGGAGCTACTAGAGTCCAGACCAGAGTCCGCCCCGGAGTCTCCAGCCACGCCGGAATCTTCGACCTAATTGGACTGCCTGCGTGCAATTGAGTTGGGCCAAGACCCATGTACCCCCTTTCTATGCCTAAACGACCCTTAGCTCATTGCTGGCTATATATATATATATATATATTTATATATATATATATATATATATTTATATATATATATTTATATATATATATATATATATATATATATATATATATATATGCCCCACCCCCATATGTGAACCCGACAATGGAATACATGAAGAGATGAGATAGATCTAGGGCTCCCTCCCCCACCTCCTATGGAGATGATTCAGGTTTTTCGCATAGCTACTCTATTCCCATGTGAGGTCTAGCATACTCTTTCCCCATGTGAATTTTAGTATTGATGTGTCGATCTTCTCTTCAAAGATTCTAGTAGTGACAATCTTTCATAGTGTTCCATTGGTTGATATTTTTCCTTGTTAGAGTTCTATTGGATCAGTGGACCATCCGATAAGAAGGAATCAATTTCAATTAGAGCAATTGTTGGTTTGTCTTTCGAGTTCTAGAGGTTGCTTCGATGCGGGTTTATTGCCAGGATCAATTCTATGGATTTGCTCCGCTATTTATCTCTCTGTGTGCGTGTGTTCTTCGTCTCGTCCACCACGAATCCCCATGAATCCGTGAAGATCTGGTCAACCCTACAGAGGCAAACCCCTTATCATGTTTGGAAAGCTTGATGCTCTTAAGTTTGACTGTGTCACATGTAGGGTTGCCAATTTTGCTGCCATAGTGCATGGAGTTAGCATTCATGGTTTTTTCTGCATCTAAAAACCAATGCCTTTGGGTTTCTTCCCCAAGTGCCTTCTTCTTATTACTTAGAGGAAATCCAGGCTTTGGATTTAGGGTATTTCAATAGGGAGCTTCGCGATTTGGTTCAAATTTAACACAACAATTACCTCTTATCTAAAGAAGTTTTATATCCTTCCCGGGTGCTAAGTTGCCTCAAAGTCTCTATGTTTCTCGTCATCACTTCTCTCCATCCCATCCATCTTTTGCTCGACACTCACATCTTTGTATTTGCTCTCATTGGGACAAAAAGAAGGGGTAGGTTATAGTTTGAACCATCTAGCAATCATCTCGAGCAGCCAAGTTCCTTTTGTTCGTGGGTCTCGTCATAGAGGCCATTTGCCCTTTTCTTGTAGAGACTTTGAGTTAGACCGGAATCAGAAGATCATGCCTTGCTTAACTAGCACGATTCTGGAATAGGAGAGTCACCAGATCAGCAAAAAGGGCGACTTCCCGCCGCCGGCGCCTCACCTTGGCGCCCCTCGGGTTGCCAACGATGTCCAGTTCCTTGTCAGCCTTGAGCGGGTTGCGCTTTGCCTCCCTTGTGGAGTCGTAAGAGGAGCCTACACTAGTACAAACTCGTTACTTAGAGACAACGCCTAGAGATAGCTTGTACCAAGTTCTAAAAAAGTCATTTCCGCGCATGGCCCTTAGCTGGTTATTACTGAACGACTGTCTCTAAGACACTTTTAGCCGGTTATAATTGTTGCGCGTCTCAAATAATCGTCGGATCAATACCATCTCTAAGATATCTATTAGACAGTTATTAACTACAACAGTCTCTAAGATTTGTAATTTAGAATCAGTTGTGATGTTTGGCCGTCTCCATGACACTTGCACATCATTCAAGCGGTGATCGTGCCATTCCAGTGAAATCCCCTTAGGCAGATTTTCTTTCTAACCGTCTCTAAGAGTGCGTACGACACGTGCATTTAACCAACGCGCTTTGTGGCAGTATTTTTGAGATGGTTATTTTTTTTGCATCGTCTCCTTGGAAAAAGAGGTGGGAAAACCGAATTGGCAGAGACCTAGCGGACAGTTTGAGCAGCATTAGTACAGAACTGCTCACAGCTGCAACATCCCCTCCTCCTCTTCTCTCTATTTGACTTCTTCATTTGGTTTATTCTTCAATTATTTATACTACGTATGTAGAAGGACAGTGTGTTTCTCCATTTCGTTTCCCCGATAGAAGGTTAGATTTTGTTCCTCTGTATTTTCCCACATTTCTTTTACTGTAGCAGGGTGGGGTTTTCTTCTTCGGATTCCTTTCTGCTTCTTCTTCTTCTTCGGGTTCCTTTGCTTCTCCTTCTTCTTTGGATTATTCTTATTATCATTATTATATATTTTCTTCTTCTTATATTAAGGGTTGCGATGGAGATCTATCGTGTCTGTTGAAGAAGGAACACAATTTCTTGAACCATCCAATCTTTTAGGATCATATGGTGAGTAATTTTTATCCTCATTTAGCAAAGTAATTTGGTTGCATATATGTGAACTAAAATATTAGGATTATTGTTTGTGTAATTTACTGACACTCTGACAGAGTACTAATAGAGTATGCGACAAATTTCTATTTTGTATTCCTTTTCATGATTAATGATCTATTGTGTTCTGGTGAATAATTTCTGTTTTTTTCAATAGATTGTGCTACTTTCATAAGTAATGATCTATTTGTATTCTTATTTCTTGTGTAACAGAGTATGTGATAGAGTATGTAATATTATTCAAGTCTCAGTTAGAATGCTTATATATGTGAGAGGATTTTGTTTGAGCAAGTTAGAAATATAAATAGCTCGACATCTTTTTGGTAAATTGTATTAATGTATTGGTATATTAGTGGAAAAGCTCTTTGTCAACACCCGGATTTTAATCCCAGATGCCCGTTATGCCATACCTCGCAATCCCAGGATTACCATTTTTGCGAGACATAATGGATTGGATATCACAGTACATCATCCATTACAAACCATACATAAGGTCTTACACAAATAAGGATCTCATGATCTAGTCTTAATACAACAAGCAGCAGAAATAAAAGATAAGCGTAGCGGTGGGGTCCATCTTTAGGGGCACATGCAATGCTGACGAAGGCAGATAGTCCTAGTTATCATAGCCGTCCTGCTGACCATCATCTTGGTAGTCTCCTTCATAGTATGGCCATGAGAATAGCCAGGGACAAAAGCCATGATTACTCTTTAAGTACTCGCAAACTACCACTAACAAGTAGTATAGTTCTAAGTTAAAGTGCTATCTCTAAGTTTAGCTATAAAGTTAAGTTTGAAACCTAAGCTGAGTTCTGAAGCAAAGAAATATAAAATAAAGTTCTAGAATCACTTAAGTTGGGAAGCTATTGTCATAAACACAATCCTGTTGTGGTCAAGTCAAGATTCATCATTCCTTTCATAAGTTATTTTGAAAACATCTGACAACGAAACAGTATGGCCATTCCAATTGTCCATAACCGCGGACGCGGCTATTCGAATAGTTTGACACTCTACAGAGGTGGTACACTTTCACCACAAGATTCGATACATCTCTCAGGGATAACCCTGAATCATCATACTTAGTATGCAGATAATCAAACATAACCTTTCCTTTACACACCCTAGTATAAGCACCTCTCCTATGAGCATGGCCTCCCAACCATGACCATCTGTCATCTAGGACACTACATAGGTGGACAACATTGAGAGGTAGCCTCAGCTCAAACCTCTCCCGCGAGGGAAATAATACTAATGCATATAAAATTCTGGCTAAGCCTTACCCAATTCAGGTATGGTGGTTGTACGGTAAATTTGGAATGGTATCGCATCCGAATCCAACCATCAGTTTTATAAAAGGGCTAAGGCTCATGCCTCAACATTTCCATCATCATAAACCATTTGTGTTTCTCAACACATGTCAAAACATCTCAATAGAATGACTCATCATTCTAAGGTTTTCATAATTCATTTTCACCAAGTGTTCCCATCTAAAGTGACTCAAGTTTTTATCTACTCTAAACTACTAAGTTAAGAGTGTTCACTAAGGTGGAAAGATGGGATCAATCTCATGCCATAGAATGACATGTAAAGTTATCTAAAATAGGTCAAGTCTTATACTCTTTATGCTACCTTCAAAACAAGTAAGGGACATTGTGTAAAGTAAAGGAAGTAAAGCTTGAAATTAGTACTTGGGGTAAAGAATAGTCAAAGTAGTTTAACCAAAGCAAGCCTAAAGCATCTTTGCTAAACCATCTAGTTTAATCCTAGCTTGCTAATAATAGCTTTCCTTGGTTGGTGCAGTGGTTGAAGTTGTCTTCCTCCTCTTGGTAGAACTCCTCCTCCTCGTAAGCTTGGTCGGTACTATCTTCTATAAATACATACGGTATACACAATCACCAAACAATACTTAACTAGTCTAATTAGCACTCTAAGGCATACATTTGATGATATATTATCATCACAAGCATCACTAATTTTATTAACTAGTTTTATTCTTTTTATTTAAGAAAAGTAATTTCTACTCATTGAAAATTAACTAAGATTTAATATTCACCACTTAAAATATGGGATTATGTGGACACATGTCATCACCACATATCTTAACATGTGGGAATGTAATTTAAGGGTTGGTTCATAATTACTTTGGTTTAAGTTCATTATTTAATGATTTAAAGTGACTAGAAATGCCTATATAGCATTATTTTGGTACTAGTCCAAAGTCACTGCATGTAAACCTTAATATTATTGCATATTCAGATAGGTATGGTTAAATGTGATTTTTGAGAGTTAGAATCACCTCAAAAGCTATCATGGTTGATTTTATAAAAATGTTGCAAGGTGCAAATCCTTCTGTCTTGTTATTTTTACTAAGAGAGATCTCTAACTCTAATTGAATTAAATCCAACGGGCTTGGGTATATCTTTTGAGTAGCTTTCTAACAAAATTAGAATCACTCCATTTGGATTTGTAAATCTCTCTGAATTGAATTTTAAACTAAGAGACAGAACTAGGTTTAACTAAAATAAAAAATCCTAATTCAAACTAACTGGGTTGCGCGGGAACACTAACGGGATGGCCCAGTGAAACTACGCAGCGCTGGGCTCAGCTAACAGGGGGGTCCACCGGTCAGCGGCTCATAACGCGCGAAGCGGTACGGGGCGATGTGGGTCATTGGATTAGAACGGGGATCAACGGTTGGGGATCATCGTCGATGACGGACCTGTCACTGGCGAACTCTAACCCTAGCGGCTCAGTGGGGGTGCTCAGGGGGCGTACCAGGGCTCCAGCAACGATGGCGAGGCGGGCAAACAGACTGGTGGTTGACGGCGAGCTCAGGGATGGTCGAGGTGGCTCCGGGGGTGGTCGAAATTAGCGGCACCCTTCTCCAGAGGCGGCCTGCTCCGGTGCAATTCCGGTGAACGGCTCCTCGCCTTGCTCCGGGGAGAAGTGGGGAAGGTCCAGTGAGGTGAGGGGAGGTGAGTGGTGTGCAGAGAATGGCCGGGGAAGGCCTCTATTTATAGGATGACGATGCGACCGAGAAGGATGGGCAGGCGACTCCGGTGAGGGCTGCACAGCGTGCTAGCGGCGTGGCTTGAGGTAGGGGGCGGTCGCTGGTCTCCTGGCGGTGCTCTACAAAGTGAATGCGGGCCTAGGGGCGGTGGTATGCGGTCGGGCGGTGCTGGCGCTCTGAGCGGCAGAGACGGCGGTGTCCATGGCGAGCGGTGGCTATGGTGCGTTGGGCGGCGAACGGGCATGTCTGGCGTGCTCCCTGGGTCGTGGTGAAGCGGTGGACACGGGCTGCGGTCGAGGGGCGGCTTGTGCACACGTGTCGGGCATGACGCTCTGGCGCGTGCTTGGCATGGCGCAGTCGCATTGCGCGCGGCGGTTTGGCGGTGGTCCATGCTCTGGCCTGGCTTGGGAAGGGGACAGAGAGTGGCGGTGAGGTGAGGGCTAGCTCGTAGACATGGTGAGAGGGGGCGAGATGGTCTGCTGCGGTGGTGGCATGGTCGGCCGGCCAGCATGTGCTCGACATGGCATGGCATGGCCACTAGGGGATAGGGGAGGGGGTGATAATGGCATGGTTAGATCATTTGGAGACAGAAGGAGTGTTTTGAGGATAATTGGGTGTAAAACCCTGTTCAGAACAGTAAGCTAGATATTAGGTGTAAAACCTGCATGGCATGTGTTTGATGAAATGGCCGCAAGAAACTTAGTTTGGAATTTTGAAAAGATTTTTGGTGGGTGTGCTAGTGTTAAGCTTGAGACTCTGTGGGTGCTTGGGCTTTGAAAATTGAGCTTGTTTGAGTGGTTTTTGAAATAGTGGGATCTTCCCATATCATAAAGATTCAATTTTCAAATGCCAATTAAATTTAGTGTTTGAATGCTTTTGGCAGATCACAAAGTGGGCCTTGGTACAACATTATGTGTACTATCAAGGGGTGCAAAGATCCATAATTGTTTCTGTTAGGTTTTGAGTACTAGGAATAGCTAAAGTAGGCATGCTGATTAAAATGGCACAAATGACCATTCTCATCTTTTATTCATTTTGATTTGTTTTTCTTTGGGATTTGTTTAGGGATGATCTAGATGATGTTTATTTCACCTAAGAATCATTTTACAAGCAATGGATCACTTAATCATGGCAATTCAAACAACTCCTATTTTAAATGCACACACATATGAATGCTTTAATAATTTTAAGTGGAAAAGTTTTTGTTAACCCTAATTTTGATGATTTGGATCTTAATACCCTTGGATTAAAGTTTTGGGATGTTATAAACCTTCCCCCCTTAAACAAAATCTCGTCCCGAGATTTACAAAGAAAACTAGGAACTAAACAGATCTGGGAATTCTGTCCTAATGTAATCTTCTCGCTCCCAAGTGGCTTCTTCTTCGGTATGGTTGCTCCATTGAATCTTGAGAAACTTGATACTCCTAGTCCTGGTGGTTCTGTTAGCTTCCTCCAAGATACGGATGGGCACTTCACGATATGTCAGGTCATTGTTGATCTCTACAGCTCTGTGATCGATGTTCTTGAAAACTTCAGTCTTCTCTGGCACTTCCAGGCATTTGCGAAGTAACGAGATATGGAACACATTGTGGATGGCTGACATCTCTTCAGGTAGTTCTAGTTGATACGATACTTCTCCTCGACAGTTCAAAATCTTGAAGGGTCTGATATATCTTGGGCTAACTTTCCTTTCAGACTAAAACGTTGGGTTCCTTTCAATGGCGAAACCTTGAGATATACAAAATCTCCGACATTGAAAGTTAGGCCTCTCCTTCTCTTGTCAGCATAACTCTTCTGTCTGGATTGGGCGGTCTTGAGGTGCTCACGGACTTTGTGAACTTTCTCTTCGGCTTCTCGGAGAATGTCGGGTCCAAAGATCTGACTCTCTCCTACTTGTGACCAATTCAAAGGGGTACGGCACTTTCTTCCGTATAGGAACTCAAATGGTGCCATTTGCAAACTAGCTTGATAAATGTTGTTATATGAGAACTCTACGAAAGGAAGGCAGTCTTCCCATTTTGATCCGTATTCCAACACACAAGCTCTTAACATATCTTCTAGGATTTGGTTGACTTTCTCAGTCTGTCCATCTGTTTGCGGGTGATACGCGGTGCTAAAGTTCAACTTGGTGCCTAATCCTTCCTGCACTTTCTGCCAAAATCTCGAGGTAAACTGGGTTCCTCGATCTGATACTATGGTCTTGGGGGTTCCATGCAGACTAACAATCCTAGCAATGTACAGTTCGGCTAGCTTCGCACTCTGGTAGGTAGTCTTGACAGGTATGAAGTGGGCTCCCTTGGACAGTCTATCAACTATGACCCAGATTGAGTCATTTTCCCTACTAGAAGTAGGCAAACCGGTGATAAAGTCCATTCCGACGGAATCCCATTTTGTTTCCGGAATCTGCAATGGTTGCAACAGTCCCGCAGGTCTCTGATGCTCTTCTTTGACTCTTTGACAGATGTCACATTTGGCGATGTAGCTCCCGATTTCTCTCTTCATCTTGTGCCACCAAAATTTCTCTTTTAAATCTTGATACATCTTCGTTCCTCCGGGGTGGATAGAATAAAGAGTATCATGAGCTTCCTTCATGATAACTTGCTTCAACTCCGAATCTGCTGGCACACAGATACATCCTTTGTACCACAGAACTCCGTCTTTGTCTTCAGTGAATCCAGGTACCTTTCCTGTACCAATACGACGTTTGATTCCTTCGATACTTTCATTTCCCTTCTGGGCTTCCTTGATTTGGCTAATCAATGTGGGTTGAAGTTTAATGCTAGCTAAGAATCCTTTGCTAACTAGCTCAGTCCTAAACTGCTCCAACTCCTCATACAAACTGGGCTGCTTCTCCTTGATCATGGTGTTAAGCCTACATGGCAATCTGCTAAGAGCATCTACTACCACATAGTGAATGTCAAGGTCATAATCCTTGATTAACTCTATCCATCTCCTTTTCCTCATATTCAGATCCTTCTGAGCAAAAATATACTTTAAGCTCTTATGATCCTAGTAAATCTCACAGCGATTACCCATCAAATAATGACGCCATGTCTTCAATGCTAAAACCACGGCTGCTAGCTCAAGATCATGGGTCGGATAGTTCTGCTCATGCTGCTTCAGTTGTCAAGAATGATACGCGATGACTTTGCCTTCTTGCATTAATACAGATCCGATACCAAGCTTGGATGCATCACAATATACATCAAATGGCTTCTTGATGTCTGGCATGATCAAAATTGGGGCTGATATCAATCTCTTCTTCAACTCCTGAAAACTGGCCTTGTCAGTCCATTCAAACTTCTTGTCCTTCTTCAACAACTGGGTCATGGGTCTGGCGATGCTCGAGAATCCTTCGACGAACTTGCGGTAGTATCCCGCTAATCCGAGAAATGCACGGACTTGGGTTTGAGTGGTTGGGGCTTCCCATGCTTCGACATCTCTGATCTTGGCAGGATCAACAGAGACTCCTCCAGCAGACACAATATGTCCTAGGAATCCTACTTCTTTCAGCCAAAACTCACACTTGCTGAACTTGGCATACAACCAATGTTCTCTCAGGGTTTCTAGGATGATTCTCAGGTGTTGCTCATGCTCTACTTCTGACTTGGAGTAGATAAGGATGTCGTCGATAAACACAACTACAAACTTATCTAGGAAATTCATAAAGATCTTATTCATGAGATTCATGAAATAAGCAGGGGCATTGGTTAATCCAAAAGACATAACCGTATACTCTTATAAACCATAGCGAGTAGTAAAGGCGGTCTTCGGAATATCCTTTGCACGAATCTTAAGTTGGTGATAACCAGTCCTAAGATCAATCTTTGAGAATATCTGGGCTCCAGTCAACTGATCAAATAGATCCTCTATCTTTGGCAAGGGGTACTTATTCTTGATGGTGACGTCATTCAACTTTCTGTAATCTGTACACAGACGGTTGCCTCCATCTTCCTTGTCGACGAATAACACTGGTGATCTCCATGGCGAAGCACTTGGCTGAATCAAGCCTGTTGCTAACATGGCATCTAACTGCTTCTTCAGTTCCACTAACTCTGAGGGGTTCATGCTATAGGGTCTCTGGGCTATGGGTCCGGTTCCGGGGATTATCTCGATAATGAACTCAATATCCCTATCCAGGGGCATACCTGGCAATTCATCTAGGAATACGTCGGGGTATTCACAGACTACTCTTACTTGGTCTATGGTGGGTAGGGCTAGACTCTTGTTGCACTTGAATTGGCGAGGTAAGGTTTCAGATATATGCTCTACTGTTACTCTAGAACTACTGGTCATGGTGATGGATTTCTTAGCGTAGTCTATTAGTCCTTTATGCCTTGACATCCAATCCATACCTAGTACTCTTTCCAATCCTTTGGTTCCAAGTACTATAAGGTTGGCATAAAAATCTATCCCATGTATTCTGATAGGTACAACTTTGCAAATTTTTCTAGCTTTTGTAGTTGATCCGGGGATTTGAACTATCATGACATGCTTTAGGTTGGTTAGGTGAATCTTACTAGTGCATGCAAATTCTTCGGTGACAAATGAATGCGATGCTACCGAATCAAACAATACTCTTACTAAAACTGAGTTGACAGAAAACATACCCATCACTACATCTGGTGCTTCTTGGGCTTCTTTGGCGTTCATGTGGAAGAGACGACCTTTGCGGTTGTGAGGGTTCCCTGGGGCAAACCTTCTCCCTGGTTGAACACGACGCTGCTATTGAGCTAGGGCATTCACATTGGCAGTGGCAGCAGCCTTCTTGGGACACTCATTGGAGTAGTGACCCTTCACTGCACACTCGAAACAAGTGATCTGGGACTTGTCCTTTGCTACGATAGGCACAACATTGCTGCCAGTTCTGGGTGTAGTGTTGTTGTTGTTGTTATTGTTGTTGTTGTTTATCTTGGGAGGGGAACGGTTGAAATTGTTGGCATTGCCGGAGTTGTGATTGTTTCCTCCAGACTTCGCATTTCCTCCGCTAAGGTTGGGGTAGATTGGGCAGACATTGGGGGTCAGTTGTTCCTTGGTGCATATCCTGGTGAGGGGTTGGGACGGTACTTCTGGTGACTGCTGGATCCAGATTGCTGCATCATACGATGTTTGTGGTTGTCGTTTGCCTGATTAATCTTCCCTTCCATCTGAATGGCAGAGTCGACTAGCTCTTAGAGATCCTCGAAACGGATGTTGACGAGGACAGTCTGCATCTCATCATGCAGTCCGTTCAGGAATCTCTCCTTCTTCTTCATCTCTGTGGTGATCTCATTAGGGATATATCTTGCAAGCGACAGGAATCTGTCATGGTATTCCACCATAGTCATTCTGCCTTGCTTCAAGTCGCGAAAGTCATCTCTTAGTCTGGTGACTAGACCTTGCGGCACGTGGGTGCGGCTGAACTTGGTTTTGAAAGCTTCCCATGTCATCACTTGACCATGGTTCATATTGCGGATACTAGTCCACCATGCTCTTGCATCTCCTGCCAGATAGTGGGTGGCGAAGAGAACTTTCTCGTTTTCATCAACTCCTGCAACTTCTAAGTTGTTTTTCATTGTCTGCAGCCAGTCATCTGCATCTAGTGGGTTTTCAGCTTGGTTGAAGATTGGGGGATTGGTATTCTGGAAGTTTTTGAGTTTGGTCCCATGGTGATCCTGGTTTCCATGGTTCTGGTTATTGAGAGCCATCTAGGCGATCTGCTGCAATGTTGCTAAGTTGGCTTGGCGTTCTGCCCTGCTTGCTTCTTTGTCTGCGATGAGATTCTGCAAGATCTGCAGCATTGGATCTTACGACGAGCTGCTCCCTCCTTGGTTTCCACGAGTCATCTAAAGATTGAGATAGATACAAGGGTAAGAGGGAAAGTTCTAAGGTTCATGGTTTTGGTTTCAAACTAAAATTTTGAGTTTGACTCAGGTTTTGCAACTAACTTCATTTCATTCATGCAAACAAGCACACGATACAACACACACCACAACAATCAAAGGAAAACAGATGGTTTGAAGATCCATTCTGCAAGCTACGATACAGTGGGATCGATACATCTCATGCTACGATAGTGCTCTAGTGCATCTACTCATCGTCGATGAAGTCCGAGTCCTCATCATCAGTGTAGAAGTCCACAACATCCTCCTCCAAAAAGTCATCATCATTGCTGAGGTAAGAATCCATGTCTCCCTAGATGTCTTCACCCTCCTCTTCTTCTTCCTTTGCGGCAAGCTGAGCTTCTTGCTCCTTGACGGTCTTCTCGAGGTCCTCCACCTTCTTGCGAAGACAGGCGATGGTGCGATCCTTCTTTGCACGCTGGCAGCGAAGAGCCTGGCGATCCTGGACGAGCAGCGCGAAAGTCTGGGCCTTCTAGTCGGCAATGGCATGGTTCTGGTTGGCTAACTCCCTGGCATTGTCTAGTTCCTGCTGTTTGTCATGTAGTGATACATTGCAAATGTATCTATAATTTGTGATGTTCCATGCTTGGTTTTATCCACTTTCTTGTGTTTGGTTCCAACTTTGGAGTACTTTTCATATGATTTCTTGGACTAACCTATTAACAAGAGCCATAGTGCCAGCTACCTGTTTTCTGCTGTTTTTGGTTCCAGGAAAGTCAGAAAATGAATATTCTCGGAATTGGACGGGACAAAAGCCAAAGTGCCTATTTTTCCAGAAGGGATCAAGTGCCAGGATACGAGACGGAGAGGGGCTAGGGGCCGGCCAGACCACCTGGCCACGCGGCCAGGCTTGGCCCGTGCCAGGGGGTGGTGTGGTGGCTCCCGGCACCCCCTCGGCCTCTCCTTCCGCCTATAAGTTGCCCTCGGGACGAAAACCCTAAGGACCGGATCAAAAATCCATCAAAGAGTCTGTAGCTGCCGTCATCTCCATCCCTAGATGGAGAGGGATCTGAAGCTCTTCTCGGCACCCTGCCGGAGAGGGGAATTCACCCTGGAGGCCTTCTTCATCACCATGCAAGCCTCCGGTGTGATGCGTGAGTAGTTCATCCTTGGACTACGGATCCATGTAGTAGCTAGATGGCTGGTTTCTCCTCCTTTGTGCTTTCATGTTTAGATCTTGTGAGCTCCGTTCATGATCAAGATCATGTATTTGTAATTCATACATGTTGTGTTTACAGGGATCCGATGGATATTGAGATGCTATTTCAGATTGATTATTGATTCTATCATGTCTTTGTTATTTGTGATCTTGCATGCTTTCCGTTGTTAGTAGCTATCTTGGCCAAGTAGATGCTAGCAACTCCAAGAGTTAGTATTTATGCTCGATAGTGGGTTCATGCCTCTGGTAATCTGGGGAAGTGATAGAAATCTCTAAGGTACTAGATGTGCTATTGCTACTAGGGAGAAAACAACAATCCTTTGTTCATAGAACAATCATATTGTTTACTTTACACGCAGTTCGTAAAGCAATAATCTGTTGCTTACAACTTAATACTGGAGGGGGTTCGGATGATAACCTGAAGGTGGATTATTAGTCATAGATGCAGTTGGATGGCGGTCTATGTATTATGTTGTAATGCCCAATAAAGTTTCAAAGGAGTCAAGATGATTAGTATATGCATGTATTGCTTTCTCGGTGTTTGTCAATTTCCCAGCTGTAATTTGTTCACCCAGCATGTTATCTATCTTAAGGAGAGCCACCTCTAGTGAACTATGGATCCCGGTCCTTTTTCTTTACATACAATCTACAATCTTTTACTGCTTTGTGTTTACTTTCTGCAAACTTTTACTTCTTTCCATTTGATACGTTTAATCCTTTGTTTTCCACAAAACATGGTGAGATTGACAACCTCATCGCAAGTTGGGGACAAAGTTCTATGGTTGTGTTGTGCGGGTCTCCACGTTGCTAGTAGCACCGGTAGTGCGCCCTGCCAAAGCTTAGCTAGTAACACCTTTGGGGTGTTTCCTTGCTCCTACTGGTTCTATTAAACCTTGGTTTCATAACTGAGGGAAAACTTACTGCTGTGCTCATCGTACCTTCCTCTTGGGGTTCCCAACGAGCTCTACATTGAAAGTCGAGGGCATCAAGATTTTTCTGGCGCCGTTGCCGGGGAGTCAAGGACATCTTCACAAGGGGAGTCCCTCATAACCAATCTCTTTACTTTGTTGTTTTTGTTTTGCTTAGTTTATTTTTGCTTTGTTTGCTTGTTTTGTTCTTCAAAAACACAAAAAAAATTAGTTTTACTTGTTTGCTTTCTTATTTGAAAACCCCAAAAAAATGACTACTCTTGAAAACACTAAGTTGTGTGACTTCACTAGCACCAACAACAATGATTTTATGAGCACACCTATCGCTCCACCTGTGGCTGAAAATACTTTCTTTGAGATAAAACCTGCTTTGCTCAATCTTGTTATGAGAGAACAATTTTCTAGTATTGGTAATGAAGGTGCTGCTTCCCATCTAAATAACTTTGTTGAACTTTGTGAGATGCAAAAGCATAGGGCCATAGATGGTGATATTATTAAGCTGAAATTGTTTCCTTTCTCTTTGAGAGGAAAAGCTAAAGAGTGGTTGAATTCCCTAACTAGGAATAGTATTGATTCTTGGACTAAGTGCAAAGATGCTTTTATTGGAAAATACTATCCTCCTGCTAAGATTATATCCATGAGAAGTGAAATAATGAAGTTTAAACAACTTGATAATGAGCATGTTGCTCAAGCTTGGGAAAGGAATGAAATCTTTGGTAAGAATTGTCCCACTCATGGACTGACTGCTTGGATGATCATCCAAACTTTTTATGCAGGATTGAACTATTCTTCAAGGAACCTATTGGATTCTGCAGCTGGAGGTACCTTTATGACCATCACTTTGGGTGCTGCAACAAAACTTCTGGACAATATGATGGTTAATTATTCTGAATGGCATACTGAGAGATCTCCACAAGGTAAGAAGGTAAATTCTATTGAGGAAACTTCCTCCTTGAGTGATCCAAATGTCTATGCTTGTTAATGGGAAAGCCCATATTGATCCAAATAATGTTCCTTTAGCTTCTTTGGTTGCTCAAGAAGAGCAAGTTGATGTGAACTTCATAAGAAATAATAATTTTGGCAATAATGCTTATAGGAGTAATTTTGGTAACAACAATTATAAGCCATATCCTCCCAACAATGGTAATGCTTATGTAAATTCTTACAACAATAATAGGAGTGCTCCCTCTGAACTTGAAGTTATGCTTAAAGAGTTTATTAGTAAACAAACTGCTTTCAATAAAACTATTGAGGAAAAACTCTCTAATGCTGAAAGAAATATAGCATCTTTGGCTGAAGCTCAATCTACTTTGAATAAAATGGCTGCTTGATACATTGCAAATGTATCTATAATTTTTGATGTTCCATGCTTGCTTTTATCCACTTTCTTGTGTTTTGTTCCAACTTTGGAGTACTTTTCATATGATTTCTTGGACTAACCTATTAACAAGAGCCACAGTGCCAGCTGCCTGTTTTCTGCTGTTTTTGGTTCCAGGAAAGTCAGAAAATGAATATAGGAACAATTTTGGCAACAATGCTTATGGTAATAATGCTTATAGGAACAATTTTGGTAACAATAATTATAAGCCTTATCCTCCTAATACTATTTATGGCTATAATGGTAAATCTGAATTACCTAGTGAAGGAAGAATTTTAGAAGTTGAAAGAGCCACTAAAAACTTCATGCAAATGCAATATGAGCAGAATAAGCTATTTACTAAAACTATGGAGGAACAATCTATCATTTTGAAGAACATTAGCCATCAACTTGAGAGTCTAAATAGGGAAATTCCTGGTTTACAACTGAAACTCTCTAATGCTGAAAGAAATATATCATCTCTATCTGAAGCTCAATCTTCATTGATTAATAAAATGGATGCTAAACCTGAAGCTAATGAGAATCCCTTTGCAGCCACTAATGCTATACAAGTAAGAATTGATGAAAATGTTAGACTATTAGCTGAATTACATCCTAAGTGGGAAAGAGAAGATGAAATTGCTAGAAACATTAGTGTTTCTACTATCACCACCACTAATGTTGAGGCTACTAATAGTTCTACTACTTTAGATGATAAATTTGATTTTGATCTTGATGGTTGCAATATCTCTGAAGTTATTAAGTTCCTACAAAATCTTGCAAAAAGTCCTAATGCTAGTGCTATGAACATGGCGTTTACAAAACACATTACCGATGCTCTCATAAAGATTAAAGAAGAAAAGATGAAACATAAAGCTTCTATTCCTATAAAACAAGAAGATGGTTGGGAACCCATCATTAATATGAAAGTGAATGACTTTGATTTCAAAGCTTTGTGTGATCTTGATAGTAGTGTTTCTATTATGCCTAGAAGGATTTATGATATGCTTGATTTGCCTCCTCTTGAAGATTGTTATTTGAATGTCCCACTTGATGCTAATGCTAAAAAGAAACTCATGGGGAGTCTTAATGATGTTCTTATTATGGTTAACGATTCCTATGTCCTCGTTGATTTCTATGTTTTGGATGTTGAATACAATGCTTCTTGTCCTATTACTTTGGGAAGACCCTTTCTTAGAACTGTTGGTGCCATCATTGATATGAAAGAAGGCACCATTAAATATCAACTCCCACTCAAGAAAGGTATAGAACACTTCCCTAAAAAGAGAGAAAATATTTCTTTTGCTTCTCCTATGAAAACAAAATTTGGTCTTAATGCTTCTTCATTTGAGAACACTTGATTCTTTCTTTGCTTCTTATGCCTAACTTAAAGGCGTTAAAGAAAAGTACTTGTTGGGAGATAACCCAAGAGTTTTACTTGAGTCTTGGAAGTTATTACTTCAGTAATAATCTATCCTTATCCTTTTTATTTGCTTTTTGTGCCAAGAGTAACCTCTAATGAGAGTGAAGTAATGATTGGGAAAGTTGCTGTCCCGAAACAGATTTTTGTGCTTCACCGTAAAAATTCCTGGGAGAGCTCTGTACGTCGTATTGAGCTGTAATTGTTTGTGCTTCTGCCACAGGTTGTTATCTAACTTTCATTAGCTCAACACGTTTTGATTTGATCAACAGAAGGTCTTCGAAAAAATTCGTCTTTACCTGCTGGTCTATTTTGACAGATTTCTGCCATTTTCTGCATTTGCTTCTTGTGGGTTCCTTTTTGAGTTCTTTTGGGGAATTGAGATTTTTGAAGGAAGTTATAAAGTAGCTAGTGTTCTAATGGAAGTTTATTTGGTGTTAGAACTGAACCTTGAGACTTATTTATCTTAAGTGCACTAATGTTGCTAATGAGATTGTGTGAAGTTTTGTATGAAGGAAAAAATTTCAGGTGTATGGAAGGAATGAGTAATGAGATGAAGGATGGACTAAATCTCAAGCTTGGGGATGCCACACGTGTCACACCAAGAAATATCCAAGAAGTACAAGCGTCAAAGCTTGGGGATGCCCAAGGCATCCCCTTCTTCATTAATAAAAATTCCAGGTTTCTTCCAAACGCTTCATTTTTATTGTTTCATGCACAGTTGTGTTTTTCTTGGAGCGTCTTCCTTTTCGTTTTAGTTTTGGTTTTTAGTTTGCTTGGTTTTTTTAGTTTTCTGAATAAGTTGGTTAGACCCCCTCTTTCATACATTGGTTTGCAAATAGTTTGGTTTGGTTTGGAAAAGAGTAGGAAAGTTCATGCCTTTGTGGTAAAAAGAGCTCGTTCTTGACTGTGGCTATGCTTTGTCATGCCATGCTTGATATTGTTTTGGATTTATGCTTAGTATTCTTTGTTGTAGCATGACTTGTTATAAACAATTGAGATTGATTAATGTGCCTTGGATGAATCATGCGTTGTTTTAGCATATTAAAGCATAGTATAGTGGTATTCTCCTTTGATGCTTTATATGGGTTGACTTGGCACATGCTCACACCATGTTATGACTGTCACAAGTCACCATAGCCTTTATGATCCTTTAGTTTTCAACTTGTAGTATCACTTTATGCTTTGATCAATGATGTTTTGTCGCTCTGCATGATTATGGCCATTATTGCTCTCTTAGTTTGTCGCTCCCAGTCTTTTGCTAGCCTCCACAACCAAGTATGAGTTCCACTCATGCATCCAACTCCCTAAACCAAGTTATTCCAAAGAGTCCACCATACCTAACTACTATCTTATGCTATTCCAAGTATATTCATGCTTTTGTTTACCTTCCACTTGTTATGAGAAAACTAGTGATTAAAGCTCTCACGAACTTGATGGCACACTTTACTTTTTGCCTCTAATAAACTTGAACCATTGGGTCCTTCTTTGTTGCGTATATGCTTGCACTTTATAAGTTGAAATTAGCAGAACCATGTACCATGGGGAATGCTTTCAACATTGCACTTGTACTTTGTACCCTGTTGATATCATGTTCTTTTGCTTACGGATCCCGACGGTGTGAAATAAAAGTGGAACTTGTAAGATCATGGAGTTTGTATGTGTGTTAGAGAAACGCCTGGGCCGCTAGCCTAAGCCATTCCTAATCATGGTGGAAACTTGCAGCATCACCATAATGAGCTCTCTATGAAGCATCCTCAATAAAAACCTATGCAAATAGCAAATAAAAAGATCGCTCAGATGCTCATTGTCTGCTTGCCTTGTCATTTTGATTATGGGAAAGCTCCCGTATCATGTGCAAGGGGTACCCCGTTGGCGGTTCTTAATGATACACATATACTTACAATGACAAGAGCTTACTCGTGACTGAAGTTGAGTAGCATGAGGATCGGTCTTTGTAAGTAAGGGGCATGAGATTTCGGTTTATAACTTGTTAAGCATATCCTCTTAGTTGTGTCACTTTAACCTTAATCACCTTAAATATGCTTATGATAGGGGCAATGAGAGCTGAAAGCTATAAGTACCATAATTTTTGGAAGCTCTTTATGAGGCTTGAATCCCCACTTCCTTTTACAAAAGGCCTTTCTTCCACCATTATATTGAGTCTCCATCTTCTATCTTTATGCACTTACTTTGAGAGCATAGTGGCCATTCTTAGTTCTATGTGCATTGTCCCAAGATTAGTTGATTGATGCATACTTTGATATTGCTTGTTTGAAACTATTGTATCTAGTCACTCTTATGAACTTTGAAGGTGTCCTATGCATTTATATTTGCTACTCTATTGAGGGACAAGCTGAATACTATTATGCTATGTTTTCTTTATGTGAAACAAACAAACGTCTTGCAAAGCATTGTTATTCATGAATCTTTTGTTTGTGCCTTTTCATGTTGCGTCATAGTTTCTTTGCTTATTTCTAGAACTTTGTCTTTCATGTTATGATTGAAGTACTATGATCCCAGCTTTGAATGTTTTGCAAATACTTTGATCAAGTCTTTGGTGGTGCATGTCACCTCAAAAATTATTCTTTCTTTTTATCACTTACCTACTCGAGGACGAGCAAGAATTAAGCTTGGGGATATTGATACATTGCAAATGTATCTATAATTTTTAATGTTCCATGCTTGGTTTTATCCACTTTCTTGTGTTTGGTTCCAACTTTGGAGTACTTTTCATATGATTTCTTGGACTAACCTATTAACAAGAGCCATAGTGCCAGCTGCCTGTTTTCTGCTGTTTTTGGTTCCAGGAAACTCAGAAAATGAATATTCTCAGAATTGGACGGCACAAAAGCCAAAGTGCCTATTTTTCCAGAAGGGATCAAGTGCCATAATACGAGACGGAGAGGGGCCTGATGACCCACAAGTATAGGGGGTGTATCATAGTATTTTTGAGGGAAGTGAAACCCAATTTATTGATTCGACACAAGGGGAGCCAAAGAATATTTATAAGCCTTAACAACTGAGTTGTCAATTCAGCTACACCTGGAAAACAATCTTGCTCACAACATTTTATTAGTAGCAACAATTTTGTAGTAGGAATAGCAAAGTAACAGCAGTAGTAAAGCAAAGACAGTAGTAACAAAAGCAGTAACAGTGGGATTCGAGTGCGGTAGGCGTAGGGATGGATGGACGGGCGTTGCATGGACAAGACAATTCACATAGCAATCAGAACATGGGGCAATTGCAGATAAATAAGATAAAGCATCCAAGTACTAGACAATCCTAGGCATGTGTTCCATATATAGTCATACGTGCTCGCAATGAGAACTTGCACAACATCTTTTGTCCTGCCAGCCCGTTTGCAGCGGGGCCTCTAGGGAACTACTGGCAATTAAGGTGCTCCTTTTAGTAGAGCACCGGAGCAAAGGATTAACACTCCGTGAACACATGTGATCCTCACATCAAAGCCATTCCCTTCCGGTTATCCCGATTTCTGTCACTTTGGGGCCATAGGTTCTAGACAATAACGTGTGTATACAACTTGCAGATAAGACCAAGAACAATACTATCATAATGAATCAATAACATGTTCAGATCTGAGATCATGGCACTCGGGCCCCAGTGACAAGCATTAAGCACAATAAGTCGCAACAAAGTCATAAAGCACTATTAAAAGATACTAGGCACCATGCCCTAACAATCTTATGCCATTACATGAACGATTTCATCCAATCCCTACCATCCCCGTAGCCTACAACGGGGGATTACTCACTCATAGATGGAGGAAACATGGATGGTCGATGAAGATGATGGTGGAGATCGATGGAGATGGCTCCAGGGGCACTTCCCCATCCCGGCAGGGTGCCGGAATAGAGACTTTCTGTCCCCCGAATCTCCCCTTCGGTGGCGGCGGCGTAGTGGAACTTTTTGTGGAAAAACGTCGAACCCCCCGAAGTTTTTAGGTTAGAAGGCTTCTTATAGGCGAAGAGGGAGACCGAAGGGGTGCTTGGGGACACCACACCATGCCCTGGCGCGGCCAGGCCTAGCCCGCACCTAGGGGTGGTGTGGCCAGCCCGTGGCTCTCCTCCGTCTCGTATTATGGCTCCTGGAGTCTTCTGGAAAAATAGGCACTTTGGCTTTTGTCCCGTCCAATTCCGAGAATATTCATTTTCTGACTTTCCTGGAACCAAAAACAGCAGAAAACAGGCAGCTGACACTATGGCTCTTGTTAATAGGTTAGTCCAAGAAATCATAAGCAAAGTACTCCAAGGTGTGGACAAAACACAAGAAAGTAGATAAAACCAAGCATGGAGCCTCAAAAATTATACTCCCTCCGTCCCAAAATAAGTGACTTGAGTTTGTCTGGATTCGCATGTACCTATATACTAAAACGTGTCTAGATACATCCGAATCTAGACAAACCCATGTCACTTATTTTGGGACGGAGGGAGTAGATACATTTGCAATGTATCAACATCCCCAAGCTTAACTCCTGCTCGTCCTCGAGTAGATAAGTGATTAAAAGAAAGAATAATTTTTGAGGTGACATGCACCATCAAAGGCTTGACCAAAGTATTTGTAAACATTCAAAGCTGGGATCATAGCAGTTCAATCATAACATGAAAGACAAAGTTCTAGCAATTAGACAAAGAAACTATGATGTAACATGAAAATGCATAAACAAAAGATTCATGAATAACAATGATTTGCAAGACGTTTGTTTGTTTCACATAAAGAAAACATAGCATAATAGTATTCAGCTTGTCCCTCAATAGAGTAGCAAATATAAATGCATAGGACACCTTCAAAGTTCATAAGAGTGACTAGATACAATAGTTTCAAACAAGAAATAACAGGTTATGCTTCAATCAACTAGTCTTGGGACAATGCACATAGAACTAAGAATGGCCACTATCTCAAAGTAGGTGCATAAAGAGAGAAGGTGGAGACTCAATATAATGGTGGAAGAAAGGCCTTTTGTAAAAGGAAGTAGGGATTAAAGTCTCATAAAGAGCTTCCAAAAAGTATGGTACTTATAGCTTTCAGCTCTCGTTGCCCCTATCATAAGCATCTTGAAGTGATTAAGGTTAAAGTGAACAAACTATGGTGTACATGCTTGCCGAAGTATAAGTCAGAAATCTCATGTCCCTTGTATACGAGGGCCGCTCCTCATGCTACTCAAGTTTAGTCACCGGTAAGTTCTTGTCAACGTAAGTACATTTGTATCATTGAGAACCGCCAGCGGGGTACCCCTTGCCCGATGATACGGAAGAATCCCCATATCAAAATGACAAGGCAAGCAGACAACGAGCATCTCAGCATTCTTCTTATTTACCATGGGAATATGGTGCTTTTTTCTCTCTTTCCTCTTTTCATAGTATCTCTTTTTTCTTTTCTTTTTTTTTTTCTCAATATAGGACTCTTTTTTTATAAGAAGAATGCTTCATAGACAGCTCATTATGGTTACGCTGCAGGTTTCCACCATGTCAGCATGGATTAGACCAATGACGAGCGTTTCTCTAACACATATACATAACTCCATGGACTTACAAGCTCCCCTTTCATTTCAAACCGACGACATCCATATACAAAAGAGCATGATATCAACTAGGTACAAGTACCAAGTGCAATGTTGAAAGCGTTCCCCATGAAAGCATGGTTCTGCTAATTCCCAACAAATAAGTGCAAGCATATACAACATAGAAGACACAATGGTTCAAGTTTATTAAGGGCAAGTAAAGTAAAGTGTGCCTTCAAGTTCGTGAGAGCTTTAATCATTATTTTCTCATCACAAGAGGAAGGTAAACAAAAGCATGAATATACTTGGAATAGCATAAGCTAGTAGGTAGGTATGGTGGACTCTTTGAAATAACTTGCTTTAGGGAGTTGGATGCATGAGTGGAACTCATACTTGGTTGTGGAGGCTAGCAAAAGACTGGGAGCGACAAACTAAGAGAGCAATAATGGCCATAATCATGCAGAGCGACAAAACATCATTGATCAAAGCATAAAGTGATACTACAAGTTGAAAACTAAAGGATCATAAAGTCTATGGTGACTTTGGATAGTCATAACATGGTGTGAGCATGTGCCAAGTCAACCCAAATAAAGCATCAAAGGAGAATACCACTATACTATGCATTAATATGCTAAAACAACGCATGATTCATCCAAGGAACATTAAGCAATCTCAATTGTTTATAACAAGTCATGCTACAGCAAATAATACTAAGCATAAATCCAAAACAATATCAAGCATGGCATGACAAAGCATAGCCACAGTCAAAAACAAGCTCTTTTTACCACATAGGCATGAACTTTCCTACTCTTTTCCAAACCAAACCAAACTATTTGCAAACCAATGTAAGAAAGAGGGGGTCCAACCAATTTATTTAGAAAACTAAGAAAACCAAGCAAAATAAAACCAAAACGAAAACAAAAAAGAAGACGCTCCAAGAAAAACACAACTATGCATGAAACAATAAAAATGAAGCGTTTGGAAGAAACCTGAGTTTTTTATTGATGAAGAAGGGGATGCCTTGGGCATCCCCAAGCTTTGACGCTTGTACTTCTTGGATATTTCTTGGGGTGACACGCGTGGCATCCCCAAGATTGAGCTTTAGTCCATCCTTCATCTCATTACTCATTCCTTGCATACACCTGAAAATTTTCCTTCATACAAAACTTCACACAATCTCATTAGCAACCTTAGTGTACTTAAGATAAATAAGTCTCAAGGTTCAGTTCTAACACCAAATAAACTTCCACTAGAACACTAGCTACTGTATCACTTCCCTCAAAAAGCTCAATTCCCCAAAAGGACTCAAGAAGGAACCAACAAGAAGCAAATGCAGAAAATGGCAGAAATCTGTCAAAAAAGACCAGCAGGTAAAGACGAATTTTTTCGAAGACCTTCTGTTGATCAAATCAAAACGTGTTGAACTAACGAAAGTTAGACAACAACCTGGGTCAGAAGAACAAAACATTACAGCTCAATCTGACATACAGAGCTCTCTCAGGAATGTTTACGGTGAAGCACAAAAATTTGTTTCGGGACAACAACTTTCCCAATCATTACTTCACTCTCATTAGAGGTTACTCTTGGCACAAAAAGCAAATAAAAAGGATAAGGAGCGGTTATTACTGAAGTAATAACTTCCAAGAATCAACTAAAACTCTTGGGTTATCTCCCAACAAGTACTTTTCTTTAACGCCTTTAAGTTAGGCAAAAGCAAAAACTGAAAATAGATAAAATGGAAGTAAGCGGAGATAATCATGGTAGAAACATTGTTTTGTTCAATGAAATCCTTTTGTTAACAAGGTTGATCAGGTCTTGTTACCAAAACAATTTCATATGATACAAAACTTTGTATTCCACTAATGATTTTGTTATCTCAACCTTGATAGCAATGGTCCCAATCATAATAGTTTCAAATTTTTCTCTTGGTAGGGGACAGTATATTTCTCCAACTTGAATGCCCTCAACATATTCAATTGTATTCAAACCATAAGTCCTTTCAATCTTCTTGGGGAAATAGACAGTGTGTTCCTTGTCATTAACATTGAAGGTCACCTTCGCTTGATTACAATTTTTTTTGTTGAGATGTTCCCTTGATTACAATTGATAACAGCTCCTGTAGTATTTAAGAAAAGGTCTCCCAAGAATAATAGACATATTATCATCTTAAGGCATAATAGTTTGAGAGGATGCTCTCATAGGAAATATGAGTTGAAGTAAAAGAGAGCATCAAGAAGCAAATTCAAAACACATTTAAGTCTAACCCACTTCCTATGCATAGGAATCGTGTATGCAAATAAATTCGCAAGGAACAAAGTGGAAGGCATAGGAAGATAAAGCAAGAGTACCTTCAAAACTTTCAGCACATAGAGAGGTGTTTCAATACCATGAAAACTTTTACAACCATATTTTCCTCTCTCATAATAATTTTCAGTAGCCTCATGAATAAACTCAACAATATAACTATCACCTAAAGAATGCTCTTCATGATCTACAAGCACTAGAGCTTTATCATAAACATCTTCAAAAGAAACCTTGGGAACATAGCATTCATCCTCCGTTAGTAAGCATGGAGGATAATCAAATAATGTAAGGGATAAAGAGTTACTCTCATTAGAAGGTAGGCATGGGTAGATAATCCATTCTTCCTCCTTTTGTTCATCACTCTCCTCCTCTTTTTCATCTAATGAGATTTCAGGTTCATAAATTTCTTCTTCCATAGGATCCTGAAAGGCATTAGTCTCTTCCATAGGGTCCTGCAAGGCATTAGTCTCTTCCATTTGTGGAAAGCATTTATTAAAATATTCAAGGATATGGCTATTTTCATCCTTGTAATTATCAAAGGAAAATTTAAGTATACCATAAACGTCATACTTATAAGGTGAATCATCAATGTTTTCAAGCAAACTAGCAAGTTCAAAAGCACCCTTCCAAGCAATAAATTCTTCAATTTGTTCCGCATAATAAAAGTCATAAATTCTTTTAGCATAGGAAGATATGGTATCATTATCATTATACTCACATTGAAAAGGGAGGTGTGTATACCTCTTTCTGCAACGAGATTCATCACAACAATAAGTAGCATTATAAATAGAGCACACGTTTCTAGCAATGGTATACAATATATCAATTTGTTCCCATAAGTGTTTCCCTATTTGTGACAAGCGGTGTTCCTTATAATAATATTTTTGATCTTCCGTGAACCCTCCTTGCCAATAAGCTTCAGTTTCAAAGAAACCAACCATTGACAACAAGCATGATAAAGCAAGACAATAACAGACCAACGAAAATAACAACTAGAGTAGGAACTAATATTTTTTGTATTTTAAATAAAGAAAGAAACAAACAAGGAAGAAATAAACTTAGCTTGAACAATAGTGATTCCAAGTGGACTTGATAAATAAAGCTATGCTCCCCGGCAACGGTGCTAGAAAATAGTCTTGATGGCCCACAAGTATAGGGGGTGTATCGCAGTATTTTCAAGGGAAGTGAAACCCAATTTATCGATTCGACACAAGGGGAGCCAAAGAATATTTATAAGCCTTAACAACTGAGGTGTCAATTCAGCTGCACCTGGAAAACAATCTTGCTCATAGCAGTTTATTAGTAGCAACAATTTTGTTGTAGGAATAGCAAAGTAACAGCAGTAGTAAAGCAAAGACAGTAGTAACAAAAGCAGTAACAGTGGGATTCGAGTGCGGTAGGCATAGGATGGATGGACGAGCATTGCATGGACAAGACAATTCACATAGCAATCAGAACATAGGGCAATTGCAGATAAATAAGATAAAGCATCCAAGTACTAGACAATCCTAGGCATGTGTTCCATATATAGTCATACGTGCTCGCAATGAGAACTTGCACAACATATTTTGTCCTGCCAGCCCGTTTGCAGGGGGGCCTCTAGGGAACTACTGGCAATTAAGGTCCTCCTTTTAATAGAGCACCGGAGCAAAGCATTAACACTCCGTGAACACATGTGATCCTCATATCAAAGCCATTCCCTTCCGGTTATCCCGATTTCTTTCACTTCGGGGCCATAGGTTCCGGATAATAACGTTTGTATAAAACTTGCTGATAAGACCAAGAACAATACTATCATAATGAATCAATAACATGTTCAGATCTGAGATCATGGCACTCGGGCCCTAGTGACAAGCATTAAGCACAACAAGTCGCAACAAAGTCATAAAGCACTAATAAAAGATACTAGGCACCATGCCCTAACAATCTAATGCCATTACATGAACGATCTCATCCAATCCCTACCATCCCCATAGCCTACAACGGGGGATTACTCACTCATAGATGGAGGAAACATGGATGGTCGATGAAGATGATGGTGGAGATCGATGGAGATGGCTCCGGGGGCACTTCCTCGTCCCGGCAGGGTGTCGGAACAGAGACTTTCTGTCCCCTGAATCTTCCCTTCGGTGGCGGCGGCGCAGCGGAACTTTTTGTGGAAAAACATCGAACCCCCCGAAGTTTTTAGGTCAGAAGGCTTCTTATAGGTGAAGAGGGAGACCGAGGGGATGCCTGGGGCCACCACACCATTCCCTGGTGTGGCCAGGCCCAGCCCGCGCCTAGGGGTGGTGTGGCCAGCCCCTGGCTCTCCTCCGTCTCGTATTCGGCTCTGAGTCTTCGGAAAAATAGGCACTTTGGCTTTTGTCCGTCCAATTCGAGAATATTCATTTTCGACTTTCTGGAATCAAAACAGTAGAAAAGGCAGTGACCTTTGTGGCTCTTGTTAATAGGTTAATCCAAGAAATCATATGAAAAGAACTCTAAAGTGTGGACAAAACACAAGAAAGTAGATAAAACCAAGCATGGAGCATCCAAAATTATAGATACATTTGCAATGTATCAGGGCTAGGGGCCGGCCACACCACCGGCCACACGGCCAGGCCTGGCCCATGCCAGGGGTGGTGTGGTGGCTCCCGGCACCCCCTCGGCCTCTCCTTCTGCCTATAAGTTGCCCTCAGGACGAAAACCCTAAGAACCGGATCAAAAATCCACGAAAGAGTCTGTAGCCGCTGTCATCTCCATCCCTAGATCGGGAGGGATCTGAAGCTCTTCTTGACACCCTGCCGAGGAGGGGAATTCACCCTGGAGGCCTTCTTCATCACCATGCAAGCCTCCGGTGTGATGCGTGAGTAGTTCATCCTTGGACTACGGATCCATGTAGTAGCTAGATGGCTGGTTTCTCCTCCTTTGTGCTTTCATGTTTAGATCTTGTGAGCTCCGTTCATGATGAAGATCATCTATTTGTAATTCATACATGTTGTGTTTGCGGGGATCCGATGGATATTGAGATGCTATTTCAGATTGATTATTGATTCTATCATGTCTTTGTTATTTGTGATCTTGCATGCTTTCCGTTGTTAGTAGCTATCTTGGCCAAGTAGATGCTAGCAACTCCAAGAGTTAGTATTTATGCTCGATAGTGGGTTCATGCCTCGTGTCTGGGAAGTGACAGAAATCTCTAAGGTACTAGATGTGTTGTTTCTACTAGGGAGAAACAACAACTTTTTCATAGAACAATCGTATTGTTTACTTTACCTTGATTCGTAAAGCAATAATCTGTTGCTTGAAACTTAATGCTGGAGGGGGTTCGGATGATAACCTGAAGGTGGATTATTAGTCATAGATGCAGTTGGATGGCGGTCTATGTATTATGTTGTAATGCCCAATCAAGTTTCAAAGGAGTCAAGATGATTAGTATATGCATGTATTGCTTTCTCGGTGTTTGTCAATTGCCCCGCTGTAATTTGTTCACCCAGCATGTTATCTATCTTAAGGAGAGCCACCTCTAGTGAACTATGGATCCCGGTCCTTTTTCTTTACATACAATCTACAATCTTTTACTGCTTTGTGTTTACTTTCTGCAAACTTTTACTGCTTTCCATTCGATACGTTTAATCCTTTGTTTTCTGCAAAACACGGTGAGATTGACAACCTCATCGCAAGTTGGGGACAAAGTTCTATGGTTGTGTTGTGCAGGTCTCCACGTTGCTACTAGCACCGGCAGTGCGCCCTGCCAAAGCTCAGCTAGTAACACCTTTGGGGTGTTTCCTTGCTCCTACTGGTTCGATTAAACCTTGGTTTCATAACAGAGAGAAAACTTACTGCTGTGCTCATCATACCTTCCTCTTGGGGTCCCCAACGAGCTCTACGTTGAAAGTTGAGCGCATCATGCAGCAAGAAGTCAAGATTCTCCACTTGACGCCTCAACTCTGGGTGACTTGGAATCTCCATCTGCATTCCCATGAAGTCATGTCTTGCATAGTGAGCAAAACGGGTTCCCTGGAGTTGGTTGACACTAAGGGCACATAGACGTGTGAGAGCTTCATGCATTGCCCTGGCTAATCCATCTAGCCAGTTGTTCTCTCTCATGGAGAACTGGATTCTCCCGGACATTGGTGCTTCGATGCTTCCTCTAAGATCAGCGGTGACTAGCCACTGTAAATCTCCTCCTGGGGGTCCTAGAAGTTGAGCTCCAAGAAACTCCGGATGTGGGCATCCCAATAACTCCGACAGTGAATCCAGATCCCTCTCGAAGATCAGTTGACCTCCGTTTCCTAACTGGTAGAACTTGCTAAACTGAGTCTCCATCTACAAGAATTAAGGATGAGGAAATTAGTGACGTGATCAAGTGTGTCAATTTTTAAGTAGTAATGTAAGAATTTGAGGACATGAATTTTTGAGAAAGAATGAATTCCCAAGGATAGGAGAGGAAATAGTTTTTCATAAATACTCACTTTGGTTTGGAAATTAAGTTTTTGTTTGGATGTCCATTCTAACTAGGGTCTCCTATGGTCAGGATGTCTCTGGTACCAACTTGTCAACACCCGGATTTTTAATCCTAGATGCCCGTTATGCCATACCTCGCAATCCCAGGATTACCATTTTTGCGAGACATAAAGGATTGGATATCACAGTAGATCATCCATTACAAACCATACATAAGGTCTTACACAAATAAGGATCTCATGATCCAGTCTTAATACAACAAGCAACGGAAATAAAAGATAAGCGTAGCGGTGGGGTCCATCTTCAGGGGCACATGCAATGCTGACGAAGGCAGATAATCCTAGTTATCATAGCCGTCCTACTGACCATCATCTTGGTAGTCTCCTTCATAGTCTGGCCATGAGAATAGCCAGGGACAAAAGCCATGAGTACTCTTTAAGTACTCACAAACTACCACTAACAAGTAGTATAGTTCTAAGTTAAAGTGCTATCTCTAAGTTTAACTATAAAGTTAAGTTTGAAAACTAAGCTGAGTTCTGAAGCAAAGAAAGATAAATTAAAGTTCTAGAATCACTTAAGTTGGGAAGCTATTGTCATAAACACAACCCTATTATGGTTAAGTCAAGATTCATCATTCCTTTCATAAGTTATTTTGAAAACATCTGACAACGAAACAGTATGGCCATTCCAACTGTCCATAACCGCGAACGCGGCTATTCGAATAGTTTGACACTCTACAGAGGTGGTACACTTTCACCACAAGATTAGATACATCTGTCAGGGATAACCCTGAATCATCATACTTAGTATGCAGATAATCAAACATAACCTTTCCTTTACACACCCTAGTATAAGCACCTCTCCTATGAGCATGGCCTCCCAACCATGACCATTTGTCATCTTGGGCACTTCATAGGTGGACAACATTGAGAGGGGGCCTCAGCTCAAACCTCTCCCGCGAGGGAACTAATACTAATGCATATAAACTTCCGGCTAAGCCTTACCCAATTCAGATTGTGGTTGTACGATAAATTTGGAATGGTATCACATCCGAATCCAACCATCAGTTTTATAAAAGGGCTAAGGCTCATGCCTCAACATTTCCATCATCATAAACCATTTGTGTTTCTCAACACATGTCAAAACATCTCAATAGAATGACTCATCATTCCAAGGTTTTCATAATTCATTTTCACCAAGTGTTCCCATCTAAAGTGACTCAAGTTTTTATCTACTCTAAACTACTAAGTTAAGAGTGTTCACTAAGGTGGAAAGATGGGATCAATCTCATGCCATAGAATGACATGTAAAGTTATCTAAAATAGGTCAAGTTTTATACTCTTTATGCTACCTTCAAAACAAGTAAGGGACTTTGTGTAAAGTAAAGGAAGTAAAGCTTGAAATTAGTACTTGGGGTAAAGAATAGTCAACCTAGTTTAACCAAAGCATGCCTAAAGCATATTTGCTAAACCATCTAGTTTAATCCTAGCTTGCTAATAGTAGCTTGGCTTGGTTGGTGTAGTGGTTGAAGTTGTCTTCGTCCTCTTGGTAGAACTCCTCCTCCTCATAAGCTTGGTCGGTACTATCTTCTATAAATCCATATAGTATACACAATCACCAAACAATACTTAACTAGTCTAATTAGCACTCTAAGGCATACATTTGATGATCTATTATCATCACAAGCATCACAAGTTTTATTAACTAGTTTCATTCTTTTTATTTAAGAAAAGTAACTAAGAATTTATATTCACCACTTAAAATATAGGATCATGTGGACATATGTCATCACCACATATCTTAACACGTGGGAATGTAATTTAAGGGTTGGTTCATAATTACTTTGGTTTAAGTTCATTATTTAATGATTTAAAGTGACTAGAAATGCCTATATAGCATTATTTTGGTACTAGTCCAAAGTCACTGCATGTAAACCTTAATATTATTACGTATTCAGATAGGTATGGTTAAATGTGATTTTTGAGAGTTGGAATCAACTTAAAAGCTATCATGGTTGATTTTTATAAAAATGTTGCAAGGTGCAAATGCTTCTGTCTTGTTATTTTTACTAGGAGAGATCTCTAACTCTAATTGAATTAAATCCAACGGGCTTGGGTAGATCTTTTCAGTAGCTTTCTAACAAAATTGGAATCACTCCATTTGGATTTGTAAATCTCTCTGAATTGAATTTTAAACTAAGGGACAGAACTAGGTTTAACTAAAATAGAAAAATCCTAATTCAAACTAACTGGGTTGCTTGAACGCACTACTGGGCTCAGGCCGACGGGGTCGACGGTCAGCGGCTCATAACACGCGAAGCAGTACGTGGCGATGTGGGTCGTTGGATTAGAACGGGGATTAACGACTTGGGATCGTCGTCGATGACGGACCTGTCACCGGCGAACTCTAACCCTAGCGGCTTATTGGGGGTGCTCAGGGGGCGTACCAGGGCTCCAGCGACGACGGCGAGGTGGGCAAACAGACTGGTGGTCGACGGCGAGCTCAGGGATGGTCGAGGTGGCTCCAGGGGTGGTCGGAATCAGCGGCTCCCTTCTCCAGAGGCGGCCTGCTCCGGTGAAATTCTAGCGAACGGCTGCTCGCCTTTCTCTGGGGAGAAGTGGGGAAGGTCCAGTGACGTGAGGGGAGGTGAGTGGTGTGCAGAGAATGGCTAGGGAAGGCCTCTATTTATAGGACGACGATGCGACCGAGAAGGATGGGCAGGCGACTCCGACGAGGGCTACACAACGTGCTAGTGGCGTGGCTCGAGATAGGGGGCGGTCGCTGGTCTCCTGGCGGTGCTCTACGAAGTTAATGCGGGCCTAGGAGCGGTGGTATGCGGTCGGGCGGTGCTGGCGCTCTGAGCGGTAGAGACGGCGGTGTCCACGGCGAGCGGTGGCTGTGGTGCGTTGGGTGGCGAACGGGTATGTCCGGCGTGCTCCCTGGGTCGTGGCGAAGCGGTGGACGCGGGCTACGGTCGAGGGGCGGCTTGTGCACGCGTGTCGGGCATGACGCTCTGGCGCGTGCTCGGCATGGCGCAGTCGCATTGGGCGCGGCAGTTTGGTAGTGTTCCATGCTCTGGCCTGGCTTGGGGAGGGGACAGAGAGTGGTGGTGAGGTGAGGGATAGCTCGTAGACATGGTGAGAGGAGGCGAGATGGTCTGCTGCAGTGGTGGCGTGTTCGGCCGCCAGCATGTGCTCGACATGGCATGGCATGGACACTAGGGGATAGGGGAGGGGGTGGTAATGGCATGGTTAGATCATTTGGAGACAGAAGGAGTGTTTTGAGGAGAATTGGGTGCAAAACCCTGTTCAGAACAGTAAGCTAGATATTAGGTGTAAAACCTGCATGCCATGTGTTTGATGAAATGGCCGCAAGAAACTTAGTTTGGAATTTTGAAAAGATTTTTGGTGGGTGTGCTAGTGTTAAGCTTGAGACTCTGTGGGTGCTTGGGTTTTGAAAATTGAGCTTGTTTGAGTGGTTTTTGAAATAGTGGGATCTTCCCATATGATAAATATTAAATTTTCAAATGCCAATTAAATTTAGTGTTTGAATGATTTTGGCAGATCACAAAGTGGGCCTTGGTACAACATTATGTGTACTATCAAGGGGTGCAAAGATCCATAATTGTTTCTGTTAGGTTTTGAGTACTAGGTGTCGTCGGATTGATGACAAGTACGCCATGAGGGGGTCCTCGAGGCGTGCGGAAGAGAGGGGTGTGAGACATACGGTGTTCCGGGACGGTGAGCACACAAGTTTACCCAGGTTCGAATCCGCCGGCTTTGGACGGATCCTAATCCTGCTAGCAATCCAGTAATACGACAGAGCCGGAATATGGGTTACAAGGGTTTCACCTATGAGAGTTGAGATTTTAGACTATTGAGGTGTGTCCTAAAGGCTCTCCCTAGGACGGCTCATATAGCTATCCGGCCTAGGGTTTACAGGAGAGATCTATCCGGCTACGACTAAGAGTCGGTTACAGAGTACATCTTGAACTACAAGTAACATTATGGGCCTAAGTCGGTAAGTCTTCTGGGCCTTCCCGTAGCCGGATTGGACTCTATCTTTCTCCCTGACTGGGCTGCCCATGAAGCAAAGCTCTAACCCGAAGTGGGCCACCCTGGTCAGTGAGGAACTATGAGGATACCCGGAAAGTATATCCCCAACAGCAGCCCCTGGAGGCCTCCAAGATCCAAAGTCGGATTTATCATCGTCTAGCTTGATCTTCGGCTTGCAGAATCTTGAAGGGTTCCTAAAACTTCATAACAAAAAATACGATCCGGGTCTTAAAAATAAGTCGGACCTACCGGTAAGTTACTCGGATTTTCCAGCTTGATTTCAATCTAAGCCGGAACTTGGTTCCCAACGCCACCTAACACAAGTCATGGTGAAGTCACGTCATCTGACAGGCATTCCGTCAGCACCACCGTTGGTGGGTCCGCGGTTCGCGGAACCGAGGCACCGTTTCAATGCGTGCGTGGAGATCGAGGCGATGTAATCATCGCGTGGGTCCTTCCCAGTTCCTTCCACGATGCGTGGCGGTTACACTATAGCATTTGCACGAATCTTGGCGCAGTTAGGTGGATATAAGGGGTTAGGATTTTCTCCCTCTCCTTTCACCAGTCCATTGCCTTTTCTTCTCCTCCCAATCTTCCTGCGCATAGAGCTCCCCGTTCCTCCCCCAAAAACTCCCAGCGCCGCCCCTTTTAGGTCAACCACTCACCAGAGAAATGGCTTCATCTTCTTATTCCGGCTTAGCGGCAGTGGCAGCGGCGGCGGTGACAGAAGCGGTGGCAGAGAAAGAGAGCTTCCGTGGGCTCTAGATCCCCTGCGCGCTCAATGAGGAGGGCCTCAAGAACGTGGAGAAGGAGGGGCTTCTCGCCGCCGGCGACTGGCGGAGCGGCTTCGAGGAAACCGTCCCCAACCCGCGCGACGGCGAGCGGGTCCACTTTGGCACCCACCTCAATAGAGGTTTGTCGTTTCCTCCCTCGGAGTTCTTCTCCGAGGTGATTGATCATTACGGAGTTCAACTCCATCATCTTCCTCCCAACTCTCTCTTAGAGATGAGCACGTACGCTTCGCTGTGTGAGGGCTTTCTCGGCATTAGGCCGAGTTTGACTCTTTTCCGGTACTATTTCCATGTCCGGAGAAACTCCATTACTGTCGGTGTTCCTTACATCACCGACACTATTAGCTTTTCGCTTAGATGCGAGCGCGCGTATCCCAAAATTCTAGCTAGTGACTCGGTCAAACAATGGCCAGCCACGTTTTTCTATCATAGGGATGTTTCGGCTCCCGGCAAAGCCACTGCTTTGCCGGCCTTCATCAACGGAGCCGCCACGGCCCAACCATCCTGGGACGAGGCTGCTCCGGCTCTCACCGACGATCTGATCCTCGCTAAGAGGTGGATCGAATATTTGATCAAACACAAGGATCTGAAGGGATCCGACTTGGTTTAGTGTTGGGTCTCACATCGGATCCAGCCCCTCCAGTATCACGGAACCCGACTGGTGCATTCCATCACGTCGTCCCCAAAAGACTCCCTCTGCATCAGCTCCAAAGCCTACACCACACAGGGCTACATAAGACAGATCAAGTGGCTGATTAGGGAGCGGATCGGGAGGAGAATCCCGGAGGTTTCTCTTGACATGCACACGGCGGACAACCCCGTAGTGCCGGTAAGCTTTCATAAGTACACCTTTTTATGTGTTTCAACATTTGAATTACAGCGCAATGCTGATATATTTTCTTCTTTTCAGCTTGCTGACCTCCCCGAGTCGGAATTTGCTCCGCTCGAAGGATATCCTCCGGAGTTCTCTCAGGAGGTAGAAGTGGTCCCATTGCCGGATCTTGCGCTCAAGAAGCGCAAAGCTCCGACACGGGCTGTCGGCACAAAGGAGGTGCCTGTCATGAAGAGGTAACTTTCAATCACAATTTTCCGCCTTTGTACTTTACTCGAATTTCTTTCCGAGATGTAATGTTTCCGACTTTACTACATTCTCAGAGCAAAACCGCTCCTCAAGGGCAAAGGGAAAGGGATTCCTTCGAAGCCGCTGCGGCAGACGAAGCTTACCATAGCTTCTCCTGCCGTGGCTCCTCCGACTCCTGCCCCTCAACCTTCTGCAACGCCGGTGATCTCTCCAGATGCCGCAGAAGATCCGTCTACTTCAACGGAGCCTGTGAACCTTGGGTCGCAAACTGACGTCACCATGGGTGCGTCAGATCTAGATAAGGGTGAACCCTCTTTGGGTAATGATCCCTCGGCAGAGACCTTCGCTGAAAACCTCATGAGCAATCTGGGTCTTGCCAAGTTTGGCTTGTCCCGGAAATCTGGTGAAGAAATCCAGCGGCTCGCCAAGCAATGGTTGGAGAAGAGAACCTTATCCGCCGAGGAAGAAGCGCAAGAAGCAGAGGACGACAAGTTCTCCGACCTTCTTGCCTAGGTGCGCCTCCGCGACGAGAGGATTAGGACTGGTGAGCTTCCAACAGCCCAAGTGATTCCTCTGACCCTCGCCGAGAAGGTCGCTGTTAATGTGAACACGAGTTTGGATAAACTCACTCGCGAACAATATGTAAGTCGGAATTCCAACTCCTATTTTTCCTTTATTTGTATTTTATATCATATCCTCTAGCCCCCAAGCATGAAGTAGGATAAACAATCTGGGTTTATGCTTTATTAGGATACCAAAGAACGAACTAGTGTAGCCCCCAAGGCTCGTGCTGATATTAGCAAAAATATTAGCCCGAGTCTTAAGTAGCTTTCTGACTTTGGGTATTCTGACTTACATAAAGTGTGTTCCTATAATCAGGATTTATTGAAGAATGTCTGTGATAAGCAGATAGAGATCAAGGCTCTCCGACTTAAGAATGCTGAGCTTAAAGTTGCCAAGAATAAGGCCGAAGGTAAGCATTCCGAGACTCAAACCTTGTCTTTGTTATTTTCAATGTCGAATTTTTCTGAACTGTTGTTCTTTTTTGACTTATAGCGTTGGTGACACAATCCGTCGCCATGATTGAAGAGGTCGAGAACCTCAAGACCCTGGGGGTGGAGAACAAGGAGCTTCGCCAAGTGCTGGACCAGCTCAAGGCAAATCATGAAAAGAGCATAGCTCAAGTCCTTGAATCCTCCTCCATGGCTACCGAAGAGCATGATCGCAAGATCGCTGCTCAGGATAAAATAATATCGGACCTCAAGAATGAGCTTAGCAGAGAGAAGGACATGTCCCAAGCGCTCCGGGCTGAACTCCAAAGTCTCTAGGAGGAGAAGACCAAAATTGACGACGTCATTTTTGGTACGTTCCATCTATCTGACTTGTCTTTTTCTTCGACTTCTATCAATGTCGGATTTTTCTTAACTTGCTTTGTGTATATGTCCTCTGAACTTGATGCACTCTTCCTCCTCTGAGCCCCGCACCCACCGACTTACCCAAGTCGGTGACCTGCTTCATGACTTCCGCCAGTCCCTTGAGGACATTGGCGAAGCTCTCAAGATTCCGGACATGCCAATCATGTCGGATTTTTAGGTGCGGGACAAGGCAAAGGAGATGCCGCAACTTGTTTGGGACTGGAACATGTCCTACGCGGGGACTGCTACGCAGAACGCTCTTACCATGGTCATGAGACACCATCGAAACATGGAAATATGGCAAGTGACCAGAGGGTACTGCAAGGTAGATGAAGACGGCCAAGAGCAGGACCTTCAAGCCATCATGCACTCCTACGCCGGATATGGGTGCCACGTGGCTGACCTGACCAACTACGAGATCCCCTTCTTCGCCCGCGTAGATACTCCGCCTCCTCCTCCGGAAGAACCAACAGAAGTTTCCGACGATGAACGCACCACCTCGGATGCGAACATCTCGGAACACTATCAAGGCGGAATCTCCAGTGAGCCGGCAGCTCCTTCATCTCCTCCTGCAACATAGATCAGAATTTTTTGTATTATTCCAAAAAACATGATGCATCTGTAAATATGCAGTACTTTAATTTTGCTAGTGCTAAGCTTTTGATCTATTCAACACTTTTTTGCTTTGAGTTTTTTTGTGTGCCTGAAATGTTTACATAAGCACTTGTATTCTTTCGTCTCTACTTATCGTTCATCTGGCTTTCCGCCTTGTCCCTTCGTGAGCCGGCTAAACCTTCTGCCGGAAACTTTGCCGAGCAACGGAGCTCAATTGCTAAACCAGTTTAAACTCAGAAACAAAGCCGGCTTCCAGTACCAACAATTCACTACTCGGAAAATGCCCGCATCCAGCAATCAGACAAATAACCAAAGTAAAGACTAGAAACTTTAGAGTTATACCCGAGGGTAGCATTTTTAGAATCGGAAAACTAAACCAGAACGAACATGAACATAAAGTACTTTCAAGCATTCTGGGATTTTCGACTATGACATGATCATTCGGAAATAAGATGGTAAAAACTTCTCAGAAAAAATTGAGGCAACCAAAACTTTTATTTCTCACAGAACATGTACATATATATGTTTACAAAGAAGGATAAACTAAGAATAAAAGGGACGTAGCTGATCAATATTCCACGGTCTGTCTAACTCATCCGGATTTGTACTGCCTCCAGCTCTCTTTCTCTTCTTAGTAGCAGGTCTTTCTTTGACTGGCCTCATATCAGTTAAATAGTACGATCCATTGTGCAATACTCGACTACCTAAAAAGGGCCCTTCCCATACTGGGGAAAGTTTGTGCTTTCATTGTTGCACAAGACGGAGAACCAAATCACCTTTATTGAAAGATCTATTTCGGACTCTCTGGTTATGATACTTGCGTAACTTCTGCTGATAGGCTGTAGATCTCATTTCAGCAACGACGCGAACTTCTTTGATTAAGTCGAGATCATTTTGTCGAGAAATCTTGGCATCCTCTTCGATATACACGACCACTCTAGGAGAAGTATGAATCAAATCACTAGGAAGAACTGCTTCTGCGCCATAGACCAAGAAGAAAGGTGTGTATCCTGTTGACCTGTTTGGAGTTGTTCGTAAACTCCAAATTACAGAGGGTAATTCCTCTGCCCAAGCCCCCGCAGCACGTCGTAGTGGTGCTTCGAGTCTCGGTTTTAGGCCTTGTAGAATTAAACCATTTGCTCTTTCGACTTGTCCGTTAGCCTGTGGATGTGCGACTAACACAATATCAAGCCGGATATTTTGCTCGTTGCAGAATTCAGCCAATTCTCCCATAGAAAAGTTACTCCCGTTGTCCGTGATAATGCTATGCGGATAACCATACCGGATTATAACATCCTCGACAAATATTTTGGCTGTTGCTCCATCACAACTAGTGAAATGTTTAGCCTCAATCCATTTGGTGAATTTATCTACCATCACTAAGAGGTGAGTAAATCCACTTGGAGCTCGTTTAAAAGGTCCTACCATATCAAGCCCCCAGACCACAAAGGGCCATGTTATAGGTATTATTCGCAGCTGATCAGCCAGAACATGAGCTTGCTTGGCGTACATTTGGCAGCCTTTGCACGTCTTGACTAATTGTTCAGCATCTTCCTAAGCTGTAAGCCAGAAAAATCCGTGTCTAAAAGCTTTTGCCACTAAAGATTTGGCTGCAGCGTGGTGACCACACTCGCCTTCATGGATTTCTCTTAAGATTTCCACTCCTTCTTCCGGAGATACACAGCGCTGAAAACCCCCAGAAACACTCCGTTTATGGAGCTCGCCTTTAACAATAGTATAGGCTTTTGCTCGTCGGATAATCTGTCGGCTCAGCACCTCGTCTTTGGCTAATTTGCCATCTACCAAATAATTGAGGTAGGGTTGAGTCCAACTGGGAATTACAGCCAAAACTGCTATCAAAGGTGAGTCAGATTTGGTCGGATATTCCTCATCCACTGCCTTTATTGAGGGAACTTTGAGGTGCTCTAAAAAAGCGCCATCCGGGACCTCTTTCCGCGCATAACCTATCCGAGATAGTGCATCTGCTTCCTCATTTTCTGCTCGAGGGATGTGTTGAACTTCAAACCCTTCGAACAATTTAGATAGATCATCCACGACAGCTTTATATGTTTCCATGTGTTTATTTGCATTAAAAATATCCGACACTTGCTGAGCAACAAGATCCGAATCTCCGTAACACATCAAACATCGGATGCCAATATCCTTAGCAATCCGGATTCCATGTAGAAGTGCTTCATACTCGGCAATATTGTTTGTCGCTGTGAAGTGGATCTGTAACACGTATAAAAGTTTATCTCCTTGGGGAGATTTGAGCACCACGCCAGCCCCCGAGCCCCCTCGAGCCTTAGACCAATCAAAAAAGAGGGTCCAATATTCCGACTCAGGGAGGATCATGTTCTCCTTCGTCTCCGTCCAATCAGCGACAATGTCAGCAAGGATTTGGGATTTGATTGCTGTCTGAGGTTTGTACTCAATATCGAAAGCTGAAAGCTCTATGCCCCATTTGGCGACGCGTCCTGTGGCGTCACTGTTGTTGATTATATCTCTCATGGGAGCTGTGCTCACCACGATAATTGGATACTCCTGAAAGTAGTGTCGTAACTTACGAGATGCTATAAAAACACCGTAAGCCAACTTTTGATAGTGTGGATACCGCTGTTTTGATTCTGGCAGGATCTCGCTGACAAAATAAGTCGGACGCTGCACCAGGTGTTCCTGATTTTCCTCTGGTCTCTCCACCACCATGACGATACTAACAACCTTATTTGTCGCAGCAAGATAGAGCAACATCGGTTCCTTAGGTTCCGGCGCTGCAAGGATAGGAGCAGATGAGAGTACTTTCTTCAGGTCTTGTAGTGCAGCTTCAGCTTCATCAGTCTAAACAAAATCTTTGGTCTTTTTCAGGAGTTTGTATAATGGTGCGGCTCTTTCTCCAAGCCGGCTTACAAATCGACTGACCGCAGCGATGCAACCAGTTAGTCTTTGTACGTCCTTCAGGCGAGTTGGCCTAGAAATATTGAGTATAGCCTTAATTTTGTCTCAGTTCACCTCTATGCCTCTTTGAGACACGATAAAACCTAACAATTTTTCAGCTGGTATTCCAAAGAAGCATTTCTTCGGGTTAAGCATGATGTTGTATTTTTGTAGATTGGCAAATGTTTCCTCCAATTCGGAAATCAGCGTTTCCTTCTTTTTGGACATTACCGCGATATCATCCACGTATGCATGTACATTGCGTCCTAGTTGTTCATGGAGGCAATGCTGCATCGTGCGCTGGTACGTAGCTCCTGCGTTCTTCAGCCCAAAGGGCATCGTAACAAAACAGAAGGTTCTGAAAGGGGTTATGAATGAAGTTTTGACTTTGTCAGATTCCTTCATCCGGATTTGGTGATAGCCAGAATAGGCGTCGAGAAAACAGAGGAGTTCCGAGCCTGTCATAGAATCAATGACTTGATCAATTCTAGGCAGAGCAAAGGGATCTTTTGGACAAGCCTTGTTCAAGGCAGTATAATCAACACACATCCTTAAATCAGTGGTATCCTTTTTAGGGACCATTACAGGATTGGCCGACCACTCAGTGTCGATGACCTCTTCTATGAATCCGGCTAACTCGAGTCGTGCTAGTTCCTTAGCTATTGCCTTACGCTTTTCGTCGCTAAACCGTTGTAAGGACTGTTTGACGGGTTTAGCGTTCGAGTTTACATTTAGAGAGTGCTCGGCAAGTTCCCTAGGTACTCCGGTCATGTCAGATGGCTGCCATGCGAAGATATCTTGATTTGCTTGGAGGAACTTGACGAGCACGCTTTCCTATGTGCTACCTAGGCCTACGCCTATCTGGGTCAACTTGGAGGGGTCATCATCCTTCAACGGTGCTTTCTTCGCCTCTTCTGATGCCTTGAACTCCGGGTTTGGCTTTGTCACCTTCTTCGTTGCGGGCATCTCGGACGGATCTATGCTCTTCTTGATCTCCTGGTACTCCTAGGCATGCAGCACGGCTTCGGCAAAGGCGGCATTTCCATCCTCGCACTCTTGCGCTTTCTTCGGGTCTCCCTTGATGGTGATCACGCCGTTGGGATCTGGAATTTTCATCATATTGTAAATGTAACACGGACGAGCCATAAAAGCCCAGTAAGCCGGACGTCTGAATATAGCGTGGTACGCGCTCTTGAACGGGACTACTTCAAAGGAAAGTGCCTCCGTCCGATAATTCTTTGGAGTTCCAAAGGTAACATCCAAAGTAATCTCTCCCAGGGAATTAACTTGTCTTCCTGGGACAACTCCGTGAAAAATCACAGAGCTATGGTTCAGCTGGGTCTCCGAGATCTTCATCCGGCATAGCGTTTCGACATAGAGAATATTGATGCTGCTACCACCGTCCATGAGGGTCTTGGAGAAACCATAACCGTCAATAAGTGGGTTGATGATTAAGGCGTATTTTCCTCGCCTATGTAACTTAGGCGGATGATCATCACGGTCAAATGTGATTGCCACTTCCGACCAGTCCAGGTACTGGGGGACAGCCGGAACTGTTGCATTGAGCTCGTGTAGAACTGCTTTCTTGAGCTTTGCTGGTTGAGATCCGAGGAAAGTGACATAAGTGTCCTTCTTGGTGGGAAAAGTTTTCTTCCCTTCCGGCTTGGGATTTGAAGCATCAGCTTCCTCCATGTCGGAATCTTCCTTGGTCTCCTTGTCCTTTTCGGATTTTTTTCCTTTTTCCGCTTAGCTTTGTAGCCCGCGGTGTCATCTCTTTTGATGTCGTCATTGAAACGACATTCAGCGTTGGTGTGGGACGAGCCCCCATTGGCGTCTAGGTGATGCACACATGGGTTATAGGCAATGTCGGCCCAAGAGTAGGTTTTGCCTGGTTGTTGTTCTCCTCTACCTTGGACCCTTGAAGTCCCACAGCCACACCCGCGGCCTCCGCCACGTCCTCCTTGTCCTCCAGACCCAGAAACAGTAGTAACCACCGCTGTTTCCGCGTTGGGGTTTTCTTCCGAGGTGTTTTTGCGCTTCTGAGCTTGTTGCTTTGGTTATCTTGCCGATTGAGGCACAGCTAGGGCATTGAGCAATCCCTCTACATCATCGTCAGCATCTGCATACTTGCTCGCTGTTTCTGTCATCTCTCCCAAATCAGTGACCTTGTCACACTTCAAGCGATGACGTAGTAGACCAATTGGAAGACCTGCAATGAAAGCTTCAATCGCAGTTTGATCATTTACTCCCTCACAGGAGTTCTTGGTGTCGATCCATCATCTGAGTTAGTCCCAACAAGTTTCTCTAGCTTTCTGGGTGCAACGCTATAGGTCTCCGACCGTACAGGGCCTCCGATATGTGCCTTCGAAATTCTGAAATAACGCACTTTGCATGTCATACCAGTTATGGATGGTGTTCTCCGGAAGTTCATTGAGCCATGATCGTGCCGTCTTCCGCAACATAAGTGGGAGATATCGGGTTGTGACCAGGCTGTTTCCGCCTTTGGCAATGCAGCAAGCTTGGAAGAAATCCTGTAGCCAGGTATCTGGCCGAGCAATGCCATCGTAGGCTTGGATATATCTTGAGATAGCAAATCCTTCCGGGAATTTTGTAGCTCTGATGCGTGGTCCGAAGCACTTTGGGCCCACGTAGATATCATCGTTTTCGTAGCGCCGAGCCTCTATGTTGGAGTTGATCCTGTGCCTTGTGTTGTTTGGGGATAAAGATCATCCCAAATGTCGGCTGTGGCTGTGGTGCCTTGGAGCCGGACTTCGGCTTCTTCCACCACCTCCTCCGCCACGTCGTCCTCCTTGCCCTCGATAGGGGCCGTTTTTATGACTGTGTGGTGGAGAGGGTGGGGCAGCTGGATAGTTTTCGGCTGATCGCCGGCCTCTGTCCGGAACGTCATTATTCTGATTCCGGGGAGGGTCTTGACTATGACGAGCCCCCTGCCTGCTTGTTCCGGCGTGGTTTCCGTTGTTTCTTCGTCCGTCGTTCCCACCATGGTGGGGCTCAGCCGGACGGCTTGTATGTCTAGGAGGTGTCATTTTTTGACGATCATCCTCTCAACGTTTCTCTTTATCTTCTCCCCTTCGATCGTTAGATTCTCGTTGGGGAGGATTCCTCGGATTCAGAGTAGCGATGGACTCTTTCTCGGCCGCTGGTGCGACGTTGCTCCAGTTGCGTGCAGTCCTGCGATGCTGTCCTGACGATCCGGTTCTCGAATAATTGTCCTCCCGACGTTCGGGGCGATAATGCTGCTCCGGAACATGGTGGGGTCTCACGTTAGCCCATGCCGGATCTGTTCGACATTGGTCGGAATCTGAGACTAGTTTTTGACTTCCGGACAGTGCAACCTTGTGCTGCTCTAGTCCCTTGTTGAGTAGCTTGATACCCAAACGGATCTCCTCAGGTCCTGGATTAGCCGATAGAATTTCTCGGGCAGCCACGGTATTCTGTACTGGGGTTGGATATACCCAATCTCCTTTGCTATCTTTCCGTGGCTTCCCCATCTCATCTCCGAAAAGGACGGCACGGATATGTGGGAATTGGTCGTCATTGGTGTGACGCTTCCGTGTCTTCTGATGCAACCGAGACATGTAGTCCTTAGTTGCCATGCGTTTCTTCTCCACCTCGATGTTTTTGGCTTCATCGAGGAGTTGTTGACGACACGCTTCTAGGGCTTGAGCCCTTTCTTCCAGCTCTTCAGCAGTAAGTTCTGCAACTGTAGGGATAGGTGTGGTTAATGCAGCATCGATGAGTTTACACGCACCTTCGGTGATCACGTGTCCATCCACCGATTCTTCTTTTTTCGGCTCTTCTGGGGTAAGTGCTCCATCCGAGTCTTCTTCGTATTCCTCGGCAATCACCTCCTCAGCCAGAGGGTCTTTTGCCGGGGTTTTATTCTTCTTGTTCTTCTTCTTTGCCTTCTTGGCAGTGCCAGTAGCAAAGACGGCTTTGGGTCCGTTTCTCGGAGTCAGGCTCTGATCGGTACTTTTAGACATCTGGACCTCGGGATTATCTCCGATGTCCATGTCATCCTGCGCTTTAGGAGAGTGTTCCCCGGATCCTTCATCCATGGCTTCTCCTTCTTCTGTAGCCTTTGAGTTGTACTCCTCTTCATATTCCGCGGAGAACTTTCAGAAATCTGTTGACGTCATCGATTCATCCGAGGATGCGGGTACGTCGGCGTTTGTTCCAATTGCCTCTAGCACCGAATCGGTGTTTTCTCCAGCATCGGCAGAGCCGGATCCGGATCCCACGTACCCGACAAAGTGCGACGCGTGCTTCCTGAGGTACCTACGGCTTTCGTGACCAGCCATGTCGAAACTTTTGATGGTCTCGAGAATTGCATCTACGCTTGCATCTTGCATTATCATACATCGTAATGTGTCCCTTAGGAAAGCTCTGTCTGTCCCGGCATCATCAGAGCCAGAATCAGTGTCATTGATATGCTCCTCCTGGATTTCGACTTCTGCGGGTGGGTTGATCTGGGATCCGGCTCCTCCAGGGAGATCCACTCCAGATTCAACTTGGGCCGCTAGGTCTTCTTCAGGCTCGGATTCCTCCACTATCTCCACAACTGGTGCGGGCTGGGTGGGTTTGGGGTTTTCTGAGATCCAGAACTCTGCCGCCTCCACGGACAAAGGGGACCCAGAAAATTCTTCTGCCTCTATCATCACCGCTGGGGTGGGTGGGGCAGGTTCAGCGAAACCGATGTAAACATCGATCTCGCCAAAAGACATGATTGTGTAGGCAGTCACAGCCTCCCTAGCTGGAATCCAAGTCTCGTCGAGAACAATGAGAGGGACGTTGCTGCCCGTGAAGCAAAGCTCTAACCCAAAGTGGGCCACCCTGGTCAGTGAGGAACTGTGAGGATACCCGGAAAGTATATCCCCAACACTAGGAATAGCCAAAGTAGGCATGCTGATTAAAATGGCACAAATGACCATTCTCATCTTTTATTCATTTTGATTTGTTTTTCTTTGGGATTTGTTTGGGGATGATCTAGATGATGTTTGTTTCACCTAAGAATAATTTTACAAGCAATGTATCACTTAATCATGGCAATTCAAACAACTCCTATTTTAAATGCACACACATATGAATGCTTTAATAATTTTAATTGGAATTTTTTTGTTAACCCTAATTTTGATGATTTGGATCTTAATACCCTTGGATTAAAGTTTTGGGATGTTACACTCTTCCATAAGTAATTATATATATTAAGACTTCATGTCTGATGTTAGGATATTAGTGTAAAAGCTATTAGATAAATACCTAGGCATCTAATCAATAAATTGTAGTAAGACTTCATTTCTGATTTTTTAATAGATTGTGCTACTTTCATAAGTAATTATATGTGTATTGATTTTCAACACATTTTTTGTTTTTATTCTCAGGCTATTCATTGTCACTTCAAGGAAAAACTTAAAAAAATTATTGATAAATGGCTACATTGTCTAGCCAAAGGCCATATGTTCGAGCTTTTCCTGGTGAAAACAGAACTAGCTACATACTGAGAGGACCATTCTAGACATCCTTCTTGATATCACACAATTTTGTTATCCATGATGTTGTGACATTTACAATAATCACATAAGAACATGTGGAAGAAGATGAGGAACTGAATAGTGAGTATTTGTTTAGGATGGAAGCACATGCCCCTAACGGTGCCATCATACAATTCCACTTAATTCCTGGTATGTGTTTTTCAATCAATGTATTAATTGCATGCCATCTTGAATTCCTTGTAATGTGAATTGCATTTTACAGGAGTGACCATGCCAGATTTGAGTGAGTGCATTAGAGATGTTTTTAGGAGTATTTTCATAGATATGCATCTCATTACTATGCTAGACATGTGTGCCATAACTTTTGAGATGATGAAGGAAGTAAGCCACTGGAGATTGCATCATGAGGAAGAATTTTTTCCATCTGAATGAACTATAGTACTTTGTTACAAGGCTCAATGCAATTGATGTGGCTAACAAATAATTTGTGAGTTATTATAGCCCAGCCATATCCATTCTCTGAGAGTACTTTGTGTGTTCAATTACTAATGTGTTTAACTAATTGTTCATTTTATTATATACCATCAAGCTTTGTATGTGGTTTCAAGATCCCAAAAAATGGCACAACCCTATTTCTGAGCATCGCATGGATGACCCAATTTCTGGGGAGTACACTATCTTCCGTGGCAACCTTACCTAGATAGTGTTAAGAAATGGTTGGGACATCTTCTACAAGATGAACTAACTTAGGGTTGTTTCTCTGATTGCTGTTAGGGTGGTGTAACATCCCAAAATTTCAATCCAAGCTTATCAAGATCTAAATCATAAAATTTGGGGTTAACAAAAACTTTTTCAAATTAAAAATAAAAGCATTCATATGTGTGTGCATTTAAAATAGGAGTTGTTTTGAATTGCCATGATTGTGTGATCCAATGCTTGTAAAATGTTTCTTAGGTGATTTAAACATCATCTACATAATTCCCAAACTTTTCCTAAAGAAAACCTAATAAAAAAGAATTAAAAAGGAGGAATGGTCATTTTGGCCATTTTAATCCACTACACTACTTTGGATATTCCTAGTACTCAATTCTTAACAGAAACAATTCTTGATCTTTGTACCCCTTGGTAGTACACATAATGAGGTACCAAGGCCCACCTTTCGATCTGCTAAAAACATTATGTTAACTATTTTAAATGGCATGTGAAAATTGAATCCAATGCATATGCATAGATCACCCCTATTTCAAAACCCATCTTTTTGAGCTCCACTTTCAAAACCCTTGCAACCAGAGACTACCTAGCACTAGTGGAGATCACTCAAAAAATTTGAAACCAAAATTCAAAACTTGTTCTCTTGCGGCCATTTCATCAATCACTTGGCAGGCAGATTTCAAACAAAACACATTTCACTATTTCAAATAGTATTCTGGCCAAACTTGTCCCCCATTTGGCCCCTTTTTACTCCCTTTGTCTCTAAATGATCTAGCAAAGCCATTTAAACCCACTTCCCTAGCCCCTAGTGGCATTGCCATGCCATGCCGAGCCACCTCTCGCCGGATGACCATGCACCCGCTGCAGCAGACCACTCCCCTCTCCCTCGCCATGTCTAGGAGGTAGCCGACACCTCACCGCCACCCTCTGTCCCCTGCCCGAGCCGAGCCTCGCCGTGGACCACTGAGAATACCACGCGCCCAGTGCCACCGCACCATGCCGAGAACATGCCAGAGCGCCGCACCTGGCACGCGTGCAAAGACCGCCGCTCGACCGCAGCCTGCGCCCACCGCTCTGCAACGACCTGGAGAACACCCCAGACACCCCCGTTCGCCGCCCAAAGCACCACAGCCACCGCTCGCCGTGGACACCGCCGCCTCTGCCGCTCAGAGCGCCACATCGCCCAGACCGCATGCCACCGCCCCTACGGCCGCATTCACTTCCTAGAGCACCGCCAGGAGACCGCCTGTCGATCGCCACCCTCAACCATGTCACTAGCCGGCTGTAGCCATGTCGCAACCGTCGCCTGCCCATCCCGCTCGGTCTCACCGTCGGGCCTATAAAAGGAGGCCTCCCCAGCCTCTTCTCGCCACACCACTCCACTCCCCTCACCTCACTGAACCTCACCTACCTCTAGCCGGAGCAAGGCGAGCTCTACCTCGCCGGAATTGGAGCCGGAGCAGCCGCAGCAGGAGGAGAAGGGCGCCGATGATTGCGACGACCCCAAGCTCCGCCGCAACCGCGCCTCGCCTCACCGTCGTCTTCTAGTTCATTTGCCCGCCTCGCCTACCCCGCTTGAGCCCTGGTACGTCCCCAGCAGACCCCCACCGAGCGGCTAGGGTTCGAGCTCACCGGCGACCTGTTCGTCATCGACGACGATCCTCAGCCGTAGATCCCACTTCTAATCCTACGGCCCACAGCACACGTACCGTTTCGCGTGATAAGACCCACTGACAAGCGGGACCCCCCTGTCAGCTGAGCCCCGCGCCGCGGAGCGCCACTGGGCCGGTCCAACATCTTTCCCGCGCTAGCCCACCCGTTCAAATCTGGATTTTTCTTTTAGTTAAATCTAGTTTCTATAAACTAGTTTAAAATTCAATTCAGAGAATTTTATAAATCCAAATTGCATGAAAACAATTTTGTCTGAAAGGTATGGAGATGATCTATCCAAGCCCGTTGGATTTAATTCATTTAGAGATATAGATCTCTCCTAATAAAAATAACAAAACAGAAGCTTTTGCAACTTGCAACATTTTTATAATATCAACCAGGTTAGCTTTTGAGTTGATTCCAACTCTCAAAAATCACATTTCATCATATCTATCTAAATATGAAATAATATTAAGGTTTACATGCCGTGACTTTGGACTAGTACCAAAATAATGCTATAGTCACTTTAAATCATTAAATAATGAACTTAAACCAAAGTAATATTGATCCAACCCTTAAACCTCATTCCCACATGTTAAAATATGTGGTGATGACATGTGTCAACATGATCCCATATTTTAAGTGGTGAATATTAAATCTTAGTTAAATTTTCAATGAGTAGAAATTACTTTTCTACATTAGAAAGAATGAAACTATTGAATTAAACTTGTGCTGCTTGTGATGATAATAGATCATCAATTGTGTGTCTTAGAATGCTACCTAGCCTAGTTAAGTATTGTTTGGTGATTCTGTACTCCTTATGTATTTATAGAAGATAGTACCGAGCAAGCTTACGAAGAGGAGGAGTGCTACCAAGACTAAAAAGAAGAAAACTTCAACCACTGCACCAACCAAGGGAAGCTAGCACTATCCAAGATTAACCCAAGATAACCCTTGCAAGTTTAGTGCTTAGCAAACTAGAGTCAAACTAGATGGTTTAGCAAAGATGCCTTAAGCATGCTTTGAGCACCCCTTTTTGACTATTAGTACCTCAAGTCTTATTGACAAGTTTCACCTCCCTTAGTTTACACAAAGTTCTTTAATTGTTTTCAAGGTAGCATAAAAATTATAAAACTTGACCTACATAGAAACCTTTGGATGTCATTCTATGGCATGAGATTGATCCCATCCTTCCACCTTAGTGAACACTCTTATCTTAGTAATTTAGAGTAGATCAAAAAATTGAGTCACTTTAGATGGGAACACTTGGTGAAAATTAATTATGAAAACCTTGGAATGATGAGTCATTCTATTGAGATGTTTTGACATGTGTTGAGAAACACAAATGGTTGATGATGATGAAAATGATGAGGCATGAGCCTTAACCCTTTTATAAAACTGATGGTTGGCTTCGGATGCGATACCATTCCAAATTTACCGTACAACCACATTACCTGAATTGGGTAAGGCTTAGTTGGAAATATATATGCATTAGTATTAGTTCCCTCACGGGAGAGGTCTGAGCTGACGGTACCTCTCATGATGTCCACCTATGCAGTGCCCAAGATGACTGATGGTCATGGTTGGGAGGCCATGCTTATAGGAGAGGTGCTTATACTAGGGTGTGTAAAGGGAAGGTTATGTTTGATTATGTGCATACTAAGTATGATGATTCAGGGTTATCCCTGACAGATGTATCGAATCTTGTGGTGAAAGTGTACCACCTCTGCAGACTGTCAAACTATTCGAATAGCCGCGTCCGTGGTTATGGACAGTTGGAATGGCCATACTATTTCGTTGTCAGATGTTTCCTAAATAACTTGAAATGAATGATGAATCTTGACTTGACCACAACAGGGTTGTGTTTATGATACTAGATTCCCAACTTAAGTGATTCTAGAACTTTACTTTACCTTTCTTTGCTTCTGAACTCAGCTTAGGTTTCAAACTTAACTTTATAGGTAAACTTAGATTTAGCACTTTAACCTAGAACTATAGTACCTGTTAATAGTAGTTTGCGAGCACTTAAAGAGTACTCATGGCTTTTGTCCCTGGCTATTCTCATGGCCAGACTATGAAGGAGACTATCAAGAGGATGGTCATCCAGACGGCTATGACAACTAGGACTATCTGCCTTCGTCAGCATTGCCTGTGCCCTTGAAGATGGACCCCATTGCTACTCTTATCTTTTATTTCCGTTGCTTGTTGTATTAAAGACTGGATCATGAGATCCTTATTTGTGTAAGACCTTATGTATGGTTTGTAATGGATGATGTACTGTGATATCCAATCCGTTATGTCTCACAAAAATGGTAATCCTGGGATTGCGAGGTATGGCATAACGGGCATCTGGGATTAAAAATCCGGGTGTTGACAAGTTGGTATCAGAGCCATCCTAACCATAGGAGACCCTAGTTAGAATGGACGTTCAAACCAAAAACTTAGTTTCAAAACCAAAGTGAGTATTTATGAAAAACTATTTCCTCTCTTACCCTTGTGAACCAATTCTTTCTCAAAAATTAATGTTCCTCAAAATTCTTACATTACTACTTAAAATTTGACACACTTGATCACTTCACTAACTTCCTCATCCTTAATTCTTGTAGATGGAGACTCAGTTCAGCAAGTTTTACCAATTGGGAAACAGAGGTCAGCTGATCTGCGAGAGGGATCTGGATTCAATATCGGAGTTACTAGGACGCCCACATCCGGAGTTTCTTGGAGCTCAACTTCCAGGACCCCCAGGAGGAGACCTAAAGTGGCTAGTCACCGCAGATCTTAGAGGAAGCATCGAAGCACCAACTTCTGGAAGAATTCAGTTCTCCGTGAGAGAGAACAACTGGCTAGATGGATTAGCCAGGGCAATGCATGAAGCTCTCACACGTCTATGTACCCTCAGCGTCAACAAGATCCGAGGAACCCGTTTTGCCCACTATGCAAGACGTGACTTCATGGGAATGCCGATGGAGATGCCAAGTCACCCAGAGTTGAGGCGTCAAGTGGAGAACCTTGACTTCTTGCTACATGACAGATAGCAGGAACTGGACAATGCCAGAGAGTTAGCCAACCAGAACCGTGCCATTGCCGACCAGAAGGCCCAGACTTTCGCACTGCTTGTCCAAGACCGCCAGTCTCTTTGCCGCCAGCGTGCCAAGAAGGATCACACCATCGCCCGCCTTTGCAAGAAGGTGGCCGACCTCGAGAAGACTATCAAGGAGCAGGAAGCTTAGCTTGCAGCCAAGGAAGAAGAAGATGAGGGTGAAGACATCCAGGGAGACATGGATTCTTACCTCAGCAACGATGATGACTTTCTGGAGGAGGATGCTGTGGACTTCTACACTGATGATGAGGACTCTGACTTCATCGATGATGAGTAGATGCACTAGAGCACTGTCGTAGCATGAGTTTTATCGGTCCCACTATATCGTAGCTGGCAGAATGGTTCTTCAAACCATCTGCTTTCCTTTGTTTGTTGTGGTGTGTGTTGTATCGAGTGCTTTCTTGCATGAATGAAAATGAAGTTAGTTGAAAAACCTGAGTCTAACTCAAAGTGTTAGCTTTGAAAACCCAAAACCATGAACCTTAGAATTTCCCTCTTACCCCTATATCTATCTCAATCTTTAGATGACTCGTGGAAACCAAGGAGGGAGCAGCTCGTCGCAGGACCCAATGCTGCAGATCTTGCAGAATCTCATCGTAGACCGTGAAGCAAGCAGGGCCGAGCGCCAAGCCAACTTAGCAACACTGCAGCACATCGCCCAAATGTCTCTCAACAACCAAGGACATGGAAATCAGGATCACCATGGATCCAAACTCAAAAAAATTCAGAACACCAATCCCCCAATCTTCAACTAATCTGAGAACCCGTTAGATGTTGATGACTAGTTACAGACTATGGAAAACAACCTCGAAGTTGCAGGAGTTGATGAAAATGAGAAAGTTCTCTTCGCCACCCACTATCTGGCGGGAGATGCAAGAGCTTGGTGGAATAGCATCCGCAATATGAACCATGGTCAGGTTATGACATGGGAAGCATTCAAAGTCCAGTTCAGCCGCACCCACGTGCCGCAAGGTCTCGTCAACAGGATGAGAGATGAATTCCATGAATTGAAGCAAGGAAGAATGACTGTGGTGGAGTACCATGACAGATTCTTGTCACTTGCCAGATATGCACCTGATGAGATCAACACAGAGGCCAAGAAGAAGGAGAGATTCTTGAACGGACTGCATGATGAGATGTAGACTGTCCTCGTTAACATCCATTTCCAGGATCTCGAAGATCTAGTCGACTCTGCCATTCAGATGGAAGGGAAGATTAACCAGGCAAACGACAACCGCAAGCGTCGTATGATGCAGCAGTCTGGATCCAGTAGTCACCAGAACCACCGTCCCAACCCTTCACTAGGATATGCACCAAGGAACAACCGACCCCCAAATTCTCGCCCAAGCTACCCCAACCGTAGCGGAGGCAATGTGAAGTCCGGAGGAAACAATCACAACTCCGGTAATGCCAACAATTTCAACCGTGCCCCTCCCAAGAGCAACAACAACAACAATACTGCACCCAGAACTGGCAGCAATGTTGTGCCTGTCGCAGTCAAGGACAAGTCCGAGATCACTTGTTTTGAGTGTGGAGTGAAGGGTCACTACTCCAATGAGTGTCCCAAGAAGACTGCAGCCAATGCCCCAACTCAGCAGTAGCGTCATGTTCAACTAGGAAGGAGATTTGCCCCAGGGAACCCTCACAACCGCAACGACCGTCTCTTCCACATGAACGTAGAAGAAGCCCAGGAAGCGCCAAATGTAGTGCTGGGTATGTTTTCTGTCAACTCAGTTTTAGCAAGAGTATTGTTTGATTCTGGAGCATCGCATTCATTTGTCACCGAAGAATTTGCATGCACTAGTAAGATTCACCCAACCAACCTGAAGCATGTCATGATAGTTCAAATTCCCGGTTCAACTACAAAATCTAGAAAAATTTGCAAAGCTATGCCTATCAGAATACATGGAATAGATTTTTATGCCAACCTAATTGTACTTGGAACCAAAGGATTGGAAGTAGTACTAGGTATGGACTGGATGTCAAGGCATAAAGGATTAATAGACTGTGCTAAGAAAGCCATCACAATGACCAGTAGTTCTGGAGTAACAGTAGAGCATATATCTGAAACCTTACCCCGTCAATTCAAGTGCAACAAGAGTGTAGCCCTGCCCACCATATACCAAGTCAAAGTAGTCTGTGAATACCCCGACGAATTCCTAGGTATGCCCCCGGATAGGGATATTGTGTTCATTATCAAACTAATCCCTGGAACCGGACCTATAACCTAGAGACCCTATAGCATGAACCCCTCAGAGTTAGTGGAACTGAAGAGGCAGTTGGATGCCATGTTAGCAACAGGCTTGATTCAGCCAAGCGCATCGCCATGGAGATCACCAGTGTTATTCGTCGACAAGAAAGATGGAGGCAATTGTCTGTGTACAGATTACAGAAAGTTGCATGATGTCACCATCAAGAACAAGTACCCCTTGCCAAAGATAGAGGATCTATTTGATCAGTTGACTGGAGCCCAGGTATTCTCAAAGATTGATCTTAGGACTGGTTATCACCAAATTAAGATTCGTGCAATGGATATTCCGAACACCGCCTTTACTACTCGCTATGGTTTATACGAGTATACGGTTATGTATTTTGGATTAACCAATGCCCCTGCTTATTTCATGAATCTCATGAATAAGATCTTTATGAATTTCCTAGATAAGTTTGTAGTTGTGTTCATCGACGACATCCTTAGCTACTCCAAGTCAGAAGAAGAGCATGAGCAACATCTGAGAGTCATCCTAGAAACCCTGAGAGAGCATCAGTTATATGCCAAGTTCAGCAAGTGTGAGTTTTGGCTGAAAGAAGTAGGATTCCTAGGACATATTGTGTCTGACGGAGGAGTCTCTGTTTATCCCGCCAAGATCAAAGATGTCGAAGAATGGGAAGCCCCAACCACTCAAACCCAAGTCCGTGCATTTCTCAGATTAGCAGGATATTACCGCAAGTTCGTAGAAGGATTCTTGAGCATAGCCCGACCAATGACCCAATTGTTGAAGAAGGACAAGAAGTTTGAATGGACAGACAAGTGTGAAGCCAGTTTCCAGGAGCTAAAGAAGAGATTGATATCAGCCCCAATTTTGATCATGCCAGACATCAAGAAGCCGTTTGATGTATATTGTGACGCATCCAAGATTGGTCTAGGATGTGTATTGATGCAAGAAGGCAAGGTCATCGCGTATCTGTCTCGACAACTGAAGCAGCATGAGCAGAACTATCCGACCCATGATCTTGAGCTAGCAGCTATGGTTCTAGCATTGAAGACATGGCATCATTATTTGATGGGTAATCGCTGTGAGATTTACTCGGATCATAAGAGCTTGAAGTATATCTTCACTCAGAAGGAGCTGAATATGAGGCAAAGGAGATGGATAGAGTTAATCAAGCATTATGACCTTGACATTCACTATCACCCCAGCAAAGCCAATGTGGTAGCGGATGCTCTTAGCAGATTGCCGTGTAGGCTTAACACCATGATCAAGGAGAAGCAACCAAGTTTGTATGAGGAATTGGAGCAGTTCAGGACTGAATTAGTTAGCAAAGGATTCTTAGCTAGCATTGAACTTCAACTCACTTTGATTAGCCAAATCAAGGAAGCCTAGAAGGGGAATGAAAGTATCGATGGTATCAAACGTCGTATGGTACAGGAAAGGTACCTGGATTCACCGAAGACGAAGAAGGAGTACTGTGGTACAAAGGACGTATCTGTGTGCCAGCAGATTCGGAGCTGAAGGAAGTTATCATGAAGGAAGCTCATGATACTCTTCATTCTATCCACCCTGGAGGAACAAAGATGTATCAGGATTTGAAAGAGCAATTTTGGTGGCACAAGATGAAGAGAGAGATCGGAAGCTACATCGCCAAATGTGACATCTGTCAAAGAGTCAAAGCAGAGCATCCGAGACCTACAGGATTGTTGCAACCATTGCAGATTCCGGAATGGAAATGGGATTCCGTCGGAATGGACTTTATCACCGGTTTACCTACTTCCAGTAGGGGAACTCAATCTGGGTCATAGTTGATAGACTGTCCAAGGTAGCCCATTTTATACCTGTCAAGACTACCTACCAGAGTGCAAAGCAAGCAGAGCTATACATTGCTAGGATTGTTAGTCTGCATGGAACCCCCAAGACCATCGTCTCAGATCGAGGAACCCAGTTTACTTCAAGATTTTGGCAGAAAGTTCAGGAAGGTTTAGGAACCAAGTTGAACTTCAGTACCACTTATCACCCGCAAACAGATGGACAGACTGAGAGAGTCAACCAGATCCTAGAGGATATGCTTAGAGCTTGTGTGTTGGAATACGAATCAAAATGGGAAGACTGCCTACCTTTCACAGAATTCTCATATAACAACAGTTATCAAGCTAGTTTGCAGATGGCACCATTTGAATTCCTATACGGAAGAAAGTGCCGTACCCCTTTGAATTGGTCGCAAGTAGGAGAGAGTCAGATCTTCGGACCCGACATTCTCCGAGAAGCATAAGAGAAAGTTCACAAAGTCCGTGAGCACCTCAAGACCGCCCAATCCAGACAGAAGAGCTATGCTGACAAGAGAAGGAGAGACCTGACTTTCAATGTCGGAGATTTTGTATATCTCAAGGTTTCACCATTGAAGGGAACTCAACGCTTTAGTCTGAAGGGAAAGTTAGCCCCCAGATATATCGGACCTTTCAAAATTCTGAACCGTCAAGGAGAAGTATCGTATCAACTGGAACTGTCTGAAGAGATGTCAGCCATCCACAATGTGTTCCATATCTCGTTACTTCGCAAATCCTTGGAAGTACCTGAGAAGACTGAAGTTTTCAAGAACATCGATCACAGAGCTATGGAAATCAACAATGACCTGACCTATCGGGAAGTACCCATCCGTATCTTAGAAGAAGCCTACAGAACCACTAGGACCAGGAACATCAAGTTTCTTAAGATTCAGTGGAGCAACCATACCGAGGAGGAAGCTACTTGGGAGCGTGAAGATTACATTAGGACAGAGTTCCCAGATCTCTTTAGTTCCTAGTTTTCATTGTAAATCTCGGGACGAGATTTTGTTTAAGGGGGGGAAGGTTTGTAACATCCCAAAACATCAATCCAAGCTTATCAAGATCTAAATCATCAAATTTGGGGTTAACAAAAACTTTTTCAAATTAAAAATAAAAGCATTCATATGTGTGTGCATTTAAAATAGGAGTTGTTTTGAATTTCCATGATTGTGTGATCCAATGCTTGTAAAATGTTTCTTAGGTGATTTAAAAATCATCTACATCATTCCCAAACATTTCCTAAAGAAAATTTAATAAAAAAGAATTAAAAAGGAGGAATGGTCATTTTGGCCATTTTAATCCACTACACTACTTTGGCTATTCCTAGTACTCAATTCTTAACAGAAACAATTCTTGATCTTTGTACCCCTTGGTAGTACACATAATGAGGTACTAAGGCCCACCTTTGGATCTGCTAAAAACATTCTGTTAACTATTTTAAATGGCATTTGAAAATTGAATCCAATGCATATGCATAGATCACCCCTAGTTCAAAACCCATCTTTTTGAGCTCCACTTTCAAAACCCTTGAAACTAGAGACTACCTAGCACTAGTGGAGATCACTCAAAAATATTGAAACCAAAATTCAAAACTTTTCTCTTGCGGCCATTTTATCAAACACTTGGCAGGCAGATTTCAAACAAAACACATTTCACTATTTCAAATAGTATTCTGGCCAAACTTGTCCCCCATTTGGCCCCTTTTTACTCCCTTTGTCTCTAAATGATCTAGCAAAGCCATTTAAACCCACTCCCCTAGCCCCTAGTGGCATTGCCATGCCATGCCGAGCCACCTCTCGCCGGCCGACCATGCACCCGCTGCAGCAGACCACTCCCCTCTCCCTCGCCATGTCTAGGAGGTAGCCAGCACCTCACCGCCAACCTCTGTCCCTTGCCCGAGCCGAGCCTCGTCGTGGACCACCAAGGATACCACGCGCCCAGTGCCACCGCACCATGCCAAGCACGCGCCAGAGCGCCGCACCCGGCACGCGTGCACATACCGCCGCTTGACTGCAGCCCGCGTCCACCGCTCCGCCATGACCTGGAGAGCACCCCAGACACCCCTGTTTGCCGCCCAAAGCACCACAACCACTGCTCGCCGTGGACACCGCCGCCTGTGCCGCTCAGAGCGCCACATCGCCCAGACGGCATGCCACCGCCCCTACGGCCGCATTCACTTCCTAGAGCACCGCCAGGAGACCGCCTGTCGATCGCCACCCTCATCCATGCCGCTAGCCGGCCGTAGCCATGTCGCCACCGTCGCCTACCCATCCTGCTCGGTCTCACCGTCGGGCCTATAAAAGGAGGCCTCCCCAACCTCTTCTCGCCACACCACTCCACTCCCCTCACCTCACTGAACCTCACCCACCTCTAGCCGGAGCAAGGCGAGCTCTGCCTCGCCGGAATTGGAGCCGGAGCAGCCGCAGCAGGAGGAGAAGGGCGCCGCTGATTGCGACCACCCCAAGCTCCACCGCAACCGCGCCTCGCCTTGCCGTCATCTTCCAATTCGTTTGCCCGCCTTGCCTACCCCGCTGGAGCCCTGGTACGTCCCCAGCATACCCCCACCGAGCCGCTAGGGTTCGAGCTCGCTGGCGACCTGTTCGTCGTCGACGACGACCCTCAGCCGTAGATCCCCCTTCTAATCCTACGGCCCACAGCGCGCGCACCGTTTCGCGTGATAAGACCCACTGACAAGCAGGACCCCCTGTCAGCTGAGCCCCGCGACGCGGAGCACCACTGGGCCGGCCCAACTTCTTTCCCGCGCTAGCCCACCCGTTCAAATCTGGATTTTTCTTTTTAGTTAAATCTAGTTTCTGTCCACTAGTTTAAAATTAAATTTAGAGAGTTTTATAAATCTAAATTGCATGAACCCAATTTTGTCTAAAAGGTATGGATATGATCTATCCAAGCCCATTGGATTTAATTCAATTAGAGTTATAGATCTCTCCTAATAAAAAAAACAAAACAGAAGCTTTTGCAACTTGCAACATTTTTATAAAATCAACCAAGTTAGCTTTTGAGTTGATTCCAACTCTCAAAAATCACATTTTATCATATCTATCTAAATATGAAATAATATTAATGTTTACATGCAGTGACTTTGGACTAGTACCAAAATAATGCTATATAGGCATTTCTAGTCACTTTAAATCATTAAATAATGAACTTAAACCGAAGTAATATTGATCCAACCTTTAAACCTCATTCCCACATGTTAGAATATGTGGTGATGACATGTGTCAACATGATCCCATATTTTAAGTGGTGAATATTAAATCTTAGTTAAATTTTCAATGAGTAGAAATTACTTTTCTAAATTAAAAAAGAATAAAACTATTGAATTAAACTTGTGATGCTTGTGATGATAATAGATCATCAATTGTGTGTCTTAGAATGCTATCTAGCCTAGTTAAGCATTGTTTGGTGATTGTGTACTCCGTATGTATTTATAGAAGATAGTACCGACCAAGCTTATGAAGAGGAGGAGTGCTACCAAGACGAAGAAGAAGAAAACTTTAACCACTGCACCAACCAAGGCAAGCTAGCAATATCCAAGATTAACCCTTGCAAGTTATACTTGCAAGCCACCTTTAACAATGCAAGCTAACCCTTGCAAGTTTAGTGCTTAGCAAACTAGAATCAAACTAGATGGTTTAGCAAAGATGCCTTAAGCATGCTTTGAGCACCCCTTTTAACTATTAGTACCTCAAGTCTTATTGACAAGTTTCACCTCCCTTAGTTTACACAAAATTCTTTACTTGTTTTGAAGGTAGCATAAAAAGTATAAAACTTGACCTACATAGAAACCTTTGGATGTCATTCTATGGAATGAGATTGATCCCATCCTTCCACCTTAGTGAACACACTTAACTTAGTAATTTAGAGTAGATCAAAACCTTGAGTCACTTTAGATGGGAACACTTGGTGAAAATGAATTATGAAAACCTTGGAATGATGAGTCATTCAATTGAGATGTTTTGACATGTGTTGAGAAACAGAAATGGTTGATGATGATGAAAATGATGAGGCATGAGCCTTAACCCTTTTATAAAACTGATGGTTGGGTTCGGATGCAATACCATTCAAATTTACCATACAACCACATTACCTGAATTGGGTAAGGCTTAGCTGGAAATTTATATGCATTAGTATTAGTTCCCTCAAAGGAGAGGTCTGAGCTGAGGCTACCTCTCATGATGTCCACCTATGCAGTGCCCAAGATGACTGATGGTCATGGTTGGGAGGCCATGCTCATAGGAGAGGTGCTTATACTAGGGTGTGTAAAGGGAAGGTTATGTTTGATTATCTGCATACTAAGTATGATGATTCAGGGTTATCGCTGACAGATGTATCGAATCTTGTGGTGAAAGTGTACCACCTGTGCAGAGTGACAAACTATTCGAATATCCGCGTCCGCGGTTATGGACAATTGGAATGGCCATACTGTTTCGTTGTCAGATGTTTTCTAAATAACTTGAAATGAATGATGAATCTTGACTTGACCACAACAGGGTTGTGTTTATGATACTAGATTTCCAACTTAAGTGATTCTAGAACTTTACTTTACCTTTCTTTGCTTCTGAACTCAGCATAGGTTTCAAACATAACTTTAGAGTTAAACTTAGATTTAGCACTTTAACCTGGAACTATAGTACCTGTTAATAGTAGTTTGCGAGTACTTAAAGAGTACTCATGGCTTTTGTCCCTGGCTATTCTCATGGCCAGACTATGAAGGACACTATCAAGAGCATGGTCATCAGGACGACTATAACAACTAGGACTATCTGCCTTCGTCAGCATTGCCTGTGCCCTTGAAGATGGACCCCAACACTACGCTTATCTTTTATTTCCGTTGCTTGTTGTATTAAATACTGGATCATGAGATCCTTATTTGTGTAAGACCTTATGTATGGTTTGTAATTGATGATGTACTGTGATATCCAATCCGTTATGTCTCGCAAAAATGGTAATCCTAGGATTGCGAGATATGGCATAACGGGCATCTGGGATTAAAAATCCGGGTGTTGACAAGTGGAAACGAGGAAAATTGCATCGGCTTGTTTGTGATGAAGATCCACAACTTATGAAGAATAATGCACATGCTAGCTAGTTTGTTTTGTCTCTACTTGCTAGATCTTAGTTAATTAGGATCATGTTGAATATTGGGAAGTGTGAAAAACTCTATTTGTAAAATACTTTTAATCCATGTCATGTGAAGAATGAACTATGTTTGCAATATACTTTGAATATGTCATGTAAATTGTGAAACTAGACATTTGTTCATTTTGGGATGTATGATTTTATTTTCATGGTCTTGTTTAACTATCCAGATTAAAATAGGTAGGAGACAGTAATTTAATTGATGGGCAAGGCACTGATATCATTTAAATGTTAGTGACTTCTCAGATAAATTAAACTATGTAACATGCCCAATAAGCCAATTGTGCATGCTTGTAATCGAGCTCGAGTGATTTGATAGGAATTGACGCCTCCCAACCACTAAGGCAAGCCAATTGCGCGTTAGTTTCCGTATTTCAAATTCTAAGAGTTTTTGTAATCCGGACCGAATGAATAAACCCAGAGGGTCAGAATATGTTTGGACCTATATATTTCATATCATTAATTACTAGGGTGTCTCTGACTTTTCTAATAAAATAAAAAAAGTCAGAAAATTATGAAACTTGTTATTTGTTTATTTTAGGATACCTAGATAGAGTGATCAAAATATTAGTCAATTCCAAAAAACTTATACCAACTTTGCAATGTAACAAGCACATCAATATTATGATCATCATACCTTCTAGGGTAAAGATGGAAGGTTTGTACGACACGACATATTTTATTCAACGTATGAACCTTATTTCATGCATATGTCATCATTTCACAATATTAACCATATATTCATGGTTATTTGCCTTTTGTTTTTGAATATTTTTCAATTCTAAGAGTTTTCGAAATATGGACTACATGAATAGATCCAGAGGGGCCGAATAAGTAATAAACGAGTATTCCGTCGAGAAATACTTATCTACACGTTGTAGTTTTATTTTTACACCTTAACATACCACACATAATTGCTAATGTTTTTTCACAACATTGTAAAATTTGTTTTCTATTTATTTTGAAATAAATGAATATTTGGTCATTTAGTGCATTTTATTGAAATTTGAACTAGGCGTATATATGAAAAACAATTGATTGAAAAATCATATTTGAGTAACAAATATAGCTCATATCATAAATTTACAATTTATAGTGAATAAACTACTTATAGAATTAAGTTTGGACCTATATATCTCATATCATTAATTTACTAGGGGGGCTCTGATTTTAGTCAATTCCAAAAAGATGTGCCAACTTTGCAATGTAACAAGCACATCATACTAGGATCATCATACCTTTCAGGGTAAAGTTCGAAAGTTTATACCACACGACACATTTTGTTCAATGTATCAACCTCATTTCATGCATATGTCATCATTTCAAAATATTAAGCATACACTCACCTTTATTTTTCCTTTTGAATATTTTTCAAATTCTAAGAGTTTTTGAAATCCGAACTGCATGAATAAATTCGAGGGGTCTGAATAAAATCTGGAATCTCTGGCTTCCGAGCTGAAAGGTCCAGACTTTAGCATCTTAGAGGCAGTTATTAGTATTAGCCGTCTCAGGGTGAAATGATATTAGTCGTGCCTCCATTTTAATCGAGCTCTCGGCCACACTGATCGCCTCTCTGCCACACCGAGCTCCCCCACTGCCGCCCCTCCTTCCAGACCGACGGTGCTGCCACACATCGGCCCGAGCTGTTGCAGCTCAATCCGCATCAACGAGTTGGCCCTACATCAGCGTCTTCAACCTCCGAGCCGGTGAATACCGTCAACACCCGGATTTTTAATCCCAGATGCCTGTTATGCTATACCTCGCAATCCCAGGATTACCATTTTTGCGAGACATAACGGATTGGATATCATAGTACATCATCCATTACAAACCATACATAAGGTCTTACACAAATAAGGATCTCATGATCCATAATTAATACAACAAGTAGTGGAAATAAAAGATAAGCGTAGCGGTGGGGTCCATCCTCAGGGGGCACAGACAATGCTGACGAAGGCAGATAGTCCTAGTTATCATAGTCGTCCTTCTGGCCATCATATTGGTAGTCTCCTTCATAGTCTGGCCATGAGAATAGCCAGGGAAAAAAGCCATGAGTACTCTTTAAGTACTCACAAACTACCACTAACAAGTAGTATAATTCTAAGTTAAAGTGCTAAATCTAAGTTTAACTATAAGGTTAACTTTGAAACCTAACCTGAGTTCTAAAGCAAAGAAAGATAAAATAAAGTTCTAGAATCACTTAAGTTGGGAAGCTATTATCATAAACACAACCCTGTTGTGATCAAGTCAAGATTCATCATTCATCTCATAAGTTGTTTTTAAAACATGTGACAACGAAACAGTATGGCCATTCCATTGTCTATAACCGTGGACGCGGCTATTCGAATAGTTTGACACTCTACAGAGGTGGTACACTTTCACCACAAGATTCGATACATCTGTCAGGGATAACCCTAAATCATCATACTTAGTATGTAGATAATCAAACATAACCTTCCCTTTACACACCCTAGTATAAGCACCTCTCCTATGAGCATTGCCTCCCAACCATGGCCATATGTCATCTTGGGCACTGCATAGGTGGACAACATTGAGAGGTAGCCTCAGCTCAAACCTCTCCCACAAGGGAACTAATACTAATGCATATAAATTTCTGGCTAAGCCTTACCCAATTCAGGTAGTGTGGTTGTACGGTCAATTTGAAATGGTATCGCATCTGAATCCAACCATCAGTTTTATAAAAGGGCTAAGGCTCATGCCTCAACATTTTCATCATCATAAACCATTTGTGTTTCTCAACACATGTCAAAACATCTCAATAGAATGACTCATCATTCCAAGGTTTTCATAATTCATTTTCACCAATTGTTCCCATCTAAAGTGACTCATGTTTTGATCTACTCTAAACTACTAAGTTAAGAGTGTTCACTAAGGTGGAAAGATGGGATCAATCTCATGCCATAGAATGACATCTAAGGTTTATCTAAATAGGTCAAGTTTTGTACGCTTTATGCTACCTTCAAAACAAGTAAGGGACTTTGTGTAAAGTAAAAGAAGTAAAGCTTGTAAGGTAATACTTGGGGTAGTAATAGTCAAAGTGGTGTAACCAAAGCATGCCTAAAGCATCTTTGCTCATTCATCTAGCTTAATTCTAGCTTGCTAACAATAGCTTGCAAATGTTAGCTTGCATTGCTAATGGTGGCTTGCAAGTACACTTGCAAGGGTTAACTTGGATAGTGCTAGCTTGCCTTGGTTGGTGCAGTGGTTGAAGTTTTGTTCTTCTTCTTGGTAGAACTCCTCCTCCTCGTAGACTTGGTCGATACTATCTTCTATAAATACATACGGAGTACACAATCACCAAACAATACTTAACTAGTTTACTTAGTACTCTAAGGCACACAATTTATGATCTATTATCATCACAAGCATCACAAGTTTTATTCCATAGTTTCCTCCTTTTTATTTTAGAAAAGTAATTTCTACTCATTGAAAAATTAACTAAGATTTAATATTCACCACTTAAAATATGGGATCATGTGGACACATGTCATCACCACATATTCTAACATGTGGGAATGTAATTTAAGGTTGGATCATAATTACTTTGGTTTAAGTTCATTATTTAATGATTTAAAGTGACTAGAAATGCCTATATAGCATTATTTTGGTACTAGTCCAAAGTCATTGCATGTAAACCTTAATATTATTACGTATTCAGATAGGTATGATGAAATGTGATTTTTGAGAGTTGGAATCAACTCAAAAGCTAAGTTGGTTGATTTTATAAAAATGTTGCAAGGTACAAATGCTTCTGTTTTATTATTTTTACTAGGAGAGATCTATAACTCTAAATGAATTAAATCCAACGGGCTTGGATAGATCTTTTCAGTAGCTTTCCAACAAAATTAGAACCACTCTATTTGGATTTGTAAATCTCTCTGAATTGAATTTTGAATTAAGGGACATAACTAAGTTTAAACTAAAAAGAAAAATCCTAATTCAAACTAACTGGGTCGCGCGGGAAAAGCTAACGGGCCGGCCCAGTGTCACTCCGCAGCGTGGGGCTCAACTGACAGGGGGGTCCACAAGTCAGCGGCTCATAACACGCGAAGCGGTACGGGGCAATGTGGGACGTTGGATTAGAGTGGGGATCAACGGCTAGGGATCGTCGTCGACGACGGACCTGTCGCCAGCAAGCGCTAACCCTAGCAGCTCAGTGGGGGTACATAGGGGGCGTACCAGGGCTCCAGCAACGACGGCGAGGCGGGCAAACGGACTGGTGGTCGACGGCGAGATCAGGGACGGTCGAGGAAGCTACGGGGGTGGTCGCAATCAGCGGCGCCCTTCTCCTCCAGAGGCGGCCTGCTTCGGTACAATTCCAGCGAACTGCTGCTCCCCGTGCTCCGTCTAGAGGTGTGGGACCAGCAGTAAGGTGAGGGGAGTGGAGTGGTATGCTACAAACGACTAGGGGTGCCCTCCTTTTATAGGCTCGACGGCGAGACCGAGAGGGATGGGCAGGCGACGGTGGCGACATGGCTACGGGCTGCTAGCGGCATGGCTGAGGGTGGCGATCGACGCGCGGTCTCCTGGCGGTGCTCTAGGGCTTTAATGCGGGCTTAGGGGCGGTGGTATGCGGTTGGGCGGAGCTGGCGCTTTGAGCGGCAGAAGCGGCGGTGTCCACGGCGAGCGGTGGCTGTGAGGCATTGGGCGGCAAACGGGCATGTCCGGCGTGCTCCCTAGGTCGTGGCAACGCGGTGGGCGCAGGCTGCGGTCGAACGGCTCCTTGTGCACGCGTGCCTGGTGCGGCGCTCTGGCGCGTGCTCGGCATGGCGCGGTGGCACTGGGCGCGGGGTTTTCTCGGTGGTCCACTACTTGACCTGGCTCGGGGAGGGGACAGTGGGCGGCGGTGAGGTGCTGGCTAGCTGCTAGACATGGAGAGAGAGGGGGAGATGGTCTGCTACATCGGGGCAAGGTTTGGCCGGCGAGCATGTCCTCGGGTTGGCATGGCATGGCTGCTAGGGGGGTAGGGGATGGGTGTTAAGGGTCTGGTTAGATCAAGAGGGGACAAAGAGATTAAATGGAGATCAAATGGGGCAAACTCTGCAAAAACAAAGGAGCTAGGATTAGAGGTAGATTCTTGCGTGCCAGGTGTTTGATGAAATGGCCACAAGAAAATTCTTTTTGAATTTTGAGAAGATTTTTGGTGGGTGTTCCAGTACTAATCGTGAGACTCTGTGGTTGCTTGGGTTTTGAAAATTGAGTTGGTTTGAGTGGTTTTTGAAATAGTGGGATCTTTCCATATGAAATAGATTCAATTTTAAACTGTCATTTAAAATTAGTATTTGATTGTTTTTAGCAGATCACAAAGTGGTCCTTGGTACCTCATTATGTGTACTATCAAGGGGTGCAAAGATCCACATTTGTTTCTATTAAGTTCTGAGTACTAGGAATAGCCAAAGTAGGCATGATAGTTAATTTGGCCAAAATGACCATTCACTTCCAATTATTCATTTTGATTTGTTTTTCTTTGGGGTTTGTTTGGAAATGATCTAGATGATGTTTATTTCACCTAAGAATCATTTTACAAGCAATGGATCACTTAATCATGGCAATTTAAATCAACTCCTATTTTTAAATGCACACACATATGAATGCTTTTATATTTTGAAATGGAAAAGTTTTTGTTAACCCTAATTTGGATGATTTGGATCTTAATAAGCTTGGATTAAAGTTTTGGGATGTTACAAACCTTCTCCCCTGCAACAAAATCTCGTCCCGAGATTTACAAAGAAAACTAGGAACTAAAGAGATCTGGGAACTCTGTCCTAATGTAATATTCTTGCTCCCAAGTGGCTTCATCCTCGGTATGGTTGCTCCACTGAATCTTGAGAAACTTGATACTCCTGGTCCTAGTGGTTCTGTAAGCTTCTTCCAAGATACGGATAGGCACTTCACAATATGTCAGGTCATTGTTGATCTCCACAGCTTTGTGATCGATGTTCTTGAAAACTTCAGTCTTCTCCAGCACTTCTAGGCATTTCCGAAGTAACGATATATGGAACACATTGTGGATGGCAGACATCTCTTCAGGCAGTTCCAGTTGATACGATACTTCTCCTCGACGGTTCAGAATTTTGAAGGGCCCGATTTATCTGGGGGCTAACTTTCCTTTCAGACTAAAGCGTTGGGTTCCCTTCAATGGTGAAACTTTGAGATATACAAAATCTCTGACATTGAAAGTCAGGTCTCTCCTTCTCTTGTTGGCATAACTCTTCTGTCTGGATTGGGCGGTCTTGAGGTGCTCACGGACTTTGTGAACCTTCTCTTCATCTTCTCGGAGAATGTCGGGTCCAAAAATCTGACTCTCTCCTATTTGCGACCAATTCAAAGGGGTACGACACTTTCTTCCGTATAGGAACTCAAATGGTGCCATCTGCAAACTAGATTGATAACTATTGTTATATGAGAATTCTGCGAAAGGCAGGCAATCTTCCCATTTTGATCCATATTCCAACACACAAGCTCTAAGCATATCCAATAAGATCTGGTTGACTCTCTCCGTCTGTCCATCTGTTTGCGGGTGATACGCGGTGCTGAAGTTCAACTTGGTTCCCAATCCTTCCTGAACTTTCTGCCAAAATCTCGAGGTAAACTGGGTTCCTCGATCTGATACTATGGTCTTGGGGGTTCCATGCAGACTAACAATCCTAGCAATATACAGTTCTGCTAGCTTCACACTCTGGTAGGTATTCTTGACAGGCATGAAGTGAGCTACCTTGGATAGTCTATCAACTATGACCCAGATTGAGTCATTTCCCCTACTAGAAGTAGGCAAACCGGTGATAAAGTCCATTCCGACAGAATCCCATTTCCATTCCGGAATCTGCAATGGTTGCAACAATCCTACAGGTCTTTGATGCTCTGCTTTGACTCTTTGACAGATGTCACATTTGGCGATGTAGCTTCCGATTTCTCTCTTCATCTTGTGCCACCAAAATTGCTCTATCAAATCCTGATACATCTTCGTTCCTCCGGGGTGGATATAATAAAGAGTATCATGAGCTTCCTTCATGATAACTTGCTTCAGCTCCGAATCTGCTGGCACACAGATACATCCTTTGTACCACAGTACTCCTTCTTCGTCTTCCGTGAATCCAGGTACCTTTCCTGTACCAATACGACATTTGATTCCGTCGATACTTTCATTCCCCTTCTGGGCTCCCTTGATTTGGCTAATCAATGTGGGTTGAAGTTCAATGCTAGTTAAGAATCCTTTGCTAACTAGCTCCATCCTAAACTGCTCCAACTCTTCATACAAACTTGGTTGTTTCTCCTTGATCATGGTGTTTAGCTTACACGGCAATCTGCTAAGAGCATCCTCTACCACATTGGCTTTGCCGGGGTGATAGTGAATGTCAAGGTCATAATCCTTGATTAACTCTATCCATCTCCTTTGCCTCATATTCAGCTCCTTCTGAGTGAAGATATACTTTAAACTCTTGTGATCCGAGTAAATCTCACAGCGATTACCCATCAAATAATGACGCCATGTCTTTAATGCCAGCACTACGGCTGCTAATTCGAGATCATGGGTCGGATAGTTCTGCTCATGCTGCTTCAGTTGTCGAGACAGATACGCGATGACTTTGCCTTCTTGCATCAACACACATCCTAAACCAATCTTGGATGCATCACAATATACATCAAATGGCTTCTTGATATCTGGCATGATCAAAATTGGGGCAGATATCAATCTCTTCTTCAGCTCCTAAAAACTGGCTTCACACTTGGCTGTCCATTCAAACTTCTTGTCCTTCTTCAACAATTGGGTCATGGGTCTGGCGATGCTCGAGAATCCTTCTAAGAACTTGCGGTAATATCCCGCTAATCCGAGAAATGCATGGACTTGGGTTTGAGTGGTTGGGGCTTCCCATTCTTCGACATCTTTGATCTTGGCGAGATCAACAGAGACTCCTCCGGCGGACACAATATGTCCTAGGAATCCTACTTCTTTCAGCCAAAACTCACACTTGCTGAACTTGGCATATAACTGATGCTCTCTTAGGGTTTCTAGGATGATTCTCAGATGTTGCTCATGCTCTTCTTCTGACTTGGAGTAGATAAAGATGTCATCGATAAATACAACTAAAACTTATCTAGGAAATTCATAAAGATCTTATTCATGAGATTCATGAAATAAGCAGGGGCATTGGTTAATCCAAAAGTCATAACCGTATACTCGTATAAACCATAGCGAGTAGTAAAGGCGGTCTTCGAAATATCCGTTGCACGAATCTTAAGTTGGTGATAACCAGTCCTAAGATCAATCTTTGAGAATACCTGGGCTCCGGTCAAATGATCAAATAGATCCTCTATCTTTGGCAAGGGGTACTTGTTCTTGATGGTGACGTCATTCAACTTTCTGTAATCTGTACACAGACAGTTCCCTCCATCTTTCTTGTCGACGAATAACATTGGTGATCTCCATGGTGATGCGCTTGGCTGAATCAAGCCTGTTGCTAACATGGCATCTAACTGCTTCTTCAACTCAACTAACTCTGAGGGGTTCATGCTATAGGGTCTTTGGGCTATGGGTCCGGTTCCGGGGATTAGTTCGATAATGAACTCAATATCCCTATCCGGGGGCATACCTGGCAATTCATCTGGGAATACGTCAGGGTATTCACAGACTACTCTGACCTGGTCTATGGTGGGTAGGGGTAGACTCTTGTTGCACTTGAATTGACGGGGTAAGGTTTCAGAGATATGTTCATCGTTACTCGTAACTACTGGTCATGGTGATGGCTTTCTTAGCACAGTCTATCAGTCCTTTATGCCTTGACATCCAGTCCATACCTAGTACTACTTCCAATCCTTTGGTTCCAAGTACTATTAGGTTGGCATAAAAATCTATCCCATGTATTCTGATAGGTACAGCTTTGCAAATTTTTCTAGCTTTTGTGGTTGAACCGGGGATTTGAACTATCATGATATGCTTCAGGTTGGTTGGGTGAATCTTACTAGTGCATGCAAATTCTTTGGTGACAAATGAATGTGATGCTCCCGAATCAAACAATACTCTTGCTAAAACTGAGTTGACAGAAAACATACCCAACACTACATCTGGCGCTTCTTGGGCTTCTTCTGTGTTCATGTGGAAGAGACGACCGTTGCGGTTGTGAGGGTTCCCTAGGGCAAACATTCTTCCTGGTTGAACACGACGCCGCTGTTGAGGTGGGGCATTCATAGTGGCATTGGCGGCAGTCTTCTTGGGACACTCATTGGAGTAGTGACCCTTCACTCCACACTCGAAACAAGTGATCTGGGACTTGTCCTTTGCTGCGACCGACACAGCATTGCTGCCAGTTCTGGGCGCAGTGTTGTTGTTGTTGTTGCTCTTGGGAGGTGCACGGTTGAAATTGTTGGTGTTGCCAGAGTTGTGATGGTTTCCTCCGGACTTCACATTGCCTCCACTACGGTTGGGGTAGCTTGGGCGAGACATTGGGGGTCGGTTGTTCCTTGGTGCATATCCTGGTGAGGGGTTGGGACGGTACTTCCGGTGACTGCTGGATCCTAATTGCTGCATCATACGACGTTTGCGGTTGTCGTTTGCCTGATTAATCTTCCCTTCCATCTGAATGGCAGAGTCGACTAGCTCTTCGAGATCTTGATAATGGATGTTGACGAGGACAGTCTGCATCTCATCATGCAGTCCGTTCAAGAATCTCTCCTTCTTCTTTGCCTCTGTGTTGATCTCATCAGGTGCATATCTGGCAAGTGACAGGAATCTGTCATGGTACTCCACCATAGTCATTCTTCCTTGCTTCAATTCGCGGAACTCATCTCTCATTCGGTTGACTAGACCCTGTGGCACGTGGGTGCGGCTGAACTTGACTTTGAATGCTTCCCATGTCATCACTTGACCAAGGTTCATATTGCGGATACTATTCCACCAAGTTGTTGCATCTCCCGACAGATAGTGGGTGGCGAAGAGAACTTTCTCGTTTTCATCAACTCCTGCAACTTCGATGTTGTTTTCCATCGTCTGTAACTAGTCATCACCATCTAATGGGTTTTCAGTTTGGTTGAAGATTGGGGGATTGGTATTCTGAAATTTTTGAGTTTGGATCCATGGTGATCCTGATTTCCATGCCCTTGGTTGTTGAGAGCCATCTGGGCGATCTTCTGTAGTGTTGCTAAGTTGGCTTGACGTTCTTCCCTGCTTGCTTCTCTGTCTGCAATGAGATTCTGCAAGATCTGCAACATTGGGTCCTACGACGAGTTGCTCCCTCCTTGGTTTGCACGAGTCATCTGAGGATTTAGATAGATATAGGGGTAAGAGGGAAATTCTAAGGTTCCTGGTTTTGGTTTCAAAGCTAAAACTTTGAGTTAGACTCAGATTTTTCAACTACTCCATTTCATTCATGCAAGCAAACACACGATACAACACACACCACAACAAACAAAGGAAACAGATGGTTTGAAGAACCATTCTGCAAGCTACGATACAGTGGGACCGATACATCTCATGCTACGACAGTGCTCTAGTGCATCTACTCATTGTCGATGAAGTCGGAGTCCTCATCGTCAGTGTAGAAGTCCACGACATCCTCCTCCAGAAAGTCATCATCATTGTTGAGGTAAGAATCCATGTCTCCCTGGATGTCTTCACCCTCATCTTCTTCTTCCTTGGCGGCAAGCTGAGCTTCCTGCTCCTTGATGGTCTTCTCGAGGTCGGCCACCTTCTTGTGAAGATGGGCGATGGTTCGATCCTTCTTGGCACGCTGGCAGCAAAGAGACTGGTGATCCTGGACGAGCAGTGTGAAAGTCTGGGCCTTCTGGTCGGCAATGGCACGGTTCTGGTTGGCTAGCTCCCTGGCATTGTCCAGTTCCTGCTGTCTGTCATGCAACAAGAAGTCAAGATTCTCCACTTGACGCCTCAACTCTGGGTGACTTGGCATCTCCATCGGCATTCCCATGAAGTCACGTCTTGCATAGTGAGCAAAACGGGTTCCTTGGATTTTGTTAACGCTGAGGGCACATAGACGTGCGAGAGCTTCATGCATTGCCCTGGCTAATCCATCTAGCCAGTTGTTCTCTCTCACGGAGAACTGAATTCTCCCAGAAGTTGGTGCTTCGATGCTTCCTCTCAGATCTGCGGTGACTAGCCACTGTAGGTCTCCTCCTGGGGGTCCTTGAAGTTGAGTTCCAAGAAACTCTGGATGCGGGCGTCCCAATAACTCTGACAGTGAATCCAGATCCCTCTCAAAGATCAACTGACCTCTGTTTCCCAACTGGTAAAACTTGCTGAACTGAGTCTCCTTCTACAAGAATTAAGGATGAGGAAATTAGCGAAGTGATCAAGTGTGTCAACTTTTAAGTAATAATGTAAGAATTTTGAGGAACATTAATTTTTGAGAAAGAATGATTTCACGGATAAGAGAGGAGATAGTTTTTCGTCTTAGAGGCAATTATTTGTATTAGCCGTCTCAGGGTGAAATGATATTAGTCGTGCCTCCGTTTTAATCGAGCTCTCGGCCACACTGATCGCCTCTCTGCCACACCGAGCTCCCCCACTGCCGCCCCTCCTTCCAGACCGACGGTGCTGCCACACATCGGCCCGAGCTGTTGCAGCTCCGTCTGCATCAACGAGTTGGCCCTACATCAGCCTTCAACCTCCGAGCCGGTGAATACTGTCAACACCCGGATTTTTAATCCCAGATACCCGTTATGCCATACCTCGCAATCCCAGGATTACCATTTTTGCGAGACATAACAGATTGGATATCATAGTACATCATCCATTACAAACCATACATAAGGTCTTACACAAATAAGGATCTCATGATCCAGTCTTAATACAACAAGCAGCGGAAATAAAAGATAAGCGTAGCGGTGGGGTCCATCTTCAGGGGCACAGGCCGACGTAAGGCAAATAGTCCTAGTTATCATAGTCGTCCTGCTGGCCATCATCTTGGTAGTCTCCTTCATAGTCTGGCCATGAGAATAGCCAGGGACAAAAGCCATGAGTACTCTTTAAGTACTCGCAAACTACCACTAACAAGTAGTATAATTCTAAGTTAAAGTGCTAAATCTAAGTTTAACTATAAGGTTAACTTTGAAACCTAAGCTGAGTTCTGAAGCAAAGAAAGATAAAATAAAGTTCTAGAATCACTTAAGTTGGGAAGCTATTATCATAAACACAACCCAGTTGTGGTCAAGTCAAGATTCATCATTCATCTCATAAGGGTTTTTTAAAACATCTGACAACGAAATAGTATGGCCATTCCAACTGTCCATAACCGCGAACGCGGCTATTCGAATAGTTTGACACTCTGCAGAGGTGGTACACTTTCACCACAAGATTCGATACATCTATCAGGGATAACCCTGAATCATCATACTTAGTATGCAGATAATCAAACATAACCTTCCCTTTACACACCATAGTATAAGCACCTCTCCTATGAGCATGGCCTCCCAACCGTGACCATTTGTCATCTTGGGCACTGCATAGGTGGATAACATTGAGAGGTAGCCTCAGCTCAAACCTCTCCCGCGAGGGAACTAATAGTAATGCATATAAATTTCCGCCTAAGACTTACCCAATTCAGGTAGTGTGGTTGTACAGTAAATTTGGAATGGTATCGCATCTGAATCCAACCATCAGTTTTATAAAAGGGCTAAGTCTCATGCCTCAACATTTTCATCATCATAAACCATTTGTGTTTCTCAACACATGTTAAAACATCTCAATAGAATGACTCATCATTCCAAGGTTTTCATAATTCATTTTCACCAATTGTTCCCATCTAAAGTGACTCAAGTTTTGATCTACTCTAAACTACTAAGTTAAGAGTGTTCACTAAGGTGGAAAGATGGGATCAATCTCATGCCATAGAATGACATCTAAGGTTTATCTAAATAGGTCAAGTTTTATACTCTTTATGCTACCTTCAAAACAAGTAAGGGACTTTGTGTAAAGTAAAGGAAGCAAAGCTTGTAAGGTAATACTTGGGGTAGTAATAGTCAAAGTGGTGTAACCAAAGCATGCCTAAAGCATCTTTTCTCATTCATCTAGCTTAATTCTAGCTTGCTAACAATAGCTTGCAAATGTTAGCTTGCATTGCTATTGGTGGCTTGCAAGTATACTTGCAAGGGTTAACTTGGATAGTGCTAGCTTGCCTTGGTTGGTGCAGTGGTTGAAGTTTTCTTCTTCTTCTTCTTGGTAGAACTCCTCATCCTCGTAGACTTGGTCGGTACTATCTTCTATAAATACATACGGAGTACACAATCACCAAACAATACTTAACTAGTTTACTTAATACTCTAAGGCACACAATTGATGATCTATTATCATCACAAGCATCACAAGTTTTATTCCATAGTTTCCTCCTTTTAATTTTAGAAAAGTAATTTCTACTCATTGAAAAATTAACTAAGATTTAATATTCACCACTTAAAATATGGGATCATGTGGACACATGTCATCACCATATATTCTAACATGTCGGAATGTAATTTAAGGGTTGGATCATAATTACTTTGGTTTAAGTTCATTATTTAATGATTTAAAGTAACTAGAAATGCCTATATAGCATTATTTTGGTACTAGTCCAAAGTCACTGTATGTAAACCTTAATATTATCACATATTCAGATAGGTATGATGAAATGTGATTTTTGAGAGTTGGAATCAACTCAAAAGCTAACTTGGTTGATTTTATAAAAATGTTGCAAGGTACAAATGCTTCTGTTTTATTATTTTTACTAGGAGAGATCTATAACTCTAAATGAATTAAATCAAACGGGCTTGGATAGATCTTTTCAGTAGCTTTCTAACAAAATTGGAATCATTCTATTTGGATTTGTAAATCTCTCTGAATTGAATTTTGAATTAAGGGACAGAACTAAGTTTAAACTAAAAAGAAAAATCCTAATTCAAACTAACTGGGTCACGCGGGAAAAGCTAACGGGCCGGCCCAGTGTCACTCCGCAGCGTGGGGCTCAACTCACAGGGGGGGTCCACAAGTCAGCGGCTCATAACGCGCGAAGCGGTACGGGGCAGTGTGGGACGTTGGATTAGAGTGGGGATCAACGGTTGGGGATCGTCATCAATGACGGACCTGTCGCCGGCGAGCTCTAACCCTAGCGGCTTAGTGGGGGTGCATAGGGGGCGTACCAGGGCTCCAGCGATGATGGCGAGGCGGGCAAATGGACTGGTGGTCGACGGCAAGCTCAGCGACGGTCGAGGCAGCTCCGGGGGTGGTCGCAATCAGCGGCGACCGTCTCCTCCAGAGGCGGCCTGCTCCGGTACAATTCCAGCAAGCTGCTGCTCCCGTGCTCCGGCTAGAGGTGTGGGACGATCAGTAAGGTGAGGGGAGTGGAGTGGTGTGCTGCAAACGGTTGGGGGTGCCCTCCTTTTATAGGCTCGACGGCGAGACCGAGAGGGATGGGCAAGCGACGGTGGCGACATGGCTACGGGCTGCTAGCGGCATGGCTGAGGGTGGCGATCAACGCGCGGTCTCCTGGCGGTGCTCTAGGGCTTTAATGCGGGCTTAGGGGCGGTGGTATGCGGTCGGGCGGAGCTGGTGCTCTGAGCGGCAAAAGCGGCGGTGTCCACGGCGAGCGGTGGCTGTGACGCGTTGGGCGGCGAACGGGCATGTCCGACGTGCTCCCTGGGTCGTGGCGACATGGTGGGCGCAGGCTGCGGTCGAGCGGCTGCATGTGCACGCGTGCCGGGTGTGGCGCTCTGGCGCGTGCTCGGCATGGCGCGGTGGCACTGGGCGCGGGGTTTTCTCGGTGGTCCACTGCTTGACCTGGCTCGGGGAAGGGACAATGGGCAGCGGTGAGGTGCTGGCTAGCTGCTAGACATGGAGAGAGAGGGGGAGATGGTCTGCTGCAGCGGGGCAAGATTTGGCCGGCGAGCATGTCCTCGGGTTGGCATGGCATGGCTGGTAGGGGGGTAGGGGATGGGTGTTATGGGTCTGGTTAGATCAAGAGGGGACAAAGAGATTAAATGGATATCAAATGGGGCAAAACTCTTTTCAAAACAGTGAGCTAGGATTAGAGGTAGATTCTTGCCTGCCAGTTGTTTGATGAAATGGCCGCAAGAAAATTCCTTTTGAATTTTGAGAAGATTTTTGGTGGGTGTGCTAGTACTAATCTTGAGACTTTGTGGTTGCTTGGGTTTTGAAAATTGAGTTGGTTTGAGTGGTTTTTGAAATAGTGGGATCTTCCCATATGAAATAGATTCAATTTTAAACTGTCATTTAAAATTAGTATTTGGTTGTTTTTAGCAGATCACAAAGCGGGCCTTGGTACCTCATTATGTGTACTAGCAAGGGATGCAAAGATCCACATTTGTTTCTGTTAAGTTCTGAGTACTAGGAATAGCCAAAGTAGGCATGATAGTTAATTTGGCCAAAATGACCACTCACTTCCAATTATTCATTTTGATTTGTTTTTCTTTGGGGTTTGTTTGGAAATGATCTAGAAGATGTTTATTTTACCTAAGAATAATTTTACAAGCAATGGATCACTTAATCATGACAATTCCAATCAACTCCTATTTTTAAATACACACACATATGAATGCTTTTATATTTTGAAATGGAAAAGTTTTTGTTAACCCTAATTTGGATGATTTGGATCTTAATAAGCTTGGATTAAAGTTTTAGGATGTTACAAATACCGTTCCACCCCTCGATCCACTTTATCATTGTATAGAATGGGTGTGTCAGTTCCAGTAGAATTAATATTTAATATTTGGTTAACTATAGAACATACGTATAGGATATATAATTAGTGGAGAATATGCCGAGAATTATTAAACATGTATGACATAGATTTGCTTACTAATTCTCGTAATTCTTTAATATGCTTTAGATGCACACCACTATGCTAGACGCCAAGACATTGGAAATTATCGCAGGTAATATTGATGCAACTGTGTAGACAAATTTAGTCCAAAAGCATGTGTGCAAGTAATATTGATGCAACTGTGTAGACAAATTTAGTTCAAAAGCATGTATGTGTACGGTTCATAGTTATCAACTGCTAGCTAGATTTAGTTTTTTATGTTTTTTATTCTTGTAGTTTTTTAGTCCCTTTTATGTACTAGCTAGTATAATAACTAATAACTTGTAATGTAAATTTTTGTATTAGGATATGGCACTGTGCCAAGTTTGCATGACTCAAGGACTCACTGTCAACTGGCTCAATTTTCAGTGTTCATCTTATATCGGGATGTTTCGAGAATTTAGTGGTACACAATATTTAATTGTTTCTTACAATTTTTTTACCTAGCTAGAAAAGTTTGTATCGTTTAGTTACCATTTATTAATTTAATGTTTCCTTTTGTTGCACAAGTTGTGCCATGTAGCACAAGGGCGCAATTCAATGACCTCACAAGACATAGTGTGCAATTCGTGGCTTGTGGGTACAAATATGAGATTAAAGTGTAAAAAGATATAACTACGACTCACATGGAAGGTGCAGTGTGGCGTCGGTTTATTTCCCGGAATCATCTCACTGGAGATGAGATTGTGTGCTTTTCCTTGGCACGAGATGAAGGGGTTCCGCGTATGAAAATAATAAATTTTACTCTACGCGCCTGAACCCCTGAAGCTGCCAGGACCTATCTATTAGTAATACAGTAACGAGAGGGGCTTTTCCTGAACTTACCCTTAAAGACCGAAAAACGTTGTCAACGCTCAAGAGAGCGTGGTTGATGTAGACGAGCCGAAGCCGACCTCAAGGTCGTGATGAAGTCCTTGCGCTCCTTGGCTCCAACGACTTGAGTGCCTCAAGTGCGACACCTCGCGGGGAGTTACACACGTCCGGTGCCTGACGATGACTCCCGATTCCCCGATCCAGCAGCAGTTGCGGAAATAGAGCTCCCGGATCCGAATCCCGCAGCGCGATGGCGCTCTGCGGTGAAGATGTCTCTTGCTCGTGCAGTCCAGACTTGGGACCACGGTCACGAGAGAGAGAGAGGGGGAGAGAGAAAATATCAATTAGAGGTCCTCCCAAAAGTAGGGAGACCTTTATTGATTATTGGTGTATCTATCTTGGCCAAATACCCCACTATATATAGGGGGAGGAGGGGGTACACCCTCCCTCAAAGTCCCGGGGTGGAACTAAAGGAGAGGTGGGGGAGGGGTGGCCACCGGCCAGCCCCTAGTGGGCCCCGCGCGGGTGGCTAGGCCCAGCCGGCCAGCCCCCTTGGCCCTTCTCCCTCTCTCCTTTCCCTAATGGGCCCTCTCCCTCCGGAATTGGCCCATTAAGCCTTTGACCATTAAAATTGAGTTTCTCTTTATTTAAATAATTATGAATAAATGATTAAATCAACATTTAACATTCATTCACACATTATCTAATCTTCGTGGCTATGGAACACCTTCCACCTCCACTCCAGACATCCTCTGGATTTACCGAAACCCTTCCGGTTTTCTCCCTTCTCTTCTTCGGTGATTCCACCGATCCTATAAACACTCTCTAAGCATCATCAAGCCCTTAAGCGTGATACCCCATGGTTCGGGAACACTCCAGACATGGTCGGGACACTCCCGCACCAATGATCGACAGAGGGACCTGGATGGCCATGTGACCCCTGTGCGTTCCACGAAGATCTTTTGTTGTTTGAACAGGGACAATCGTGTCTTATTCCCTTTGCCACTCGATACTTGCATTGCCCAAGATCGGATCAATGGCATCACCATGTCGTGTTCAATCTCGTTACTGAACAATGCTACTTGACTCGTTCCGACAAGTGATATCCCCGTGATCAAATCACACGCTGTGCAGCTATTGGATATAACCTCTCCGAGTGGGCCCTTGAGTATCTTCCCGTCACATGGACGGACAAATCCCGCTCTTGACATATATTGCCTCTGCGGTTTCCTCCAAGTACCTGAACACACCTTTATAACCACCGTATTATCAGATGGCATTTGATGCTATCTAAGCACTCTCGGGAGACAGTGATTGATATAGCCTCACGGTCTAAGGAATAGTCTACGAGGATCCATTTCTAATCATCATAACTTGAACTTCGTGACATGATCGGGTCACGATGTTTAGGTTGGGTATTGGTTCATCATCTCATTCTCAGAATGAGATGACCTCCTTTCCAACTAGCATAAATGCCACGTGATCAGGAAACATGATCATATGTTGACCAATGAACCAGTGACTAGAGTTTCGCTGGGAACCCCTGGTTGTTTGTATATCACATGTGTATTGATGTTTCCACTCAATACAGTTATAGCATGATATAAAACTTAATCATAAACTATATGAAATATGATAATAGTCCTTACTACTATTTGTCTCTAGGGCATATTTCCAACAGTCTCCCACTTGCACTAGAGTACAAATACACTAGCTGCATTTGTTCTCAATCATTGGCACCATATGTCCGGTACCCTAAACATGCTTGCTCATGGAAGAGGTTGAGTCTTGGGTCTGTACTTTACAGTCCCAAATCCTTTGCAACTTTCTAATGTCACCTTGATTGACATTAATACTTTATCATCTCATGATAGCATCCATGTGTATGCATCATCGCTATGGCAGCAGAACGAGGCCTGATTCCAGGAGCCTACAGTGACGTTAGATCAACCTCGAGGGATTTCTCATGGGCACTGTGCCCTGGGACATATCATTCTACGTTAAAAGCGAACTAGCCCCGCCATAACATTATACAACACTTTAGATGGTACCCTTATCTATTATTATAAATGCATCCATCAAAACACCAGTGCACTCTGTGCAACTTTCGATGTTTCGTTCATCTTGCTTCCTACTTGACTTTAATCGGTATTACAGGAGTTTCCAACATATTCCCTTACAACATAACTCTTTAAGTTTTAAGATAGGTTATCCTTTATGGATTTGGAAAATATATATCCACAGTTCTCTACTAGACACTGCGGACAAACTTAGCTCAACGTTCTGTGATTCGAACTTAATCACTTTTAAACGTTCCTTATTTGGATCACATATTATGCTAAGTTATCATCATGGTTTACTAAGATAGAACCTATGTCTCAACATAGTGGATGACGATCATCCTTTTCTTTCTTTCAACCATTGATGTTAAACTTAATACTATTCCTAATTTGAGTTATTAAGGACCATTTCCTTAATTAACTTCTATTCCGAAACCCCTTTCAGAATCCCTTAAGGAATACTACATAATATCATAATACACTTATTATCAACTTCTACACCTTATAAATCATTATTTATAAGTATTTGCACTTTCATTCTTAGTATACTTAAGAATTACTCCTATAAGCTCCCACTCAGAATATGTTCCTACATATTTGAATTTGAAACCTATATTGCTCCCACTTAAAAATATGTCAATCACATATTGTTTCAGGAAGACTTTCATAGCTCCCACTCAATTTTTATGCAAATTGCATATACACTCACTATTTTGAACAACTTCAAAATTCTTTGATCAAAGTTGGAGATTTACTATGAGATGCTAGTACTGTTTCTAGTTTTAAATCATCTAGACATTTAGCACACATGAATCAAATTCATTTGAATTTGTCCAAGATCTGACAAATTGTGCTTTTGTCATTTACCCCTTTTTCCTACTATGGCTTCGTAGTCATTTGGGAAAATTCAAGTAACCCCTTTTACTTGTGTGATTCAGCAACGAATTGCTTTCTAATCTCAAGGGAATTTTACTTCTAGGATTTCTCATAATTCTAGTTTACCATTATTTCCTATGTAGTTCGTAGGTATGTCATATTCCAAAATCATGACAAGTGATTCACAAAAGTCTCCACACAAGATATGGATTACATTCTGAATCCTACTCCATGTAGTGAAAAAACACAAGTGGGGAAAAACACAATGATCAATATCATTAATTCTTTCCTTCTGTGAAAAGAATCATTCAGGAACATTGTTCGTTGCGCTTCTCAACACTCTGATGCAGGGTTTTGAATCCTCATCTTGTTTTTCACTTTCTTCCATTTGCTCCATAATTGAGAAACATCACTAAAAGTGAGCTTTCTCAAGAATGTACCAAAATCCAAGCAATACGAATCTTGCTTTCCTTTTGGTTTCAGCTATGGGTTTTGTATTCAAAGTTTCCAATGAATATGCTACAAGGACTTATTCGCTATTGTTTTGGTTATATCGAATAACCCCAAAACTTTCACGAATTCAAATGGTTCACTATAAATTCTAATTGAGTGCTAACTATTTTCGAACTAATGGTCTCTACATCTACACTACAACGATTTTTTTGGTGCCTTCTATTCACTCCCTTTGATATCTTATATAACATTGTGATGCTTTGCATTTTGACGTTTCAAAACGCTTTGCATTCCATAATTTCTTTTATGCCACTCTTATAAAGTTGAATTTCATTACTATTGATCAAATCATAGTAATTGGATTCTCTTTTATATTTATACCCATTGTTCATGAAACACTTTGATCAAATCAAATAGTTTCATATTCATGTTTCCTTTGGTAAACTTCTTTACACATTTAAACAATCACATAATGGTAATTACCATTTTCGTCAAACACAATACATCGAATATGTATTTACTTTTAACAATTCTTTGAACACTTTGCATTCAAGTAATACACGGTGTTCAAGTTATTTTGCCAAACTTAGGCATGATTTATATGTGATAAGAAATCGAATGTCTTTCACACATTATCCCATAACTTTGAATTCAAAACAATGGTTTCATTCATTAATGAACATATCATTAATTCGGGTATTTTAAACAAGGCATTTTAACATTTTACAAATGTTCATGCACTATCAATTAGTTTCAAGCCACAAGGATAATTCACATGTAATAAACAAGATATGAACACGAATCGAAATCATTCATAAAAGTGGAACAACTGTTTGTTACAAACTCATATGAATAACCGTCTCAAGAAATGTGAGACACACTAAAGAAGTTCACAATCTCTTGATTACAATAATCATCCTAAACACGAACTAAATGATAAATGTCGAGGGAGAGTGTCCTCGGCCGTCATCATCATGCTCGCCATCAACACGCAACGTCACCTCCTCTCCAGCAAGCACCTCTCATGCAGAAGGACCTTTGTCATCGACAGTGGCGGACCTAGCAAATTTTGAAAGCCCGGGCACACTGAAAATTAAAATCTACGCTTTGGTCTACCAGGAACCAGAATTATCACATATTTGAATAAACATCATAGAAATATAATCATTAATGGTTCATAGATCATAGATGTTAAAAACGTAAATCAAGGTAGTAAATATCCTGCTGAATATACTAACCATACAATGATAAAATCAAACTTTTGACGAATCAACAATAAAATTCCAATATGCAAATTCCATTTTCAACCGCTGAACTGCACATACCATAGAGAATCTACGAGATATAAAAATATATTAGTAAACTATACTAATTTGCATTGAAATGATAAATAAATTGGAGACAATAGAGCATACCAATAATGTGCTAGTTACGCTTAGGCAATTGTCCTTTCCGATCTTTGATGGCTTGAAAACGTCTCACAATAGCATCATCATCAAGCTTCTTAAAAATCTCTCGTTCAGTGTAGCAAATCATCAAGTTATTAAACCACACATTATTCATCTTATTACGCAATTTAGACTTGATAATCTTCATTGCTGAGAATGCTCGCTCAACTGATGCTGTTGAGACCGGCAATAACAGAGCCAACTCAATGAGTTTGTAGACCAATGGAAAAACCAAATGTTTCTCGGTTTCAACCATCTTTAAAGCCAAACCTTCAAGATCTTTACAAGAACTAAATGCCTCATGCCTTCGGACATGAAGAATGTAAGTCTGAAGTTGGTCCCTTATAATTGCACGATCACCACTAGTGAAATCCCCACGATAAGTTTCAGCTAGGCTAGTAAGCTTATCAACATCAAACTTGGAGAAATAATTTTTTGGATGAAGACATGAGAAGGCCACTATTAGCTCTGAAGATGCATCATTAAAGCGATGATTCATCTCAGTGCATATCTTGTCGATGGCAACACAAAAGACCTCAACTCGATAGAAATGGAGATAAGTATAAGTCACACCATCAAGCCTCGAACGACCCCGAACAGGAATTCGTTCATCCATATTAGGCACCGGAATACCCTTGGGAGCACAAAACTGGAGGACCTCATCAAAAAAAATCTCCCATCCACTGTCTCTCATAGTGGCCAACCGAGCTTTAACATCACCAACTAATTCCATAGCATTGACAATGTTTATATCTTTTCTTTGCAAGATGTGTGATAGATCATTTGTAATACCAAGCAACTTTATCATTAGATTCAAGGTGAAAGCAAATTTGAAGCTCTCCATTATTTCTATCAAACATGCCGCTTGAGATGGTCCACGCCCCTTGTCATGGACCTCACGAAGCACAAATAATACTAACTTCCACATCTCACTCAAACGAAACAAAGTTATATGATGTGAACCCCATCTAGTATCCCCCGCTCGAGATAAACTTGTTTCTTGGTTCAAACCTCTTCCACTAAATTTCTCACCTCTCTCAAGCTGATCTAAAATATTTTGATGGTGTTCTTCTATCAATATATCCCTCCTTTTGCAAGATGCACTTGTTGTGTTGACAATCAAAGTGACATGCTCAAATAAATCATAAATGGAAGAGCAACAACTAGCAACTGAGACAACCACCAACTGCAGACGGTGGGCAAAACAATGGACATAGAAAGCATAAGGGTTCTCATCAAGAATTTTCTTTTGCAAACCATTGAATTCATCTCTCATATTTGAAGCCCCATCATATCCTTGCCCCCGCAGCCTATGAATGGATAACTTGTAATGATCAAGAATGTCAACAAGAGCTACCTTTAGTGCAGCTGATGTAGTCTCATGGACATGATATATAGAGAGAAATTGTTCCACAACCTTCCCTTTATTATTCACATACCTACAACAAACACAGTTAGCAAGTAGCATAGTTCAATATAAGTATGGAGCAACTATGGGATAATATGTAAACATAATAATTCACCACTACTGACCTCAACATTACTGCCATTTGTTCTTTCACGGATATATCACGTGATTCATCAATAAGAATGGAGAATTTCTTATCACCAATTTCTCTCATAATCACAGCGGTGACCTCTTCTGCACAACACCTCGAAAGATCCTTTTGAATTTTGGGAGCAAGCATCTTGCATCTCCCACCATGGTCAAAAGCATGTTTCACTTTCTCATCATTCGCTTTGTGCCAATCTATCATCTCATGAAAGTTACCCTTGTTCAATGAAGTAGAAGTCTCGTCGTGGCCACGAAAAGCCAAGCCTTGAGCAATGAGATATCTTGCACACCCAAGAGAAGAGGTCAAACGAATTTTATATAGTACTTTGGACTCTTCTGATGCCCTAGCAAGGTTATTGGACACACTTTGTCTTTGATTCTCAAAATCAACACAATGCAATCTTGCCTTGTTGTGTGCACTCTCTACACCACCAACATGTTGGGGAAATGCCTGGTACGCATGCTTCCAATCACTATACCCCGTTTTGTTGAATACATCATAACCAAAGTGTGTACTACTCCCGGGCTGCTTAAAGAGAAAGCAATAGAAACAATATGCGGCATCCTGCGACTCACTATATTCTATCCAATCATACATTTTATACCAACTTTCAGAAAACTTACGGTTCTTCGTTCCATATTTTTTGGTAGGGAATTTCACAATTGGTTGTGTCGGACCCTTCAAAAGATATGCTCTTCTCACCTGGGCTTGAACATCCGGATGATAATCTTCAATTTGTTGCCTAAGAGCGGGATCACACATAATTTCATCCGGATTAAACAAATCAGCATCCTCTTCCTCAAAACAGTCATGCTCTTCCTCATCGAGCATTTCCTGCTCAATCCAGTTCTCAACCTCATCGTCATCGTTGTCATCGCTCATCACATTTTTTTCATGTTTATTACTAGGTGGCTGGTCTCGTGACGGCTCCATTTGTGGTGAATTCCTTGTAGGAATCAGAAATCTCCCCAATTCTAAAAATTAAACAATTGAAACTGTAAACTAAGCAGTAGGATGTTTAATAGGAATTTAATTGCAAATTACAGAAAAATTCACCTAGTTGTCGGGTACGACCGGTGCCGATCGCCATCCCCATCATCGTCGGTCTGCTGCTGCTTCCTGCCTCCATGACCGTGTGCACAGGTCGTGTAATCGTCGGTGATGAACGTTGGGCTGGCTCCCACGAGCCGCCGTCTGCCGGATCAGAACTCAGGCCGCTGCTACCGCTGCCTTGCCGCTTGCGCTTCAGGGCATCGACACCGCAGCCTCGCGGCAAAGTAGTAGCCTGATTGGAGCGACGACTGGGAGCCATTGTTCCGTCTTGTCCCTCGTCTCGTGAGCTAGGGTACGCGGAGATCGTACTCGTCGCTCTTCCGTGTCGGGAGTTTAGGCTGGGTTAGATCGATTCCGGTACTGACTACGACGTGCGTGAGAACGTGGCCTAGTATGATAGTAAAACAAATGGGCCAATCAGTTTTCTACTAGGGAATAATTAAATAGGCCCAAACTGGTCTGAGCGGACGTCATATGCCTATTTTTTCAGCAGTTTTTTGAAGTTTCAGACATATATGTTCATCTGGGACCTCGTCGGAGTACCTGCTAGCGCCGGCGTCGAGCCCGGGCACATGCCCAGGGTGCCCGGACGGCAAATCCTCCCCCGGTCATCGATGACCTCTCCGGTGATTGGTTCAACCTTTACGTTCCTGAAACATAATATGAACTCATGGAAATCCAATGATTCCGTATCACCACTCATGATGCTACTCCGGACATGTCCTTCGTAGCTGGGAGGCAACGATCAAAGCAGTACGTCTATCGCAAATGGATCAGCCATCCAGTAATCCACGAAGTGAACCAGTCTCATGTGTGCATCAAGCATGCGCTCCAAGTGACCCTTCAGACATGTGTGCTCCTCCATCTGTATGGAAAGGAACTCTCCAAGCAGCTCATGCTTCCACATGCACACATGGCCTATGAACTCTGCTCTCAGCTGATCCACCATCGAATATGGATCAAGATCACTCATGAGTGGATGTAGTTCATCCACCATCCCGTAACGCATTATTATCTGAATGTAGGTGGACATCTCTTGATGATAGTAGCGGTCTGCTAGCTCTTGTGGGGTCTCGTAGTAATCTGGCTCAGTCAAATCCATCGTGCGGTGTATGTAGTCTACCGCATGATTCCTAGTAAGGAGATCATTCAGGCGCACAAGACAACTAGGGAAGTTGGACCCATCAAGTCTAAGTTTTTCACCCTTTACCCAATCCTCAATGACAAAGTAAGCTTCACGGTGATCTATCTACATTTATAATTGCAAAAGGAATTTAGACTAAGTTTATAATTAAATGAGTCAATAATAACTCCACTCAGAAACTCCTATCCCTAGAAGGGTTCCTAGTGATAACACGACCCCTATCAGCCACATCTCCCCCGATCATCACGACCATCAATGTGGGTTCAAGGGTGGACGTTAAACGTTGGTCACATCATTCATGTGACTCGTGCTCGATCTTTTGACTATCCGTGTTCCGAGGCAATGTTTGTACATGCTAGGCTCGCCAACTCAACTTTAATGTATTCGCTGTGCAACATGGCTTACACCCACTATATGCGAACGTAGATATGTCTGACACCCGATCATCACGGCCTGCCTCATACCGAAGAACTTTCTTGGTGGTGCACACTAAGGGGGAACACAATCGTTGGTAATTTTAACAGGGATCATCTTATTAGGCTACCGTCGAGTATCTAATACTAGCACACAATAATATATACAAACAATAACATTGAATGTAAATGCTATGTGATATGGTCCTTCACGTCGTGATCTCCATCCGCCGTCACCGGGTTCTGGCGCCAGGGTTCCGGCGCCATAGACACCAAGGTACCGGTGTCATTCCGGCGTGGTAGTTCATCACCTCCGTGACTATCCACTACTATGTAAAAAAAGGTAATTACTTTACCTTTGCCACAACCATATCACAAAGCAACGCCATCCTGCAAAAGAAAGTTAGACGCCTCTACTTTATCTTTGCATGTTTTACATGGCTGAATGGGCTTTCGCACAAGAACCGTTCTTACCTATGAACTTTCAGCACACCACGGATCAAGTAGTTGTCTCTACTACACCCCTTTCGGGGCGCTCCATTGCAAATGGCATACCAACTAATGCGAGAGAGACAAACACCCCCCTAAGCCACTTTATACAATACAAGCCGTAAGTCAAGCGTGGACCAGTCTCGCGAATGAACACGTCAAGTCGGTTGGGGGATGCTTCATCAAGCATTACTGTGGTATACACAAGTACACGTGGGAGGATAACTACTAAAAGATCAACGCCCACACGCTACATCTCATGTGTTCTACCCGTACTAGCATTACTATGCATAGATCTAGCTCTGATACCACTGAAGGGGTTACGCGTATGAAATCAATAAATTTTACTCTATGCCCTTGAACCCCTAAAGATGCCAGGACCTATCTATTAGTAATACAGTAACGGGAGGGGCTTTTCACGAACTTACCTTTAAAGACCGAAAAGCGTTGTCAATGTTCAGGAGAACGTGGTTGATGTAGACGAGCCGAAGCAGACCTCAAGGTCATGATGAAGTCCTTGCGCTCCTTGGCTCCAACGAATTGAGTGCCTCAAGTGCGACACCTCGCGGGGAGTTACACACGTCCGGTGTTTGACGATGACTCCCGCTTCCCCAATCCAGCAACAGTTGCGGAAGTAGAGCTCCCGGGATCCGAATCCTGCAGCGCGACAGCGCTCCGCGGTGAAGATGTCTCTTGCTCGTGCAGTCTAGACCTGGGACCACGGTCACGAGAGAGAGAGGGGGAGAGAGAAAATATCAATTAGAGGTCCTCCCAAAATTGGGGAGACCTTTATTGATTATTGGTGAATCTATCTTGGCCAAATACCCCACTATATATAGGGGCAGGAGGGGGTACACCCTCCCTCAAAGTCCCGGGGTGGGACTAAAGGAGAGGAGGGGGGAGGGGTGGCCGCCGGCCAGCCCCCTTGGCCCTTCTCCCTCTCTCCTTTCCCTAATGGGCCATCTCCCTCCGGAATTGGCCCATTAAGCCTTTGACCATTAAAATTGATTTTCTCTTTATTTAAATAATTATGAATAAATGATTAAATCAACATTTAACATTCATTCACACATTATCTAATATCCGTGGCTATAGAACACCTTCCACCTCTACTCTGGACATCCTTCGAATTTACCGAAACCCTTTCAGTTTTCTCCCTTCTCTTCTTCGGTGATTCCACCAATCCTATAAACACTCTCTAAGCATCATCAAGCCCTTAAGTATGATACCCCATGGTTCGGGAACACTCCAGACATGGTCAGGACACTCCCGCACCAATGATCGACAGAGGGACCTGGATGGCCATGTGACCCCTGTGCGTTCCACGAAGATCTTTTGTCATTTGAACCGGGACAGTCATGTCTTATTCCCTTTGTCACTCGATACTTGCATTTCCCAAGATCTGATCAATGACATCACCATGTCGGGTTTAATCTCGTTACTAAACAATGCTACTTGACTCGTTCCGACAAGTGATATCCCCGTGATCAAATCACACGCTGAACAGCTATTGGATATAACCTCTCCGAGTGGGCCCTTGAGTATCTTCCCGTCACATGGACGGACAAATCCCGCTCTTGACATATATTGCCTCTGCGGTTTCCTCCAAGTACCTGAACACACCTTTATAACCACCGTATTATCAGATGGCATTTGATGCTATCTAAGCATTCTCGGGAGACAGTGATTGATATAGCCTCACAGTCTAAGGAATAGTCTACGAGGATACATTTCTAATCATCATAACTTGAACTTCGTGACATGATCGGGTCACGATGTTTAGGTTGGGTATTGGTTCATCATCTCATTCTCAGAATGAGATGACCTCCTTTCCAACTAGCATAAATGCCACGTGATCAGGAAACATGATCATCTGTTGACCAATGAACTAGTGACTAGAGTTTCACTGGGAACCCCTGGTTGTTTGTATATCACATGTGTATTGATGTTTCCACTCAATACAGTTATAGCATGATATAAAACTTAATCATAAACTATATGAAATATGATAATAGTCCTTACTACTATTTGTCTCTAGGGAATATTTCCAACACGAGACACCCCAAAGATTACTGTAATCTATCTCAACACATCTGGCAAAGAAGATCAACAAGACATAGTAAGTTATATCTGATTATCTCCGAGAGATGCAAATTTACCGAAGGTGAGAATAAACACCTCCTACAAATGATCCCTCCAAGTAATTCTTTCATTGCGGTGCCATTCCTCACCCGGATGATGAGTAGGAATGTTGAGAGGCGCCTTATGGTGTGTATATTATTTCAAGACCGTTCAGCTATATATATATATATATCTTAATTTCATTTTTTATTGTGTTCATAATTTATGACAATGATCATGTGTTTATATAACATCAAGTTATCTCACTTTTGTGTTGTAGAAATTACCCAAGGACATGATTTCTCATCTTGATATCCCTGAAGATGGCTTAGTTGAACTACGCGTTGTATCATAAGATCGCATCACCAATAGAGAGTACAAGATGACGTATGACAGCCGCATATCCTTCACCGCTGAAGGATGTAAATACTTCCTCCAAACCGTAGAAGTACAGATTGGACAAGTCATATTCATCACTCTGAGGTTGACTAGGCACATGTGAAAGTGCATGTGTGCCCCCATGTGTGGTTTTGGTAATTAATGAAAATCTTTATGGACTTATGTTGCATTGAGTTTTACCTGTAGGATTTGTCCATAGGCAATGCTTGAACCATATGATGGCTTCAAGGTTGGGAGAACAAGAAAGTGAAGAAGATCAAGTGATGACCAAGATGTTCAAGGAGTGATCCAAAGATTGGTCATGTGAGAGTTGAGCCTATGGAAAGTGTGTCTTGAAGAATAAGATGGTGTGATATATCTTGTGTACCTTCAAGACACCAACATGATGAAGAAAGAAGAAATGAAGTGCAAGTTTAAGATGAGCCATCTTGGAGATTCATTTGCTTGAATCTTGCTATCCTATGGTGCTCATGGATATGTGAAGATGTGCCCAAAATATAATCTCTACCATAGTGGAATATGAGGGAGCAGTTTGCAAGTCTTCACCAAGCTAGCGCAATCAAGAAAGGTGTTCCATCTTGAGGTAGACAAGATCGTCGTCATCAATCTCAAGTGGAATATGTGCAAGGCAAAGGTATGTTCTTGATATGTTTCTTTCTTACCGGTCTCGTGCGTTAGTTGGAGAGACCGGTTTATAGGATAGATAGCTGTGCTATCAAGAGGGACTCTCGAGTGAGTAACTTGATCATATCATTCGGAGAGAGCTCAAAATTTTACATACTTGGCATCATCTTTCTTGATTCTTATTTGGTTATTATCCATGAGAGGATTTAGAGCTTTTGTTAATCTTCAGGACAAGCTCAAGTTCATCAAAAAGGGATTTCATATGTATTCTCTATTGCGTTTTCAATATTGGACTTTTTACCGGTTTGCATTTTATAGATAGGTTAACCTTTCGTAATTTAGTTCTATCCTCCCTTTATGTACTATGATGATTTCCTGCATGATCTTGTAGAGTTTTTTTCCTCTTTAAAACAAGCCTAAGATCATTAAAATCGGAGTTCGAATGCAAAACTTATGATTGTTTTCGTATTGTTGTTTCTGTCAGCTTTGCCTTGACCAGAAATTCCGGAGTGAAAAGGCCGGAGACTCCGGTGTCGCCAGAAATCTCAGATTCCAGCCGTATGGTTGCCATTCAGATGTCCAAACCGGATATCACCCGGAAACTGACCGGAATATCCAGCCCGCACTCCAGAGCTGTAACGGTTGCATTTTGGAGGACCTATATAAGGGTCCCTTCTTCCCCAATGGTTACCTACCTATTCTTGCAAGTTTTCCCCTCCATTGTTGACCTCCTTGAGCTTGCTATCTCTCAATCCCTCCTATGATTCTTGCATATTCTTGAGGGATTTTAAAGAGGAGATCTAGATCTACAACCCCACCAATCAATCTCTCCTCTAAGTGAGGGGAACATCTTGGGATATAGATCATGGAGTATTTTATGGATTTCCACCATTGTTGATACGGATCAAGCCAATGATCCTATAGTTTTGTCCCGATCTTTCATAGCGAGTCCACCAGGTAGATGATTCTTCCAATCACGCAATGAACACAACCTGAAGAAGAGGAATCAATCCAGCAAGTAACGTGATGAAGATCACCACGCCTCAAACCTGAGCACGACAATCCTTGATGAACACAAGAACCTCCGCAGCAATAATCTGATAAACGGTATCGCCGTCCCTGGAGGGATGATACACGGTGGAGCACAATATAGTTTTTAGACTAAACAACTGAACTCCCCTAAACCCTAGGTGGCTGGCTCCTTTATATAGGAGGCCTACAACTAGTCGGTTGGATAGACCCAAACCGAACACACAACGGACTCGAACCTAACCTAGACTCGGACTCAATAACATAGCAATAATATTTGACACAACCTTAGACTTATCATTACATATCGTAGGTCGTCCAGGCGTGCCAATCATCAATGGGATGCGCCCACATCACCTAGCTTGGTGGAGTCCTGAAATTAGGCTTCACCTCCTCCTTCATGCCCATATCATCATCCCCCTTCAAGAAGCGTTGTCCCCAACGCTTGCGGGTCGGGTCAGAAAGGTGGCATGATATGAACAATCGCTTCACGCGTCTTCGCCATCTTCAAGTCTTGCTTGCCTTCCGCACCACATCCTCCCTCTTGGCCTGCTCGACTTGATACAGCCCTCGGTGCCTGCACCTCCTTGCGTCTCCATACGAGCTTGGACCTAGGTGCCACCGTCTTCTTCTTGTCAACTCTTGTTGGAACCCGTGGTTGCTGAACATGGACCTTCTTTGTACGACTTGGCATAAGATTAGTAATGCCTGGACCACACAACTGACGAACATGTACATCCTTGCCTCTATGCATCCGCACAACTGTCCCAACAAAATGCCTCACATGTGTGCTAACAAAACTGCTCTTGTTACCCCGCTGCACCACATGCACTGGAACATCAGGAGCACAACTATCATCCGTCTGAACACCTATGTCAACACAAACAACCTTCTGAACATATGCTGCAACATCCATCCTCTTAGCAATAAGAGGATGCACTTCAACTGGCTTGTCACTAACAAGTTCAACTGTCTTGTCATCTACAGGTATAGCTGAAGCAATATCAACATTGTCGCACTATGCATCATGCTCTACATCCTGCACCTTAGCTAGCCCAGAATTTGGCTTAGCCTTGTGCACCTTCTCCTTATGTACCGCCAGCTCTACATCAGACTTTAAGTGATCATCCTGCATAGGCTTCAAAGTCTGTTGTTTGCCACCATGCACAAAAGAATATGTATTTGCTCTTCTAGCATGTATAACGTTGCGATCATACTGCCATGGACGACCAAGTAACAACCCACATACCTCCAATGGCAACACATCACACTCAACCTCATCAACATAATCACCAACTGTAAATAACACACACACCTTATGAGTTACCTTCACCATACCACAGCTATTTAACCACTGTAGATGCTTAGGTTTAGGAATACGCCATGTGGACAACCCCAACGCTGCGACCATTGCCTTGCTAATGCCATTAGTACAACTTCCTCCATCAATAATCAACTTGCATGATCTGCCTTTGATCATACACTGTGCCTGAAATAAATTCCAACGCTAGCCCTTGTCAACTGTCATGCAAGCATCGCCTTGTACCTTGTTGAGTTGCAAATTCAGCCCACTCAATGGTACAACATCCTCCATGACATCCTTAACAACATCAACTTCTAATGCTTTAGAAATCGTGTCTGCCATCTTGCTAACTGTTGGCAATGGAACAACTGTCAACTTCTCATGAGTAGTCATAACCGTCGCGACCTTCGGTATAAGTGCTATACTCTTGCCAACATCCACTATCCCATTCACAACCTTGGGCGGCTGCTCGATTTCCTCCATATACGGTAATGCGAAATCATGACGGAAAAAACTTTTGTAGTCCTCCCAAGTATGAGAAAAACCATCTATTTCAACCATTTCAGACCACCAACTGTCTAACTCCTTGTCCACACGCCGGTGAGCAAGAACATACCCATCATACCCACTAAACTTGCCATTGTATTTGCGACATCGATGGAAACCCCGTTCCATGTGCGTTTCCCAATCTTGGTACTCCTCAACTGTCGCAAGTCTATGTAGGCACCATCTAAGCTCGGATGCATCACGTGCCACTCCATCCAGGAGATTGAGATAGTCACTGAAAATAGCACTAGACTTTTTACCACGTGCACATCTCAAGCCCAAAGTATCTCCTAAAAAAGAGTTCATCATGTTCCATCACACAAAAATCTACCAAAGATCCCAACCATGCAGATATATCATGTAGATGAAGCAAACAAAACAACTCCAAGCTGCAGGTGAATTCTTTTTTTATTGCTGAAACGGATCCAACTCTATCTTTTTTTTCTAATAATGCTGCTAGGACTCCGCATAACGGAATACTTTCAATATTTGTTTCACTCTCCTTTACTGCCAACACAGCAAACGTGAACCGATCTGCGGTCTACTCGCTGGGCTGGGCGACAAAAACTAATCTCCCAAAATCAATCTTCACTGCCAGCCAAAACTTTCCTTTTTTTAATCATGGCAGAAAATTCCTATCGATTGCCCCCGGCCGAACCTGGGACTCCGTCCTTCGCAACTCCACGTGATGCACACCAATTTGACTTCCTTGATTTATTTTGTTGAGCTATATATACTTTTAGTCTCACAACTTGTATCACGGGAGTATTTTAGTTTCACATCTTGCAAAGTGAGCAATACTAGTCCCACAACTTACATCCTGACAGCATTTTAGTCCAATTTAATTAAATTTTGGCAAGTTTAAACGATTTTGACCGAATTCAACCACTTATGACGTCATAATTTTTTTAAAACAACCCTGTGTATTTTTTTTATGACACTTGTGTCCTTGGTGCTAACCAAGAGGTGAGCCCACCTGTCAGTACAGGTACAAAATAGTTCAAAAATTCTAGCGAGGGACGGATTCGATCTTGTGAGCTTTCAATCGCTAATCACCTACTCAAGCCATTGCACTGAACAATAATAATTATTAGTAATGAGGTCATAACTCTTTTATAAATGAAACGCGCATATACACCTAAAAATTCTCACGTGTGTTGTTAGCGTAATCTTGTGTGTCATCTGTGGAGACCTTTATTTTGAAATTTAGACTACGTGAATGTCTTTATTTTAAACATTAAAAAATACAATTCAAAATATCAGAAACACCTTCAAAAAATACGTACATGTAGGCAATGATATAAGCTTTTAGTGTGTAAAATTTTAACCCGGATTGATTTGTATTGAGGTTATAGATTTGAAGGTGCACCGTTTACAAATCCAGATCTCTAATTTTGTCTTTTCTAGAATACAAATTATTTCAGATTAAAAATTGGCGAGCGCTATGCGTCCCTCGGACGATGGGAGTCTTCCCATCGTCTCCCATCGTCCTTCTTCCGCTGCTGCCACGTGTCCCCAAAATCACCCCAAATCTCGCTTTTGCTGCAAAACACCTCTTTTTTGCTACATATGTTCTCGTTTTTGCTTCCGAAGCAAAAAAAAATGTTCGTTCTAGAAATAGAACGTCCCGCTGAAGATCTCGCTGGAGACCATGCAGCAAAAAATTGTGCTAATTAAACAAATCCGACTCCTGTGGCGTCCCGCTAAAACCAGTACTAGAAAATCGTTGTGTTTTTTTCATTGCATCATCATGACCGCATTCTCATGTCATCATGCCACATTGCATTTGAGCCTCGTCATGTCATCATGCATATTTTACCTAAAACTCTTTTTCCTAAAACCTATTTTTTGTTTTCTAGATATTCCCTTCTCTATTGAAATCAAACCCTGGTCTCTTCCGGATCTTTTATCTGTCTAAAAATTATTTATAAAAGTCTTTTAAAATTAAAAGGAATAAATAACAAATAAAATGTTTTTGTACCAGGGGAGGCAGCCCGGACCGTAGTCTAGGCCACCTACCACCCTGGCTGGCCCAGCCCGTTTGATCAAACCCTAAAGATCTAGACCTAAACCTAGACTACCCAAACCCTATCTACACCTAACCTCCTAGCCGCCAGCCGCCAGGCGCCCCACATCGCACGTGCGCGAGCCCAGCCCTGTCACGCTGCCAACCAACCCCGCCCTGCCTGCATCGCAGAACACGCGTCCCACCCACCAGGTCCACCCACTCTCCTCACCACGTCGTACACCACACACCCACGCACGCACGCACGCTCCCGCCCACCTCGCCAGCCCACCCCGCCTCGGGATCACCGCCCGCTCCCGCACCCTGGTCCACCACACCGACACGCTTCCGCGTAGTCCACACCCACCCAACCACGTCGCTCCCTCACCCTGACCTGGCCCCACTCCCGCCGCACCGACACGTCCATCTCGCCCCGTGTACGCTCCCCGATAACCAGGCCCCACCCGACCGACGTGGCTTGCCCGTATGCGTCGCCCTATCTCTCCCCCTCGCGTCGCCATCCCCTTCCCCTGCCACGACCCCCTCCGCTCGAGCCCCGCCTCCCCATCGAGCCGTGCCGCCGCCCGTCGGCCTTCCTCGGATCCCCGCCTCCAGAGCTCCTCCTCGTTGATCCCGCGCAGCCGCATCTCCATGCTCTGCGCGCTCGCCGACCCTGCCGCTTCCTCGCTCCATGCCCCTTCCTCCCCGTCCGCGCCTCGCCAGCGTCAAGTCATCGCCGCCCTGTCTCCTCCCTTGAGTGGCCGCCACCGCACGCGACCTCGCCTGCGGGAGCACCCCCGCGAGCCTGCACCTCCTGCCCGCATGCGACGCCGCCACGACCTCGAGCTCCCCTTCGGCACCGTCGGCCCGACGCTCTTCTCCCCGAACCCGGTGCCTGGAAGCACGCCTCGCCGCCAGGACCTCCGGCCGCCCCAAGCCCGCGTCCTCTCCGCTGGGTTCCTGGAGCCCTTCCCTACCGCCTCGAGCCCTGATGGCCGCCTCCTCGCCATCCTGCACGCGCTCGCCCTCTGCTTCCCGCCGACCAGCGTTGTCGCCACCTCGAGCCCCGTCCCCGGTAGCCAAACTCCCCGTATCCTCTGCTTTGCAGCAACATCGAGGTTGCTACCGTCTGTGCAGTCACTCCTCTGTACTCGTCTTGGATGCGGATGTGCTTCAGCTAGGTGGAGGCATTATTGTGGGTTGTGCCTGCTAATTTTGTAATCGTCTAGGAGTAACATGTAGGTAATCTGTTCGTTTGGAGCCAGATGTTCACCATATGCATTGTTGTCCGTCATAGCCCCCTCGAGAAGATCTACCTAGAATCGGTGTGCTCACGGCAAGATCTCCTCATCGACCCGGTACCTCGGAAGGATGAACATCGAATCCAAGACTGTACTGAACTATAGGTGCGGAAGAATCACCGACAAGAACTTCCTCATGGGTCATCCAGCGCTTCTACGCGAGCCCTCGAAGCCCGAATCACAAGGTCTCCTTCCCGATTCCGAACCGCGAAGACTAAACCCGAAGACCCGATCCTGGCGAGACCGAACCTGAACCACATCGAACCAAGATCGCCAAACGCCAATGTGCGACCCCGACCCGAGCCCCTATTTTTATAAATGTCATCTATATAAAACTTGTTGCATATTAATTGTTCATCTCGTATGCATATCATGTGGGTTGGGGGTATTATGCCGATTCACTGCATGATTAAATATGGAGACTATATGAGGCTTTTCTAGTCTTATATTGGCTCCATTTAAATTTGTGTAGCGAACCGATGCCATGTTTCACCTTGTAATACAACATTTAATTTGCGGGGTATCTAAATAACTTGAACCTTCTAATTAATTGTCGGGACCCCGGTTCCGCTTAATATGGCCTAATTGCACCGCATCTGTACCTATGCCATGCATCATATCATAAGCATGCCGGATCTTCTGCCGTAGTATTAAATATTGCATCCGGTGTTTCTTCTAGTGTTTGCTTCTTCGCGGATTAGGCCGATGAGTTGATGCGAGTATCGACAAGTTCTCCGGATATGATCCTTCGGCAGTGTTTCCCAGGCGAGCATTCTCCCCCTTTCTACCTATTTTGCATTTATAGTCTTTATTTCCTCCTGTTGATTTATTGCTATCCGTGTCGCGATGCTTTAGTTTCCGTACACCGGTTATATCCCGTGCAGCCTCTATATTGCCTTGGACACCTCCTATTACCTGTGTTTGGTAGATAGTTGGCCTTGCGAGTCGTAGTTGCGTGCTTAGGTGCGATCTCGTGTTGTCAATACCACAGTTGTTGGAATGCTGGCAGATGTTTATGGCGGAGATGATCATGACTTTAAATACAATTATTAAATTGTTGTGATAACTAATGAAAGACGCACCGGTAGACAATATATGTTATTTGGTTTTTCATGCCCACTTGTGTCCCGTAGGCTCCGAGTACTTGATACCTGTTTCTTGACTATTCGCACTATCCACATACGGGAGACTCTATGAATCCCCCTTAGCCAGAGCTTGATTCATTTCTTATTTCTTGGGGCCACAAACTAGTTTGGGGTTTTATTACTATTCTGTACTTATGCCATGCTTTACTGCTTTATTTACGATTGTGCGTGGAGCACCTGTACTGTTTTGGAACGTGGAATGTTTTCGCGGTATCGACAAGCCCAGTCACACTTTCGGGTTCCCAGTCGTTTATAGCTATTGTCAGAAACCCTGAGTACGTTCCGGAGCCAGCCAACTTCGTTGCGGGTAGCTTAGTGGGGTGGCCCCCTGAAATATTTTATGAATCCTGTGATTGCTTTGTCATGAAAGCCTCGTTGAGTTTTGCTTTGGTTTTTCCGAGGTTGATCGTGTGTGTGATGCTATTTGTGCACCCCTGCAGGGTAAATCTTTCTGAAAGCCGTGCCCGCGGTTATGGACGAATTGGAGCACAGTATCTCGATCATAGACAAGTATAACTAAAGTAGTGTTATAAATTTAACTTAATATGTGACTAGTAATCAGCTTCATTATAACGGAATGGATATTAAAAAAATGCCAACACTACTGGATCTTGGTTGTTTTGTTATATCTGCCTAGTAAGTATTGCAACTCCAATGGAATGTGATAAAAGTGTCAACAACTGCTGGGTTTTGGGATTCCTCAGGACAATTGTATCTGACTAGTAAATATTCCAACTACAACAGAATGGCTAATTAAAACTGCCCACTACTTATGCTTCAGGATGACTCATGCTATCTATATCTGATTAGTAAGTGTTACCACTATAACGGAATGAGTAAAACTGCCAACTGTGTGAGTTCCTTGGTCCGACTTCCTCGTTTGGTCTCGAGGGGGAAATACCATGATGGGTATGTTTGGTGTTAGTATCAGGTTGGATCCGAATAGGTCTTTCTTATCCCTCTCTAATAGCCAACAGTTGTACTGAGTCTCTATAGGTTGTTTAGTGCTGCTGCGCTGCCGCTTCAGTCCACCATACCTATATAGGCGAGAGCCGCCGAATTCTAGCCTCGTCGTGTACTGGCCTCAGTACTGACGCTCCTCTTTTTCCTTTGCCCTTTGTCGGCACCCCCTTTTCGTTTTAGCAGGTTTGAGATCGACGTCGTTAGCAGGGTTACCCTTCCGGCTTGGCCTGGGCAGGGTTATGGACGCCATTGGTTATTCTTCAGGGCTCTTAGCCCCATTTGCATCTTATCCGTAGTCGGACGCTCTATCGTTTTCAAGGTGATTGGGATCTTTGTATATTATATCTGTATCCTTGACTCATGGAGTCGCTGTTATATATAGATATCTGTTCTGTGGGTCCCATCGAGGACTGTTGTGTAATGGTATTACTTCGTTTTCCACCCACACGAAAGTGCCTGGTGGGCGTCCTTGAATCGTTTCTATGCGGGTTTGGCGGGAAGCGCTAAAACCTGCATAGGGCCGATTTGAGGGTGTTACAACTCCGCTGGAGACAAAGTCGACCTCGCTGGAGACTTGCAGCAGGCTTTCGCTGGGAGACCTCACCGAAGAACGCGTAGCAAAAACTTTGTGCTATTATAGCAAATCACTTATAGGGTTATAGCAAGAAAAAGTCTTCTATAGTAGCAAATCTGACTTCGCCGGAAATACCACCGGAGACATCGCCGGAGAACATGGAGCAAATAAATTGTGCTACCCTAGCAAAATCAGCGAACCTTTGTAGCCTAAAAATTATGCCATTGTAGCATCATAGAAAAAAATCATCCGGTGATGTCCATGGCGGAGACTCGAAGATGCAAAAACCGCGGAGGAATGTAGCAAATAATTTCTTTCTATGTCGCAAAACCGCAAAAGCGATTAGAGCAGAAAAATACGAGTAACTATCAAAATCCCCTTGGGCTCACACCATGGGAGATATAGAGAGGGTAGGTGCCCACTGAGGCATTCTAGCAGGCGACGCTCGTGGGAGGACAGTCGTCATCCTCAATGGCGCCACCACCGGAGCAAGCGCGGCGAGTCTCGCGTCCCTGGAAGAGTTGGCGCACAGGGGGGGTCGCCGGCGGGAGAACCAGGAGACAGTGCGGGGGCGCTCGACGATAGGAGCTCCAGGGTGCGGCAGGCAGGAGTCCCCAGCGACGCGAGGGAAGGACGGCGGCGCGGCAGCAACACGAGGGAAGGGGACTGGGGAGGACGGAGAGGAGGCCGAGCAAAGAGACAGTGTCTTGGTCTCCCTCCCGTGGAAAAGATAGGGAAGCAGGGGTGTGGGTGGGGCCTGCCGTGGCTGGGAGGATTATGGTACGGTAAATGGTATCTGCCCATAACGCTTGACCTGACCCGACCCGGACGATCATCATCCGGGGGAAGGGGATCATTTTCCTTAAAAATTTATATTTTTTTAGAATTTTTTTCTAACTTTAGAACATCTGTTTTTAAATATCAAAGTTAAATGCTTACACCTAGCCCAGGAGTATACACTCACGCATGTAGTTTAGCTAGGACCCGTCAGCCTGATATTAAGTATAATAAACAACCACTCTTTTATTTATGAAATCTGAATGTGTGCCGTACTGACTAGCTTGTTCTAAGTTATCCGTGTTGGTCAGGAGTTTGACTCTTGCTAACGTATTTACATATTTTATTATTTGATCTGACAGGTGGGATCTGCCTGTTATGCTGTCTAAAAAAAATACGATGCCATGAATTCAGTCAAAATCGCAGAAATTCAATTAAATTGAACTAAACTGCTTCCGGATTACAAATTGTGGGACTAATCTTACTCACTTTGCAAGAAGTGGGACTAAAACGCTCACGCAGTGCAAGTTGTGGGACTAAAATTGTATATACCTCTAGCTGGCCGTACAACACAGGATAGGAAATCTTCACTTGCCTTTTTCTTTTATTTTAATCCTTTTCTTGTTGTCCACGTGAAGCCAATCAATCCAGATCCAACTTCACGCACAAATCTCCTTTCCTTTCCTTTGCTCATCCTGAAAATCCTCAACTGCACGGAATTACGTCAATCCGATCAGCTTTGGACTCCTTGTGCTCTACGCAACGAACAGAAAAACTGACTGAATACACGTATCTAGGCTGCTCGTTACACTGCCACCTAAAACCAATCTCGACGGAAATTGATCTGTATCAACACGCCAGCCGCCAGGATCATCTTTCCGACGCCACGACCATCTTGCCGATTTGCAACCTAATCTGCTTCGCCTCCAAACAAAACAGCCAGCTTCCCTGCCTCTGATCAACCTCGCTGTCTAACAGATCAATAGATCGGCCCGACGACATCAATTGAATTGTGATCAACCTGGCGCTCTAATACCACCTGATACGGATCAAGCCAATGATCATATAGTTTTGTCCCGATCTTTCACAGCGAGTCCACTAGGTAGATGATTCTTCCAATCACGCGATGAACGCAACCTGAAGAAGAGGAATCAATCCAGAAAGTAACGTGATGAAAATCACCACGCCTCAAACCTGAGCACGACAATCCTTGATGAACACAAGAACCTCCGCAGCAATAATCTGATAAACGGTATCGCTGTCCCTAGAGGGATGATACACGGTGGAGCATAATATAGTTTTTAGACTAAACAACTGAACTCTCCTAAATCCTAGGTGGCTGGCTCCTTTATATAGGAGGTCTGCAACTAGTCGGTTGGATAGATCCAAACCGAACACACAAAGGACTCGAACCTAACCTAGACTTAGACTCAATAACATAGCAATAATATTTGACACAACCTTAAACTTATCATTACATATCGTAGGTCATCCTGGCGTGCGAATCATCAATGGGATGCGCCCGCATCCCCTAGCTTGGTGGAGTCCTGAAATTAGGCTTCACCTCCTCCTTCATGCCCATATCAATTGTTCTTCCTCCCTTATTCCCCATAAACTTTTGTAGCTTTTGTGGAATTTGGGAGTGAAGGACTTGAGGACTTCTTGTGTTCTTGCCATTGCATTTGGTGCATCATTTTGAGTTCTCGGTGATTATTTAATTGGGTGAAAGGTGAGAAGCTTTTTGCTCTTGGGTTCTTAGAATCCTAGACAATTTAGTTATATTGCAGGTTTGTAGATTCTTGGGGCCTCTAATTAAGTTGTGGATCTTTCCCCAAGCTTGTTTGTTGATAGCCTCCAATTGACTTGTGGAGAAGTGCCACAAGCTTTCTACGAGGTTACGGATTTCCACGGACAAGTGCACGGATAGTGGAGAATGGATCGATCCCTTTGAGGTGAGGTTCACCGTAGAACAAGGGAGGCCTTTTGTGGCGTTGGTGGTTTGAAACCACCCCTCTGCAAACGAGACGTACTCCCTTGTTTGGAGGAACTCGGTAAAACATCGTCGTCTCCACGTGCCTTGGTTATCTCTATACCCGAGATCTTTACTTATGCACTTTACTTTGTGATAGCCTTCATGCTTGAAGTCTTATATATTGCTATCACACAATTGCTTGTCTTTCTTAGCATAGTTGTTGACGCACATAGGTGAACCATATTTTATATAGGCTTTGTGCTTGACAAAGTAAATGCTAGTTTATTCGTCCTTTGTTAACTCCATCTCGTAAAAGTTTTAAACAGCCTATTCACCCCCTCTAGGTGGTATCTGTGTCCTTTTAATTGGTATCAGATCCCGATCCCTCATTTTAGGCTTCACCGCCTTGAGAGCAAAGATGTCGGATAGGGGATTAGTGCACGATGACATTTTTGTATTCAATGCAACAAATTATGATGTTTGGAAGTCTCGTATGCTTATTAATTTTCGGGCCATGGACCCAAATTTGGAGAGGATTATAGATATAGGTTTTTCACCTCCAATGGATTTTTGGAATATATCTTGTGAGGATGAGAAAAACTTATATCTCGATGCTTAATTTTATAATGTGCTTGTTAATGCTTTGAGCTATGTAGTATGTAGTTACTTCTTCAATCCTACCTTTTTGGAGCACTCATGGGTTATGGACAAAACTTTAAGATAAATATGATGTGTCCAACATTATTAAGGATGATTGTATTGCTTCCACTTCTGGCCGTGTTGAGTTCTCATCTTATTCCATTTCACCAAAGTGTGACAAGACACAAGGTAATGATATGGTGAGTGGTGATGAATATTACAATGTTGATAGTAAGCTTACTCTTGATGATCCTTCATCTCTATCTAATTACAATGCTTCATCTCTGGACTTAAACACGTCTAGCACTATACATGATTTAGATGCTTGTGTAGATAGTCCTTGCATATCATGTATAAATTTCCCCAATAGACCTCATGATGGTATGGTTGCTATGCCTTTTTTCCATGATAAAAATGCTTCTATTTCCTCTAGTTGTTGTGTGTCTAACAATGTAGAGGAGACAAAAGATTCTATGTGTAAAGACAAGAACTTGAATGGATCTTCAAGTAACTCTTCATCATCATCGTCTCATGGTACCCATCTATGCTTTATGGCTAAGGGTTCAAAGGTATCTCCTACTTTGAAACATAATACATTTTGTGATGATGAGGATGAGTATAGTGAGGAGGAAGACATTGATGTTGATTCGGTACATGAAAAGGGTGAGATTGTTTATCATGCTCTTGTTAAGAATAAGATTGCTTGCTCTAACTTTGTTGAAAAATTCGGTTTTGCTATTGAGTGCAAGGAACATATTGATAATCTAAATGAAGCTCTTGAAGAGGAACAAACCACTAAGGAATCTCTTGAGGAGGCTCTTGTTCTAGAGTTGTCTAGAGTGAAGGAATCTAATAATAGAGATCTTGAGGTGGCAAGTGATCTCAAAAGTAAAAATAATGAGCTTCAAGTTGCTTATGCTAAACTCCTTGAGGATTTTTAGCACCTCAAAAATGGCTCTAGAGTCATCAAGGGTGAGATCATCAAACTCACCAAGTCACATGTGCAACTTAAAACTTCATACTCAAAAGAGTTTTCCAAGTTGCCCTCACCTATTGTAATTAATTATGATGCTTGTGCTAATAACTATATTTCTTGTGAAGAATCTATTTTGAAGGAGAATGTTGAGCTAAAGGGTCAATTTTCTTTGCTAACTAACAATCATGGGAAATTGGAAGAAAGTCATGTTATGCTATCGAGCTCTCATGAGGATCTTCTAGCCTCCCATGATAGGCTAAAGTTAGCTCATGGGGCTATTGTGTCAAATGTAATAGCTAGTGAGCCTCATGTGGACATAGCACTATATCCACTACAAATGTCGTACTTTCATGTGCTAGTCCTAGTAATTCATCATCTCATATTATTGCTACATCTTGTAATGAATTACATTCCTTACCTTGTTTCTCTAACAATGAATCTTCTATTCTTCCTCTCGTATTTGTGTTGATACTAACCATGTAGAGGAAATCAAAGAGCTCAAGGACTAAGTCTCATATTTGAAGAGGGACTTGAAAAAGGGTCATAAAGGGGGGCCACACTCGACAAGATCTTGAGTGTGCAAAAATTCCCAAATGACAAGAGTGGGATTGGATTCAAATCCAATGTCAAGAACAAGTCCACTATCAAGAAGAATTCCAAGAGCAACAATAATAAGGGCCAAGAACAAGTCAAGAATTCTGCCAAGATTGTTTGCTTCAAGTGCAAATTTGAAGGGCACCATGTTTGATCTTACCCTTTGAAGAAGAAGCCTCTTGGTGATAAGTAAAAAGGTAAGCAACCTCTAGTCAAGGTCATGGTCAATCTCAAGTAGGAGAAAGGCTACTTCCCAAGAAGATTCAAGCTAACGCTCCCATTATGGAGAAATCAAGTGAAAAGAATGGGATGAGAAGAACTTGCTACTTATGTCGTGATAAGTGTTACATCTCTTCCTCTTGCACTATTGGTAACTCCTCATCCAACCCAATCATTATTGATGATGTTTATTCTCGTAGGAAGGATGAGGTTAGCAATGTGTTTGCCAAATATGTTGGTGCTCAAAGTTGTGTCAAGAAAAGAACCATTTGGATTGCCAAGCCTATTGTGACTAGCTTATTAGGACCCAACTTGGTTGGGGACCATCAAGCTAAAACTTGATCAATAGGTGTTAGTTGGAGGGCATTGGATACCTGGCTACATCATGAATAATTTAGGGGACTTCAATTATATTCTCTCAAGCCAAGTCACATACATTATTATATCTCTATCATATATCTGTTTCTCCTCCTTGCGGTAACATGTTCTCAACTCATTTACATTTAAAGTTACTTGCCCCTTGTGCATGTGTTAGTTTTGTACCTTGCATGTGTTTTGCATATGTTGTGCTTCCTACTTTCTTAACTTTAGAAATCAAGTTTGTGCATGTTGGCTTGTACACCATGTATGTGTTGTTTTTGAGCTTATTGCATCTTGTTTATATCTTAGTTGGCTCGTGCGGGAGATTAATGGACTATCCCATTTTGGGGGTGTGTGTTGTCCTTTGGGGCACCTCACAATCATAAATGTGTGTACATAAGGACTACCACTTAGAATTGATATTTCAAGATTATCTAGTCTCTACGTGGTACGTCATGCTCATGAGAAATTCAAATTCTATAATATCCATTAATGTTCTCTAGTTGTATTTTATTTGCCTCTTGTGAGAAGAAATGTTTTATCTCATTATGGGGGAGTAATATACTTTATGCATATTAGAAACTGAGAAAATGTGAATAGTTAAGGTTGTGTCACATAGAATTGATATTAGAAATTATCTAATTCCTATGTGGCACATGAGCTCAATAAGTTCCGTTTGGTTTAATGCTTTTATTCATCATCCTTTAGATATTGTTTGTGAGAGCTTTCCATGGTATGGGTTTCATCATATATGAATTCTTATATCTAAGTTGGCAAGAATTTTTCCTCTAGTTATTCTAATCATTGCTTTGCATGATTGTTTAACTAGTTGAAACCCTCAAGGATCTCTTTCATGTATTGGGTTTAACTCTTATATTTTGACATGTGCTTTCTCGTTGTGAATATTGTCTTGGATATTTTTGGTATCTACCACCCAGAAATAATTGCATACTACTTGTCCTTGGACAATGAGTACTATAATAAGTGGTAGATCTTTTTAATCATGTTCACGTTGGCTTTTGCTTTATTTGCCTTATCTATTGCCAAGAATTTGTTGTGTTTTATCTCCCTTGTGTTCTCGACTCTTGTGGATCTTTCTTTATCTTGAAATCGTTTAGTGGTCTATTTGAATTTGGTAGAGTTGATGATTCTATGTGTGTGCATTTCGTATTCAAATGCAAAATCTTAAATAATGCAATAACCATGGGGGAGTTCTCCTATATTATTTAGAACATTCCTTTTATGCTTCTTCATGACATGTTTTGATCCACACCATGTTTTATGTCTTTGGAAGATAAATCTTTTCTTTGGTACTTTGTGCCATCTTGAAAAGTGTTGAGTGTTTGGTTCTTTTGTTGGAACCATTTTTTTTCAATTTGTATTTTTTTGGGAGTTGATTTTCTCATTCAATGTTTTCTATTTAAGCATTTGAATGAGACAAAATGTTGAGCATTTGTATTTGTTTATCCTTTTTAGCTCTTTGGATTTTGCCTCGTTCATTTGTTGAACTTGGGATCTATTATGTGTTGATTTAGTCATTGATATATTTTGGATATCCATTAGTCATCAGAATGACCACGGCAGTCGCTACCAGGGGTAGCGATTGAAAGGATTTGGGGTAAGAGCGGGCAGCCATCTGCGGAGCGAGATGAGGGCAAATACATAGGGATTTACCCAGGTTCGCCCTCCCGTAGGGTAAATACCTACTCCTGCTAGATTGTATTATCAGCGAGTGAGTTACAAGGGTCGCGAGCTCAGCGGCTAGGCAGCGAGTGCTTGGATGGGGTGTATGATGGAACGTGAGTACAGAGAGTACCCTAGGGAGGTTTATATAGGGGCTACCTCGCTAGGGTTTACAGATATACAACCAAATAAATTAAGAACTCTGAAGATTTGACCTAGTTCGACTGGGCTTAACTATGCTTCTGGGCCTCCAGCTTCTAGTCACCAGGATCCTTCTCAGTCGCATTCCAGTCGCCGTCCTGTAGGCCCACTCGCAAAGGCCCTGGTATAGCCGAAACGTCCTTCTGGGTATACCCCGTTCAGCATATCCCCATCAGTAGTCCCTGAGGCCAGTGTTGGTTCAGCGCAGGTGTTCATTTGGCAGTCGGAGTAGGCGAGTCCAATTTGGACGCCCAGTCGAATTGGCGATGGACTCCCTCAATGAAGGAAGGAGTTGATGTCTACGCACGCTTCTATTTTTGTAGACTGTGTTGGTCCTCCAAGTGCAGAGGTTTGTAGAACATCAGCAAGTTTCCCTTAAGTGGATCACCCAAGGTTTATGGAACTCATAGAGGAAGTGGTCAAAGGTATCCCCTCTCAAGCAATCCTGCAATCAAGATACAAGAAGTCTCTTGTGTCCCCAACACAAACAATACAATTGTTAGGTGCATAGGTGCACTAGTTCGGCGAAGAGATAGTGAAATACAAGTAATATGGATGATTATAAGTGGTAAGTGCAATCTGAAATAAGAGTGGAAGCAAGCAAACATGTAACAGAACTGATTGGAACTTTTCGTGGAATTCTGATCTAGTTCTTAGGGTTTTTGTCCCGGGGGCAATATATAGGCGAAGATGCAAGGTCGGTGGGCGCGCGAGGGGCCCACACCACCCCTGGCGTGGCCTGGGCTGGCCCGCGCCACCAGGTGGTGTGGCCACCTCGTGGCCCCTCTCTGTCTCGTCTCCTGGCTCCGTGAGTCTTCTGGTAAATATTGTCTTTGGCTTTTTGTGCGCTCCAATTCCGAGAATATTTCTTTTCCAGCTTTTCTAAAACCAAAAATAGCAGAAAATAGGCAACTGGCACTGTGGCATATTGTTAATAGGTTAGTTCTAGAAAATGTATAAAAATACCTCGAAGTGTGAGCAAAACACAAGAAAGTAAATACTAAACAAGTATGGAACATCAAAAATTATAGATACGTTTACGACGTATTAGGAGTCTCTCCAGTGTGTCTTCAGTCGCAGCATCAGCGAATAGAGTTATGCTCGAGTCGCAACGCCCAGTCGAATGGATGAGGCGCACGAGCAGGCGAGTCGAGTGAATGAAGTTGGACCGTTAGTTTGGTCAAACTAGCCGTTGGGTAACTAATACCTTCGATCCTGGATGTAGTATATCTCTTTTCCCTAGTAGACCTAGGTTTATCGAATCCTCAGGAAGCAGAAGCATAGTGAAGTTGCTTTAACGGACCTTCCGGAGTTTTAGAATTCCTTTTGTGTTTTACCAGACCAAGAGTTTGCTATCTTTTGTTGTTATCCATGATGGAGAGAGAGGGCCTAAGGCGTTTGGTTTCACCTGTAGCTGTGCAAAACATCTCATGGGAATAAAAGATAATAATAAAGTATGCATGTAATTGTTAGAGCAAGATAAATTATATGTGGGCAGTGCATCCATAATTGCTATTGCCTCCGCAACCGCTTATAGCAATAACCTACTAGTCATCCATAGAAGAAAGAGAACTAATGATATGCATAATGACATCACCGTTAATCCCAAGTAAATCCCTCACATACAGTCGTAGTCGTACTACCCCTTCTGTCACTAGGGTTCCCAACCTACAGATTAGTCATTACTCATACTCCCTATACCTGGCTCAATCCTCGGGGTCTTTGGGACCTGACAAGTCCTTAGATTGAGGCATGGGAGGATACAATAATCATCATGTCATACAAACTAATACATGATCCCGTCTATGATAATAACATGCACAAAAGCTACATGGCTAGGCCGAAGCGCTTATCCCAAGGATTACTCACACATAGAGATGAGACCAACAATCATCAACATTGTAATGGAAATCATGATATTGATAGCAAATAGTCTTACAATGTCGCATATTGAAGATGAGATCTACTATTACAAGTGGTGGAATATGGCTATGGTGACGGAGAAGGGTTTGGAGATTAGATCTAATTCTATTCCTCCGACGACTCTTCGGTGTTGCGGATGGAGTTCTGGTTGGCATGGGGCGATCCTGTTTCTAATCGCCCGAGGCCTCTTTATATAGGGGTCCCTTCATGAAACTTGTTCTGTTTGACCTAGCGGTGTCGATGGCAACTATACGACTAGAACTATACAGCTGAAATTTTATTCCCGCCTTATAGTTGGTCGTTAAAGCGTCTGTCTCCACTTCACGACTCCTGGTTTCTTTGGGTTGTTGGAAATCTCGTAGCTTTGAATTTAATGTTGTGATTTCCATCATCAAACGTCATTATCTGCACAGGGAAAAATACAAAAGAAAGGATTGCATACCCCTTTGATCATTAAGCATTAGTGGCAGGGTTTAGAGAGACATTTCATAAAAAATATGAATAATATCCAGTTTAAATGTGGATGTAGATGGCTATATTTCACAGCCATCAACCTCTCCAAGCTTAAAGTTGATCGTCCTCGAGCAAGAAAACCAAAATCAAAAAGGAACTCAGCATTTAAACTGAAATGACGAGATGATGATCTTACTCATGATTGGTAGTCTCAAGTTTCATCCACTTTATAAATCTGAAAAACTTCAGCATAGATAGAGTAATGGCAAGCATATCATACAGGTTTTTATGCATCCTTATAGCGTAGCAAAATTATTGTTAACATGGATGATTCATATGAGTAAACCTTATTCCATGTCATGTAATCAACTCATAGGCTTGCCTTTGAACAATAGAGTATAATCATGTAAAATTAAGAGTGTGAGAGTTTGTCATGAAAAACATATACACTAGAGTATCTCAATTCTCCCACGTCAATAAAGCAAGACTCTTCAAGCACTACTTTTCTATTCATTGTCCTTCAAGAATTTTAGTTCTTAAGTAATTGAGAGCATACCAAAGATTTTAATTAATTTATCAGGCTATGATGGACACTCGTGGCATCACCAAGGTTTTTGTTCCTTTTGTACAATGATTACTCATAACAGCCAGAGGAGTGATTCCATCATGAACACAGCTACCCGGGAATGCCAAGAATCTTACCCATTATAACATTGCTGCTACATATGTTTAATCAACTCATAGCCGAAATCTAGGATTTGCCTCCATGAAGATCATTCGTAGGCTAGCGGAGTTGTTGGCATCCCGTGAAGTTTGACACGCATAAAGCTATATCATTCTGATGATTCACAAGTCAAACTTTGGCATGCTCACAAAAACTGCTAAACATTAATTCAATCAAACAAATCCTTTTAGAGAGAGCTATCAAGTCAATCATTAGTTTCTGTGGTGTTGACTGTCTCTAGAAATAAGCCTTCAAGACAAAAACACTTCAACACCCAAGCCTTCAATTGTGAGACTTTTTCTTATTACAATTGTTTAGCAAATTTTTAGGCTAGACTTGGTTAACTACAAGAGTTGGAATAAAACGTACCCAACTAAATACCCATGCAAACAAAATTTTACTACAATACAAAGACTCACTCCACCAATATAACATCTTATCATTTACTACTAACTAGCATGGGTTTCTCAAACTGCAAAAGTGGGACTCTTAAGGCATACCTCTCATGATTGATTCCACTTCTCTCTTCCCTTTTTATTTGCTTCTTGGAAACTCAAAGTCGATAAGTGAAAGCCACAAGGAGAATAGAAAAGAAGGAAGAGGGAAACTAAAGATAAATGGAAAATTCTTTTTGTTGTTTTTATGAGAGGGAATTAAAGAATATAAAATTGGCGGCAAATCTCAGCTAGAAAATCTCAAAAGCAAATAGAAATAACTAAAGACAAAGTGTTGGGGAAACTAACACGAGTGCTTATAAACTCGAATTAAAAACATAACCTCGAAATAAATAAAAACAAATGAACACCAAATAAAGATAATGAGGAAACTTCCCCAAGCTTAGGCTTTTGCAAGCCCTTCAAATCATTTAGGTGGCGAGAAAAAGTTGTAACTCTAGTTCGCAAATTGGGTTGATAAATTACTAGTTGTTTCTCAGAGGTTCAAGGAGAGGTTTTGCATTCTCTCCACATATCCTCCAAGTTCTTGGAAGTCTTGGTATGTAGCAAACCGGGTTGGTGGCTGCTCCTCTTCTTGATCCTCTTCTTGGTCCTCATCCTTATCCGGAATCTCCTCATTGGGTTGGTGTTGCTCAACCTGCAAGTCATTTAGCAAATGTCCTTCCTCGATAGAGAAAAGACCATTAGGCATAGGAGTGGGGTGAGACGCCCAACTCCTGCAATATGCAAGTAATAAACACCACCTCTCCTAGTGAGCATTCCACAAGATTTTAAAGTAGAGAAACCAACACGTCGCTCTCCTAGCATTGGTTGCAACTCACCTAGGTTGATGCCTAGGAAAATGGAAAGCATGGTGATGATGCCTCCACCTGTGACTGGTCCTTGGCTTTGGGAGGATTGGTGCTCCAGGTAGCGCACAAGAATTGCGCCCAAGTTGAGTGAAAAGTTGGTGTTTCTAAAAGCAGCCTTTGCGAGGACTAAGATGTCCTCCTCATTGAGTCTCATGAACTCATTTCGTGCCTGCAAAGTGTGAGCAATAACATAGAACAAATAGCGAATTGCAGGATGTTGAATATTCTTCCCCTTGCTTACTCTAGAAATAAATCTCATTCCATTATAATATTGTTCTGGGAAGGGTCTAGGCCAGTAAAGGATGCACGTAAGTCATTATCATTATTGTTTGGAAAATTAAAACATGCGCACCATTCATCTAGTGATAGAGAATAATTGTTGTTCATAAGTTGGAAAGAAATCATGTCCTCTCCATTCCGTGCTTTAACGGTGCTTTGCAAAGAACTTAGAAATTCAAGTGTTAACCGGCGATAAGTAGGCACATCATTGAATACAAAGTTTTACAGGCCAACCCTATTGCAAAGTAAATTGAAGTCATTACAAATACCGAGTTGATTCAATATAATGGGGCAAGCCCACTTGGTTGCCTTCACTTCTCGGTTCTTGATCCTGTTGAAGCGATCATGTTGGGGCTCATCCTTGAACCGTATCCCCATGCGTTCTTGAGTAACAGCCCGAAAAGCGCTACCGGTGGCACGAGCATGAGTTTGGCTCCTTGTGTTCATCATCTAAAATAACAAGGAAAGGTAAAAATAGAACTTTTTGATCCAACAATAATAAGCATAACACATTCCTCATCATAGCACACTAAAGAATCCCCTCAAAGTAATAATCTAGGCAAGAGAATAATGGCAATAGTTCATAGTAGGTCTCACCCTAGATTGATAATGACAAAAGATCGAAGAAGAATTTGAAAAAATTAATTGGAGGATCGGAGGAGAAACATGCTATAGATCACTTGTGTGCAAGGAAATCAAACAAAATTTTGTAGATATGAAGATCTCTTGAGGTCTTGAGAGAGTTCAGAGGTAGAAGAGAGAAAAAGGATTGAAGTTTTGGGGTTGGAGGTACCTCCCATGGCGATTTTGTGGTTGGACGCAACTATACGATCGGAACTATACGGCCGAAACAACTTGTTCCCATCGTATAGTTGGTCTGCTGTTAAAAATTTAGGGTTTCCACCTGGTAGCACAGCTATACGGCTATAACTATATGGCCGGGATTTTTCATCCCCGCCGTATAGTTGGTCGTCAGACTTTCTGTACCTGGAATTTTACGAAGGCATTGATATCTATACGGCCAGAACTATACGGCCAAATTTTTTATTCCCGCCGTATAGTTGATCATTAAACCTTCAGTACCTGGAAAAGAAAAATTGTCGATGGCAAAGATATCTATATGACTGGAACTATACGGCCGGAATTTTTATTCCTGCCGTATAGTTCGTCGTTAAACCTTCCATAGCCATCAAAAAATTTCTTTTTCTTTGAGAATTGTTTATTATTCTGAAACTTAGCAAAACACCTTGTTTTTGACAGAAAAATGACAGTAACAATTGTCGACCAACAACATCATGTATAAATCAGGATTTTTAGTACTACCAAACTTCTTCTCCTCAACTGGAGCTTTCTAGCACTCTTTATTAAACATAAAACTTAAAAAAAACTTTACTCAAACCTTTAATTCACATGGGTTGCCTCCCATGCAGTGCTCTTTTATGGTCAATAGCTTGACCTTGATGTTGCTCACTTAGGCCAGATGAGTGGAACACCCACACCAAAATAGTTGGCCTTCAAAGTGATGGCCTCCTTTTCATCATGCTTGGCTTTCTTCTTCCTAGGAAAATGAATAACAAAAGGATCCCGCGAAGGCAATTGAAGCTTCACGTTCCCTTTGTGTAGATTAATCAAATCCTTAATAATTCTTAAGAATGGACGGCCTAATATAATAGGAGTAGTAGCATCTTAGGGCATGTAAAAAATAACAAAATCAATAATAGGAGGATAGCCTTTAATGTATACTAAACTGTTTTCTTTAATCCCTACAGCTTGTTTGTAGGTAGAATCTGCAAGATGTAATTTTAACTCGGTGATTTCAAAAGATCCAAGATTTAACTTATTAAAAAGACTTTTTGGAATTGTTGAAACGCTTGCACCTAGATCACAAACTGCAGCTATCTCATTTGTCCCAATTTTAATCTTAATAGTAGGCTCAAATATATCATCAAGCTTAAAAGGTAATTTTCAGCAATTTTCTTATATTCTTCTTCAAGCTCACATACCTTTATTGCTACCTGATTAACAAAGTGTTGATACATAGCTTCATCATTTCATTCACTTACGGGAATCTTGATGTTGATCCTTTTTACAAGATCTTCAACGGTGTAACTTGGTGAAGGAGCATTACTATAATCAAGTTCTTTAGGCTCCTCCCTTTGGATTCTAATCATCTTGAGGTCTTCAACAGGATTGGGCTCAACTTTACCTACAAATTTAGCTAGAATGAGAGTTTGAATCTCGGTTATCTTACCTAGCTGTGCCTCAACAATCCTCATTCTTTCTTGGAGGGCCTGCAAATCATTCCTCAAACTTATAGCTTGGTTAGATAATTTACCAAGCATAGCATCATGGTTCTCTATTATTTTAACAAGGATATTGTTTTGCTCATTTTGTGAGTCTATAAAGGACTTAAGTGTTTCTTGGAGACTACCATTACTTGATCCAATATTATTATTAGAGTTACCTACCGGACTAGAATAGTGTTTCTAAAAATTAGGATTATAATTCTTCTTCCAAGCAAGGTTATAATCATTACGAGCTATGAAGTCTATTTCTTCAATATTTGTTTCTGGGATAGCTCTTACCTGGTTTTCCTTAGCTTTTACGGCTAATATGAGCTCATCCAGCTTAGCATTGAGTTCATCATTTTCTTGTGGTGAGACAGAGTTCACCTTCTTCCTGTTTGATCTATCCACATGCCACAGGCATGGTTGTCTTGCATATTGTCGAGCAGCTGCTTTGCTTCGATAATATGTTTGCCCATAAATGTTCCTCCAGCTGCAGTATCAAGCATAGACTTAGACACATGATTAAGAGCATTATAAAATAAATGGAGAATTAGCCAATATTCCATCCCATGACTGTGACAGTTTGTCATGCATTTTTCATCCTCTCCCATGCAACCTCTAGTGGCTCATGCTCTTTCTGTCTAAAACCTGTAATATTAGATCTTAGTTGCATAGTCTTTGTAGGTGGGAAAAATTTAGTCATAAATAAAGAAGTACACTCCACCCATGATGTAATAGTATTTCTAGGAAAATATAGCAACCATTCTTTTGCTCTTCCTCTAAGAGAGAAAGGAAATAAACGCAATTTGACCGCATCAGGGTCAACATCTTTTATGCGCATCATATCACATATTTTAGTGAAAGTATTCAAGTGCATACCTGCGTCCTCAACACCAGAGCCTCTAGAATGATTCTGTTGAACCAAACTTAAATAATGGGGCTTAATTTCATAGTCATCATCGGTAATTGTTGGCTGAGTAATAGGAGTATGCAAATAATCATTGTTGGGAGTTACAAACTCCCCAAGCTTCTTTTCAGCCATATTTCTTATGTTTTTGGGTTTTCTTAAACAAGGAATTATGATAGTAAAAACAAGAATTTAAAGACTAACTAATTTTTTTGGTTTTTCAAATAAAGACTGAAAGCAAACTAGCAAAATTAAAAAACAAGAATTAAAACTAGCAAGGTTCCTACTAACCTCACCAGGGTAGCTATTACTTCCCCGGCAACGGCGCTAGAAAAAGGGTTGATACCTTCGATCCGGATTACAGATGTAGTATAGATCATTTTCCCTAGTAGACCCAGGTTTATCGAATCCTCAGGAATCAGAAGCATAGTGAAGTTACTTTAATGGACCTTCAGGAGTTTTAGAATTCTTTTTGTTTTTTTACCAGACCAAGAGTTTGCTGTCTTTTGTTATTGTCGATGATGGAGAGAGAGGTCCTAGGGTGTTCGGTTTCACCTGTAGCTGTACAAAATATCTGATGGAAATAAAAGATAATAATAAAGTATGCATGTAATTGTTAGAGCAAGATAAAATATATGTGGGTAGTGCATCCATAATTGCTATTGCCTCCACAACCGCTTATAGCAATAACCTACTAGTATCATCCATAGAAGAAAGAGAACTAATGATATGCATAGTGACGTCACCGTTAATCCCAAGTAAATCCCTCACATATAGCCGTACTACCCGTTTTGTCACTTGGGTTCCCAACCTGCAGATTAGTCATTACTCATACTCCCTATACCTGGCTCAATCCTCGGGGTCTTGGGTACCTGGCAAGTCCTTAGATTGAGGCAAGAGAGGATACAATAATCATCATGTCATACAAACTAATACATGATCCCATCAATGATAAATAACATGCACAAAAGCTACATGGCTAGGCCAAAGCCCTTAGCCCAAGGAGAATTACTCACACATAGAGATGAGATCAACAATCATAAACATTGTAATGGAAATCACGAGATTGATATAAAATAGTCTTACAATGTCACCAGTCGAAGATGAGATCTACTATTACAAGTGGTGGAATATGGCTATGGTGATGGAAAAGGGTTTGGAGATTAGATCTAAGTCTATTCCTCCGGTGGCTCTTTGGTGTTATGGATGGAGTTCTGGTTGGCGTGGGGCGAGCCTGTTTCTCGTCGCCCGAGGCCTCTTTATATAGGGGTCCCTTCACAAAAGTTGTTCTGTTTGACCTAGCGGTGTCGATGGCAACTATACGATCGAAATTTTATTCCCGCCGTATAGTTCGTCATTAAAGAGTCTGTCTCGACTTCACGACACCTGGTTTCTTCGGGTTATTGGAAATCTCGTATCTTTGACTTTAATGTTGTGATTCCCATCATCAAACGTCATTATATGTGTAGGGAAAAATAGAAAGAAAGGTTTGCATACCCCTTTGATCATTAGCCATTAGTGGCAGGGTTTAGAGAGATATTTCATAAAAAATATGAATAATATCCAGTTTAAATGTGGATGTAGATGGCTATATTTCACAGCCATCAGTAACCCAACGGTAACTTTGGCGAAATTACCGCGGGGTAATGGCTACCCCGAGATTGGTGGGTAGCGCCCCTTTATAAGGAGAATGGCGGGGGGAGTTGCAAACCTTCTCCGCATTTCTCCGCCCCCGCACACCTTCAGTTTCCCCATCTTCTCCCGATCCCAAATCTTCAGACCGAGCGAGTTTGTTCTTTCCTAATGGCGCCTCCAATGGACCTGTGGGGAAAATCGAAGTGCACCATAGCCTCCTTGAAGTCTTTCCAGGATGCGGGCATCCTCTATCAAGGGCATTGGAAAATTCCCGCGTCCAGCGAGATGGAGCCCAAGCCTCGCCCCGAGGAGTTCATCTATTTCTAGAGCCATCTGGAGAGGGGACTAGGGTTCCCCACTTCAATTTTCTTCTGGCGGTTCTACGCATATTACGCGATTAAGCCATCGGATCTGGGGCCGGACAACATGGAGCAACTCGTAATCTTCGTCGCCTTCTACGAGAGCTATCTTGGGTGCCGCCCCTACGAGCCCGGGATGGGCGACCCGGTCCTGGCGGCAGGAGGAGTCACCTTTCAGCTAAAGCCCAAGGCCAAGTTCCTAAAGTTGCTACTACCGAAGAAGGCCACAAGCGAGTGGAAGAAGTATTGGTTCTATGTGATAGAATCCACTCCTTACGGTGAAGTGGTGCTCCCGATGTATACCGCTTAGAGGAGCGAGCCGTGCCGGCTATCCGCGACCAACCTCCCGGACGACCAGAGGATGGCCATAGACGAGATGCTGACCCAGATCCAGGAGCTGAAGAAGGAGGGCTTGGAGACTGTCAATTTTTACAATTGTTGGCTCGAGCTACGACTGGTTGCATTAGCCACCCGAGCCCACTGGATGTACCAGTACACTGGTAAGGAAGACGTCACAAAGGCGAGCAAGGCGGAGTCGGACACCAAGGACTACATCACAACACTAAAGAAGATCACGGATGTGGAGTACTCTGACCCGAAAGCCGGGCTCGCTCCGTATACCACCACGAAGCGTCAGGCCCCTATGGTGAGTTTTTTGTCTTGGAATTTCATTTATGCAGTCGCAGGCCTTTGGTCACATTTGTCGATTGACCATTATTCTTTCTATATTTGCTAGTTGTTCCAAATCCTTGGGAATTGGCTTCCTTCGCTTGACGAAGAGGTTCCCAAGGAGCTTGAGGAGGAGGAGGAAGGGTCCTCCGACAGTGAGGACGAGATAATGGAGGTCGATGCGCCCGTGCCCGTAGCTCAAAAGACCAGTGGGCAAAAGCAGCACGAAATCGAGGCAAGCCGTAGCCTTGAAGAGCGCGACAGTGATGACAACCTCGTGCACGAGCGCAACTTTTGGCGCATGGCTACACCGACGAAACCTGCATTGAAGCCGGAGTCACTCGCGAGGAGGCCAGTGACGCAGCAGGCGCCATCGCCCAGGTCAGTGTCGGTGTTTGAGTCAGACGAGGAGACCGATGAGGAGGAGGCTGAGGTCACGACCAAGATTCTGGTGGATCCCACTCTGATGATGGAATCGAGGGCCATGGTAGAATCAGTGGTTCCTCTTGCCATGATCGCGCCAACTATCTCGGTGGCCCCGGAGGTAGGGGCTGCTGAAACCACTGGGTCGAAAACCCCACTACCGAATGAGGCGTTTGCATCACCCGGGCGAGAGATTCCCGCAGATGCAACCTCAACATCGAGGAAGCCCACGGTGTCATGGTCCGTGAGTGTATTTGAAAAGGGGCTCTCGTGCAGGTTGGGCTCGGAACTGGAGAAGCCTACCCATATCAGCACCAACATGCGCGTCCCGCCCATCGCCAAGTAAGTTTGTGGTGCTTTGTTTCTTGTTTTTGGCATGTTCTTGTATCGTCGGTTCGCTGATCATGTTGATCTCATAGGACTGGTTCCAAGAAGATCGGCCGCCCTTCGGTGGCCAAGGTTCCACCAGTCGACACTAAGAGGGAGGTTGACCCTTCCAAGAAGAGGAAAGCCATCACGGTCGAGGAGCCGGGTGAAGGCGCAAAGAGGAGGAAGGAGGGCGACTCCACTGCCATGGCGGAAGAGGATGTGGGAAAGGGCGGTTCCGCCATTCCAACTGAAGATGAAGTGGTCGCTAGCTCGGAGTCGAGCAAACTGACCGCATCGACAGAGGCGCCCATGCCTGCAGCCAGTGCCCCAGCGGCGACGGCCACAATGTTCCCTCACTTCGTGGCGAGAGCTTTTGCCGCGTCTACTGGAACGCAATCACCACTTTTTCCTGAGGTCGTTGATGGTGACGCCAGGAAGCGACACGGGCGTACATCGTTCGTGGTTCCTTCAACAGATGCCACCAAGCTTCACAACATGCTAGGTGCTGCTATCCAGGTATGTCCAGTCCCTGAGGATCTAGTCGCTGAATTTCAGCGGCTAGATGCTTAGAACTTTAGTCGCCCAGTCCCCGAGGGTCTAGTCACCGAATTTCAGTGGCTAGACACTGAGAACTTTCGTCTTCCAGTCTCTTATTGTTTTACTGTCTTCAGGGCCCCCAGAGGGAATCATCCGATCGGTAGGACGCAAAGGAACGCCTGGAAAGCGACTTGCGGATTGCACAGGAGGCCAATCGGCGACTCAGGGCGACTGATGGTGAGTTGTTTTTATCTTGATGAATTTGGACTTTTGATATTGTGCAAAGATTGAACTGTGGTTCTCGTTTCCTTTTGATGATCTCCCCGCTGCAATTTCCATGGCCCGCGAGGGCTATGTTCCGGTCGCCGAGCTAGAGATTGCGAAGGCGACGTTGGCCACGGTGGAGGAGTGAGTCGTCTTGTTGAAGAAGGAGCTGGAGGCGGCAAAATCTTCGATGATCTCTCCTGAAGAAAGGGCCAAGGCACGGTCGTTGCAGCGGAGGAGGAGCGGAAGGCCTCTGACTCGATCATCCTTGGGTTGCAGGATAAGCTGGTGATGTTTGAGAAGTATGTGACAGAGAACTGCCGCATACTCCTTGGTGAGTATCACTTTCTTCTGCTCCTTCTTTTTTGGTGTGTGGTGAGTCCTCGGGAAGACGAGTCCCCGAACGACTATGCTTTCATCATTCCTCTTTCTCGTGATCTTAATTTTTTGACGTTGCAACTATGATAGGTCAGAGCAACCCGGTGGTGCAGACGTTTGATGCCACATAGTGCGTGGCTGCAGTAGTGAACGCGGCTACCGCCTCGGCATTGTGCATCCAGGTTGTTCTTCAGGTAATCTCCCCAACCTAGGTTATTCCTGGGGGCTGGCGGAGGTTTGGCGCTATCTTGAGGAGGCGCCTGTAGTCGTCGAGTGGATGACGCGGTCGGCCTTTCGCCGTGGGGTGACTACGATGCTGAGTCTTGGGCTCGCGCACTTCCCCGAGGACTTCGACCTTGACGATGTCAACAGTGGGTATCCCTCGGTGACTGGCTCGGTGGACATCACAGAAGTGCTCAGGTTGACCGCCAAGGCCGCTCCGTTCGCGGAGAGGGTATTAGTGATGGGTAAACTGCTGCCATACCAGGAGACAGTGGTGGCGCCAGGCGACTCCGAACCGGAGCACCGTGACCTAAAGTTGGAGCAACCCTTTTGGTTGTCATTGGCGAAGCAGTTGACGACGTACCCATCGAACCCTTGGGAGCCATATGTACGGTTCAAGGGTGATGGCAGCGCTTCTTCGTTGAAACCTGCAGAGTGAAGGAATTGCCCTGGGGCATTTTGTTAGTCATGGCGACTGGCTACTTTTTGTAATGTACCTCACTGATGAACAATATATTTTGTTGCTGAAGTAAAAAAGGTCAATCTACTCGCATTGCTTTTTGATTTTTGTTTCTTTGTATTTTTGGTTGTAAGAGTCCCCGAGCGCGTCCGCCCTTTAATGGGGTTTACCTCGCGTATGTGTTGTTTGTGTTAGGTTGTTAGATTAACCGGAGTCGACTCTCCATGGCTCGTGTAACTAGTCGCTTAGCGACCCCAAGGGGTGCTCTGTACTTGGCCGTTTCTCGGATGTGACCGGGGTTGGTTAGGCGAGTCCCCGGGCGTGGTACTTAGCCGTTCTAGTCGCATGCCCAAGGTAGGTGAGGACGCTTGTAAGTTGATTGTAACGTGTCGCCCCTGCCTTGGAAAGGTAGTCGCTTGGCGAGTCCGAGGCAGGCTCTCATACTTGATGCGTTCCCGAGCCATGTGAGGGACGTTTGTGGCGAGTCCCCGAGCATGGTACTTGTTCTTTCGAGTCACTGTGCGCGGGGATGGGGAGGATGAGTTTGCTGTGAGAAGCATGTTTGGTTGTCTTGGCCTGGTAGGCCAGTCGAGCGAGCCGACTCCGATGGTGGCTCCGGGGTGGCGTTTTCGTGGAGGGCGCAAGACCGGAATATTATCGGTGCCCTTGGGTCGCACTACTTAGCCGTGCTGGTAGCCGACCAAGGGTTGACTTCCGTGGGTAGCATATTGCTAAGTGTACGAGTGCGATTGGCACAAGGAGATGGTGGGTAGACACAATTTGTGCGATCTGAATTTATTTCATCATATAACATCTTGGTACAAGTTTTAGTTCTATGTATAGAACTAAAAGAGGATATTTACATTCCACGGCTACCCAACGTCGAGCTGGCCGTCACCTCGTATATCGATGAGTTAATAGGCATCGTTGCCGAGGACGCACCCTATGGCGAATGGCCCCTCCCATGGGGGAAAGATCTTGTGCATGCCCTTATTCTCTTGGATCAGTCGCAAGACCAGGTCACCTTCCTGGAAGGTACGGGTCCAGACTCAGCGGCTGTGGTAACGGCAAAGTCCCTACTGGTAGATGGCAGTGCGCGAGTGAGCTAGGTCGCACGGTTCGTTGAGCTGGTCGACCGCATCTTGGCTGGCAATTTTGTTTTTTTGCCTCCGCGTAGTTGATGACCCGAGGTGAGTCATGTTCCAGGTCGGTCGGCATGACGGCTTCAGCGCCGCACACCATGAAGAAGGGTGTAAACCCCGTTGAGCGGTTGACAGACGTGCGAATGCCCCATAGCACGGAGGGGAGCTCTTCAACCCAGCATCCGGGGGTCCGCTCTAGGGGGACCTATACCCATGGGTTGAGGACGTGGAGGACGCTTTGGTTGGCATGCTCTGCTTGGCCATTGGACTCTGGGTGGGCGACTGAAGCGAGGTCGAGTCGTATGCCATGCTCTTCGCAGAAATCAGCCATGGTGCCCTTGGCGAAGTTGGTCCCGTTGTCCGTGATGATGATGTGCGGGTAGCCGTACCAGTAGATTAACTCATGGAGGAACTTGGTGACGGTCTTGCCGTCACACTTCTTGATTGGCTTCACCTCGACCCACTTGGTGAATTTGTCGACGGCGACCAGGAGGTGGGTGTAGCCTGATGGAGCTTTTTTGAACCGGCCTACCTTGTCAATGCCCCATACGATGAATGGCCAGGTAATGGGGATAGTCTTGAGGGCCGAACCAGTGATGTGCATCTGGTTGGCATACTTCTGGCACCCGACGCATCGTTGGACGATGTTTGTGGCATCGGCGTGTGCGGTGAGCCAGTAGAAGCGATGGCGCATGGCTCTGCTGACTAGCGACCGAGAGCCGACATGGTGGCCGCAGTTGCCGGCGTAGATATCCTAGAGGATCTTGTGCCCTTCTTCTAGCTGTTCACAGCACTAGAACACGCTAGTCACGCTGCGTTCGTGGAGCTTGCCCATGATGATGACGAAGGATTTGCAACGGTGCGTGATCATTCGCGCCTCTGTCTCGTCAGTGGGCAGGATCTTGTGCTCGAGGTAGGCGACGTATGGCGCGGTCCAGTCGCTGGGCTCCGTGATCATGGCGACCAGGGCGGCCTCAGGATGCAGTGGTATCCCGATGTTGATTTACTTCGGCGGGAGACCGAAGGCTTGTTGATGATGTCGAGGAAGACACCAGCGGGTGGTGTTTGGCGAGCCGATCCGATGTGGGATAGCGCGTCGGCCTCCTCGTTTTTGCATCTGTCAATCCGCTCGACGGAGTAGCCGGCGAAGTGGCCCCCCAGCTGGTCCACCGCTTGGCGATATGCTATCATTTGAGAGAGACGGCATCGCATGTACCAGCGACTTGTGCGGCAACGAGGTCAGAGTCGCCGTAGCACCGTAGGTGATTGACGTTCATTTCCTTAGCAGCCCGCATACCGTGAAGGAGGGCCTCATATTCGGCCATGTTGTTGGTGCAGGGCGTGAAGTCAAGGTGTAGCATGTATCAGAGTTTGTCGCCTTTGAGGGAGGTGAGTACGATCCCAACCCCCGCACCGTCTATGTTCTTGGACCCGTCGAAGTGGAGCGACTAGTCGTGGAGATAGGGCAGCTTATCCGGCTATTGTGCTTCTTCCCAGCAACGAGGAAATCAGCCAAGGCCTACGACTTGATCGCTTTGCGTGGCTCGTACTTGATATTGTGGACGCCGATTTTGACGGCCCACTTGGCGACTCGCCCAGTCGCCTCGCGGTTGCGAATGATTTCCTGCAATGACATGGAGGAGACGACTGTGATGGGGTGCTCCTGGAATTAGTGTGGGAGCCATTCTTTGAGCTCAAGACCGCATCGCCCGGTTTCTAATCTTGGGTAGTCTTGAGTCCATTAGGACCTCGCTAATGTTGTAGACCGGGCGCTGTATAGGATACTCCTTACCCTCTTCTGGTTACTCGACGACCATCACGGCGCTGACGACTCGAGTGGAGGTCACGACATAGACGAGCATTGAATCTTTGTCGACTGGGGTAGCGAGCAGCACTTTCTTGAGCACTTTGAGCGTGTTATCTGCTTCTTTGTCCCATTGGAACGTGGGGTTCTTGTGCATCAGGCGGTGATACGTCCATAACGTATCTATAATTTTTTATGGTTTTATGCTAATAATATGCTTTTGACACTCCTTTTTGTATAAAGTTTGTGATTTATTTGGACTAACCTACTAATAGTTGCAAAAGTGCACAATATTCTTGTTTTACACTTTGATGTGTAGGAATTACCAAGATTACAAGTGGAAACCTTGTTGGAGTCAAATTGGGATTTTTCCAGAAATCTGTCTCAGAACTGTTTTTAAAGATGGTCACGTTTCATGTCAAAGACGGCGTCAGACGGAAAACTCTTAAATTACAAAGTTGTGGGAAATTTCACGACAAACGTTCTGGACATAGCTGATTCCGAGTCCGGACAGGCCTTTTAGGTATGATTTACTGCAGCACAAGATAGGGTGACGGGAATCCGAGAAGCTATATAAAGGGAGGAAACCTAATTCGCCCAGGGCATCTCCACCCACGAATTTGCAGCCACCAAAGCCACGTTTTTGCCTCCCCCATGGATCCCATCTCCATGGGGGAGGGCTCCCAAGAAGCCATGAAGGAAGGGGGCTAAGGGGCGGTGCTACCCCATGATACCGGCAGCGGGGAAGGAGTCCCCCGCGCCGCCGCCGGCGCCCTCTTCACCATCTTCACCGCCATCTCCTTCACCTAATCCTCCTAGTATGCAGTGGTTCATCCTTCCACACACCTCTATACCGTCCTATGTAGACATGGTGTTTGATGCTATAATTTATAATCCTATGATCTATGTCATGTTTGCGTACTTTGTTTGTTCTTAGATTGAATTGTTGAACATCTTTGGTTCATTAGAGTTGTATGTTGATATGGTATAGTCCTTTGGTGTCTATTATGTTTGTGCGCGCATGGATTAAACATCATAGGGTTTGTAGTATGTGTAAGAGGAAGGGGAAGTTACGCGGAGTGATGAAAACCTGAGGGCGAATCGAGCGTTGCACGTATGGGAGTAAGAGGATCATTAAACTTAAAGCTATGGTTGGGGAAACCTTAATGAATTGATTAGTACTTACGGATGTTTTCTAACATTCCAATCATATAGTACATGTAATTCCAAGTAGTGAAGCACATGTATATTTAGCCTCTCCCATATAGAAAACTGCATCGAAGATAATGAACCCGATCTATTCGCTATTTAAACTTGGACAAAGCCACCACAATTACCACCACTATTCCACACTCATTGTTCTGTTAGTTTAGTGTATTTTATTGCTGCAGCAACTAGCTTTACTTTCTTGTTATTTATTATCATGCAAAGCTATCTCTATTACTCGTATTGTTGCTCTAGTTTTATTTCCTAGATAATGCAAACATTTAGTGTGCGTAGAGTTGTATCAGTGGTTGATAGAACTTGAGAGAATATTTATCCTACCTTTAGCTCCTTGTTGGGTTCGACACTCTTACTTATCGAAAAGGCTACACACGATCCTCTATACTTGTGGTTTATCAGGCGGTAGAGGGGAATTGCCTTCTCTCCGAGCTGGGGGATGAAGCGACTGAGAGCCGCGACTCACCCGGCCAGCTTCTGGAGGTCGTGCAGGCACTCGGGTTTCCCGAGTTGCGCGATGGTGTCGATCTTGGTGGGGTTTGATTCAATGCCTCGCTTGGAGACTACGTACCCCAGGAGTTATCTGGTGGGTACTTCCATAGATTTGTGAAAGTTTTGGCCAGGTCGGCGAGTAGGTCGCTCTGGAGAGTTGACTTCACCACCATGTCATCGATGTAGACGTGGATGTTGTGGCCAATTTGGCTCGCAAGGCACTCCTGCATGCACCGGTTGTAGGTCGCGCCGACATTCTTAAGGCCGGACGTCATAGCAGTGTAGCAGAAGGCGCCGAATGACGTGATGAATGTTGTTTTCTCCTTGTACTCAACTTCCATCTTGATCTGGTTGTAACCAGAGTACGCGTCGAGGAAGCACAGTGACTCCGACCCTGCAGTCGAGTCGATGATCTGGTTTATGCGGGGGAGGACGAATTCCACCTTCGGGCAGGCGCTGTTCAGGTTGGTGTAGTTGATGCACATTCTCCAAGTGTTCTTCTTCAGAACCAGGGCTGGTTTTTCCGGCCACTTGGAGTATTTGATTGGCCGGATGAAGCCTCCAGCGAGTAGACGTTGCACTTCTTCGGCGATTGCTCAGCGGCGCTCTTCATTGAAGGGCCACAGCGACTGCTTCACTGGTCGCATATTGGGGTCGGTGTTGAGTTTGTGCTCAGCGAGTTCCCTTGAGACACTAGGGCATGTCAGATGGTTTCCATGCGAAGATGTCACGATTCTCCCGTAGGAACTCGATGAACACGCTTTCCTATGCGAGGCTCATGTTGGCCCCGATGGTGACCTTCTGGCTCGAGTCGCCTGGGACAAGCTCGATAGTGCGGGTGTGCATGGAGGACTCAAATGCTCTCGACCCGGCATTTTCTGCGTTGGGCTTCTTTAGGATCCTGGGGTCGTCCTTGTTGATGCCACTCGCGTATGTGGCGAGCTCATCGGCATGGCTAGTCTCCTTGGTGATGACAGTGTCGGCGAGCTTCGCACCGTTGACTATGCACTCCATGGCCCTGTCGAGGTTGCCATGGATGGTGATGATGCCGTGTGGCCAGGGGAGCTTCATCATGTTGTATGTGTAATGTGGGGCTGCCATGAATTTGGCGAATGCATGTCGCCCCAGGACGTCGTGGCAGGGGTTGCGGAAGTTTACCAGCTCAAAGACAATTCGCTCGGTGTGGAAGTTCGCTGGTGTGTCGAAGGTGACTAGAAGCATCACCTTGCCGATCGGGTACACCTTTTGACCGGGGACGATGTCGTGGAAGGTGGTGAGGGTCAACTTGATCATCGACTCGGGGAGGTGTAGCTTCTTGAACATGTCTTAGTACCGGATATTGATGGAGCTTCCGCCGTCCATCAGAGTCTTGGGTAGCTAGTAGTCAGCCACTTCGAGCTTGACCACCAGGGCGACTCTCCCTGGATATTCGATCCTGGGTGCATGATCTTGGCAACTCCAGGTGATGCTTTGCTCGGACCACTTGAGGAAGCGGGGGATATCAACCTGGGTCACCGCAATGACGGCGATTGCGGCGAGCACCTTCTTCTAGAGTTTGGTGCCAAGCTCGGTGACCATGTGCAGCGAACCGACGATGTTGCCGAACCCGCTAGCAACTCCAGGTGATGCTTTGCTCGGACCAGTTGAGGAAGCGGGGGATATCGACTTGGGTCACCACAATGACGGCAATTGCACGGGCGAGCACCTTCTTCTAGAGTTTGGTGCCAAGCCCGGTGACCATGTGCAGCGAACCGGCGATGTTGCCGAACCCGCTGGCGTTGCCGTTGTCCCTTGGTGGGTTGTTGTTGGGGTCCTCTCTTGGTCACCTTGCCTTCTCAATCTCCAACAGAGAGTGGCAGTCGGCGGTGCTATGAGTGGTGGGCTTACCCTTCCTGCTGTGGTATACACATGACATGTTAAGTAGGGCGGCGGGGTCGAATTTCGGTTTTTCCATGTTGTTTGCGTGGTAGTTCCCGCTGTCACGGTAATTCCCTCCGTCATGGCGGAAGTTCTTCAGGTCGCGCTGCCCATAGCCAACATTGGTGACTAAGTCGACTCGCCCATTACTGTGGCGCTTTCCGGTGAGGCGAGTGTTGCTATAGCGCATGTCACGCTGTCGCCCGTTGTCATTACCGCCGGCGCGGCGTCTTCCCCCGACTCGTCGTCGAAGTCTTGGTTGGGATCCTCCTCCGTGTAGCGCTTGGCGATCTCGAGGAGGTCGGGGATGTTGTCGAGCGTCTGGTAGACCCTCTTGATCTTGGCAACCAGAGGTTCGTATCGGCACATGTTTTTGAAGCAGTGGATCGTCGTGTCCGGGTGGATGCCGGAAGCGTTGATCCACAGGTCTTGCCCCCGCTGGACCCAGTGACGGGTCGACTCGCGCTTTCCCTGGAAGAAGCGCTCCAGGTCCTCGATGGTGGTGGCGTGGGTGTAGGAACCCTCAAAGTGCCTGACGAAGGCCTCTCGCATGTCCACCCACGAGTCGATGCTGTCTGCGGGGAGGGTGTTGGTCCATTGTCGGGTCGTCTCTCCATCATCAGGGGGAGGTAGCAAGCGGCGAGTAGGTCTGTGTGGCCGGTGATCCCCATCGCCAGGAGGTATGTGTCGAGCCACACCACTGGGTCGTACTCTAGTCGTACTTCTCAATCTCCTTCGACACCTTGAAGTTTGCCAGGTACTTTTTGCCTCGGATCATTGGTCCAAAGCATTACGGGCCGACTCGGCTAAGTGATCCCCTTGGCTCTGGCTCGCTGTGGTTGGTAAGGGTGTTCCTCAGATCATGTGGCTGGCAAGCTCTCCAAGCCTAGTTGTTGACGATGTGGGTCCGCACGTCGATCGGTTGGCTGTTAGCAGCGACCGTGTTATTCATGGGTTGCGGATCGTTGGTGGAGAGCATGGGATTACTGGCCCATGGTTGGAGTTGCAGGGGCTCGGGCAGTGGGTAGTTCAGAGTGTTGGCGACCGTTGGACGGCCGCTTGAGGCTTCCCTGCTCCCCGACGAACTGGAGTACATCCGTCCCCGCGGGTTGACTCCCGTGGCTTGCTGCTCGACGGCCCTGGCAAGTAGGGCCTGGGCATACTGGATCTGCAGCGCGCCCTCTCCTATGATGTTGAGGTTGGCGACTGCGGTGGCACGTTCTCATAGAACTCATGCTTGTCCGCGCGGGCGGGGTCGTTCTGGTTGTTGAAGTTCAGGATGTGGCCCTGGATGCTGGAGTTTAGGCAGGTCTTGATGCGGCATTGATGGTAGAGCGACAGCTCCTGCGCCGTTTCCCGCTCGAGGTGGAACTTCTCGTGCTTGTCCTACTCCTTGTGTGTTGCCTCCTCCAGTTGTAGGTGGGCTTCTTCTATCTCTATCGCCGTCGTGGTCAGAGGGATCGACATGGAGAAGGGATCTGGCGGGTCGCTCATGCTGCCCGCCATGTATTTTTGCATCGAAGCGAGTGGATCTGGCGCGGAAGTCGCCAGGTGACTCAGACCCGTAGTCGGAGTCGAAGATCCTGAGGATGGAGGTGTCCTTGAAGTCCTCAGCGTTGGAGACTCGTGTGATGGAGTCCTCATGTGACATGGTGGTGATGGATCCGGCGATCAAGGCAGGGGTCGCCGAATCGGCGTCGCCATGGAGGGCCGCGTCATCCGCGACAGCGTTAGTACCAACCGCATTGCTGGCGGGCTAGTCTTACTCAGAGGAGAGGCAGCTGATGGAGCGGATATGGCCTTCCGAGAGCAGATCATGGCGTGGCAGCGACCCGCTGATGATCGCCGTCTCTGCCGGGTCGACGACGTCCGTGAAGCCGATAAACAGGTTGATGGTGCCGATTGGCATCACCGTATTATGCGTGATTGGGCGCGATGGGATGTAGCTGTTGGGCAGGATCTAGAGGATTCCACCACTAGCAATCATGCGGCCGGTGGCGATCGGCCGATCGATTGACGAATAGGGTCTCGTCGCAAAACTCAGGTCGGACCGGCCATGCCCTACTGTGGGCGCCACTATCGTGGGAATGACCACAGCAGTCGCTACCAGGGGTAGCGATTGAAAGGATTTGGGGCAAGAGCGGGCAGCCATCTGAGGAGCGATTTGAGGGCAAAGACACATGGATTTACCTAGGTTCTCCCCCCGTAGGGTAAAGACCTACTCCTACTAGATTGTATTATCGGCGAGTGAGTTACAAGGGTGGCGATCTCGGCAGCTAGGCAGCGAGTCACTTGGATGGGGTGTATGATGGAAAGTGAGTACAGAGAGTACCCTAGGAGGTTTATATATGGGGTACCTCGCTAGGGTTTACAGATATACAACTGAATCAGTTAAGAACTCGAAGGATTTGACCTAATCTGACTGGGCCTAACTATGCTTCTGGGCTTCCAGCTTCTAGTCACCAGGCTCCTTCTCAGTCGCATTCCAGTCGCCGTCCTGGAGGCCCACTCGCAAAGGCCCTGGTCCAGCCAAAACGTCTTTCTGGGTATACCCCATTTGGCATATCCCCATCACACTTAGGTATGCCTGTCGCGGTGGTGTGATGGCAGATGCCATGGATAGGCTAAAGGTGGGGACTAATACACGCTAGGGGAATCCAGGGAGGGATAGTAGAGTGATTCTCCACACAGAAGCTTTGTATTGATGTTCTATCTCCAAGATTACAAGTGCTCCTTGAGTTGTATTGACAAGAGGAGGAAGAAGAAACTCTCTTACTCTTGCCTACTAACTAGCCCAAGAACCCTAGGTCCACTAGTGCTCAACCAACTAGAATTCTGCCAACTTTGTCTCCCAGAAAAACCCAACCCCTCTACCAGAACCCTAACCCCCTTTATATAGTGGTGGTTCGGTCCTGGCCTAGGGCATACGTGGAGGCATATTCCTAAGAATATGCCCCCTCCCAAAGTAGTAACCCGACAGGGGTGCTTTTCCCCCGCGTCACACTTGCTTTAGCGACGTAGCCTCTGCGGTGCCCGCGTCAGCCGACGTGAGCGTCGTCACCCTTGTCGGCCACGATCCGGTGGTCCTGCCCTTGCTTTATTCGCTCATCTAGTACTCACCAGACCTTCTTTTTTGACCAGAGAGATTCCTTCCTTCTCCTAGAAGCCAAGCGAGGATCCAGATCACAGTTGATCCGGCCACACCTGTTCCTGCATATAAGTTAGACAAGCATTTCCGACTTACTCCTTAAGTCGGATGAGACAATGTTAGGCGACCCCCCTGGTCCGGGTTACTCCGTGATCCGGCCTGCCTTGAGGTGACTCGGCCAGCATCCGCTTTGACCTTGCCGAACCTCGGCTAACTCGGCCCTTATACCCCGGAGTGACCCTACCTGGGGGTATCCCCCAACAATGCCTTCTTGGCTTTCTTGGTGTTTTTGTTCAAACTATATCTCCTTTTGGCTCTTGAAAGTCTTGTGCATGCATATTTACTAAAGGTATATATTATGGTATGCTTGCTTTCTTTGATCCAATATATAGGGGAAACTCCACCATATCCTATTTTGGCTAAGATGTGCATGAAATTCAATTTCATATCAATATGCACATGTTTTTGTGGAGTTTGTCCTATGTATTGTAGTGTATCTAACTACTTTGGACCCAATCAGTTTAGGGACCATTGTGTACTTGAATGTGTTTTAGGTGCATTGGAGATACATTAGATGTTTGTCTCAATAATAAGAAGATGTGGGGACTAAATGATAATTTGAGGCAAGCTAGGGTAATCAACAAACTCACATATACTACATCCTACCAATGGTATCTCGGTAACAAGTATCCCTCTCATGCATACTTTTCTAGCATCCAACCTTTGTGGTTGCATCATGGCATGATTCCCTTCAGTTGCTTTTATTGTGGTTCTTGCAAGATTTTATTGTATCATCCTTATTGTTATATGAGTAATTTGAGATGAATGCATACTTTGGGGAGTATATAAAAATCATGTTTATGATTCACCAATCCTACATATGCCAATTGTCGGCGTAATGAGATCGGCGGTCCCTCGCATTGCGCCATAGTGTGTGGGCCAGGACCCATCGGTCAGCGGCTCAGCGGATGCTTGTCCTGGCCGACAAGGGCCTCACCAGGATGCGAGGACCGTGTGCTCCAAGAAGGTAAGGACTTGGCATGATGAGCCTATGGGGACTAAGTATCAGCTATGATGTATGTGCCTATGGATGAGACGAAAGCTACCCAACGAGCCTCCATCCGCCAACCAGGTGCGGACAAGGAGGAAAAGACAACGACGCACGCAAGGTGGTCTGACCCCTCCTTCCTGGGGTTGTGATAGCTATGAGTTTCGACACATTTTTGATTGCTTTTATTGATGGTTTTCTCCCGGATTTGATCGTTTTCTGGCTTTACCTAACGCTAATACTTCGGTAGCAAAGAAAACTTGGATTTTAATGTGTGTTTCAGGTTCGGAACCATCAACAGAAGGATTAAACTAGAGAAATACAATATTCTGGAGAAAACAAGGAAGTCCCACTTTGGAAGAACACGAGGGGAGCTCACATGGGCTCTAATGAGCAACTATACAGCGGGAATGGCTGTACAGTTGCCGCCACCTCTGTCTTGTCAAAAGGGACAACTTCCGTGAAGGGACGGGGGACAAAAACAGAGCACAGCAACCGCCACACCATCTAGAAGGGAGGAAGAAGGGATCCGGAGAAGAAGGAGAAGATGTTCTTCATCTCACTCCATGATCTTCGACCTCCTAGCCAATACACCCCCATAACCGCTACTTGTACTAGAGAGAGAGAGAGAGAGATCTCCACCTTGTAAGACTAGTGTTTGAGATTGTTTCTTCCCATCTTGAATTGTGTTGGATATTTTTCTATTCTTATTGTGGATCTCCACGGTAATACCAAGATGAATTCCCTTTATTTGATTATAATGATGATCCGTTCCTCACTCATGTGTGAGTAATTCCCTTGGGCGTGGGAAATGTAGGGTATTGGTGAGATGTGATGTGCCTTCATATATTTTCCATTAGTTTGTGATTGATTCTAATTACTAAATTATGTGTGCTTGACTATCTGTGTGATGCTTAATGCTTGTTGTCCAATTAAGGGTCCAGACAACATGATACCTTATTCTACATAGATAAGATCTTGTACGCTAGTGGACCGGCGACCCCCGTGTGACACAAGGATATCAATGGAAAGCTAGTTGACTCGAGGATAACGAGTAACCACTGTGCTTATTGCATTAGCCCGATCCAAGGAGCTTAATCGCTAAGTGACCTGAAGGGTCTTAATCGTCTTGCGTCTGACCATGGTTTTGGTAGCAGGCTAGTAGGATTATTAAAGTTGGGATGAAATCTACCAAGAGGAGTTCTGGCTAATTATGGGTTGCTCACGTACACATATATCTATACGATTATAATTGTTATATTTACCACTCGTCCACCTGGCACATTCACTATATCCATGAACTGAATCTCCCCGCGCCTTCTTTCGCCATCTGTAGGAAACAACAAACAAGCAAAGTCATTCTTTACTTTTATGCATTATATTTCTTAAGTTTACATTTTAGTTCTATTTAAATCTATCGCATTTAATCAAAACCCCATTCTTATTTCAACACTTGCAGTCAATTCACTCGAAGAACTGTGACAACTTCGGGTTTGACAGGGACTTCACTAATAAACACTTATCTTTGGGCTCCCTATGGGATCGATATCTAAACTTTGAAACTACCTACAAACGATCTATGCACTTGTAGACATCAAGCTATTTTCTGGCGCCATTGCCAGGGAGCTAAGCGCTAAGTGTTTGTCTTTTGACATTTCAGGTGTTGCTACTACAAAATGTTCTCCTTAGGAGACAAAGGGTCTACACGCTCTGGTAGGACCTACCTGTCAGATTATATTGAGCGCGCGCTTGCTCAGAGGCGCAAAGAAATTATTGAAATTTTTTAAGATCAAATAAAGTTGAAGTTGAAAACCTGAGTGATATTATGGAAATCATGTCTATTTACAGGACAACTCGTCCGAAACCTGAGAAAACTCTTAGGGAGTACAGTGCTCCAAGTTCTGAATTTCTTAAACAACCAATAGAGTTCCCTAATCCTGGAGTTAGAGAATATCGATTTGATGGTGGAATTATTAAAATTTTGCAGGAAAAATGTTTCAGTGGAAGGGAAGATGAAGACCTAGGAAGACATATTAGAGATTTTGACGATGTGATAACATTTCTTGGACCAAAAGGTTTGCCTAGAGACTTCTCTCGTGTTAAATTATTTCGATGGTCTCTTAAAGGTAAAGCTCTAGACTGGCTATATTCTCTCCCTCGACATTACATTGAATGCTGGGAAAACTGCATTACTAAGTTCATAAACAGGTTTCTTCCTTTAAAAAGGTAACTGAACTAAGAAAGAACATAGGCAACTTTAGTCACAACATGGGAGAAAACTACCCACAATCATGGGAAAGATTCATTGGAATGATCAATAGTATTCCTAATCATGGCTATTCTGAACTAACAATCTGCCATTTATTTTATCATAGTCACAATACTCAATCTAGAGAATTGCTTGATTTCTCAGTAGGAGGATCAATAAATACCTTAACTATTAAAGAATGTTTGGAATTAATGTCTACTAGGGCTAAGAATGATTCTTTATATAATCCCGATTTTGGCACTAAGCCGGAAAAAGGGATACTTTGGATAACTCCTGATCTTATGCCCGAGGTACGTAAAACCATGAAAGAAAAAGGTATACCTTTTGAACTTGGTAAAGAAAAGAAAGAGGATTTGTTACAAGTTTTAACTGAAGAAGATGAAACTATAAAAGTTTTTCAAGAATTAAAACATCGACAAGTAAAATCTCATAATAACTTGCATAAGCACTTCCAAAAACACAAAAAGATTTTGGCGGAACTCACTGAAAATTATGATGAGATTGGCCAAGAAATAAAACTATTTCATAAGTATCTTAGTATGATTGAAACCCAGTGTGAACAAATAGCATCTGGTTATCAAATTTTTCTTCGTGATGATAAAGATATTTCTGTTTCTACTAATGTTGTCACAAGAAGGGGTGCAGTTGTTATAGGATCCTTAGGAACACCGAAATACGAAACTAAAAAAGAGCGTAAGGAAAAAGCCTTGCTTGAAGCAAGTCAAGAAGATGATACGTTGGTGGATCATCAAGATGAGACTGAAACACAAGGTCAAACCAAGGAAGACCAAAATGATGCACAAGATGATCATTATGACTCTGATGCAGAAACGGTTGATCCAAGAGAAGATAAAGAAACAAGTAAAGAAGATGAAGTTGTTGTAGTAGAAAAGAAGAAAAGCAATAAGCAACAACAAAAGAAGGCTACAAAAGAACCTGACCGCCCAAAAAAGGTAAAAGACAAGAGTAAGTCAGGTGAGAAAAAGCTTCCTTATCTGGGTCGAAAAAAGAAAGCATCGGATGAGGTAATTTATAACTCTTTTACAAAGGCACTCAGTGACCTTCGTTTGGGAATTATGTTTGCGGATGCAATCAAAGTTCCTACTTATGGTAAATTCCTTCATGATATTCTTAGTGGAAAGAAAGAAATAACTGAAACTGTTGCCATGGTAACTAGCTATCCTGCTAACGGAAAGTTGTTGTCTAAGACTGGAGATCCTGGAATACCAACTATATCATGCTCAATAGGTAAAACAGATATTCATAATGCCTTATGTGATCTAGGAGTAGGAGTTAGTGTAATTCCATACTCTCTCTATAAAAGGTTAGGATTAGGGGAGTATTCTCCTAATATTATCACTTTATAGATGGCTGACAAGTCCACTAAACAACCTGTTGGTATGATTAAGGATGTGTTACTTAGGATAGATGAGCATGTTATTCCCACTGATATAATCATTCTTGAAATGCCATAAGATGAAAGATTATCTATAATACTTGGAAGACCCTTCCTCAGTACTGCAGGTGCATCAGTAGATTGTGCAAAAGGGAAGATAATCTTCAATGTTTATGATGCTGAAATCATCCAGTATTTTCCAAAGAAGCTAGAAGCAGGAGAAAGATATGTTCCACCAGCTAAATGAGTTCATGTGGTAAGTGCCATTGATAAGGGGCAACCAAAGGTAAGAATTCGATAAGAGATAAGAGGTTGAGTGATTCAACCATTCTTAATAAATGCTTAATGGGAGTCAACCCATTTTCGTTAATATAGTAGAATAGAGAATAAGAAGTTCATCGCATTCCCACCACTTTTTTCACATTCTTGCGGAAGCGCGCACGTGAAGATGCAGCTATCAAAAAGTAGTAGAAATGTCGATTGAATGAGTAGAGAATAATAATAAGAATAAAAGTTTGAGTTTTCTATGTACATAACTTAAAATTTTGCTTTTAATATGCTAATGTTGGTCGACCGGTTTTACTATTAATTTTCTGTTAAAAACTTGGTATTTCTCTAAGTTATGGGATAAGAAGGCATCCTCGAAGAAATAGATTTTTTTTTGATGATTACTAATGGTTTAACGACCAACTATACGGCGGGAATAAAAATTCCGGCCGTATAGTTATCTTTGCCATCAATAAATTTTCTTCGAAGCCATAGATAGTTTAACAACCAACAATACGGTGAGAAATAAAGATTCTGGCCGTATAGTTCCGGCCATATAGATATCGAGGCCTTTTTACAAAAAATTCTGAAAGGTACTGAGAGTTTAACGACCAACTATACGGTGGGAATAAAATTTCGGCCGTATAGTTCCGGCCGTATAGATATCGATGCCTTCGTAGAATTTTATTCCTAAAGTACTAGGAGTTTAACGACCAACTATACGGCGGGAATAAAAATTCCGGCTGTATAGTTTCAGTGGTATAGGTATCGATGCCAGTTTTAGAAATTTATCTCGAGAGACAAACAGTTTAATGACCAACTATATGGCGGGATCACTTTGATCCGGCTGTATAGTTGCGCCCGTATAGTTGTTTTTCTGTATAAAGAAACCCTAGTTGGTGGCACCGCCACAACTATACGGGCGGAGCACCATCACCCGCCCGTATAGTTCCGGATGTATAGTTCGGTGCGACCACAAAATCGCACCGGGGTGCCTAGGTCTTCCTTCTCTCCTCATTATTTCTCTCATATTGTCTCTCCAAACCTCTCAAAATCCACCTAGAACTCTTGATTCTTGACAGATTTAGTTCGTTTGAGTGGGGAAATCAACAGATCGGTATGTTTCTCTCCCCATCCATGCTTTATTTTCAGATTTCCATGGTTGAAACTCTCACATTAATCTAATGCATGAACTCAGGATTATTTAGTTTTCCCTATTAATTTCTCTTGTTAGGATTGAATTTTTCCACATAGAATCGTTCATATATCATATATAAACTATATGCCTAAGGTTTTATGGTGAAATTTTTTAGTGTATCATGATGAACAAAATCGGTAGCCTTTTTTGTTCGAGCAAGCGCCAACGGGGAGAGGGCTCAAGCTCGGGGGCCCGAGCCCCGCACAACTCCAAGATGGACATTCTCTCATCAAGGAGGGTGCTGCCCACACGTTGGGCCGACCACAACTTTCTCACTGTGGTAGGGTTGAAGACGGAGTTTGACCTCATGTGCAGCAGGACGGGGTTGGCGGTGCTTAGCTTCACAAGCCACGACACCTACGCTGATCTCACCCATGAGTTCCTCGCCTCCTTCTACGACGACCATAGGGAGAAAGGTAACATGTGCACAATAAGCTTCACCATGAACCGTACACACTATGAAGTGAGTTTCGAGCAATTTTGCAATGCTTTTAGCTTCCCTCAAACTGGAGAGCCCAATATTACTAACCTCTATAGGGTCGCAAGTGGAGAGACTTGGGAGGTTATTTCTGTTAATGGTGGCAGTCACTTTTATCAGAAGAAGATGTCCACCATTCAGAACCCAACCATCCGCTACATTGGTTTGTTCCACGCAAACACGATGTTGGGAAGGGGTGATACTGGTTCCATGGCCAATGCGGAGATGGCAATAATCACCAAGGCTCTCTTTGCCAATACAACGCAAAGCCCCAGTCCTGCATCTCTACTCATCCAGCACTTTCGCCACCAAAGCAAGCAAGAGGAGGTATCACATTCCTTTCATCACACTCTTTGCAAATTTAAATTGATCCTACAATTATTTACTTGCTTGCACTAGAGTCAGTCCCCACTTAGCTTGTTATCCTACAAATTATATTCCTCTACTAGTGTCTCCTTTTTAGCTTCGAAACAATGAGCAATGAATTTGGTTAAAATACTTCTTACATTTTTTTACAACAAGAAAAAGCATCTAAAAGATGACTTGAGTCCATGCTTAGCTCAAATAATTTGATTTTAGAACTACTCCATCCCATTTGAGCTTCATATAAATAGACTCGATAATACCCTTGATTGAAATTGTTTGATTAAATGGATGCTTCGAAGTAGTAGAAATTATGCCACTACTTTTTCTAATAATTACCAGAAGATATTGCTTTACGCATGTCATTATAACTATGTTGTGCTCCATGGGGAACTATTAACTCCGCTGGCCAACGAACGATCTAAATGTGGGAAACCACTTGATTTCGGCTATTGAGTTATGTAAACGTCTGTAGCAGCAATGCTATGACGTGTAATTTTTTTAGTCTCCTCATGGTTTCACGTTCCAAGTGAAGTTGTAGTACTCCTTTGGCCCATTATTGCTCAACATTATTTATTGGCATGGTCACGAGTGCACAACATAGCCCCAATTAACATGTTAAAAATAGTGGCATGATTTCTCTATGAAAGAGCTCAGTTTTTGAAAGACAGGAGAAATAAAAAGGTGCTTTGGGAGTCTTGAAATTTTGACATGGGAGTAGATGAGTTGTTCTTAAATTAAATGTTTTAATGCCAACTTGATTATTCTTAATTGGTTAAATGAACAAGAACAAAAAGTTTTCATCTTTCAACAAAGAGAGGCACCAAAAGAATTTGTCTCACCTTCCTAGCTACACTTTCGACACTTGCTTGGGCATATGATTTAATTTCTAGCAAGATATACGTGGTTAGCAAGTGGACTCAGTGCAATCTCGTGAATACTTGTATGATCATATTTAAGATTGCAGGAATTGTGAAGAAAAGAATTTGACACCAATTCAAACTTGTGAGTTCCTTTATTTTCAGTCTTGAATCTCTGCAATTCTTCCTTATTTCCTCGTCACTCGAGGGCGAGAAACATCTAAGCTTGGGGGACTTGATAGCTGTGAGATTCGACACATTTTTGATTGCTTTTATTGATGGTATCTCCCGGATTTTATCGTTTTCTGGCTTTACCTAACGCTAATACTTCAGTAGCAAAGAAAACTTGGATTTTAATGTTTGTTTCAGGTTCTAAATGTCAACAGAAGGATTTAACTAGAGAAATACAATATTCTGGAGAAAACAAGCAAGTCCCACTTTGTAAGCACGCGAGGGGAACTGACAGGGGCTCTAACGAGCAACTATACAGCGGGAATGGCCATATAGTTCCTGCTGTATAGTTGCTGCCGCCTTTGTCTTGTCAAAAGGGACAACTTCCATGAAGGGACGGGGGACAAAAACATAACACAACAGCCGCCACACCATCCAGAAGGGAGGAAGAAGGGATTCAGAGAAGAAGGAGAAGACGTTCTTCATCTCGCTCCACGATCTTCGACCTCCTTGCCAATACACCGCCATAACCACTGCTTGTACTAGAGAGAGAGGGATCTCTACCTTGCAAGACTAGGGTTTGAGATTGTTTCTTCCCATCTTGAATTGTGTTGGATATTTTTCTATTCATATTGTGGATCTCCACTGTAATACCAAGACGAGTTCCCTTTATTTTATTATATTGATGATCCATTCTTCTCTCATGTGTGAGTAATTCCCTTGGGCATGGGAGATGTAGGGGATTGGTGAGATGTGATGTGCCTTCATATATTTTCCATTAGTTTGTGATTGATTCTAATTACTATATTATGTGTTCTTGACTATCTGTGGGATGCTTAATGCTTGTTGTCCAATGAAGGTCCAAAAAACATGATACCTTGTTTTAAACATATAAGATCTTGTAAGCTAGTGGACCGGCGACCCCCGGGTGACACGGGGATATCAATGTGATGTTCTTATTGCATTAGTCCGATCGAAGGAGCTTAATCGCTAAGCGACCTGAAGGGTCTTAATCGTCTAGCATCTAACCATGGTTTTGGTAGGAGGCTAGTAGGATTATTGAAGTTGGGATGAAATCTACCAAGAGGAGTTCTGGCTAATTATGGGTTGCTCGCCTACACATATATCTATAAGATTATAATTGTTACATTTACCACTCGTCCACCTGGCACATTCACTATCACCATGAACTGAATCTCCTCGCGACTTCTTTTGCCATCTGCAGGAAACAACAAACAAGAAGTCATTCTTTACTTTTATGCATTATATTTCTTAAGTTTACATTTTAGTTCTATTTAAATCTATTGCATTTAGTCAAAACCCCATTCTTATTTCAACACTTGCAGTCAATTCACTCGAAGACCTATGAAAACTTCGGGTGTGACAGAGATTTCACCAATAAACACTTACCTTTGGGCTCCCTGTGGGATCGATATCTGAACTTCGAAACTAGCTACAAACAATCTATGCACTTGCAGATATCAGGCTGCCCCGAAAGGATGGTAAATGCACGATTGGGGACAGTGAAGCCAAGGAGTGGCCTCGACTGAGCCCCAAATGGACCATGGGAACACTTCTCCTGGGCTAGGAGTGGCCTAGAAACCGGAGTCAAATGAGCCTGACAAGGCATGTCAGGTCTGGCCTTGGGAACTGGCAACGCGCCAGTGCCGCTTGACATCATCATGTCGTTGCAGTCTGCTGTAGTGCGCCACCGATAGGAGTGACAACTCGGAGCCTGAGCTGCCAGTCAGCCATCAAGTGCACCTATACACCCCCTTGGCCACGGGCACCGCCCGTATGCCTGAAGACCGCATGGCACACTGCGATTGATCCTAGGAACACCCCTAGCGGTGTCCCACATCGGCCCTTGTAGTGACCCCTTGGAGTATAAAAGGAGGCACTTGGCTGTAGGAATAGAGGGGTTCTTTGGAGGGAGGCTTTGAGAGAGGTTTGGAGGAGAACTTTAGGGAGTGACCAGAAGGGGTTGGAGTTCTCAGAGATGAAAGGGTTCGAGAGTTGGGAGAGGAGAAGAGAGCTGGTGAGAGCATACAGAGTGAGATAGAGTTGATATCCTCCTCCATGCCAGAGAGAAGAGAGGTAGAAAAGTGAGAGAAGAAAGAAAGAGCAAGCCCAGGAAGTGTAGAAGCTAGAGAGAAACAGGCTCCTCGACACCACAGAGATCATCTTTTTGTACCTTGATCCACCCCGAATTATCCACCAAAGCAGGATGTAGGGTTGTTAGCCAAAGGGTGGCCCGAACCTGGGTAAAAAATGACTGTGTGTGCTCTATGCTCGTATCAGCAGGTTCCTTCATCGACGTTGAGGCCGAAACTCCTTCGTGACCACTAACATGGGTATACCCTACAGGTACTCGAGTTTGGCATATACGGTCTAGATATGGCAGAAGCCCACGGTGTTGGCGAGGCCCAATGCAGAATTCGGGTGACCCACGGACTCTCCGATTGCTTGCAACACAAGTAGAAGCTTAAGATAGAAAGTTCAAAGGGATGAACCCTAATCTGTAACCGACTCGACCTGCTACCCGAGACCTAGCCTATCTATATAAAGGGTAGGAGGGGGCGGCGAGGAGGACAATCACACCCTAGTTTCCACAACCATCGCCAGATTGCATCTGCGCACCCCTGTAACTTTCGACTCCTACGATAATTCCAAGAGCAGACAAGTAGGAGTAGGGACCTCTACGAGGCCTGACCTGGGTAAACCTTGCGTCCCTATGTGCTTGTTTGCTAGCCGATTGATGATCCAGTGCTCCCTCCTTCTCCAAAACCCAAGTCCATAACAATGGGCATTGATGAGTTGAACCCTCGTCAATTGGCACGGTCTATGGGAACTGTGAGTGCTGATGTCGCGGCTTCTTCGGCCCCGTCAACCGCGATCTACAACTCTGCAACAATGGAGATTCACTAGCTCTTCGGCGCTTTCGACTTCACCGTCCACACACCAGCCACTCGCCCAGCTTTCGAGTCCATGGGCGATGGGATCAGCCTGGCGATCAGGAGCTTCTGCTTCCAGGTCGGTCAACTAGGCACGCTTCGCATGCCCGACCATCCGACGGCACCCGCGATTGCTCCAGCATCATGGTTCCCGCCACCAATCGGCACCCTCAGCAAGCTCAATGCCCCGGCAACAGCTGGGAGCACGGATAGTGACAGCAGTCGCGAATCCGATTTGGGTGACCTAACCATAGAAGATGGAGCCTACGGCTCCGGATCTGAAAGTTGTGGGAGCAACAGCTTCCCCAACCACTTCATGTGCACCGTCATCAACACGGGCGACACCAGTGTCAATCGCGATAACGCCGGCACTAGCACTGGACCGCCCAACAACGGTATACCAAACGGTGGCCCGACCAATGGCACGCCCACCAATAATGGGACAAGAGGAGAACCATTGCTCATGGCGAATGAGAACACCGGAGAGCGCATGCTGATCAAGCTCAACGACAACGAGTGGGCCCGCTGTCAAGAAGCTCTACGGGGCAATCCTCTACCCCCCAACACCTCGCAGGACATGCTGATGGGCTACCATTGGCTGCTAAAGGAGGAATTCAAGCGCCAGCAACAAGTAATCGCGCAACTCGAGGCGCACAGAAAGGCGGCAGACGAGTCGAGCCTTCGGCGAGCTGGGCTCTCCTCCCATGGAGGATCCTCCTCCAAGGGCAACGAGTACCTGGCCAACAAAAGGCGATCTCGACTAGCCCACCTCACCGAACAAGAGCCCGTAGAAGATGCGAAAGTCCTCGACTTCAGTTTTACGACGGTGGATACGCAAGGTAACATGCTCCTGAAAACACCACAAGCCGCGGCGACGGCGGCCACCATGTACCTCCTCAACAACCAACCATCGACTGGAGATCCACGAGCTTCCATGCACCGATCCACGATCGCAGGCCTGGGGCTAATCGAGGCCGCCCTCGACAAAGAGCCAATGCCAGAGCCGAGGAAAAGCAAAGCTCTGGCCAAACGCTACTCCTCGCCCTCGTCCAGCGATGTTAGCCACGACCTGTCTCGGCATCGCCGCTCACGGTGACATGATCATGACTAAGACGTGCATGACGACATCGCGCAGCGCAAAGTCGACAAAATGCGCGCAAGACACGCTCATTCGACTGACTCAGAAGACGATGAGGTGGAGCTCTGCGACGCCAGATGCTTTAGCAGAGACATCAGACAAAAGTGAATGCCTAAAGTGTTCAAACTCCCCTCGGAGAACCCAAACTTTGATGGCCTATAGGACCCAAAGATTTGGCTGGAGGATCACATCTCTTCCGTCAGGCTACACGGCGGGAGTCGAAGCACAGCCATGCAATGCCTACAGCTGCAACTACAGGGCGCCACTCGCGCATGGCTCAACAACCTCCCATGCGGATCCATTCGTAGCTGGGAATAGCTAGTCTACAACTTCATGCACAACTTCAAGGGCACTTACAAAAGGCCTGCATCAATAGAAGAACTGAGAGGCTGCCAACAAAGGTCTAGTGAGTCGCTACGCTCGTACATCCAGAGATGGTCCATCATCAAGAACTCCACAACAAACATCTCGGAAGACCATGCAATCAACGCGTTCAATGGCGGCGTTCGCCATATAGAGCTAAGGGAGGAGCTGGGACGCTCGAAGCCCAAAACAATCGACCACCTGATGGAGATCGCGAATTGGTGGGCGGATGGAGAAGATTCGGTAAAAAACCATACCTACTCCAACGATGATGATGACCTCGGGCGCAGAAGTGACCGCCTAGGAAAACGTCGAATGCGCGTCTAGAAGGACCGCGATGAAGTCAACATGGTCGCGGCTGGCTACATCGATAAACGCGACGACAACCGCAACAGCAGATATCGCAACGGAGGATACCACGACGGTAGGAAAACCACACAAGTGTGGCAACGCTGGACTCGTGAAGAGGCACCCGCAACATCCATCCAGGACAAACTGTCCGGACCATGCAACGTGCACTTCTACATCGACAAGCATGACGGCAAGAAAAAATCCAGCCACCTTCTCAAGGATTGCCGCGAGTTCCTCAAACTCCACAAGGGCCTAGCCCAGATGAATCGCGACGTGATCAAAGGGGCTATGGAGCTGCCCTAGGTGCTGTGCCACATGGAGCTCCGCCACCACCGCCCGGGCCACCACCACCTACGGCTGCGCCAGTCTAGCATCATGGAGGTGAGCCATACCCGCGAGCTGTGGGCAACATGGGCATGATCCAAAAAGGGCACCCCTCCAATCGAATGCAAAAGGGAATCACTTGCCAAGTCAATTTGGCGATAAACTCTCCACCTTCCACCACTGAGTACCTCAGTGGGAGCGAGTCCTGGATCACCTTCGACAAGTGCAACCACCCGCGCTAAGTTCCTCGTCCAGGTGACTACCATCTCATACTCGAGGCGATGCAAATCGAATCTATTTGATGTCTGTCTTAGGCCTATATGACCGATCAATCGAAATACTCCAAGACTCCTCAGATGGGGGGCTTCGATAAGAGTTGCGTCTTCATGGATGACGGGAGCAGCATCAACCTCATGTTCGCGAGTACCTTGCGTGCGATGAGGATCCCTCTGACTTATCTAGAAGTTTCAGACACGATGTTCCACAACATCGTCCCAGGGAAGGGCGTATATCCCCTGGGAACAATCAACCTCGACGTCATCTTCGGCACGCCGCAAAACTTTCAGCGAGAGCGCATCGACTTTGAAGTCATCGACTGGCCCTCACAATACCACTGCATCCTCGGATGTGTTGTGTTCGCGAGGTTCATGGCAGTGCCACACTACGCCTACCTACAGATGAAAATGCCAAGTCCAAACGGCGTCATCACAATCAATGGAAGCTTCGAGAGATCCGACAGCTGCGACAGGGAATTCAGCAGAATCTCCTAGTCCTTCGGCATGCAGGAGGAACTCGCAAGATCGAAGGAGTAACCAGACAACAGTCTGCCTCCCCTGAGCAGGCCAAGTTTACCCGACCTGTCCTTTGACTCGTCGATACACACGAAGAAAGTCCAGGTCCACCCAACGGACCCGACCAAGATGGCCCTCATCGCCAACAACTCGAGTTCCACATAGGAACTCGCGCTCGTCGAATTCCTCCATGAGCACTGGGAAATCTTCGCCTGGTGTCCAACGGACATCCAGGGGTTCCCAAGGAATTCACTGAGCACTCACTCAACGTGAATCCAGACGCGATGCCAGTCAAGCAGACAATACGGCGATTGTCTGAACCAAGAGAAAAGGTAGTCGGTATGGAGATCAATAGACTCCTCGACGCAAACTTCATACGCGAGATCAAGGTAAGCACCTGGCTCGCTAACACAGTGCTTGTGCCTAAAAAAGACATGGATATCCTGTAGATGTGCATGGACTTCACCTCCTTGAATAAGCACTGCCCAAAGGATCACTTCCCGTTGCCACGAATCGACCAAATCATCGACTCCACCACGGGATGGGAGCGCCTCTGCTTCCTCGACGCCTACTCAGGATCCAATCAGATTCGAATGAAGTGGGAAGAGCAGGAGAAAACAGCGTTTACAACGCCATTTGGTGTATTCCGCCATAACATGATGCCTTTCGGGCTAAAAAATGCCAGGAGCCACCTACCAGCGATGCATGCAGGCTTGCCTCAAGTTCCAACTTGGTCGCAACATCCAAGTCTACATTGACAACATCGTCATCAAAACCAAGGAGGAAGCCACGTTAATTGACGATCTCCACGAGACCTTTACTAACCTCGACCGCTACCGGATCAAGCTCAATCGAGACAAATGCGCCTTCCGCATGCCATCTGGGTAATTACTCGGGTATGTCATCTCTGCGAGGGGGATCAAGGCAAACCCGAAGAAAATAAAGGCCATATTGGCCATGGAGAAGCCGAAGAACGTAAAAGGTGTCCAACAGCTGGCTGGGCGAATCGCGGCGCTTAGTCAATTCATCAGTCGAATGGGGGAAAATGCACTACCCTTCTACCAACTCCTCCGCAAAGTTGACAAGTTCGAGTGGACAGACGAGGCGCAAGAAGCATTCTAAGACCTCAAGCGCCTACTATCCACCTCGCCAGTACAAGTGAAGCCATGCAAAAAGGAACCACTGCTGCTCTACATCTCCGCCACCAACTAGGTGGTAAGCACGGTACTCGTGGTGGAACGAGCCGAAGAAATTAAGGTCCACGGGGTCCAGCGTCCAGTATACTACCTCAGCGAGGTGCTCACGCCAACAAAGCAACGGTACCCGTACTATCAGAAGCTGGCGTATGGCGTCTTCATGACAGCCAGGCGACTACGCCACTACTTCCAGGAGAACCCAATCGTGGTGGTAAACAATGCCCCGCTCGGGCACATACTCAATAATCTTGACACCACCAGACGAGTCGCGCTCTGGGGAATTGAACTGTCTCCACAAGACATCACATATGCAAAACGCGACGTGATCAAGTCGCAAGTTCTCCCGGATTTCCTAGTGCGCTGGATGGAGAACCAGCTCCCTGACAAGCCAGATATGTCCTATCTTTGGACAATGCACTTCGACGGATCCAAGCGAAAGGATGGAGCTGGCGCAGGTGTCATACTGACATTGCCCCAAGGAGACAAGATGAAATATATTCTGCGAATGCAGTTTACTGCCTCCAATAATGAAGCCGAGTACGAAGCCTTAATCTATGGGATGCAGATGGCGAAAGCCTGCGGCACCAAGAGGCTCATCATCCACGGCGACTCCAAGCCGGTGGTCAACCAAACGATGCACGAGTGCGACAACATGATCGCCTATCGCGACCTCTACGGCACACTTGAGGGAGACTTCGACGGCTGCAAGCTGTGACACGTAGGCCGCGAAAGCAATGAAGTGGCTGATCTACTCGCGAACATTGGCTCCACCTACGCCCCCATACCACCTGGGGTATTCCTCGAGCGCATCTACGAGCACTCCATCAAGCCCAAAGCTCTAGAGAAGAAAGCAAGCACGTCAATGGACTCGGGGGCTATGCCACCCAATGAGCCAATGACACTCAATGACACAGAGATTGGTACGGGACTCGAAGGCCCAATGGAGGTCATGATGATCGAGCCATCTTGGACACAACCTTACATCACATATCTACTCAGCAAGAGGATGCCAGATAACCCAACTGATGCGCGACACATCGCGCGATGATCCAAGGCATTCGCTCTCATCAACGGTGAACTCTACAAGCACATCATTACAGGGATACTTCAACGGTGCGTCTCTAACAGGGATGGAAGGGCTGTCCTCCTCGACATTCATGAAGGCACCTGCGAGCATCATGCTGACAGTCGCGCCCTTGTTGCCAAAGCTCTGCGAGCTGGATTCTACTAGCCCACGGCCATGCGTGACGCCAAGGACATCATCCAGCGCTGCAACGCTTGCCAGCGATTCGCGGACAAACCTCACGCACCTGGCGTGGAACTCAGGCCAATACCATTGGCTTGGCCCTTCGCACAATGGGGACTCGACATGGTCGGCAAGCCCCCAAAGTCCTCGCGAGGAGGTTACGCCAACCTCTTAGTCGTGGTCGACAAATTCACCAAGTGGATCGAGGCCATGTCGGTGATGAATCAATCAGAGGCCAGCGTTGTCAAGTTCTTCGAGTCCATTGTCTACCGCCTTGGAGTGCCACATAGAATCATCATGGACAATGGGTCGAATTTCACTTCTAAGGAGTTCCAGGAATTCTGTGAAAACCTGGGAATCAACATAAGCTATGCCTTGGTGGCTCACCCGTAGACCAACAGTCAAGTTGAAAAGGCCAATGGCCTCGTCTACGGTGGAATCAAGAAATGACTCCTCTTTCCACTCGAACAAGCTACTGGATGCTGGCCAAATGAGCTGCAATCCGTACTTTGGAGCCTGCGCACAACTCCAAACAGCGCCACGGGATACACTCCGTTCTTCATGGTGCATGGTGCTGAAGCGGTGCTACCCGCAGAGGTACGCTACAAAGGCCCACGGGTGGTTGCATACAGCGAGAAGGAGTCAACTCTTGCACTCGAAGACTCCATCGACCTCCTTGACGAGGCACATGAGATAGCAGCAAAGAGATCAACAATCTACCAACAGATCCTCCACAACTACCATAGAAGAAGGCTACGCCATAGATCCTTCATCGAAGGAGACCTGGTCCTGCGAGTGAAGCAACAAGGGCATCTCAAGCTCGAGTCCCCTTGGGAAGGACCTGACGTGATTACAGAAGTAATCCCAGGTGGCGCCGATCGCCTTAAAGATTTCAAGAGCGGAGTCGCATACTCCAACCCCTGGAACGTCACGCAGCTGCGTCGTTTCTACCCCTAGTCATTTTTATATTACAAATAAGGCTATTCAGCCAGGCTACTTAGCCACACATTGTACCTCGTACTATACTGCGAATAAATAAAGCTAAGTGCCCTGAAACTCCATGTTTTTTCTTATTTTCTTGCAATTTCATCACTCGAGGGTTACGCCACCCTTTACACTTTTGTTCTACGAACATATCGTAGTATCCTGAGTAGCTGACATAATACCAATCGAACCCTTGATAAACACCAACCCAGTCGCAACGCACCTGACAGGTTGGCAAGGTGCTGAGATAAAAACAAGTCAGGCTAACAAAAAGGAACTACAGAGTACAATACACTCGAAAAATATACAAGCTATCAAGATCTTCACATATCAATGGGTATTAAATACACCCAACACAACCATACGAACTTTACAACACTCATACATCTATGTGCAGGATACAAACTACGCTACTACTGCAGAAGATGAACATTCGTATGCTCTTCAAAGAAGTCGACGATGTCCTCCGCTGGCCGATCAACTGCCTGTAAGTTCGGCACCATGTTCCAAGTCATCCCTTCTGGCGGCGTTGGCGGCCCAGCAGCAACGGACGCTATGTCCACATATGGCCGATGCAGTCGCACCGGCGACAGGGCAGCCTTCGCACCCGCAACCAGTTGCTGACGCACGCACTCGCGTACCACGCTTATATCTTGAAACTTCACCAGAAGAGCCAACATGCTTGAAGGGACGGTGTCCAGCGGAAACATCGTCTGATAAATGTGGCTAAGACACGACTGCACCTTCTTAAAGCATTGGAGCACTCGAGAAGAACGATCCTCTAGGGTCGCCAGCGCGACTACACGGTCGTGGTCCACCCAAAAATAACCACTCGCCTGCAGCTGCTCCTGGGCCAGGTTGTTCATTCGAATGGCCACCCGGTCCTTCTCATCCTGCGGATGACGAGCGCTAACAACTACACCAAGCAAGCAACAAAGTGTGAAGACAAGGCATCGCCACAACTGACTAGAAGATAAGATGAGAAGGCAAAAAGCTAACATTTAAACTGCTCATTCAATTGCGCCACTTCCTCCAAGAGATACTTCTCGCGGGTGGTGGCCTTCTCAGCTTTCGACTTCCACACATCCGTGTTACCGCGGACGATGGGCAACTCACCATCGAACTGCTTAATGCGGTCACGTAGTCGCGAAAGCAATGACAACTCCTCCACCTCTGAACGTGCCTACGCCGTGGTATCACTGGTGGGAGGAGAATCATGAGGACCACTCGAAGGACCCTAGGTGCAATCAAGCAAGAGTCAAATGAGACTAATCACACATCGATAAAGAGAAGACTGCATTCAAGTTTGATAAAATATCAAGGGAACACAACCATCAAAAGCATGGTTCAGACAAAAGGCTAGCTATAGCTATTACACATGGCGACTAGGGAGCATTCTGCTTCTTCGACTTTGACTTCGACTTCGGGGGCTTCATCGCATCCGTGGCAGTCTCCGACGCAACGGACTTGCCGGTGGTAGCCCAAGATGCTGCGGTCTTCGCCGCCTTTGCTCGCTGCAGCTCCTTAGAGTATTTGGCGACTTTCTCGATAAGCCGAGGCTCGTATTTATCGTAGCTACTAGCGAAAGGATCAAACACTACCTACTGGCCTCCGGCGTTGACAGGCATCGCCTCGGAGATCGCAGCGAGATCCAACTCCATGCCATGGGCTTGCACCATTGCGAGTGCCATGGTGGCACCGACAGACCGCTAGGAGTTCCTGAATTCCATGGGAATACCTCCAGCAAAGGATTCCACCAGGTCATCAAGATTGTCGATTAGCCCGGCCTTGGGGGTCAGGTCCTCCCGGAGGCGACTAAGCACACCTTTGGCCTTCCCCAACATCTCCTGAAGCGAAACACTACGGTCCTCGACTGCGGCAATGGCGCCAGCCAAAGCATCTGTGCGTCGTAGGGACTAGGCGTCAAAGCTCAAGCCAGCGACATCTGCGTGCATGGAATGTTAGCACAGCAACATGACATCAAAACAAGGAGTAGCGCAACACAAACTGAAAATTACCTGAGAGAGCCTTGGCAATGGAAAAAAGCTGTTCTTTGAACAACTTCTCCCTTTCAGCATTGGAAGAGCGTAAGTCTTCCTCATGCTTCTGCGACTCTTCCAGAGCCACGACTGCCTCATCGCGCCTTATCTCCACCGTGGCAAGTCCCTTCTCGAGGGACGTAGCGCGACGGAGAAGTTCATTGTGCTCACCTACAAAAGACAGGGCATAACAACAATTGAGCCAGCAAATTTCCACGAAGACAAAGACAAAGTCAAAAGCTAACCTTCGACTGCGCGGTGGCGATTGTCCAGCAGGGCGTGCTATCGACCCAAAGCAAAGACTTGCTCTGCAAGGCGAGCAGCTTCCTTCATAATGAGCTAAACCAAGGGAAACAAAGTGTGGCACCCCGCTAAAACCACTACTAGAAAATCACTGTGTTTTTGTGCATTGCATCATCATGACCGCATGCTCATGTCATCATGCCACATTGCATTTGAGCATCGTCATCATCATGCATCTGTTTGTCTGAACTATTTTCGAAAAACCCTATCTCTGTTTTCTAAATACCTAGTCTTTATTTCAAATCAAAACCCGGGCTTGGCCGGAATGTTTTGTTTCATCTGCAGTCGGATTTCAAAAGTCCCGTTTTAAACAAATAAAATATTTATATTAGTTTTAGGGGGCAGCCGAACCAGGCCCGAACCGGCCCTGCCGGCCACCCGCAAAAACACCCAATTAGCCAAAACCCTAACCACCTACCCCTACCCCCTCTTCCCTCCTTTTCCTCCCAGCCGCCGCCACCTGGGCGCGCAACCCCACCTCCTGTTCCCGCCTCCCCATCTGCCCGTTCCCCCACGTCGCGCTAGCCACGCAATCGCTCCACCCGCGCGCACATCCCCGCGTTGCAACCCCTGCTCCCCTTTCCGTTTTCGCCCTGGCCCACCATCCTATTCCAGCACACACACACAACACGCAGCGTGCGCAGACGCCGCTCGCCCCGTCCCGTGATCGCCTACACACCGGCCCCACTCACTCCCATTTCCCCCCAACCATCGCCAGCCTGCGCACACACAACACACGGCACGCACGCACAGGGCATCACGATCCCACACGCGATCCCGTTCCCCCACACGCCAACCAACCCCCGTCGCTTTCATCTGCCTTGTTCCCCTCGTCCTCATCACTGCCTCACTGGCCGCCTCCACCCCATCCCCGCCCTCGCTGGCCGACCTCTGCGCCCGGCCGCCCTCCTCGCCTCTTCCTCCCCCGCGTCAGGCCTCTCTCCCGCCGTCTCGCTGGTGCCCCGGCCCGAGCTCGCCGTCGACTCGACGCTCGCCGGCCCCACCTCTGCACCTTGCAGCGCCGCCGCGGCCCGGTCGACCTCCCACCTCACCGACCCTGCTTCCTCCTCCTCCCGTGGATCCCGCCTCCGGCCGCGTCTGCGACCGAGCCCGCCGCTGCCTCACGGTTCCCCACCGCCCTCGCTTCCAGAGCCGCCTCCAGGAGCACCCCTCCCCCGCGCGTGTTCCTCCTTGCAGAGCTGAGCCGCCCGTGCCCTGCCAAGCTCGGCGGGCCACCACTACTCTCCGCAGGCGCCGCCCCAGTGTCCTAGTTTCCCGCGGACAACCTCCTCCGATGTCCCGTCTACCGGCCTCCCCCGGTCGTCCTCTGTCCGACCATGCGCCGCGCCGACGATTCCAAGCCTCGGCCTCGTTCTCCATGGTCGTCTCCTGTGCGCTCTCTTCCGCAAGCGCGACCCCGACCGTACCTGTTTGCTGGTTCGTGTAGTGGCTCTCCTAGTATGGTGCCGAGGTGTTCACGTTGATGTTCTGGGAAGACCTCGTAAGATGGATTGGTGGTGTGCGGCTTGGTTACATCCGCGTCGTTCTCGACAGTACCAGATGGAGATATTGTCCATGATCTTTGTCTCGCCGTGTGTGCCGCAAGATGCCAAGCTCTTCTCGTCGACAAGACCGATCCGAGGCCGGACCCCTCAGCGCTCCAGGACCTCCTTCCCGGTGCCACGCCAAGTTCCTTTTCCCGTACCCGAAGACGTCAAGTACGCCGATATGGATGCGACAAGTTCTCCTTCCCAACTGCGATGCCCGAGAACCCGGACACCAAGGTCGCCGACGCGGAACGCCAAGTTCTTCTTCCCAGACGCCAAGATCGACCCAATACGCGGACCCGACAAGATCTTCGCGACGACAAGATCCACACCGACCAGGGCGAGTCCGATGAGCCCCGACGCCAAACCAAGTCCTTCTTCCTGGAACGCCAAGCTCTCCTTCCGTTGTCCGAGACCGATCTCGTCGAACCGCTCCCCGTCAAACCCTGAGCCCGTATCCCGGACCCCTCGGAACCCGAGATCGTCCAACCCCGATGTGTGAACCCTTTCCGAGACCCCTATTTTTGATAAATGACATTTATATTGTTGCATAATTAAATTATTCATGCATGCATGCATATTTTGTGGGTGCGGGTTATTTTTTTGATTCACCTCATAATTAAATATGGAGTCCATATGCGGGCTATTCTAGTCTTATTCCGGACTCCATTTAAATTTGTGTAGCGAACCGATGCCATGTTTCGCCTTGTTAATACAACATTTAAATTGCGGGGTTCTAAATAACTTGAACCGTGTAATTAATTATCGGGACCCCGGTTCTGCTAAATATTGCCTAATTGTACCGCATCTGTGCCATGCCATGCATCATATCATAAGCATGCCGGATCTTCTGCCGTAGTATTAAATATTGCATCTGGTGTTTCTTCTAGTGTTTGCTTCTTCGCAGATCAGGCCAATGAGTTGATGCGAGTATCGATAAGTTCTCCGTATATGATCCCTCGGCAGTGTTTCCCAGGCGAGCAATCTCCCTCTTTCTACCTATTTTGTATTTATAGTCTTTATTTCCTCCTGTTGAACTATTGCTATCTGTGACGCGATGCTTTAGTGTTCCGTACCAGATATATCCCTTGCAGCGATATATACCTTGCAGCCTCTATATTGCCTTAGACACATCTTATTGCCTGTTGTTTGATAGACAGTCGACCTTGCGAGTCGTAGTTGCTTGCTCAGGTGTTGCTTTGTGTCGTTGTTGTTCCACCGTTGTTGGAAGGTTGGCACATGCTTAATGGTGGAGATGCTTAATGGTGGAGATGATCATGACTTAAAATACAACTATTAAATTGCTGGAAATAGATATAACTAATGCAGAGGCATCGGTGGGCAATAGATGTTATTTGGTTCTTCCACGCTCACTTGTGTCCCGTAGGACCTCGAGTACTTGATACCTGTTCCTTGACTATCGCACTATCCGCATATGGGACCATGAATCCCCTTAGCCAGAGCTTGATTCATTCTTATTTCTTGGGGCCACAAAGTAGTTTGGGGATTTATTACTATCTTGTACTTATGACATGCTTTACTGCTTTATTTAAGATTGTGTGTGGAGCACCTGTACTGTTTAGGTTTGCAGAGTGTTTTCGCGGTATCGACAAGCCCAGTCACACTTTCGGGTTCCCAGTCGTTTGCAGCCATTGGCGCAAACCTTGGGTCCGTCTCGGAGCCGGCCAACTTCCTTGTGGGTAGCTTAATGGGGTGGCCTCCTGAAATATTTTTTGAATCCTGTGATTGCTTTGTCGTGAAAGCCTCGTTGGGTTATGATTTGGTTTTTCCGAGGTTGATCGTGTGTGCGTTGCTATTTGTGCACCCTTGCAGGGTAAATATTTCTGAAAGCCGTGTCCGCGATTATGGACGATTTGGAGCATAGTATCTCGATCATAGACAAGCATAACTAAAGTAGTGATATAAATTTGACTTAATATGTGACTAGTAATTAGCTTCACTACAATGCAATGGATAATAAAAATGCCAACAACTGGTGGATCTGTGGTGATCTGTGTCATACTATACCTGCCTAGTAAGTATTGCAACTCCAATGGAATGTGATAAAAGTGCCAACAACTGCTGGGTTTTGGGATTCCTCAGGACAATTATATCTGTCTAGTAAATGTTCCAACTACCACTGAATGGTTAACTAAAACTGCCCACTACTTATGCTATCAGGATGACTCATGCTATCTATATCTGATTAGTAAGTGCTGCAACTGTAACAGAATGAGTAAAATTGCCAACTGTGTGAGTTCCTTGGTCCGACTTCCTCGTTTGGTCTCGAGGGGGAAATACCAGGATGGGTACGTTTGGTGTTAGTATCAGGTTGGATCCGAATAGGTCTTTCTTATCCCTCTTTAATAGCCACCAGTTTTACGGAGTCTCTATAGGTTGTTTAGTGCTGCTGCGCTGCCGCTTCAGTCCTCCATACATATGTAGGCGAGAGCCGCCGAATTCCAGCCTCGCTGTGTACTGGCCTCAGTACTGACGCTCCTCTTTTTCTTTTGCCCTTTGTCGGCACCCCCTTTTGTTTTAGCAGGTTTGAGATCGACGTCGTTAGCAGGGTTACCCTTCCGGCTTGGCCTGGGCACGGTTATGGACGCCATTGGTTATTCTTCAGGGCTCTTGCCCCATTTGCATCTTGTCCGTAGTCGGACGCTCTATCGTTTTCAAGGTGATTTGGATCTTTTTATATTATATCTGTATTCTTGACTCATGGAGTCGTTGTTGTATATATATGTTCTGTGGGTTCCATCGTGGACTAATGTGTAATGGTATTACTTCGTTTTCCACCCGCACGAAAGTGCCTGGTGGGCGTCCTTGAATCGTTTCTACGCGGGTTTGGCGAAAAGGGCTAAAACTTGCATAGGGCCGATTCGAGGGTGTTATAGATTGGTATCAGAGCTCAGCAGTTACAATACCCCACTTGTCCAGCCTGTAGGATAACCTAGCTAACGGCCGAAGTAGAGTGTCAAAACTATTTTGCAAAATCGGTTGGATAGATCTGATTAGGTCTGTTTTTACTCCTTATCCCTCTGTTGTTCTCCTCTTACCTCTGCGTGTTTGGGATCTGTTCTCTTATCTTTTCTTCGAGTCCAGGATTTCTCGTGGTTGGGTTTCCATCGCACCTTCAGGGTTTCGCTTCCTCTTTTAGTAACGATGTTTCTACATCCGGTCTTCGTGCTATCCGAGGAATCCTTCATCTGTTGGACTTCTCTTCGTTTCCTTCCGGTGGATTCAACGTGAAGACATCAGCTACGCTAGATCCGATGCAGAGTCTACATCACTCTTTTGTTTCCGAACCTCGATTGTCGAGATCTTCAGTCTAATTCCGAGAGTTGGTTGCATAATTCTCCTATTCATGTACAAAGTAATGCTCTAGGTGCGCGATGGACTGATCACCATCCGACTACTCTTATCATTCTCTCTTGTACATCGAATCGAAGAATCAAGCAATTTTACTCTGTCCCCGGAAGGTAGAGGTGGCTTTATTTGTTGATACCTTTACCTTCGCCTTCGTTCCCGGAGTGTTCTCTCAACGATCACGGACAACGACCTCTTGTTAGTGGTGTCGCGAGGATCTACATGAAGCGAGAAGATTCAGATCGCTGACCTTCTTCCCGGTACCATGAGGAGGATCTCGAGGGCGAGATCCCTTGTTAGTGGTGTCGAATTGTGGCACCCCGCTAAAACCACTACTAGAAAATCGCTGTGTTTTTGTGCATTGCATCATCATGACCACATGCTCATGTCATCATGCCACATTGCATTTGAGCATCGTCATCATCATGCATCTGTTTGTCTAAACTATTTTCGAAAAACCCTATCTCTGTTTTCTAAATACCTAGTCTTTATTTCAAATCAAAACCCGGGCTTGGCCGGAATGTTTTGTTTCATCTGCAGTCGGATTTCAAAAGTCCCGTTTTAAACAAATAAAATATTTATAGTATTTTTAGGGGGCAGCCGAACCGGCCCAGTCGTCCACCCCCAAAAACACCCAATCAGCCAAAACCCTAACCACCTACCCCTACCCCCTCCTCCCTCCTTTTCCAACCAGCCGCCGCCACCTGGGCGTGCAACCCCACCTCCTTTTCCTGCATCCCCACCTGCCCGTTCCCCCACGTCGTGCTGGCCACGCAATCGCTCCACCCGCGTGCACATCCCCGCGTTGCAACCTTTGCTCCCCTTTCTGTTTTTGCCCTGGCCCACCATCCCGTTCCGGCGCACACACACAACACTCAGCATGCGCAGACGCCGCTCGCCCCGTCCCGTGATCACCTGCACACCGGCCCCACTCACTCCCGTTTCCCCCAACCATCGTCAGCCTGCGCGCACACAACACACGGCACGCACGCGCAGGGGATCACGATCCCGCACGCGATCCCATGCCCCCGCACGCCAACCAACCCCCGTCTCTTTCCTCTACCTTGTTCCCCTCGTCCTCATCACTGCCTCACCGGCCGCCTCCACCCCATCCCCGCCCTCGTTGGCCGACCTCTGCGCCCGGCCGCCCTCCTCGCCTCTTCCTCCCCCGCGTCAGGCCTCTCTCCCGCCATCTCGCTGGTGCCCTGGCCCGAGCTCGCCGGCCCCACCTCTGCACCTTGCAGCGCCGCCGCGGCCCGGTCGACCTCCCACCTCACCGACCCTGCTTCCTCCTCCTCCCGTGGATCCCACCTTCGGCCGTGTCTGCGACCGAGCCCGCCGCCACCTCATGGTTCCCCACCGCCCTCGCTTCCAGAGCCGCCTCCAGGAGCACCCCTCCCCCGCGCGTGCTCCTCCTTGCAGAGCTGAGCCGCCCGTGCCCTGCCAAGCTCGGCGGGCCACCAGTGCTCTCCCCAGGCGCCACCCCAGTGTCCTCGTTCCCCGCGTCCGACCTCCTCTGATGTCTCGTCTATCGGCCTCCCCCGGTCGTCCTCTTCCCAACCATGCGCCGCGCCGATGACGCCAAGCCCCGGCCTCGTTCTCCGCGGTCGTCTCCTGTGCGCTCTCTTCCGCAAGCGCGACCTTGACCGTACCTGTTTGCTGGTCCGTGTAGTGGCTCTCCTAGTGTGGTGCCGAGGTGTTCACGTTGATGTTCTGGGAAGACCTCGTAAGATGGATTGGTGGTGTGCGGCTTGGTTACATCCGCGTCGTGCTCGACAGTACCAGATGGAGATATTGTCCAAAATCTTCGTCTAGCCGTGTGTGCCGCAAGATGCCAAGCTCTTCTCGTCGACAAGACCGATCCGAGGCCGGACCCCTCAGCGCTCCAGGACCTCCTTCCCGGCGCCGTGCCAAGTTCCTTTTCCCGTACCCGAAGACGTCAAGTACGCCGATATGGATCTGACACGTTCTACATCATGAGACCGTAGGACGCCGAGCACCAAGATCTGCTTCCGTACAATTTGACCAAGGCTGAACCAAGATCTCCACGGATGCGACAAGTTCTCCTTCCCAACTGCGATGCCCGAGAACCCGGACGCCAAGGTCGCCGACGCGGAACGCCAAGTTCTTCTTTCCAGACGCCAAGATCGACCCAATACGCGGACCCGACAAGATCTTCGCGACGACAAGATCTACACCGACCAGGGCGAGTCCGATGAGCCCCGACGCCAAACCAAGTCCTTCTTCCTGAAATGCCAAGCTCTCCTTTTGTTGTCCGAGACCGATCCCGTTGAACCGCTCCCCGTCAAACCCTGAGCCCGGACACCGGACCCCCCGGAACCCAAGATCGTCCAACCCCGATGTGTGACCCCTTTCCGAGACCCCTATTTTTGATAAATGACATCTATATTGTTGCATAATTAAATTATTCATGCATGCATACATATTTTGTGGGTGCGGGTTATTTTTTTGATTCACCTCATAATTAAATATGGAGTCCATATGCGGGCTATTCTAGTCTTATTCCGGACTCCATTTAAATTTGTGTAGCGAACCGATGCCATGTTTCGCATTGTTAATACAACATTTAAATTGCGGGGGTTCTAAATTACTTGAACCGTGTAATTAATTATCGGGACCCCGGTTCCACTTAATATTGCCTAATTGTACCGCATCTGTGTCATGCCATGCATCATATCATAAGCATGCCGGATCTTCTGCCGTAGTATTAAATATTGCATCCGGTGTTTCTTCTATTGTTTGCTTTTTCGCGGATTAGGCCGATGAGTTGATGCGAGTATTGATAAGTTCTCCGGATATGATCCCTCGGCAGTGTTTCCCAGGCGAGCAATCTCCCTCTTTCTACCTATTTTGCATTTATAGTCTTTATTTCCTCCTGTTGATCTATTGCTATCTGTGACACGATGCTTTAGTGTTCCATACCAGATATATCCCTTGCAGCCTCTATATTGCCTTGGACACATCCTATTGCCTGTTGTTTGATAGACAGTCGACCTTGCGAGTCGTAGTTGCTTGCTCAGGTGTTGCTTTGCGTCGTTGTTGTTCCACCGTTGTTGGAAGTTTGGCACATGCTTAATTGTGGAGATGCTTAATGGTGGAGATGATCATGACTTTAAATACAACTATTAAATTGCTGGAAATAGGTATAACTAATGCAGAGGCATCGGTGGGCAATAGATGTTATTTGGTTCTTCCACGCTCACTTGTGTCCCATAGGACCCCAAGTACTTGATACCTGTTCCTTGACTATCGCACTATCCGCATATGGGACCATGAATCCCCTTAGCCAGAGCTTGATTCATTCTTATTTCTTGGGGCCACAAAGTAGTTTGGGGCTTTATTACTATCTTGTACTTATGCCATGCTTTAATGCTTTATTTAAGATTGTGTGTGGAGCACCTGTACTGTTTAGGTTTGTAGAGTGTTTTCGCGGTATCGACAAGCCCAGTCACACTTTCGGGTTCCCAGTCGTTTACAGCCATTGGCGCAAACCTTCGGTCCATCTCGGAGCCAGCCAACTTCCTTGCAGGTAGCTTAATGAGGTGGCCCCTGAAATATTTTATGAATCCTGTGACTGCTTTGTCGTGAAAGCCTCGTTGGGTTATGATTTGGTTTTTCCGAGGTTGATCGTGTGTGTGTTGCTATTTGTGCACCCCTGCAGGGTAAATATTTCTGAAAGCCGTGTCCGCGGTTATGGACGATTTGGAGCACAGTATCTCGATCATAGACAAGCATAACTAAAGTAGTGATATAAATTTGACTTAATATGTGACTAGTAATCAGCTTCACTACAATGCAATGGATAATAAAAATGCCAACAACTGGTGGATCTGTGGTGATCTGTGTCATACTTTACCTGCCTAGTAAGTATTGCAACTCTAATGGAATGTGATAAAAGTGCCAACAACTGCTGGGTTTTGGGATTCCTCAGGACAATTATATCTGTTCCAACTACCACTGAATGGTTAACTAAAACTGCCCACTACTTATGCTATCAGGATGACTCATGCTATCTATATCTGATTAGTAAGTGCTGCAACTATAACATAATGAGTAAAATTGCCAACTGTGTGAGTTCCTTGGTCCGACTTCCTCATTTGGTCTCGAGGGGGAAATACCAGGTTGGGTATGTTTGGTGTTAGTATCAGGTTGGATCCGAATAGGTCTTTCTTATCCCTCTCTAATAGCCACCAGTTTTACTGAGTCTCTATAGGTTGTTTAGTCTTTGCTGCCGCTTGATCCACCATACCTATGTAGGCGAGAGCGCCGAATTCCAGCCTCGCCGTGTCTTGGCCTCGATCTTGACGCTCCTCTTTTCTTTTGCCCTTTGTCGGCACCCCTTTTGTTTTAGCAGGTTTGAGATCAACGTCGTTAGCGGGTTACCCTTACGGCTTGGCACCGCGCAGTTATGGACGCCATTGGTTATTCTTCAGGGCTCTTGCCCCATTTGCATCTTGTCCGTAGTCGGATGCTCTATCGTTTTCAAGGTGATTTGGATCTTTGTATATTATATCTGTATTCTTGACTCATGGAGTCGTTGTTGTATATATATGTTCTGTGGGTTCCATCATGGACTAATGTGTAATGGTATTACTTCGTTTTCCACCCGCACGAAAGTGCCTTGTGGGCGTCCTTGAATCGTTTCTACGCGGGTTTGGCGGAAAGGGCTAAAACTTGCATAGGGACGATTCGAGGGTGTTACACAATGACTCAACGTCAGCCCAACATACAAATTCGACTGCCAAATAGCAAAAAGGACACTCACATGTTCCTCCAGGGACACCGAAGATGACTGTCACGCAGTCATCCGTGCAACCATCTGATTCTCCCCAGCATGTGGGGAACTCGAAGAATTGGTGCCAGAGTGGGCCGCCACTAGAGGAGAAGGAGACCGTTTGGCCACCTCCTTGGCCTTGGAGTCTGCGACTCCTGACTCTTTCACAAATTGGACCTCATCAGAAGATGATGACGCCACTTGACTACAAAACACGTCCAGTGCCACTAAAAAAAAGCAACTCCAAAGGAAACAAGACAAACTCGCGGAAAATAAAACTCACCAATTGAATTTATCAAGATCAAAGGAGTCATCTGATGAATCCATCGGCAGCCACAGCTTCTTCTGAGCGGGAGGAGCCATGGCGCGCACAGGCACGGCAGGAATTGGCTCCTCTGCAATAGCAGAAGGACCCTCCAACGTCGTCGGAGAGGAAGCGTCAGAATCCTTGCTGTGGGAACGCTTGTGAGTGTCCTGGCCGCTGGACTCGGGGGCTTCCTCCTCTTCTTCAACTAGGACGGTCGAATCTGACTCGTCCTCTTCCACCACGTCACGCGGGATAACCCCTTTAGGCAGAGGAGGGAAGCTGGAGGCCACTTTCCAGTCCTACATTCAGAAGAAACATCAGCACAAATTAAAGCACTTGGCAACCAATCGAACAAATGCAATACTACTTCATAGAAAACTCTACCTCAGGCGGAGGGTTGTTGGCATCGAAAGGGGGCACGACTGATTCTCCTAGGAGATCCTCCTTGGTGGTGTTCTTGGTCACCAGTCGCAACCTCCTATCTACCTCACCCGCAGAAATGCCCTCCGCAGATATGCGAGTGACGTCGCTAGCACCGACCCAGCAGTACATCGGATGGACTCTAGCTTGCAGAGGCTGGATGTGGTGGCGCAACCACGTGCCAATGAGAGCGGTGCTACCCTTTTCCTTGCCTATGCGGCCTTCGAGTTTGCAGACACGCTGATAAAACATCTCCGTCTCCTCGGACTCGCCAGGCATCACGACGTTCTTCCAGGAGCGCCTCCTCTTGCAAGCTGCCAAGGGATCGAAGGGCGCGAGACCAAAGTTCTCTCCGTCGACCTTCTGGTCGCAGACATAGAACCACTTATCTCTCCACCCTTGGACAGACGCGGTGAGCTTGCTGTCAAAGTAGGTGGCGGAAGAGTCAACGTGGATCCCGCAGCCTCCTACATCGTAAACTACCGAACCTGACCCTGACTGACGCTTAATCTTAAAAAGCTTCTTGAAGAGACCTAAGTGCGGCTCGATTCTGAGCCAGCACTCGCAGAGAGTGATGAAACAAGAGATATGAAGAATCGAATTTGGGGACAACTGATGCAGCTGGAGCCCATAGAAGCAGAGAAGACCCCTAACAAACGAATGCAGGGGGAGAGAGAGATCTCGAATGATGAACGCAAGGAACATCACTCTGAAACCCGCAGGAGGACGGGGGATTACCTCGTCGCCAGGCACCCACGAGTCATCTTCCACGGACGGAAGAGCTCCATCTTGACGAACAAGGTGTTGCTCGGAAGATTTGATAACAGACGCGCGCCAGGAGCCGTTGGTGACACTGGTGCCCGCACCTTTCTTCTTCCCAGCAGCGGCAACACTGGTGCCCACAGTAGTGGTGCCTCCCTTCTTCTTGGCGGCGGCAATGGTGGTCGTAGATCCAACGGTGGTGCCTCCTTTCTTCTTGCCCATCTTTGGATGGTGGTGAGAACGAAGGAAGTAGCTGGGGAATATGCACAGCTGGTCCAGTGCCACGGAAAGGACGAGTGCAAGGGAGCAGAAACGTGCAACAATGGCGAAGGAAGCACGGGCAAGAAGAGAGATGCGAAAAATTACCGCAGCTGCGCTACTACTTAACCTCCTCGCAGGTATCATCCAATGACCAGCAAAAACCCTACTAAACGCGTGGCGCACATCGCCATCGACATGTAGCGAAGGTGAATCCCGAACCGTCCCCCACTACTCCCGTTATGCGCGGAAATCGAGGAGACGCAGTAAAATAGAAGATTACGCACGCCCAGTCAAATCAAAGTCAGAAAGCAGGACCCACTGCTCGTCACGTCCCGTCAAAGCCGCTCATGCGGGCAACTAAAGTCATCACGTCGTCAACACTGATGTTATAGTTTCTAGCATAAGAACATTTTTGACTACTTTAATCCTTGCTCGAGTCTTCGACTCAACCAAGCACTCGGGGGCTACTCCTAATAGGACCGCTGGCCGCGCACCTGAAAGTATTTTTATGCAAGTGTATGAGCAATCAAGATAAACCAATCGCTCAAATCAATGATTCGATTGTGAATTACGGGTTACTCCCACATGGAGCGCTCGAAGCACATTTGACTAAAACAAGCAACCAAAGACGACATCAGTCGTAAAATGTTTTTAGTCCCCGCTCGAGTCTATGACTTGAATAGGCACTTGGGGGCTACTCCCATAGGGAGCGCTGGTCGTGCATCCTATGATTATTTGTACATCGTATTGTGTGTCGATAACATCCACACTCGAATGCTATGGCGACTCCTCCTCATATTTTCCCTACAAAGAGATTACATCTCCTGGGCTACCCGAATCATCTCCGCGATGACAAAATTTGGATGCCGCGCTTACAACGTGAAGATAAGACCTGAACAAGGCCTGGTAACGCATCTGCTGCGCACTACCAGAAATATATCCATGCCTACAGGTACGATGAAGATGCCTTGATGGACGCGTCAAGTTCTCACATTTATACACTGGAATTCGATTCCTGTAAGACCTCCGTGGCCTGAGTCGAATTACGCCAACACTTTTCCGAATTCGAGTCCAGGGACTCGAGTTTGAGTAGATTGCGTTGTTTTGCCCTAAGGCGTGGTGGGCCGGTTCAAAAATTCTCCATCGGGTTACACCCACCTCCTGGTCGCTGTCGACAAGTTCATGAAATGGGTCAAAGCAAAGCCAATCAAGAAGTGTGATAGCAAGACCGCCACCATGTTCCTCCATGAGCTCATCTAGCAGTATGGCTACCCGCATAGCATCATCATGGACAACGACAGTAACTTCGCAAAGGGTGCCATGGCTAATTTCTGCGAGGAGCACGAAATCCGACTCGACCTCGCCTCAGTCGCCAATCCGGAATTGAATGGCCAAGAAGAGCACGCAAACCAGAGCGTCCTCCATGGCCTCAAGCCAAGACTGCAGGTCCCCCTTGAGCGGAATCTCGAATGTTGGGTCGAAGAGCTCCCCTCTGTGCTATGGGGCATTCACATCTCTGTCAACCGCTTGATAGTGTTCACACCCTTCTCCATGGTGTATGGTGCTAAAGCTGTCATGCCGACCGACCTAGACACGACTCGCCTCAGGTCATCAACTACGCGGCGGAGGACAATGAGATTGCCCGCCATGATGGGATCAACCAGCTCGATGAAGCCCACGACCTAGCTTGCTCTCACACCGCCATCTACCAGCATGGACTCCACCGCTATCATAGCCACCGGGTCCGTACTCGCACCTTCCGAGAATGCGACCTGGTCCCTTGACTCATCCAAGACAAGAAGGGCATGCACAAGCTGTCTCCCTCATGGGAGGGACCATTCACCATAGTGCGAGTCCTTGGCAACAACACCTACTACATCATCGATGTACGAGGTGACAACTAGCTCGACGTCAGGCAGCCATGGAATGAAAATCTCCTCTGAAAGTTCTATACATATAACTAAAACTTGTACTCAGCTGCTATATGATGGAATAAATTCAAATCGCACAAATTCTTTCTACTCCCCATTTTCTTGTGCCAATCGCACTCGTACACTTAGCAAGACGCTAACCTAAGGAAGTTAACCCTTGGTCATGTGACCAGCATGACTAAGTAGTGCGGCCCAAGGGCACCGAAAATATTTGGGTTTTGCACCGTCGACGAAAACGCTACCCTAGAGCCACCATCAGAGTCGTCCCGCCCGACTGGCTCGCCGAGCCAAGACAACCGAACACGCTTCTCACAGCAGCCTATCCTCCCCATCCCCGTGCATAGCGACTCGAAAGATCAAGTACCACGCTCGAGGACTCGTAAAAAACAACCATCATGCAGCCTGGGAACACACCAAGTATGAGAACCTACCTCGGACTCGCCACGTGACTACCTTTCCAAGGAAGGAGGAGTGAAATGTTACAAACAACGTACTATGGCCGCAACTACCTTGGGTATGCGACTTGAGCGGTTAAGTATCATGCTCGGGGACTTGCCTAAGCGTCCCCATTTGTGTTCGGGACCACACCAAGTACAGAGCACCCCTTGGGGTCTCCAAGCGACTGGCTCCATGAGCCATGGTGAGTCGACTCCGGTTAATCTAACAACCTAACACAAACAAATATACACATATGCAAGGTCAACCCCACATAAGGGCGGATGCGCTCGTGGACTCGTAGAACCATAAATACAAACAAACAGAAATCACAAAGCAAATGCGATTCGATTGATAGTTTTTTCCTCATTAACAACATATATTATTCCTCATCAAGATATATTACAAAAGCGGCCAGTCGGCACGACTAACAAAACGCCTCAGGGCAATCCTTCATTCTATAGGGTTCGAAGAGGAGGTGCGCCCATCTCCCTTGACCTGGATAAAAGGCTCCCAAGGGTTCGCTAGGTAGGTCGTTAGTTGCTTCGCAAGCGACGAACGGAAGGGCTACTACGACTCCAGGTCCCGGTGCTTGTGCTCAGGGTAGTTTAGTGCTACCAACGTCTCTGGTACGGCAGCAGGTCACCCATTGCCAACACTCGCTCTGTGAAAGGAGCAGCCTTGGCATTCAGCTTCAGAACCTCCACGATCTCCACCGAGCGAGTCGTAGAAGGGTACCCGCTAGTGACATCGTCAAGGTTGAAGTTGTCGGGGAAGTACACGAGTCCGAGACTCAGCATCATAGTGGCTCCATGGCGAAAGGACAACCGTGCCATCCACTCGACTACGGCAGACGCTTCGTCCAAATAACACCACACCTCCGTCAGCCCTCTAGGAATCACCTCGGTGGGATAAATCCCCTAGAGAACGGCTTGGTCGCACATCACTGATGCGGTGGCTGCGTTCACTACTGTCGTGATGCTCTACGCGGCATCGAACATCTACACATCCGGATCTTCCTGACCTATTACATCTACAATGTTAGAAAATCAAGTTTACACAGAAGCATAGCTACGGGTCCGCCCGCTCGAGGACTCACCCGCTACTACCAAAAGAAAACACGAGGAAATAAACCCTTACAAAGAAGCTTGCGACAGTTCTCTGTGACGAACTTCTCCAACATGGATAGCTTCTCCTGTAGGCTGACGATCACATAATCAGAGGCCTTCCGCTCCTCCTCCGCTGCAATGACTGCAGCCTTGTCCCTCTCTTCAGAGGCAGTCATTGAAGCCTTTGCCGTCTCTAGCTCCTTCGCCAGGGAGCTGGCTCGTTCTTCTGCCGCAGTCACCGACGCCTTTGCAACATCTAGCTCGGCGTCCAGGACATAGCCATCACGGGAATTAGCGAGTGCAGCAACATGCTCGCTTGAATCAAAGAAGACAGTAATCAAAATTTTGAACCACTATAAGAAATCCAAATCTTGTCAAGAACACCAACTCACCTGCAGTCGCCGATTGGCCTCCTGCGCTACTCGTAGGTCGTGTTCCAGCCGCTCCTTCATGGCCAACCTCTCAGACGACTCCCTTTGCAAGCCTTGCACACAAAATTGCAATGAGAACAAGGTCAATCAAAGTTTTGAGTGCCTAGCCGCTGAAATTCAACGACTAGACCCTCGGGGACTGGACAATCAAAGTTTTGAGTGTCTAGCCACTGAAATTCAGCGACTAAACCCTCGGGGACTGTACAATCAAAGTTTTGAGTGCCTAGCCGCCGAAATTCAACCACTATACCCTCGGGGACTCGACATACCTAGATGAAAGCGCCTAGCATGCTGTGAAGTTCGCTGGCGTTCGCTGAAGGAACCACGAACGATGTACGCCTACACCGCTACCTGGCATCACCGTCGATGATCTCAGGAACTTGTGGCAACTGAGTTATAAAGCGCGGGAACGTCGCGGCTATTGTCACTGGGGCGCAGGTCGTCGAGGCTGGCATTTCTGCTGGCAGGACCATCTTACTTGGCTCCGAGCCGGCGGCCACCCCTTCTTCAGTATGGACGGCGGAGTCATCCTTCTCCGCGCCTTCCTCCGCTATGGCAATGGGGTCGGTCGACTTCTTCTTCTTCATGCCCTCACTTGGTGCCTCGACAGTGACAACCTTCCTCTTCTTGGATGGATCACCCCCCCCTTCGGTGTCGACCGGCAGGACTTTGGCCACCGAAGGAAGGCTGATCGTCTTGGTGCCAGATCTACATGGTCACCATGGTCAGCGATCCGCCAAAACCCTGAAAGTGACAAAAAATGCAGCAGTAGAGACTTACTTGGCGACTCGGAGGGCATGCAGTCTGGTGCTGATGTGCGTGGGCTTCTCCAGTTCCGGGCCCAGCTTACGCGTGAGCCCCCTCTTGAACACGCTTGTTTGCCATGATGTCGCGGGCTTCTCCGATAACGAGGTTGCGGTCGTGAAGGTCTATGGCAACATCGATGCGGGCGCCTCCTTCGGTGGTGGAGTTGCCGAACGCTTGGCCGCTTCAATCCCTGTGTCCAGGGGCGCCGATGCCTCCGGTGTAATGGTAGCGAGTGGAGCCTCCACAACCATGTCCGCGGCCTCCATGTCCATCATCAAAGCAGGATCCTCCGGAATCTTGGCTGTGTCCCGGGCTTCTGCGTTGTCAGACTCGTCATCCGAGTCGAACATGGCCACGGATCTGGCCAGCGACTTCGGCTTTGCTGCCGGCTTGGCCTTCACCAGCTGCTTCGTCTTCGGCGGTGACTTCAACTTTAATGTGGGCTTGGACGGCATGGCCACGCGCCGCAAACTGTGCTCTTTTACAATGTCAATGTCGCTGTCGTGTTCTTCAAGGCTGTGACTCGCCTCTAGTTAGCACTTTTTCTGCCCGCGGGTCTTCCGAGCCACGGACAAGGGCGCGTGCACGTCCATTACCTCATCCTCACTCTCGGAAGACTCCTCTTCCTCGAGCTCAATGGGAACCTCTTCGTCGAGCGGAGGAAGCCAATTCTCGAGAACATGGAATAGCTGGTAGATATAAGGAAGTGATGACTTGATAAAAAACACAAAAACCACGGCTGCAAAACTACGACTGCAAAATCAAGATTGAGAAAGAAAGAGACTTACTAGGGGGCCTGACGCTTCCCGACAGCGTATGGAGCGAGCCCGGCCTTCGGGTTGGTGTACTCTACCTCCGTGATCTTTTTTAGCATGGCGATGTAGTCCTCGGCCTCCCAGACAGCCTTGCTCGCCCTTGTGGCATCATCCTTACTAGTGTACTGGTACATCTAGTGGGCTCGGGTAGCCATCAGAACCAACCACTGCCTGAGCCAGCAGTTGTATAGATTGATGGTCTCAAGGCCTTCTTTCTTCAACTCCTTGATTCACGTCAGTCGATGGCCATCTTTTTATCATCAGGAAGCTTGGTCGCTGACAACCGGCAAGGCTCGCTCCTCTCGGTGGTGTATATTGGAAGCGACACCTTGCCGTCGGGAGTGGACTCCTTCACATAAAACCAGCTCTTCTTCCAGTCACTTGTGGCCTTCTTCGGTAGCAAGAGCTTCAAGAACGTGGCCTTGGGCTTCAGCTAGAAGGTGACATCGCCCGCTGCTAGGATGGGACCGCCTGCCCCCTCGCAGTTGATGCGACCGTGGAACAATTCCAGCCACAGAGGAAAGTAGGGGCGACACCCCAAATAACACTCGCACAAAGCCACGAATATGGAGAGTTGATCGATACTGTGCAGCCCCGGATCCAATGGTTTGATCGCGTAATACGCGCAGAACCACCGGCAAAAGATCAACATGGGGAAACCTAGCCCCCCTCTCCAAGTGGCTCTAGAAGCAAATGAATTTGCCAGGCGAGGCTTTGGCTCCGTCTTGCCGGGTGCGGTGATCCTCCAGTTCCCCTTGCAGAGGATCCCCGCGTCATTGGAGGATTTCAAGGCGGCGGTGGCACACTTTGACTTGCCCATAGATCCTTCGGGGGCGCCATCGGAGAAGACTAGGGTCGCGTGGTTCGAAGACCTTGGATCGAGAGAAGGGTTGGAGACTGAAGGTGCACAAGAATGGGGAAATGCGAAAAACACCTGTAAAATTCCCCTGCAGTTCTCCTTATAAAAAGGCGCTACCCGCTAATCTCAGGAGAGCCGTTACCCCGCAGTAAATTTGCCGAAGTTACCACTGGATTACCCAACGGCTAGTTTGATCATGCTGACGGTCCAACTTCATTCACTCAACTCGCCTACTTACTCGTCCTTCTAGTCGGCCGGGCATGGCGACTTGAGCACATTTTCATTTTCCAATGCTGCAACTGAAGATACACATAAGAGATTCCTTCCTTCATTGAGGGAGTCCACTGCTGATTCAACTGGGCGTCCGATTGGAGTCGCCTACTCCTACTACCAAAAGAACACCTGCGCCGAACCAACGCTGGCCTCGAGGACTACTGATGGGGATATGCTGAATGGGGTATACCCAGCAGGACGTTTTGACTAGACCAAGGCCTCTGTGAGTGGGCCTGCAGGACGGCAATTGGAACGCGACTGAAGAGGAAGCCTGTCGACTATAAGCTAGAGGCCTAGAAGCGTAGTTAGGCCCAGTCGGATTAGGTCAAATCCTCCAAGACCTTAACTGATTCGGTTGTATATCTGGAAACCCTAGCGAGGTACCCCCCTATATAAGCCTCCCTAGGGTACTCTCTATACTCACGTTCCATCATACACCCCATCGACTCGCTGCCTAGCCACCGAGCTCGCCACCCTTGTAACTCACTCGATAATACAATCTAACAAGAGTAGGTCTTTACCCTATGAGGGGCCAAACCTAGGTAAATCCCTAAGTCTTTGCCCTCATCTTTCTCCGCAGATGGCTGCTCGCTCTTGCCCCAAATCCTTCCAATCGCTACCCCTAGTAGAGACTGTTGTGGTCATTCCCACGACAACCTGTCTTCTACGGGTACAAGGGAAGGACGAAAGGTGAGAAGCTGCCATGAGAAGCTGAATGATGTGAAAGAATGACAAATCTAGAAACTCACCCCGAGAAGTTGGGGCGCATAGCAGACAAGGACCCCCAAAACCCCCTCCAGATCGTGTCGTGCCAGGAGAAGGGTTGGCCCAAACCTGCCTGCTTGGGGGGGATTCAGAGGCGCCCCCTCGAGGCTGCTTCTGGGCCACCCTGCCACTAGAACTACAGAGGTATGACTATAAGATAAGTGATGTGTTTATGGAGAATCTGTGCAGGATATGATATCGATGGTTAACATACCCGGGGGATCCAAGGTTGATTCCAAAGCTCGTCGGGCAAAGAAACAAAGGCATTCTCGGTCCCGCCACGCCGATGGTGTCGCCTCACGGAGACTCATTGCAGGGCGGGCATGGAAGAGAGCTTGTCGTGGGAGAAGCTCCCGGTGTATGCCCACGTCCCAGGGAAGGGGCATGCCTTTCCTTCGAAGGTGGGAAGGGACCATACATTCAAGGTGCAACCGCTACCGATCGAGGAGGTGTTGCCACTCGCTGACGGAGGGCGGCTAGAGGGATGGTGTCCTCCTCGTCTTCGTCTGCTAGGTTCATCACCAGGATCTCAGGCTCCAAGGGCCTCTTGCCCTTTGGATCCTGCTCTAGGGATAGTTTCCGCCGTAAGCGCCGCAAGGGGGCCGTAGTAACGGTATCGATAGCGCCACCTCTGGCACCGCTCCCACCTACTCCTGAACTACTTCCCCCTATGCTGCTTCCGCCAGCACCATTAGCCCCAGCTCCGAAGGGCCTACTGATTCCTTTTTGGTGACAACGGATGGCGCTCTCCCACCAGGAATCGACTCCCAACTCATTGCAGACGGGCATCCTTGTCATGATTTTGTTGACATAGCGGCTCAGGTGCAAGGGAGACATTGGTGGGGCTACACCACATCCCTCCCCAGCAGCATTTACGTGACCCAACAGGCATCGTCGCGGTCGAGGTCAGAGCTGCTGCTAGTTCGTAGCCGCATATCGTCATCATCTCTAGTGAATTCCCACGTGGGGCGCGCTTGCGCCCTAAGTGGTGCGACCACACTATGGAGCCAGGATAACATCACAGGGGTAGAGGCAAGGCCGGCGTCTGCCAGCTTTTGAATCCGGAGGATGTCCGGCATCAACACTTGCATATCCTTACCCATTGTGTTACAGTCGTCCTGGGGTTGCAGTCGGGGAGCTGGAGCTTGCAGGATGTCCTTGGACTCAGTCACCCAGGTGTAGCACCAGCCTATGGGGAAGTGGGGCCAGTCATGCCTCTGGACCTTGATGTAGCTATAGTCAAACTCCTTGCGGCGCCTGAAGATCACCGAGCAAGACAACACCTGCTCAGGCACCGGCTCAGGGTAGAAATAGTGGCGGAAGAGCTCGAGTGAGGGAAGCATGCCGATGAACTTGCATAACCACTAGAAGACGGCGAGCAGGACGATGGTGGAAGGATGCAGATGTGCCAAATGCATGCCATACGCCAGCATGATGGTGTGAAGGAAGGGGAGATCAGCGGAACAATGCTGGCCAGCAGCAAGGTGGTGAAAATGGCAAAAAGGTGCTTCGGATCCTTCTCCTCTTCCGGCAGATCGGCGGGGATCAGATGCGTGGCACCGTGTTTATTTTGCAATGACACGACGAATGTCCCCCACAACTCTAGATCCCTGACCCTACATCATAGCTAGTACTTAGTCCCCATAGGCTCATCCATAGGCATTCGTCTCATCCATAGGCACCTACATCATAGCTAGTACTTAGTCCTCGTGCAGCTCTAGATGTTTGGAGGAGAACTTTAGGGAGAGAACAGAAGGGGTTGGAGTTCTTAGAGATGAAAGGGTTTGAGAGTTCGGAGAGGAGAAGCGAGCTGGTGAAGAGCAGATAGAGAGAGATAGATAGAGTTGATATCTGCCTCCATGCCAAAGAGAAGGAAGAGACGTAAAAAAGTGAGAGAAGAAAGAAAGAGGAAGCCCGAGAAGTCTAGAAGCTAGAGAGAAAGTGGTTCCCCAGCATCGTAGAGATCATCTTCTTGTACCTCGATCCACCCTAGATAATCCACCAAAGCAGGACGTAGTGTTGTTAGCCAAAGGGCAGCCCGAACCTAGGTAAAAAATGTCTGTGCTCGTATCGGCAGGTTCCTTCATTGACGCTGAGGCCAAAATGCCTTCGTGCTAACTGCCGAACAAATAGGGGATCTCCAACATCCCTGATGTTAGCATAGGCGAGACACGACAACAATCTAGCAATTCTATTGCCAATTATTTCCTCAATTTATCGCATGTGCAATATGGATGAATTTGTAAGGTTTATTTGTTCTTTATGATACTTGTTGCCTTTCCCAATGCATTCCAACTATCTCTTGTTCCCTTGTGATAGTTGTGATGTATTTGTTGGTGGTTGAAGATCATTGATGTTAAATAAGTTAAATTTGAGCCTTTGGCCATGCTTTCTAGCAAGAATCTTATTGGCATTATCTATGACTTTTGTTTGGATATCTCGTTCATTCTTGAGTATCCATTTTGTGTGTACATGTTTCTTTGTGGATGTAGGTCTTGGTGATTGTTGTCTACCTATAAACTTATACACATGATTATGGCTAAAGCTCTAGTTGATATCCTTTCTCTTTGGAGTCCACCTTGTGCTCCTTTTTATTCTTTGGTGGCTCCAAAAGTTCTTTCTTTGAGTGCTTGACCTTTTCATTTGCATATTTTGGCGCTCATTGGTGTTAAGAAAGTTGATCTCTCATGCCTTTGTGTTGTTATGTAAGATTGGGGGAGCAAGAATACCATGTTTATGCACTTTGGATTCAAAGCAATTATTATATTTGGTGCATAAACCTTGGGGAGTTTCCTAATTTACCTAAGAACACGCATTTACTTTCTTGTTCTTGTTTGGCATTTTGTTTGATTATGGGGAGTTAGGATTCCATAATTGTGCACTTTGTTGTGCATGAACCTTGGAGAGCTTCCTATTTTCATCTAAACACTCATTTTCTCTCATCATAATATCTTCTCTCTTGCTCATGCTCGTGGTTTAAATGATATAGAGGGAACGAGGATGCCATTTTATGCATATTGTATTCAAATGCAAATTATAATTTGAGCACAAACTTTGGGGAGTCTCCTCATATTATTTAAATCACTCTCTTGCCGATCTTATCATAATATATATCCTTCTTTTTGTATCTTTGTTTTGTGAAATGGTTCTTTGGATCTTTTGATTACTTGCTTCATTCATTGATGCTTCTTCACCATTTTATTTCTTTGCAATCGTTGGATACACAATTTAGTTTGATTCCATATAGGTATTCATCATTGGATACGTGTATTAGACTTCACTCATATTATGAGAAATGCACACTATATGGAGGAACTCTCACTAAATTGGCCTTCTAAAATTTTGCACCCATTTTGTCAGTCGATGCCAATGGGGGAGAAGTTTTAGAGGGTTTAAGGGATTTGGTTTTGTGCTTTGAGTTTTGTACTCAAACATTTGCCTCTTGTGCTTTGCATCTTAACATGTTGCTTTGCATGTTGAATATATCGAGGAAACTCCACCACGAGTTATGGTTGGCAATATATGTAATGAAATTCAAGCTCATCCACACAAAAATAGACCATGGGGGAGTTTGTTCTATATTTTGGTTGTACTAACATCACATACTTGTGTAGTATTTTACGTTAGCACAATGTTTTATTCAGTTAATTCCTAATATAAACCCTCTCAAAGGGATTGTCATCAATTGCAAAAATGGGGGAGATTGAAAGTTCATGTGTGCCCCATGTGTGGTTTTTGTAATTAATGGCAATCTTTATGGACTTATGTTTGCATTGAGTTTTACCTTAGGATTTGTCCATAGGCAATGCTTGAACCATATGTTGGCTTCAAGGTTGGGTGAACAAGAAAGTGAAGAAGATCAAGTGATGACCAAGATGTTCAAGGAGTGATCCAAAAATTGGTCATGTGAGAGTCGAGCCTATGGCAAGTGTGTGCTGAAGAATAAGATGGTGTGATATCTCTGTGTACCTTCAAGACACCAACATGATGAAGAAAGAAGAAATGAAGTGTAAGTTAAAGATGAGCCATCTCGAAGATTCATTTGCTTGAAGCTTTCCATCCTATGCTGCTCATGGATATCTGAAGATGTGCCCAAAATAGAATCTCTACAATAGTGGAATATTAGGGAGCAGTTTGCAAGTCTTCACCAAGCTAGCGCAATCAAGAAAGGTGTTCCATCTTGAGGTAGACAAGATCGTCGTCATCAAGCTCAAGTGAAATATGTGCAAGGCAAAGATATGTTCTTGATACGGTGTATTTATTACCGGTCTCGTGTGTTAGTTGGAGAGACCGGTTGATAGGACAGATAGATGTGCTATCAATAGGGGCTCTCGAGTGAGTAACTTGATCATATCCTTCGGAGAGAGCTCAAGTCTTTGCATACTTGACATCATCTTTCTTAGTTCTTATTTGGTTCTTATCCATGAGAGGATTTAGAGGTTCTGTTAATCTTCATGACAAGCTCAAGTTCATCGAAAACGGATTTCATATATATTCTCTATTGCATTTTCAATATTGGAAATTTGACTGGTTTGCATTTTATAGATAGGTTAAACCTTTCGTAATTTGGTTCTATCCTCCCTTGCTGGAATATGATGGTTCCCTACATGATCTTGTAGAGCTTTTTGTCCTCTTTAAAACATTCCCAAGATCAGCAAAATTGGAGTCCGGATGTAAAAGTTATGATTGTTTTTGTATTGTTGTTTCTGTCAGTTTTGTCTTAACCGGACATTCCGGAGTGGAAAGGCCAGAGTCTCCAGTGTTGCACAGAAATCTCAAATTTTAGTCGAATGGATGCCATTCATATGTCCAAACCGTATACCACCCAGAAACTAGTCAGAATATCCAGCCCATGCACTCCATAGCTGTAACGGTTGGATTTTGGAGGACCTATATAATGGGCCCTTCTTCCCCAACGGTTACCTACCTATTATTGCAAGTTTTCCCCTCCATTCTTGACCTCCATGAGCTTTCTATCCCTCAATCACTCCTATGATTCTTGAGGGATTTGAAAGAGGAGATCTAGATCTACTACCCACCAATAAATCTCTCCTCTAAGTGAGGGGAACATCTTGGGATCTAGATCTTGGAGTGTTTTGTGAATTTTCTCCATTGTTCTTCCTCTCTTATTCCCCATAAGATTTTTTAGCTTTGGTGGAATTTGGGAGTGAAGGACTTGAGCACTTCTTGTGTTCTTGCCATTGTATTTGGTGCATCAGTTTTAGTTCTCGGTGAGGATTGAATTGGGTGAAAGGTGAGAAGCTTTTTACTCTTGGGTTATTGGAACCCTAGAAAGTTTAGTTGTATTGCAGGTTTGTGGATTCTTGGGGCCTCCAATTAAGTTGTGGAGCTTTCCCCAAGCTTGTTTGTTGGGAGCCTCCAATTGATTTGTTGAGAAGTTCCCCAAACTTTGTGGGAGGTTACGGATTACCACCGACAAGTGCACCGATAGTGGCGAGTGGATTGATCCCTTTGGGGTGAGGTTCACCGGAGAACAAGAGTGACCTTTTGTGGCGTTGGTGGTTTGTAACCACCCCTCTCCAAATGACATGTACTCCCTTGTTGGGAGGAACTTGGTAAAACATTGTCGTCTCCGCGTGTCTTCGTTATCTCTATACCCGAGCTGTTTACTTATGCACTTTACTTTGTGATAGCCTTCGTGCTTGAAGTCTTATATCTTGCTATTACATAGTTGCTTGTCTTGCTTAGCATAAGTTGTTGGTGCACATAGGTGAACCATAGTTTATATAGGCTTTGTTCTTGACAAAGTAAACACTAGTTTTATTCTGCCTTTGTTAATCCCATCTCATAAAAGTTTTAAACCTTCTATTCACCCCCTCTAGGAGGCATCTGTGTCCTTTCAACATGGACCTGTACATGATGTTTGTCATCAACATCATCAATAATTTGGTGTCACTATCGGACTCAGACTCGGGACCATACACAGGAGTGATACTCGTAGGTGTATTGTGACATAATAAATCTATTTTTCTTTTGTTGAAGTGGTGAACCAACTTATTGCTACTTTCTTCTCTAAATAAATTTGTTTTTCTTGTGAATAAATGTTAGTTGTTTAAACATGCACACAATGTTTATGTGATTTGGCTCCAAAATTGAATTTCATAAAGCATATACTATAGTAGTTAAAACATGGACGCCAACTATCTCCCTTGAACGGCTAAAAATTATAACCATCACTAAGATATTTTTCTTAGAGACAGTTTAATTTTAAGACCGTCTGAGGCTAACTATTAGCGGAAAATTTTGAAATTTTCAAAGGTAATTTGGCCACAAGGGTTCCCTTTTTCCTCTTTCTCCCGCCCAACCCCTGACCTGTTTCAAAATTCCCTTCGCTGCCTCCCTCCCCTGCTGCTCCTTTGTACCACCACCGGTTCCCTGCCGCTCCTTGTTGCCACCGTCCTCTTCGTCCATTTGGAGGGAGGCATTGTCGCCTCCAAGGACCCAGGGATGTCGTCGAGGTACGTACATATGTGCCATCCCTTGCCTCTCCTCCGAGCCGCTGCCGGCTCCCTATCTCTCCTCCCTGTAGTCGCTGCCCTCTCCGTCCACTTGGGTGATGATGCTCTGTTGCGTCCGTTTCTTGAGCCACTTCCCTGGATAATGCTCCCCTCAATCCCCTCCGTTTCATCCAAAACATCGATAACAATTTCCCTATTTATGCAAGTTTAGGTGAAACCCTAATTCATATTGCATACTGAAATTGTTATGGAAAAATGGCATGATTGTTTGATCTTAGTATTAACATTGGTATAATATTCATTTGGAAAAATTTAGGAAGTTAAATTTTCTTAGAACTAAACGTTATATGCATGGTAGTTGGTTTTGTTCGTATTAGAAACATGTGTAAAACTATGTCATATGTTTGTTTCCATCACTAGTACAAACATGTCGCACCTCCATGTTCTTCTATTTATGTCTTCTAGTTTTGCAAATTTCTCTTAGATTATTTTTTAATTCTACACCATGATAATTAAATAATTTCTATCTATTCAATAGATGAGAACAAAAAATAATGATGCAATTGTGCAATCTATCAAAAACAACACAATGTCATCAACCAAAGAGGCCCAGTTTCTGTTTAGAGATATACACAAAGATCATTAAAATTTCTATGTTTAGTGGTATATCTAAAGATTCCATATGACCCCAATGTAATTTTTATGTGTTACATTAGGACCCAACTGGCAAGGGGGAACCGACTTTAATAGGCAGTGCCTCTTTGGAAATGAGATGTATCTTAATGAAATGCATGTCTCCTTGCTAATAGATTTTTGCGATCCCAAATGTCCAACTGCTATCAAGTACTATGTCTACAAGATGACCTATTCATTTGTCATGGAGAATAAGTGCAAAATGGTAATTTAGATGATATTTGAACATGAAAAATTATATGAAATGTAATTACTTAAATAATTACAAGCATACTAAGATTCATTTATTTGTAATTCCATATACATTTGGAGCTTAGTTCACAAAGACGTACTTGAAGAATCAGCTTGATGAACCTACTAATATCCATTTTTGGCACATGATCAGCATGAAGCCAAAGATTCTGACCATGAAGATGGCAGCTAGGTCAAACAATGCTATCTTGACAACTAGATGGGAAAAGCTTATGAAGATGTTCAAGATAAAGGAGAGTAGAATTGTCATGTTCTACTTTGATGAAACAAAAGATGGAGAGCTCCATCTTTTGATTGAACCTGGATGTTAGCTAGACTACCTAGTATGTATGGACTGCATTCAGTAGTGTGGCTAGGTTGAGGAACCAAGTATATGTGGCTAAGTTGTTAAACCAAGTATATATGGATAATTAGTTGTTATAATCTTTGTATGAATTCTTATAATATATGTGCTTTCATGAAAATTAGAACTTCAGCTAATCTCTGTATGACCTAGACTCCTCCTTGCGCCCCCCGAGGCATGGCCATCAGATAAAATGCTTTATGATATGATCGCGCTACATCTACCAAAGACGGAACCACTTAAATGAGAAGCAAAACATGGTAAACATGTTGATAAAAAATAGTTGATGACCAAATTGTTTAAAACCGTTGACCAGAATGTTATACAAGGGGTGCATGCCCAAAAAAGCATACAAAGGCATAAGAAGCAGTCTCGCACACGTTCGCCATGCATGACCTTACATCCGAAAGAACACATACAAAGATATAAGAGCTAGCCTTGCACACATTCTATACCCACGACACGACCTACGGAACAACCTTTGTATCTCAAATCGAATGTGACGCTATTCAACCCTGAGTGCAAACCACGAGTCTAGAGCTTTTCGAATGTCTATGCAAAATAACCACGTAACTGTACATACATGAATAAAAGAAAAGGAACTGTGTACTCGATGTGCATACCTAATAGCAAAGATCTATAATTTTTTTGAACGCACCCTAAGCAAAACGTAGGTAACACAATTTTACAAAAGGAGACGGATACAAAGAGTATGAAAAGAGAAAGATTTTACAGGAAAAGATAAATGGAAAGACACGTGATGAAATTCAGTGTCAGACCCCTGGATTAATCCTCTGAGAATCCCTGTTATGCACATCATCACGATCCCGTGATCAGTCAGTCGTGGCACATAACCAACAAGTATCAAACTAAACATCCAATACTTCAGGGGATACCAGTCATACCTTAATAACATTATGGCTACATCAATCAACAACAGCGGAACTTCATCAAGCGTAGAGCCCGAACTATGCCTTAACTTACAGGCAACTGACTGGGAGAACGTCCTAGCTCGCATAGCCATCAACGTCACCTTCTTCTTGACTTATTTCTTCAATCTGACCAAGTTAATAGCCAGGGACAATGCTAGTGAGTAGTTTGAATGTACTCGCAAACCACCTTAAGAGAATAATAGTAGGAGGGCTCCATAATAGGTTCTTTTATAAAATAGTTTCTCTTGTAGATATAACATCTAGATATCTTTGTTGAAAACTTTTGTAAAACATTTTGGAAACCTTTTTGAAAAGTTTTGAAAACACTAGGACTGGGTCACCCATTTGTTTCTTCTTTCTAGTCATCTCATGACAAAACTCTTTTCCTTTCTTTCCGACTATCTCATGGTCAAAACATTTCCAAAACCTTTGCTTTTCCCAAGTACTTTTTGAAATCAAAACCAGCACCACTCTACAACAACCTTCCCAACCGTCCATGACCGTCGACATGGCCATTCGAATAGATTTACACTCTGTAGAGGTTATACACTTTACCCACACCATCCGGGTACCCTTCCCCAATCCCATACGGATCGTGGGGTCAAATAACCGGTCAAGACCTTCAGAATGCCCACTCCAGTGCAAGCGCCTACCCTATGAGTCGCTCCCCTCAACACTGGGACGTCGGGTACCGTGGACCAACCAGAGCACCTTTTGTATGCTTTCAATGAGAGATTCATAGTATCGCATGGAGGCTCGTAGACCCTTTGTTCCTGCTTTTGGGTTCTGAGGTACATTACAGGGACCCAAGAAAGGCCCACCATCGAGAGAACGAAATCTTCTATAAGAGTTGTTTGACAACTTATACCAGAGCAGAACAACTTCCAGCCTGGCGCCTTCCCATATAGGAGTAATGCGGTTGCACGGGATACTTGTTCTAGCAAACTGCAAAGAACCGTGTGTGTTTTTGAAAACATTTTCCTCCGCTTTCTTTGTAAAACAAAAACATTTTTATTTTCTCAAACATCTCTTGGTAGGTCAAACCTCACCAAGGTTTTACCATAAAACATTTTATAAAACTTTTCTGGGGGTCTTCCATCCTATAGTTTTGCTTCGGCCAAAACGGGGTCTCCAAAGGAGTATGGTGTTATACACCATCTACCATACTAGGGACAAATAGGTGGCGTCAAGGGGTTTATATTTAGTAGTACAAAAGTGTAATGGTTTGGAGGAGCCAAGCCACTACTAGGTATAGATCATTATATAATAAAACAATGCATTTTTTATAAAGTAGTAGGTAAAATATGCATAAGTAAAAAAGTAGGACAAGGCTTATGAGCAAGAAGTTGGCTTGCCTGTGATCAGAAATATGGCAATATATGTCCCTGGACTTCTTATTAGAATACCATAAAATCCAATAATAACCATCTTCATCAAGTCCTTGATATTATAACGACTATCATCGTCAATGAGAATACATGCAAGCAATCAAATGCCACAATCAACACAAGGAATACCAGCATCAATACAATACAGCAAGAAAACATACAACACATTACTAAAATCAGTAGGTTTTTGATAGATTGAGATCATATCATTCGGAATTACTTTAACTGCCTTTGTGGACTTTCTTTTAAGATCTATTTGCCAAAACCACTTAAGGAATGGGTTTGGAACTAAGGCTTGAGTCTGTATGGTATCAATATACAAAAATGATATCATAAGATAGGTACTGAATATCAAGGACAATAAAAGTGGTTTCATGATTTTATCAATTTTCCTTAATTAGTTATGATTAAAAGAGTGAAAATAACCCTAGTTTAGGTGAATAAATCATCAGAAAAGATATGGAGCTCAATTACATTTGTTCTCAGAGAGTTTTGTATATATTTGAGTTTGGGATTTTTGAGAGTTGGAATCACCTCAAAATAATTGCCAGAATGCCCTTGGGAAATTCCCAAAGTTAGTTATTCTGTTAATTTATCTTTTTAACTAGTTTTGTTCTAGAGGTCAAAATGGTATGACGTTAAGGGAAGTGGGTAGGTATTACAAATACCTACCATAAGAAATTGGAATCACTATTTTTGTGTTTGGATAACTCCAGATGTGATTTATATAGTGAAACAGCCCTAGGTAGAAGGGTTTAATTTAATTAAAATCCTTAGAAGCTCAATAAATCTTGAACGTCTGGGTTTTGATAGGTATTAATGTACCCCTTCACTGTGAGCTGGAATTATTCTAAAATATTTCTTAGAGGGACCTAGGAAAATTTCTTATATCAGACCTAGGTTGATTTTGTCAATTTTTCTATAGGAGTTTAATGGTTCCACTTTGCATGAGTCCAAATTCAGGTGATAGGTACATCAATTATCTTTTGGATGCAATTGGAATCACACTAATTGGATTTATAAAACTTGCTGAGTGATTTAGTTATGACAATAGATACTTTTTAGTAGATTAAATATTAGAATTTAATGGATATTATTTTTGGACAAGGTATGGCTCTGCATGTTAGACAGAACATGTGGTTACATGTGTAAATTTATATCTAGGCAAGACTAGGTATTTTCCATTTTTAACAGATTTAAACCAAGCAGTGATTTTAAATGATCTGGCAAGGTGAATTTAGAAATGAAAAAGGGCATTGGCACTAGCGGGCCGTAGCGTTGCAGATCGAGCAAAGCCGCACTAGGCCGGCCCACCGAGGCGATGGCGCGCGTGGGGCGTAGGACAGATCCGCTGGACGGGGCCTACTTCCTAGTGAGGCTGAGGCGCCGAAGCGGTATCGGAGGGTGCTGGCCGTCAGATCTACTAGAAATCAACGACATCGCCTCGTCTTCAACCTCGCGAAGCGATAGAATGCACTGAAACCCTAGCAAGGCCAGAAATCGGGCGTGAGCTCAGTTGGGGCGTGAAGGAGAGGCCAGGGAGGCTACGGGGCGACGCGGGACCCGACTCCGAGCATAGAGATGGGCGGCAAGGTGGGATTCTGTCAACACCTGGATTTTTAATCCCAGATGCCTATTATGCCATACATCGCAATCCCAGGATTACCATTTTTGCGAGACATAACATATTGGATATCACAGTACATCAACCATTACAAACCATAATAAGGTGTTACACAAATAAAGGATCTCATGATCCAGTCTTAATACAAACAAGCAGCAGAATAATAAGCATAGCAGTGGGCTCCATCTTCAGTGTCACAGGCAATGCTGATGATGGGAGATGATCCTAGTTGTCGTAGCCGTCCTACTGTCCATCTTCCTGATAGTCCTCCTCATAGTCTGGCCACGGCAATAGCCAGGGACAAACCCATGAGTACTCTTTAAGTACTCGCAAACTATCACAAACAAGTAAGGTAGTTCTAATAGGAATCCTAAGATCTAAGTTTATTTGCAAAAAGCCAGATTTATCTAAAGTGAGTTCAGAAGTAAACAAAACTAAATAAATGTTGTAAATCACTTTAAGTTGGGAACCTAGTTTTCATATTCATAACACTGTTGTGGTCAAGTCAAAATCATAGTTCACTTCACAAGTCATTTTGAAAACATCTGACGACGGAACAGTATGGCCACTCCAACTGTCAATGACCGCGGACGCGGCTATTCGAATAGTTTGACCCTTTGCAGAGGTGGTACACTTTCACCACAAAATTCGATACATCCGTTAGGGATAACCCTGAATCATCATACTTAGTATGCGGATAATCAATCATAACCTTTCCTTTACACACTCTAGTATAAGCACCTTCCCTATGAGCTTGGCCTCCCAGCCATGTCCATCTGCAATCCTGGGCACTTCATAGGTGGACATCATCAAGAGGTAGCCTCAGCTCAAACCTCAACCGCGAGGGAACCCATACTAATGCATATAAACTTCTGGCTAAGCCTTATCCAATTTAGGTATTGTGGTTGTACGGTAAAATTGGAATGGTATGACATCCGAACCCAACCATCAGTTTTTATAAAGGGCTAAGGCTCATGCCTCAACATCTTCATCATCAAATCCATTTGTGTTTCTTAACACATGTCAAAACATTTCAATAGAATGACTCATCATTTCAAGGTTTTCATAATCATTTTCAACAAGTATTCCCATCTAAAGTGATCAAGTTTTATGTTTAGCACTAGCCACTAAGTTAAGAGTGTTCACTAATGAGGGATGCTAATCTCAATCTGATGCCATAGAATGAAATCTAGTATAGGCCTAGTTTTATACTCTTTATGCTATCTATACTATCTTCCAAAACTCACAAAGCATTACTAAAAGTAAAGAACTTTGGTAAAGCAAAAGAGTAAAGCTTGCAGGTAAAACTTGGGATGGGTAATAATCAAAATGTATAACCAAGCATGCCTAATGCATCTTGCTTAGGTTAACTTGCATCTAGTGATGGCTTCCCTTGATTGGTGTAGTGATTGAAGTTTTCTTTGTCTTCTTCGGGGTAGAACTCCTCCTCCTCGTATCCTTGGTCGGTACTATCGTCTATAAAGGAATATGGGGTACACAATGTCAACACCCAGATTTTTAATCCTAGATGCCTGTTACGCCATACATTGCAATCCCAGGATTACCAGTTTTGTGAGACTTAACAGATTGGATATCACGGTACATCATCCAATACGAACCATAATAAGGTCTTACACAAATAAAGGATCTCATGATCCAGTCTTAATACAAACAAGCACCAGAATAATAAGCGTAGCGATGGGCTTCATCTTCAGTGTCACAGGCAATGCTGGCGATGGGAGATAATCCTAGTTGTCATGGCTGTCCTGCTGTCCATCTTCCTGATAGTCCTCCTCATAGTTTGGCCATAGGAATAGCCAGGGACAAATCCATGAGTACTCTTTAAGTACTCGCAGACTGTCACTAACAAGTAAGGTAGTTCTAGTAGGAATGCTAAGCTCTAAGTTTATTTGCAAAAGCTAAATTTAAACCTAAGTTGAGTTCAGAAAGAAAGAAAGTTAAAATAAAGTTCTGAAATCACCTAAGTGGGAACTTAGTTTTCATAGTCACAACCCTGTTGTGGTCAAGTCAAAATCATATATCATTTCACAAATCATTTTGAAAACATCTGACGACGGAACAGTATGGCCACTCCAACTGTCCATGACCACGGACGTGGCTATTCGAATAGTTTGACATGCAGAGGTGGTACACTTTCACCACAAAATTCGATACATCCGTCAGGGATAACCCTAAATCATCATACTTAGTATGTAGATAATCAATCATAACCTTTCCTTTACACACTCTATTATTAGCACATCTCTTATGAGCTTGGCCTCCCAGGCATGGCCATCTGCCATCCTGGGCACTACATAGGTGGACATCATCAAGAGGTAGCCTCAACTCAAACCTCTCCTGTGAAGGAACCCATAATAATGCATATAAACTTCTGGCTAAGCCTTACCTAATTGAGGTATTGTGGTTGTATGGTAAAATTGGAATGGTATCGCATCTGAACCCAGCCATCAGTTTTTATAAAGGGCTAAGGCTCATGCCTCAACATTTTCATCATCATAAACAAGTTGTGTTTCTCAACACATGTCAAAACATCTCAATAGAATGACTCATCATTCCAAGGTTTTCATAAGCATTTTCACCAAGTATTCCCATCTAAAGTGAGTAAGTTTTATGCTTAGCACTAGCCACTAAGGTTAAGAGTGTTCACTAAAGAGGGATGCTAATCTCAATCTCATACCATAGAATGACATCTAGTATAGGCCTAGTTTTATACTCTTTATGCTATCTATACTACTTTCCAAAATCTCACAAAGCATTACTAAAAGTAAAGAAACTTTGGTAAAGTAAAATATTAAAGCTTGGAAGTAAAACTTGGGATGGGTACAAATCAAAAGGTATAACCAAGCATGCCTTATGCATCTTGCTTAGGCTATCTTGCATGGGTAACTTATATAATTCTAGCTTGCAAATAATAGCTTGCCTTGATTGGTGTAGTGATTGAAGTTCTCTTCATCTTCTTCAGGGTAGAACTCCTCCTCCTCGTAGACTTGGTCAGTACTATCGTCTATAAATAAATACGGGATACACAATCACCAAACAATACTTAACTAGTCTATTTAGCACACTAAGGCACACACTTGATGATTTAGCATCATCACAATCATCACAAGATTTAAAGAACTAGTTTCATTTATATTATTTGAGAAAAGTAATTTCTACTCATTGAAATTAATTAAGATTTAATATTCTCCAAATAAAATATGGGATCATGTGGACACATATCATCACCACATATTCTAATACATGGGAATGTGATTTAAAGGGTTGGTCACATTTTATAAAGTTTAAGATTACCATTTAAATGATTTAAAGTGACTAGAAAGGCCCTAATAGAATTATTTTGGTACTAGACCAAAGTCACTGCATGCAAACCTAAATATTATTGCATATTCATATAGGTATTGTCAAATGTGATTTTTGAGAGTTGGAATCAACTCAAAAGCTATTATGGTTGATTTTTGAAAAATGTTTGAATGTAGAAAAGTCTCTGTCTTGTTATTTTTTCTATATGTGATCTCTAACTCCAATTGATTTAAATCCAATGGGCTTGGATAGATATTTTAATTATCTTTCTAAAAAAAATTGAATCATGCATTTTGGTTAGGTGAAACTCTCTAAATTGATTTTTGAATTAGTGGACATAATCTAGCTTCAACTAAATTGGAAAATACCAATTCGAATTGGTGGGCTAGCGAGGGAAAGGAAATGGGCCGGCCCAGCTGCACTGCGCGGGCGCAGCGGGATACTGACAGGTTGGTCTTGCACGTCATCGGCACATCTAACACGAAGCGGTACGGGGCAATCTCAGTGCTACGATAAGACTACGATCGTACGGTTGTGGTTCGTCGTCCCCGGTGAACAAGTCTCCGGCGAGGACGAACCCTAGCGGCACGGTGGGGGTCTACGGGGGCTCACCTAGGCTCCAACTATGGTCGGCGATGGGGGTGTTCGGGATGGTACACGATGGCGGTTCGAGGCGTGGTCGCGGCAGCTCCTAGGGCAGCTCCAATCGACGGTGCCTCTTCTCCTCTACAGCAGCAAACTTCGGCGAAATTCTGGTGGACTATGGCTCGCCTTGATCCGGGGATAGTGTGGGAGGATCAGTGGTGAGAGGGGAGTGAGATGGTGTGCAGAATTGGGATGGAGAGGGCCTCCTTTTATAGCTCGAGGAAGGGACCGAGCGGCATGGGGTGGCTCGTCGGTGGCGACGCTACATGCAGCTAGCGGCGCGGCTAGAGGTAGGGGACGGTGCACGGTCTCCTGGAAGTCCTCTATGGCTTAAAGGCGAGGCATGGGGCGGTCGCATTTGGTCTAGAGCGGACGGTGCTCTATGCGGCAGAAGCGGTCTTCGATGCGGCGCACGGTGGCTACAGGTCAAGCGGCGGCAAACGGGGATGTCTGGGCGGCTGCTGGGGTCATCGCGGAGCAGTGCGCGCGGGGTGAGGTCGAGGCACGGTGTGTGCACGCTGATCGGGCGCGGCGCTCTGGCGCATTTTCGGCATGGTGCAGACGCTCTGGGCGCGGCTGTTCTGAGGTGGTCTAGGGCCTGTCTTTGCTCGGGGAGGGGATAAAGAGGGGCACTGCATTGGTGGCTACCTCCTAGACATGGCGGGAGAGAGCGGGGCGGTCCGGGGTGAGTGGTTCATGGTCGACCTGGCACGGTGGCTATGGGCGGCGGTGCACTGGTGCCAATCAGCCAAGGGGGAGAGTGGTCTGCTGCTTCTCGACCCAAGGGGGAACAGGGGGAGTAGAATGAGGGCCAATGGTCTAGTGATCAATGCACACATAGTGAAGTTAGGCAGTGATGACCCAAAAGTATAGGGGGTGTATCGCAATATTTTCAATAAGTAAGAGTGTCAAACCCAACGAGGAGCAGAAGGTGCTGGCTAGTGGTATGGATCAGGAATTCTCTGCAAATACTTAGCAAACGGATTTTTAAGGGTTTTTGATAAAGCAAGTAAATGAAGTACGAGTAAATAAAAGACAATAAGAATAAATGCAGTAAGTAGCCCAATCCTTTATGCAGCAAAGGACAAGCCGGTTGTATTACCTAAGATGACCAAACGTTCTCGAGGACACATGGGAAGACTGTGAAGTGTTTTCGCTTCATATAGTTGATTAATCTTCTTTAGCTTGCTAAGTGTTGTGTGGGTGAACCTGTGCTAATGTACCGACCTTCCTAGGACTAATACATACTTGTGATTATACCCCTTGCAAACATCCATAAGTACAAGAAAGTAATTAAGGTAGAAACCTAACCATAGCTTTAAACTCTAAGACCCTTACGCCCCTTGTGCAATGGTTTCCTAACGGGGGTTCAGGTTTACATCACTCACAACCCCTACGATTAGTATCCAAATACACAATGCATTCCCCTAGGCCCATATAGGTGAAGTGTCATGTAGTCGACGTTCACATGACACCACTAGAAGAAGTACACCACAACTTAAATATCAAACTATTGAATCTTTCTCAACACAACTCCACTACTAACAACATGACTTCTCCCATGTCCTCAAGAAACAAAACAAACTACTCACAAGACATCATATGGGTCATGATCAGAGATGGAATAATGATGTATAACAATCTGAACATAAACAATAATTCAATGGTTCACTCAATAGCATCAACTACAAAGAGTAATCAACACCGAGAAAGTTTCCCCTATGAACTATGCAAGATTCAACCCAATTGTTACAGCAATATGGAGATGGTGATGAGGGTGCTGATGGTGATGATGATGATCCCGATGAAGTCCAGCTTGATGGTGGTCTTGATGGCGACAATCTCCCCTCTCCGGGAAGGAATTCCCCCGACAGAAATCTGTTTGCCAGAGAGATCTTTCTCTCTCGGTGTTTTCCGCCCCGCAGAGGCGGCGGAATCTTTCTGTGGTCGCTCCCCGAGTCTTAGGGTTTTCGGGAGGATAATATACGCCAGATGGGAGTGCCAGGGGTGGACTAGGATGGCCACACCACCTGGTGGCGCGGCCTGGGCTGGCCCATGCCAGGGGGTAGTGTGGGCCCCATGTGGCCCATCTCCAGCCCCCCTTCTGGCTTCCTTCGTCTTCTGGAAAAATAGGATTTTCCATGTATTTTCCCGGATTTTCTGATCTTCACGAATTTTGCCTCCAAACAGCACCGTTTCCATCAGAATCCTGACTGCAGCGGTCCATGCTCCAAAAGTCATCAACCAAGCAAAAACAGATGAAATAACATAAGTATCACCCCTCAATACGAAATATATCAATGAATAACAGTGAATTATGACATAGAATAGTGATTCAAAATGGACGTATCAACTCTCCCCAAGCTTAGACTTCGCTTGTCCCCAAGCGAAACTGAGCTTAGTAAACATGGCCTCAGGTTTTTGGAGTGAAGAGTCGATAAAAGAATACGGACAAGAAGCATCACAATAGAAGACAACTCACTATTATATAACTCAACTTGCAATGATTAAAGGAAACACAATAAAGATACATAAAGTAAATCATAATTGGTAATGGCAAACTTAGCTCTTGGTCGAAGAATAGTTGATAATTTGCTGGAGTTCACAAATAACTGATTTTCAATGATAGCTTTCAAACTAGTAAACATCAAGATAATATCAATCTGCAAAACAAGGAACATAAGAAACATGATTGAATAAATCATGATATGAATGAATGAAACACAACAACTCAAAATACTTGCTCAGATAGGGAGGGGTAGGTTTGCTGACTCAGCTAGAAAGTAAAAGAAAGGCCCTTCGCGGAGGGAAGCAGGGATTGCAAGTCTCATAAAGAGCTCCCAAAAATTATGATACTTACTAGCTTTCAGCTCTCATTGCCCCTATCATTGGCATCTTTAGGTGATTAAGGTTAAAGTGATCAAATATGAGGATATGCATTGACAAGTTGGAAATTGAGAATCTCATGTCCCTTTAATACGAGGGCCGCTCCTCATGCTACTCAAGTTTAGTCATCGGTAAGTTCTTGTAATTGCAAGCATATGTGTATCATAGAGAACTGCCAACGGGGTACCCCTTGCCTGATGACACGGAAGAATCCCCATATCAAAATGACAAGGCAAGCAGACAACAAGTATCTCAGCAATCTTCTTATTTACCATGAGAATATGGTGCTTTTTTCTCTCTTTCCTCTTTTCATAATCTTTTTTTTTTCTTTTTCTCTTTTTTCTCAATATCGGACTCTTTTTTTATAAGAAGAATGCTTCATAGATGCTCGTTATGGTTATGCTGTAGGTTTCCACCATGTCAGCATGGATTAGACCAGCGGCCCAGGCGTTTCTGTAACACACATGCGTAACTCCATGGACTTACAAGCTCCCCTTTCAATTCACACCGACGACATCCATAGACAAAAGAACATGATATCAACTAGGTACAAAGTACCAGTGCAATGTTGAAAGCGTTCCCCATGATAGCATGGTTCTGCTAATTCACAACTTACAAAGCGCAAGCATATACGCAACATAGATGGGCACAATGGTTCAAGTTTATTAAGTGCAAGAAAGTAAAGTGTGCCATCAAGTTCGTGAGAGCTTTAATCACTAATTTTCACATAACAAGTTTAATTTGGGAGGTAGATAAAACATGAATTTACTTGGAATAGCAATAATGCTAATATGTAGGTATGGTGGACACAAATGGCATGGGTTTTGGTTTAAAGGAGTGGATGCACGAGAAGAATTCCCTCTCAGTACAGGTTTTTGGCTGACAAGGCTGGGTAGAAAGTACAAGAGTTGAAGGAAACAAACAAACATATAAGTGATAAAGACAAACATGCAATCTTCCTTGGAAGCACAAAAGATCTTAACTAGAGAATACTAGACTTATGAGCAAATCAAGAAAGAAAGATGATGAAATTATTTTTCTTTAGAGTACTTTTATCTTTTCATTCAACTCTCAAAAATAGTGTTGCTACTGACCGAGCCAGGTTTGCCAAAACCAACTAAATTAACTCAATGATCCCAAAGTGATACCAATACTAACAACAAGATCAATCATATAACCACGAATTGAAAACTAATATAAGATATGCAAAAGAGTGAATGATAGAACTTCTCATTAATATTCCATAACGACAACTCACACCAAGGGATACTTATTTAACGAGAGAGGGGACACTTCCATAATGCAAGCCATCCTACATAATAACTTCTCTATTCATGATATGACTCAACTAATAAGGCAAAAAGATAGAAGATAGTGATGTGATACCGCCGCACTCCCCCAAGCTTGGAACAAACCAAGGGGATTCAAAACCTGATGACGAATTACTCCTTTGGTGGTGGTGGTATCCTTTCGATGAGCTCTTTGATCAATTTTTCGCCAAGTCCTCAATCTCGAAGGTGAGATTATGAATAAGCTGTGAGTTTTGCTCAATGCGGCTCATGATCATGTCGGGCTGCGAATCCTAGCTCTTGCGATTCTTTCCCTACTCTACCTCCTTGAAGTCTTCTTTTCCTGCATGACTACAACGAGGCAAATCACAATTGGAGGGTAATTTCCCCTTGGGCATATTCTGGTATTGATGCTCATGGATAAGAGCATGGAAAGGATTGATGGCTCAATGCACGGCGCCCAGAAAAGTGCTCGTGCGTGGTTGATGTGGAGCTCGTTGGGAACCCCAAGAGGAACGTATGATGAGCACATCAGCAAGTTTCCTTCAGTACGAAACCAAGGTTTAATCGAACCAATAGGAGCAAGGAAACACCCCAAAGGTCTTACTAGCTGAGCTTTGGCAGGGCGCACTACCGGTGCTAGTAGCAACGTGGAGACCTACACAACTTGTGATGAGGTTGTCAATCTCACCGTGTTTTGCGGAAAACAAAGGATTAAACGTATCGAATGGAAGGAAGTAATAGTTTGCAGAAAGTAAACACAAAGCAGTAAATAGTTTATTGATTGTATGTAAAAGACAAGGACCGGGATCCATAGTTCACTAGAGGTGGCTCTCCTTAAGATAGATAACATGCTGGGCGAACAAATTATAGCGGGGCAATTGACAAACATCGAGAAAGCAATACATGCATATACTAATCATCTTGACTCCTTTGGAACTTGATTGGGCAATTACATCATTATACATAGACCGCCATCCAACTGCATCTATGACTAATAATCCACCTTCAGGTTATCATCCGAACCCCCTCCAGTATTAAGTTGCAAGCAACAGATTATTGCTTTATGAACTGCGTGTAAAGTAAACAATACGATTGTTCTATGAACAAAGGATTGTTGTTTTATCCCTAGTAGCAACAACACATCTAGTACCTTAGAGATTTCTGTCACTTCCCCAAATTACCAGAGGCATGAACCCACTATCGAGCATAAATACTAACTCTTGGAGTTGCTAGCATCTACTTGGCCAAGATAGCTACTAACAACGGAAAGCATGCAAGATCACAAATAACAAAGACATGATAGAATCAATAATCAATCTGAAATATCATCTCAATATCCATTGGATCCCCGCAAACACAACATGCAAAATTACAAATAGATGATCTTGATCATGAACGGAGCTCACAAGATCTAGACATGAAAGCACAAAGGAGGAGAACCAGCCATCTAGCTACTACATGGATCCGTAGTCCAAGGATGAACTACTCACGTATCACACCGGAGGCTTGCATGGTGATGAAGAAGGCCTCCAGGGTGAATTCCCCTCTCCAGCAGGGTGCTGGGAAGAGCCTCAGATCTCTCCCTATCTAGGGATGGAGATGACGGCGGCTACCGACTCTTTTGTGGATTTTTTATTGGGTACTTAGGGTTTACGTCTCGAGGGCATCTTACAGTCGGAAGGGGAGGCCGAGGGGGTGCCGGAAGCGGCCTCACCACCCCCTGGCGCGGGCCAGGCTAGGCCGCGCGGCCAGGTGGTGTGGTGCCCCCCTGGCCCCTCTCCGTCTCGTACTCTGGCATCTGATGGTTTCCGGAAAAATAGGCACTTTGGCTTTTGTCCCATCCAATTCCGAGAATATTCATTTTCTGACTTTCCTGGAACCAAAAACAGTAGAAAACATGTAGCTGGCACTATGGCTCTTGTTAATAGGTTAGTCCAAGAAATCATATGAAAGTACTCCAAAGTGTGGACAAAACACAAGAAAGTGGATAAAACTAAGCATGGAACATCAAAAATTATAGATACATTTGCAATGTATCAACATCCCCAAGCTTAACTCCTGCCCGTCCTCGAGTAGGTAAGTGATAAAAAGAAAGAAGAATTTTTGAGGTGACATGCACCATCAAAGACTTGATCAAAGTATTTGCAAAACATTCAAAGCTGGGATCATAGTACTTCAATCATAACATGAAAGACAAAGTTCTAGCAATAAGACAAAGAAACTATGATGCAACATGAAAAGGTACAAACAAAAGATTCATGAATAACAATGCTTTGCAAGACGTTTGTTTGTTTCACATAAAGAAAACATAGCATAATAATATTCAGCTTGTCCCTCAATAGTGAAGCAAATATAAATGCATAGGACACCTTCAAAGTTCATAAGAGTGACTAGATACAATAGTTTAAAACAAGCAATAACAAGTTATGCATCAATCAAATAGTCTTGGGACGATGCACATAGAACTAAGAATGGCCATTATGCTCTCAAAGTAGGTGCATAAAGGTAGAAGGTGGAGACTCAATATAATGGCGGAAGAAAGGCCTTTGTAAAAGGAAGTAGGGATTCAAGTCTCATAAAGAGCTTCCAAAAATTATGGTACTTATAGCTTTCAGCTCTCATTGCCCCTATCATAAGCATCTTTAAGGTGATTAAGGTTAAAGTGACACAACTAAGAGGATATGCTTGACAAGTTATAAACCGAAATCTCATGCCCCTTACTTACGAAGACCGATCCTCGTGCTACTCAACTTTAGTCACAAGTAAGCTCTTGTCATTGTAAGTACATATGTATCATAAAGAACCGCCAACAGGGTACCCCTTGCACATGATACGGGAGCATTCCCATAATCAAAATGACAAGGCAAGCAGACAATGAGCATCTCAGTGATCTTTTTATTTGCTCTTTGCATAGGTTTTTATTGAGGATGCTTCATAGAGTGATCATTATGGTGATGCTGCAAGTTTCCACCACGATTAGGCATGGCTTAGGCTAGCGGCCCAGGCGTTTCTCTAACACACATACAAACTCCATGATCTTACAAGTTCCACTTTTATTTCACACCGTCGGGATCCATAAGCAAAAGAACATGATATCAACGGGGTACAAAGTACAAGTGCAATGTTGAAAGCGTTTCCCATGAAACATGGTTCTGCTAATTTCAACTTATAAAGCGCAAGCATATACGCAACAAAGAAGGACCCAATGGTTCAAGTTTATTAGATGCAAATAAGTAAGGTGTGCCATCAAGTTCGTGAGAGATTTAATCACTAGTTTTCTCATAACAAGTTTAATTTGGAAGGTAAACAAAAGCATGAATATACTTGGAATAGCATAAGCTAGTAGGTAGGTATGGTGTACTCTTTGGAATAACTTGGTTTAGGGAGTTGGATGCACGAGTGGAACTCATACTTGGTTGTGGAGGCTAGGAAAAGACTGCGAGCGACAAACTAAGAGAGCAATAATGGCCATAATCATGCATAGCGACAAAACATCATTGATCAAAGCATAAAGTGATACTACAAGTTGAAAACTAAAGGATCGTAAAGGCTATGGTGACTAGAGTAGTCATAACATGGTGTGAGCATGCGCCAAGTCAACCCAAATAAAACATCAAAGGAGAATACCACTATACTATGCTTTAATATGCTAAAACAACGCATGATTCATCCAAGGCACATTAAGCAATCTCAATTGTTTATAACAAGTCATGTTACAACAGACAATACTAACCATAAACCCAAAACAATATCAAGCATGGCATGACAAAGCATAAGCCACAGTCAAAAACAAGCTCTTTTTACCACATAAGTATGAACTTTCCTACTCTTTTCCAAACCAAACCAAACTATTTGCAAACCAATGTATGAAAGAGGGGGTCCAACCAATTTATTCAGAAAACTAAGCAAACTAAAGCAAACGAAAACAAAAAAGAAGACGCTCCAAGAACAACACAACTGTGCATGAAACAATAAAAATGAAGCGTTTGGAAGAAACCTAGGATTTTTATTGATGAAGAAGGGGATGCCTTCGGCATCTCCAAGCTTTGACGCTTATACTTCTTGGATATTTCGTGGGGTGACACGCGTGGCATCCCCAAGCTTGAGCTTTAGTCCATCCTTCATCTCATTAATCATTCCTTCCATACACCTGAAATTTTCCTTCATACAATCTTTATTAGCAACATTAGTGCACTCAAGATAATAGGTCTTAAGGTTCAGTTATGTCAACACCCGGATTTTTATTCCCAGATGCCCGTTATGCCATACCTCGCAATCCCAGGATTACCATTTTTGCGAGACATAATGGATTGGATATCATAGTACATCATCCATTACAAACCATACATGAGGTTTTACACAAATAAGGATTTCATGATCCAGTCTTAATACAACAAGCAGCGGAAATAAAAGATAGCGTAGCGGTGGGGTCCATCTTCAGGGGCACAGGCAATGCTGACGAAGGCATATAGTCCTAGTTATCATAGCCATCCTACTAACCATCATCTTGATAATCTCCTTCATAGTCTGGCCATGATAATAGCCAGGGGCAAAAGCCATGAGTACTCTTTAAGTACTCACAAACTAATACTAACAAGGAGTATAATTCTAAGTTAAAATGCTAGAGCTAAGTTTAACTATAAAGTTAAGTTTGAAACCTAAGCTGAGTTCAGAAGCAAAGAAAGATAAAGTAAAGTTCTAGAATCATTTAAACTGGGAAGCTATTATCATCAACACAACCCTGTTGTGGTCAAGTCAAAGTTCATCCTTCATTTCAAGTTATTTAGAAAACATCTGACAATGAAACAGTATGGCCATTCCAACTGTCCATAACCGCGGACGCGGCTACTCGAATAGTTTGACACTGCAGAAGTGGTACACTTTCACCACAAGATTCGATACATCTGTCAGGGATAACCTTGAATCATCATACTTAGTATGCAGATAATCAAACATAACCTTTCCTTTACACACCCTAGTATAAGCACCTCTCCTATGAGCATGGCCTCCCAACCATGACCATCAGTCATCTTGGGCACTGCATAGGTGGACAACATTGAGAAGTAGCCTCATCTCAAACCTCTCCCGTGAGGGAACTAATACTAATGCATATAAATTTCCAGGTAAGCCTTACCCAATTCAGGTAGTGTGGTTGTATGGTAAATTTGGAATGGTATCGCATCCGAATCCAACCATCAGTTTTATAAAAAGGTTAAGGCTCATGCCTCATCATTTTCATCATCATAAACCAGTTGTGTTTCTCAACACATGTCAAAACTGAAGGAAATATGCCCTGAGAGGCAATAATAAAGTTGTTATTATATATTCCTTATACATGATAGATGTTTATTTTACATGCTAGAAATGTATTGTTTCGGAAACATCAATACATGTGTGTTTAATAAACAAAAAGGGTTCCTAGTCATGCCTCTCTTATAGACTAGCTTGTTGATTAACAGGATGATCAAGGTTTCCTGATCATGGACATTGGATGTTGTTAATAACAAGGTCACACCATTGGTGGAATCATGTGATGAACATTCATCCGAAGTATAGCATTATGATCAAGTCATTATGTTTATATTGCTATAACATCATACGAAGTAATCTTTATCCTTAGACCATGAGATCATGTTAATTGCTGACACCGGAAGAGTATCTTGATAACATCAAACGTCACACCGTAACATGGTGACTATAAAGATGGGTTCAGTACTTCGAAGGTGTTATGTTGAGGCTCATGGATCAAGAGTGGAATTTGCAATCCAGATGACGGATAGATATACTCTGGGCCCTCTCGGTGATATCACATTAGGATAGCTTGCAAGCAAGTGATGTGATCAATAGAATGTTATATCACGGGAACGAGAAAAGAGTGCATGTCGGTAATGAGATCAAACTAGGTATGGAGATACCGATGATCGAATCTCGGAAATGTAATATATCAAGAGACAAAGGGATTTAGTTACAAGCATTAAAGGTTCTCACGATCACAGGAGTCATCATTGAATGTGTAGGAGTCAGTACAGATCTCCAGGTCCCGCTGCTGATTATTGATCGGAGAAGGGTCTCGATCTTGTCTGCATTATTCACGAACCATAAGGTGGCACACTTAAGATTTACCGGACACCATTTTGGAGCACATATGTTTCAGACGAAAGAATTGCAAAGCGCAGGAATTATTTCAATAGAAACCGGAAATTGTTTCGGGTGAAATTGCAGAAGGTTGTTCTGCATGTGATATTGAAATGCAAGGGGCTATATGTGAATGTTTGTTAATTAAAGTAACTAACAAAATTCAGAATAAATTTAATAAAAAGAGTTTTATTAAATGAGAGAGCATTAAATTTGGAGAATTTTAATGCATTTAAAGTGGAGACTTTAAAAGGGAATGTGAAGTGGCATTTTAATGTGTGTGGGGGGGGGGGGGTTACCACCACATGAATGGGGGAGGTGAGGGGTCACACCCCCATGCGCCGGCCATGGAGAGAGGGGGCACCCCCCTCCTCCTATAAAAGGCCACCCATTCCCTCCTTCATCCTCACACCTCCTTGTGAAGGATCTCTCTCCCCCTCTAGAATTATTCCCCCATGGTCTCGTATTAGCGAGATACATGTTCCAGTGGCATTTAAATGCGGAAGGAGTTGCTGCTTCCGCTGGATCGCTGGAGCGAGGAGGTGGAGGTTGTCCGGTGGCTTGAACGTGTGTGCGAGTGCGGATGCGCCGCTGAGTTGCGGCGCTCGGACTTCCTCACGATCTTGAGATCGGCAAGTGTACGACTACATCAACCACGAGTTCCTACTCGTTAACAAAGCTCGTTGTCTATGAGGGTAAGTTCTCGTTGGATGTATGTCCACCCGTTGCTTTGTACCTAGTAGATAGATCTTGGCGTGTAGTTCACACTGTAGGAATTTTTTTGTTTTCTATGCTACGGACCCAACAGTGGAATCAGAGCCTGATCTATGCGTAGGTAGTACACATATGGTTGATATGTGGGCGATGATGATCATGTTATTGCATATTCTATGTATTTTGGATATTGGTGGCATAGTGGGATGAAGAGGCCCGGACCAACCTTACATGTCATCGTACATGAGACCGGTTCCACGACTGACATGCAACTTGTTTTGCATAAGTGACTGGCGGGTGTCTGTCTCTCCTACTATAGTCAATATCTAATTTACAACGATTTGCTAATAACTTAGTTATCCTCGTTGTGGTTCATGTTCGTAGGTGAGAATGGTTCTATCTCTGAAAGCCCTAAGCCACGAAACCTTGTAATTGATAAATTAGAGGCGTCTAGTTTAGATCGTTGCTGGGCTAGTGTATTGATATGGTATTGTTGTAAGTAGATGTATGGTAGATACTCTTACAACACAGTCAACGTGTAAGTTCCATAGACCTTGGCCTTACACACAAAGGAATGATAGAGATCATACCATGATGCAAGTGATAGAGATCAAATGCATGGACCATATCATCTCAGTTTACACATTAGATGTTAGCATCTTATACTGCTAGTTTGGCGCGTTTGGTAGCATTATAAGATGATCCCTCATTTAGATATCAAGATAAAAATGTGTTCTTCCTTGAGTATGCACCATTCTATGGATCGTGTTTCGAGACATCACGTGATGATCGGGTGTACACGAATCTACGCTTTCATAGGAACGGGTGTAAGACAGTTTTACACACGCGAATACAAAGGTTCTTACTTGGCGAGCCTAGCATGTACAGACATGGCCTCGGAACACGGACTAAAAGGTTAAGCATGAGTCATATGGTTGATATGATGCCCATATAGATGCTCGCCTTTGAAGCTATATCAACTCACGTGATGATCGGACTTGATATAGTGGATTTGGTTCATGTAATCACCAAAAGGACACGAGGGATGTCGTTTTTGAGTGGGAGTTCATTAGTAATATGGATTAGTTGAACTCAATCTATCATAAACTTAGTCTAAATAAACTTTACAAATTCTGTTGTAGATGGCACCACCTACTTTTAATTTCAATGTGTTCATGGAGAAAGAGAAACTTGCTGCGAATGGTAGCAACTTCACCAACTGGGCTATGAATTTGATGATTCTCCTCACTGCTGCACAAAAGAAATATGTGCTAGATGTGCCGCTAGGCCCCCCACCAGCTCCTGATGCCCCTGACGAGGAAAACAATGTCTATGTGACTCGTCAGGAGGACCACAACTTTGTTCATTGCGGCATACTGTATGGGCTAGAGCCAGAACTTCGAAAGCGTTTCGAAAATGGTAATGCCTTTGATACCATGGGAGAATTGAAAATGATTTTCGATACCCATGCTGCCGTAGAGAGTTATAATTCTACAGAAAAGTTCTTTAGCTGCATGATAGAGGAAAACAGCTCCGTTAGTGAGCACGTACTCAAAATGTCTAGGTACGCCTATAAGCTTGTATCCTTGGGAATAACGATTCCCATTAACTTAGGCATACATCGTGTTCTCCAATCTCTCCACCTAGATACAAGAGCTTCGTGATGAACTATAATATGCAGGGCATGAAGAAGTCTCTTCCTGAGCTTCTGTCAATGCTTAAGACTGCAGAAGTGGAGATTAGGAAAGAACATCAAGTGTTGATGATCAATAGGACCACCGGTTTCAAGAAGGATAAGAAAGGCAAGCACACGGGAAAGAAGGGTGGCAAGTCTATTGCCATGCCTGAAAAGAAACCCCGGGCTGGCCCTAAGTCTGACACCGAGTGCTACTATTGCAAGGGGATCGCCATTGGGCGAATAGCGCCCCAAGTATTTGGCGGACAAGAAGTCCAGCAAGGCAAACAAAGGTATATGTGATATACATGTTATTGATGTGTACTTGACTAGTACTCACGGTAGCACCTGGGTATTTGATACCGGATCGATTGCTAATATATGTAACTCGGTTCAGGGGCTACGGAACAAGCGACAACTAGCAAGGGATGAGGTCAGGATGCGGGTCGGCAATGGATCAAGAGTTGATGTGATCGCCGTCGGGATGCTACCTCTCCATTTGCCATAGGGATTAGTTATAAACCTAAATAATTGTTATTTGGTGCCTGCATTGAGCATGAACATTGTATCTGGATCGTGTTTGATGCAAAGTGGTCATTCCTTTAAATCTGAAAAAAATGGTTGTTCGATTTATAAGAATGATATATTTTATGGTCATGCACCTATGTTGAATGGTTTATTTCTATTAGATCTCGATAGTAATATTACGCACATTCATAATGTTAATGCTAAAAAGATTAAACTTGATGATGATATGTCTACATATATGTGGCACTGCCGTCTAGGTCATATTGGCGTTAAACGCATGAAGAAACTCCATTCTGATGGACTTTTGGAATCACTTGATTTTGAATCATTTGATACATGTGAGCCATGCCTTATGGCCAAGATGACTAGAACGCCGTTTTCCGGTTCAATGGAACGGGCGACAGATCTATTGGAAATCATACATACTGATGTGTGTGGACCAATGAGTGTGTCGGTGCGAGGTGGATATCGTTATTTTGTTACTTTCACGGATGATTTGAGTAGATATGGGTATATCTATTTGATGATTTGAGGTGGATATCGTTATTTTGTTACTTTTCAGCTTCCGATCTCTCTTTTCATCTTGTGCCACCAAAATTGCTCTTTCAAATCCTGATACATCTTTGTTCCTCCGGGGTGGATAGAATAAAGAGTATCATGAGCTTCCTTCATGATAATTTCCTTCAGCTCTGAATCTGCTGGCACACAGATACGTCCTTTATACCACAGTACTCCTTCTTCGTCTTCGGTGAATCTAGGTACCTTTCCTGTACCAATACGATGTTTGATTCCGTCGATACCTTCATTTCCTTTCTGGGCTTCCTTGATTTGGCTAAACAAAGTGGGTTGAAGTTCAATGCTAGCTAGGAATCCTTTGCTAACTAACTCAGTCCTGAACTGCTCCAACTCCTCATACAAACTTGGTTGCTTCTCTTTGATCATGGTGTTAAGCCTACATGGCAATCTGCTCAGAGCATCCGCTACCACATTGGCTTTGCCGGGGTGATATTGAATGTCAAGGTCATAATCCTTGATTAACTCTATCCATCTTCTTTGCCTCATATTCAGCTCCTTCTGACTGAAGATATACTTCAAGCTCTTATGATCTGAGTAAATCTCACAGTGATTACCCATCAAATAATGACGCCATGTCTTCAACGCTAGAACCACGGCTGCTCGCTCAAGATCATGTGTCGGATAGTTCTGCTCATGCTGCTTTAGTTGTCGAGACAGATATGCGATGACTTTGCCTTCTTGCATCAATACACCTCCTAGGCCAATCTTGGATGCATCACAATACACATCAAACGGCTTCTTGATGTCTGGCATGATCAAAATTGGGGTTGATATCAATCTCTTCTTCAGCTCTTGGAAACTAGCTTCACACTTGTCTGTCCATTCAAACTTCTTGTCCTTCTTCAACAATTGGGTCATTGGTCGGGCTATGCTCGAGAATCCTTCTACGAACTTGCGGTAATATCCCGCTAATCCGAGAAATGAACGAACTTGGGTTTGATTGGTTGGGGATTCCCATTCTTCGACATCTTTGATCTTGGTGGGATCAACAGAGACTCCTCCGGCAGACACAATATGTCCTAGGAATCCTATTTCTTTCAGCCAAAACTCACACTTGCTAAACTTGGCATATAACTGATGCTCTCTCAGGGTTTCTAGAATGATTCTCAGATGTTGCTCATGCTCTTCTTCGGACTTGGAGTAGATAAGGATGTCGTCTATAAACACAACTACAAACTTATCTAGGAAATTCATAAAGATCTTATTCATGAGATTCATGAAATAAGCAGGGGCATTGGTTAATCCAAAAGACATAACCGTATACTCGTATAAACCATAGCGAGTAGTAAAGGCGGTCTTCGGAATATCCATTGCACGAATCTTAAGTTGGTGATAACCAGTCCTAAGATCAATCTTTGAGAATACCGAGCTCGATCAATGATCAAATAGATCCTCTATCTTTGGCAAAGGGTACTTGTTCTTGATGGTGACGTCATTCAACTTTCTGTAATCTATACACAGACGATTGCCTCCATCTTTCTTGTCGACGAATAACACTGGTGATCTCCATGGCGATGCGCTTGGCTGAATCAAGCATGTTGCTAACATGGCATCCAACTGCTTCTTCAGTTCCACTAACTCTGAGGGGTTCATGGTATAGGGTCTCTGGGCTATAGGTCTGGTTCCGGGGATTAGTTCGATAATGAACTCAATATCCCTATCCGGGGGCATACCTGGCAATTCATCTGGGAATACGTCGGGGTATTCACAGACTACTCTGACTTGGTCAATGGTGGGCAGGGCTACACTCTTGTTGCACTTGAATTGGCGGGGTAAGGTTTCAGAGATATGCTCTACTGTTACTCCAGAACTACTGGTCATGGTGATGGCTTTCTTAGAACAGTCTATCAGTCCTTTATGCCTTGATATCCAATCCATACCTAGTACTACTTCCAATCCTTTGGTTCCAAGTACAATTAGGTTGGCATAAAAATCTATCCCAGTTATTCTGATAGGTACAACTTTGCAAATTTTTCTTGCTTTTGTTGTTGAACCGAGGATTTGAACTATCATGACATGCTTCAGGTTGGTTGGGCGAATCTTACTAGTGCATACAAATTATTCGGTGACAAATGAATGCGATGCTCCAGAATCAAACAATACTCTTGCTAAAACTGAGTTGACAGAAAACATACCCAGCACTACATCTGGCGCTTCCTAGGCTTCTTCTGTGTTCATGTGGAAGAGACAACCGTTGCGGTTGTGCGGGTTCCCTAGGGCAAATCTCCTTCCTGGTTGAACACGATGCTGCTGCTGAGCTAGGGAATTAACAAGGGCATTGGCGACAGTCTTCTTGGGACACTCATTGGAGTAGTGACCCTTCACTCCACACTCGAAGCAAGTGATCTGGGACTTGTCCTTGACAATGACAGTGCAGCATTGCTGCCGAGCAGTGATGTTGTTGTTGTTGTTGCTCTTGGGAGGGGCACAGTTGAAATTGTTGGCATTGCCGGAGCTGTGATTGTTTCCTCCGGACTTCACATTACCTCCGCTACGGTTGGGGTAGCTTGGGCGAGAATTTGGGGGTCGATTGTTCCTTGGTGCATATCCTGGTGAGGGGTTGGGACGGTACTTCTGGTGACTACTGGATCCAGACTGCTGCATCATACGACGCTTGCAGTTGTCGTTTGCCTAGTTAATCTTCCCTTCCATCTGAATGGCAGAGTCGACTAGATCTTCGAGATCAGCAAAACGGATGTTGACGAGGACAGTCTGCATCTCATCATGCAGTCCGTTTAAGAATCTCTCCTTCTTCTTGGCCTTCGTGTTGATCTCATCCGGTGCATATCTCGCAAGTGACAAGAATCTATCACGGTACTCTACCACAATCATTCTTCCTTGCTTCAATTCGAGGAATTCATCTCTCATCCTGTTGACAAGACCTTGCGACACGTGGGTGCGGCTGAACTTGACCTTGAATGCTTCCCAGGTCATCACCTGTCCATGGTTCATATTGCGGATGCTATTCCACCAAGCTCTTGCATCTCCCGTCAGATAGTGGGTAGCAAAGAGAACTTTCTCATTCTCATCAACTCTGGCAACCTCTAAGTTGTTTTTCATGGTCTGTAACCAGTCATCAGCATCTAATGGGTTTTCAGATTGGTTAAAGATTGGAGGATTGGTGTTTTGAAAGTTTTTGAGTTTGGATCCTTGGTGATCCTGATTTCCATGTCCTTGGTTGTTGAGAGCCATTTGGGCGATCTGCTGCAATGTTGCTAAGTTGGCTTGACGTTCGGCCCTGCTTGCTTCACGGTCCGCGACGAGATTCTGCAAGATCTGCAGCATTGGGTCCTGCGACGAGCTGCTCCCTCCTTGGTTTCCACGAGTCATCTGAAGATTGAGATAGATATAGGGGTAAGAGGGAGATTCTAAGGTTCATGGTTTTGGGTTTTCAAAGCTAAAACATTGAGTCATACTCAGGTTTTTCATATAACTTCAATTTCATTCATGCAAGCAAGCACCCGATACCACACACACCACACCAAGCAAAGGGGAAAACAGATGGTTTGAAGAACCATTCTGCAAGCTACGATACAATGGATGATACATCTCATGCTACGACAGTGCTCTAGTGCATCTACTCATTGTCGATGAAGTCGGAGTCTTCATCATCAGTGTAGAAGTCCACAACATCCTCCTCTAGAAATTCATCATTGTTTCTTAGGTAAGAATCCATATCTCCCTGGATGTCTTCACCCTCATCTTCTTCTTCCTTGGCGGCAAGCTGAGCTTCCTGCTCCTTGACGGTCTTCTCGAGGTCGGCCACCTTCTTGCAAAGACGGGCGATGGTGCGATCCTTCTTTGCACGCTGGCGATGAAGAGACTGGCGATCTTGGACGAGCAGTGCGAAAGTCTAGGCCTTCTGGTCGGCAATGGCATGGTTCTGGTTGGCTAACTCCCTGGCATTGTCCAGTTCCTGTTGTTTGTATGAAGCAAGAAATCAAGGTTCTCCACTTGACGCCTCAACTCTGGGTGACTTGGCATCTCCATCGGCATTCCCATGAAGTCATGTCTTGCATAGTGGGAAAAACGGGTTCCTTGGATCTTGTTGACGCTGAGGGCACATAGACGTGCGAGAGCTTCATGCATTGCCCTGGCTAATCCATCTAGCCAGTTGTTCTCTCTCACGGAGAACTTCTCCCAGAAGTTGGTGCTTCGATGCTTCCCCGAAGATCCACGGTGACTAGCCACTGTAGGTCTCCTCCTGGGGGTCCTGGAAGTTGAGCTCCAAGAAACTCCGGATGTGGGCGTCCCAGTAACTCCGACAGTGAATCCAGATCCCTCTCAAAGATCAGCTGACCTCCGTTTCCCAACTGGTAAAACTTGCTGAACTGAGTCTCCATCTACTAGAATTAAGGAGGAGGAAGTTAGTGAAGTGATCAAGTGTGTCAAATTTTAAGTAGTAAAGTAAGAATTTTGAGAAACGTGAATTTTTGACAAAGAATGAGTTCACAAGGGTAAGAGAGGGAATAGGTTTTCATAAATACTCACTTTGGTTTTTGAAGCTAAGTTTTGGTTTGGACGTCCATTCTAACTAGGGTCTCCTATGGTCAGGATGGCTCTGATACCAACTTGTCAACACCCGGATTTTTAATCCCAGATGCCCGTTATGCCATACCTCGCAATCCCAGGATTACCATTTTTGCGAGACATAACGGATTGGATATCATAGTACATCATCCATTACAAACCATACATGAGGTTTTACACAAATAAGGATCTCATGAACCAGTCTTAATACAACAAGCAGCGGAAATAAAAGATAGCGTAGCGGTGGGGTCCATCTTCAGGCACGAGGCAATCTTGTGGGCAGATAGTCCTAGTTATCATAGCCGTCCTGCTGACCATCATCTTGATAATTTCCTTCATAGTCTGGCCATGATAATAGCCAGGGACAAAAGCCATGAGTACTCTTTAAGTACTCGCAAACTAATACTAACAAGGAGTATAATTCTAAGTTAAAATGCTAGAGCTAAGTTTAACTATAAAGTTAAGCTTGAAACCTAAGCTGAGTTCAGAAGCAAAGAAAGATAAAGTAAAGTTCTAGAATCGTTTAAACTGGGAAGCTATTATCATCAACATAACCCTGTTGTGGTCAAGTCAAAGTTCATCCTTCATTTCAAGTTATTTAGAAAACATCTGACAACGAAATAGTATGGCCATTCCAGCTGTCCATAACCGCGGACACGGCTATTCGAATAGTTTGACACTCTGTAGAGGTGGTACACTTTCACCACAAGATTCGATACATCTGTCAGGGATAACCCTGAATCATAATACTTAGTATGCAGATAATCAAACATAACCTTCCCTTTACACACCCTAGTATAAGCACCTCTCCTATGAGCATGGCCTCCCAACCATGACCATCAGTCATCTTGGGCACTGCATAGGTGGACAACATTGAGAGGTAGCCTCATCTCAAACCTCTCCCGTGAGGGAACTAATACTAATGCATATAAATTTCTAGCTAAGCCTTACCCAATTCAGGTAGTGTGGTTGTACGGTAAATTTGGAATGGTATCGCATCCGAATCCAACCATTGGTTTTATAAAAAGGTTAAGGCTCGTGCCTCATCATTTTCATCATCATAAACCAATTGTGTTTCCCAACACATGTCAAAACATCTCAATAGAATGACTCATCATTCCAAGGTTTTCACAATTCATTTTCACCCAAGTGTTCCCATCTGAAGTGACTCAAGATTTTGATCTATTCTAAAATACTAAGTTAAGAGTGTTTACTAAATTGAAAAAGATGGTTTCAATCTCATGCCACAGAATGACATCTAAAGGTTTCTAAGTAGGTCAAGTTTTATACTTTTTATGATACCTTCAAACCAAGTAAAGAACTTTGTATAACCTATGAGGGGAAAAACTTGTAGGTAAGACTTGGGGTACTAATAGTCAAAGGGGTGTGATCAAAGCATGCTTAAAGCATCCTTGCCCATTCATCTAGCTTAATTCTAGATTGCTAACAATAGCTTGCCTTGGTTGGTGTAGTGGTTGAAGTTTTCTTCTTCTTCTTCTTCTTGGTAGAACTCCTCCTCCTCAAAAGCTTGGTCGGTACTAGCGTCTATAAATACATAGGGAGTAGACAATCACCAAACAATACTTAAGTAGGCTAAGTAGCATTCTAAAACACACATTTTATGATCTATTATCATCACAAACATCACAAGTTTTAATTCAATAGTTTCAACCTTTTTATTTTAGAAAAGTAATTTCTACTCATTGAAATATTAACTAAAATTTAATATTCACCACCAAAATATGGGATCATGTGGACACATGTCCTCACCACATATTCTAACATGTGGGAATGAGATTTAAAGGTTGGATCAATATTACTTTAGTTTAAGTTTATTATTTAATGATTTAAAGTGACTAGAAATGCCTATATAGCATTATTTTGGTACTAGTCCAAAGTCACTGCATGTAAACCTTAATATTATTATATATTTAGATAGATATGATGAAATGTGATTTTTGAGAGTTGGAATCAACTCAAAAGCTAACTTGGTTGATTTTATAAAAATGTTGCAAGTTGCAAAAGCTTCTGTTTTGTTATTTTTATTAGGAGAGATCTATAACTCTAATTGAATTAAATCCAACGGGCTTGGATATATCATCCTAATACCTTTCAGAAAAAATTGGTTTCATGCAATTTGGATTTCTAGAACTCTCTGAATTGATTTTTGAAATAGTGGACATAAACTAGATTTAACTAAAAAAGAAAAATCCAGATTTGAATCTATGGGCTAGCGCGGGAAAGGACTTGGGACGGCCCAGTGGCACTCCGCGGCACGGGGCTCAGCTGAAAGGGGGTCCCGCGTGTCAGCGATACTTAAAACGCGAAACGGTATGAGCGCTGTGGGTCGTAGGATTAGAAGCGAGATCAACGGCTGAGGGTCGTCGTCGACGACGAACAGGTCGCCGGCGAGCTCAAACCCAAGCGGCTCGGTGGGGGTCTACTGGGGGCGTACCAGGGCTCCAGCGGGGTCGACGAGGCGGGCAAATGACGTGGAAGATGACAGCGAGGCGAGGCGCGGTTGCGGCGGAGCTTGGGGTGGTCGAAATCAACGGCGCCCTTCTCCTCCTGTCGCGGCTGCTCCGGGTCAAATTCCAGCGAGCTGCTGCTCCACTTGCTCCGGCTAGAGGTGGGTGAGGTTCAGAGAGGTGAGGGGAGTGGAATGGTGTGGAGAGAAGAGGCTGGGGAGGGCTCCTTTTATAGGCCCAACGGTGAGACCGAGCGGGATGGGCAGGCGACGGTGGCGACATGGCTACAGCGAGGTAGAGGCATGGCTAGGGGTGGCGATCGACAGGCAGTCTCCTGGCGGTGCTCTAGGAATTGAATGCGGCCGTAGGGGCGGTGGCACGTGGTCTGGGCGAGGTGGCGCTCTGAGAGGCAGAGGCGGCGGTGTCCACGGCGAGCGGTGGATGTGAGGCTTTGGGCGGCGAACGGGGATGTCTGGGGTGTTCTCCAGGTCGAGGTGGAGCGGCGGGCGCGGGCTGGTGCCAAGGGGTGGTCTGTGCGAGCGGGGACAGGGCGTGCTCTGGGGGCGGCACTGGCATGGTGCGGTGGCACTGGGCGCGGTTTGCGCTCGGTGGTCCACTGCTTCTCTGGGCTCGGGCAAGGGACAGGGGCTGGTGGTGAGCTCCTGGCTACCTCCTAGACATGGTGAGGGAGGGGAGATGGTCTGCTGCGGCGGTGCAAAGTTTGGCCGGCGACCATGCCGTCGGGTTGACATGGCATGAGGGTTAGGGACAAGGGAGAGAGGTGTTAAGGGTTTGGTTAGACTAGGAAGGGACATGGGAGATAAAAGAGGATCAATTGGGGGCAAAACTCTGTTCAAAACAGTGAGCAAGGGTTAGAGGTGATAATATGCATGCCAAGTGTTTGATGAAATGGCCGCATGAAAGAAAGTTTTGAATTTTGGTTTCAAAATTTTTGAGTGATCTCCACTAGTGATAGGTAGTCACTGGTTGCAAGGGTTTTGAAAATGGAGCTCAATTAGATGGTTTTTGAAATAGGGGTGATCTATGCATATGCATTAGATTCAATTTTAAACTGTCATTTAAATTAGTTAACAGAATGTTTTTAGCAGATCAAAAGGTGGGCCTTGGTACCTCATTATGTGTACTAGCAAGGGTGCAAAGATCAAGAATTGTTTCTGTTAAGGATTGAGTACTAGGAATAGCCAAAGTAGGCATGAGAGTTAAATTTGCCAAAATGACCATTCCTTCCTTTTAATTCTTTTTGATTTGATTTTCTTTAAGAAAAGTTTGGGAATGATGTAGATGATGTTTAAATCACCTAAGAAACATTTTACAAGCATTGTCTCAATCAATCATGGCAATTCAAACAACTCCTATTTTAAATGCATACACATATGAATGCTTTCATTTTAAATTTGGAAAAGTTTTTGTTAACCCTATTTTTGGATGATTTTCTCTTGATAACCTTGGATTAAAGTTTTGGGATGTTACAAGTTATAACACCAAATAAACTTCCATTAGAACACTAGCTACTGTAGCACTTCCCTCAAAAAGCTCAATTCCCCAAAAGAACTCAAAATGGAACCAACAAGAAGCAAATGCAGAAAATGGCAGAAATCTGTCAAAACAGACCAGCAGGTAAAGACGAATTTTTTCGAAGACCTTCTGTTGCTCAAATCAAAAAGTGTTGAGCTAATGAAAGTTAGATAACAACCTGGGGCAGAAGCAGAAAAATTCACGCCTCAAAAGGACATTCAGAGATTTTACTCGAATTTTTACGGTGAAGCACAGAAATCTGTTTCGGGACAGCAACTTTCTCAATCATTACTTCTCTCTCATTAGAGGTTACTCTTGGCACAAAAAGCAAATAAAAATAATAAGGAGCGGTTATTACTGAAGTAATAACTTCCAAGACTCATCTAAAACTTTTGGGTTATCTCCCAATAAGTACTTTTCTTTAACGCCTTTAAGTTAGGCATGATAGTTTGAGAAGATGCTCACATAAGAAATATGAATTGAAGTAAAAGAGAGCATCAAGAAGCAAATTCAAAACACATTTAAGTCTAACCCACTTCCTATGCATAGGAATCTTGTAAGAAAATAAATCAAAGAAGCACATAGTAATAAGAATGGGTAGATAAAACAAAAGCAACTTTAAAATTTTCAGCACATAGAGAGGTGTTTAATTACCATAAAAACTTCTACATCCATATTTTCCTCTCTCATAATAATTTTCAGTAGCCTTATGAATAAACTCAACAATATAACTATCACATAAAGCATGTTTTTCATGATCTACAAACACTAGAGCTTTATTATAAACATTTTCAAAAGAATCCTCAGGAACATGACATTCGTCCTCCTTTGGTAAGCATGGGGGACAGTCCAATAATGTAAGGGGTAAAGAGTTAATCTCATTAGAAGGTAGGGATGGGTAGATCCATTCTTCCTCCTCTTGATCATCACTCTCCTCCTCTTTTTCATCCAATGAGCTTCCAGTTTCAGCAATTTCTTCTTCCATAGGTTCCTGCAAGGCATTAGTCTCTTCCATTGGTGGAGAGCGTCTATTAAGATATTCAAGAATATAGATATTTTCTTCCTTGTAATTATCAAAGCAAAATTGAAGTATATCATAAACCTCATATTTATAAGGTGCATCATCAGTATTTTCAAGCAAATAAGCTAGTTCAAATGCACCCTTCCAAGATAAATTCTTCAATTTGTTCCACATCATAAAAGTCATAATTCCCTTTAACATAAGAAGATATGGTAACATTATCATTATACTCAAAAGGGAGGTGTTTATACCTCCTACATCAACAAGATTTATCAAAGCAATAAGTAACATTATAAGTAGAGCACACGTTTCTAGCAATGGTATACAATTTATCAATTTGTCCCCATAAGTGTTTCCATTTTTGTGACAAGCGATGTTCCTTATAATAATATTTCCGTTCTTCCGTGAACCCCCTTGCCAATTAGATTCAGTTTCAAAGAAACCAACCATTGACAGAAAGCATGATAAAGCAAGACAATAATAGACCTACGAAAATAACAACTATAGTAGGAACTATTTTTTTTGTATTTTTGATAAAAAGAACAAGCAAACAAAGCAGAAATAAACTAAGCAAAACAAAAACAACAAAGTAAAGAGATTGGTTATGAGGGGCTCCCCTTGTGAAGATGTCCTTGACTCCCCGGCAACGGCGCCAAAAAAATGCTTGATGGCTCAATGCACGGCGCCCAGAAAAGTGTTGGTGCATGGTTGATGTAGAGCTCGTTGGGAACCCCAAGAGGAAGGTATGATGAGCACAGCAGCAAGTTTCCCTCAGTATGAAACCAAGGTTTAATCGAACCAGTAGGAGCAAGGAAACACCCCAAAGGTGTTACTAGCAAGGGGTGAAAGGAAAGAGAAATGTTTCTGTTAGGAATCGGAATCGTCTTCTAGGAACACCTAAAGTGGCCTAGTGGATTAAAATGGTCAAAATGACCATTTGCCTTATTTAATATTATTTGATTTCTTTTTCTTTGGATTATGTTTGTAAATGGTCTAGATGATGTGGCATTCACCTTTAAACCAATTCACAACATTTAGAACAATCAAGCATGGCATTTACACAAAATTCTATACTAATACAAACAGACATGCATTCATATGCCTTTTGTTAAAAAAAAGGTTTTTGTTAACCCTAAATTGGGTGATTTGAACTTTGATAACCTTGATTAAAGAATTGGGGTGTTACAAACCTTCCCTCCTTAAACAAAATCTCGTCCCGAGATTTAAGAAAAACTAGGAACTGAAGAGATCTGGAAACTCAGTCCTAATGTAATCTTCTTGCTCCCAGGTAGCTTTTTCTTCGGTATGGTTGCTCCATTGGATCTTGAGAAATTTGATAATCCGGGTCCTTGTGGTTCTGAAATCTTCTTCTAAGATACGAATGGGCACTTCACGATACGTCAAATCCTTGTTGATATCAATGGCTCGGTGATCGATGTTCTTGAAAACTTCGGTCTTCTCCGGCACTTCTAAGCATTTGCAAAGTAATGAGATATGGAACACATTATGGATGGCTGACATCTCCTCTGGCAGTTCCAGTTGATAAGATACTTCTCCTCGGTGATTCAGAATCTTGAAGGGTCCAATATATCTGGGGGCTAACTTTCCTTTTAGCTAAAAATGCTGCATTCCTTTCAATGGCGAAACCTTGAGATACACAAAATCTCCGACATTGAAAGTTAGGTCTCTACGTCTCTTGTTAGCATAACTCTTCTGTCTGGATTGGGCGGTCTTGAGTTGCTCACGGACTTTGTGAACCTTCTCTTCGGCTTCTCGTAGGATGTCGGGTCCGAAAATCTAACTCTCTCCTACTTGCGACCAATTCAAAGGGGTACGGCACTTCCTTCCATATAAGAACTCAAATGGGGCCATTTGGAGACTGTCTTGATAACTGTTGTTGTATGAGAATTCTGTGAAAGGCAGACAATCTTCCCATTTTGATCCATACTCTAGCACACAAGCTCTCAACATATCTTCTAAGATTTGGTTGACTCTTTCAGTCTGTCCGTCGGTCTGTGGGTGATAAGCTGTGCTGAAATTCAGCTTGGTCCCTAATCCTTCTTGGACTTTCTGCCAAAATCTCGAGGTAAATTGGGTCCCTCGATCTAACACTATGGTCTTAGGGGTTCCATGCAAACTGACGATTCTAGCAATGTACAACTCTGCTAGCTCCGAACTCTGGTAGGTTGTCTTGACAGGTATGAAATGGGCTACCTTAGACAGTCTATAAACTATGACCCAAATAGAGTCATTTCCCCTACTAGAAGTAGGCAAACCGGTGATAAAGTCCATTCCGACAGAATCCCATTTCTATTCCAGAATCTGCAATAGTTGCAATAGTCCTGCGGGTCTCTAATGTTCTGCTTTGACTCTCTGGCAGATATCACACTGGGCGATGTAGCTTCCGATTTCTCTCTTCATCTTGTGCCACCAAAATTGCTCCTTCAAATCCTGATACATCTTCATTCCTTCGGGGTGGATAGAATAAAGAGTATCATGAGCTTCTTGCATGATAACTTGCTTCAGCTCCGAATCCGTTGGCACACAGATACGTCCTTTGTACCAAAAAACTCCTTCTTCATCCTCGGTGCATCCAGGTACCTCTCCTGTACCAATACCATGTTTGATTCCGTCGATACTTGCGTTTCCTTTCTGGGCTTCCTTGATTTGACTAATAAAAGTGGGTTGAAGTTCAATTCTAGCTAAAAATCCTTTGCTAACTAGCTCAGTTCTAAACTGCTCCAACTTTTCATGCAAACTTGGTTGGTTCTCTTTGATCAGGGTGTTTAATCTACACTGCAATCTACTAAGAGCATCCGCTACCAAATTGGCTTTGCCGGGGTGATAGTGAATGTCAAGGTCATAATCCTTGATTAACTCTATCCATCTCCTTTGCCTCATATTGAGCTCCTTCTGAGTGAAAATATACTTCAAGCTCTTGTGATCTGAATAAATCTCACAGTGGTTCCTCATAAGGTAATGACGCCATGTCTTCAAGGCTAAAACTAAAGCTGCTAGTTCAAGATCATGGGTAGGGTAATTTTGTTCATGCTGTTTCACTTGTCTAGACAGATATGCTATGCCTTTGCCTTCTTGCATCAACACATATCCGAGACCAATCTTGGATGCATCACAGTACACATTAAAAGGGCTTGATATCTGGCATAATCAATATTGGGGCTGAAATCAATCTCTTCTTGAGCTCTTGGAAATTTGCTTCACATTTGTCGGTCCATTCAAACTTCTTGTCTTTCGTCAATAATTGGGTCATCGGTCTTGCAATGCTAGAAAATCCTTCAACGAACTTCCGGTAGTATCCCGCTAATCTGAGAAATGCACGGACTTAGGTTTGAGTGGTTGGGGCTTCCCATTCTTCAACATCTTTTATCTTGGCGGGATCAACAGTGACTCCTCCTACCGACACAATATGTCCGAGGAATCCTACTTCTTTCAGCCAAAACTCACATTTGCTAAACTTGGCATATAACTGATGCTCTCTGAGGGTTTCAAGGATGGTTCTCAGATGTTACTCATGGTCTTCTTCTGACTTGGAATAGATAAGAATATCGTCAATAAAAACAACGACAAACTTATCCAGAAAGTTCATAAAAATCTTATTCATGAGATTCATGAAATAAGCGGGGGCATTGGTTAATCCAAAAGACATGACCGTATACTCATACAATCCATATCTGGTGGTGACATCATTCAACTTCCGGTAATCCGTGCACAAATGGTTACCTCCATCTTTCTTATCGACAAACAAAACAGGCGATCTCCATGGCGATGCGCTTGGTTCAATCAAGCCTTTCTCCAGCATAGCATCAAGTTGTTTCTTCAGCTCCTCTAACTCTGATGGGTTCATGCTATAAGGTCTCTGAGCTATGGGTCTAGTTCCAGGAATTAGTTCAATAATGAACTCGATATCCCGATCTGGGGGCATACCGGGAAATTCATCTAGGAATACATCAGGGTATTCATAGACTACTCTAACTTGGTCAATGGTGGGTAGGGCTAGACTCTTGTTGCATTTGAACTGGCAGGGCAAGGTTTCTGATACATGCTCTACTGATACTCCAAAGCTACTGGTCATGGTGATGACTTTCTTGGCACAGTCGATCAATCCTTTATGTTTCGACATCCAATCCATTCCTAGTACTACTTCCAAACCTTTGGTTCCAAGTACTATTAGATTGGCATAAAAATATATCCCATGGATTCTGATAGGTATAGCCTTGCAAAATTTTCTAGCTTTGGTGGTTGAACCAGGTATTTGAACTATCATAACATGCTTCAATTTTGTTGGTTGAATCTTACTAGTGCATGCAAATTCTTCCGTAAGAAACGAGTGCGATGCTCCATAATCAAACAACACTCTTGCTAATACTGAGTTAACATAAAACATACCCAGCACGACATCTGGCGCTTTCTGGGCTTCTTCAGCATTCATCTAGAACAGACGTGCCGTTGCAGTTGAGCGAATTCCCTGGGGCAAATCTTTTTCCAGGCTGAACACGGCGTTGCTGCTGAGCTGGGGCATTCACATTGGTGCTGGCTGCAAGCTTCTTGGGACACTCATTGGAGTAGTTACCCTTCACTCCAGATTCAAAGCAAGTAATCTGGGACTTGTCTTTGGCTGCAACAGGCATGGCATTGCTTCCAGTCCTTGGGGCGGTACTGTTGTTGTTGTTGGACTTGGGCGGTGTACGGTTGAAGTTGTTCGAGTTGCCGGGGTTGTTGTTGTGGTTTCCTTCGGACTTCACGTTTCCTCCGCTACGATTGGGGTAACTTGGACGAGACATCGGAGGTCTATTGTTTCTTGGGGCATATCCTGCAGACGGGTTGGGGCGATACTTCTGGGTATTGTGAGACCCAGTCTGGTGCATCATCCGGCGCTTGCGGTTGTCATTGGCTTGGTTTATCTTCCCTTCCATTTGGATGGCAGAGTCGACTAGCTCTTTGAGATCTTCAAAACGGATGTTGACTAACACCGTCTATATCTCATCATGCATTCCATTTAGGAATCTTTCTTTCTTCTTGGCTTCAGTGTTGATCTCATCAGGGCATATATAGCAAGGGACAGAAATTTGTCACGGTACTCCACTACCGTCATCCTGCCCTGCTTTAGTTCCCTGAACTCATCTCTCATTCTGGTGACTAAAACCTTGCGGCACATGGGTGCGGCTGAACTTGATGTTGAAAGCTTCCCACGACATCACTTGACCGTGGTTCATAGTACGGGTGCTATTCCACCAGGCTCTTGCATCTCCTGCCAGATAGTGGGTGGCTAACAAAACTTTCTCGTTGTCATCAACTCCTATGACTTCTAGTTTATTCTCCATGGTATGTAACCAATCATCCGCATCCAACGGGTCTTCTGACTTGTTAAAGATAGGGGGATTGGTATTCTGAAAGTTCTTAAGCTTGGATCCATGATGATCCTGATTGCCATGGCCTTGATTATTGTGGGCCATCTGAGCTATCTGTTGCAGGGTGGCTAGGTTGGCTTGGCGCTCTGCTCTACTAGCCTCACGGCCGGAAACTAGCATCTACAGAATCTGCAGCATCGGGTCCTACGATGAGCTGCTTCCTCCTTGGTTTCCATGAGTCATCTGAAGATTGATATAGATAAAGCGATAAGAGGGAAAGTTCTAAGGTTCATTGTTTTGTTTTCAAAAGCTTTAGACTTTGAGTTTGAACTCAGGTATTGCAACTAACTTCTTCTCATTCATTCAATCAAAGCACACGATACAAACACACACACCACAACATAAAAGGAAAAACAGATGGTTTGAAGAACCATTCTGTGAAGCTAAGATATAGTGGGACTGATACAACTCCTTCCTACGGTAGTGATCAAGTGCATCTACTCATCATCAATGAAGTCGGAGTCATCATCATCGGTGTAGAAATCCATGGCATCATCCTCCAGGTAGTCATTATCATCGTTGAGGTATGAGTGAATATCTCCCTGAATGTCTTCACCTTCTTCCTCTTCTTCTTTTGCTACAAGCTGAGCTTCCTATTCCTGGATGGTCTTCTCGAGGTCGGCCACCTTCTTGCGAAGACGAGCGATGGTGCGATCCTTCTTCTCATGCTGCCGGCGAAGTGATTGGCGATCCTTGACGAGCAGGGCGAAAGTCTGGTCCTTCTTGGCGGCATGGGCAAGGTTGTGGTTGGCGTAGGCTCGAGCATTTTCCAATTCCTTATGTCTACAGCAAGAAGTCAAGGTTTTCCAGTTGGCGCTTCATCTCTGGGTGACTTGGCATCTCCAATGGCATTCCCATAGAATCACGCCTTGCGTAGTGAGCAAAGCGAGTTCCCTGGATCAAGTTGATGTTTTGCCCACACAGACAGGCAAGAGCTTCATGCATAGCCCTGGCTAATCCATCTAGCCAGTTGTTCTCCATCATGGTGAATTGAATCTTCTCAGAAAGGGGTGCTTCCATCTTACCTCGAAGATCTGCAACTATCAGCCATTCTAGATCTCCTCCTGGAAAATCCTTGAGTTGAGCTCCGAAGAATTCTGGATGCGGACGCTCAAGGTACTCAGACAGTGCATCAATATCCATCTCGAAGATCAGTTGGCCTCTGTTGCCCAACTGGTAGAACTTGCAATACTGAACTTCCATCTATAAGAATTTAGGATGAGTAAGTTAGTGAGGTGATCAAGTGTGTCAAATTTTATGTAGTAGTGTAAGATTTTGAGGAACATGAATTTTTTGAAAGAATCTCAAGTATAAGAGTGGGAATATGTTTTCATAAATACTTACTTCTTTTGTTTTGAAACTAAGTTTTGTTCGGAAATCCATTCTAACTAGGGTCTCCTATGGTCAGGATGGCTTTGATACCAACTTGTCAACACCCGGATTTTTAATCCCAGATGCCTGTTATGCCATACATCGCAATCCCAGGATTACCATTTTTGTGAGACATAACAGATTGGATATCACAGTATATCATCCATTACAAACCATAATAAGGTCTTACACAAATAAAGGATCTCATGATCCAGTCTTAATACAAACAAGCAGCGTAATAATAAGCGTAGCGGTGGGCTTCATCTTCAGTGTCATAGGCAATGCTGATGATGGGAGATGATCCTAGTTGTCGTAGCCGTCCTGCTGTCCATCTTCCTGATAGTCCTCCTCATAGTTTGGCCATGGGAATAACTAGGGACAAAGCCATGAGTACTCTTTAAGTACTCGCAAACTATCACTAACAAGTAAGGTAGATCTAGTAGGAATGCTAAGCTCTAAGTTTATTTGCAAAAGCTAAATTTAAACCTAAGCTGAGTTCAGAAACAAAGAAAGTTAAAATAAAGTTCTAAAATCACCTAAGTGGGAACTTAGTTTTCATAGTCACAATCCTGTTGTGGTCAAGTCAAAATCATAGATCATTTCACAAATCATTTTGAAAACATCTAACGACGGAACAGTATGGCCACTTCAACTGTCCATGACCGCGGACACGGCTATTTGAATAGTTTGACACTCTGCAGAGGTGGTACACTTTCACCACAAAATTCGATACATCCATCAGGGATAACCATGAATCATCATACTTAGTATGCAGATAATCAATCATAACCTTTCCTTTACACACTCTAGTATAAGCCCCTCTCCTATGAGCTTGGCCTCCCAGCCATGGCCATCTGCCATCCTGGGCACTACATAGGTGGACATCATCAAGATGTAGCCTCAGCTCAAACCTCTCTCGCGAGGGAACCCATACTAATGCATATAAACTTCTGGCTAAGCCTTACCCAATTCAGGTATTGTGGTGGTACGGTAAAATTGGAATGGTATCGCATCCGAACCCAACCATCAATTTTTATAAAGGGCTAAGGCTCAAGCCTCAACATTTTCATCATCATAAACCAGTTGTGTTTCTCAACACATGTCAAAACATCTCAATAGAATGACTCATTATTCCAAGGTTTTCATAAGCATTTTTACCAAGTATTCCCATCTAAAGTGATCAATATTTATGCTTAGCACTAGCCATTAAGGTTAAGAGTGTTCACTAATGAGGGATGCTAATCTCAATCTCATGCCATATAATGACATCTAGTATAGGCCTAGTTTTATACTCTTTATGCTATCTATACTACTTTCCAAAATCTCACAAAGCATTACTAAAAGTAAAGAAACTTTGGTAAAGTAAAAGATTAAAGGTTGCAAGTAAAACTTGGGATGGATATAAATCAAAAGGTATAACCAAGCATGCCTAATGCATCTTGCTTAGGTTATCTTGCATGGGCAACTTGTATAATTCTAGCTTGCCAATAATAGCTTGCCTTGATTGGTGCAGTGATTGAAGTTCTCTTCGTCTTCTTCGGGGTAGAACTCCTCCTCCTTGTAGACTTGGTCGGTACTATCGTCTATAAATAAATACGGGATACACAATCACCGAACAATACTTAAATAGTCCACACACTTGATGATCTAGCATCATCACAATCATCACAAGATTTAAAGAACTAGTTTCATTTATTTTATTTGAGAAAAGTAATTTCTACTCATTGAAATTAATTAAGATTTAATATTCTCCAAATAAAATATGGGATCATGTGGACACATATCATCACCACATATTCTAATACATGGGAATGTGATTTAAAGGGTTGGTCACATTTCATAAAGTTTAAGATTATCATTTAAATGATTTAAAGTGACTAGAAAGGCCCTAATAGCATTATTTTGGTACTAGACCAAAGTCACTGCATGCAAACCTAAATATTATTACATATTCAGATAGGTATTATCAAATGTGATTTTTGAGAGTTGGAATCAACTCAAAAGCTATTATGGTTGATTTTTGAAAGATGTTGGAATGTAGAAAAGTCTCTATCTTGTTATTTTTTCTATATGTGATCTCTAACTCCAATTGATTTAAATCCAGCGGTCTTGTATAGATATTTTAATTATATCTCTAACAAAATTTGAATCATACAATTTGGTTAAGTGAAACTCTCTGAATTTATTTTTGAATAAGTGGACATAATCCAGTTTCAACTAAATTGGAAAACACCAATTTGAATCGGTGGGCTAGCGCGGGAAAGGAAATGGGCCGGCCCAGCTGCACTGCACGGGCACGGCAAGCTACTGACAGGTTGGTCCCGCACGTCAGCGGCACATCTAACGCGAAGTGGTACGGGGCAATTTCAGCGCTACGATTCGACTACGATCGAACAGTTGTGGTTCGTCGTCCCCGGTGAACAGGTCTCCAGCAAGGACGAACCCTAGCGGCATGGTGGTGGTCTACGGGGGCTCACCTGGGCTCCAGCTACGGTCGGCGATGGGGACGTTCGGGCTGGTAGATGACAGCGGTTCGAGGCGTGGTCGCGGTAGCTCCTAGGGCAGCTCCAATCGATGACGCCTCTTCTCCTCTACAGCGGCAAACTCCGGCGAAATTACGACGGACTGCGACTCACCTTGCTCCGGGGATAGTGTGGGAGGATCAGTGGTGAGAGGGGAGTGAGATGCTGTGTAGAATTGGGGTGGGCCTCCTTTTATAGCTCGAGGAAGGGACCGAGCGGCATGGGCGCGGCTCGTCAGTGGCGACGCTATAGGCAGCTAGCGGTGTGGCTGGATGTAGGGGACAGTGCGTGTTCTCCTGGCGGTCCTCTACGGCTTAAAGGCGAGGCATGGGGCGGTCACATTTGGTCTAGAGCGGACGGTGCTCTATGCGGCAGAAGCGGTGTTCGATGCAGCGCATGGTGGCTACGGGTCAAGCGGCGGCGAACAGGGATGTCTAGGCGGCTGCTGGGGTCATGGCGGAGCAGTGCATGCAGGGTGAGGTCGAGGCGTGGCGTGTGCACGCTGGTCGGGCGCGGCGCTCTGGCGCGTTCTCGGTATGGCGCAGACGCTCTGGGCGCGGCTGTTCTGAGGTGGTCCAGGGCATGTCTTTGCTCGGGGAGGCGACAGAGAGGGGTGGTGCATTGGTGGCTACCTCCTAGACATGGCGGGAGAGAGCGGGGTGGTCCGGGGTGAGCGGTTCGTGGTCGACCTGGCGCGGTGGCTGCGACGCACTGGTGCCAAACGACCAAGGGGAGAGTGGTTTGCTGCTGCTCGACACCAGGGGGAGTAGAATGAGGTCCTATGGTTTAGTGATCATTGCCCAAATAGTGAAGTTAGGCAGATGTTTACACTGTGCCTGTTAGGTGTTTATTTAAATGGCCGAAAGAAATTTATATTTGAATTTTTTGCTCAAAATTATGAGTGGTCTTGTATTAATCTTGAGAGACAAGGTTTGCTTGGAATCTCCAAGGTGAATTGATTTGGTGGGTTTTTGAAAAAGTAGGATCTTCACATATGAATTGGATTCAATTTTCAAATGTCATTTAAATTGCTTTGCTAGATGTTTTTGTAATTGTGTAAAGTGGGCATTGGTACATCTTTACTTGTTCTAGCAAGGGTTGAAAGGAAATAGGAATGTTTCTGTTAGGAATTGTCTTCTAGGAACACCTAAAGTGGCCTAGTGGATTAAAATGGTCAAAATGACCATTTGCCTTATTTAATCTTATTTGATTTCTTTTTCTTTGGATTATGTTTGTAAATGGTCTAGATGATGTGGCATTCACCTTTAAACTAATTCACAACATTTAGAATAATCAAGCATGGCATTTGCACACAATTCTATACTAATATAAACACACATGCATTCATATGCCTTCTGTTAAAAAAAGTTTTTTGTTAACCCTAAATTGGGTGATTTGAACTTTGATAACCTTGATTAAAGATTTGGGGTGTTACACACAATCACCAAACAATACTTAACTAATCTATTTAGCACACTAAGGTTCACACTTGATGATCTAGCATCATCACAATCATCACATGCAATAGAAAACTAGTTTATTTAGTTTATTTGAGAAAATTAATTTCTACTCATTGAAATTAATTAAGATTTAATATTCTCTAATTAAAATATGGGATCATGTGGACACATGTCATCACCACATATTCTAATACATGGGAATGTGATTTGAAGGGTTGGTCACATTTTATAAAGTTTAAGATTATCATTTAAATGATTTAAAGTGACTAGAAATGCTCTAATAGCATTCTTTTGGTACTAGTCCAATGTCACTGCATGCAACCTAAATATTATTACATAGTCATATAGTTATTATCAAATGTGATTTTTGAGAGTTGGAATCAACTCAAAAGCTATTATGGTTGATTTTTGAAAAATGTTTGATATTGCAAAAGTCTATGTCTTGTTATTTTTACAATAGATTATCTCTAACTCCAAATGATTTAAATCCAACGGCCTTGGATAGATATTTTAATTACCTATCTAGAAAAATTTGAATCATTGAATTTGGTTAAGTGAATCTCTCTGAATGGATTTTTGAATAAGTGGACAGAATATGATTTCAATTAAAAAGGAAAATCCTTATTTGAATTTCCAGGCCTGGGCAGGAAAGCTAAACGGGCCGGCCCAACTGCACAGCACAGCGCAACGTGTGGCTGACAGAGGGGGTCCACTCATCAGCGAGACTAACGATGTCAAGCTGTATCTTTTAATCTGGGCGCTATGATCTAATTCTAATCCAATGGATGAGGGTCGTCGTCGATGATGAACCGCTCTGGCGATGAGCTAAACCTAACGTGGCGGTGGGGGTTTCTCGGCGCTCACCTAGGCTCCAGCTGGGCTCGGCAACAGGGGCAATCGACGAGGTAGACGATGGTGAGGCGAGGCGCGGTCACGGCAAGGCTCGGGGTGGTCGGAATCAACGGCACCCTTCTCCTCCAGTAGAGGCAGACTCCGGTGAAATTCCAGTGCGGTGGTGCTCGCCTTGCTCCTAGGAGAAGTGGGGAAGGTTAGTGAGGTGTGGGGAGTCGAATGGTGTGAGGAATGGAGGCTGGGGTGGCCTCCTTTTATAGCTCGACGAGGGGACCGAGCGGTGCGGCGGTGAGCTCGCTACAGGCAGCTAATGGCACGGGCGAGGGTGTAGGACGGTGCGGTGCTCCCTGGTGGTTCTCACAAACTTAATTGCGTGGCATGGGGCGGCTTGGTTTGGTCTAGCGCGTGCGGAGCTCTGAGCGGAGGCGGTGGTGTTTGCGGCAGCGTGCGACTGCTCCGGGCCGCGCGGCGGCGAACGGGGGTGTCTGCCGGGGTGGGGTGATCATGGCGAGGCTGCGTGTGCACGGTGAGGGCAAGGCGCGAGCTGGCAGGGCTAGTCGGGCATGGCACACTGACGCGCTCTGGACATGGCACAGGGAGGCGGTGCGCGACGTAACTAGGGTGGTCCACAACTCGGCTGGGGAGTGGCGGTAGGCTGCAGCAAGGCTAGTGGACATCCTGGATGGGCGCAGGGTGGTCTGGTGCGAGCTGGCCATGGTCGTCCGGCGATGACCACAAAGTGGCGGCGCTCCACTGTTTCCCACGGCGAAGGGGGGGGGTTTGTCTGCTGCTGCTAGACACTCAGGGGGACAAGGGGGTTAAGAGGGAGATCAACTGGTCAATGATCACTGTACCAAACAGTGAAGTTAGGCTAGTGATTATTCTGTGCATGCCAAGTGTTTTATGAAATGGCTGCATGAAACTTTCTTTTCAATTGTTGATTCAATTTTGTTGAGTGATCTTAGATTAAGCTTGAGAGACTAGGTTTGATTGGGATTGTCAAGGTGAACTGATTTGGTAGGTTTTTGAAAAAGTGTGATCTTCACATATGAATTGGATTCAATTTTCAAATGTCCTTTAAATGGATTTGGTAGATGTTTTTGTAAGTTTGTAAAGTGGGCCTTGATACATCTTTACTTGGTCTAACAAGGGGTGAAAAGAGATAGAAATGTTTCTGTTAGAAATCTTCTTCTAGGAACACCTAAAGTTGCCTAGTGGTTTAAAATGGTCAAAATGACCATTTGGTTTATTTATTCTTATTTGATTTCCTTCTCTTTGGAAATTTTTTATAAATTGTCTAGATGATGTGGCATTCACATTTAAACCATTTCACAACATTTAGAACAATCAAGCATGGCATATACACTCAATTCTACACTAATGCAAACACACATGCATTCCTAATCATTTTATTAATAAAAGTTTTTGTTAACCCTAAATTGGGTGATTTGAACTTGATAATCTTGATTAGGGTTTTTGGGATGTTAAAAACCTTCCTTCCTTAAACAAAATCTCGTCCCAAGATTTAAGAAAAACTAGGAACTAAAGAGATCTAGAAACTCAGTCCTAATGTAATCTTCTCGCTTCCAAGTAGCTTCTTCTTCGGTATGGTTGCTCCATTGGATCTTGAGAAACTTGATACTCCGGGTCTGGGTGGCTCTGAAAGCTTCTTCCAAAATACGAATGGGCACTTCACAATACGTCAGATCCTTGTTGATATCAATGGCTCGGTGATCGATGTTCTTGAACACTTTGGTCTTCTCCGGAACTTCTAAGCATTTGCGAAGTAACGAGATATGGAACACATTGTGGATGGCTGACATCTCCTCTCGCAGTTCCAGTTGATAAGATACCTATCCTTGACGATTCAGAATCTTGAAGGGTCCAATATATCTGGGGTCTAACTTTCCTTTCAGCTGAAAACGCTGCATTCCCTTCAAAGGTGACACTTTGAGATACACAAAATCTCCGACATTGAAAGTAAGGGCTCTACGTCTCTTGTCAACATAATTCTTCTGACTGGATTGGGCAGTCTTGAGGTGCTCACGTACTTTGTTAACCTTCTCTTCTTCTTCTCGTAGGATGTCGGGTCCGGAAGTTTGACTCTCTCCTACTTGCGACCAATTCAAAGGGGTACGTCACTTCCTTCCATATAAGAACTCAAATGGGGCCATTTGCAAACTGGCTTGATAACTGTTGTTGTATGAGAATTTTATGAAAGGCAGACAATCTTCCCATTTTCATCCATACTCTAGAACACAAGCTCTCAACATATCTTCTAAGATTTGGTTGACTCTTTCAGTTTGTCTGTCGGTCTGCGGGTGATAAGATGTGCTAAAATTCAACTTGGTTCCTAATCCTTCTTGGACTTTCTGCCAAAATCTTGAGGTAAATTGGGTTCCTCGATCCGACACTATGGTCTTGGGGGTTCCATGCAAACTGACCATTCTAGCAATGTACAACTCTGCTAGCTTTGAATTCTGGTAGATTGTCTTGACAGGTATAAAATGGGCTACCTTGGACAGTCTATCAACTATGACCCAGATAGAGTCTTTCCCCTACTAGAAGTAGGCAAACAGGTGCTAAAGTCCATTCCAACGGAATCCCATTTCCATTCTGGAATCTGCAATGGTTGCAATAGTCCTGTGGGTCTCTGATGTCCGCTTTGACTCTCTAACAAATATCACACTTGGCTATGTAGCTTCCGATTTCTCTCTTCATCTTGTGCCACGAAAATGGCTCCTTCAAATCTTGATACATCTTCGTTTCTCCGGTGTGGATAGAATAAAGAGTATCATGAGCTTCTTGCATGATAACTTGCTTCAGCTCCGAATCTGCTGGCACACAGATATGTCCCTTGTACCACAAAACTCCTTCTTCATCTTTGGTGAATCCAGGTACCTTTCATGTACCAATACGTCGTTTGATTCTGTCGATACTTGCATTTCCCTTCTGGGCTTCCTTGATTTGACCGATCAACGTGGGTTGAAGTTCAATGCTAGTTAAAGATCCTTTGCTAACTAGCTCAGTTCTAAACTGCTCGAACTCTTCATGCAAACTTGGCTGGGCTTCTTTGATCATGGTGTTTAATCTACATGGCAATCTGCTAAGAGCATCCGCTACCACATTGGCTTTGCTGGGGTGATAGTGAATGTCAAGGTCATAATCCTTGATTAACTCTATCCATCTCCTTTGCCTCATATTCAGCTCCTTATGAGTGAAAATATACTTCAGGCTTTTATAATCTGAATAAATCTCACAGCGGTTACCATAAGGTAATGACGCCATGTCTTCAAGGCTAAAACTACAGCTGCTAATTCAAGATCATGGGTAGGGTAGTTTTGCTAATGCTGCTTCAGTTGTCTGGACAGATATGCTATGACTTTGCCTTCCTGCATCAACACACATCCGAGACCAATCTTGGATGCATCACAATACACATCAAAAGGCTTCTTGATATCTGGCATAATCAGAATTGGGCCTGAAGTCAATATCTTCTTAAGCTCTTGAAAACTTGCTTCACATTTGTCGGTCCATTCAAACTTCTTATCTTTCTTCAACAATTGGGTCATTGGTCTTGCGATGGTCGAAAATCCTTCTACGAACTTGCGGTAATATCCCCCTAATCCGAGAAATGCACGGACTTGGGTTTGAGTGGTTGGGGCTTCCCATTCTTCAACATCTTTGATCTTGGCGGGATCAACAGCGACTCCTCCTACCGACACAATATGTCTGAGGAATCCTACTTCTTTCAGCCAAACCTCACATTTGTTGAACTTGGCATATAACTGATGCTCTCTAAGGGTTTCAAGGATGGTTCTCAGGTGTTGCTCATCGTATTCTTGTGACTTCGAATAGATTAGAATATCATCGATAAAAAAAATGACAAACTTATCCAGAAAGTTCATAAAAATCTTATTCATGAGATTCATGAAATAAGCGGGGGCATTGGTTAATCCAAAAGACATGACCGTATACTCATAAAATCCATATCTGGTGGTAAAGGCGGTCTTTGGAATATCCGTTGCACGAATCTTGAGTTGATGATAACCAGTTCTAAGATCAATCTTAGAGAACACTCTGGCACCAGTCAACTGATCAAACAGATCCTCTATTTTGGGCAGTGTGTACTTGTTCTTGATGGTGACATCATTCAGCTTCCGGTAATCCGTGCACAAACGGTTACCTCCATCCTTCTTATCGACAAACAAAACAGGCGATCTCCATAGCGATGTGCTTGGTTGAATCAGATCTTTCTCCAGCATAGCATCAAGTTGCTTCTTCAGCTCCACTAGTTCAGATGGGTACATACTATAAGGTCTCTGAGCTATGGGTCCAGTTCCAAGAATTAGTTCAATAATGAACTCAATATCCCGATCTGGAGGCATATCGGGAAATTCATCTGGGAATACATCGGGGTATTCACAGACTACTCTGACTTGGTCAATGGTTGGTTGGGCTAGACTCTTGTTGCATTTGAATTGATGGGGCAGTGTCTCAGATAATGCTCTACTGATACTCCAGTGATACTGGTCATGGTTATGGCTTTCTTGTCACAGTCGATCAATCCTTTATGTTTCGACATCCAATCCATTCCTAGTATTACTTCCAAACCTTTGGTTCCAAGTACTATTAGATTGGCATAAAAATCTATCCCATGGATTCTGATAGGTACAACCTTGCAAATTTTTCTAGCTTTGGTGGTCGAACCAGGTATTTGAACTATCATAACATGCTTCAATTTTGTTGGTTGAATCTAACTAGTGCATGCAAATTCTTCGGTAACAAACGAGTGCGATGCTCCAGAATAAAACAACACTCTTTCAAGTACTGAGTTAACGGAAAACATACCCAGCACGACATCTGGAGCTTCCTGAGCTTCTTCAGCATTCATGTGGAAGAGACGGCCGTTGCGATTGAGCGAATTCCCTGGGGCAAATCTTCTTCTAGGCTGAACACGGCGTTGCTGCTGAGCTGGGGCATTCACATTGGTGGTGGCTGCAAACTTCTTGGGACACTCGTTCGAGTAGTGACCCTTGACTCCACATTCAAAGCAAGTAATCTGGGACTTGTCTTTGGCTGCAACAGGCACGGCATTGCTTCTAGTCCTTGGGGCAGTTTTGTTGTTGTTGTTGTTGAACTTGGGCGGTGCATGGTTGAAGTTGTTGGAGTTCGGGGTTGTTGTGGTTTCCTCCGGACTTCACGTTTCCTCCGCTACGATTGGGGTAGCTTGGATGAGGCATCGGGGGTCTATTGTTTCTTGGGGCATATCCTGCAGACTGGTTGGGGCGATACTTCTGGGTATTGTGAGACCCAGTCTGGTGCATCAATCGGCGCTTGCGGTTGTCATTGGCTTGGTTTATCTTCCCTTCCATCTGGATGGCAGAGTCGACTAGCTCTTCTAGGTCGTCAAAACGGATGTTGACTAACACCGTCTGCATCTTATCATGCAGCCCATTCAGGAACCTTCCCTTTTTCTTGGCTTTAGTGTGCATCTCATCAGGTGCATACCTAGCGAGAGATAGAAATTTGTTACGGTACTCAACTACCATCATCCTTCCTTGCTTTAGTTCTCGGAACTCATCTCTCATTCTGGTGACTAAACCTTGTGGCACATGGGTGCGTCTGAACTTGATCTTGAAAGCTTCACAAGTCATCTCCTGCCAGATAGTGGGTGGAAAACAGTACCTTCTCGTTGGCGTCAACTCCTACGACTTCTAGATTATTCTCCATGGTTTGCAGCCAGTCATCAGCATCTAAGGGATACTCAAATTTGTTGAAGATAGGGGGATTGGTATTCTGAAAATTCTTAAGCTTGGATCCATGATGATCCTGATTTCCTTGGCCTTGATTATTGTGCACCATCTGATCTATCTGTTGTAGGGTGGCTAGGTTGGCTTGGAGCTCAGCTCTACTAGCTTCACGGTCGGAAACTAGCATCTGCACAATCTGCAACATCGGGTCCTGCGATGAGCTTCTTCCTCCTTGGTTTCCACGAGTCATCTGAAGATTGAGATAGATAATGAGGTAAGAGCGAAATTCTAGGGTTCATGGTTTTGTTTTCAAAAGCTTTGAACTTTGAGTTTGAGCTCAGGTTTTGTAACTAACTTCTTCTCATTCATTCATTCAAGCACACAATACAAACACACACCACAACATAAAAGGAAAACAGATGGTTTTAAGAACCATTCTGTGAACTAAGATACAGTGGGACCGATACAACTCACCCCTATGGTAGTGATCAAGTGCATCTACTCATCATCAATGAAGTCGGAGTCATCATCATCGGTGTAGAAATCCATGGCATCATCCTCTAGGTAGTCATTGTCATCACTGAGGTACGAGTGAATATCTCCCTGATACATCCATTTTGCATCACTATTCTATGTCATAATTCACTGTTCTTCATTGATATATTTCGTATTGAGAGGTGATACTCATGTTATTTCGTCTGTTTTTGCATGGTTGATGACTTTTGGAGCATGAACCGTGATGGCTCTGTGTATGGCGCCAGAAAAATGCTGGAGCATGGTTGATGTAGAGCTCGTTGGGAACCCCAAGAGGAAGGTATGATGAGCACAGCAACAAGTTTCCCTCAGTATGAAACCAAGGTTTAATCGAACCATTAGGAGCAAGGAAACACCCCAAAGGTGTTACTAGCTGAGCCTTGGGAGGTCACACTACCGGTGCTAGTAGCAATGTGGAGACCTGCACAAAACAATCACATAACTTTGTCCCCAACTTGTGATGAGGTTGTCAATCTCACCGTGTTTTGCGGAAAACAAAGGATTAAACGTATCGAATGGAAAGAAGTAATAGTTTGCAGAAAGTAAACAAAAGTAGTAAAAGTTTGTAGATTGTATGTAAAGAAAAGGATCAGGATCCATAGTTCACTAGAGGTGGCTCTCCTTAAGATACATAACATGCTGGGTGAACAAATTACAGCGGGGCAATTGACAAACATCGAGAAAGCAATACATGCATATACTAATCATCTTGACTCCTTTGAGACTTGATTGGGCATTACAACATTATACATAGACCTCCATCCAACGTCATCTATGACTAATAATCCACCTTCAGGTTATCATCCGAACCCCCTCCAGTATTAAGTTGCAAGCAACAGATTATTGCTTTACGAATTACGTGTAAAGTAAACAATATGATTGTTCTATGAACAAAGGATTGTTGTTTTCTCCGTAGTAGCAAAATCACATCTAGTACCTTAGAGATTTCTGTCACTTCCCCAGATTACTAGAGGCATGAACCCACTATCGAGCATAAATACTAACTCTTGGAGTTGCTAGCATCTACTTGGCCAAGATAGCTACTAACAACGGAAAGCATGCAAGATCACAAATAACAAAGACATGATAGAATCAATAATCAATCTGAAATAGCATCTCAATATCCATCGGATCCCCGCAAACACAACATGCAGAATTACAAATATATACTCTTGATCATGAACGGAGCTCACAAGATCTAGACATGAAAGCACAAAGGAGGAGAACCAGCCATCTAGCTACTACATGGATCCGTAGTCCAAGGATGAACTACTCACGCATCATACCGGAGGCTTGCATGGTAATGAAGAAGGCCTCCAGGGTGAATTCCCCTCTCTGGCAGGGTGCCGGGAAGAGCTTCAGATCCCTCCCGGTCTAGGGATGGAGATGACGGCAGCTACAGACTCTTTCGTGGATTTTTGATCGGGCACTTAGGTTTTTCGTCCCGAGGGCAATATATAGGCGGAAGGAGAGGCCGAGGGGGTGCCAGGGGCCACCACACCACCCCCTGGCGTGGGCCAAGCCTGGCTGCTGCCAGTGGTGTGGCCCCTCGCCCCTCTCCGCCTCAGATTCTGCATCTCATGACTTCCGGAATAATAGGCACTTTGGCTTTTGTCCCGTCCAATTCCGAGAATATTCATTTTCTGACTTTCCTGGAACCAAAAACAGCAGAAAACAGGCAGCTGGCACTATGGCTCTTGTTAATAGGTTAGTCCAAAAAATCATATGAAAAGTACTCCAAAGTTGGAACAAAACACAAGAAAGTGGATAAAACTAAGCATGGAACATCAAAAATTATAGATACATTTGCAATGTATCAACATCCACAAGCTTAACTCCTGCTCGTCCTCGAGTAGGTAAGTGATAAAAAGAAAGAATAATTTTTGAGGTGACATGCACCATCAAAGACTTGATCAAAGTATTTGTAAAACATTCAAAGCTAGGATCATAGTACTTCAATCATAACATGAAAGACAGAGTTCTAGCAATAAGACAAAGAAACTATGATGCAACATGAAAAGGCACAAACAAAAGATTCATGAATAACAATGCTTTGCAAGACGTTTGTTTGTTTCACATAAAGAAAACATAGCATAATAGTATTCAGCTTGTCCCTCATAGAGTAGTAAATATAAATGCATAGGACACCTTCAAAGTTCATAAGAGTGACTAGATACAAATAGTTTAAAACAAGCAATATCAAGTTATGCATCAATCAACTAGTCTTGGGACAATGCACATAGAACTAAGAATGGCCACTATGCTCTCAAAGTAGGTGCATAAATTTAGAAGGTGGAGACTCAATATAATGGTGGAAGATAGGCCTTTATCAAAGGAAGTAGGGATTCAAGTCTCATAAAGAGCTTCCAAAAATTATGGTACTTATAGCTTTCAACTCTCATTGCCCCTATCATAAGCACCTTGAAGTGATTAAGGTTAAAGTGAACAAACTATGGTGTACATGCTTGACAAAGTATAAGTTAGCAATCTCATGTCCCTTGTATACGAGGGCCGCTCCTCATGCTACTCAAGTTTAGTCACTGGTAAGTTCTTGTCATTGTAAGTATATGTGTATCATGGAGAACCGCCCACGGGGTACCCCTTGCCTGATGATACGGAAGAATCCCCATATCAAAATGACAAGGCAAGAAGACAATGAGCATCTCAGCAATCTTCTTATGTACCATGGGAATATGGTGCTTTTTTCTCTCTTTCCACTTTTCATAATCTCTTTTTTTCTCTTTTCTCTTTTTTCTCAATATAGGACTCTTTTTTATATAAGAAGAATGCTTCATAGACAGCTCATTATGGTTACGCTGCAGGTTTCCACCATGTCAGCATGGATTAGACCAGCGGCCCAGGCGTTTCTCTAACATATATACATAACTCCATGGACTTAAAAGCTCGTGAGATCTTTAATCACTAGTTTTCTCATAACAAGTTTAATTTGGAAGGTAAACAAAAGCATGAATATACATGGAATAGCATAAGCTAGTATGTAGGTATGGTGGACTCTTTGGAATAACTTTGTTTAGGGAGTTGGATGCATGAGGGGAACTCATACTTTGTTGTGGAGGCTAGCAAAAGACTAGGAGCGACAAACTAAGAGAGCAATAATGGCCATAATCATGCAGAGCGACAAAACATCATTGATCAAAGCATAAAGTGATACAAGTTGAAAACTAAAGGATCATAAAGGCTATGGTGACTTGAGATAGTCATAACATGGTGTGATCATGTGCCAAGTCGACCCAAATAAAGCATCAAAGGAGAATACCAGAATACTATGCTTTAATATGCTAAAACAACGCATGATTCATCCAAGGCACATTAAGCAATCTCAATTGTTTATAAAAATTCATGCTACAGAAAAGAATACTAAGCATAAAGCCAAAACAATATTAAGCATGGCATGACAAAGCATAGGCCACAGTCAAAAACAAGCTCTCTTTACCACTTAAGCATGAACTTTCCTACTCTTTTCCAAACCAAACCAAACTATTTGAAAACCAATGTATGAAAGAGGGGGTCCAACCAATTTATTCAGAAAACTAAGCAAACCAAGCAAACGAATAACCAAAACGAAAACAAAAAAGAAGACGCTGCAAGAAAAACACAATTGTGCATGAAACAATAAAAATGAAGTGTTTGGAAGAAACTTGGGATTTTTATTGATGAAGAAGGGGATGCCTTGGGCATCCCCAAGCTTTGACACTTGTACTTCTTGGATATTTCTTGGGGTGACACGTGTGGCATCCCCAAGCTTGAGCTTTAGTCCATTCTTCTTATCATTACTCATTCCTTCCATACACCTGAAATTTTTCCTTCATACAAAACTTCACACAATCTTTATTAGCAACATTAGTGCACTCAAGATAAATAAGTGTTAAGGTTCAGTTCTAACACCAAATAAACTTCCATTAGAACACTAGCTACTGTATCACTTCCCTCAAAAATCTCAATTCCCCAAAATAACTCAAAGAGGAACCAACAAGAAGCAAATGCAGCAAATGGCAGAAATCTATCAAAACAGACCAGCAGGTAAAGACGAATTTTTTCAAAGACCTTCTGTTGCTCAAATCAAAAAGTGTTGATCTAACGAAAGTTAGATAACAACCTGGGGCAGAAGCAAAAAAATTCACGCCTCAAAAATACGTTCAGAGATTTACACGAATTTTTACGGTGCAGCACAAAAATCTGTTTCGGGACAGCAACTTTCCCAATCATTACTTCTCTCTCATTAGAGGTTACTCTTGGCACAAAAAGCAAATAAAAAGGATAAGGAGAGGTTATTACTAAAGTAATAACTTCCAAGACTCATCTAAAACTTTTGGGTTATCTCCCAATAAGTACTTTTCTTTAACGCCTTTAAGTTAGGCATAAGAAGCAAGAAAAAGAATCAAGTGTTCTCAAATGAAGAAGCATTAAAACTAAATTTCTTGCACTTACCGCTCTTACTTTTATTCTTAACCTGGGTAAAATATGATTGTTTGGTGGAGAAGAAAGGTGCATGGTCCCTTTTCCCACATCTATTATTGCTCCAAGGAGTTCTAATAGGGACCTTCCAAGTGTAATTTGTCCTTTTCCTGCACATTCAATAACAAGATAATCAGTAGAAATCATTTTCCCAAGGATCTTTGTAAACACTCCTTCAGCTATTCGAAGAGGTAATATGGTATTATTCTTAGCAAGAGATATTTCTTTTCCTCCTTCAGTAAGCCCCCAAGTATTCAGAGATTTATAAATATCTTTGGGCATAAGACAAAATTCAGACATGATATCACAGTGAGCTTGAAAAGTTTCAGTGTTTATCTCAATCTTTACTATAGGGAGCCACTTTGATGATTCAGAATTTATTGGAACATAATTGTGATGCTCCCTAAGCGTATTATAGCAATATTTTAAGCTAGTAGTGCTAGTCTCAAGAGTGTTCAATCTAGCAAATATTCTTGCGAAAGAAATATCAGTTTGGCTAGGCAAGTTGTAAGTGAGGATCAAATTCTTTATAGCATTTATAACATCATCCTCATTACATTGGAGGAAATTTCCTCCCACAACAGCATCTAAAGCATATTTATAGCAAAGAGCAATTCCAAGGTAAAAACTGCTAAGGAACAAGCCTTGAGTCATTTTAGGCTCAGTTTTTTCATGTAGATTAGAGATTCTAGACCAAGCTTCCTTGAAGCTTTCCTCAATTCCTTGTTTAAAAGTGAAAATCATTTCCTCAGGTGACATAGTGATTGGAGCAAGGCTAGACATAGTGGCAACTTAAGAAAGGAACTAATTTTTTTTTGTGTTTTTTGAAATAAGAAAGCAAACTAGTAGAACTAATTTTTTGTGTGTTTTTGATAAAGAAACAAGCAAACAAAGCAAAAAGAAACTAAGCAAAACAAAAATAACAAAGTAATGAGATTGGTTATGAGGGACTCCCCATGTGAAGATGTCCTTGACTCCCCGGTAACGGCGCCAGAAAAATGCTTGATGGATCTGTGTATGGCGCTAGAAAAATGCTAGAGCGTGGTTGATGTAGAGCTCGTTGGGAACCCTAAGAGGAAGGTATGATGAGCACAGCAGCAAGTTTCCCTCAGTATGAAACCAATGTTTAATCGAACCAGTAGGAGCAAGGAAACACCCCAAAGGTGTTACTAGCTGAGCCTTGGCAGGGCGCACTACCGGTGCTAGTAACAACGTGGAGACCTGCATAACACAACCATAGAACTTTGTCCCCAACTTGCGATGAGGTTGTCAATCTCACCGTGTTTTGCGGAAAACAAAGGATTAAACGTATAGAATGGAAAGAAGTAATAGTTTGCAGAAAGTAAACACAAAGCAGTAAAAGTTTGTAGATTGTATGTAAACAAAAGGACCGGGATCCATAGTTCACTAGAGGTGGCTCTCCTTAAGATAGATAACATGCTGGGTGAACAAATTACAGCGGGGCGATTGACAAACATCGAGAAAGCAATACATGCATATACTAATAATCTTGACTCCTTTGAGACTTGATTGGGCATTACAACATTATACATAGACCGCCATCCAACTGCATCTATGACTAATAATCCACCTTCAGGTTATCATCCGAACCCCTCCAAAGATTAAGTTGCAAGCAACAGATTATTGCTTTTTAATCATGTGTAAAGTAAACAATACGATTGTTCTATGAACAAAGGATTGTTGTTTTCTCCTAGTAGCAACAGCACATCTAGTACCTTAGAGATTTCTGTCACTTCCCAGTTACGAGAGGCATGAACCCACTATCGAGCATAAATACTAACTCTTGGAGTTGCTAGCATCTACTTGGCCAAGATAGCTACTAACACCGGAAAGCATGCAAGATCACAAATAACAAAGACATGATAGAATCAATAATCAATCTAAAATAGCATCTCAATATCCATCAGATCTCCGCAAACACAACATGTAGAATTACAAATAGATGATCTTGATCATGAACGTAGCTCACAAGATCTAGACATGAAAGCAGAAAGGAGGAGAACCAGCCATCTAGCTACTACATGGATCTGTAGTCCAAGGATGAACTACTCACGCATCACACTTGGAGGCTTGCATGGTGATGAAGAAGGCCTCCAGGGTGAATTCCCCTCTCCGGCAGGGTGCCGGGAAGAGCTTTAGATCCCTCCTGATCTAGGGATGGACATGACGGCAGCTACAGACTCTTTTGTGGATTTTTGATGGGTCACTTAGGGTTTTCGTCCTGAGGGCAATATATAGGCGGAAGGAGAGGCCGAGGGGGTGCCAGGGGCCACCACACCACCCCCTAGCGCGGGCCAAGCCTGGCCGCACGGCCAGGTGGTGTGGCCGGCCTCTAGCCCCTCTCCGTCTCGTATTATGGCATCTGATGACTTCCGGAAAAATAGGCACTTTGGCTTTTGTCTCGTCCAATTCCGAGAATATTCATTTTCTGACTTTCCTGGAACCAAAAACAGCAGAAAACAGGCAGCTGGCACTGTGGCTCTTGTTAATAGGTTAGTCCAAGAAATGATATGAAAATTACTCCAAAGTTGGAACAAAACACAAGAAAGTGGATAAAACTAAGCATGGAACATAAAAAATTATAGATACATTTGCAATGTATCAGACCGCTGTAGTCAGGATTCTGATGGAAAAGGTGCTGTTTGGAGGCAAAATTCGCGAAGATCAGAAAATCCGAGAAAATATACGGAAAATCCTATTTTTCCAGAAGACGAAGGAGGCCAGAAGGGGGGCTGGAGATGGGCCAGAGGGGGCCCACACCACCCCCTAGAGCGGGCAGCCCTAGTCCACGCCAGAAGGTGGTGTGGCCGCCCTGGCCCACTCTAGGCACTCCCCTCTAGCGTATATTATCCTCCCGAAACCCTAAGACTCGGGGAGGGACCACAGAAAGATTCCATCGCCTTTGCGGGGCGGAAAACACTGAGAGAGAAAGATCTCTCGCAGATTTCTGCTGGGGGAATTCCTTCCCGGAGAGGGGAGATCATCGCCATCAACACCACCATCAAGCTGGACTTCATCGGGATCATCATCATCATCACCACCATCATCACCATCAGCACCCTCATCACCATCTCCAGATTGCTGTAACAATTGCGTTGAATCTTGCATAATTCATAGGGGAAACTTTCTCGGTGTTGATTACTCTTTGTAGTTGATCCTATTGAGTGAACCATTGAATTATTGTTTATGTTAAGATTGTTATACATCATTATTCCATCTCTGATCATGACCCATATGATGTCTTGTGAGTAGTTCGTTTTGTTCTTGAGGACATGGGAGAAGTCATGTTGTTAGTAGTGGAGTTGTGTTGAGAAAGATTCAATAGTTTGATATTTAAGTTGTGGTGTACTTCTTCTAGTGGTGTCATGTGAACGTCGACTACATGACACTACCTATATGGTCCTAGGGGAATGCATTGTGTATTTGGCTACTAATCGTAGGGGTTGCCGGAGTGACAAAAACCTGAACCCCCGTTAGGAAACCATTGCACAAGGGATGTAAGGGTCTTAGAGTTTAAAGATGTGGTTAGGTTTCTACCTTAATTAATTTCTTGTACTTACGGATGTTTGCAAGGGGTATAATCACAAGTATGTATTAGTCCTAGGAAGGTCGGTACATTAGATCAGGTTCACCCACACAACACTTAGCAAGCTAAAGAAGATTAATCAACTATATGAAGCGAAAAGCACTTGCCTCTTCCCATGTGTCCTCGAGAACGTTTGGTCATCTTAAGTAATACAACCGGCTTGTCCTGTGCTGCATAAAGGATTGGGCCACTTGCTGCATTTATTCCTACTGTCTTTTATTTACTCGTACTTTGTTTACTTGCTTTATCGAAAACCCCTAAAAATCCGTTTGCTAAGTATTTGCAGAGAATTCCTGATCCATACCGCTAGCCAAAGACCTTCGCTCCTCGGTTCTGACACTCTTACTTATCAAAATATCGCGATACACCCCCTCTACTTGATGGTCATCAAGACTATTTTCTAGCGCCGTTGCTAGGGAGTGAAGCGCTATTGGAGAGTGGAACTGGTAAAGGAAACTTCTACTATGAGTATTGTTTACTTCTGCTAGTTGCTTTATTTTTGTTATGGATAATTCGTTGAGTTTCTTATTTGGTAATGCTACTACCACTGCTAAGGTAGTAGATAAGCCACCACCTGCTGAGAATGATGTTTTTAAAATACCTACAAGAATTATTGATCGTGTTATGTATAACTACTATGTTGGGGATGGAACTGTCCATCCCAGTGATCATTTACTCTTTATACACGAATTATGCGGGTTGTTCAAGTGTGCAGGTATTACTACAGATCAAGTTAAGAAGAAGCTATTCTCATTATCACTAAAAGGAAGAGCTGAGGAATGGTATAAGCTGCTGAAGAATGGTCAAGCTCTGGAATGGGAGGAAATAGTACCTCTCTTTTATTCAAAGTTTTATCCTTTTAGTGAGATTCATAAAGATCGGAATCAAATATACAACTTTTGGCCTCTTGATGGAGAGAGTACAGCTCAAGCTTGGGGGAGATTGAAGTTACTAATGCTCAAATGTCCCATTCATGAGCTCCCCAACAATATTATTATCAATAACTTTTATGCAAGACTCCCTCTACATGATAAGGATTTATTGGATGCTTCTTGTGCTGGAGCATTCACTCGCATGGGAGAAGAAGCTAAATGGGATCTTCTGGACCGTATTCAAGATAATGCTGAAGCTTGGGAGAATGACAAAGGTAGAAAGTCAGGTATAAATTATGATTATGAATGGATTGAATCTTTTATGGGAACATATGACTTTCAAAATATTTAAAATGCTTATGGTCTAGACTCTCAAGCTATTGCTTCTTATCGGATAATCGAATCTAACTTTTAAATAGACCGAACGAGCGAGACCTAATACCGGCTCCTCTGAGGCTCCTCTGAGGTGACAGTTGGTCGGCCTCCGGCTCTCGTCGGCGCCTCGCCGGCATAGGCTCGGCATGGATTTCTCTGGTGGTTGCTGGAAGGTCACCTACTCTGGTGTGACCACGGGTGGTAAGTTTTTGGAATGATCTCTCGCTGTCTCGGCTGATTCTTGGTTGGTTCTTCTCAACGCCAAAGGCTCCCCCCTTGAGGGGCGATGTTTGGAAATTGGGGAGATGATCTCTGTTGGATCTGTTTTGAGGTTCCCCTCTCACCTTTCTCGTGTTAATGATTCTTTGGTTCCCTCATCTGGATTTCTTGGTAGATCTCCTACCATCACTGGATCAGATGAAGACACTGGTTTTAAATGGCATGCCCTTTGCTACTCTTTGCCGACTGATGATCTTGAGCCTTCTAAAGGTTTTCTCATACTTTTTCCTAGTTCAAAAAGGCTTGTTCTCCTCAATCATAATGAGGTTGTGATCGATGCTAGATACTTGGTACATGGTGAGGTGGTGGCTTCTGGCATCTCTATTGATCTCCAGGTGAAGAGGGTGGTGGTTGGTTCTAAAATTTTACCAAGCCCTTTGGTTAAGAATGTTTCCTCCATTGAGAAGTTGGTGCCTAGATCTCTGGATTTCTCGGAAAATCTCCCCTCTGGGTGTGCTTCAAGATGTCACCGTGTCGACCTGCCCTGGATTTTCTTTAGGTGTAATTTTGAGAAGAAGATTTTGATAAATTCAGGCATCAAGTTAATTTCATTGGTGGTTTCAGAAAAGACCTTTTATCTGGTGCATTCTTTTGGATGAGCAAATTTTAAATTGGACCTTCATATCGTTAGTCTTGCTCTTCAAGCTTGCTTTGGAGGTAATGCTTCTAAATTCGTGAAGCTTCTTCAAGATAGAACTTTTCGATTCTCGGTTGCTTCAAGGCGGTGGGTTTTGAGATCTACAATATCTAAAAGTTTTCATGTCATTCTTTTGTGATTCATGTCAATCTTTGGGGTAATGGGGGTCCGAATTGGATTCATGAAGAAAGGGAATTCTACAAGGAATCTGCTAAGGAATGGAAAGTTTTCAAGTACAAAAAAGAAAGTGCAAAAAAATCTCCTTCTTTAAAGCATTCGAAAAGTGGCTCGGTTTTTCAAAGACTCAAATTTCTGCCACCTATGGGTCATTCGCGTGATTGAGCAACGATTAATGGTGAGATCAAATCCAGTCTTCAAGACAGATCTTATGCTCAGTGCTCACTAATGATGGTGTTAAGTCGATGGTAACGCCGGTCAGGTCTGGGAGGCGCCAATCGCGGCATTTAAATTGCTGGTCTCCTTCCTTTTCTGAAATTTCCTCTTTCCCTAAATGTAGATGGCTGACAAATCGTATGAGGGTGGTTTAAGGCCCAGTGGTTTCTCATTCGGCCCATCTTTCACGGCAGTTTTCACGAGTTCATCTCTCGCTGAAAAACAACTACCACTTCTGTCTCCTCAACTCCCCATCGCTGAAACCCCATTCCCTCTTGCTCGCGCCGGCAAGGACGCCGAAATGGCGAACATTCCGATTGATCCTGCACCTTTCCCCGCTGAACGGCTTTCGATTATGCGGTGGCTGGGAGGAATCGTGTTAGAAGGGTGGTGGTGCCTCGAGGTCAAGAGCGCATGAACAGTATGCTATTGCTAACATTTTTCCCCTCCTCTTGGTCCTGTTCCGCTCTTGAATATTCATGGTGTCTCGGTGGATTTCTTCAACAATGAGGTTGGAGTGCACTTGAGATATTCAAGATTGTCCCTTTGGGTCGGCGATGTGCAGTTCCATCATGTCACGATCGTGATGTGCTCATTGCGGCGAGCCCGATTCCGTTTCAAGATGTGCATGTCTCCTTTGTGAAACACAATGAGGGTGATAATTGGCGTAGGACTCAGTTCAATAATGAGTGTTGGGTGATGTTGGTTGGACCTCCCCTTGACCACTGGCATACGGAGGATTTGAATGCTATCTTTGCTGACATTGGGAAAGTTCTTCTGTGGGAGAGGGACCCTGACCACAAGGGTAGGATTATTGCTAAGATTCGTGTTACTGACTTGGTTGACATCCCCAAGAGCGTGAGGTTTACCATTGGTGACTTGGTAGAGATAGAGTCTTGGACTTTTTCTGTTGAAGTTCTTCAGAGTCACTTGCTTGGTGGGGGCCCACCCGAGGAGGACCCACTGCCAGATGACAATGTGGACCCACACCTAGTTCCTGGGCATGGTCCAGTCTTTGGGCCCCAGGTTCCACCTCCCCCCCTCCCCCTCCTGCTCCTGGGGGTGAGTGGGTCAGTGGATGGCCCCTGTGCAAGACCCTGCTCCTGCTGGTGGGCACGCTGAAGGTTGGGGTCCTTGGGAGGCTGCTGCTGCCCCTATTCAAGGCCCTATCATTGCTCCTGGAGAAGATATGCCTATTGACAATCAGCATCTTCCACCTCAGGATGTGAACAGTGGAGTTACTGGTGCTATCATGGTTCAAGACTGGGGGTCTGATGATGAATCTGTGAATGAGCCTGAGGCTGTGGAGGAGCTTAGTGTTGCAGTTGCACCACAAGGGGTTGGCATTGGTGATGGCCTGCAGAACATTCTTCAAAACTATCTGGCTGATGAGGAGGAGGACAATGCTGATGCTGAGGAGGGGGCAGGAAGTCCTATGGATTCAAGTACGGTGGCCCCTGGGAATGATGATTGGATGTTGGAGGATCAGCATCTGCTTTCTCCAAATGAGGCTCACCTTCAGATTGGGATGGTGAGAACTTTTATTTCCTTCCCTGACGTGCATGTTGCCAAGCAGGGATTTTCCCAACAAGGCTTGGAGCTCTGGGAGAATTATTTTGCCCCTCATATTCAGAAGGAATCTTCTCCAATGGGCTCTCTTAAGTGTGATATTCCTGTAAGTTGGTTTAACTTCATTACTCTAATGCTTGCTACTCCTGAGAAGTTTAACTGGGTCAAGGGATTTCTTACTTCTCCTTTATGGGAAATAATTAAAGAACCTATTGCTGAGGAAAGTTCAATCTCTTTCATCATTCCTAATAAGAGCTTTTCCCAGATGCCTCCTTCTTGCCTGGGTATTGAAGCAACTAAATCTTCAGGCTCTCCTTCTACCCCTGCTAGAAAGAGAAAGGGCAAGGAACCTCTTGTGGAATCTGAGGTGAGAAGAAGCCCTAGAATTGTTGAATTAAATGGGGGTTTTAAAAGTCACTTAAATTGTCAAATTGTTGATTGCCTGGTTTGTAATGCTGCTCCTCCTTGCCTGAATTCCAAAGTGGTTAAAAATCTTGCTGTTTCATTCTGCAAGGTCAAGGATGGGGACCTAGAAAAGAGGCTGCTCAAGAAAGGGAAGGTAAATGATGTGGCAGTTAAGGCTCCTACAAAAGGCAGCACTAAAGGAGGGCCCTCTTCCAGCTTGGGATTTGGTGGCAAGAAGAAGCTGTCAGCTGCTAGTACACTGTGATGCAAGCCAAGAAGAAGACCTCTTCTTAAGTGTGCTAATGTATCAAACTATATCTTTGCTGGAGTCTTGTTGACTCTGTTATGTGTCTGTGTTTGTGGATTTGCAATGTGGATGGTACTTATTATGGATAATCTCTGGTAACCTGAATTGGGTTGACTTTTGTCTCTATTTTGTTGTTTCCTCTCGGTGATTACACTATTTATATCACCCCATATCTATACTTACTTGGTTTCTTAATGAATAACACAAGAACTTGGAAGATCTTGAATTGGAATATCAGGAATCAACTCTGAAAAAATGGTCCGCTCAAGCAAAATTGAGGAGTCTGGTTGTGACATTATCTGTCTCCAAGAAACTAAGCGCGAGGATTTTGATAGCTCCTACATTAAAAAATTTTGCCCCTCCAAATTTACCAAGTTTGAATTTCTTCCCTCCAGAGGTGCATCTGGAGGATTGATCACCATTTGGAATGGCTCCCTGATTTCTGGACAGCTTTCTTTTCTCAATGAGTTTTCTATCTCCATAACCTTGACTTCCCTCTTGTCCAATAAATCCTGGATCCTCTCCAACATTTATGGGCCATGTTTATCTGAAAAAAAGTCTGAATTTTTGGACTGGTTTGGCAGCATTGATATGCCTGATGATGTGGATTGGCTTATTATGGGAGATTTTAACTTCTGTAGACAGCCTTCAGATAGAAATAAATTGGGTGGAGATGTGAATGGTATGCTTCTCTTCAATGAAGCCATTAATAATTTGGGTCTCATTGAATTACCACTTAAGGGTAGAAAGTTCACTTGGAGTAACATGCAGAAGGATCCACTCTTGGAAAGATTGGATTGGTTTTTTAACTGCTACCTGGACTCAGAGTTTTCCCTCAACTTTTGTTGCTCCTCTTTCAAAACCCACTTCTGATCACACTCCCTGTGTCATTTCCATTGGTACAATGATTCCCAAAGCTCAGGTGTTCAGATTTGAAAATCATTGGTTACATCATAAGGAGTTTAAAGCTATTGTTCAAAATGCATGGAACATTCCTGTGGGTTTTATGGATTCTGCAAAAAAAATCAATGCTAAATTCAAAAATGTGAGAAGAGGGCTGAAGCTTTGGGCCAAACAGCTCCCTTGCCTAAAGGCACAAATCTGTAATGTCAATGCCACCATTGACTTGCTGGATATCATGGAGGAAATGAGAACTCTTACTGTTCAAGAATGGAATCTTAGGGATATCCTGAAAAATCTTATTATTTCTCTTTTACAAGACCAGAATACTTATTGGAAACAGAGAGGAAAAATCAAATGGGTTAAGCTGGGGGATGAGAACACCAAGTTCTTTCACTCCAGAGCTACCATAAGTTTTAGGCACAATTACATTTCCATGCTCAAGGATGATTCTGATCTTGAGGTCTATGATCATGATGGCAAAGAAAATCTTCTTTAGAATGCCTTTAAAAATAGAATGGGCTCTTCTGATAAGCCTGAAATGCATTTCAATCTTAATGACTTGGCTGGTGATTGCTTAAGCCAGGAAGAAAGGGATGCTTTGGAAAAGCCTTTCTCGGATGAGGAGATTGAGGAAGTCATCACAAATTTGCCTAATGATAAGTCCCCAGGCCCTGATGGCTTTAATAATGAATTCATGAAGCTTTGCTGGCCTATTATTAAGGATGATGTGAAGAGTCTTCTTGTGGAATTCTATGAAGGGAATGCCTCTTTGGAAAGCATCAATTCTTCCTTTATCACCCTAATTCCAAAAATTGCTGCTCCTTTGACCCCTGCTGATTTTAGGCCTATTTCTTTGCTAAATAGTGTCCTTAAGATTATCACCAAGATTCTGGCCAACAGACTGCAAAAAGTCATTCTTAAACTTGTTCACAAGAATCAATATGGTTTCCTCAAGCAAAGATCTATCCAAGACTGTTTAGGTTGGGCATTTGAATTTCTTGATCAATGCCACAAGTCAAAAGAGGAAATTTTAATTCTTAAGTTGGATTTTGATAAGGCTTTTGACAGAATTGAGCATTCTAGTATCATCAATATCCTTAAAGCCAAAGGTTTTGGAACTAAATGGATTTCTTGGATTCAGATGATCTTTGGGTCTGCCTCTTCTTCTGTGCTTTTAAATGGTGTGCCTGGGAAAAAAAATTACTGTAGAAGGGGTGTCAGACAAGGAGATCCTTTGTCTCCTTTACTGTTTGTTCTGGCTGCTGATCTTCTTCAAAGTATCCTCAATAAAGCAATGAACCTGGGTCTTCTTTCTTTGCCCACTGAGAATGTTTTCTGTCCTGACTTCCCTGTGATTCAGTATGCAGATGACACTTTAATAATCCTTAAGGCTGATTCTGAGCAACTCCTGTGTCTTAAGGCAATTTTACATACTTTTTCTCTCTCCTCTAGACTCAAAGTCAATTATTCCAAGTCCAGCATGATGCCTATTAACATGGACTCTGAGAGGCTTGGGCATTTTGCTAATACCCTTTCTTGCCTCACTGGATCCTTGCCTTTTACATACCTTGGTTTGCCCTTGAGCTTGAATAAACCTGCTGTGGAACATTTCCTGCCTATTGTTCAGAGAATTGAAAGAAGGTCGTGTGGATTGCTGATTTTCTTAATTATGGGGGGAAATTGCAGTTAGTCAAATCTGTGTTATCTTCCCTTCCCATATATTACATGAGCTGTTTTGAGCTTCCTGTCACTATCAAGGAGCAGTTGGTTCAATATATGAGGCAATGCTTGTGGAGAAAGAAAACTACTGATGTTCAAGCTAGAGGTACTGCTCTTGTAGCACGGGAGAAAGTTTGTAAACCCAAGAACCAGGGAGGTTTGGGTGTTCTTGATCTTAATGTTCAAAATTCTGCTCTTCTTTTGAAGAATTTGGATAAATTTTATAATCATAAGGATATTCCTTGGGTTCATCTGGTTTGGAACACTTACTATTGTAATGATAAGATCCCTGGAAGAAGTCTTGAGGGATCCTTTTGGTGGAAAGCTCACCTCAAACTGATTGACATTTTTAAAGGACTTGCAAAGTGCTTGGTTGGAAATGGGAAAACCACACTTTTCTGGTCTGATATGTGGAATGATAGCTGCCTCCAACATAAGCTTCCTCACCTACTCTCTTATGCAAAAAAACCTCACATCTCTGTCAGTGAGTTCCTGCATACCCCAAATACTCAGGACCTTTTTTACCTTCCTTTGTCATAGCAAGCTTATCAGGAATATCAAAGTCTTGAACAAATTCTCAATTCTGGCAGGGAAGGGGATTCTGATTGTTGGTCTTACATTTGGGGCAGTAATTATTCGGTGAAAAAGGCTTACTGCTCCTTAGTTGTTACCACCGGTTCAGCCACATTTCTCTTGGTTATGGAAATCTTCTTGTCAGCAAAAACACAAATTCTTTTTCTGGCTCTTACTGCTTGATAGACTCAATACTAGAAACCTTCTGAAAAGGAAATGTTTCTCGCTGGCATCTTATGACTGTGTCTTCCAGGGCTGCAATAGTGAAGAAACCAGCCTACATTTGTTTTGGGAATGTTCTTTTGCAAGAGCCTGCTGGGCTGAAATTTCTCAGGTCAATTTGGCTGATCCAACTATCTTTGAAGTGTTAGTCAGTATTAAAAAAGACCTCAATGTCCCTTTTTCAATGGAAATTTTGCTACTTGGAACTTGGGGCATTTGGATTTGCAGGAATAATGAAATTTTCAATAATCAGCATGCATCGATTGAGCCTGGAAGGCTATTGTAGCCCAGGAATTAAGATGGGTCCTTTTTAGAATTAAGAAGTATTATCAGAGCCTTAAGGTTTGGATTGAAACTAATTTAGACAGGAGATAGCTGATTAGAGTTTATCCCTCTTCTTTGAGGTGGAATGAGTCTTGTAAATATTCTTTTGTAACTCTCTACAATATATAAAAATTGTAGTGGGGTCTTTTTGCCCTACTGTTTTACCCTAAAAAAAGGCTTTTGCTACCTACATTGAAGTGCCTAAAAAGAAGTGGAATAAGTATCATGCACCTTATAAAGATGTTGCTAAGAGTGTTCCTGCAAGAAATACTGAAATTTATACTGCTAATCATGTTTTACCTAAACCTTACATTGAGAAAATGCCTTTCCTAGTTAAGATAAAGGAACATTCTATGATAGCTAGTATGGTTGATGAACCTATAATAGCAAATGTGAAAGACTTTGTTACTAAATATGAAGAAGAGGGACACACTATCCTTTGTAAGGATAACTCTAATATTGTTTCACATAGTAGTGTTATGAGAGCTAGTATTCCCGTGTTTTCTGTTAGAATAAGTGATCATTGCTACGTTGGTCCTTGTGATAGTTATATTGTTAAGTTTATGCATGATACTGAAAGTTATTATGAGAGAGGGAAAAGTGTTCTTATGCATCTCAATAATATCAAGTTTCCTCGTTTTATGCTGAAAGTTTTTATGTTGCACTTCTTTTGCCTTCCTATGCTTGTAGCCTCTGGTTTCAACAACTTGTTTGTTTACAAAATTCCCTTGCATAGGAAGTGGGTTAGACTTAAACGTGTGTATGTTTGCTTCTTAATGCTCCCTTTCACTTCAATTCATATTCTTACGTGAGCATCTTCAAAATGATCATGCCCATCTTAATGGCTATAAAGAAAGAGCTTTATGGGAGACAACCCAATTTGTTTTTGTTTCTTTGAGTCCTGGAAGCTATTACTTCGGTAATAACCGCTCCTTATCTATTTTGTTTGGTTTTTGTGTCAAGATCAACCTCTAATGAGAGAGAAGTAATATTTGGGGAAGTTGCTGTCCCGAAACAGATTTTTGTGCTTCACCGTAAAAAATCGTGAGAGATCTCTGTATGTCAGATTGAGCTGTAATTTTTTGTTCTTCTGCCCCAGGTTCTTATTTAACTTTCGTTAGTTTTGCACTTTTTGATTTGAGCAACAGGAGATTTTCAAAAAAAATGAGCTTTACCTGCTGGTCTGTTTTGACAGAATTTGCCACTTTTGCATTTGCTTCTTTATTCGATTTCCTTTTTGAATTCTTTTTGGGTTTTGGGAAGGAGTTGCTTCAGTAGCTTATGTTTTGATGGTTCTCAGTTGAAGTTGGACTCAAAAGGTTTTATCACTTCATATATACTAATGTTGCTAATGAGAACTGTGTGAAGTTTTGTGTGAAAGAAATTTCCAAGTAGTGGAGATAATTGTGTAATAAGGAAGAGAAAGGTGTTTTGACTCAAGTAATAAGTGTATGAAGATGAAGATATCGATGATATTAAAGTAATGACTCCGGAAGAATCTACTAGATACCAAATTTAGAGACCTGCAGAGTCTGTTTTCGAATAGGTACCAGTTCTGGTAAGAAAAGCTCCACGAAAATACTATCCAACTATATTTTTGCAGTTTTCAGTCAATGAGGAAAGCTACGAAGCGAAAGAGGGACGGAAACGGAGCCATGGTGGCTCACACCACCCTGTGGCGTGGGCCCACCCCTGGCCACGCCACCAGGTGGTGAGTCCTCCCCAAACTCCATCTCCGACCCGTTTTCTCCCAGTACCTTCGTTTTGATATGAAACTTCGTAATATATAATCCCCCGAATCCCCCGAGGTTCGTATATCGTGTTTTCGCCATGTTTTTTTTTCGATCTATTTCTGCTAGGAACTATCTTTGAAAGCTTAAAAGCACAATGGTGTCTGCCAAGGATAAAGGGAAGGAGCCTATGGAGGAAGACTTCCAAGACACCGGGAAGGAGAACGAAATCAAGAGTGAAGGTGAAAAAGAGGAAAAGCATACCGGCAGTACCATTGCAAGCATTGGAGTGGTGGCGAACCCTGCCAGGGTTAGAAGGACTGCACGGATGCAGACTGGGGGGAAAGCTCCTCGTCATAGTTTGGCTCCACGATCACCTTATCCAAGCACCAAGAGTCCCTTCCATACCTTTATCCATAACCATGCAGGAAAAGAAGACTTCAAGGAGGAAGAGCAGAAAAAGAATCACATGAGCTGGGATCCACAATCTAACATGATCATGCACCGCATTAAGCACAACTCGGAGTTGATTCGTACACTCACCTTCGAGATTGAGGACTTGGGGAAATTGGTCAAGGAGCTCATCGAGAGGATACCACCACCACCAAAGGAGTAATTCGTCATCAGGTTTGGCATCCCCTTGGTTTGTTCCAAGCTTGGGGGAGTGTCGCGGTATCATATAACTATCTTCTATCTTTTTACCTTTTTAGTAGAGTCATATCATGAATAGAGGAGTTATTATGTAGTATGGTTTGCATTATGGAAGTGTCCCCTCTCTCGTTAGATATGTATCCCTTGGTGTGAGTTGCCGTTATGAAATATTAATGTAAAGTTCTATCATTTACTCTTTTGCATAGCTTATATTAGTTTTCAATTTGTGGTTATATGATTGATCTTGTTGTTAGTATTGGTATCACTTTGGGATCATTGAGTTAATTTAGTTGGTTTTGGCAAACCTGGCTCGTCAAGAGCACACTATTTTTGAGAGTTGAAAGAAAAGATAAAAGTACCTTTAAAGAAAAATAATTTCATCATCTTTCTTTCTTGATTTGCTCATAAGTTTAGTATTCTCTAGTTAAGATCTTTTGTGCTTCCAAGGAAGATTGCATGTTTGTCTTTATCACTTGTTTGTTTGGTTGTTTCCTTTAACTCTTGTACTTGCTACCCAGCCTTGCTAGCCAAAAACCTGTACTGAGAGGGAATTCTTCTCGTGCATCCACCTCCTTTAAACCAAAACCTCTGCCATTTGTGTCCACCATACCTACCTAGTAGAACTATTGCTATTCCAAGTAAATTCTTGTTTTATCTACCTCCCAAATTAAACTTGTTATGTGAAAATTAGTGATTAAAGCTCTCACGAACTTGATGGAACACTTTACTTTCTTGCACTTAATAAACTTGAACCATTGTGCTCACCTATGTTGCGTATATGCTTGCGCTTTGTAAGTTGTGAATTAGCAGAACCATGATATCATGGGGAACGCTTTCAACATTGCACTGGTACTTTGTACCTAGTTGATATCATGTTCTTTTGTCTATGGATGTCGTCGGTGTGAAATGAAAGGGGAGCTTGTAAGTCCATGGAGTTATGCATATGTATTAGAGAAACGCCTGGGCCGCTGGTCTAATCCATGCTGACATGGTGGAAACCTGCAGTGTAACCATAACGAGCATCTATGAAGCATTCTTCTTATAAAAAAAGAGATAGAGATTGAGAAAAAAGAGAAAAAGAAAAAAGAGATTATGAAAAGAGGAAAGAGAGAAAAAAGCACCATATTCCCATGGTAAATAAGAAGATTGCTGAGATACTTGTTGTCTGCTTGCCTCGTCATTTTGATATGGGGATTCTTCCGTATCATCTGGCAAGGGGTACCCCATTGGCGGTTCTCTATGATACACATATGCTTACGATGATAAGAACTTACCGGTTACTAAACATGAGTAGCATGAGGAGCGTCCCTCGTATTAAAGGGACATGAGATTCTCAACTTACAACTTGTCAATGCATATCCTCATATTTGATCACTTTAACCTTAATCACCTAAAGATGCCTATGATAGGGGCAATGAGAGCTGAAAGCTAGTAAGTATCATAATTTTTGGGAGCTCTTTATGAGACTTGCAATCCCTGCTTCCCTCTGCGAAGGGCCTTTCTTTTACTTTGTAGTTGAGTCAGTAAACCTATTCCCTTCTATCTCAGCAAGTGTTTCGAGTTGTTGTGTTTCATTCATTCATATGATGATTTATTCAATCATGTTGCTTATGTTCCTTGTTTTGCACTTTGCTCTTGTCTTGATGTTTACTACTTTGAAAGCTATCATTGAAAAACCAGATATTTGTGAACTCCAGCAAATTATCAACTATTCTTCGACCAAGAGCTAAGTTTGCCATTACCAATTATGATTTACTTTATGTATCTTTATTGTGTTTCCTTTACTCATTGCAAGTTGAGTTATATAATAGTGAGTTGTCTTCTATTATGATCTATGTATTTGATGAATGTGATGATTCTTATCCGTATGCTTTTATCGACTCTTCACTCCATAAACCTGAGGCCATGTTTATTGAGCTCAGTTTCGCTTGGGGACAAGCAAAGTCTAAGCTTGGGGGGAGTTGATACGTCGATTTTGCGTCACTATTCTATGTCATAATTCACTGTTATTCATTGATATATTTCGTATTGAGAGGTGATACTTATGTTATTTCATCTGTTTTTGCATGGTTGATGACTTTTGGAGCATGGACCGCTGCAGTCAGGATTACGATGGAAAGGTGCTTTTTTGAGGCAAAATTCGCGAAGATCAGAAAATCTGGGAAAATATATTGAAAATCCTATTTTTCCAGAAGACGAAGGAAGCCAGAAGGGGGGCTGGAGATGGGCCACATGGGGCCCACACCACCCCTGGCGTGGCGACCCTAGGTCGCCAAAGATGTGGTGTGGCCGCCTGGCACACCTGTGCACTCCCTGGCGTATATTATCCTCCAGAAACCCTAAGACTCGGGGAGGGACCACAAAAAGATTCCACCGCCTCTGCGGGGCAGAAAACACCGAGAGAGAAAGATCTCTCTGGCAGATAGATTTCTGCCAGGGGAATTCCTTCCTGGAGAGGGGAGATCGTCGCCATCAACACCACCATCAAGCTGGACTTCATCGGGATCATCATCATCATCATCACCACCATCATCACCATCAGCACCCTCATCACCATCTCCATATTGCTGTAACAATTGTGTTGAATCTTGCATTGTTCATAGGGGAAACTTTCCCAGTGTTGATTACTCTTTGTAGTTGATGCTATTGAGTGAACCATTGAAATATTGTTTATGTTCAGATTGTTATACATCATTATTCCATCTATGATCATGATCCATAAGATGTCTTGTGAGTAGTTTGTTTTGTTCTTGAGGACATGGGAGAAGTCATGTTGTTAGTAGTGGAGTTGTGTTGAGAAAGATTCAATAGTTTGATTTTTAAGTTGTGGTGTACTTCTTCTAGTGGTGTCATGTGAACGTCGACTACATGACACTTCACCTATATGGGGCTAGGGGAATGCATTGTGTATTTGGCTACTAATCGTAGGGGTTGCCGAAGTGACAGAAACCTGAACCCCCGTTAGGAAACTATTGCACAAGGGATGTAAGGGTCTTAGAGTTTCTACCTTAATTACGTTCTTGTACTTACGGATGTTTGCAAGGGGTATACTCACAAGTATGTATTAGTCCTAGGAAGGTCGGCACATTAGCACAGGTTCACCCACACAACACTTAGCAAGCTATAGAAGATTAATCAACTATATGAAGTGATAGCACTTGACAGTCTTCCCATGTGTCCTCGAGAACGTTTGGTCGTCTTAAGTAATACAACCGGCTTGTCCTTTGCTGCATAAAGGATTGGGCCACTTGCTGCATTTAGTCCTACTGTCTTTTATTTACTCGTAGTTTGTTTACTTGCTTTATCGAAAACCCCTAAAAATCTGTTTGCTAAGTATTTGCAGAGAATTCCTGATCCATACCGCTAGCCAGCACCTTCTGCTCCTCGTTGGGTTCGACACTCTTACTTATCGAAAATACTGCAATACACCCCCTATACTTGTGGGTCATCACTCCCTAGATGTCTTCACCTTCTTCCTCTTCTTCTTTTGCTTCAAGATGGACTTCTTTCTCATGGATGGTCTTCTCGAGGTCGGCCACCTTCTTGCGAAGACGAGTGATGGTGCGATCTTTCTTCTCGCGTTGACGGCGATGTGATTGGCAATCCTTGACGAGCATGGCGAGAGTCTACTCCTTATTGGTGGCAATGGCAAGGTTGTGGTTGGTGTAGGCTTGAGCATTGTCCAATTCCTTCTGTCTATCATACAGTAGGAAGTCAAGATTCTCAAATTGGCGCTTCATCTCCGGGTGACTTGGCATCTCCAATGGCATTCCCATAGAATCACTCCTTGCTTAGTGAGCAAAGTGAGTTCCCTGGATCATGTTGATGTTTTGCCCACAGAGACGGGCAAGAGCTTCATGCATAGCCGTGGCTAATCCATCTAGCCAGTTGTTCTCTCGCACGGTGAATTGAATCTTCTTAGAAAGGGGTGCTTCCATCTTGGCTCGAAGATCTGCAACTATCAGCCATTGTAGATCTCCTCCTGGGAAATACTTGAGTTGAGCTCCGAAGAATTACGGATGCGGGTGCTCAAGATACTTTGACACTGCATCACGATCCCTCTCAAAGATCAGCTGGCCTCCGCTGCCCAACTGGTAGAACTTGAAATACTAAACTTCCATCTATAAGAATTTAGGATGAGTAAGTTAGTGAGGTGATCAAGTGTGTCCAATTTTATGTAGTAATGTAAGAATTTTTTAGGAACATGAATTTTTTTGAAAGAATCTTGAGGATAAGAGTGGAAATAGGTTTTCATAAATACTCACTTCATTTGTTTTGAAACTAAGTTTTTGTTTGGACGTCCATTCAAACTAGGGTCTCCTATGGTCAGGAGGGCTCTAATACCAACTTGTCAACACCTGGATTTTTAATCCCAGATGCCTGTTATGCCATACATCGCAATCCTAGGATTACCGTTTTTGCGAGACATAACAGATTGGATATCACAGTACATCATCCATTACAAGCCATAATAAGGTCTTACACAAATAAAGGATCTCATGATCCAGTCTTAATACAAACAAGCAGCGGAATAATAAGCGTAGTAGTGGGCTCCATCTTCAGTGTCACAGGCAATGCTGACGATGGGAGATGATCCTAGTTGTCGTAGCCGTCCTGCTGTCCATCTTCCTGATAGTCCTCCTCATAGTCTGGCCACGGGAATAGCCAGGGACAAAGCCATGAGTACTCTTTAAGTACTCGCAAACTATCACTAACAAGTAAGGTAGTTCTAATAGGAATCCTAAGCTCTAAGTTTATTTGCAAAAAGCCAGATTTTATCTAAACTAGTTTAGAAGTAAAGAAAACTAAATAAATGTTCTAAATCACTTTAAGTTGGGAACCTAGTTTTCATATTCACAACCCTGTTGTGGTCAAGTCAAAATCATAGTTCACTTCACAAGTCATTTTGAAAACATCTGACGACGGAACAGTATGGCCACTCCAACTGTCCATGACCGCGGACGCGGCTATTCGAATAGTTTGACACTCTGCAGAGGTGGTACACTTTCACCACAAAATTCGATACATCCATCAGGGATAACCCTGAATCATCATACTTAGTATGCGGATAATCAATCATAACCTTTCCTTTATACACTCTAGTATAAGCACCTCTCCTATGAGCTTGGCCATCTGCCATCCTGGGTACTGCATAGGTGGACATCATCAAGAGGTAGCCTCAGAAGAAACCTCTCCCGCGAGGGAACCCATACTAATGCATATAAACTTCCGGCTAAGCCTTACCCAATTCAGGTATTGTGGTTGTACGGTAAAATTGGAATGGTATCGCATCCGAACCCAACCATTAGTTTTTATAAAGGGCTAAGGCTCATGCCTCAACATCTTCATCATCAAATCCATTTGTGTTTCTCAACACATGTCAAAACATTTCAATAGAATGACTCATCATTCCAAAGTTTTCATAATCATTTTCACCAAGTATTCCCATCTAAAGTGATCAAGTTTTATCCTTAGCACTAGCCACTGGGTTAAGAGTGTTCACTAATGAGGGATGCTAATCTAAATCTCATGCCATAGACTGACATCTAGTATAGGCCTAGTTTTATACTCTTTATGCTATCTATACTATCTTCCAAAACTCACAAAGCATTAACTAAATGTAAAGAACTTTGGAAAAGCAAAAGAGTAAAGCTTGCAAGTAAAACTTGGGATGGGTAATAATCAAAATGTATAACCAAGCATGCCTAATGCATCTTGCTTAGGTTAACTTGCATCTAGTGATGGCTTGCCTTGATTGGTGTAGTGATTGAAGTTTTCTTCGTCTTCTTCGGGGTAGAAATCCTCCTCCTCGTATCCTTGGTCAGTACTATCGTCTATAAAGGAATGCAGGGTACACAATCACCAATCAATACTTAACTAGCCTATTTAGCACAGTAAGGTTCATGCTTGATGATCCAGCATCATCACAATCATCACATGCAATAAAGAACTAGTTTATTTAGGTTATTTAAGAAAAATAATTTCTACTCATTGAAATTAATTAAGATTTAATATTCTCCAATTAAAATATGGGATCATGTTGACACATGTCATCAGCACATATTCTAATACATGGGAATGTGATTTAAAGGGTTGGTCACATTTTATAAAGTTTAAGATTATCATTTAAATGATTTAAAGTGACTAGAAATGCTCTAATAGCATTCTTTTGGTATTAGTCCAATGTCACTACATGCAACCTAAATATTATTACATATTCGGATAGGTATTATCAAATGTGATTTTTTAGAGTTGGAATCAACTCAAAAGCTATTATGGTTGATTTTTGAAAAATATTTGAAGCTGCAAAAGTCTCTGTCTTGTTATTTTTGCTATAGATTATCTCTAACTCCAAATGATTTAAATCCAACGCGCTTGAGATATTTTAATTACCTTTCTAGCAAAATTTGAATCAAGCAATTTGGTTAAGTGAATCTCTCTGAATTGATTTTTGAATAAGTGGACAGAATAGGATTTCAATTAAAAAGGAAAATCCTTATTTGAATTTCTAGACCTAGGCGGGAAAGCTAAACAGGTTAGCCCAACTTCACAACACAGTGCAGGCCTTGGTGACGGAGGGGTCCATTCGTCAGCGAGACTAACGACGCGAAGCGGTATCTTTCAATCTGGGTGCTACGATCTAATTCTAATCCAACGGTTGAGGGTCGTCGTCGACGACGAACAGCTCTATCGACAAGCTAAACCTAACACGGCGGTGGGTGGTCTATCGGGGCTCACCTGGGCTCCAGCTAGGCTCGGCGATAGGGGCAATCGATGAGGTAGACGACGGCGAGGCGTGGTCACGGCAGGGCTCGAGGTGGTCGGAATAGATGGTGCCCTTCTCCTCCAACAGCGGCGGACTCCGGTGAAATTTTGGCACAGTGGTGCTCGCCTTTCTCCGGGGAGAAGTGGGGAAGCTCAGTGAGGGGTGGGGAGTCGAATGGTGTAAGGAATGGAGGCTGGGGTGGCAGTCAGCTCGACGGTTGCGTCGCTATAGGCACCTAATGGCATGGGCGAGGGCGTAGGATGGTGCGGTGCTCCCTGGCGGTTCTCACGGACTTAATGTCACATCATGGGGCGGCTTGGTTTGGTCTAGCACGTGCGGCGCTCTTAGCGGACGGAGTGGTGTTCTTGACAGGCGTCTCTTGCGGTCATGTGCGGTGAATGGGGGTGTCTGCCGTGGTGGGGTGATCATGGCAAGGCTGCGGGTGCGCGGTGAGGTCAAGGCACGAGCTGGCGGGGCCGGTCGGGCATGGCGCACTGGCGCGCTCTAGACACGGCGCCGAGAGGCGGTGCACGGTGCGACTAGGGTGGTCCAGGGCTCGGTTGGGGCTGTGGCCTGGATAGGGAGTGCCGGTTGGCTGCGGCCAGGCTAGTGGACATCCTGGATGGGCGCGGGGTGGTCTCGTGCGAGCTGGCCGTGGTCAGCCGGCGATGACCACAAACCGGCAGCGCTCCGCTGTTTCCCACGGTGAAGGGTGGCTTGTCTGCTGCTGCTAGACACTCAGGGGGACAAGGGGGTTAAGAGGGAGATCAATTGGTCGATGATCACTGTACCAAATAGTGAAGTTAGGCTAGTAATTATTCTGTGCATGCCAACTGTTTGATGAAATGGCCGCATGAAACTTTCTTTTCAATTTTTGATTCATAATTTTTGAGTGATCTTAAATTAAGCTTGAGAGACTAGGTTTGCTTTGGATTGTCAAGGTGAACTGATTTGGTAGGTTTTTGAAAAAGTGTGATCTTCACATATGAATTGGATTCAATTTTCAAATGTCCTTTAAATGGATTTGCTAGATGTTTTTGTAAGTTTGTAAAGTGGGCCTTGATACATATTTACTTGGTCTAGCAAGGGGTGAAAAGAGATAGAAATGTTTCTGTTAGAAATCTTCTTCTAGGAACACCTAAAGTGGCCTAGTGGTTTAAAATGGTCAAAATGACCATTTGGTTTATTTATTCTTATTTGATTTCCTTCTCTTTGGAAATTGTTTATAAATGGTCTAGATGATGTGGCATTCACCTTTAAACCATTTCACAACATTTAGAACAATCAAGCATGGCATATACACTCAATTCTACACTAATGCAAACACACATGCATTCCTAATCATTTTATTAATAAAAGTTTTTGTTAACCCTAAATTGGGTGATTTGAACTTGATAATATTGATTAGGGTTTCTGGGATGTTACAAATTCGAAGCCAAATGAATATTTGCGTGAAGTTGACCTAGGTGACCTCATCGGTGCTCAACGAAGTTGAGAGAGGAGACATACCTAGGCTACCAGAATGGAAGGGTGAAATAGGGGGAGTTTAGGGAGCAACATCCAAGTGAAAAGGTAGGGAGAAGGTGGTCGGGAGCGAGCTCGGGCTTACCTTATATGAAGAACTCGAGAGACTAATATCTTCTATTCCTAAGCTAGGGAGAGCAAGATGAGAGGTGAGGGGCTTCTGGGTGTCTTAGTAGGGTGTGATGATGCGAATGAGGGGTGAGAGAGGCCTTGGGGTGGCCCCGGGCATATTTAACCCGAAGGTTATGGTCCATGGTGGACCTTGCCCATGAAATCGTCTAGGAGGAGGGCAGGAGGAGTGGTTGGTCGAGAAGGGCGGTGATGGGGTCGTGCTAGAGTGATAGAAGAATAGAGGGGGGGGTGGAGGAGCATTGCACATCAAGGTTGCTTGGTAGTCTTATGACTCGGCCTAAAAAATAAAAGTGGAGAGGGAGGAGGGGTAGGGCAAGTAGTGTGTAATAGTGGGGTAGGAGGGGTGAGGTGAGAGTTCTGGTCAAGTAGTAAGGGAGAGAGGAAGAGGGTTGGGCTGCAAGAGTAAATGAGCTATGGCATCTTGTGCTTGACTCACTCTCTCCCTCTTCCATATAAACACAATAGACAAAGGGATGGGAGGTTTACTAGAATACAACTATAGTGTTCCCATGACCCTATGAAGGGGTGGTGCTGTGGAGAAGTGTGGGGCACACTAGGGGAGGGTTGGAGAGGTTTGGATACATGATTTTGATCTTAGTCAAGTTTTGACCATATTAGTGATTATGAAGCCATATATCCAAAATGATCTTCGCAAGATGATTCAAAGGTACTGGTAGATATATAAGGTCAAAGTGCTTCACCAATATTTATTTGGGATTTATTGGACTATTCTAGATCATGTTCATATCATTTAATCAAATATTGCTGAATCTATTTTATTGCCTTTATTTGAGATTTGTGCATTTGACATGGTGAGTTTTTGGGTTGCGATGGTCCCAAACCTGAATCTACAGTTTTGAGAATTTTACCAAGATTTATTGAAGATCCAAAATATTCAAAACATTTATTATTCCAATTCAGCCATTTAAGACAATGGGCAAAAATAAATAAGAAAACTGTTCAAAAATATTTATTTTTGAAGGGAAAGATAGGATTTGATATATAGACCTCAGATGTGCTTATAGCTGGAAAAATGTTTTGGAGAAAAATGAACTTTCTTTTATAGGGAGAGTTTTTAAGTTTTGCAAAATAAAGGAAATTAATTATTTTGGTTCAAAAGAATTATGGAGAATATTTGACATAATTTTATCTCCAACTTAGATGACGTCCATATGCTATATCAATCATTTGTAACCTTGGGTTTTGACAATCCACCTTGATTTTGGATTAAAACATGGAATAGATGATCTTGGGCATTATTAATTTAATACCATCAAAACCTTGTTGGATCTTGGAGATCAAGGCTCCCCTTGGGTCATTGGATATATGGATAGATAGACCAAGTGATGTAGATCACCATGGTGCAGAGGTTTCAGGTTGATAATGATGGAGCTCTCCTAGAATTTATGCCAAAGTTTGAATAAAATAAGGGTGCTAAACAGATTATCAACTAGCCTTCAAAACCATGTGGGTTTTGGAAGCACAAAGCTCCAATTGAAACAAGTAAAGTATGGAGGGATAGACCTTCATGAGTAGAGCACACACATGCAAGGACATGGTCCAATAAATATAGTATGATGTTGTGAGCTTCTGCCAAAGTAGGCATGTTGATAAGATTTGTAGACAAGATTATTTTCTTGTCTGCGGAACCATCAAGAACAAGTGGGTTAAAGGATGGTCTAGCCAAGGTAAAGTATGGACCTTGATATTACTTATTATGGTCTACAAGATGGTTCAAGTGCATTTTCAAAAATTCACAAGGGTTGAGAAAGATCGAGACTCAAAGATGTGATGTTGATATCTGATTCAGACTTAGTCATATTTTGGCAGTTTTAGGTGTTTTGACCAGAATATATGAGTTCAAATTTTTGATTCAGCGCAAGGTTTCAAATCATCAAGTGGATGATGTTGAAGTGTAAGATGAGTAGCAAGGATCCATGCTTGGAGTTGGTCTTTACTTACTTGGAAGCTTCTAGAAGGAATTAACTCTAAGATGATTTATTTAAGGAAAAGATGGTCACTATAGTGACTAGAGGTTAGATCAAGATTGGGAAACTTGCTTAAGTTTTGTAATCTTATTTTAGCTTGATCATATAGGATGAGCTCCTATAGTAGCTCATACTACTTCCTAAACAAACAAGTAAAACATCAGGTCAAGGTAATTCATCTTCTATGCATACCATCAATCCTAGGTTTAGGTAAAGATTGGTAATTTGAAGGGGTTGGAGTTGAACAAGGTAAGGTACTTGGTATTTCTACCAATAGTGGAGTTCAAAAGTTTTATAAAAGGTTTGAGAGAAACCTAGAGGTAAGACTAGTTAAAGATCCTGTCTTGAAAACATAAGGAGATTATATCATATAGATCTCCATAATTTTGGTAATAGAAGCTAATAAAGTAATTGATGTTGTCATGGTATCTTGGCTTCATTTTTGAAATGTCGAACATTTGAGAAAATGTAAAGTAAGCCAAGACTATTTTGTGAAATAGCTTTTGTCAACTGAGGGTGAGGTAAGGAGTATATCATCTAATACATAGTTAGTGCATGAACATCAACAATCAAGCAAACAAACACTGAATCACTAAACAAGAAAAGTTTTTGTACCCTAATTTTGCATTCTGGACAACTAATCAGGGTTTCTGAAATTGGGATGTTATAGAGTTTACCCCTTAAAGAATCTCATCCTGAGATTCAGGAGAGTAATGTTAGGAGATTTTTTTAATCGGGGTAGTACTAGGTGTCTTACGCATACTAACTTACAGAATTCGTCTATGGACTGAACTTCGTTGTCGATAGAGTTGAACTTAAGTCTTCTTGGATGCACCGAGAGTTGAGCAGGTTCTAGTCCTAATGGCGAGGGATGATTTTCTTTTCTTTTTGGATTCTTTATCTCGAGGCGAGGCTAGATGAACTACATCTATTTGGAACTTCATGGTTACTTTTCTAAGGATCGAATCTACGACGATATCTTCTCTATAAGGATAAACAACATTTTCCTTAGGTGCTTATCGTATCCTATTCAACATTGTAGAGTCAAAGTCTCGAGGTTGCTTCTAGCGAAGGGTTACCCTATTTTTGTGGGAAAGACACAATCTTTCCCCCTTAGGGTTAAACTAGGGTAACTCGGGAATGTGTCAACCCTTCCTTCTTGGAGTCATCGGATGATGTTTGAAACTATCGCCAATCTTCCGTCTGGAGTTGAAATCTTCAGATAACGTCTGGAAGTTAGGTCCTGCAAGGCTCATATAGTACTATTATTCGTACTTAGCCTATCGGGGAAGTTGAATTTTTGGCTCTTCTGAGAAGGTTAGAGCTTAGGGGTTAGCGGATCAGAGGTCCTTCAGGTGGGTATTCAGCTAAAAAACATATGAGGACTTGGTAAAATCTTCAGTAAAGGGGTTCTCTTTAGGTTGCTTCCTACTCCTTGGAGGGTAGTCTTGTCAACTTCAATTATTCTTGTCGTCTGGATTCAGAGCTTCTTTATTACATGAGAGGTTGAGCAAATTTCAGACGTTGTTGCCAATGTCGGTCTTCATTATTTCCTACGAGGACTCTTCAAGTTGATGCTTAGAGAAGGGCGTTGTATTGGAAATCTTCTGAAGTATCTGTCGGTGGGCGGTTCCACAGAATTGAGTGGAAAGACACGGTCTTTGCCCTTAGAGCTTCACTAAGATTCTCTTGGAAGGTGTAGATCTTACGTCTTGGGGTCTTGGCATGATACTAAAGGAAGGTTGTATTTCGAGTCTTAGGTTGAGGTCTTCAGGGGCGTCTTATTGCGAGACCCTCGCCGGGGATGGTTTCCTAATGAAGCCTTAAAAGGTTAGTTCTAGGAAGGGGAGCGGGTAACGACTCTTCTTGTTAGTATTCAGTAAGGTTAGAAGCATCCAGCTTCAGAGAAGTTGTCTTCACTCGAACTATCGACGTTGCTTCTGCTCGATGGCAGAGTAGACTCGGTGTCTTCGTGCGCCTTTTCTTGATTTTGGAGTATTTTGGCCTTGTAGGAGGATCTTCCCATTGGTTGGGCAGAGGGATCGAATACCTAGTTAGTCTTTTGGGGTTGTCGGAAGTTCTAATTTTCCAAAGGTTAGTGGAGTCAAGTCTTCACTTCTTGTGTTGGTTAGCACAACTTGTGGTTTCTTGTGGATGATGGAGATCCTTCAGTCATAGACATCTGGCTTCGCAGGATTCTTGCTACTGTTGGCAAGTGAATGATGGCGTGCCATGTTGGTGACGAGTCGGGAGAAGTTACTTTGAAAGAGTAGGCCATCCTGTTGAGGAGAAGTCTTCGAGTGTTTTTATCTTGTGATATCAAGGTCCTGATTCTCTAGATACTCTTCCTTTCATACTTTCGAGGCTCATAAGGGTCTTGTAAGGGACAACTAACATGGTTGCCTGAGTTTACTAGGTGGTACATCGATCCTTAAAACACCTTTGACTTAGGTCAAATAAGCCAGAACGTACACACAAGGTGAACAGAGTGAGGGATTCGCCATGTTCTTCCTAATCTAGCAAGGCAATCATCACATATCCAGCAAAAAATTTAGGCAAGCAAACACGGCCTACTATAGGGTCCAAGGAGTTAACTACTCGCGTTACGGGGGAATCCTATCTTCGGACTATTAATCCTAAATGTCACGTTAGGGCAGTCTGGGTCACTATCTTGCGTATGAAGCCTTCATCGAATCTTTGGACGCTTCTCGATAGTGTAGTATTTGGTTTCTTCTGATTATGAGGATTCTACTAGTAGGGCGATCTTGTAGTCTCCTTGTGTTTCCCGGTAGTTGCTTGTCTTAATCTTGTTATCCTCGTCTCATAGAGTTCTAGGTCTTACTTGTTTGAAATCCGCAAGTTTGAGGTTTGGATGAGAGATAGAATAAACCATTTTCAAAATCATTTAAATTAGAGATAAGGAGTAGCATTCTTCAAAATGATTTGAGAAAATAGTTTTCAAAATCCGTGTTTCCAAAATAGTATTCTTGTCTAATGACCATGCTAACTAAGGTTCTCCTATAGTCAGGATGGCTCTGATACCAAGTCTATCGGGCCCCGGATTAATCCTCCTAGAATCCCTGTTATGCACACCGCCATGATCCCATGATTAGTCAGTCGTGGCACATAACCGACAAGTATCAAAGTAAACATCCAATACTTAAGCAGATAACAGTCATACCTTTTTTTGCCATTATGGCTACATTAATCAACAAAAGTGGAACTTCATCAAGCGTAGAGCCCGAGCCATGCCTTAATCTACATGCAACTTACTGGGAGAACGTCCTAGCTTGCATAGTCATCAACGTCACCTTCTTTTTCACTTATTTCTTGAATCTGACCAAGTTAATAGCCAGGGACAATTCATGTGAGTACTTTGAATGTACTTGCAAACAACCTTAAGAGAATAATAAGAACAAGAGGATATGCAATATGGCTATGGTAGTAGGAGGGCTCCATAAGAAGTTCTTTTCTAAAATAGTTTCCCTTGTAGATATAGCATCAACATATCTTTGTTTAAAACTATTGTAAAACATTTTGGAAACCTTTTTGAAATGTTTTGAAAACACTAGGACTGGGTCACCCATTTGTTTCTCCCTTATGGTCATCTCAAGACTAAACTCCTTTCCTTCCTCTCCGATCATCTCATGGTCAAAACATTTCCAAAACCTTTGCTTTTCTGAAGTCATTTTTGAAATAAAAACCAGCACTACTCTACATCAACCTTCCCAACCATCCATGACCATGGACACGGCTATTCGAATAGATTTACACTCTGTAGAGGTTGTACACTTTACCAACACCATCTAGCTACCCTTCCTTGATCCCATACGGATCATGGGTCGAATAACCGTCAAGACCTTCGGAATGCCCACTCCACTACAAGTGCCTGCCCTATGAGTGGTTCCCCTCAACACCGTGACATCGGGTATCGTGGACCAACCGGAGCGCCTTTGTATGATTTGAATGAGAGGCTCATAGTATCTCATGGAGGCCCATAGACCCTTTGTTCCTTCTCCTGGGTGCTGAGGTACATTACAGGGACCCAGGGAAGGCCCAACCTCTAGAGATCGAAATGTCCTATAGGAGTTGTCAGACAACTTATACCAGAGAAGACAAACTTACGCCCAGCCCTTCTCATATAGGAGTAATGTGGCTACACGGGTTAATTGTTCTATCAAACTTCAAAGAACTGGGTGCGTTTTCGTATTTTCCTCCATTTTGTTTTGTAAAACAATACCCTTTTTCTTTCCTCAAACTTCTCTTGGTAAGTCAAAGCTCACCAAGGTTTTTCCAGTAACCATTTTATAAAACTTTTCGGGGGTCTTCCCATCGTATAGTTTTGCTTCAGCTAAAACGGGGTTTCCAAAGGGGTATGGTGTTATACACCATCTACCATACTAGGTACAAATAGGTGTCGTCAAGGGGGTTATACTTAGTAGTACAAAAGTGTAATGGTTTGGAGGAGCCAAGCCACTACTAGGTATAAATCATTATATAATAAAACAATGCAGTTTTCATGAATCAGTAGGTAAAACATGCATAAGTAAAACAGTAGGACAAGGCTTATGACCAAGAAGTTGGTTTTCCTATGATCAGAAATATATGTCCCTGGACTTCTTCTTAGAATACCATAAAAGCCAATAATAACCATCTTCATTGGGTCCTCGATATTATCACGACTATCATCGTCAATGAGAATACATGCAAGTAATCAAATGCCACAATCAACACAAGGCATACACGAATCAATAGAATACAGCAAGCAAACATACAACACATTACTAAAATCAGTAGGTTTTTTCTATATTGAGATCATAGCATTCGAAATTACTTTAATTATCTTTGTGGACTTTCTTTTATGATTTATTTTCCAAAACCACTTAAGGAAGGGGTTTGGAACTAAGGTTTGGGTCTGTATGATATCAATGTATAAAAATGATATCATAAGGTAGGTATTGAAATATCAATTCCAATAAAAGTGGTTTCATGATTTTATCATTTTTTCTTAATTACTTATGATTAATATAGTGGAAATAACCCTAGTTTAGGTGAATAAATCACCAGAAAAGATATGGACCTCAATTAAATATGTGCTCAGAGGGTTTTGTATATATTTGAGGTTGAGATTTTTGAGAGTTGGAATCACCTCAAAATAATTGACAGAATGCCCTTGGGAAATTCCCAAAGTCATTTCTTCAGTCAGTTTGTATTTTTAACCAGTTTTGTTCTACAGATCAAAATGGTATGAGGCCATGGATAGTGTATAGGTATTACAAATACCTACAATTAGAAATTGGAATCACTATTTTTGGGATTGGATTACTACAGATGTGATTTATCTAGTGAAACAACCCTAGGCAGAAGGGTTTAATTTACTAAAAATCCTTAGAAGCTCAATAAATCTTGAACTCACAGGTTTTGATAGGAATGATGTACCACTTCACTTGAGAGATGGAATTATTCTAAAAAAGTTCTTAGAGGGACCTAGGAAAATTTCTAAAGTTAGATCTGGGTTGATTTTGTCATTTTTGCTACAAGAGTTTAATGGTTCCACTTTGCATGAGTCCAAAGTCAGGTGATAGGTACATCAATTATCTTTCAGATGCAGTTGGAATCACACTAATTGGATTTACAAAACTAGCCAAGTGATTTATTTGATACTTTTAGTAGATTATATCTTAGAATTTAATGGATATTATTTGTGGACAAGGTATGGCTCTTCATGTTAGACAAAACATGTGGTTACATGTGTAAATTTAGATCTGGGCAAGAATAGGTATTTCCATTTTAAACAGATTTAAACAATGCAGTGATTTTAAATGATTTGGCAAGGTGAATTTAGAAATGAAAAAGGGCATTGGCACTAGCAGGCTGTAGCACTATAGATCGAGCAGAGTTGCGCTGGGCCAGCCCACCAGGGCTATGCCGTGTGCATTGCGTAGGCCAGGTCCGTCGAGCGGGTCATGCTTGCCAGCGAGGATGAGGCATCGAAGCGGTATTGGAGGGTGCTGGCCATCGGATCTAGTAGAGATCGATAGCAGTGCCTCGTCTTCAACCTCACGAAGTGATAGTAGGTGCTGAAACCCTAGCGGGGCTAGAAATCAGCCATGAGATCACCTGGGACGTGGAGGAGAGGTCAGGGTGGCGATGGGGCGACGCGGGACCCAGCTGAAAGCACAGATATGGGTGGCAAGGTGGGATTCGAAGCCAGGTGAATATATGCACGAAGTTGATCGAGGCAACCTCGTCGGTGCTCGACGGAGTTGATAGAGGAGACATACCTAGGCCACCGAAACGAAAGGGTCAAATAGGGGGAGTTGAGGGAGCGACATGCAAATGAAAAGGTAGGGAGAAGGTGGTCGGGAGCGAGCTCGGGCTTACCTTAGATGAAGAACCCGAGAGAGCAATATCTTCTCCTCCCGAGCCAGGGAGAGCAAGATGAGAGGTGAGGGGCTTCTGGGTGTCTCAATGGGGTGCGAGGATGCGAATGAGGGGCGAGAGAGGCCCTGGGGTGGCCTCGGGCATATTTAACCCGAAGGTTATGGTCTATAGTGGACCTTGCCCATGGAAGCGTTTAGGAGGAGGGCAGGAGCAGTTGTTGGTTGAGAACGGCGGTGATGGGGTCGTGCTAGAGACACATAATAACAGAGGGGGTGGAATGGTATTACACAACAAGGTTGCTTTGTACTCTTGTGACTCAGCCTAAATAAGAAAAGTGGACAGGGAGGAGGGCTAGGGCAGCTAGAGTGTAATAGTAGGGTAGGAGGGGTGAGGTGAGAGAGTTTTGGTCGTGCAGTAAGGCAGAGAGGTAGAGGGTGGTGCTGCAAGAGTAAATGATCTATGGCATGTTGTGCTTGACTCACTCTCTCCCTCTTCCATACAAACACAATAGATAAAGGGATGGGGGTTTCCTACAGTAGAGCTATAGTGTTTCCACGACCATAGGAAGGGGTGGTGCTGTGGAGAAGTGTGGGACAAGTTTGAGGAGGGTTGGAGAGGTTTGGAAACATGATATTGATCTTAGTCAAGTTTTGACCATAGTAGTGATTATGAAGCCATTTCTCCAAAACGATCTTGGCAAGATGATTCAAAGGTACTGGTAGCTAGATAGGGTCAAAGTGCTTCACCAAGAGTTATTTGGGATTTATTGGACTATTCTAGATCATGTTTATATCATTTACTCAAATATTGCTGAATATACTTTATTGCCTTTATTTGAGATTTGTGCATTGGACATCGTGATTTTTTGGGTTGAGATGGTCCCAAACCTGAATCTACACTTTGGAGAATTTTCCCAAAATTTATTGAAGATCCAAAATATTCAAAACATTTATTATTCCAACTCAGCCATTTAGGAAAATGGGCAAAAAGAAATAAGAAACCTATTCAAAAATATTTATTTTTGAAGGGGGAGATAGGATATGATATATAGACCTCAGATGTGCTTAAAGTTCGAAAAATGTGTTGGAGAAAAATGAACTTTCTTTTATAGGGAGAGTTTTTAAGTTTTTGCAAAATAAAGGAAATTAATTATTTTTGGTTCAAAAGAATTATGGAGAATATTTGACATAATTTTATCTCCAACTTAGATGACGTCCATATGCTATATCAATCATTTGTAACCTTGGGTTTTGACAATCCACCTTGATTTTGGATTAAAACATGGAATAGATGATCTTGGGCATTATTAATTTAATACCATCAAAACCTTGTTGGATCTTGGAGCTCAAGGCTCCCCTTGGGTCATTGGATATATGGATAGATAGACCAAGTGATGTAGATCACCATGGTGCAGAGGTTTCAGGTTGATAATGATGGAGCTCTCCTAGAATTGATGCCAAAGTTTGAATAAAATAAGGGTGCTAAACAGATTATCAACTAGCCTTCAAAACCATGTGGGTTTTGGAAGCACAAAGCTCTAATTGAAACAAGTAAAGTAGGGAGGGATAGACCTTCATGAGTAGAGCACACACATGCAAGGACATGGTCCAATAAATATAGTATGATGTTGTGAGCTTCTGCCAAAGTAGGCATGTTGATAAGATTTGTAGACAAGAGTATTTTCTTGTCTGCGGAACCATCAAGAACAAGTGGGTTAAAGGATGGTCTAGCCAAGGTAAAGTATGGACCTTGATATTACTTATTATGGTCTACAAGATGGTTCAAGTGCATTTTCAAAAATTCACAAGGGTTGAGAAAGATCGAGTCTCAAAGATGTGATGTTGATATCTGATTCAGACTTAGTCATATTTTGGCAGTTTTAGGTGTTTTGACCAGAATATATGAGTTCAAATTTTTGATTCAGCGCAAGGTTTCAAATCATCAAGTGGATGATGTTGAAGTGTAAGATGAGTAGCAAGGATCCATGCTTGGAGTTGGTCTTTACTTACTTGGAAGCTTCTAGAAGGAATTAACTCTAAGGTGATTTATTTAAGGAAAAAGATGGTCACTATAGTGACTAGAGGTTAGATCAAGATTGGGAAACTTGCTTAAGTTTTGTAATCTTATTTTAGCTTGATCATATGGGATGAGCTCCTATAGTAGCTCATACTACTTCCTAAGCAAACAAGTAAAACATCAGGTCAAGGTAATTCATCTTCTATGCATACCATCAATCCTAGGTTTAGGTAAAGATTGGTAATTTGAAGGGGTTGGAGTTGAACAAGGTAAGGTACTTGGTATTTCTACCAATAGTGGAGTTCAAAAGTTTTATAAAAGGTTTGAGAGAAACCTAGAGGTAAGACTAGTTAAAGATCCTGTCTTGAAAACATAAGGAGATTATATCATATAGATCTCCATAATTTTGGTAATAGAAGCTAATAAAGTAATTGATGTTGTCATGGTATCTTGGCTTCATTTTTGAAATGTCAGAACATTTGAGAAAATGTAAAGTAAGCCAAGACTATTTTTGTGAAATAGCTTTTGTCAACTGAGGGTGAGGTAAGGAGTATATCATCTAATACATAGTTAGTGCATGAACATCAACAATCAAGCAAACAAACACTGAATCACTAAACAAGAAAAAGTTTTTGTACCCCTAATTTTTGCATTCTGGACAACTAATCAGGGTTTCTGAAATTGGGATGTTATAGAGTTTACCCCTTAAAGAATCTCATCCTGAGATTCAGGAGAGTAATGTTAGGAGATTTTTTTAATCGGGGTAGTACTAGGTGTCTTACGCATACTAACTTACAGAATTCGTTTGTGGACTGAACTTCATTGTCGATAGAGTTGAACTTAAGTCTTCTTGGATGCACCGAGAGTTGAGCAGGTTCTAGTCCTAATGGCGAGGGATGATTTTCTTTTCTTTTTGGATTCTTTATCTCGAGGGCGTAGGCTAGATGAACTACATCTATTTGGAACTTCATGGTTACTTTTCTAAGGATCGAATCTACGGCTTGATATCTTCTCTATAAGGATAAACAACATTTTCCTTAGGTGCTTATCGTATCCTATTCAACATTGTAGAGTCAAAAGTCTCGAGGTTGCTTCTAGCGAAGGGTTACCCTATTTTTGTGGGAAAGACACAATCTTTCCCCCTTAGGGTTAAACTAGGGTAACTCGGGAATGTGTCAACCCTTCCTTCTTGGAGTCATCGGATGATGTTTGAAACTATCGCCAATCTTCCGTCTGGAGTTGAAATCTTCAGATAACGTCTGGAAGTTAGGTCCTGCAAGGCTCATATAGTACTATTATTCGTACTTAGCCTATCGGGGAAGTTGAATTTTTGGCTCTTCTGAGAAGGTTAGAGCTTAGGGGTTAGCGGATCAGAGGTCCTTCAGGTGGGTATTCAGCTAAAAAAATATGAGGACTTGGTAAAATCTTCAGTAAAGGTTGTCTCTTTAGGTTGCTTCCTACTCCTTGGAGGGTAGTCTTGTCAGCTTCAATTATTCTTGTAAATGCAGGTTGAGCTTCTTTATTACATGAGAGGTTGAGCAAATTTCAGACGTTGTTGCCAATGTCAGTCTTCTGTTATTTCCTAGCTGAGGACTCTTCGAGTTGATGCTTAGAGAAGGATGTTGTATTGGAAATCTTCCTAAAGTATCTGTCGGTGGACGGTTCCCTAGAATTGAGTGGAAAGACACAGTCTTTGCCCCTTAGAGCTTCACTAAGATTCTCTTGGAAGGGTGTAGATCTTCTGTCTTGGGGTGCTGGCATGATACTAAAGGAAGGTTGTATTTCCAGAGTCCTAGGTTGAGGTCTTCCGGGGACGTCTTATTGCGAGAACCTCTACGGGGATGGTTTCCTAATGAAGCCTTAAAAGGTTAGTTCTAGGAAGGGGAGCGGGTAACGACTCTTCTTGTTAGTATTCAGTAAGGTTAGAAGCATCCAGCTTCAGAGAAGTTGTCTTCACTCGAACTATCGACGTTGCTTCTGCTCGATGGCAGAGTAGACTCGGTGTCTTCGTGCAGCCTTTTCTTCAGGATTTTGGAGTATTTTGGCCTTGTAGGGAGGATCTTCCCATTGGTTGGGCAGAGGGATCGAATACCTAGTTAGTCTTTTGGGGTTGTCGGAAGTTCTAATTTTCCAAATGTTAGTGGAGTCAAGTCTTCACTTCTTGTGTTGGTTAGCACAACTTGTGGTTTCTTGTGGATGATGGAGATCCTTCAGTCATAGACATCTGGCTTCGCAGGATTCTTGCTACTGTTGGCAAGTGAATGATGGCGTGCCATGTTGGTGATGAGTCGGGAGAAGTTACTTTGAAAGAGTAGGCCATCCTGTTGAGGAGAAGTCTTCGAGTGTTTTTATCTTGACAGTATCAAGGTCCTGATTCTCTAGATACTCTTCCTTTCATACTTTCGAGGCTCATAAGGGTCTTGTTAGGGACAACTAACATGGTTGCCTGAGTTTACTAGGTGGTACATCGATCCTTAAAACACCTTTGACTTAGGTCAAATAAGCGAGCATTACACAAGGTGAACAGAGTGAGGGATTCGCCATGTTCTTCCTAATCTAGCAAGGCAATCATCACATATCCAGCAACACAACATGTATTTAAGCAAGCAAACACGGCCTACTATAGGGTCCAAGGAGTTAACTACTCGCGTTACGGGGGAATCCTATCTTCGGACTATTAATCCTAAATGTCACGTTAGGGCAGTCTGGGTCACTATCTTGCGTATGAAGCCTTCATTGAATCTTTGGACGCTTCTCGATAGTGTAGTATTTGGTTTCTTCTGATTATGAGGATTCTACTAGTAGAGCGATCTTGTAGTCTCCTTGTGTTTCCCGGTAGTTGCTTGTCTTAATCTTGTTATCCTCGTCTCATAGAGTTCTAGGTCTTACTTGTTTGAAATCCGCAAGTTTGAGGTTTGGATGAGAGATAGAATAAACCATTTTCAAAATCATTTAAATTAGAGATAAGGAGTAGCATTCTTCAAAATGATTTGAGAAAATAGTTTTTCAAAATCCGTGTTTCCAAAATAGTATTCTTGTCTAATGACCATGCTAACTAAGGTTCTCCTATAGTCAGGATGGCTCTGATACCAAGTCTATCGGGCCCCGGATTAATCCTCCCAGAATCCCTGTTATGCACACTGCCATGATCCCATGATTAGTCAGTCGTGGCACATAACCGACAAGTATCAAAGTAAACATCCAATACTTAAGCAGATAACAGTCATACCTTTTTTTGCCATTATGGCTACATTAATCAAAAAAAGTGGAACTTCATCAAGCGTAGAGCCCGAGCCATGCCTTAATCTACATGCAACTGACTGGGAGAACGTCCTAGCTTGCATAGTCATCAACGTCACCTTCTTTTTCACTTATTTCTTGAATCTGACCAAGTTAATAGCCAGGGACAATTCATGTGAGTACTTTGAATGTACTCGCAAACAACCTTAAGAGAATAATAAGAACAAGAGGATATGCAATATGGCTATGGTAGTAGGAGGGCTCCATAAGAAGTTCTTTTCTAAAATAGTTTCCCTTGTAGATATAGCATCAACATATCTTTGTTTAAAACTATTGTAAAACATTTTGGAAACCTTTTTGAAATGTTTTGAAAACACTAGGACTGGGTCACCCATTTGTTTCTCCCTTATGGTCATCTCAAGACTAAACTCCTTTCCTTCCTCTCCGATCATCTCATGGTCAAAACATTTCCAAAACCTTTGCTTTTCTGAAGTCATTTTTGAAATAAAAACCAGCACTACTCTACATCAACCTTCCCAACCATCCATGACCATGGATACGGCTATTCGAATAGATTTACACTCTGTAGAGGTTGTACACTTTACCAACACCATCTGGCTACCTTTCCTTGATCCCATACGGATCATGGGTCGAATAACCGTCAAGACCTTCGGAATGCCCACTCCACTACAAGTGCCTGCCCTATGAGTGGTTCCCCTCAACACCGTGACGTCGGGTATCGTGGACCAACCGGAGCGCCTTTGTATGATTTGAATGAGAGGCTCATAGTATCTCATGGAGGCCCATAGACCCTTTGTTCCTTCTCCTGGGTGCTTAGGTACATTACAGGGACCCAGGGAAGGCCCAACCTCTAGAGATCGAAATGTCCTATAGGAGTTGTCAGACAACTTATACCAGAGAAGACAAACTTCTGGCCCAGCCCCTTCTCATATAGGATTAATGTGGCTACACGGGTTAATTGTTCTATCAAACTTCAAAGAACTGGGTGCGTTTTCGTATTTTCCTCCATTTTGTTTTGTAAAACAATACCCTTTTTCTTTCCTCAAACTTCTCTTGGTAAGTCAAAGCTCACCAAGGTTTTTCCAGTAACCATTTTATAAAACTTTTCGGGGGTCTTCCCATCGTATAGTTTTGCTTCAGCTAAAACGGGGTTTCCAAAGGGGTATGGTGTTATACACCATCTACCATACTAGGTACAAATAGGTGTCGTCAAGGGGGTTATACTTAGTAGTACAAAAGTGTAATGGTTTGGAGGAGCCAAGCCACTACTAGGTATAAATCATTATATAATAAAACAATGCAGTTTTCATGAATCAGTAGGTAAAACATGCATAAGTAAAACAGTAGGACAAGGCTTATGACCAAGAAGTTGGTTTTCCTATGATCAGAAATATATGTCCCTGGACTTCTTCTTAGAATACCATAAAAGCCAATAATAACCATCTTCATTGGGTCCTCGATATTATCACGACTATCATCGTCAATGAGAATACATGCAAGTAATCAAATGCCACAATCAACACAAGGCATACACGAATCAATAGAATACAGCAAGCAAACATACAACACATTACTAAAATCAGTAGGTTTTTTCTATATTGAGATCATAGCATTCGAAATTACTTTAATTATCTTTGTGGACTTTCTTTTATGATTTATTTTCCAAAACCACTTAAGGAAGGGGTTTGGAACTAAGGTTTGGGTCTGTATGATATCAATGTATAAAAATGATATCATAAGGTAGGTATTGAAATATCAATTCCAATAAAAGTGGTTTCATGATTTTATCATTTTTTCTTAATTACTTATGATTAATATGATTTTATCATTTTTAACCAGTTTTGTTCTACAGATCAAAATGGTATGAGGCCATGGATAGTGTATAGGTATTACAAATACCTACAATTAGAAATTGGAATCACTATTTTTGGGATTGGATTACTACAGATGTGATTTATCTAGTGAAACAACCCTAGGCAGAAGGGTTTAATTTACTAAAAATCCTTAGAAGCTCAATAAATCTTGAACTCCTGGGTTTTGATAGGAATGATGTACCACTTCACTGAGAGATGGAATTATTCTAAAAAAGTTCTTAGAGGGACCTAGGAAAATTTCTAAAGTTAGATCTGGGTTGATTTTGTCATTTTTGCTACAAGAGTTTAATGGTTCCACTTTGCATGAGTCCAAAGTCAGGTGATAGGTACATCAATTATCTTTGAGATGCAGTTGGAATCACACTAATTGGATTTACAAAACTAGCCAAGTGATTTATTTGATACTTTTAGTAGATTATATCTTAGAATTTAATGGATATTATTTATGGACAAGGTATGGCTCTTCATGTTAGACAAAACATGTGGTTACATGTGTAAATTTAGATCTGGGCAAGAATAGGTATTTCCATTTTAAACAGATTTAAACAATGCAGTGATTTTAAATGATTTGGCAAGGTGAATTTAGAAATGAAAAAGGGCATGGGCACTAGCAGGCTGTAGCACTATAGATCGAGCAGAGAGTTAGTTGGGCCAGCCCACGTGGCTATGTAAGTGTGCATTGCGTAGGCTAGGTCCGTCGAGCGGGTCATGCTTGCCAGCGAGGATGAGGCATCGAAGCGGTATTGGAGGGTGCTGGCCATCGGATCTAGTAGAGATCAACGGCAGTGCCTCGTCTTCAACCTCACGAAGTGATAGTAGGTGCTGAAACCCTAGCGGGGCTAGAAATCAGCCATGAGATCACCTGGGACGTGGAGGAGAGGTCAGGGTGGCGATGGGGCGACGCGGGACCCAGCTGAAAGCACAGATATGGGTGGCAAGGTGGGATTCGAAACCAGGTGAAGATTTGCACGAAGTTGATCGAGGCAACCTCGTCGGTGCTCGACGGAGTTGATAGAGGAGACATACCTAGGCCACCGAAACGAAAGGGTCAAATAGGGGGAGTTGAGGGAGCGACATGCAAATGAAAAGGTAGGGAGAAGGTGGTCGGGAGCGAGCTCGGGCTTACCTTAGATGAAGAACCCGAGAGAGCAATATCTTCTCCTCCCGAGCCAGGGAGAGCAAGATGAGAGGTGAGGGGCTTCTGGGTGTCTCAATGGGGTGAGAGGATGCGAATGAGGGGCGAGAGAGGCCCTGGGGTGGCCTCGGGCATATTTAACCTGAAGGTTATGGTCTATAGTGGACCTTGCCCATGGAAGCGTTTAGGAGGAGGGCAGGAGCAATTGTTGGTTGAGAACGGCGGTGATGGGGTCATGCTAGAGACACATAAGAACAGAGGGGGTGGAATGGTATTACACAACAAGGTTGCTTTGTACTCTTGTGACTCAGCCTAAATAAGAAAAGTGGACAGGGAGGAGGGCTAGGGCAGCTAGAGTGTAATAGTAGGGTAGGAGGGGTGAGGTGAGAGAGTTTTGGTCGTGCAGTAAGGCAGAGAGGTAGAGGGTGGTGCTGCAAGAGTAAATGAGCTATGGCATGTTGTGCTTGACTCACTCTCTCCCTCTTCCATACAAACACAATAGATAAAGGGATGGGGGTTTCCTACAGTAGAGCTATAGTGTTTCCACGACCATAGGAAGGGGTGGTGCTGTGGAGAAGTGTGGGACAAGTTTGAGGAGGGTTGGAGAGGTTTGGAAACATGATATTGATCTTAGTCAAGTTTTGACCATAGTAGTGATTATGAAGCCATTTCTCCAAAACGATCTTGGCAAGATGATTCAAAGGTACTGGTAGTTAGATAAGGTCAAAGTGCTTCACCAAGAGTTATTTGGGATTTATTGGACTATTCTAGATCATGTTTATATCATTTACTCAAATATTGCTGAATATACTTTATTGCCTTTATTTGAGATTTGTGCATTGGACATCGTGATTTTTTGGGTTGAGATGGTCCCAAACCTGAATCTACACTTTGGAGAATTTTCCCAAGATTTATTGAAGATCCAAAATATTCAAAACATTTATTATTCCAACTCAGCCATTTAAGAAAATGGGCAAAAAGAAATAAGAAATCTATTCAAAAATATTTATTTTTGAAGGGGGAGATAGGATATGATATATAGACCTCAGATGTGCTTAAAGTTCGAAAAATGTGTTGGAGAAAATGAACTTTCTTTTATAGGGAGAGTTTTTAAGTTTTTGTAAAAGAAAGGAAATTAATTCTTTTTGGTTCAAAAGAATTATGGATAATATTTGATAAATTTTTATCTCCAAATTAGATGATGTCCACATGCTGTATCAATCATTTGTAACATTTGTAACATTTGTAACCACTGCTAAGGTAGTAGATAAGCCACCACCTGCTGAGAATGATGTTTTTAAAATACCTACAAGAATTATTGATCGTGTTATGGATAACTACTATGTTGGGGATGGAACTGTCCATCGCAGTGATCATTTACTCTTTATACACGAATTATGCGGGTTGTTCAAGTGTGCAGGTATTACTACAGATCAAGTTAAGAAGAAGCTATTCTCATTATCACTAAAAGCAAGAGCTGAGGAATGGTATAAGCTGCTGAAGAATGGTCAAGCTCTGGAATGGGGGGAAATAGTACCTCTCTTTTATTCAAAGTTTTATCCTTTTAGTGAGATTCATAAAGATCGGAATCAAATATACAACTTTTGGCCTCTTGATGGAGAGAGTACAGCTCAAGCTTGGGGGAGATTGAAGTTACTAATGCTCAAATGTCCCATTCATGAGCTCCCCAACAATATTATTATCAATAACTTTTATGCAAGACTCCCTCTACATGATAAGGATTTATTGGATGCTTCTTGTGCTGGATCATTCACTCGCATGGGAGAAGAAGCTAAATGGGATCTTCTGGACCGTATTCAAGATAATGCTGAAGCTTGGGAGAATGACAAAGGTAGAAAGTCAGGTATAAATTATGATTATGAATGCATTGAATATTTTATGGGAACATATGACTTTCAAAATATTTAAAATGCTTATGGTCTAGACTCTCAAGCTATTGCTTCTTATCGGATAATCGAATCTAACTTTTAAATAGACCGAACGAGCGAGACCTAATGCCGGCTCCTCTGAGGCTCCTCTGAGGTGACAGTTGGTCGGCCTCCGGCTCTCGCCGGCGCCTCGCCGGCATAGGCTCGGCATGGATTTCTCTGGTGGTTGCTGGAAGGTCACCTACTCTGGTGTGACCACGGGTGGTAAGTTTTTGGAAGGATCTCTCGCTGTCTCGGCTGATTCTTGGTTGGTTCTTCTCAACGCCAAAGGCTCCCCCCTTGAGGGGCGATGTTTGGAAATTGGGGAGATGATCTCTGTTGGATCTGTTTTGAGGTTCCCCTCTCACCTTTCTCGTGTTAATGATTCTTTGGTTCCCTCATCTGGATTTCTTGGTAGATCTCCTACCATTACTGGATCAGATGAAGACACTGGTTTTAAATGGCATGCCCTTTGCTACTCTTTGCCGACTGATGATCTTGAGCCTTCTAAAGGTTTTCTCATACTTTTTCCTAGTTCAAAAAGGCTTGTTCTCCTCAATCATAATGAGGTTGTGATCGATGCTAGATACTTGGTACATGGTGAGGTGGTGGCTTCTGGCATCTCTATTGATCTCCAGGTGAAGAGGGTGGTGGTTGGTTCTCAAATTTTACCAAGCCCTTTGGTTAAGAATGTTTCCTCCATTGAGAAGTTGGTGCCTAGATCTCTGGATTTCTCGGAAAATCTCCCCTCTGGGTGTGCTTCTGAAGATGCTGCCTCGTGTCGACCTCCCCTGAATTTTTCTTTAGGGCGTAATTTTGAGAAGAAGATTTTTGATAAATTCAGGCATCAAGTTAATTTCATTGGTGGTTTCAGGAAAAGACCTTTTTATCTGGTCTGTTCTTTTGGACGAGCAAATTTTAAATTGGACCTTCATACTGTTAGTCTTGCTCTTCAAGCTTGCTTTGGAGGTAATGCTTCTAAATTCCAGGTGAAGCTTCTTCAAGATAGAACTTTTCGATTCTCGGTTGCTTCAAGGGCAGTGGGTTTTGAGATCTACAATATCTCAAAGTTTTCATGTCATTCTTTTGTGATTCATGTCAATCTTTGGGGTAATGGGGGTCCGAATTGGATTCATGAAGAAAGGGAATTCTACAAGGAATCTGCTAAGGAATGGAAAGTTGTCAAGTACAAAAAAGAAAGTGCAAAAAAATCTCCTTCTTTAAAGCATTCCAGTAAAAGTGGCTCGGTTTTTCAAAGACTCAAATTTCCTGCGTCACCTGTGGGTCATTCGCCCGTGATTGAGCAACGTATTAATGGTGAGATCAAATCCAGTCTTCAAGACAGATCTTATGCTCAGGTGCTCACTAATGATGGTGTTAAGTCGATGGTAACGCCGGTCAGGTCTGGGGGAGGCGCCAATCGCGCGGCATTTAAATTGCCTGGTCTCCTTCCTTTTCTGAAATTTCCCTCTTTCCCTAAATGTAGCTGGCCCGACAAATCGTATGAGGGGTGGTTTAAGGCCCAGGTGGTTTCTCATTCCCGGCCCATCTTTCACGGCAGTTTTCACGAGTTCATCTCTTCGCTGAAAAAAACAACTACCACTTCCCCTGTCTCCTCAACTCCCCCGCCCGCTGAAACCCCATTCCCCTCCTGCTCGTCGCCGGCGAAGGACGTCGAAATGGCGAACATTCCGATTGATCCTGCGCCTTTCCTGCCGAACGGCTTTCAGATTATGCAGGTGGCTGGGAGGAATCGTGTTAGAAGGGTGGTGGTGCCTCGGAGGTCAAGAGCGCATGAACAGTATGCTATTGCTAACATTTTTCCCCTCCCTTTTGGTCCTGTTCCGTTCTTGAATATTCATGGTGTCCTGGTGGATTTCTTCAACAATGAGGTTGGAGTGCACTTCAGAGATATTCAAGATTGTCCCTTTGGGTCGGCGTATGTGCAGTTCCATCATGTCAGCGATCGTGACAGGCTCATTGCGGCGAGCCCGATTCCGTTTCAAGATGTGCATGTCTCCTTTGTGAAACACAATGAGGGTGATAATTGGCGTAGAATTCAGTTCAATAATGAGTGTTGGGTGATGTTGGTTGGACCTCCCCTTGACCACTGGCATACGGAGGATCTGAATGCTATCTTTGCTGACATTGGGAAAGTTCTTTGGTGGGAGAGGGACCCTGACCACAAGGGTAGGATTATTGCTAAGATTCGTGTTACTGACTTGGTTGACATCCCCAACAGCGTGAGGTTTACCATTGGTGACTTGGTAGAGACAGAGTCTTGGACTTTTTCTGTTGAAGTTCTTCAGAGTCACTTGCTTGGTGGGGGCCCACCCGAGGAGGACCCACTGCCAGATGACAATGTGGACCCACACCCAGTTCCTGGGCATGGTCCAGTCTTTGGGCCCCAGGTTCCACCTCCCCCCTCCCCCTCCTGCTCCTGGGGGTGAGTGGGGTCAGTGGATGGCCCCTGTGCAAGACCCTGCTCCTGCTGGTGGGCACGCTGAAGGTTGGGGTCCTTGGGAGGCTGCTGCTGCCCCTATTCAAGGCCCTGTCATTGCTCCTGGAGAAGATATGCCTATTGACAATCAGCATCTGCCACCTCAGGATGTGAACAATGGAGTTACTGGTGCTATCATGGTTCAAGACTAGGGGTCTGATGATGAATCTGTGAATGATCCTGAGGCTGTGGAGGAGCTTAGTGTTGCAGTTGCACCACAAGGGGTTGGCATTGGTGATGGCCTGCAGAACATTCTTCAAAACTATCTGGCTGATGAGGAGGAGGACAATGCTGATGCTGAGGAGGGGGCAGGAAGTCCTATGGATTCAAGTACGGTGGCCCCTGGGAATGATGATTGGATGTTGGAGGATCAGCATCTGCTTTCTCCAAATGAGGCTCACCTTCAGATTGGGATGGTGAGAACTTTTATTTCCTTCCCTGACGTGCATGTTGCCAAGCAGGGATTTTCCCAACAAGGCTTGGAGCTCTGGGAGAATTATTTTGCCCCTCATATTCAGAAGGAATCTTCTCCAATGGGCTCTCTTAAGTGTGATATTCCTGTAAGTTGGTTTAACTTCATTACTCTAATGCTTGCTACTCCTGAGAAGTTTAACTGGGTCAAGGGATTTCTTACTTCTCCTTTATGGGAAATAATTAAAGAACCTATTGCTGAGGAAAGTTCAATCTCTTTCATCATTCCTAATAAGAGCTTTTCCCAGATGCCTCCTTCTTGCCTGGGTATTGAAGCAACTAAATCTTCAGGCTCTCCTTCTACCCCTGCTAGAAAGAGAAAGGGCAAGGAACCTCTTGTGGAATCTGAGGTGAGAAGAAGCCCTAGAATTGTTGAATTAAATGGGGGTTTTAAAAGTCACTTAAATTGTCAAATTGTTGATTGCCTGGTTTGTAATGCTGCTCCTCCTTGCCTGAATTCCAAAGTGGTTAAAAATCTTCTTTCATTCGCAAGGTCAAGGATGGAGACCTGGAAAAGAGGCTGCTCAAGAAAGGGAAGGTCAATGATGTGGCAGTTAAGGCTCCTACAAAAGGCAGCACTAAAGGAGGGCCCTCTTCCAGCTTGGGATTTGGTGGCAAGAAGAAGCAGTGCTTTGGTACTGTGGATGACAAGCCAAGAAGAAGACCTCTTCTTAAGTGTGCTAATGTATCAAACTATATCTTTTGCTGGAGTCTTGTTTACTCTGTTATGTGTCTTGTGTTTGTGGATTTGCAATGTGGATGGTACTTATTATGGATAATCCGTGGTAACCTGAATTGGGTTGACTTTTGTCTCTATTTTGCTGTTTCCTCTCTGGTGATTACACTATTTATATCACCCCATATATATTACTTCTGGTTTCTTAATGAATAACACAAGAACTTGGAAGATCTTGAATTGGAATATGGGGAATCAACTCTGAAAAAATGGTACGCTCTCGGAAGCAAAATTGAGGAGTCTGGTTGTGACATTATCTCATCTCCAAGAAACTAAGCGAGGATTTTGATAGCTCCTACATTAAAAAAATTTGCCCCTCCAAATTTACCAAGTTTGAATTTCTTCCCTCCAGAGGTGCATCTGGAGGCTTGATCACCATTTGGAATGGATCCCTGTTTTCTGGACAGCTTTCTTTTCTCAGTGAGTTTTCTATCTCCATAACCTTGACTTCCCTCTTGTCCAATAAATCCTGGATCCTCTCCAACATTTATGGGCCATGTTTATCTGAAAAAAAGTCTGAATTTTTGGACTGGTTTGGCAGCATTGATATGCCTGATGATGTGGATTGGCTTATTATGGGAGATTTTAACTTCTGTAGACAGCCTTCAGATAGAAATAAATTGGGTGGAGATGTGAATGGTATGCTTCTCTTCAATGAAGCCATTAATAATTTGGGTCTCATTGAATTACCACTTAAGGGTAGAAAGTTCACTTGGAGTAACTTGCAGAAGGATCCACTCTTGGAAAGATTGGATTGGTTTTTTAACTGCTACCTGGACTCAGAGTTTTCCCTCAACTTTTGTTGCTCCTCTTTCAAAACCCACTTCTGATCACACTCCCTGTGTCATTTCCATTGGTACAATGATTCCCAAAGCTCAGGTGTTCAGATTTGAAAATCATTGGTTACATCATAAGGAGTTTAAAGCTATTGTTCAAAATGCCCGAACATTCTGTGGTTTTATGGATTCTGCAAAAAAAATCAGTGCTAAATTCAAAAATGTGAGAAGAGGGCTGAAGCTTTGGGCCAAACAGCTCCCTTGCCTAAAGGCACAAATCTGTAATGTCAATGCCACCATTGACTTGCTGGATATCATGGAGGAAATGAGAACTCTTACTGTTCAAGAATGGAATCTTAGGGATATCCTGAAAAATCTTATTATTTCTCTTTTACAAGACCAGAATACTTATTGGAAACAGAGAGGAAAAATCAAATGGGTTAAGCTGGGGGATGAGAACACCAAGTTCTTTCACTCCAGAGCTACCATAAGTTTTAGGCACAATTACATTTCCATGCTCAAGTATGATTCTGATCTTGAGGTCTATGATCATGATGGCAAAGGAAATCTTCTTTGGAATGCCTTTAAAAATAGAATGGGCTCTTCTGATAAGCCTGAAATGCATTTCAATCTTAATGACTTGGCTGGTGATTGCTTAAGCCAGGAAGAAAGGGATGCTTTGGAAAAGCCTTTCTCGGATGAGGAGATTGAGGAAGTCATCACAAATTTGCCTAATGATAAGTCCCTAGGCCCTGATGGCTTTAATAATGAATTCATGAAGCTTTGCTGGCCTATTATTAAGGATGATGTGAAGAGTCTTCTTGTGGAATTCTATGAAAGGAATGCCTCTTTGGAAAGCATCAATTCTTCCTTTATCACCCTAATTCCAAAAATTGCTGCTCCTTTGACCCCTGCTGATTTTAGGCCTATTTCTTTGCTAAATAGTGTCCTTAAGATTATCACCAAGATTCTGCCAACAGATCGCAAAAGTCATTCTTAAACTTGTTCACAAGAATCAATATGGTTTCCTCAAGCAAATATCTATCCAAGACTGTTTAGGTTGGGCATTTGAATTTCTTGATCAATGCCACAAGTCAAAAGAGGAAATTTTAATTCTTAAGTTGGATTTTGATAAGGCTTTTGACAGAATTGAGCATTCTACTATCATCAATATCCTTAAAGCCAAAGGTTTTGGAACTAAATGGATTTCTTGGATTCAGATGATCTTTGGGTCCTCTTCTTACGTGCTTTTAAATGGTGTGCTGGGAAAATTTTTTCTTTGTAGAAGGGGTGTCGACAAGGAGATCCTTTGTCTCCTTCTTCGCTTGTTCGGCTGCTGATCTTCTTCAAAGTATCCTCAATAAAGCAATGAACCTGGGTCTTCTTTCTTTGCCCGAGAATGTTTTCTGTCACGACTTCCACGTGATTCAGATGTCAGATGACACTTTAATAATCCTTAAGGCTGATTCTGAGCAACTCCTGTGTCTTAAGGCAATTTTACATACTTTTTCTCTCTCCTCTAGACTCAAAGTCAATTATTCCAAGTCCAGCATGATGCCTATTAACATGGACTCTGAGAGGCTTGGGCATTTTGCTAATACCCTTTCTTGCCTCACTGGATCCTTGCCTTTTACATACATTGGTTTGCCCTTGAGCTTGAATAAACCTGCTGTGGAACATTTCCTGCCTATTGTTCAGAGAATTGAAAGAAGGTTGTGTGGAATTGCTGATTTTCTTAATTATGGGGGGAAATTGCAGTTAGTCAAATCTGTGTTATCTTCCCTTCCCATATATTACATGAGTTGTTTTGAGCTTCCTGTCACTATCAAGGAGCAGTTGGTTAAATATATGCGGCAATGCTTGTGGAGAAAGAAAACTACTGATTATCAAGCTAGAGGTACTGCTCTTGTAGCATGGGAGAAAGTTTGTAAACCCAAGAACCAGGGAGTTTTGGGTGTTCTTGATCTTAATGTTCAAAATTCTGCTCTTCTTTTGAAGAATTTGGATAAATTTTATAATCATAAGTATATTCCTTGGGTTCATCTGGTTTGGAACACTTACTATTGTAATGATAAGATCCCTGGAAGAAGTCTTGAGGGATCCTTTTGGTGGAAAGCTCACCTCAAACTGATTGACATTTTTAAAGGACTTGCAAAGTGCTTGGTTGGAAATGGGAAAACCACACTTTTCTGGTCTGATATGTGGAATGATAGCTGCCTCCAACATAAGCTTCCTCACCTACTCTCTTATGCAAAAAAAACCTCACATCTCTGTCAGTGAGTTCCTGCATACCCCAAATACTCAGGACCTTTTTTACCTTCCTTTGTCACAGCAAGCTTATCAGGAATATCAAAGTCTTGAACAAATTCTCAATTCTGGCAGGGAAGGGGATTCTGATTGTTGGTCTTACATTTGGGGCAGTAATTATTCGGTGAAAAAGGCTTACTGCTCCTTAGCCGGTTACCAGCCGGTTCAGCCACATTTCTCTTGGTTATGGAAATCTTCTTGTCAGCAAAAACACAAATTATTTTTCTGGCTCTTACTGCTTGATAGACTCAATACTAGAAACCTTCTGAAAAGGAAATGTTTCTCGCTGGCATCTTATGACTGTGTCTTCCAGGGCTGCAATAGTGAAGAAACCAGCCTACATTTGTTTTGGGAATGTTCTTTTGCAAGAGCCTGCTGGGCTGAAATTTCTCAGGTCAATTTGGCTGATCCAACTATCTTTGAAGTGTTAGTCAGTATTAAAAAAGACCTCAATGTCCCTTTTTCAATGTAAATTCTGCTACTTGGAACTTGGGGCATTTGGATTTGCAGGAATAATGAAATTTTCAATAATCAGCATGCATCGATTGAGACCTGGAAGGCTATTGTAGCCCAGGAATTAAGATGGGTCCTTTTTAGAATTAAGAAGAAGTATTATCAGAGCCTTAAGGTTTGGATTGAAACTAATTTAGACAGGAGATAGCTGATTAGAGTTTATCCCTCTTCTTTGAGGTGGAATGAGTCTTGTAAATATTCTTTTGTAACTCTCTACAATATATAAAAATTGCAGTGGGGTCTTTTTGCCCTACTGTTTTACCCTAAAAAAAAGGCTTTTGCTACCTACATTGAAGTGCCTAAAAAGAAGTGGAATAAGTATCATGCACCTTATAAAGATGTTGCTAAGAGTGTTCCTGCAAGAAATACTGAAATTTATACTGCTAATCATGTTTTACCTAAACCTTACATTGAGAAAATGCCTTTCCTAGTTAAGATAAAGGAACATTCTATGATAGCTAGTATGGTTGATGAACCTATAATAGCAAATGTGAAAGACTTTGTTACTAAATATGAAGAAGAGGGACACACTATCCTTTGTAAGGATAACTCTAATATTGTTTCACATAGTAGTGTTATGAGAGCTAGTATTCCCGTGTTTTCTGTTAGAATAAGTGATCATTGCTACGTTGGTCCTTGTGATAGTTATATTGTTAAGTTTATGCATGATACTGAAAGTTATTATGAGAGAGGGAAAAGTGTTCTTATGCATCTCAATAATATCAAGTTTCCTCGTTTTATGCTGAAAGTTTTTATGTTGCACTTCTTTTGCCTTCCTATGCTTGTAGCCTCTGGTTTCAACAACTTGTTTGTTTACAAAATTCCCTTGCATAGGAAGTGGGTTAGACTTAAACGTGTGTATGTTTGCTTCTTAATGCTCCCTTTCACTTCAATTCATATTCTTACGTGAGCATCTTCAAAATGATCATGCCCATCTTAATGGCTATAAAGAAAGAGCTTTATGGGAGACAACCCAATTTGTTTTTGTTTATTCGAGTCCTGGAAGTTATTACTTCGGTAATAACCGCTCCTTATCTATTTTGTTTGGTTTTTGTGTCAAGATCAACCTCTAATGAGAGAGAAGTAATATTTGGGGAAGTTGCTATCCCGAAACAGATTTTTGTGCTTCACCGTAAAAAATCGTGAGAGATCTCTGTATGTCAGATTGAGCTGTAATTTTTTGTTCTTCTGCCCCAGGTTCTTATTTAACTTTCGTTAGTTTTGCACTTTTTGATTTGAGCAACAGGAGATTTTCAAAAAAATTGAGCTTTACCTGCTGGTCTGTTTTGACAGAATTTGCCACTTTTGCATTTGCTTCTTTATTCGATTTCCTTTTTGAATTCTTTTTGGGTTTTGGGAAGGAGTTGCTTCAGTAGCTTATGTTTTGATGGTTCTCAGTTGAAGTTGGACTCAAAAGGTTTTATCACTTCATATATACTAATGTTGCTAATGAGAACTGTGTGAAGTTTTGTGTGAAAGAAATTTCCAAGTAGTGGAGATAATTGTGTAATAAGGAAGAGAAAGGTGTTTTGACTCAAGTAATAAGTGTATGAAGATGAAGATATCGATGATATTAAAGTAATGACTCCGGAAGAATCTACTAGATACCAAATTTAGAGACCTGCAGAGTCTGTTTTCGAATAGGTACCAGTTCTGGTAAGAAAAGCTCCACGAAAATACTATCCAACTATATTTTTGCAGTTTTCAGTCAATGAGGAAAGCTACGAAGCGAAAGAGGGACGGAAACGGAGCCATGGTGGCTCACACCACCCTGTGGCGTGGGCCCACCCCTGGCCACGCCACCAAGTGGTGAGTCCTCCCCAAACTCCATCTCCGACCCGTTTTCTCCCAGTACCTTCCTTTTGATATGAAACTTCGTAATATATAATCCCCCGAATCCCCCGAGGTTCGTATATCGTGTTTTCGCCATGTTTTTTTTTCGATCTATTTCTGCTAGGAACTATCTTTGAAAGCTTAAAAGCACAATGGTGTCTGCCAAGGATAAAGGGAAGGAGCCTATGGAGGAAGACTTCCAAGACACCGGGAAGGAGAACGAAATCAAGAGTGAAGGTGAAAAAGAGGAAAAGCATACCGGCAGTACCATTGCAAGCATTGGAGTGGTGGCGAACCCTGCCAGGGTTAGAAGGACTGCACGGATGAAGACTGGGGGGAAAGCTCCTCGTCATAGTTTGGCTCCACGGTCACCTTATCCAAGCACCAAGAGTCCCTTCCATACCTTTATCCATAACCATGCAGGAAAAGAAGACTTCAAGGAGGAAGAGCAGAAAAAGAATCACAAGAGCTAGGATCCACAATCTGACATGATCATGCACCGCATTAAGCACAACTCGGAGTTGATTCGTACACTCACCTTCGAGATTGAGGACTTGGGGAAATTGGTCAAGGAGCTCATCGAGAGGATACCACCACCACCAAAGGAGTAATTCGTCATCAGGTTTGGCATCCCCTTGGTTTGTTCCAAGCTTGGGGGAGTGTCGCGGTATCATATAACTATCTTCTATCTTTTTACCTTTTTAGTAGAGTCATATCATGAATAGAGGAGTTATTATGTAGTATGGTTTGCATTATGGAAGTGTCCCCTCTCTCGTTAGATATGTATCCCTTGGTGTGAGTTGCCGTTATGAAATATTAATGAGAAGTTCTATCATTTACTCTTTTGCATAGCTTATATTAGTTTTCAATTTGTGGTTATATGATTGATCTTGTTGTTAGTATTGGTATCACTTTGGGATCATTGAGTTAATTTAGTTGGTTTTGGCAAACCTGGCTCGGTCAGTAGCACACTATTTTTGAGAGTTGAAAGAAAAGATAAAAGTACCTTTAAAGAAAAATAATTTCATCATCTTTCTTTCTTGATTTGCTCATAAGTTTAGTATTCTCTAGTTAAGATCTTTTGTGCTTCCAAGGAAGATTGCATGTTTGTCTTTATCACTTGTATGTTTGGTTGTTTCCTTCAACTCTTGTACTTGCTACCTAGCCTTGCTAGCCAAAAACTTGTACTGAGAGGGAATTCTTCTCGTGCATCCACCTCCTTTAAACCAAAACCTCTGCCATTTGTGTCCACCATACCTACCTAGTAGAACTATTGCTATTCCAAGTAAATTCTTGTTTTATCTACCTCCCAAATTAAACTTGTTATGTGAAAATTAGTGATTAAAGCTCTCACGAACTTGATGGAACACTTTACTTTCTTGCACTTAATAAACTTGAACCATTGTGCTCACCTATGTTGCGTATATGCTTGTGCTTTGTAAGTTGTGAATTAGCAGAACCATGATATCATGGGGAACGCTTTCAACATTGCACTGGTACTTTGTACCTAGTTGATATCATGTTCTTTTGTCTATGGATGTCATCGGTGTGAAATGAAAGGGGAGCTTGTAAGTCCATGGAGTTATGCATATGTATTAGAGAAACGCCTGGGCCGCTGGTCTAATCCATGCTGACATGGTGGAAACCTGCAGTGTAACCATAACGAGCATCTATGAAGAATTCTTCTTATAAAAAAAGAGATAGAGATTGAGAAAAAAGAGAAAAAGAAAAAAGAGATTATGAAAAGAGGAAAGAGAGAAAAAAGCACCATATTCCCATGGTAAGTAAGAAGATTGCTGAGATACTTGTTGTCTGCTTGCCTTGTCATTTTGATATGGGGATTCTTCCGTATCATCTGGCAAGGGGTACCCCGTTGGCGGTTCTCTATGATACACATATGCTTACGATGGTAAGAACTTACCAGTTACTAAACATGAGTAGCATGAGGAGCGTCCCTCGTATTAAAGGGACATGAGATTCTCAACTTACAACTTGTCAATGCATATCCTCATATTTGATCACTTTAACCTTAATCACCTAAAGATGCCTATGATAGGGGCAATGAGAGCTGAAAGCTAGTAAGTATCATAATTTTTGGGAGCTCTTTATGAGACTTGCAATCCCTGCTTCCCTCTGCGAAGGGCCTTTCTTTTACTTTGTAGTTGAGTCAGTAAACCTATTCCCTTCTATCTCAGCAAGTGTTTCGAGTTGTTGTGTTTCATTCATTCATATGATGATTTATTCAATCATGTTGCTTATGTTCCTTGTTTTGCACTTTGCTCTTGTCTTGATGTTTACTACTTTGAAAGCTATCATTGAAAAACCAGATATTTGTGAACTCCAGCAAATTATCAACTATTCTTTGACCAAGAGCTAAGTTTGCCATTACCAATTATGATTTACTTTATGTATCTTTATTGTGTTTCCTTTACTCATTGCAAGTTGAGTTATATAATAGTGAGTTGTCTTCTATTATGATCTATGTATTTGATGAATGTGATGATTCTTATCCGTATGCTTTTATCGACTCTTCACTCCATAAACCTGAGGCCATGTTTATTGAGCTCAGTTTCGCTTGGGGACAAGCGAAGTCTAAGCTTGGGGGGAGTTGATACGTCGATTTTGCATCACTATTCTATGTCATAATTCACTGTTATTCATTGATATATTTCGTATTGAGAGGTGATACTTATGTTATTTCATCTGTTTTTGCATGGTTGATGACTTTTGGAGCATGGACCGCTGCAGTCAGGATTCTGATGGAAAAGGTGCTGTTTGGAGGCAAAATTCGCGAAGATCAGAAAATCTGGGAAAATATATGGAAAATCCTATTTTTCCAGAAGACGAAGGAAGCCAGAAGGGGGGCTGGAGATGGGCCACATGGGGCCCACACCACCCCCTGGCGCGGGCAGCCCTAGGTCGCGCCAGCATGTGGTGTGGCTGCCCTGGCACACTCCAGGCACTCCCCTCTGGCGTATATTATCCTCCAGAAACCCTAAGACTCGGGGAGGGACCACAGAAAGATTCCACCGCCTCTGCGGGGCAGAAAACACCGAGAGAGAAAGATCTCTCTGGCAGACAGATTTCTGCCAGGGGAATTCCTTCCCGGAGAGGGGAGATCGTCGCCATCAACACCACCATCAAGCTGACTTCATCGGGATCATCATCATCATCATCACCACCATCATCACCATCAGCACCGTCATCACCATCTCCATATTGCTGTAACAATTGCGTTGAATCTTGCATTGTTCATAGGGGAAACTTTCCCAGTGTTGATTACACTTTGTAGTTGATGCTATTGAGTGAACCATTGAAATATTGTTTATGTTCAGATTGTTATACATCATTATTCCATCTCTGATCATGATCCATAAGATGTCTTCTGAGTAGTTTGTTTTGTTCTTGAGGACATGGGAGAAGTCATGTTGTTAGTAGTGGAGTTGTGTTGAGAAAGATTCAATAGTTTGATTTTTAAGTTGTGGTGTACTTCTTCTAGTGGTGTCATGTGAACGTCGACTACATGACACTTCACCTATATGGGGCTAGGGGAATGCATTGTGTATTTGGCTACTAATCGTAGGGGTTGCCGAAGTGACAGAAACCTGAACCCCCGTTAGGAAACTATTGCACAAGGGATGTAAGGGTCTTAGAGTTTCTACCTTAATTACGTTCTTGTACTTACGGATGTTTGCAAGGGTTATACTCACAAGTATGTATTAGTCCTAGGAAGGTCGGCACATTAGCACAGGTTCACCCACACAACACTTAGCAAGCTATAGAAGATTAATCAACTATATGAAGTGATAGCACTTGACAGTCTTCCCATGTGTCCTCGAGAACGTTTGGTCGTCTTAAGTAATACAACCGGCTTGTCCTTTGCTGCATAAAGGATTGGGCCACTTGCTGCATTTAGTCCTACTGTCTTTTATTTACTCGTAGTTTGTTTACTTGCTTTATCGAAAACCCCTAAAAATCTGTTTGCTAAGTATTTGCAGAGAATTCCTGATCCATACCGCTAGCCAGCACCTTCTGCTCCTCGTTGGGTTCGACACTCTTACTTATCGAAAATACTGCGATACACCCCCTATACTTGTGGGTCATCACTCCCTAGATGTCTTCACCTTCTTCCTCTTCTTCTTTTGCTTCAAGATGGACTTCTTTCTCATGGATGGTCTTCTCGAGGTCGGCCACCTTCTTGCGAAGACGAGTGATGGTGCGATCTTTCTTCTCGCGTTGACGGCGATGTGATTGGCAATCCTTGACGAGCATGGCGAGAGTCTACTCCTTATTGGTGGCAATGGCAAGGTTGTGGTTGGTGTAGGCTTGAGCATTGTCCAATTCCTTCTGTCTATCATACAGTAGGAAGTCAAGATTCTCAAATTGGCGCTTCATCTCCGGGTGACTTGGCATCTCCAATGGCATTCCCATAGAATCACTCCTTGCTTAGTGAGCAAAGCGAGTTCCCTGGATCATGTTGATGTTTTGCCCACAGAGACGGGCAAGAGCTTCATGCATAGCCGTGGCTAATCCATCTAGCCAGTTGTTCTCTCGCACGGTGAATTGAATCTTCTTAGAAAGGGGTGCTTCCATCTTGGCTCGAAGATCTGCAACTATCAGCCATTGTAGATCTCCTCCTGGGAAATACTTGAGTTGAGCTCCGAAGAATTACGGATGCGGGTGCTCAAGATACTTTGACACTGCATCACGATCCCTCTCAAAGATCAGCTGGCCTCCGCTGCCCAACTGGTAGAACTTGAAATACTAAACTTCCATCTATAAGAATTTAGGATGAGTAAGTTAGTGAGGTGATCAAGTGTGTCCAATTTTATGTAGTAATGTAAGAATTTTTTAGGAACATGAATTTTTTTGAAAGAATCTTGAGGATAAGAGTGGAAATAGGTTTTCATAAATACTCACTTCATTTGTTTTGAAACTAAGTTTTTGTTTGGACGTCCATTCAAACTAGGGTCTCCTATGGTCAGGAGGGCTCTAATACCAACTTGTCAACACCTGGATTTTTAATCCCAGATGCCTGTTATGCCATACATCGCAATCCTAGGATTACCGTTTTTGCGAGACATAACAGATTGGATATCATAGTACATCATCCATTACAAACCATAATAAGGTCTTACACAAATAAAGGATCTCATGATCCAGTCTTAATACAAACAAGCAGCGGAATAATAAGCGTAGTAGTGGGCTCCATCTTCAGTGTCACAGGCAATGCTGATGATGGGAGATGATCCTAGTTGTCGTAGCCATCCTGTTGTCCATCTTCCTGATAGTCCTCCTCATAGTCTAGCCACGGGAATAGCCAGGGACAAAGCCATGAGTACTCTTTAAGTACTCACAAACTATCACTAACAAGTAAGGTAGTTCTAATAGGAATCCTAAGCTCTAAGTTTATTTGCAAAAAGCCAGATTTATCTAAACTAGTTCAGAAGTAAAGAAAACTAAATAAATGTTCTAAATCACTTTAAGTTGGGAACATAGTTTTCATATTCACAACCCTGTTGTGGTCAAGTCAAAATCATAGTTCACTTCACAAGTCATTTTGAAAACATCTGACGACGGAACAGTATGGCCACTCCAACTGTCCATGACCGCGGACACGGCTATTCGAATAGTTTGACACTCTGCAGAGGTGGTACACTTTCACCACAAAATTCGATACATCCATCAGGGATAAACCTGAATCATCATACTTAGTATGCGGATAATCAATCATAACCTTTCCTTTATACACTCTAGTATAAGCACCTCTCCTATGAGCTTGGCCATCTGCCATCCTGGGTACTGCATAGGTGGACATCATCAAGAGGTAGCCTCAGCACAAACCTCTCCCACGAGGGAACCCATACTAATGCATATAAACTTCCGGCTAAGCCTTACCCAATTCAGGTATTGTGGTTGTACGGTAAAATTGGAATGGTATCGCATCCGAACCCAACCATTAGTTTTTATAAAGGGCTAAGGCTCATGCCTCAACATCTTCATCATCAAATCCATTTGTGTTTCTCAACACATGTCAAAACATTTCAATAGAATGACTCATCATTCCAAAGTTTTCATAATCATTTTCACCAAGTATTCCCATCTAAAGTGATCAAGTTTTATCCTTAGCACTAGCCACTGGGTTAAGAGTGTTCACTAATGAGGGATGCTAATCTCAATCTCATGCCATAGACTGACATCTAGTATAGGCCTAGTTTTATACTCTTTATGCTATCTATACTATCTTCCAAAACTCACAAAGCATTAACTAAATGTAAAGAACTTTGGAAAAGCAAAAGAGTAAAGCTTGCAAGTAAAACTTGGGATGGGTAATAATCAAAATGTATAACCAAGCATGCCTAATGCATCTTTCTTAGGTTAACTTGCATCTAGTGATGGCTTGCCTTGATTGGTGTAGTGATTGAAGTTTTCTTCGTCTTCTTCGGGGTAGAAATCCTCCTCCTCGTATCCTTGGTCAGTACTATCGTCTATAAAGGAATGCAGGGTACACAATCACCAATCAATACTTAACTAGCCTATTTAGCACAGTAAGGTTCACGCTTGATGATCTAGCATCATCACAATCATCACATGCAATAAAGAACTAGTTTATTTAGGTTATTTAAGAAAAATAATTTCTACTCATTGAAATTAATTAAGATTTAATATTCTCCAATTAAAATATGGGATCATGTTGACACATGTCATCACCACATATTCTAATACATGGGAATGTGATTTAAAGGGTTGGTCACATTTTATAAAGTTTAAGATTATCATTTAAATGATTTAAAGTGACTAGAAATGCTCTAATAGCATTCTTTTGGTATTAGTCCAATGTCACTACATGCAACCTAAATATTATTACATATTCGGATAGGTATTATCAAATGTGATTTTTTAGAGTTGGAATCAACTCAAAAGCTATTATGGTTGATTTTTGAAAAATATTTGAAGCTGCAAAAGTCTCTGTCTTGTTATTTTTGCTATAGATTATCTCTAACTCCAAATGATTTAAATCCAACGCGCTTGAGATATTTTAATTACCTTTCTAGCAAAATTTGAATCAAGCAATTTGGTTAAGTGAATCTCTCTGAATTGATTTTTGAATAAGTGGACAAAATAGGATTTCAATTAAAAAGGAAAATCCTTATTTGAATTTCTAGGCCTAGGCGGGAAAGCTAAACAGGTTAGCCCAACTGCACAACACAGTGCAGCGCGCGGCTGACAGAGGGGGTCCATTCGTCAGCGAGACTAACGACGCGAAGCGGTATCTTTCAATCTGGGTGCTACGATCTAATTCTAATCCAACGGTTGAGGGTCGTCGTCGACGACGAACAGCTCTATCGACGAGCTAAACCTAACACGGCGGTGGGTGGTCTATCGGGGCTCACCTGGGCTCCAGCTAGGCTCAGCGATAGGGGCAATCGATGAGGTAGACGACGGCGAGGCGAGGCATGGTCACGGCAGGGCTCGAGGTGGTCGGAATCGATGGTGCCCTTCTCCTCCAACAGCGGCGGACTCCGGTGAAATTTTGGCACAGTGGTGCTCGCCTTTCTCCGGGGAGAAGTGGGGAAGCTCAGTGAGGGGTGGGGAGTCGAATGGTGTAAGGAATGGAGGCTGGGGTGGCAGTCAGCTCGACGGTTGCGTCGCTATAGGCACCTAATGGCATGGGCGAGGGCGTAGGATGGTGTGGTGCTCCCTGGCGGTTCTCACGGACTTAATGTCACATCATGGGGCGGCTTGGTTTGGTCTAGCACGTGCGGCGCTCTTAGCGGACGGAGTGGTGTTCTTGGCGGTCTTGGCGCTCATGTGGCACAAGGTGAATGGGGTGTCTGCCGTGGTGGGGTGATCATGGCAAGGCTGCGGGTGCGCGGTGAGGTCAAGGCACGAGCTGGCGGGGCTGGTCGGGCATGGCGCACTGGCGCGCTCTAGACACGGCGCCGAGAGGCGGTGCACGGTGCGACTAGGGTGGTCCAGGGCTCGGTTGGGGCTGTGGCCTGGATAGGGAGTGGCGGTTGGCTGCGGCCAGGCTAGTGGACATCCTGGATGGGCGCGGGGTGGTCTCGTGCGAGCTGGCCGTGGTCATCCGGCGATGACCACAAAGCGGCAGCGCTCCACTGTTTCCCACGGTGAAGGGTGGCTTGTCTGCTGCTGCTAGACACTCAGGGGGACAAGGGGGTTAAGAGGGAGATCAATTGGTCGATGATCACTGTAGCAAATAGTGAAGTTAGGCTAGTAATTATTCTGTGCATGCCAAGTGTTTGATGAAATGGCCGCATGAAACTTTCTTTTCAATTTTTGATTCATAATTTTTGAGTGATCTTAAATTAAGCTTGAGAGACTAGGTTTGCTTGGGATTGTCAAGGTGAACTGATTTGGTAGGTTTTTGAAAAAGTGTGATCTTCACATATGAATTGGATTCAATTTTCAAATGTCCTTTAAATGGATTTGCTAGATGTTTTTGTAAGTTTGTAAAGTGGGCCTTGATACATATTTACTTGGTCTAGCAAGGGGTGAAAAGAGATAGAAATGTTTCTGTTAGAAATCTTCTTCTAGGAACACCTAAAGTGGCCTAGTGGTTTAAAATGGTCAAAATGACCATTTGGTTTATTTATTCTTATTTGATTTCCTTCTCTTTGGAAATTGTTTATAAATGGTCTAGATGATGTGGCATTCACCTTTAAACCATTTCACAACATTTAGAACAATCAAGCATGGCATATACACTCAATTCTACACTAATGCAAACACACATGCATTCCTAATCATTTTATTAATAAAAGTTTTTGTTAACCCTAAATTGGGTGATTTGAACTTGATAATATTGATTAGGGTTTCTGGGATGTTACAAATTCGAAGCCAGATGAATATTTGTGTGAAGTTGACCTAGGTGACCTCATCGGTGCTCAACGAAGTTGAGAGAGGAGACATACCTAGGCTACCAGAATGGAAGGGTGAAATAGGGGGAGTTTAGGGAGCAACATCCAAGTGAAAAGGTAGGGAGAAGGTGGTCGGGAGCGAGCTCGGGCTTACCTTATATGAAGAACTCGAGAGACTAATATCTTCTATTCCTAAGCTAGGGAGAGCAAGATGAGAGGTGAGGGGCTTCTGGGTGTCTTAGTAGGGTGTGATGATGCGAATGAGGGGTGAGAGAGGCCTTGGGGTGGCCCCGGGCATATTTAACCCGAAGGTTATGGTCCATGGTGGACCTTGCCCATGAAATCGTCTAGGAGGAGGGCAGGAGGAGTGGTTGGTCGAGAAGGGCGGTGATGGGGTCGTGCTAGAGTGATAGAAGAATAGAGGGGAGGTGGAGGAGCATTGCACATCAAGGTTGCTTGGTAGTCTTATGACTCGGCCTAAAAAAGAAAAGTGGAGAGGGAGGAGGGGTAGGGCAAGTAGTGTGTAATAGTGGGGTAGGAGGGGTGAGGTGAGAGAGTTCTGGTCAAGTAGTAAGGGAGAGAGGTAGAGGGTTGGGCTGCAAGAGTAAATGAGCTATGGCATCTTGTGCTTGACTCACTCTCTCCCTCTTCCATATAAACACAATAGACAAAGGGATGGGAGGTTTACTAGAATACAACTATAGTGTTCCCATGACCCTATGAAGGGGTGGTGCTGTGGAGAAGTGTGGGACACACTAGAGGAGGGTTGGAGAGGTTTGGATACATGATTTTGATCTTAGTCAAGTTTTGACCATATTAGTGATTATGAAGCCATATATCCAAAATGATCTTCGCAAGATGATTCAAAGGTACTGGTAGATATATAAGGTCAAAGTGCTTCACCAATATTTATTTGGGATTTATTGGACTATTCTAGATCATTTTCATATCATTTAATCAAATATTGCTGAATCTATTTTATTGCCTTTATTTGAGATTTGTGCATTTGACATGGTGAGTTTTTGGGTTGCGATGGTCCCAAACCTGAATCTACAGTTTTGAGAATTTTGCCAAGATTTATTGAAGATCCAAAATATTCAAAACATTTATTATTCCAATTCAGCCATTTAAGACAATGGGCAAAAATAAATAAGAAAACTGTTCAAAAATATTTATTTTTGAAGGGAAAGATAGGATTTGATATATAGACCTCAGATGTGCTTATAGCTGGAAAAATGTTTTGGAGAAAAATGAACTTTCTTTTATAGGGAGAGTTTTTAAGTTTTTGCAAAATAAAGGAAATTAATTATTTTTGGTTCAAAAGAATTATGGAGAATATTTGACATAATTTTATCTCCAACTTAGATGACGTCCATATGCTATATCAATCATTTGTAACCTTGGGTTTTGACAATCCACCTTGATTTTGGATTAAAACATGGAATAGATGATCTTGGGCATTATTAATTTAATACCATCAAAACCTTGTTGGATCTTGGAGCTCAAGGCTCCCCTTGGGTCATTGGATATATGGATAGATAGACCAAGTGATGTAGATCACCATGGTGCAGAGGTTTCAGGTTGATAATGATGGAGCTCTCCTAGAATTGATGCCAAAGTTTGAATAAAATAAGGGTGCTAAACAGATTATCAACTAGCCTTCAAAACCATGTGGGTTTTGGAAGCACAAAGCTCCAATTGAAACAAGTAAAGTAGGGAGGGATAGACCTTCATGAGTAGAGCACACACATGCAAGGACATGGTCCAATAAATATAGTATGATGTTGTGAGCTTCTGCCAAAGTAGGCATGTTGATAAGATTTGTAGACAAGATTATTTTCTTGTCTGCGGAACCATCAAGAACAAGTGGGTTAAAGGATGGTCTAGCCAAGGTAAAGTATGGACCTTGATATTACTTATTATGGTCTACAAGATGGTTCAAGTGCATTTTCAAAAATTCACAAGGGTTGAGAAAGATCGAGACTCAAAGATGTGATGTTGACATCTGATTCAGACTTAGTCATATTTTGGCAGTTTTAGGTGTTTTGACCAGAATATATGAGTTCAAATTTTTGATTCAGCGCAAGGTTTCAAATCATCAAGTGGATGATGTTGAAGTGTAAGATGAGTAGCAAGGATCCATGCTTGGAGTTGGTCTTTACTTACTTGGAAGCTTCTAGAAGGAATTAACTCTAAGGTGATTTATTTAAGGAAAAAGATGGTCACTATAGTGACTAGAGGTTAGATCAAGATTGGGAAACTTGCTTAAGTTTTGTAATCTTATTTTAGCTTGATCATATAGGATGAGCTCCTATAGTAGCTCATACTACTTCCTAAGCAAACAAGTAAAACATCAGGTCAAGGTAATTCATCTTCTATGCATACCATCAATCCTAGGTTTAGGTAAAGATTGGTAATTTGAAGGGGTTGGAGTTGAACAAGGTAAGGTACTTGGTATTTCTACCAAGAGTGGAGTTCAAAAGTTTTATAAAAGGTTTGAGAGAAACCTAGAGGTAAGACTAGTTAAAGATCCTGTCTTGAAAACATAAGGAGATTATATCATATAGACCTCCATAATTTTGGTAATAGAAGCTAATAAAGTAATTGATGTTGTCATGGTATCTTGGCTTCATTTTTGAAATGTCAGAACATTTGAGAAAATGTAAAGTAAGCCAAGACTATTTTTGTGAAATAGCTTTTGTCAACTGAGGGTGAGGTAAGGAGTATATCATCTAATACATAGTTAGTGCATGAACATCAACAATCAAGCAAACAAACCTTTGAATCACTAAACAAGAAAAGTTTTTGTACCCCTAATTTTTGCATTCTGGACAACTAATCAGGGTTTCTGAAATTGGGATGTTATAGAGTTTACCCCTTAAAGAATCTCATCCTGAGATTCAGGAGAGTAATGTTAGGAGATTTTTTTAATCGGGGTAGTACTAGGTGTCTTACGCATACTAACTTACAGAGTTCGTTTGTGGACTGAACTTCGTTGTCGATAGAGTTGAACTTAAGTCTTCTTGGATGCACCGAGAGTTGAGCAGGTTATAGTCCTAATGGCGAGGGATGATTTTCTTTTCTTTTTGGATTCTTTATCTCGAGGGCGTAGGCTAGATGAACTACATCTATTTGGAACTTCATGGTTACTTTTCTAAGGATCGAATCTCTGACGATATCTTCTCTATAAGGATAAACAACATTTTCCTTAGGTGCTTATCGTATCCTATTCAACATTGTAGAGTCAAAAGTCTCGAGGTTGCTTCTAGCGAAGGGTTACCCTATTTTTGTGGGAAAGACACAATCTTTCCCCCTTAGGGTTAAACTAGGCTAACTCGGGAATGTGTCAACCCTTCCTTCTTGGAGTCATCGGATGATGTTTGAAACTATCGCCAATCTTCCGTCTGGAGTTGAAATCTTCAGATAACGTCTGGAAGTTAGGTCCTGCAAGGCTCATATAGTACTATTATTCGTACTTAGCCTATCGGGGAAGTTGAATTTTTGGCTCTTCTGAGAAGGTTAGAGCTTAGGGGTTAGCGGATCAGAGGTCCTTCAGGTGGGTATTCAGCTAAAAAACATATGAGGACTTGGTAAAATCTTTAGTAAAGGTTGTATCTTTAGTTTGCTTCCTACTCCTTGGAGGGTAGTCTTGTCATCTTCAATTATTCTTGTCGTCTGGATTCAGAGCTTCTTTATTACATGAGAGGTTGAGCAAATTTCAGACGTTGTTGCCAATGTCAGTCTTCTGTTATTTCCTAGCTGAGGACTCTTCGAGTTGATGCTTAGAGAAGGACGTTGTATTGGAAATCTTCCTGAAGTATCTGTCGGTGGACGGTTCCCTGGAATTGAGTGGAAAGACACAGTCTTTGCCCCTTAGAGCTTCACTAAGATTCTCTTGGAAGGGTGTATATCTTCTGTCTTGGGGTGCTGGCATGATACTAAAGGAAGGTTGTATTTCCAGAGTCCTAGGTTGAGGTCTTCCGGGGACGTCTTATTGCGAGAACCTCTACGGGGATGGTTTCCTAATGAAGCCTTAAAAGGTTAGTTCTAGGAAGGGGAGCGGGTAACGACTCTTCTTGTTAGTATTCAGTAAGGTTAGAAGCATCCAGCTTCAGAGAAGTTGTCTTCACTCGAACTATCGACGTTGCTTCTGCTCGATGGCAGAGTAGACTCGGTGTCTTCGTGCAGCCTTTTCTTCAGGATTTTGGAGTATTTTGGCCTTGTAGGGAGGATCTTCCCATTGGTTGGGCAGAGGGATCGAATACCTAGTTAGTCTTTTGGGGTTGTCGGAAGTTCTAATTTTCCAAAGGTTAGTGGAGTCAAGTCTTCACTTCTTGTGTTGGTTAGCACAACTTGTGGTTTCTTGTGGATGATGGAGATCCTTCAGTCATAGACATCTGGCTTCGCAGGATTCTTGATACTGTTGGCAAGTGAATGATGGCGTGCCATGTTGGTGACGAGTCGGGAGAAGTTACTTTGAAAGAGTAGGCCATCCTGTTGAGGAGAAGTCTTCGAGTGTTTTTATCTTGACAGTATCAAGGTCCTGATTCTCTAGATACTCTTCCTTTCATACTTTCGAGGCTCATAAGGGTCTTGTTAGGGACAACTAACATGGTTGCCTGAGTTTACTAGGTGGTACATCGATCCTTAAAACACCTTTGACTTAGGTCAAATAAGCCAGAACGTACACACAAGGTGAACAGAGTGAGGGATTCGCCATGTTCTTCCTAATCTAGCAAGGCAATCATCACATATCCAGCAACACAACATGTATTTAGGCAAGCAAACACGGCCTACTATAGGGTCCAAGGAGTTAACTACTCGCGTTACGGGGGAATCCTATCTTCGGACTATTAATCCTAAATGTCACGTTAGGGCAGTCTGGGTCACTATCTTGTGTATGAAGCCTTCATCGAATCTTTGGACGCTTCTCGATAGTGTAGTATTTGGTTTCTTCTGATTATGAGGATTCTACTAGTAGGGCGATCTTGTAGTCTCCTTGTGTTTCCCGGTAGTTGCTTGTCTTAATCTTGTTATCCTCGTCTCATAGAGTTCTAGGTCTTACTTGTTTGAAATCGGCAAGTTTGAGGTTTGGATGAGAGATAGAATAAACCATTTTCAAAATCATTTAAATTAGAGATAAGGAGTAGCATTCTTCAAAATGATTTGAGAAAATAGTTTTCAAAATCCGTGTTTCCAAAATAGTATTCTTGTCTAATGACCATGCTAACTAAGGTTCTCCTATAGTCAGGATGGCTCTGATACCAAGTCTATCGGGCCCCGGATTAATCCTCCCAGAATCCCTGTTATGCACACCGCCATGATCCCATGATTAGTCAGTCGTGGCACATAACCGACAAGTATCAAAGTAAACATCCAATACTTAAGCAGATAACAGTCATACCTTTTTTTGCCATTATGGCTACATTAATCAACAAAAGTGGAACTTCATCAAGCGTAGAGCCCGAGCCATGCCTTAATCTACATGCAACTTACTGGGAGAACGTCCTAGCTTGCATAGTCATCAACGTCACCTTCTTTTTCACTTATTTCTTGAATCTGACCAAGTTAATAGCCAGGGACAATTCATGTGAGTACTTTGAATGTACTCGCAAACAACCTTAAGAGAATAATAAGAACAAGAGGATATGCAATATGGCTATGGTAGTAGGAGGGCTCCATAAGAAGTTCTTTTCTAAAATAGTTTCCCTTGTAGATATAGCATCAACATATCTTTGTTTAAAACTATTGTAAAACATTTTGGAAACCTTTTTGAAATGTTTTGAAAACACTAGGACTGGGTCACCCATTTGTTTCTCCCTTATGGTCATCTCAAGACTAAACTCCTTTCCTTCCTCTCCGATCATCTCATGGTCAAAACATTTCCAAAACCTTTGCTTTTCTGAAGTCATTTTTGAAATAAAAACCAGAACTACTCTACATCAACCTTCCCAACCATCCATGACCATGGACACGGCTATTCGAATAGATTTACACTCTGTAGAGGTTGTAAACTTTACCAACACCATCTGGCTACCCTTCCTTGATCCCATACGGATCATGGGTCGAATAACCGTCAAGACCTTCGGAATACCCACTCCACTACAAGTGCCTGCCCTATGAGTGGTTCCCCTCAACACCGTGACGTCGGGTATCGTGGACCAACCGGAGCGCCTTTGTATGATTTGAATGAGAGGCTCATAGTATCTCATGGAGGCCCATAGACCCTTTGTTCCTTCTCCTGGGTGCTGAGGTACATTACAGGGACCCAGGGAAGGCCCAACCTCTAGAGATCGAAATGTCCTATAGGAGTTGTCAGACAACTTATACCAGAGAAGACAAACTTCTGGCCCAGCCCCTTCTCATATAGGAGTAATGTGGCTACACGGGTTAATTGTTCTATCAAACTTCAAAGAACTGGGTGCGTTTTCGTATTTTCCTCCATTTTGTTTTGTAAAACAATACCCTTTTTCTTTCCTCAAACTTCTCTTGGTAAGTCAAAGCTCACCAAGGTTTTTCCAGTAACCATTTTATAAAACTTTTCGGGGGTCTTCCCATCGTATAGTTTTGCTTCAGCTAAAACAGGGTTTCCAAAGGGGTATGGTGTTATACACCATCTACCATACTAGGTACAAATAGGTGTCGTCAAGGGGGTTATACTTAGTAGTACAAAAGTGTAATGGTTTGGAGGATCCAAGCCACTACTAGGTATAAATCATTATATAATAAAACAATGCAGTTTTCATGATTCAGTAGGTAAAACATGCATAAGTAAAACAGTAGGACAAGGCTTATGACCAAGAAGTTGGTTTTCCTATGATCAGAAATATCACAATATATGTCCCTGGACTTCTTCTTAGAATACCATAAAAGCCAATAATAACCATCTTCATTGGGTCCTCGATATTATCACGACTATCATCGTCAATGAGAATACATGCAAGTAATCAAATGCCACAATCAACACAAGGCATACACGAATCAATAGAATACAGCAAGCAAACATACAACACATTACTAAAATCAGTAGGTTTTTTCTATATTGAGATCATAGCATTCGAAATTACTTTAATTATCTTTGTGGACTTTCTTTTATGATTTATTTTCCAAAACCACTTAAGGAAGGGGTTTGGAACTAAGGTTTGGTTCTGTATGATATCAATGTATAAAAATGATATCATAAGGTAGGTATTGAAATATCAATTCCAATAAAAGTGGTTTCATGATTTTATCATTTTTTCTTAATTACTTATGATTAATATAGTGGAAATAACCCTAGTTTAGGTGAATAAATCACCAGAAAAGATATGGACCTCAATTAAATATGTGCTCAGAGGGTTTTGTATATATTTGAGGTTGAGATTTTTGAGAGTTGGAATCACCTCAAAATAATTGACAGAATGCCCTTGGGAAATTCCCAAAGTCATTTCTTCAGTCAGTTTGTATTTTTAACCAGTTTTGTTCTACAGATCAAAATGGTATGAGGCCATGGATAGTGTATAGGTATTACAAATACCTACAATTAGAAATTGGAATCACTATTTTTGGGATTGGATTACTACAGATGTGATTTATCTAGTGAAACAACCCTAGGCAGAAGGGTTTAATTTACTAAAAATCCTTAGAAGCTCAATAAATCTTGAACTCCTGGGTTTTGATAGGAATGATGTACCACTTCACTGAGAGATGGAATTATTCTAAAAAAGTTCTTAGAGGGACCTAGGAAAATTTCTAAAGTTAGATCTGGGTTGATTTTGTCATTTTTGCTACAAGAGTTTAATGGTTCCACTTTGCATGAGTCCAAAGTCAGGTGATAGGTACATCAATTATCTTTCAGATGCAGTTGGAATCACACTAATTGGATTTACAAAACTAGCCAAGTGATTTATTTGTTACAATAGATACTTTTAGTAGATTATATCTTAGAATTTAATGGATATTATTTGTGGACAAGGTATGGCTCTTCATGTTAGACAAAACATGTGGTTACATGTGTAAATTTAGATCTGGGCAAGAATAGGTATTTCCATTTTAAACAGATTTAAACAATGCAGTGATTTTAAATGATTTGGCAAGGTGAATTTAGAAATGAAAAAGGGCATTGGCACTAGCAGGCTGTAGCACTATAGATCGAGCAGAGTTGCGCTGGGCCAGCCCACCAGGGCTATGCCGTGTGCATTGCGTAGGCCAGGGCCGTCGAGCGGGTCATGCTTGCCAGCGAGGATGAGGCATCGAAGCGGTATTGGAGGGTGCTGGCCATCGGATCTAGTAGAGATCGACGGCAGTGCCTCGTCTTCAACCTCACGAAGTGATAGTAGGTGCTGAAACCCTAGCGGGGCTAGAAATCAGCCATGAGATCACCTGGGACGTGGAGGAGAGGTCAGGGTGGCGATGGGGCGACGCGGGACCCAGCTGAAAGCACAGATATGGGTGGCAAGGTGGGATTCGAAGCCAGGTGAAGATTTGCACGAAGTTGATCGAGGCAACCTCGTCGGTGCTCGACGGAGTTGATAGAGGAGACATACCTAGGCCACCGAAACGAAAGGGTCAAATAGGGGGAGTTGAGGGAGCGACATGCAAATGAAAAGGTAGGGAGAAGGTGGTCGGGAGCGAGCTCGGGCTTACCTTAGATGAAGAACCCGAGAGAGCAATATCTTCTCCTCCCGAGCCAGGGAGAGCAAGATGAGAGGTGAGGGGCTTCTGGGTGTCTCAATGGGGTGAGAGGATGCGAATGAGGGGCGAGAGAGGCCCTGGGGTGGCCTCGGGCATATTTAACCCGAAGGTTATGGTCTATAGTGGACCTTGCCCATGGAAGCGTTTAGGAGGAGGGCAGGAGCAGTTGTTGGTTGAGAACGGCGGTGATGGGGTCGTGCTAGAGACACATAAGAACAGAGGGGGTGGAATGGTATTACACAACAAGGTTGCTTTGTACTCTTGTGACTCAGCCTAAATAAGAAAAGTGGACAGGGAGGAGGGCTAGGGCAGCTAGAGTGTAATAGTAGGGTAGGAGGGGTGAGGTGAGAGAGTTTTGGTCGTGCAGTAAGGCAGAGAGGTAGAGGGTGGTGCTGCAAGAGTAAATGAGATATGGCATGTTGTGCTTGACTCACTCTCTCCCTCTTCCATACAAACACAATAGATAAAGGGATGGGGGTTTCCTACAGTAGAGCTATAGTGTTTCCACGACCATAGGAAGGGGTGGTGCTGTGGAGAAGTGTGGGACAAGTTTGAGGAGGGTTGGAGAGGTTTGGAAACATGATATTGATCTTAGTCAAGTTTTGACCATAGTAGTGATTATGAAGCCATTTCTCCAAAACGATCTTGGCAAGATGATTCAAAGGTACTGGTAGCTAGATAGGGTCAAAGTGCTTCACCAAGAGTTATTTGGGATTTATTGGACTATTCTAGATCATGTTTATATCATTTACTCAAATATTGCTGAATATACTTTATTGCCTTTCTTTGAGATTTGTGCATTGGACATCGTGATTTTTTGGGTTGAGATGGTCCCAAACCTGAATCTACACTTTGGAGAATTTTCCCAAGATTTATTGAAGATCCAAAATATTCAAAACATTTATTATTCCAACTCAGCCATTTAAGAAAATGGGCAAAAAGAAATAAGAAACCTATTCAAAAATATTTATTTTTGAAGGGGGAGATAGGATATGATATATAGACCTCAGATGTGCTTAAAGTTCGAAAAATGTGTTGGAGAAAATGAACTTTCTTTTATAGGGAGAGTTTTTAAGTTTTTGTAAAAGAAAGGAAATTAATTCTTTTTGGTTCAAAATAATTATGGATAATATTTGATAAATTTTTATCTCCAAATTAGATGATGTCCACATGCTGTATCAATCATTTGTAACATTGGGTTTTGACAATCCACCTTGATTTTGGATTAAAACATGGAATAGATGATCTTGGGCATTATTAATTTAATACCATCAAAACCTTGTTGGATCTTGGATCTCAAGGCTCCCCTTGGGTCATTGGATATATGGATAGATAGACCAAGTGATGTAGATCACCATGGTGTAGAGGTCTGAGGTTGATCATGATGGAGCTCTCTTGGAATTGATGCCAAAGTTTTAATAAAATAAGGGTGCCAAACAGATTATCAACTAGCCTTGAAAACCATGTGGATTTTGGAAGCACAAATCCCCAATTAAAACAAGTGAAGTAGGGAGGTATATACCTTCATGAGTAGAGCACACACATGCAAGGAGTTGGTCCAATGAAGATAGTATGAAGATGTGAGCTTCTGCCAAAGTAGGCATGTCGATAAGATTTGCAGACAAGGTTATTTTCTTACCTGTAAAACCATCGAGAACAAGTGGGTTAAAGGATGGTATAGCCAAGGAAAAGTATGGGCCTTGGTAGTCCTTATGATTTTCTACAAGATGGTTCAAGTGCATTTTCAAAAATTCACAAAGGTTGATGTCTGTTTCAGACTTAGTCATATTTTGGCAATTTTTTGGGTTTTGACTAGAATATATGAGTTAAATTTTTTGATTGGGCACAAGGTTTCAAATCATCATCAAGTGGATGTTTTTTAAGTGTAATATGAGTAGGAAGGATACATGCTTGGAGTTGGTCTTTATTTATTTGGAAGCTTCTAGAAGGATTTAACTCTAAGGTGATTTATTTAAGGAAAAAGATGGTCACTCTAGTGACTAGAGGTCAGATCAAGATTGGGAAACTTGCTTAAGTTTTGCAATCTTCTTTTAGCTTGATCATATAGGATGAGTTCCTATGGTAGCTCATACTACTTCCTAAGCAAACAAGTAAAACAACAGATCAAGGAAATTCATCTTCCAATCAAATCACTCTACTTCTATGGATACCATCAAGCCTAGCTTGAGGTAAAGATTGGTATTTTTAAGGGGTTGTAGTTGAACAATGCAAGGTCCTTGGTATTTCTACCAAGAGTGGAGTTCAAAAAATTTATAAAAGGTTTTAGAGAAACCAAGAGGTAAGACTAGTTGAAGATCTTGTCTTGAAAATATAAGGAGATTATATCATATAGATCTCCATAATTTTGGTAATAGAAGCTAATAAAGTAATTGATGTTGTCATGGCATCTTGTCTTAATTTTTGAAATGTCATAACATTTGAGAAAATAAAAAGTAAGCCAAGACAATTTTTGTGAAATAGCTTTTGTCAATAGAGGGTCATGTAAGGAGTATATCATCTAATACATAGTCAGATACATGAACATCAATAATCAAGCAAGAAAACACTACATCACTAAACAAGGAAAAGTTTTTGTTTCCCCTAATTTTTGCATTCTGGACAACTAATTTCGGTTTCTGAAATTGGGATGTTACATTTAGATTTATCATACGGCTAAATCTATAATTTTCGATGATACAGATAACATATAATAAGAGACAAACTCCATAACATGATGGTATTTCTATTCATCGTGAACTCACGGAATTTTTGTGATGAGGATACAATCACAACATGTGGCCATCATAATCCTAGAGATTCTTGAGAAGACTATCAAAAAAGTGTAGGTCTTTGAGGCCATACTCCTCTTCCTGGACGCCATCTTTCGTGTACCACGACGTCATAAACGGTTACACTGTCACATGCAAGCATGGAAAGGAATAATATTTAACAGCAGAAGACAAATGCAAAGAGCACGAAAGGAGAAAGATTTGATAGAAAAAAGTGAAGACTCTCGAGTGCATTTTTATTCAGTACACACATAAATTTATAAGTTTTGAAAATACGAATAGTATGCAGCAAGAGACAAACACGATTAGATGATGCTAGTTTATTCATCGTCACCCCATGGAGCTTACAACTTTTAGTCGTATAGAAAACATAAATGACTAGACCTATCTACTACTAAGAACTAAGCGAGGCACGAAGACGTGTGGACATCCTAATCCTCAAGACTCTTGAGGAGCCTATCGAAGTATTCTGTTTCTTCAGGGTCGTACTCCTCCTCCTCCATATCATCTTCCGCGTACCATGGCATCGACGCTTCCGCCATCACAAGCAAGCACGGCATGTAGCATGGGGCAGAAGAAAACACTCCCGCTAGTGGTGGTTTCATGTCTTAGAGCTTTGGGGCTTTCCTATACGGAGTGGCAACGGTGGTGCGAGGTACTAAGAGGCTGCCATCATCCGATGTGTCTTGGGCCATGTCAAACTAGAGCCGTGTACGTTTGTCTTCATGAGTATCCGACAGCCCTGCACCGACGACCTTCTATGCTGCTGGAGTGCGAGTGCATCTGCGTCCGCTTCACCCCCCATTCAGCCATGCTGCTATGATGAACCAAGGGTATACGGGAGGGCCTGGCTATGGTGGTCTCCCGTTCTAGGGATATGGCTCTATGGGGGTATCGCTCCCGTGTTTCAAGTTGTTGCATTCGGTCAATATTCTTCCCCTACTGCTGCCGCGGGTGCGAGTGGGGCGTTGTCCACGCAACAATTTGCAGTTGGTGCAACTGCTTCCAATCCAAAGAGGAAGAAAAACAAGAAGCCACAACCATAGTAGGTACCTCATGGCCAGGTTACGCTTCAAAATCACTCCTTTCAATCATCCCTCTATCCTTAGTCTAGTGCGCAACAATACATTCATACACATCCACAAACACCTGCAACGTACATATCTCATATTAGTCATAGGTTCAAGGGCCATAGTACCAGAATCAGAGCTAGTATCAGTTTGTTTCATAGGAACAACCGCATATTCAAGGTATGATTTCTCCTACTAGCCAACCAGTGGTTCCACAAGGTAATACTACAATTGCTGGTGATGTTGCAGTCGGTACCACTATTAAAAAAGGTAAAAAGTAAGTCATCATTGGAAATGTGCAGTAGATACTCATCCTACAAAGGAATGTAAGACTACTCATTAATGTTAAATTTGTGATAACGTTGCTCACCCGACTATTCGATGTCTTGTTCTAAAGCTCCCAAGTCCTACTATGTTCGTGTCTGGTATTGGGAGTGAGGAGACTTTATTTACACAAATCCCTTATTGTGTTGTGTGCGCTCACCTTGCTCCAAACTAGACACCTATTGATCATGTACATGTCACTGGTGAGGCGGTATCTGTGGATGTTGTTGAGAAACAAATTTCCAGGAGATGCCATGTTCAGTCTCCATGGATGTGGGAGGCTGTACCATCTGATGAGCATGCATTTCTTGTAAGTTTCCATTCTTTCGATGACTTGCATAGATTTGACGGTATTCAGGTTAATATGCTATCAGGAAAGTCTCTGATTACTATTTTCACGTGTAAAACACAATATGTTCCTCACAAGTGCGAGCACAGGTGCGTCTGGTTGCATGTGGAGGGAGTACCACACACTTTACGCTCTTTGTCGGGTATGTGGATGGTTACCTCTCTCATGGGCACTACTCTTGATATTGATCTCATTAATCTAAGATAGCAGGGAGTGGTTCACATGTTGGTAGCAATGATTCATACAAAACCTCTTATGGAGAAGAGAGATGTTGTGGGGGTACTAAACCTCTTTGAATGTTGTGGTGAAGTTGAAAGGTTACGAGTTTCTATTCAGGAGAGAGCCAAAGGGGTATGTCCCTATGCCTAAGTTTATACCTTTTGTCTGGAAGTGGAATGGTGATGTGATGACAGCAAGTGCATAGATCAACTGTAGCTAGTTTCGAAGTAAAAGTATCAAACCCACAGAGAGCTATTTGGTTGAGGTCTTTATGCCCCTCGTCACTATCCACCAAAGGATACTTGTAAGCTGCCTTTAATATCAAGTAAAATGTGTTTGAAACGTTTTTGGTTGTGTGCAGAAAAGTAATTAAAACAACTAAAATAAAGCAAGTAACAATGTTTTGTGGAAACGTTGTTGAACTCAATAGAGCTAAAACATTCTCAGCGATGTAGGATACACCACTAGCATGATATTATTGTTATTAATTCAGATAACATACTTCTTGTGTCATGATATGTGTGGAGAGAGCTCCATAATAAGATATTCACTACAAGGCTCGTAGGAAGCCACTTTGTTGAGCCAAGAGCGAGGTCACCCCTAAATAACCACTGTGATGTCTGAGAGCAATGGCCCATACAAACCATAGCAATTAAGTGTTTCCCCGTGGATATCGTAATTAGCTTAGGGAGTCCCTCTTTATCCTACTTTGACCGTGTAGGTTACAAGCCGGCACCAATTTGTCACTAAGCTATTCCGGGCATGCTTCCAAACACGTCCAAAGGATTTCTCCCACCCTTTAGCCCCGAAGGAAAATGATATGTGACCAACTACACATACCATCTAAAGAGAGAGATCAAACACAAATCATAAATCTATCATAGACCGGTCAGTCATACGGAGAATGTCTTTGACAAGGCGTACGTGATGTCGCATGGTACGGGCGGACAGTATGAGCAGGCTCCGCCTGTACCACTCGTCATTATCATGACTGATGGTTTCCTCTCGCTTGGTAATCTCCCAGGAGCAAAGGTAAATCAATAAAATGACTTTTCTGACTTAAAAATATCATATTATAAGATAATATGACAATTCCAACTAATATGTTCATAATAGACTTAGTAGTTTGGGATCCTATTGAAACAAAGGAAAAAAAGGTGCGCGCAAGCGCAGTGAAATACCAAAATTCATATTCTATTTATGCAAAACTAAAGGTAAATATGATTCAATTTTGGACTCATCAACTCCCCCAAGCTAGACTCTTGGTCATCCCCGAGCAAGATGGTGGCTTATGGACAAGATCATCATGTTCATGACGCACGAGTCATTACAATAAATGATGTAGAAACTGAAACGGGAATACAACATTAGATGTAAATTACTTCGGGGGTATTATCATACCCTTACACATCACATGACTTAGAGGCCTCCACTCCCTTTTTAGTATCAATTAAGTTATAAGAAGCTTTTAGTGATTCAACATATCATATAATCATAAAGTTAGACTATCTGAGAACTTGGTTTTAGTAATGATGGTTCATGACCATTCTTTTCTTTTTGTATCTTTTATTTTTCTTGAACTTCTTTCCATAGTTGTTCTTTTACCTCTCCTCTAGTTTTTTAAGTACAACCACTTGATCATGCTCACTACTTTTATGGCTTTTTCTAACTCATGACTATAATATGCTAGCAAAATTATTCTTCCCATAATTAAATCAATACTTTTATTGGTGTGGAAGTTCCTAAAATCATGACAGTTGTACAAGTATCATAACACTCAACATAGTTCAATCATCTAATATAATAATCATGAATCAAAAGATAACTTCAAATATCATTAAGTCTCGAAAATCATTGGATATAAATCTTCTCTCGAACAAAAGGGAGCTCGAAGTTGATACAGCTAATGCAATATCTAGAATTAAAACCTAATATGCGTGAGGGAAAGTAAACATGCTAAAACTGTAAGATAGATTACAAGGTTCTCATAGATCCCCCAAGCTTGGAGTCAATCCGGGTGGATCAAATATTCCCTTGTGATTATTTCATACCGTGGTGTCCATCATGGTGGAGTAGATTTGTCGGAGACTACTGCGCGAAGATTCTTGCTTGTCTCTTTCAGGGCGGATATGCGATAAAGACACTTCTTAGATCTATATGCAAGATGAACATCCCATCAGTGACCTTGCTCATCATGTCATTGAGTTCGTTTGTGCCTTCAAGATCCAGAGACGCTTGCACACGATCTCGATATGGATGGGATCTTCTTTCTAGTACTTCTCTATCTTGTGAAGACGATATTCAGTGTTTGAAATGTGCATGCTAACTGGCACATCCAAAAGGTTGAACCCCCAATCCTCTTGAGCCTTCGTGCTCATGCGCATGTTCATGGTGATCTTCTTTGTTGTTGAAGTATGTGTTGTAGTCTCCTGATAAGTTCCTCCATTAGGACGGTTAGCTTTCTTACGCTTTGGTGAGGAGTAGTTGATGGAGATGAACTTGAGTGACTCCATGCACCCCTTCCCATGTGGATTCTTGGATTCTTCCTTTTCTTCATGCTTCACCATAGCTAGGTAATTTGGCTGCTTCCATCCCCTCCCCGTTTGCTCCATGAAGGTCTGAAATTCCTCATCCTCATCATCAGCGTCATAGGCATACTGCTTGTTCTTTGGGCTTAGGCCTTGAGCTTCACGGTTATCGACTTCAATGGAGGAGGTCTAGAAACTATCCCACAAAGGAGCCATGAGGTTTAGAGGCTTGCCTTTGCCTTGAACTGGGTAGCGCATGAAGTATATTAGATCCGTTGATATAAGAGGGAGGAAGACCTCTAGGGAGGCTTATTAGGAGTCAGAGGCAGGGAAAATTTATACTAGAAGGAAAAGGGTCGACCAAGAAAAGAATCCCAACAAATATGGAAAGAAATAAGTGCAAAAAGGAAGAAATCGCGGTTGTAACGACCAGTTGGTACTGGCGGACGCCCGTACGATGCGCCTGTACCAGTCCGTTTCCAAAAATCTGATGGAAATAAATCGCTAAATCGCCAATCGACAATGTGGTACAGACGGGCTCTGCCCATACTGCCCGTCCGTACTGGCTTTTACCAACTTCGGGTACTATTTTTTTACGGACACAAATAAGAACGAATGGGGAACACAATGTCAGTAACGACCAGCCGTACGGGTAGATGCGCCTGTATTGTGCGGTCATACTGATATATGAAAAAGTGCGTCGAGGGTATTGCCGCCTTAACGAGCAGTGGTACGGGCGGAGCCGGACATACCGTCTGCCCGTACCGACCTCGCAAGACCGGCAGTGGACTCAGAAAAATGAAAGGAAAACGAATATGCAAAAACAAGTAGTAGAAAATCATCCAAAACAAAGATGTTTTTAGGATTTCAAATGTCTTTCCCATCAAGGGGAAATGAGTTTACCTTCTCCTTCTCTTGATTCTAGGATCAGCTTTTTCTTTTTCCCTTTGAACGAAGTTGGTCGCAAATAATCATCAAAACCATTGCAAAGAGAAGTCAAAATTTTACTTTTAGGAATTGTAGTTCATGAGGGTATGTAAATGGATGACACTACCTTAGGTAGATCAACCTCTTCATTGTCCATGGATGCCTCCTCATGCTCTTATTTCCTTTGGAGGATCTGCAAATCATATTCTTACAAAATTAGAGTCCAAAGGATCATTATTGCCTTAACGCCAGTCCTTTCTAGAATCTCTTTTAAGGCAACACGTTGAGTATGCACTCTTACTTTAGAGTCAATAATATAAGATCTAAACTTTTCATAGGAGAAAACCACAGCGAAAAATTCTTTTGTGCCATAGGGTAATTCTTTTGGGCCCCGTTTAGTGTGTGACTAGCCTAATGAATGATATTAAGATCATCACCATCATATTGGGAAAGAATTTCTCCCACATATTCATGGCTAGCCTCACAAAATAAATCAAAAGGTTTCTTCTAATTAGGTGGTTTTATAATGGGAGCTTCAAGAAGGTCTTGTTTTAATATATTAAAAGCAGTGAGACACTTTTCATCAAAATTAAAAACAACATCCTTTTGAAGAAGGTTAGTTAAAGGTCTAGCGATTTTTGAATTTTTTTAATAAACCTTCTATAAAATCCAGCATGGCCTAAGAAACTCCATATACCTTTTACATCTCATGGAGGTGGAATCCTTTCTATTGCTTCAATATTTGCTTTATCAACTTCTATACCCTTACCTAAGATTTTTTGACCAATCACTATACCCTCTTGAACCATAAAATGACATATTTCCCAGTTCAAGACTAAGTTAGTGTCTTCACATCTCTGCAAAACTTTATGAAGGTTATGGATACAATGATTAAATGAAGCTCCATAAATGGAGAAATCATCCATGAATACTTCCATAATACTTTTAACATAATCGACAAATACAACAGTCATACACCTTTGAAAGGTGGCAGGGGCATTGCAAAGACCAAAAGTCACCCTACAATAGGCTTATAAACCATAAGGATAGATAAATGTAGTTTTAAGTTGGTCATTAGGGTGAACACTAATTTGAAAAAAACCAGAATAATCGTCTAAGTAGCAAAAATGAGAGTGCATAGCTATCCTTTATAAAGTTTAATCTATAAGCAGTAAAGGATAATGATCTTTTTTAGTTTCCTTATTAAGTTTTCTATAGTCAATACACATCTTATGACCAACAATGGTTCTAGTAGGTATCATCTCATTATGTTCATTTTCAACAATGGTAAATCTATCTTTCTTAGGAACACCATGAACAGGACTTATACATTCACTTTCTTTCACATGAAAGATGATCACTGCATCTAACAAACATATTATTTCCTTCCTTACCTCTTCTTTCATGTGAGGGTTGAGTCGCCTCTGGAAGTTGGTGATAGGTTGGGCTCCTTCTTCCATGAATATTCTATGGGCGTCTATCGAGGGACTAATCCCCTTCAAGTCACTCATCGAATACCCAAGAGCATTCCAATACATCCGGAGAACCATCATTAAATTTTCATCATCTTTCTATACAAGGTTAGAACTTATAATAATAGGGAAATTATTAGTTTCATCAAGAAACCTATATTTCAACTCCTTGGGTAAATTTTTGACGGTAGGAGGTGGTGCTGCCTCATCTCCTTTTCTTATAGGTTCTTCATATTTTTGATTTATCTCCAGGTCCACCTTGGGTGTGGAGTTGAGATAATAGTCTATTTCCAATTTTTCAACATCTTGAAAAATATTATCATTGTTGACTAAACTCCTTTTAAATCATCATCAGGAGTCTCAATGACTACTGAAGCTAGATTAACGATATTACCTTCCTCTTCTTGTTCATCCTCATAATTATCTAAATCTTCGATAGCTGGCTTATGGTCAAATTTAGAAAAGTGAAAGTTCATTTTCTCTTCACCAAACTTGAGAGACACAGTTCGTCTCTTGCAATCAATGTTTGCTCCTGTGGTATTTAAGAAGGTTCTTCCGAAAATAATATGACAATAAACATCAGTAGGCAATAAGCACAAAATCAATGGGATATTTATAAGGTCCAACATAAATTGGAACATCACTAATTATTCCCATAGGAACTCTGAGTGTCTTATCTGCAAGAATTATAGTCATGTCAGTATCCTCTAATTTAGTTGAGGTTAGTTCTTTTCGGATTTTCAAATAAAAATTAAAGGGGATTATGTTAACAACTATTCCTATGTCATAGAGGCCATAATAAGAAGTTCCGCCGAAAGTACAAGTAAGCCATAGGCTTAACAACTTCTTTAGCTTTTAACTTCCCTTCAACAAATTGTGAAGCTTTAGTATCCAGCTCTATCACATTGCAATGTGCAAACATGGTTAAGATATCCTCCTTCGTTGGTTCCATGTTCTCCTGTATACTTACTTCTTCAATTTTTCTTGTTTGTGCCTCCTCTTCCAATGTCTTGAGGAATAGCCTTTCCTCTTTGCGTTGATCTTCAAGCCGCTGAGCCATCATATGTTTTCTCTTCGTCCTTGGAAAGGAAGGGGTTCAACATATGGGGGTGTTTACTTTAATGGCTCAACATGAGCTGCAATTATTGGATGAGCTTCTTCAACTGGCTCGGGTTGATGAGTATAATGGAGCCAATATTTCTTAGGAACCTCAATATGTTCCGTAAAAGTCTAAAGGATTTGCAAAATAATATCATCATCAAGTTGAAGTTCAACAACAGTTTATTTTACTTTACTGGATTCTTTATAAGCATTGAGACACTCGTATTCAATTTCGATACCACCTTCGTCGCCTAAGTCAAATCCCCATGTTTCTATATTACGACGAATTTATTTTAGGAGTTCCCAAGCTTTAGTTATAGTTAACTCCATAAAGGAGCCTCTGGAATTTGTATCAAGCTCATGTTTAATTTATTGATTAAGTCCGCAGTAGAAAATATGTAAAACATACCATTGAGGAAAATCATGATGGGGTCATTTATTAAGAAGGGACTTATACCTTTTGAAGGCCCTTACCAAGCCTTCACCTGGGCCGTTCTTGAAATTTGTGATTGCCCTTCTTGCTTCAGCAGTTTTTACGTTAGGAAAGAATCGAAATACGAATTCTCCTTTGTGTTTTTCTCAGGCATCTATTTTCTCTATAGGGAAAATTTCATACCAAGCTGAAGCAGTGTTGGTTAGAGATTGGCTAAAACATTTAAGTTTCAATTCGACATCACGATAGCCTCTCAATTTAAGTGTCCAACATAACTCGGTAAAATGCATTAAATGTGTGTAAGGATCCTCATTGGGATCATCTCCTACAAAAGTTTTCTCTTTAATAATAGCGATAAAGTGAGGGTTAACCCCGTATTCAAATTCTCTCTCACTCGATAATTCTTTAACGAGTCCTCTATTGAACTTCCTGAGGTATTTAGTTGCATCGAGTTGATTCATCAGTCTAAGTGCAGTCATAGTTCTTACCTAAAACTAGTAAACAACTTTAGTAAAACAAATAGTGAAATAAGAAACTAAGAACAAATACCAAAAGCGCTTAGCTCCCCAGCAATGGTGCCAGCAAATAGCTTGATGACTGCAAGTGCACAGATCAATTGTAGATATTTTCGAAGGAAAAGTATCGAACCCACAAAGAGCTATTTGGTTGAGGTATTTATGCTCCCTCATCACTTTCCACCAAAGGATACCTGCAAGCTGCCTTTGATCTCAAGTAAAAGGTGTTTGAAAGGTTTTTGGTTATGTGCGGAAAAGTAACTAAAACAAGTAAAATAAAATAAGTAACAATGTTGCGTGGAAACATGGTTGAACTCAATTGGGCTAAAACATTCTCACAGATGTAGGATACACCACAAGCATGATATTATTATTACTAATTAAGATAACATACTTCTTGTGTCATGATATGTATGGAGAGAGCTCCATAATAATATGTTCACTACAAGGCTCGTAGGAAGCCACTTTGTTGAGTTAAGAATGAGGTCACCTCTAAATAACCACTACGATGTCTAAGAGAAATCACCCATACAAACCACCACAATTATGGATTTCCCTGTGGATATCGTAATTAGCTTAGGGACTCCCTCTTTATCCTCCTTTAACTATGTAGGTTAAAAGCCAGTGCCAATTTGTCACTAAGCTATTCCGGGCATGCTTCTAAACATGTCCAAAGGATTTCTCCCACCATTTAGTCCTGAAGGAAAATGATATGTGGCCGACTACACATACCATCTAAAGAGAGATATCAAACACAAACCATAAATCTATCATAGACCGGCCAGCCATGCAGACACAAGAATAGATCATCTTTATTGCAAGCTCATAATAGTGCTAGGGTTTCTCCATCTCCCCAAGAACAAAGGAACTACTCGCACATGGAAGCAATGAATGATATCATCATAATCAAATGGATGGATAAAAGTATGGGGATAAATCTAGTGCAAACTCAATTGAATCTGGAATTACAACAAGATCTAATAAATGAGAGATGGGGGTGATGATGGTGATGAGGATGCGGCAGTTGATGATGAAGGGGATGATGCGTTGTCCTCCAATGATCTGTGAGGCAGCATGAATTTGCCCTCTGCCAAGTTCCTCCTCTAGATCCCTTTTAGATGTGGTTTTTCGTGGTTTCTGGTGGCTATGAATGTCAGATCTCCCTGCCGTCTTTGCTAGGAGAAAGTATTTTACGAGGCGGACGTGATGCAGCATGGTACGGGCAGACGGTTTGGGCGGGCTCCGCCCGTACAACTGGTTGTTATCACGACTGATGGTTTACTCTCGCTTGGTAATCTCCCAGGAACGAAGGTAAATAAATAAAATGACTCTTATCACTTAAAAATATCATATTATAACATAATATGACAGCTCCAACTGATATGTTAATAATAGACTTAGTAGTTTGGGATCCTATTGAAACAAAGGCAAAAAGGTGCACGCAAGTGAAGTGAAATACCAAAATCCCTATTCTATTTATGCAAACCAAAAGGTAAATATGCTTCAATTTTGGACTCATCCTGATGATCCGGAGGATGATTTCCAAGGGAAGTCTGTGAAGGATTCTATGGATACGTCGGAAAATCCTAGGAACGTATCTCTTGGTAACATGTCTTGCACTTCTATGTTTCTACAATAGGGTCATGGAACCTTGGTGCCCGCTTCTTCCAGACCGTTGGCTCATACTATGATTGCATTCATGTCGTTTAATGCCAACCCTACCACTCCTCGGCGGACTGATATTGTGACTAAGTTACCTACGGATTCTCCCTTGAGAGGGACTCGACCTACTTCAGTGGAGGTCGCCTAGACCGAGTCTACTTTAACGCCTTGCATCATGCTGACATAGATGTAGGAGGCTCTCAAGGTGGCAACGACTTGTTGTGCATCTTCTCCTAGTGCTAATGTGTGTGTTAATGCATAAATGAACTTTGTAGTTTGTTAACACATATTCCCATGTATTTATATCTTATAAAATGTTATACCAATGTTTTACATCGATTTTGGGGATGTTCTAAACAAGCCCCTCTCCTTTGGTTCTAACTCTATAGGACAGGAAAACCCTGTTTTGTGTATTTTTATCTTTGCGGGACCTAAACAAAGTCAAATGGCCTGAGGATTTTTCAAGGAGATTTTTTGTGAAGGGAAAAAGGTGGAGCACCAGAAGGTCACCAGAAGGCTCATGGTCCGGGAAGAGGCCCAATGGTGTGGGCCCATAGTGAGACTGTGCCACTATTTTCCTTTCCCTCAGTGTTCCTTGAATGCCGTCGATTCTACCACCAATCCCATCGTCTTGACCTAAAACCTTATATAAAAAGGTTTCTCAACACAATCTTAGAACATACGGAGGCGGAGATCAAAAACCACGAAACTGAGAGTCTGTAGGCTGCCACCAGCGGAGAATGGAGGGGGGAACCACTACTGGAATTGCCTCTGGTTGCCTCCACCCCCTCCGGCATGGTCATCATCAACATCTATAACGAGATCCTCTCCATCATACATGTAATGACCCAGGGAATAAATAATCAGAAATGTTAGAAGTGTGATTTGATATTTGCATGGCATGCATATAGAAATTTTAGGGTTAGTTTGAAAATTTCATACTTTCTTTGAATTTGGTTCTAGTGAGGTTATTTTGCAACGAAATGGCCACTAGGAACTGAAAACCTATTCAACTATGAATTTAAAGATTTGAATGAGTTCAAAATTGAGGTTTGACCTAAGTCAAATTTGAATTCAAATTCAAATCTCACACACTTATATATAAATAACAAGTATTGAAATATAAACAATTCATCAATCTCATACATCAGAATTCAAATTGAAAGCATAGATTAAATGAACAAAATTGATCTTTATTCATAGTAATATGAGTACATGATCCTTTACAGGTCATATAACCAAAAAGAAAAGGAAAGAAAACCCTGATTACAAACTACCAGAACCTATACCTATCTATCTAAACTTCTTATCCTTGCCACCACTTGTGAGTCTTGAACCTGTAACACAAACATCAAAGAAAAATCGTTTGTTAGACATAAAATGTTGGTTTTGCCCTAAGGCAAAACCATTTGCTATAAGAATCCTATTAGCAAGAGTCTAGGAACTAGTCCTAAACCCCTAACCCGAGTAAGAAAACCAAAAACCAAAAAATAAAGGGTGAACTAAAATCTTCACAGTGAACAACTTTAAATCCAACATACCAAACTGTAGCAAAGATCAATGGTAGTTCTCAATGAACTGTTACAACTCATTAATAAAGCCAAAATATCTAGGTAGTCATCTACCCAGAGTTTCTAAACAGAACAAGCTAAAAAACTAAACCACTAGAAATGATAGGGATATCAATACAAGACTTTAGACCAAAAGAAAACCCCAGGCTCATGATTATATCAAGAACAAGTAAATCCCAGAAATTTCAATTATAAGATATGGAACATATAAAAAAATAGAAGTAACGATAACCATAATACAAGATATATGACCAAAGCAAATAACCAGGCTTTGGATTCTATCAAGAACCAAAGAGTAGTAGAAATTTAAAACATGATAAATGAGAAAAGTAACCCAATCAAATTTTATAGTAAGTAATACTAGGAACAATCATCCAACTAGAATTGCAAGGGCTCATGGATGAAAATGAAACTAAAATCATCAACAATAATAATGAATATGCACTTGTCATTGTTCAAGGCCAGTACATGAAAAATCAAACCAACATGCCTAATTAGGCATATGCAGATACCAACCCCTTGCATATAAGAAGAAAAGGTCAATATGCCAAAATTGGCAAACACGCATAAGTTAAAAAACAACATGGGCTTACCCACCGAAAGATCCATGCCACCGGCACATAGGTTAACACACAAAGACGTTTTCACATATGCCCAAGCAGGTGATTCACCTAAATGCATGCTTGAGGTGTCAAACTCATAGTTATTCCAAAGAACTATAAATAGCTAGAGATCTTACACACCATATGACATGGGAAAGACCAATCGGGTCCCCATGATTTACTACCGTAATTGTAGTAAGGCCTGCGGCCCACAAAGCCCGTAAAGAGTAAAATGAAAGTCTAGAGAGCATCTGACGGGCAGAACCTATCTTGGCGTATAAGAAATAAGTAGAAACCTACATTGTACTAGTGTTGTAATTGTAACTTGTATCCCATCCATATACAACTTCGGGTCCCAGCATATTATATAAAGGATGGGAGGAGCCAACGGAACGTAAGCTTTGAGTAATTTGTAATCATAGTTTCTACAACAATTAGACTATTTCGACTTCTTTGTTTGTCTGATCAGCTAACAAAATTCCCAACATTCTCTTTTCCACGAAACCCTTAGTGCATAACCATGCGCGTTGCCGAGGTTACCCCTCATCAACTAGCACCATTTGTGGGAAACATGAATGCTGGAGTCAGTTATTGGGACCCCCCTCTTCACCAAAGAACAACACGTCAGCAACGGATCCACGCCCGCCCACCCCTGTTTCGGTTCCCATCGACTTCAACTACGAATCCGATCTCATAATCGGGAGCTTCCACTTCTGCATGGAGGAACTCGAGAATCTCTTCCTATCATCCCCAATCAATTTAGGTTCGTCGGTCATAACAACAGCGCCCATGATGATACTTGCATCTTCCACCGGCTCATTTGAAGAAGTCGCACCTCATCTAACAAATGGCAAAGAAAATCGTGAAAACTCTGCAGATCTAGGGGATCTGGCCGATCTATACAATGGCCGTAAGACGCATTGTCTGGCTGAGCTAACGTCACCACACGGCTCAAGTCCAACAAATGCTAAATTAGACGAAGCCAATGGAAGTGTCGAGTCCATAATCAAAAAGGCTGAAACCTACCCAAAATAGAATCCATGGGATTTCACTAGTTTTTTAGATAGTGCCTCTTACGGATATGATCGCAACATCAACAACTCATACATGTGCACCACCAAGTCTGTGTAATCATCGGAGACGGAACTTCAACACCTCATGACTCTAACGGTAACTCGATCTTCGATCCCAATGATATTTTTTCGAGTGATGATGCAAGAAACTGCGGAAACGAAGGATATCCACCCAATAATCACATCGCACAAGGTCATAACTCACCACTCGAGGTTGGACCAAAAACACACTTTTAGAGTTTAGAGAGAGTTTGGAGAAGAGAGGAAAATGAGGAATAACTCACGAATAGGAGGAGAAGGACCACATCAGCAGCTGCAGATCTTTGACAAGCACATTTTGGAAACTACAAAGGTTGTTAGCCATAAACCCTAGAATAGGAAGTATCGAGTCCATAGTGATACAGAGACAGAGAAGTAGGAACATAAAGCACCTAGTGTATTAGGGTTGTACATTGTGCATCTTCACCATGCAAAGAACCACCACATGCACAACTAATCCTATACACTAGACCAACCATAGTCATTAGCCAAAGGTAGAAGAAGAACAATAAACAATAAGATATCAATCACGAAAGAACACTAATTCCCTATCTCACCACTCATCCCTAGATAAAATCCTAAGATATTCCTAAAGATGAGGAGGGAGATAATGAACAAGCATTCTAAATTATAATACCTGCATAAGAAAAAGCGAACAATTCTTAACCCAACATACTTACTGAATTAAACATGAGTCAAAATCTCAAAGTGACAATGAACTAACAAATGCTACTAAAGTACTCTGAGTGAAATGCACAGTTAGCAATGAAGAAGTATACAAATTATGATAGGGGCTCCCTTGAGGATTTATACTTAGGGTGGTCTGATCTTTACAGATTTGAGGCGGGGAGTGATGGGAAACCCAAAGAACACGATGAACTCAACTCTATTGTAAGGTAAATATCCAAACACATGCAAAACACACACCCTTCGGTTGTCCTCGTTGGCCCAAATCACCAACTCGATAGAATCCTTGTGGAAGAGACCACTAGGTAGAGATCCACAAAATAAAGATCAAATCTAGAGCCGCTAGAATCCATTTGTGAAGTTATTGCAGTCAATAGAGACCCAAAGAGAGAGATCAATGCAATATAGATCACAAGGTGGAAATAGCTCTCATATGGAGAGGGTCTTGTACAACCTAGGTCTTGATTTAGATCCTAGAGAGGTTCCCCCTATGGGAAGATGGAGGCTAAAGAATATCAACTAAATATTAATTCTTTGCCCAGATCAAATCCACAAGGGGCTATTTATAGTACTGGGGGTGAAGGGGGTAGGAAGGAGGAATACTCCATGACATCAGACCCGAAATAGTGCGCAGACTGGCATTTTAGCCGCTAGTTCGGCAACACCGGCTCTAGCACCGGACTAGTTCGGCGGTGCCGAACCGGTATATTGATGTGACTTTAGAATGGGCATCGGTTTAGTTCGGATGGGCATCAGATGTTTCGGCGGAAGAGTCGGTGAGCCGAGTATGGTGCCGGATTGGTTTGGCGGTGGGGCCGGCGACATTGGAACTGGCACCGGAAGCCTTCTTCCACCTCCTCTTCCATGATTCTTGCTTGGGTGTCTTGGTTCTTGGGGTATCCTTGTCTTCTCCTCTTGGCATTATTGTCATGGGCATGTTCATACCATAGGCACTCATCTTAGGGTCCCGTTCAAGTGATGATCAATGGAAGAAAACTGATGGAATGAGTTCACCTTAGTCGGAGTGGTTGGCATGACATGGTGTGGACCAATGGTGAATGCCATGTGTTGGGCTACATCATCTCCCCCTCTTGAAAACAAGTTGACCTCGACGATGTTCTTTCATCATGCAAGGAAAGATATGTGCCCTTGGTCTTGAGCTTGTTTGTGGTCGGATCTCCAGAGTTGAACTCTTGTGGTGAGTTGTAGAAGAGCTTGTATTTGTACTTGTTTTGAAGTTGTAGTTGGAGATCTTGTAGTATGTTCCTTGGAGGTGGTGGTCTATCTTGGGTACCTTGTGAAACCAACAACAAAGAAAGAGAATTGTATGATGGGTTGTTAGCATGGGTCACACTCAAATCTCTATTCTCACTTTTGGTTGCATGCATCGTGGCACTCATGATTTTTCCACTCATTTGAGGATTTTGGCACTCACTCACTTGTTGGTGGTTCACTCTCTCACCACTCATCTCACAAGGTTCCTTAGCTTGTTTCATCTTGTGTACGGTTGTCATGTTGGATGCAATAACTTGGCTCGACATCATAGGTTAGAGCACAAATGTATTGTTGTTCCACTTGAAGTAGTATTGATTGGTGTTACCATCATGTCTGGCTTGTCTATCGTATTGTCATGGTCTCCCAAGTAGCATGTGGCACACGGTCATTGGCACTACATCACACTCGACAGTGTCTTCGTATAGTCCAATCTTGAAGGAGACATTGACTTTGTGTTTGATCTTGAGGGTTCAATTGTCATCAAGCCATTTGACATGAAATGGGTGTGGGTGATCCATGTATGGTAACTTGAGTTTCTCACAAAGATATGTGCTTGCAAGGTTGTGACAACTTCCTCCATCGATGATTACCTTTATGGACTTTCCATCAATGCTGGATCTGTTTGGAAAATATTTAGGTGTTGGTCATCTCTTGGAATGGAGTGTGTTGTCAAGACTTGATCTATGACAAGTGAAGGACTTGGATCATGCTCGCATAGTATGGTGTCTTCCTCTTGCATTGCAGCTTCTCTTGCAGCTGCACATTGAGTCATGGCTTCATATGACTTGTGATCCTTTCCTCCACACTTGAAGCAAATGATTTGACTATATGTTGTTGTGTTGGAGGTGGATTCCATTGGAGTCTTTGCTTGCTTGGATGAGTTTGGTGTTTTACTTGATGGTTTGGTGGAGGCATTGGCATTAATTGAAGCAAAGTATGCACTGGTCTTCTCATATGCATTTTGTTTTTGCAAGTGGCATGTGACTTTGGTATCTTGGTGAAGAAGCTCGATGAGTTTCTTGTATGGTTGGAACCCAACATTTTTCCATATTGGGTGGATTAAACCATTGAGGAACCTTGGAATTGTTTTCTCTTCGAGTTCTCTCACATCGGCTCGCATCATCATCGTCTCCATTTCCTTGTAGAACCCTTCAATTGACCTTGTTCATTGCTTCAATTTTTGTAGCTTATCAAAGAGATCTTGTCTATAGTGCTCTGGGATGAATCTTGCATACATTACTTCCTTCATTTCCATCCAAGTGCTAATTTGTGGTTCATCTTGCTTCTCGCGACTACTTTGATAGTCTTCCTACCAAACATTGGCGTAGTCCTCAAACTCAAGTGACTTCATTGCAATTTTCTTATCTTCGGAATAGTTGTGTACTTGGGATATCTTATCAACTTTGAGCTCTCAATCAATATATGCATCGGCATATTCTTCTCCTTTGAACTTGGGCATAGTGAATTTCAGCTTCCCAAACTTATCATCATTATGCTCATGGTGGTAGTTGCGGCGTTCTTGTATCATGCTTGCTTCACTTGGTTCACGTGGTGGTGGTGGAGGATGTGGAGCTTGATTTCCTTGAGGAGGTGGTGGGGGATCTTGATCTCTCTCGTGTTCCCTCCGGCGCCTTTGCTCGGGATCATTAGAATTCATTGCTTGGCGGTGCCGATGGTGTGCTTGAGCAAAGCGGTGGGCATGTTGTTATCCTTCCTCACCATCACTTGGATGCCAATCTGGTTCACCTTGGAAGTTACGTCTTGCATTGAAGTTGTGAGGATGATGTTGGTAGTTATCATTGTTGTTGTGGGGAACTTGGACAATAGCTTGGTACGAGGGTTACTCAAGCTCTTGACATGGTGACAAAGGTCTTGGGTTGTTGTTAAGGTATGTCATGATGATCATGGTTCTGATAAGGTCTTGATTGGTTTGGTTGTTGATCTTGTGGGTCAACCGGTTGTTCATGTCGATGACAAGCTTGGTTCTCCCCATTTTGGTGGCGGGGTTCTCGATGATAGGAGTGTGAGCGCGTGAATACTCGCCATGACATCTTGCAAAACGAGTATGCGACGAACTTGATGAGCTTGAGTGATGACCACTACAATTTTCTAGATCGGGAATAGCTTGGTGAAGATCTTGGAATTAAAGGTGATGCTTTGCTTGACTTTTCCGATCGCGGTACTAGAACTCTCGGAATTTCGCATCAAGACGGTGCTCAAGACTTTAAAAGTGGGCATTGAATTCTTGGTGTTGCACCCATAAGTTATGGCACGTGGTGAAACGATCTTGGTTGTTAAAGTTTCTATCTCCACTAGCTCCTCTTTCCCTAGACATTGTCTTACAAGACAAATAGTATTATGGTGGCAAATGATAAAGCAAGTGCAATCTTATGTCTCACCTCTTGGATAATATCATGAAGATGATTCAAGCCGAGTTCAACTGAAAACGCAAAACACAAGACACACACAAAGGACTATGGTGGAAGGTTAGGAAGGTGGATAGAAAATGGAACAACAAAACGAAAAGGTTATTGTTAAAAGTGGGTAAAATCCAAAAGATCGAAATGCTAAAGGAAATGAATAAAAGAGCACGGAAACCAATAAATATACACACACGGTGGAGATGAACGGGGTTAGCATGACTATGGAAAATAAGCAATGAACAAAAATGGTCCTAGCAGATACTAATGCTTGGTGTCATGCCAACACAAGGAGAGACCATAGCCTATTTGCCAATAGATTGAGAAGCAATGGATTTGCACGCTTGCATTTCTCTTGATCGCACTCTTGCTTAGAAGCTTTGGACTCTCTTTGTATTGGTATCTTTCTTTTCTTTTGCCTTTCCTTTTTTCTTTTCCTTTTTTTGATGTATCCCTTTCTTTCTATGCTATGAAGTCAACTTTTGCTATTGCCCATGCACTATCACTATGCAAGAGCAATCGTGTAATGCTTCGGAAAACACAAAATGAGCTAATCCTAATGGTTAGATAACACACAAAGGAAGAATGGGGGTTAACTAGGGCGGAGCAAGTTATACCTTTTATTGATGTCATACTTGCAACCATAGGTGGAGGGGATGGCTTGCAATCTATGGTGTCGTAGAGTGCGAAGATTGCTTGCAGAAGCTTTGTTTTGTTAGTTGATGACAGGCACACGAAACACAAACTCCAAAGGAAAAAGGTCAAAACTATGCAAAATTGCAATTTTGGCGGACAAGTCGGTGGCGCCAGGCCTGGCGCCGAACCGTTCGACAGAGATTTAGGAAGTGCCGAGTTTCTCACCGGGCGGTTCGGCGGCAGCTCCGGCTTGCCGGTTTGTCTGCCGGTTTGAGTTCGTGAAGAACTCCAAAATATCAATCTATCGATTCGAATCTAACTTGGTCAAATTGCGGCTAGGCAATGGATAAAAACAAAGAGCATCGTCCAAAACACATGATCTATGGACAAAAACCACTAAAAACTCACTGACATAGGTATGATTACTCGGGGCTTATGATTTGCTACCTATGACCTTGTAGAGAAGATTCGAATCGCGGCCCATGAAGAGTCAAGATCCGCAACCGACAAAGATTATAGTAGGAAAAAGGAACAAAGACCGACCTGGAGTTGGTATTGTAATTATGTAACCTATTCGCATACAACTTTGAGACCCGTCCTGTTATATATAGGATGGGAGAAGCATAGGAAAGGCCCCGAACAATCCCCAAGCAATTTGTAACCAAGTAACCTCTCGATATTCAGGCAACTTTGATCCCATTATTCCCTGACTTCTGACGAAATCCCCAGCGTTCTCTTTTCCGCAAAACCCTAAGTCCCTCTTTATGGATATTGCCGAGATCTCCCCTCATCAATTGGTGCTATCTGTGGGAAACTTGGACGCTGGAACCATGGATTTGGCGGAATTCTTTTCGCCAAATAGCAACCCCACAAAAGGAGGTCCACGTCCGCCCACCCCTATGACATTACCCGCCGATTTCAATGCTGGATCCGATCTGATCATCGGAAGTTTCCACTTCCAAGATGGAAACCCTCAAGAGCCATGCCCTTCGGCCCTGATTACATCACAACCGTCGGCAGGACAAACTACATTTACAGCAATTCCAGCATCATCTGTCAGATCTTCCATGGATGCCACACTGGAAATCGAAGCACCAGACGAAAACAAGCAAGATGAGACAGATTTGGGGGGCTTTGATGGTCTTTACGACAATCCCTCCTTTGGATCAGATTCCCCAGCAACTCCACCACACAAAACAAGTCCAGCAAACTCCGAACCCAAAGAAAGCAGTGAAAGCATCGACTTTGGAATAAGGATGGTAGAAATATACCCGGAGCAGAAATTTATGGAATTCGCTGATCCACCCAGTGTCTTCCCCAATCCAGATGACGACGCCACAAGTCCATATATGACATGCTGCCAAGTGTGCATGATCAATGGATCCACCTCGACACCACGCAACTCTAACAGTAACCCTATCCTCGACCCTAACGATATTTTATCGGATGACAATACAAGAAATCATGGCAACAAAGGAAATCACGGCAACAAAGGAAATCCTGACAACCAAGGAAATCCTGGCAACAAAGAAAATCACAGAAATGGAGGAGGTGCAGCGGATAACCGCATAGTCCCGAGAAGAAGAGCAGAACCAGGCGGGGAAGAGAGACGGACTGTTCAGCTACCAGCAACGGCATGACAAAAGGCCAGAGAAGCAATTTCGGGTGCGGTCCCAATGATAGCTGACGCCTCACACGAAGATTTATTAGAATATCAATACCTGCTTCACAAGAAAAAGAGAGACCTACTAAGGATGCAGAGGAAACAAAAAAGCTAGCCGACGAATCAACCCAACGACGGGTACAACTCAGCTCAACTCGAAGGTCTGGAAGCGTAACAGGAGGAGTACCACCAGGAAGGGGAACATCTCGGCTGGAGAACATCCCCAAAGCAGAAAGAAATGAATTGATCTGAAACCTCAATCTATCATTCATGTCAGTAGATCAAGCAGGAAATATCAACACAAAAAAGGCCCAAGCAGCAATTGTGGCCGCACAAACATACCTGATCACAACCCAACCTGCATCCGACGATCCTCGTGCATCTCTTCACTGCTTTTCCCTAATGAACCTCGGCATGGTGGGGCCAGCGCTTGCACAATCACAACAAGGACCTACGCATCAACCCAATAGATCACCATGTCGTCGCAGCAGCCCTGGACACACGAGCCACACTAGGCGATCACAATCGCCACATCAGGAGCGTCTTTCAGGACTAGAGCCACGAAGCAATACAAGAGACGAAAATCACAACCGAAGAGGGCACGGCGATGAAAATGAAGACGACTACGAGGTATGTGGAGCCAGCTGTTTTACTCAGCGGATTCGAAAAGCCTCAATACCCAAGGATTTTAAACTTCCACATGACCGTAAAAAATACGATGAACTCCAAGAACCCGAAGCTTGGCTAGCAGATTACCTAGTCAATATCAAGCTACAGGGCGGCTCAACAACCACAACAATGCAAAGCTTACAATTGCACCTCACCGGCGCTGCACGGTCATGGCTCAGACAACTACCCAAAGATTCTATCTGTTGCTAGTTCATCCGACACTTTCATTCCACATCCAAACTACCTGCATCTTTAGAGCAACTGTGGGCATGCAAACAGAAGCCCGGAGAGTCAATAAGAGCATTCATCCAGCATGGGATATCATCAAAAATACAGCCGAATCCATATCCGATGAAAGGGCAATTGATGCCTTCAATGACGGCCTCCGTCCCCGAAAATTCATAGAAGAATTGGGGCGAGTCAAACCCAAGACAATCTCACAGCAAATCGATGGGCTGATGGAGAAGATGCGCTATATAACAAGCGAGCACGGTCACCCGAAGAAGACAGGGACAAACGCGACAATGATAGGAGGCGACAAAACAATGATGGAAACACGGGACCAAGATATGTCCGGCCAGTTTTTTGGGTGAAGGCAACAACAGGGATAATGACTACAATAGCAGGTACCGCCGCAACAGGGACGAAGGTGGAGGAGGTTAATCAGCACAGCGATACCAGCCAAGAACTTAGGACCCACCCATGTCTGCAATGCAAATACTAGAAGGGCCCTGTAATATGCATTTTTACATCGATTTAGCAAGAAGAAAACAATCCAATAACCTCATGAAATATTGCCGAATGTTCTTAATGATGCAAGAGCTATGCAATGCAAAAGCAATCAAAGCAACAAGAAGAGGATACATATTTCCTAGCACGTTAGCCATCGGTGCACCGCCCCCGCCAATAGGACAACCACAAAACACAACCAATCAAAATGATGATTACCCTAGGTCAAAAGGGGAAATGTCGATGATTCAAAAAGGGCATCCACCTAACAGAATCCAGAAGTTAATCACAAGACAAGTCAATATGGCGGAAATGGAGCCACCAACCAGACCCGAATATCTCCACTGGTCAGAACAGGAAATCACATTCAGCAGAGCTGACCACCCTCATCGTGTACCAAGATCAGGCCATTCGGCCTTTATAGTTGAAGCAGCAATTGGCGGATTCGACATGAGTAAAGTCTTCATGGACGCAGGCAGCAACATAAATCTGATCTACGCCAAAACACTTAGGGCAATGAATTACCCCTTGGCAAATTTGGCACCAATAGAAACATCCTTCCACGACATAGTACCAGGTAAAGCCGAAATCCCCTTAGGTAAAAAAATTCTTGACGTTGTGTTTGGATCCAAAGAAAATTTCATGCGGGAAAATCTCAAATTCGAAGTCATGGACTAGCCATCATAGTATCACGCCATCCTGGGACGCGTGGCTTTCACATGATTCATGGCAGTTCCTCGCTATGCATACCTAGTCATGAAATTGCCGACACCAAAGGGAATCATATCAATAAGAGGGAGCTTCACACGTTCCGATAATTGTGATCGGGAATTCAACAAAGTTTCTGAATCTTTCAGGATGGCAATCGAGTTTGAGCAGCTCAAAGCGACAACAACCGCAGAGCCTCTCGCAGTAACACGCGTCAACCCATACCAAGCCTTCGACACCGCAAAGGACACTAAAGAAGTACAGATCCACCCCAATGTTCCAAAGAAGACAACATTTGTGGCCTCCAACCTTGATCCCGCATAGGAAAGCGCGCTCATCGAGTTCCTCTGTGAGCACTAGGAAATATTCGCATGGCTACCTTCTGACATGCTGGGAATTCCTAGGGAACTCGCTGAGCATGCACTAAATTTGGACCCAAAAGCAAAACCAGTCAAGCAATCGCTTCGTTGTTTCGTGGAACCAAAGCGTAAAGCTATTGAAAAAGAGCTACATCGTCTCACCGATACCAATTTCATAAAGGAACTAATGAAAGCAGATTGGGTCGCAAACCCAGTATGCATCCCAAAAAAGAACACCAAAGAACTATGGATGTGCATTGACTTCACAACATTGAATAAACATTGTCCAAAGGACCACTTTCCACTGCCGCGAATCGATCAGATAATCGATGCAACTGCAGGGTGTGAATGTCTTTCCTTTCTAGATGCATACTTTGGATACCATCAGATTCAGATGAAGGAGGAGGATCAGGAGAAAAAACATTCATCACACCTTATGGTGTATTCTGCTACACAACAATGCCATTCCGCCTCAAAAACGCTAGGGTAACCTATCAACAGATGATGCAAAGTTGCCTGGGAATCCAAATTGGCACAAATGTGGAAGTCTATATTGATGATGTTATAGTTACATCAAAACAAAGCTCGTCACTTATCAAGGATTTCGAAGGAACGTTCAACAACCTAGACAAGTTCTGCATCAAGCTAAATCCGACGAAGTGTTCATTTGGAGTCCCAGCGGGGCAACTCCTTGGATACCTGGTATTAGCAAGAGGAATTGAAGCCAGTCCTGAGAAAATATAGGCAATCTTAATAGTGAAAAACCCAACAAATTTACGAGGAGTGCAACAGCTGGCCAGGAGAGTGGCAGCGCTTAGCCATTTCATTGCTCGATTAGGAGAAAACGCATTACCATTCTACGCCCTCATGAGAAAATCAGATAAGTTTGAATGGACCAAAGAAGCTCAGCACGCCTTTGAAGACCTCAAGAAGACACTTTCGGCGCCTCCCGTCATCGTGTCTCCACGAGAAAAAGAGCCACTACTTCTCTACATAGCCGCCACAAATCAGGTGGTCAGCACGGTCTTAGTTGCGGAGCGACCCAAAGAAGGAAAAACCCATGGTGTTTAGAGGCCATTTTATTTTTTGCACCATCCAAATAAAGGTACCCACATTACCAAAAATTAGCATATGGAGTATTCATGACAGCACGGAACTACGCAATTATTTTTTGGAGCATCTGATCATAGTGGTCAATGAGGCACCTCTGTCGAACATCCTTAACAACCAGAAGCAACTGGGCATGTCTCCCTATGGGGCATCAAATTATCCCCTCGTGACATCACGTATGAGAAACAAAAATCTATTAAATCACAAGTTCTGCCGGATTTCATCACGGAATGGACCGAGTTACCATGTGCGGGTCCACCTGATCTTTCAAGTACTTGGACAATGTACTTCGATGGATAAAAAGAATAGAAGGAGAAGGAGCAGGGGTCATATTAATATCACCACAAGGCAACACAATGCGATATATACTTCGAATGAGTTTTGCGAATGCATCCAACAATGAAGCTGAGTACGAGGCCCTGTTGCACGGCATGCGAATGGCAAAGGCTTGTAGTGCAACTCATCAAAAAATCGTTGGTGACTCTAACATCGTAGCATAGCAAACAATGAACAAGTGTGATGCTGTCAGTGACAATTTGATTGCTTACCGAGATCTCTATAGCATTATGGAAGCTCGGTTCGATGGATGTGAGCACATAGGAAGAGCAAGTAATGAAGAAGCCGACAATTTGGCAAACATTGGGTCCTTGTGCTTACCAGTGCCACCCGGGGTTTTTTGGAAAGAAATATCCGAGCGTTCTATCAATGCAAAAAGAGTTTCCGAGGTCATATCTCCGAAGACAGGGAAAAAGAGTAAGCCAAAAGAGACACGGGGGCTTCATCAGCCAGTACAAGGACAGAGGAGACCCCCAAAGAGGAACTAGAAATTGATGAGTCATGATAATCGAACCCACATGGATGCTGCCATACATAGCCTATATGACTCAGGGGGAACTACCCAAAGATGTAACAGAAGCCCAACAAATCACTCAGAGATCAAAAGCCTTCAGTATAATTAAAGGATAATTATATAAAAGAAGTATTCCGAGTGTGTTACAGCGATATGTCACACCCGAAGAAGGAAAAACTGTACTCAAGGATATACATGAAGGAGTTTGCGGTCATCATGCCAGCAGCCGAGCAATCACCGGCAAAGCATACATGGAAAGATTTTATTGATTTATAGCAGTTCAAGATGCAAAGGATATAGTCAGAACATGTGAAGCATGTCAACGATTTGCAACAAAACCAGGAGCACCAGCAGCCGAATTAAACCCTATACCTCTAGGTTGGCCCTTCAGTTAGTGGGGGCTTGATATGGTGGGTAAACTTCACAAGTCATCCCCAGGAGGACACGTCTTTCTGCTTGTAGCAGTCGACAAATTTACTAAATGGATTGAAGCAATGCTAGTCACCACTCAAGATGGAACTTCGGCTGTGAATTCCATAAAATCCCTAGTATTTCGGTTTGGAATACCAAATAGCATCATCACAGACAATGGAACCAACTTTACCTCTAATGAATTTAAGGAATACTGTGAGGCGATGGGAATCAAAGCAAGCTACGCTTCAGTGGATCATCCGTAAACCAATGGATAAGTGGAAAAAGCCAATGGCTTAGTAAATGCTGGCCTCAAGAAAAGATTGCTTTCACCACTCGACAGAGTGAAAGGAGCATGGGTTGATGAGTTACCTTCTATTCTGTGGAGTTTGCGAACCACCCCCAATATTGCAACACAAGAAACACCGTTCTTTCTAGTCCACGGTGCTGAAGCGGTCCTTCTAGCTGATGTTTCACACGGATCCCCAGAGTAACTGCATATGATGAAGAGGAATCAAGAGAAGTTCCTGAAGATGATGTTGATGCACTCGATGAAGCTCGAGATGAAGCCCTACAAAGAGCTACTATATATCAGCAAAACTTGCGCATCCTTTGTAGTAGGGGATCTAGTTCTCTGACTGAAGCAAGATGGTCACCAAAAACTGGAATAACCTTGGTAAGGACCCTACATCATTACAGAAGTTATTCCTGGAGGAGCGTATCGTCTACAAGACAAGTAGACAGGAGTACAATATTCCAATCCATGGAACATTGCACAGCTACGGTGCTTTTATGATTAGGAGATCTTATATTTACTTATAAATTTAAGAAGGCATATGGCGCAACTTTTTAAAAGCCAATACTTTGGCCTACGACCAGATAGCAAACCGCCAGAATAATGTATCCATGATTACGCCATATATGTATAAAGATAAGTTCTTCATACCTTTAAATTATATTCATATAAACTCAAGAGGATGACTTATATGTTTGCTTTATTTAACATTAATTATGAGCCTATGTACAGATACAGGCATCTGAATATAGCCTCGGGGGCTACTCCCATTGGGAGCATTGTCACACACCCGATAGAAAAATTATGCAGCCCAAGAAAAAGGCAATCATTGCCTAAACACTTTTGAGTTTTACATTCATGTATCCTCCGAAGGGTACTCCCATCGGGAGATTTCATAAAATATCAAAATATATTACAAAATTCAAAAATATTAGTATCCCAGCAGGTTACGTGTTACTCACCCATTCGCCACTGGAAACACCACAGCCGACACAAAATATATAAATCTCAAATCGCAGCCATATGCGACAAAACTCTGAATGTCGTGTTCAGAAACATGAAGGTAAGACCCTGGGATTCATCCTGTGTGGCCTGGAAATCGCACAAGAATGCGCTCTACCAGTATTATATCTGTATCTATGATGCGATGAAAAATCACGACAGACGCGTTGGGTACCCAATAAAATAAAACTGGAACTTGGTATCCGATAAGACCTCAGCGGCCCGAACTAAGGTACGCCAGTAATAAATCCTGAGTTCGGGCCTAGGGACTTGAATTTGATGTAGGACTACCTTTCTTTTGCCCAGGAGCAATTAACTGATTCCCGGTCCATCAGAAGCATCAGGTTCATTGTACCAAATCCCTATAAAAGTTTAAAAATAATAAAAGCAAAGGATTAAACATTTTTCCGAGACTCAACCCGAATCTATAGTTCGGGTAGAGTCTCAGGGGTTACTGACATAGGTATGATTACTCAGGTCCTTATGATTTGCTACCTAGGACCTTGTAGAGAAGATTACGACCCATGAAGAGTTAAGATCCACAAAGAGCAATCGACAAAGATTATAGTAGGAAAAAGGAACAAAGACCGGCCTAGAGTTGGTATTGTAATTATGTAACCTATCCGCATACAGCTTTGAGACCCGGCCTATTATATATAGGATGGGAGAAGCATCGGCAAGGCCCCGAACAATCCCCAAGCAATTTGTAACCAAGTAATGTCTTGATATTCAAGCGACTTTGATCCCATTGTTCCTTGACTTCTGACGAAATCCCAGCGTTCTCTTTTCCGCAAAACCCTAAGTCCCTCTTATGGACATTGCCGAGATCTCCGCTCGTCACTCCCAAATCGAGAGATCCAACCAAACAGAATTTAGGGAAATATTTTTGGTATTTTCAAATTTATGGTGGAAATCGATGAAAAAAGTCAAATCCATGGCAACCAAAAGCTTCTAGTACCATATGAAATGAGTTCCCTTGAGGATTTACTCTTTGGGTGGCCCGATCTTCACATATTTGAGGCGGGGAGTGAGGGAAAACCCGATGAACATGATGAACTCAACTCTAATGCAAGGTAAAGATACAAACACACACAAAGCACACATGCTTCCACTTTCCTCGTTGGCCCAGATCACCAACTCAATAGAATCCTTGTAGAACATACCGCTAGGTAGAGATCCACAAAAGAAAGATCGAATTCAGAGCTGCTAGAATCCACTTGTGAAGAGATAGAAATAGATAGAGACCCAAATGGAGAGATCAACGCAATAGAGATCACAAGGGGAAAAGAGGGATCATACGGGAAGGGTCTTGTACAACCTAGGTCTTGATATAGATCCTAGAGAGGTCCCTCCTATGGGAAGATGGAGGCTAAAGCCAAATCAACTCAATATTCATTCTCTACCAAGATTTGAGCCTTGAATTTAATTAACTCCCAAATGGCAAATTGCCTATGGAATGATTTTGAGGGTCATAGGAAAATGCATTTAGCAAATAGGAATCTTATTTGTAAAACAAAAAACTAGGGAGTTTTAGGTGTCCCTCATTTAGGTAATGTTACCCTCTACCTGTTAGCTCCCTGGGTTAAGAGATATGCCAAAGATGATGGGAAGCTCGAGAGGATCATTGTTGATGCCAAGTATGGCAGTCAATCTCCCAATATTTTTTGTAGTTCAAGCTCTAGTGCTTCTCAATTCTGGAAAGGGTTTATGTGGGCTGTGAGGAGTGTTAAATTTGGATATAGGTGGAAGATTGGGGATGGTTCCACGATTAGGTTCTTCGAAGATACCTGGGTTGGTACCTCCCCTCTTGATATACAATTTTTTGACATTTATGTTATTTATAATGAACAAGGAAAAATTGTTAGTCATGTTTGGGATGGCTCTCAGCTTAGGCTGACTTTAAGAAGAATTTTCAATACTGATCTTATGCAGAAATAGTATGAGCTAGAGGATATTTCTTATGTCATTTATTTTTCTGCTAATGAAGATAGCTTGGTCTCGCAATATAAAAGTAATTATGTGTCGTGGTGGTGTCACGGCAGATGCCATGGATAGGCTAAAGGTGGGGACTAATACACGCTAGGGGAATCCAGGGAGGGATAGTGGAGTGATTCTCCACGCAGAAGCTTTGTATTGATGTTCTATCTCAAAGATTACAAGTGCTCCTCGAGCTGTATTGACAAGAGGAGGAAGAAGAAACTCTCTTACTCTTGCCTCCTATCTAGCCCAAGAACCCTAGATCCACTAGTGCTCAACCAACTAGAATTCTGCCAACCCCCTCTACCAGAACCCTAACCCCCCTTAGTGGTTCGGTCCTGGCCTAGGGCATACGTGGAGGCATATTCCTAAGAATATGCCCCCTCCCAAAGTAGTAACCCGACAGGGGTGCTTTTCCCCCGCGTCACATTTGCTTTAGCCCAGCCTGTGGGCGCCCACGCCCGACGTGAGCGTCGTCACCCTTGTCAGCCACGATCCGGTGGTCCTGCCCTTGCTTTATTCGCTCATCCTGTATGTACCGGACCTTCTTTTTTGACCAGAGAGATTCCTTCCTTCTCCTAGAAGCCAAGCGAGGATCCGGATCACAGTAGATCCGGCCACACCTGTTCCTGCATATAAGTTAGACAAGCATTTCCGACTTACTCCTTATGTCGGATGAGACAACGTTAGGCGTCCCCCTGGCCCGGGTTACTCCGTGATCCGGCCTGCCTTGAGGTGATTCGGCCAGCATCCGCTTTGACCTTGCCGACCCTCGGCTAACTCGGCCCTTATACCCCAGAGTGACCCTACCCGGGGGTATCCCCCCAACATTAGTCCCTGAAGCTGGTGCGGTCTTAGCGGCCTTGGTCACTAAGGCCACATCAGGTTCATTCATATTCGAGACTCGGACGTTTAGTTCAGGGTTAACTTCTTGTCTCGGATTATATGGATTTATGTTCCCGTCGCACGCTCCAAGTTTTCACTTGCCGGCCGGGTTACCACTTCGGCTCGGATCCTATGGTTTTACTTTCCCTCTGCACATTTCAAGTTTTCACTTGCCGGCCGGGTTACCATTGTGGCTCGGATCCGGGCCTTGCTTCCTTGTCTCATACGCCAACCCACGTAAAGGTTAATCATTACGTTGCCTCATTTTAAGGGCCTGCACAGTAACCTCCGCAGTAACTATCAGTGATTGTTGTGCGTGGGTTACGTCACGCCTGTCTCCTCGTTTACCGCAACTGCACGTCGTGTCATGGGATCATATTTACTCTGTGGCCCCCGGTGTGGCTTCTCTCTGATTGGCTGATGCCGGTGATACACGGCCACACCGTGTGGCTCTCCGGCGCAGTGCGATCCCACTCATCAATCACTCGGGGAAGTTAAATAGGGGAGGGGCGCGTCCCTTAGCACTTTTCCATCTCCGCGCCCCTTTGCCCGTTCCTCTTCTTCTTCTTCTCGTGATTGCGCTTCCGCACCACCTTTCATAGCCACCGCTGCACAACTCCTTAGCTACGGGTCCTCGTCAATCTAGACCATGGAGCCCCGCCGCCGCTAGTTCCAACGAGGACAGCGGATTCGAGATGACGGAGTAGGAGCTCATCATCGTCGAGCAGGAGATGGAGGAGGACACCGGCGCGGCAGACCGCGACGCGTGGGCCGGTTCGTGGGTCTGCCAGGACGACATCGACTGGCTCTACCGGACCCGGCGATTCGCTGGCGCCGTCTCCCCTCCTCGGAATTGGCCCCTCACCCAATCCGGGTGAGTTCGTTGTTTTCCTATCCCACTACCAATGGGGATTTGGTCTTCCGGTGAGTGATTTCTTCCGGGACTGGGTCGGGACCTATCACTTGCAACCACATCATCTCCCGGCGAACGCCATCACTTCTCTGTCCGCTTTCGTCTCTACGATCGAGGGCTACACCGGACTATGGCCCATGAAGGAGCTATGGATCCGGTTCTTCGGCCTCCGTCACAACATCGTCCCCAACATCCACGTTGAGTCGGAGGACAAGCAGCTCACTCAGTTTGGAGCTGCCTCGATCTCGCCCCGGAGATTTTCAATCTTTCCCCGGGTCACCGGGCTTGACTCTTGCAAAGGATGGGCCCGGACCTTCTTCTACGTCCGGAACGAGGGTACCGAAGACTTGATCCGGTTGTTTCCCTACACTCCGGGTCCCCCTGACACGGATTTCTAGGAGGAGGTCGCCAAGAAACCTACAGCTCTGGCCAACCAAGTCCACAAAAGGTTTGCGGAGCTGAAGAAGCTCGGATTGCGCAACGAGGATGCCATGATCACATTAGTGCGCAACCGAATCTCTCCCCTCCAGCAGCGCACTCACAAGTTGTGCCACATGAGCTTCAGCCGCGACCCCAACTGAACCTCCTAGTTCGAGTTGAGCAATACGGAGATCTTCCGCCGGGTCAAGGCTCTTTTCACCACCCATAAGGATTTCTCTGCCGAATGGACGTGGGGAATCGAGCATTACTGCCGTGACAGGCTCCCTCCCGCGGTAAGCTTCACGGGGTAAACTTATTTTGGATCAATTACGTGTCGGTTCTTATCATATTTTTGACTCTGCTCTTTGTGCTTTTTTCTCAGCTGTTTCTCCAGCAAACCCTCGAGGATGGTATGGATCTAACCCTTAAGTGGGCCCCGGACCGAGAAATCCCGGATGAGGAGGAGCCGGACCAGGAGATGTTCGTCCCCACGACCGACGCCACCAAACGACCCAGCGGTAAATTCTCTTCTCTTAGAGATTGGCCCGACGATGAGGATGACTCGGATATCGACATGATTGAACCCGTTGAGGCTGTCCCTCTTTCTTTTGCCTTCCCGGCATCAGCTAATCCCGGTGGGCATATCCACGAGGATCCTCCACATGCCACGGGCGAGCCTGTTCCGGTGGCGTCGAAGAAGAAGCGCGGATCCGTGTCAAGTTCTTCTTCTAACCCTTCTCAGCCTACCAAAAGGCAAAAGAAGGCCGGAGACAAGACTGCCTCCAAACGGGCAGGCAAAGCCCCGGCACGGAGGGCCCGGAAACCTAAGGAGGCTGAGACCTCGGATGCGTAAGTCATTCTTCACTACGTAACACACTTCCCCCCTGCATCGGGGTAATTTCACTCCTGACATCATTTTATTTTGCAGGGCTCCTGTGAAGGTCCCTCAGAGCGGACCGAGCATCTCTTCTCCCCTTCGGTCCGGTCCTTCCCCTCCTCGTGACGATGAGTCACGCCCGCTGAGCCCTATTCTGGAGGGCTCTGCGGCTGCTCCGGGTTCCGTAGTACCTCCTCAAGAGGAACGCGACCTCGGATCGGGAGGGGTCGGTTCGGCCGAGGCAACAGCGTCCGCCACTTCGGCATTGCCGCAACCAGCAACCACCAAGTCTACCGCAACTCCAGCACCAGCAGTAGCTCCAGTACCAGCCACCGAACCAGCGCCTGTCCCGGCTCCAAAGAAACCAACAGCAGCTCCCAGTCCTGCTACCAAAGCTCCCGTGACAAGTTCCTCTGCCTCGTCCGAGTCATCCCAAGCTCGGCGAGGAACCACTCCAGCCGCTCCCAAGGGCAAATCCAATGTGGTCACATCCTCCCAGCAAGCTAAAGGCAAGAAGGCTCCGGATGCTGCCAAATCTACCTCCGTCGAGGCCGGGCAGCGAACCTTGTCGTCAATCCTTCCGAAGAAGTCACCAGCAGCGACGGATCCTCCAGCCGAGCCAACCGATGCGCAACAGATGGTTCTTCACACCAGCCCAGCTCTTGCCCTGATTGAGAGGAAGGAAGCTCATGCAAACGGCTTGGTGGCACCCCACATGCCCACTGGCGAACGGTACCCTCTGAGCCTTATCGAGTTTGTCATGAACTGGAATAAGGCGGAGTTCGTCTACAACGACGATCTCCCGAAAAAGTTCGGCCCCGCGGAATTTTCCGCCCAGATGAATACTGTCGCTAAGGCAATTAACCTGGCGGGGCGAATGATGGAGGTATGTCGTTTCTCCTTTACATGCTGTAGATAATAACCATTAGTCCCCGAGCCTCCGGTGTAGTGACTTGTTACTCGGTCGGATGCTCATTAGAAAACTAAAGCAGCTGCATGTAAACATCAAATATGCACACACCTAAAGCCGGGTTAAGTTCCGCTTGGCCCGGATCTCGTACTCTTCGAATATGCACACACCTAGAGCCGGGTTAAGTTCCGCTTGGCACGGATCTCGTACACTTCGAATATGCACACACCTAGAGCCGAGTTAAGTTCCGCTTGGCCCGGATCTTGTACACTTCGAATATGCACACCTAGAGCCGGGTTAAGTTCCGCTTGGCCCGGATCTCGTACACTTCGAATATGCATACAACTAGAGCCGGATTAAGTTCCGCTTGGCCCGGATCTTGTACACTTCGAATATGCACCAAACTAATTTTACACTTCTGTACCTTTGTCAGGTAACTACCAATCGCCGGAGCGCCAAATTTCAGCGCCTGCTTGATACCCACAAGATCTTGCGCGCAAAACATGTTGCACTTGGCGCAGAGCATGAAAAGAGGGGTAATTTTCTCCCTCAGCACCTCTCTGTTTCACTTGTTTCTGCTGAACTAACCTCCTCATTCGGTCTTTTGCAGCTGGGGTGGAGGCTGAGAACAAAATTATGCGGAAGAATTTGGAGGAAATCCGAGGTATGTCCTCTTTCACCCAACCTTGTTGTGTTTTCCATTTCTCCTTATCCTTGGCTCGGCAAACATTCACTCCTCGGCTTTGCCGGGTCAACATACTATTTCAGCATCGCTTGAGGATAGTGTGCCCGTGCCTGATATGATGCTGCATTTTCTCGAACAAGCAGGACAGCATCAAGCCGAGCTGAAGAAGAAGAATGATGAGCTTGCCCTCCTCCGGACCAAGGACAACAAAATAGCCAAACTCAAGGCCGAGATGGAGAAGATGAAGGCCCAGCACAAAACCGAGCTCCAAAAAGTTGGCCAGAACTTCACCGAAGAGCGTGAGCGCTTGACCCTTCAGTTCTCCAAGTACCAGGACCTACTTAAGGAATCCGAGGTCCAGCTTGGGTCGGCGCTTGCTGAGCTTGAACAACTTCGCCAGAGACGCGACAGTTGTATCAAGGAGTTGACCCGGATCCATCGCCATATCTCACGTAAGTTTCTTCCCCTTATCCGACATAGTTTTCCGGGTTAGCTCATATGCCTTTGCTTCAGCATCTTCCCTTTCCTTATTTTCAGATCACTTTCCGGAGGGTACTCCCATCGCCAGTGCTGCCGTTGCCAAATTCCGCCGAGAGAGGGGTACTCCCGTCGCTCCTGATGGTGAGAGCATCCCCTTAGACATGGAGGACCTGTTGGTCAGTGTGTCAGCTCAGGTGGAAACCATCAAGAACTATGGGAAAGATCTCCTTGACGTTGCGGTCCGGATCTACAACACTTTCTGGACAAGCGAGAGCGCTCCGAAAAGGATCACACTCCTTGCTGAGAAGCTATTGAAAATCGAGACACAGCTTGATCTCTGGAGAGAATCCGCCGGGCGTGTCGCAGCAGATACCCTCCTCCATCATATCCTTACATGGTACGAGAAGATCGACCTGAGCCTCCTCACACACCGGCGCACCGGATCCAAATGGACCGATGATCCGGAGTGGGTAGCTCGGCGCCAGGCTTGCGCCTACAGCCTTGTCGAATATTCTCCCATCCATGACTGGGTTGAGGGGCCGAGCTTTCTAGAGTCCGGCGAGGAGGAGCATATGGAGAACGTGGAGGATGGATCGGGTGAGGATGGAGAAGATGCTGCTTCAGATATTGAAGACAGTGATGACGACGCCGAACTTCCTCCTCCTGTCGCTCCTTAGTGGAAAAAACTTGAAAATTTATCAGATCGCCGGTATGCCGGGTGCAATTGTATGCTGAATACATGATATTTTGCTACTATGCTTGTATGCCGGATTAACTTGGGCATAGTCCCCGAGTTTCATTTTCTTGTTCGTCCAATTCTCCGGCTCGATCCGTGTCTACCTTGATTCGGTTTTACGACTTACGAATCTGAGCTTCAAGAATCGTTTTAACAATACTGAGAAACATTGAGGCTTGGCTCAAAATAATTCAACATAATAACTTGAAAGTAAATACGGGGTTAGTCCGAAAAAACAAACGTTAGCTGGAATAAGTTCGTTTCCTTAGTGGTTTTTCATGTGCTACGCAATTCCAAACTTGTTCCCTTGCTTGCCATGAAGCCAATTCTTGTTGGACAGCAGCAAGTCGAAGGGTTGGGTTTCTGGTGCTCACACATTACTAATCCGGGTTAAGCGAAACGAGTCATTCCAGCTAACGCATAAAAAGTAACAACAACTGTTTATTTAGGCAGTCCCCGAGTTACTGCTCGAGGCTCTGCTATTTCATTGATAAGCTCATTGCCGACATACATACCGACATATGAGATGACTCGGATACATACACTTCTTAGCTAAGTGTAGAAGGGACGAAGTAGTGCTACATTCCACGATTGCTTCGATTCCTCTCCGTACCTGTCCACCTTGTTCTTTTCCTATGGCTTCACATCTATAAGATAGTAGGAATCATTGTGCAATGCTTTGCTCACAATAAATGGTCCTTCCCATGGGGGGATAATTTATGCATGCTAGTGGTACGTTGTACCAACCGGAGCACCAGATCGCCTTCCCGGAAGACTCAGGGGCACACTTTCCGGCTATGATAGCGTCGGAGATTTTGCTGATATATGGCAGATCTGGACAGTGCTAGTTCTCTTGCTTCTTCCAGCATATCAACATCATTTTGCCGGGCTTCTTGCACTTCGGCTTCTGTGTATTGGGTGACCCTAGGCGAATCATGCTCTATGTCGGCTGGTAATACAGCTTCTGCCCCATATACCAGAAAGAATGGCGTGTAGCCTGTTGATCGATTCGGAGTTGTTCTTAAACTCCACAATACCACTGGTAGTTCTTCTATCCAGCACCCCGCTGATCTTTGCAGCAGCTCAATGAGCCGGGGTTTTATCCCGGATAGCACTAATCCGTTGGATCTTTCCACTTGTCCGTTTGAAGCAGGGTGGGCTACCAAGGCTACGTCGAGTCGGATTTTCTTGTCTCGGCAAAAGCGCGCAAATGCTCCTTCCGCGAAATTCGTTCAATTGTCAGTTATAATGCTGTGTGGATAACCGTATCTCAAGATGATGTCTTTGAGAAATGTCACGGTTGTAGCTCCATCGCATTTTCTTATAGGCTTCACTTAGATCCATTTTGTAAACTTGTCCACCATGACCAAGATGTGTGTCATGTTTCCTCTTGCTGGTTTGAACGGGCCAACCATATCCAAGCACCACACAGCAAATGGCCATGTAATTGGTATGGTTTTGAGTTCCGACATAGGCATATGTGTCTTGGTGGCGTACCTTTGACAACCATTGCATTTTCTCACCAGATCTTCTGCTTGCTCCAAGGCACTTGGCCAGTAGAATCCATGCCGGAACGCCTTTGACACTAAGGCCCGGGATGAGGCATGATGCCCGCATTCTCCTTGGTGTATATCTCGGAGGATGTTAAGTCCTTCTTCCAGGTCAACACACCGCTGGAGGACATTGGTTACCCTCCGTTTGTACAGCTCGGAATTGATGATTGTGTAAGCTTTGGCTCTCCTCTGAGTTTGCCTGGCTAGCACTTCCTCAGTGGGTAACGTTCCATCTTTCAAGAATTGGTATATAGGCAGTGCCCAAGCTGGTATCGCTCGCGTAGGGAACATCTCCTCATCGATTTCCATCCGATCCACCGGCATAACTTCAGCCGAATCACGCTGAACAGTCCCCGGGTCTAGCGAGGTAGCCCCCGGGTCTACTGAGGCAGTCCCCGGGTTTGCCGAGGCAGTCCCCGGGTTCGGCGTGCTACCTCCCATGTCAATGTCCATGGGCTTAGCTCCGGATTCCGCGTTTTCCGGGACATAGATTGAGTCGGTTCCTGGGGACGGCCCGATAGATGGTTTTCTGAGGTGATCCAATGCTACGCCCGGTGGAATTGCCTGTTGGGTCGATCCGAGCTTTGACAGCATGTCGGCAGCTTCGTTTTCCACGCGAGGTACATGGTGAAATTCGCATCCCTCAAAGTAACCCGAGATCTTCTGCACATGAAATCTGTATAGTGCCATGTTTGGATCCAGGGCGTCCCACACTCCGGACACTTGCTGTATTACTAGATCCGAGTCGCCAAAGCATATTATCCGACGTATGCCAATCTCCTTTGCCACTTTGAGACCATGCACAAGAGCGTCGTACTCAGCGACATTGTTCGATGCCGCGAAATGGATCTGCAATACGTACTTGAGCTGATCCTTCTTTGGCGAGGTAAGCACAACCCCGGCACCTAACCCGGTTTTGGTTTTCGATCCGTCAAAGTGCACCCTCCAGTAGTTCGGATCTGGTGGTGGTGGTTCGTATTGCACCTCGGCCCAATCTACGAAAAAGTCCGCCACAGCCTGAGACTTCATTGCCTCTCTTCTATCATACTGGGGTGCGTAAGGTGCTAGCTCAATTGCCCATTTCACAATTCTGCCATTCGCATCTTTGTTACCCATTATCTCGGATATGGGGGCTTCGCATATCACTTTGATGGGATGCTCCTCAAAGTAGTGCTTTAACTTCTTTGCTTCCATATAAACACCATATGCCACCTTTTGAAAATGCGGGTAGTTCTATTTTGAGGCAGACAATACCTCGCTCAAGTAATACACTGGCCTCTGCACCGACTTACCCTCTTCATCACGCTCCACTGCAATCACTGCACTTACAACTCGGTTGGTTGCGGCTATGTAGAGCAACATTGGCTCCTTTTACAGTGGAGAAGCTAACACTGGTGCAGTGGTCAACATCTTTTTTAAGTGGGCAAAAGCTTCATCGGCCTGCAGCGTCCAAACGAATTTATCTGACTTTTTCATGAGTTGGTAGAGAGGCAGTGCCTTTTCTCCCAACCGACATAAAAACCGACTCAACGAGGCTAGGCACCCAGTGAACTTCTGGACATCGTTGAGACACTTCGGCAGCTCCATTCGTTCGATGGCTCGGATCTTAGTTGGATTAACCTTGATACCTCGGCTAGAGACGAGAAATCCGAGTAATTTCCCAGCCGGGACACCGAAGGTACATTTCTCCGGATTAAGCTTCATCCGGAATCTCCTCAAGTTCGCGAATGTTTGCCTTATGTCATCAAGAAGCGTTGCGCTTTCCTTGGTCTTAATAACCACATCATCCACGTAGACTTGTACGTTTTGACCTATTTGATCGTGCAAACATTTTTGCATACATCTTTGGTACGTTGTACCTGCATTTCGTAAACCAAACGGCATAGTGCGATAGCAATAAGCCCCGTACGGGGTAATAAAGGCAGTTTTTATTTGATCATCCGGGTTCAGAGGTATCTGGTGGAAACCAGAATAGGCGTCAATGAATGACAACAGTTCGCATCCTGCGGTAGAGTCGATGACCTGATCTATCCTCGGCAGTGGAAATGGATCTTTTGGACACGCCTTGTTCAGGTTCATGTAACCGATTCACATACGCCAAACCACTGCCACGTTCGGATCATCCTTCTTCTTTTCTACCAACACCGGATTAGAGAGCCAATCCGGATACATCACTTCCATGATAAATCCAGCTGCTAGCAACCGAGCTATCTCGTCACCAATGACCTTTCTCCTATCCTTGGCGAAGTGTCGGAGAGGTTGCTTCACCGGCCTTGCTTCGGGTCTTATGTTCAAAGAGTGCTCGGCCAACTCCCTCGGAACACCTTGCAAGTCCTGTGTGGACCAAGCAAAAATATCCCTATTCTCACGGAGGAAGTTGACGAGCTCGCTTTCCTATTTGTCAGTTAACCCGGCACCAATTGTTACGATACGCTCCGGAAACATGTTATCCACTAGAATCTTCTTGGTGTCCTTTGCGGCTTGAAACGAAACGCTTCCATGCGGGTTACTTAACACCGGCATATATCTTCTTGTGATGAGCTAATGCCACCTCTTGGATTTTTCTTTTCTCTTGCACAATTACGAGTGACTCGGCTAGGTTGGACCCGGCTAAGGCGCACTCAATAGAACGTCGGAAATCCCCAGCGATAGTAATTGCTCCATTTGGCCCGGGCAACTTCATCTTCAGATAACTAACGTGGCAACTTGCCATGAACTTGCTCAGTGCTGGTCTCCCGAGTAATGCATGATACGCGCTTTCCAAGTTCACCACCTCAAACTCTAGATTCTCAGTTCGGCAGTTATTCCTCGTGCCGAACAACACGTCGATCCGGACTTTGCCTATGGGCTCACAGGAGATGCCTGGTATGATGCCATGGAAAGTTGTTCTTGTAGCCTGGAGCATGTTCTCCGAGATGCCCAACTTGCGCATCGTATCCGCATACATGATGTTAATGCTACTGCCATTGTCGATCAGTACCTTGGAGAACCTCACATTAATGTTCGGTCCAATGAACGTCGGATATAACACTAGTGCATACGAGCCTGGACTTGGCATAAGCTTGGGATGATCTTTGACGCTCCAGGTGATTTCCTGGTCCGACCAAGGCATGTACATCGTCACTGCAGGCATAACCGCGTTAACCTCCATATGTCGGCGATGCAAGCTCTTCCTATTTGTTTCCTCTGTTGTGAACACACAATAGCTCTGGAGATGTTCCCTATACTCATTCCTTCCCTCGTTTCCGGAGTATCTCTGATCCGGTTGTTGCTGGTTTTCCACCTGATGCACTGCATCCCTTCTATGATTGTTGTCATACCTCGGCGGAGGGGGAGGCAACATTAGTTGTTGTGTGTTTGCTCCGGAGAGCAATTGCTGCCGGGGTAACTCCTGCCGAGGTTGATCATTCCGGGGTGCCTGAGCATTCCCCGAACCACCTTGTTCTATCTTACGCATCCACTCACATTGCCCCATTGTGTGACCCGCCGGGCTGTTCGGATTTGGCGTGTGAAACTTACACGGCTGGTCCAACATTGACTCATAGGTATACCTCGGACGGTCTTTCTTTTCTTGCCATTGCTTCTTCTACTCCGGAGCCATGTTTTCTTGCCATCGTTTCGAGGAGTCCATTGCCTCCCGTTTTCTGGCGTTGGTTGCTCCCTGCTCCGGGTTGATCTTGATTCACAGATGCAACTTGTTGCAAACTATACCGATGATCCGGTCTATCGTCTCTCCTTTTTCCCTGTAATCGTTCCTCCGGGATGACCCGGCTCTGTCCCTCTGATAGTACTCCTCATTTGACTCGTTCGACGCGATCCTGGGTTGAGTCGGGTCACCCAAAGCATATGAATCCGCAATCCGGATCATCTCTGCTAACGTGACTGGCATTTTCCTTTGCAATTTCATCCACAACTCGCTGCCATATCTGCACCCTTGTGCGAACCATGCTATAGCCTGTGACTCTATGACTCCCTCACACGAGTTTCTCACGGTACACCACCGGGTCAAGAATTCACGATCCATTTCGTTAGATCTCTACTTGCACATCGCCAGGGTCTGCAGTCTATTCGGTCTCTGATATGTACTTGAGAAGTTGCTGATAAACATTTCTTCAAAATCTATCCAGCAATTGATGCTTCCGGGTCGTAAATTATTCAGCCATACTCTATCCGGACCTTCCAACATCTGGGGCACATATCGTACAGCCCATCTCAAGTTGCCAGTTGCAATTTTCACTGCCGTAGCATAGTTTATCAGCCAATCCTCCGGCTTGGTACTGCCGTCATACGTCTTCGTGCCCCTGGGTAATTGGAAGTTGGGTACTAGCGGTTCCTTCATGATCCGGGGTCCAAAGCACGCTGGACCCGGAGGACCTTGACATTCGATCTGTTCCGACCTATACAGGCGATCCAGCTTTAACCTGGTGTCATCCGGCATCAAATCCCTGCTTCCCAATCTCGACCCTATCACATGATAGTCCGGTCTTGCATATCCCACATTCATCATCTCCGAGTCTCCGTCATTGTATCGGTTTTGCTCTCGTTGTGCTCCTCTCTGTTGCATACCTTGGCCGGCACTTTGCTCTTGCCTTGGTATATTCCGCTGCTGCGGTTGACCTGCTCCTACCGAGTTTCGTTGTCCGGCATTGCCGTTGGCAGCATTCCCTTGACCGGCATTGCCTTGGTCGTGATTACCTCGGCCAGCTTCACCTCGGCTCACACTTCGTCGATCGTCGTTTTTCCGCATCTCTTTTTCTTTTCCCGCACGTGTTGGGTCGTACGGGACGATCTGCTTGTTCCGTCTGGCCGAGGTTACTACCTCTTCTCTCCTTGGGCCACCATGAGGCGACGATGCGGCTCCAGCGGATTTCTCCGGGTTACCCATCGCCGAATGGACGATCTTAGAAGCTCCAACTCTCTCCGGGTTACCTCTCAGCAGCTCCTCGTTCTGCCTGTTCGCGATCCGAACCAGCTCGTTAACCCGGTCTTGCTGCCTCTGACGGGCCTCACCTGTCAGACCCTCTAGCTCGGACGCTGCAGCATCTGCTGCTCTAAGGTTCTTCGTCGGGGTACTATACTTCGGCAACCCCACAGACAGATAATTTTCCGACCCTTCTGGTCCATCATCACCTTCTCTGTTCATCTCGTTTATGAGATTTCTCCCTTTTACTTTTACCGTGTCAACTTTGTTTGCCTTTGCGTATTCACGCAGCGTCATGTTCAATGACTGCTGAGCTGCTACTATTTTCTTTGCACCCTCCAGTATCTTTTGCCGGGTTTCCTCTAGCTCGGCATGTGCCTGAGCAAGATCTACCACTGCTGCCACCGGGTTTGCCAAGCTATCCATAGCTTCCCTCAGCACGTTCTCAGGCCTCTCTAATGGAGGACCCCTAGCTTTCCTCGGTGCCTTAGGTGTTACCTCCGGGTCTGGCGCTGGATCCTTGCTCATGCCCGCGCCTGGCGCAGTCATCATCACCTCTGCATGGTCTGGGGAGCGGCGTCTGCCCGCGATCCACAGTGAGGGTGGTTCTCCCGCATCGGCACGACGCGGCGGATGAGCAAGAACCGTCCACAAGCGTAGACCTTGTGCGCACCGACCTTGGCGAAGATGCCGTTGCGCGAAGGCGTCGAAGCGGCAGCCAGCATTGTCGCTGACGTAGTCCAGTGCTCCAAAGCGCTGAACGAGCCCGGAGACGATGCGTTCGCCGGTGCCGATGAGGTTTCCCGTCCGGATCTTCACCCCTACTAGCACCGCTAGCCCCACGGTGGGCGCCAACTATCATGGTGGTGTCATGGCAGATGCCATGGATAGGCTAAAGGTGGGGACTAATACACGCTAGGGGAATCCAGGGAGGGATAGTGGAGTGATTCTCCACGCAGAAGCTTTGTATTGATGTTCTATCTCAAAGATTACAAGTGCTCCTCGAGCTGTATTGACAAGAGGAGGAAGAAGAAACTCTCTTACTCTTGCCTCCTATCTAGCCCAAGAACCCTAGATCCACTAGTGCTCAACCAACTAGAATTCTGCCAACCCCCTCTACCAGAACCCTAACCTCCCTTATATAGTGGTGGTTCGGTCCTGGCCTAGGGCATACGTGGAGGCATATTCCTAAGAATATGCCCCCTCCCAAAGTAGTAACCGGACAGGGGTGCTTTTCCCCCACGTCACATTTGCTTTAGCGACGTAGCCTCTGTGGCGCCCGCGTCAGCCGACGTGAGCGTCGTCACCCTTGTCGGCCACGATCCGGTGGTCCTGCCCTTGCTTTATTCGCTCATCAAGTACGTACCGGATCTTCTTTTTTGACCATAGAGATTCCTTCGTTCTGCTAGAAGCCAAGCGAGGATCCGGATCACAGTAGATCCGGCCATACATGTTCCTGCATATAAGTTAGACAAGCATTTCTGACTTACTCCTTAAGTCAGATGAGACAACGGTAGGCGTCCCCCTGGCCCAAGTTACTCCGTGATCCGGCCTGCCTTGAGGTGATTCGGCCAACATCCGCTTTGACCTTGCCGACCCTCGGCTAACTCGGCCCTTATACCCCGGAGTGACCCTACCCGGGGGTATCCCCCAACATTATGTCTACTCTACTTCCTATTTATATGCCATCATTAATTTTTGTGGGGTGTAACCATGTTTATCCCTGCTGTTTGGCAATTGGATGTCCCCGAGAATACATATCTTCCTACGGTTATTAGCTCAGAATAAGCTCATGACTAGAGATAATCTGAGAAAAGACTGCATTTTCTGTGATGATCCTAAATCTATTGATCGCCTTTTCTTCTAGTGCATAGTAGCTAAAAAAATACGGCCTGTTATTGCCTCTTTATTTGGGTTTCATGTTGCAAGGGATTACATCTCTATTGCCAGATTTTGGGTAGCTAATAATAAGCATGCAGTCTTAAATTATGTCTGTGCTATAGTCCTGTGGTGTCTCTGGAAGACTAGAAATAATATGATTTTTGATAGCCAACCTTGGTTGAATGTTCTTCAGGTCTGGCATCTGATTTTGGCCACATTGAAATGCTGGAGTCTGGTTTTCAAAGAGAATACGGTGCAAGAGGTGGATCTTTTCTGCAACCGGATTTCTCTATTGCTAAGGGTACTACCAATGCTGGAAGCTGGCTGAAGAAAAACAATCTCCCTAATGATGGTTGTCCTTCACCTGAGTCCAAGAAGTTGGCAAGTCAAGGTACCTGGGCTACTCCTACTTCCACCCTGGACTCCCTTCCTGCCTCCCCTACTAGTGCTTTCTGAGGTTGATAGTAGGGAACCTAGGGGATGTGCATGCCTTCTCACTCTCTAAGTTTCTATTTAGTGTAGATGGATGTTGCTTCGTGTGGGTGGCTTGAATAGCCTTTTGTAGTAGTGTCCCAGTTTGTTTCCCTAGGAGGCCTCTGTGTTTTTGTGCGCCTTTTATGTATTATTGCGACTCTATGGTGGTTGTGGTTTCATTGAGTATATCAATGGAATCAGGATCATTATCCTTGTTTGTCTAAAAATGAGCCACATGGGGCTTTTTATAGTACTAGGGGTTAATGGGTAGGTAGGAGGAATATTCTAGGGCATCGGACCTGAAATAGTGCGCAGACTAAAATTTCGGTGGATAGTTCGGCGACGCCAGCTCTAGCACCAGATGGATCGGCAGGGCATCGGACTTGTTCGGAAGTGCCGGAATGGTATACTAACATGACTTTCGGCTGGGCACTAGTTTGGTTCAGCTAGGCACCAGATGGTTCGGTAGAAGAGTCGACGAGCCGAGCCTGGTGCTAGATTGGTTCGGCGGTGGGGCCAGTAACGCCAGAACTGGCACCGGAAGCCTTCTTCCGCCTCCTCTTCCATGCTTCTTTCTTGGACGTCTTGGTTCTAGGGGTATCCTTGTCTTGTCCTCTTGGCATCATGGTGATGGGCCTATTCATACTATGGGCACTCATCTCAAGTAGGATCATATTAAATTGATGAACAATGGAAGACAAATGTTGGAATGAGTTCACCTTAGTCAGAGTGGTTGGCATGACATGATCGGGACCAATGGTGAATGCCATGTGTTGAGCTACATCAAATTAGAATTAACAGTAGAAGTTAAATCTAAGAAGAACAATGTTGATCTTAGAAATGAAAATATTAGGACTCAAACACCAAATTAACATATACACGTGCCACTAGTAGACACTTAATGAAATGAAAATTTTTTAACTGAAGAAAGTGACAGTAATCAAACCATCAGTAATCCCAAAATACTTAATCCTAAGAATAATCGATCATGGCAAATATTAGAAATCTAAAACTGAGGAAACCCTAGAAGCGTATAGAACCTACTGAAAACCCAAGAAATTCCATTACAATGATATCACTAAAGCACAAACCCTAGACCTAGAACCATCTAGATTAATAGAAGAAGAGGGAGGAAGAAGAACAAGAAAGAGGGAGAGTGATTACCTTCAGAAAGGGTGAGCCAACCTCACGCTAACTGAGATGAGGAAGAAGAACAGTAGAGGCGGCGAACGGAGGCACATGGGCATTCTCTGGATGGGTGTCTCACCCTACACCTGCCATGGCAGCCTAGGGAGGCGTTGTAGACACGACGGAACGCCATCTCGATGATAGGGAGCGCCGAAGACGAGGGAGGCGACACATCACCAAAACCCTAGTTAGGGTTATGAGCGGCTTGTAGAGTGAACGAGGGACAAATATGAGCGGTAGGATTGTAGAGTGGAGTAAGGGGAGTAATTTGAGTGGACGAGGTGGCTAGGCGAAGAGACGACGACGATGGTCACAATCGTCTCGGAGAGAGAGAGAGAGAGAGAGAGAGAGAGAGAGAGAGAGATGCAAGTGAGAGAGACGAGTGAGAGAGTGGCCTTGGTTGGGCTGAACCCAGTCCAGAGGCTGGTTTTGACCACCATGGTCAGATCAGTGGTCCCAAGCTTAAAGGAGTATTTTATTCATTTCACATTTACACTTAAACCCAAATAATTATAACTCACACATAAAGACTTAGAAAAATAAAATAAAAATAATTTTGTGTGTAGAAAAATGCAAGGAATCCAAAAGGCTTTTCATGTGATTTCTGCAAATACTTTTATTTTTGTGAGTTTTTAGTAGAAATAATTAATTTCTAGACCTTAAAATTAATAGAAAATTCCATAATATTGAAAAAAATAAGGAAAAATATGTAAACCTCAATTTTCATAAAATTATAAAAATTCTAAAGTAAAATTCTTGATATTACCTCTCGAATTGCGATAATAATAAAAACTAGACCCCTCTCTACATCCCCGGGGCTCGGACGATAGACATAACGCTTTATGATATAATTACGCTACATCTATGTGTAAGAGAAAATATATGTTCTAGTAGTCGATTCTTTCGGTGTTAGCTATTGTGCAATGACTCTTACGTAGGTAAACAAACTAAGCCAGTGCTAAATATATGAGAAACAAATCATATGTTTTACTCTAAAGCATGATTAAATAAACAGTAATAAACTGTTGCCGAGATGGATGGATTAGAATACCGAACATCGTGAACATAATGCCTAACGTTGCTATGACGCAAAAAACGTATCGGAGAGAACTTAGCAAAAGATGACAAAGCTTACACATCCCCGCATACACGTACAGCTGCATACAAATATGAACCACTAAAAACAGACAAAAAACAAATTGTGCTTCTTGGACAGACACTGGAAGATGCTAAAGCTGAGTGTTTCATAGCTTTACACTAGAATATACAAAAGAATAATATGAACGGATGCTTAGGAATAATATTAATAGCTCTTAGGATTTGGTACTCTTAGGAGTTCCTGCCGCGAGAGGCAGAAGAACGATGGCAATCTCCAAGTCTTCATATGAAACTATGCATTGTCCGGACACCATCTCTTCCATGCCGATCGGCTTGCGCGGTCCCTAGTATGGCGAGCGAATGGCTCGTCCAGAAGGACCGCCAAGGGAGCTCGCCGTAAGAGCGAGGTGAAGATTCATACGCGTCTCTTCCTCCGAGATAGTATTGTACCGATGGTATATACGACCGTACATCGCCTCCTACTGTAAACGGATAGGAAGCTTGGGCTAGATGCATGCATATAAGCCAGCAAATGTTCTCACACAAGATCAAGGGTAAGAGATGACCCTAGCATGGTAGACATCGAACAAAAAATGTACGGTGTAATAGTGAAGGAAAGAGCGGACAAAGTGCTGAGCAGAAGAGTGGACAAGGAAAGAGTGCAAACTTTTTCGGACAGAGGTGTAAGATGATGGCTAGATCCTAAATAAAGGAGAAACGGAGGGTCAAGGGAAGAGAGAGCAGAGAAAAAGAGACAACTTGTATGGTCGGGTTATGATAAGGGCAAGAGCCAAAGAGCAAGCAGAGTAATTGGGCCAAGGTTTATAGTCTGACGATTCACTACAAGAAAAGAAAAGTTGGCTTTTACAACAGATAAGGCCCGTTTTTCGTGGCTAAAAAGTCTTCTACGAAGGATGCCCTTCATGGTAAAATCCCCATCACACAAAAATCTACCATATTTTTTCTGACCATGGCGGATCGCACCCTTCAGCCACGAACACTTATTCCATCGTAGATCTATTCGCCAGCTGCGTTGACTGTTGACGTCATGCAAAATGCCACGTGGAAAATACCGTTAATGCCGAGTTACCACCGTTAACTGTCACATAAACCATGGTAGAAGCCTGGCCTAGCCAAGGCCTGCTAATTGTTAAGTGGGCCGGCCCATGAGGAGAGCCCAATAAGATTACAGCCCTTTACTATTTCGCCGTGTAGTGTTTAATGTGGGCTCATTAATGCACCATCCATGACCCGTATGATTTCAAGCCCGTTACTATTTCAGACTAAAGAAGACCCACTTTGGAAGAATAATATGCGGCCCATTAGGGGCCTGCACCAGTAGGTCAGGCACTATTAAGGCCTACTGCCGGCTCGTTACTGTTACTACAGCCCATAGGGTTTGTTCCTGTTCTACACATTTACTGTTATGGCCTTTTACATTTCTGGGTTGCAAGTGTTAGGATCCTTTACTGTTCTGGCATTTTACTGTTCTAGACATTTACTATTCTGACCATTCACTGTTTAGGCCTTTTGCTCTTCTGGCCTTTTATTGTTCTGGGCTACCAATTCTGGCCATTTACTGTTCATGCCTTTTTACTCTTCTATTCATTTTCCTCTTCTGGCCCTCTACTGTGCGGGCCTTTTACTGTTCAGGCCTTTTACTATTTCAGGCATTTTACTGTTCAGGCATATTTCTCCTCGGGCCTATTACTGTTCGGGCCTTTTACTGTTCTGGCATGTTGCTATTCAGTCCTGTATGTTTTTAGGGCCTTGGACACTTATGAGGCCCACCAATATTCTGACATGTGACTTACGCCCTTTTACTATTTATTAGACCCATCTGCTGGCCAGCATTTTTGCGTATTCTATAACTATGGTGCAATTCTAGTTTTAAACAGTCCGTTAATATTTTGGCCCACTAATGGCCGCGCTAGGATCATCCTATTACATCAATAGATTTTTTTTGAAATTTAATATAGACCAGAATTTCAACAAAAACAAGATGAAGCATTATAGAGAGATCGCCAGACATGGGTTGGAACAGGATTTCTGCTATGGAGCTTACATACCCATACAAGTAACAGCTGGCATACCATGACAGATGCAAAAGAGATTATCAAGTAGATGGTCCGTCCAATCTTGTCGATATTAGTTCATGTATCTGTTCCATGTAATCGTGATTATTCCATCTATTTCTTCTTCAATTAAATCAATTGTTTGGAGTGCACCTATAACAGCTCTTTCTGCTAGAAAAACTGAAACAGTGGGCCGATGCAATCAATAATCACTATCACTACTATTTTGTGAAATCACCTCAATACTTAACATAGGATTCCTCCCTTCTGCCCCCATAGCTTCATGTGTAGCCTGAAACAAAGAAAACAAGTTAGCACAGTGTACCAGCTAACTGGCAGCCATCTTATATGTAAAATAATTCTAATTCATCATTGGTCAGGAACAATGAATGATGTGCCTCGTACATCTCTTTCCGGAATAACAGGAATTGTCGATGTCCTGGACCGATGCGTAAATGTGCCAGAATCATAGCCACTCTGGAACAAACACTACAGGTTATTTGCATGCTGAAACTAAGACATATTAAGTTAGAGCAGCAAAGTAGGAGAAAAAACACCATTTTTGTTATCAAATAATTTCAAAATTAATATTGTCCTAATATAATAAATCAAGAGATCAACATGTGTGTACCATGCAGACTAAGTAAACTAGTGTGGCAATGAATTTAGGGAATCAATAAGCAACTCGACTCTTCCCCTCATAAACTAATCATATCACTACATAACAGAAATATAGAAAATATAACAAAAAGAGGTGTGTGAGATTCCTTCAGCTTCTTAGAACTAGCCGGGACAACAAATCATTAACCTAAAAGATAAAAATAGCGTTTAAAAATGGTCTATAGTATGAACTTGCCAAAAAAGTGACCTCCAACCATAGAAGGTGGCATTGTTTTAATCATCAGGGAACTATGATAGTACCTTGGAAAAAAGCAATAGATCAAGTGTGTCTCAAATAGACTACCAGAATCATTTCAGACAAACAAGATATCAACCATTGCTTTTCAGTATCCAGCTCATTCAAATATTTTGATCGTCGGGCCGGTAAATAAAAAAAGAAGAGAAACAAAGAGATGAGCCATTTGCTGCCGAAACAATAGTTGGATGCATCCAAAAAGTAGCACAAACCTTCTTTGTAGTGCCTATGGCTATTGTATTTCCAACTACTGACAGTATCATTGTACATATAACCAGACAAGAAAATCCAGTAGACAAACAAGAAAATGATACATTGTGCACCTTGCAAGGTCAATGAAGTATTTAAACAATGTATGTCTAGGAACCACGTCAGAATATAGCATTAATGCAATCACAAGTCAACTAAAAATTCACAGGAACCATAACCAATTGAACCATCTGGTGGCTAATATTAAACTCGCAAGATCATCTGGTCATGTATAGATGAAAATCTCTTGTTTATTATTAATCAAACAATGTATTTCTCATAGAAATTACCAACCCTAGTTTGGGACTGACAGGGCTCGAACCCGTAGCTTCCGCCTTGACAGGGCGGTTCTCTGACCATTTAAGTTAAGAAAATCATTACATTACTTTAATCATGAGCAAACTAAAGAATCAAATTGGCAATATAATCTATATGTGCATCATGTATAGTAGCTATTGAGGTAATGAATTAAGAAATTGAACACCAGGGGCATGATAGACTTATAGATCATATTAAGATGGTTATAGTACATATATATAGTAACTGGGATCATATTACATGATACTAGCTATGACAATCTCACTATGAATAGTCTAGATAGAACTCCCTCCATTTCAAAATATAAGATGTTATGGCTTTTGTGAAACGAATGTATCTAGACCCCTTTTAGTGTTGGTAGAGTAACTTGGACTAGTATTATATGCATTTTTACTAGTCCAAGTTACTCCCACCAAGACCAAGTAATTTATACTAGTCTCATACATATAACACTAGACTATGTTACTACCTCCAGAGTGCATATAAGCTCAATCATGGTGGCGATCTCTAATATTACTCCCTAACTCCCAAAATATAAGGCGCCTAAGTATTGGTCAAAAGTCAAACATTACTAACTTTGACCAAATATTTAGAAAAAAATATATACATCTATAATATTGAATGGAGATATTATGAAAATATACTTTATAGTGAATCTATTGATATTAATTTAGTATTATAAAAAAATTATATTTTTGTGAATAATCATGGTCAAACTTAAAAAATATTGAGTTTTGACTAATCCTTAGGCGTCTTATATTTTGGGACAGAGGGAGTATAATAGAATATAGATTAGCATAAAAGTAGATATACTTCAATCACGACCACCTAATCATGGTCTAGTTAATGTGTATATATAGATAGAAGATCATCAGTCAAATATAGAAAAAAGAGATCTCCATCATGATTGAGTGAGCAAATTGAATTATAAATGAAGGGATTTACGTTTGGTCTTTGTGCAGTACTGTTTAAGGTCATCTTCTTCTAATCATTGGACAACTCATGTGGTGCTGACACTAGACAATGTGACTACCTCCAGAGTGCATAAATACTCTTAAATATAGCAGAAAAATACTATAATAGGCTACAAATTAGCATAAAAGTGGATATACTTAAATTACCACCACCTAATCATAGTATAGTTGATGCATATATAGATAGATATGATAATGAGTCAAATATAGCAAATAATAGATCATAATGATGATTGTGTGAGAAAAATGAATTATAAATCGAGATATTTACAATTGGTCTTTGTTACATAGCAGAAAAATATAGCATAAAAGTGGATATACTTAAATCACAACCATATAATCATGGTCTAGTTTAACATATAGATAGATACATAGATAGATAGATAGATAGATAGATAGATAGATAGATGAACACAAGTCAAATATAGAAAGAAAGATCATCACCAAAATCAACTAAGCACATTGAATTATAAATCGAGGATTTACGTTTGGTTTTTGTCCAGTCTTGTTTAAGGTCAACCTTGTTCTAATCATTAGCCGAATCATATGGTACCTCGTACAAACAAGCATCTAACACTAAGCACATCTCAGTAAAAACAAGAGACTTACTATTTCTCTTTGTGCAGTCCCATTGGAGGACATCCTGTTGTCAGTTTATTCTTTGAAGACATCCAACGGATCCAGTACTTGGATAGACAATCCATCTACTTTATTGTTGCTCCTCTACATATAGGTTCAGGCCACTCATTCACATAAAACAGGTTTGCATTCAGTAATAGAAAGCAACAGGTACTTACAAGATTGTAGGGGCGATTCACTCTATGATTCTCCGTGTTCCCTGTGAGAGGAAATAATATCAGATAGTGGTTGTTGCTATTTACAAAGAACTAGATAAACATTATAGTATAATCACTTGTGAACACATAGAGCAGGGAATGGCAGAATATAAACAAAAATTTAAATGACATAAAGATTGCCATGGCGGCAAAATAGAATGCAGTTACAGACACTCCTTAGCATGAACACGAGAGAAATTACAATGATTTAACTTGTGAAATGGGATTGCAAACAAATATGAAAGTGCCATAAAATTTGTCACCATCTAAAGAGCAGGCAGTTACGATACTAACATTTAGACGAATAAGATAAACATTACAATGGTATATCTCGTGAACTTATAGAGGAGGGAATGATAACCCATCTTTGAAGTGACTTAAAATGCCATGAACTACAAAATAGAAGGTATATACTGCTTCTACAGAAATTATAATTAAGAAACTTGAATTTATAGAGCAGGGCATGCAGATAACCATGTTAAGTGTCTTAAAACATGCCATGTAATACTACATCCAATCCAAAGTAAATAAGCCGTATAATTTTTTCGCAAGTCAATCGACACATAATTGGACCAAGTTCGTAGAACATACCAGGAACATCTACCATGCCAAACCGACGCCATTCGATACATCGGGGCATATATTTTCATAGACACAAATGCCACAAATTAATCCTTAATATATTTTTCTATGAGCTTGGTAAAAGTCATCATTGTTTGACTTTAAAAAAGTATAGGGCTTCTTTTACGGAACATATGTACTCCCTCCGTTTCAAAATGTAAGATGTTTTAGCTTTGTGAAAGAAGTGTATCTAGACCACTTTTAGTGTGTAGGTTCATGTAGGTTTGGAGTAAACCTACAGACTAAAAGGTGTCTAGATACACTCCTTTCACAAAGCTAAAACATCTTATATTTTGAAACAGGGGGAGTAGTACATAATAAGCGGCATATACTATCAGAGCTTAATTTAAAGAAATATTAATGGCATAACTTGCAGAGAGAATGCAAAACCAACAAGTTCAATAACATAAAATTCGTGATGAATTACATAAAAGAAGGCAGTTATTGTGGGTGCTTAAAACAACCAGATTGAAATTAAAATAGCATAAATTCTAAAGTTGTGGAGCCGGGAATGTTAACCAGATTGAAATTAAAATAGCATAAGTTCAGTGGCCTAAAACTACCAATGAACTCCAAAATTACATGTAGTCAGTATTGTGGCAACAGACAAAGCAAATGTACATTATGATGACATAACTTGCGAACTTGTAGAATAGGTAGGTAGCTTCAGGTGTTTAGTGAATTAAGATTTGCCATGAACTGCATAATACCAATGAACTCTAATGATGTAAAAGTTGTGTACTACCATAATTGTTTATATATATTAAGAGTAATTGTTGGTCAAAGAAAAAACATGCATACCAAGGACGCCTTATACCTCGAAACAAAAGGAGTAGTTTAACGCCTGGATTTAAAATAGACTACATCGAATTTATCAAGGGATAGTGGGATATCAATTAAGCTAGTATTGAGGTCAGAATTTACCACCAATACAGAAATGCAGTTCACTGTCGCAGGCTTATACCTGCTATATTGAAACGAACAAGCAGATCTGGTTTACCTAGGTTACGTCGTCGTCTACACATACACCACATCTTTGCGGGTCACGTACGGGACACCGAGGGTTCCCGTCAGTGGTGAGTTGCGCTGAAGTAGATAGATCTCGGTGGCGTCTATGAATATGATCTGTGGAGGTTGTTGATGCGTCTGGATTGCTTGACAAGATGGCCAGTGAAGGAGATCTAGTGTAGTGAGTGGCATCGTCGGTGAAGCATATCTATTACAAGCCATTATGGATTCAAGGCGCTACACAAGAGCGTCGGTGACGAGGGTTAAACTCATCAATGCCCATTGTTATGGACTTGGGTTGTGGAGAAGGAGGGAGCGCTGGAGGCATCAATCGGTTAGCAAACAAGCACATAGGGACGCATGGTTTACCTAGGTTCAGGCCTCGTAGAGGACCCTACTCCTGCTTGTCTGTTCTTGGAATTATCGAGGGAGTCGAAAGTTACAGGGGTGCGTAGATGCAATCTGGCGATGGTTGCGGAAACTAGGGTTGTGATCGTCCTCCTCGCCGCCCCCTCCTAGCCTTTACATAGATAGGCTAGGGCTCGGGTAGTAGGTCAAGTCGGTTACAAGTTAGGGTTTGACCCTTTAAACTTTCTATCTTAAGCTTTGTCTTGTGCTACAAACAATCGGAGTCTCCGTAGGTCACCCGAATCTTGGATTGGGCCCTGGTAACACCATGGGCTCCTGTCATATCTGGGCCGTATATACCAAACTCGAGTACCTGTAGGGTATCCCCACGTCAGTAGCCCCAAAGTGTCTAGTGGAATCATAGATTCGAGTGGAGACTTCATGAAGTCTTTTCGAGTGCATAGCTGAGCATATTTTCGAGTGCTTTGATTGACGTCATAGGGATTGTTGATATACGTGCATGATTCATCCAATGCATCGAGATCAGTTAACTGCCTTAGGACAAAATAACGCAATCTACTCAAACTCGAGTCTCCAGACTTGAATTCGGAAAAGTGATAGTGTAATTCGACTCAGGCTGCGAAGGTCTTACAAGAGTTGAATCCCAGTGTGTAAGTGTGAGCCCAAGGCGTATTTCATCGTACCTGTAGGCACGTGTTTTTCTGGTAGAGTGCAACAGATGCGTTGTCAGGCCCTATTCAGGTCTTATCTTCACGATGTAAGCGCGGGATCCGAATTTTTGTCATCGTGGAGATGATTCGGGTGACCCAGGAGACGCAGTCTCTTTGTAGGGAAAATATCAGGCGGAGTCGCTATAGCATTCGAGTGTGGATGTTATCAACACACGGTGTAACGTATAAGAAAAAGAAATAATCATAGGGTGCACTGCCAGTGCTCCCTATGGGAGTAGCCGCCGAGTGCCTATTCGAGTCGTAGACTCGTGTGGGGGTTATAAGTATTTCACGACTGCTATCATCTTTTGCTTGTTTTAGTCGAATGTGCTTTCAACGCTCACTATGGGAGTAACCCGAAGTCCACAATTGAATCGTTGATTCGAGTGAAGGATTTTCATGATGCTTGGATATATTTATTATTTTCTTCGGGTGCGCGGCCAGCGCTCCTGTTAGGAGTAGCCCCCGAGTGCTTGGTTGAGTCGAAGACTCAAGTAAGGACTAAAGTAGTCAAAGTGTTCTCCTGCTTGAGCTGATGACGTCAGTGCTGTCGATAGGATGACCTCAGTTGCCCGCGTGAGCGGCTTTGACGGGACGTGACGAGTAGTGGGTCCTACTTTCTCAATTGGATTTTCTTGGGCATGCGTAATGTTTTGTTTTAACCGCGTCTCCTCGACTTCCATGCGTAATGGGAGTAGTGGGGGCGGTTCGTGGTTTGCCATTGCCACGCATCAATGCTGATGTACGCCACACGTCTGGTAGATTTTTTTCTAGCTATTGGATGGCATCTACTAGCATGTTAAGTAGGGAGCATGGCGTGCGGTAATTTCTCCACCTTTTTTTCTTGCTCGCACCTCTCCGCCATTGCTGTTCTTGCTGTTCCTTTCCACACATCTCCTCCATGGCATTGAACCAACTCCGCATCTTCCCCAGCTACTTCTTGCGCTCACATTGCCAGCACAATATGGGCAAGAAGAAGGAAGGCACTGTCGTAGGATCTGCGGCTCCCATTGTCACCACCAAGAAGAAAGGAGGCGCCGCCACCATGGGAACCAGCGCCGCCGGCTCCGGGAAGAAGAAGGCGGCGGGGACTCGCGTCAGCAATGGGTCATGGCGCCAATCCATCATCAAGCTGTCGGAGCTGTTCTCCCAGCACCAGTACGGGACGCTATCCGCCACGGCAGACGACTCGCGCGTTCCTGGTGACGAGGTAATTCCCAGTCCTCCTGCTGGTTTCTGGGTGATATTCCTTGCGTTCATCATTCGTGGTCTCTCTCCCCCTGCATCCATTTGTTAGGAGTCTTCTCTGCTTCTACAGGCTCCAGCTGCACCAGCTATCCCCAAATTCTATTCTCCATATCGCATGTTTCATCACCCTTTGCGAGTGCTGGCTCGGAATCGAGCCACACTTCGGTCTCTTCAAGAAACTCTTCAAGCTCAAGCATCAGTAGGGGTCGGGTTCTATAGTATATGATGTAGGAGGCTATGGGGTCCATGTCGACTCCTCTATCACTTATTTCAACATCAAACTCACCGCGTCTGTCCAAGGGTGGAGAGATAAGTGGTTCTACATCCGCGACTAGAAGGCCGACAAAGAGCACTACGGACTCACGCCCTTCGATCTCGTGGCGATTTGCAGGAGGAGGCGTTCCTGGAAAAATGTCGTGTTGCTCGACGAGTCTGAGGAAACGAAGATGCTATATCAACGTGTCTGCGACCTTGGAAGCCGTATAGGCAAAGAGGAAGGTGGAGCCGAACTCATTCGCACGTGGTTGTGCCGCCGTTTTCAGCCTCTGTAGGCCAGAGCCCATCCGATGTACCACTGGATTGGTACTAGAGATATCACTCGCATATCTGTGGAGGGCATTTCTTTAGGTGAGGTAGATAGGAGGTAGCGGCTGGTGACCAAGTACACCGCCAAGGAGGATCTCCTAGGCGAGTCAGTCGTGCCTCCTTTCAACGCCAACAATCCCCCACCTGACGTAAATTTTTCCTATGAAGTGTTCTAAATTTTAGATTCCTTGTCAGGTGCTTGATATATGCTGACGCTTCTTCTGATTGTAGGACTGGAAAGTGGCTGCCAGCTTGCCTCCTCAGCCTGAAGGAGTTATCCCGTGTGAAGTGGAGGAAGAGGACACTCTAGCTGCTTTATCAATGTATGATTGGTCTCATTTGCCTCTTACTTGGTTGTAATAGGGTCCTTCGAGTGGTCCTTCGAGTGATCCTCATGACTCTCCTCCCACCGATGAAACCACAGTGCAACCGCATTCAAAGGTGGAGGAGATGTCGTTTCTCTCGTGACTCCACGACCATATAAAGCAGCTGGAGCATGAGTTGCCCATTATCCGCGGTAACGCGGATGTGTGGAAGCCGAAATCTGAGAAGGCCACCACTCGCGAGAAGTATCTCCTGGATGAAGTTGCGTAGTTGAACGAACAATTTAAATGTTAGCTCTCTATCTTCTTATCTTTTCTTTGGCCATTCACGGCGATGCCTTGTCTTTATACTTTGGTCTTGCTTTTGCAGTTGTTAACACTCGTCATCCGTAGGATGAGAAAGACCGGGTTGCCATTCAAATGAATGACTTAACCCAGGAGCAGTTGCAGGCTAGTGGGTACTTCTGGGTGGACCATGATCGTGCAGTCGCATTGGCGACATTGCATGATCGTGCGTCGAGAGTGCTTCAGTGTTTGAAGAAAGCGCAGACATGCTTGAAGTGTATTTAGCGGACGATGTTTCCGCTGGACATTGTTCCCTCAAGCATGTTGGCTCTTCTAGCGAAGTTTCAGTATATCAGCATGGTCCACGAGTGCATGCGCCAGTAGCTGTTCGCAGGTGCCAAGGCTGCATTGTCGCTGATTCGACTGCATCGTCCAGACATGGACGTTGCGTTTGTTGCCGCTAGACCACCGCCGCCGCCTGAAGGGATGACTTGGGATATGGTGTCGCACTATCAAGCGATTGACCAACTAGCTGGGGATATTGTAGATTTCTTCGAAGAGCAAATAAATGTTCTCCTTCTGCGTCAGTAGTGTAATTTGTATCCTACACATAGATGTATAAGTGTTGTAAAGTTCACATGATTGTGTTGTGTATGTTTTGATGCCCATTGTTGTGCAAAGAGCTTGCTAGCTTCTATATTTTTCGAGTGTATTGTAAGATATAGGTCTTTTTCGTTAGCCTGACGTGTATACGTCTTAGCACCTTGCCAACCTGTCAGGTGCTTTGTAGCTGGGTTGGTGTTTATAAAGGGTTTGATTGGTAGTGCATCAGCTACTCAGGCTACTGTATTGTTCATGGAACAAGATGTAAAGGGTGGCACAGCCCCCGAATAAAATAATTGCAAGTAAAGGAGAAAAAAACACAGGGTTTGGGGCACTTAGCTTTATTTATTCCCAGAATACCACGACGTACAATGTGTGGCTAAGTAGCCTAGCTAAATAGCCTTATTTGTAAAGTAAAAAACATCTAAGGGTAGAAACGGTGCAGTTGTGCGACGTTCCAGGGCTTGGAGTATGCGACTCCGCTCTTGAATTCTTTAAGGCGATAGGCGCCACCTGGGATTACTTCGGTAATCACGTAAGGTCCTTCCCAAGGGGAATCGAACTTGAGGTGCCCTTGTTGCTTCAGTCGCAGGATCAGGTCTCCTTCGACGAAGGATCTGGGCGTAGTCTTCTGCTGTTGTAGTTGTGGAGGCTCTGCTGGTAGATCGTGGATCTCTCCGCTGCAATCTCGCGTGCCTCGTCGAGGAGTTTGATGGAGTCTTCGAGTGCAAGAGTTGACTCTTTCTCGCTGTATGCAACCACCCATGGGGCTTTGTAACATACTTATGCGGGTAGTACCGCTTCAGTACCATGCACCATGAAGAACAGAGTGTATCATGTGGCGCTATTTGGAGTTATGCGCAGGCTCCAAAGTACCGATTGTAGCTCGTCTGGCTAGCAGCCAACAGCTTGTTTGAGTGGCCGGAGGAGCCCTTTCTTGATTTCTCCGTAGACAAGGCTGTTGGCCATTTCGACTTGACTGTTGGTCTAAGGTGAGCCACAGAGGCGTAGCTAATGTTGATTCCTAGGTTTTCGCAAAATTCCTGAAACTCCTTAGAGATGAAGTTTGTTCCATTGTCCATGATGATGCTATGTGGCACCCCAAAACGGTAGACGATGGACTCGAAGAACTTGACAACACTGGCTCCTGATTAATTCATCACTGGCATGGCCTCGATCCACTTGGTGAATTTGTCGACCGCTACTAGGAGGTAGATGTATCCTCCTCGCGAGGACCTCGGGAGCTTGCCAACCATGTCGAGTCCCCATTGTGCAAAGGGCCAAGCCACTGCTATTGGTCTGAGCTCCACGCCAGGTGCGTGCGGTTTGTCCGTGAATCGTTGGCAGGCGTTGCAGCGCTGGATGATGTCCTTGACGTCACGCATGGCAGTTGTCCAGTAGAATCCAGCTCGTAGAGCTTTGGCGACGAGAGTGCGACTGCCAGCATGGTGCCTGCAAGTTCCTTCATGTATGTTGATGAGGATAGCTCTTCCGTCCCTGTTGGAGACGCACCACTAAGAACTCCTGTGATGCTGCACTTGTACAGTTCGCCGTTGATGAGGGTGAATGCCTTGGATCATCACGCTACGTGTCGTGCATCAGTCGGGTCATCTCGAAGCCTTTTGCTGAGCAGGTATGTAATATATGGGTGTGTCTAAGATGGCTCGATCATCATGACCTCCATTGGGCCTTTGAGTCCTGTGTCAGGCTCCATGTCATCGAGTGCCATTGACTCGTTGGGTGGCGTAGCCCCCGAGTCCGTTGGTGTGCTTGCCTTCTTTTCTGGAGCCTTGGGCTTGATGGAGCGTTCGCAAATGCGCTCTAAAAATACTCCAGGTGGTATTGGGGCGCAGGTGGAGACGATGTTTGCGAGTATATCCGCCTCCTCATTACTTTCGCGCCAACGTGCCGCAGCTCGCAGCCGTCGAAGTCTCCCTCTAGTGTGTCATAGAGGTCGCGGTAGGCGATCATGTTGTCGCTCAGGGCGTCGCACTCATGTATTGTTTGGTTGACCACCAGTTTGGAGTTGGTGTGGATGACGAGTCTCTTGGCGCCGCAGGCTTTCGCCATCCGCATTCCATGGATCAAGGCTTCGTATTTAGCTTTGTTGTTGGAAGCTATGAACTGCATTCGTAGAACGCACTTCATCTTGTCTCCTTGGGGCGATGTCAGTATGACGCCTGCGCCAGCTCCGTCCTTTCTCTTGGATCCATTGAAGTGCATTGTCCAAAGGTAGGACATATCCGGCTTGTCGGGGAGCTGGTTCTCGATCCAGTGCACGAGGAAGTCCGGGAGAACTTGCGATTTGATCGTGTCGCGCTTCTTATATGTGATGTCTCGTGGAGACAGTTCGATTCCCCAGAGCACGACTCGTCTAGTGGCGTCGGGATTATTGAGTATGTGCCCGAGCGGGGCATCGTTTACCACCACGATTGGGTGCTCCTGGAAGTAGTGGCGCAGTCACCTGGCCATCATAAAGATGCCATACGCCAATTTCTGGTAGTGCGGGTACCGCTGCTTTGTTGGTGTGAGCACCTCGCTGAGGTAGTATACTAGGCGCTGAACCCCGTGGACCTTATTTTCTTTGGCTTGCTCCACCACGAGCACAGTGCTGACCACCTGGTTGGTGGCAGAGATGTATAGCAACAGCGGCTCCTTTTCGTGAGGCGTGACCAATATTGGCGAGGTGGATAGTAGACGCTTGAGGTCTTCGAATGCTTCTTGCGCTTCGTCTGTCCACTCGAACTTGCCAGCTTTATAGAGAAGTTGGTAGAAGGCAGTGTCTTTTCGCCCATTTGACTGATGAATCGACTGAGCACCACGATTCGTGCAGCCAGCTGCTAGATGCCTTTTACCTTCTTTGGCTTCTCCATGGATAGTATGGCCTTTATCTTCTTCGGGTTTTCCTCGATTCCCCTTGCAGAGACGAGGTACCCGAGCAGTTTCCCAGATGGTATGCCGAAGGCGCATTTTTCCGGATTGAGCTTGATCTGGTAGCGATCAAAGTTATCGAAGGTCTCGCGGAGATCGTTGAGTAACACGGCTTCCTCTTTGGTTTTGACGATGATGTCATCGACGTAGACTTGGATATTGCGACCAAGTTTGTTCTTGAGGCAGGCCTGCATACACCGCTGATAGGTGGCTCCTGCATTTTTGAGCCCGAAGGGCATCGTGTTGTAGCAGAACACACCAAAGGGTGTTGTGAACGCCGTTTTCTCTTGGCCTTCCTCCTTCATTCGTATCTAATTGTAGTCCGAGTAGGCGTCGATGAAGCAAAGGCACTCGCATCCCGCAGTGGAGTCGATTATTTGATCAATCCATGGCAGCGGGAAGTGATCCTTCGGGCAGTGCTTGTTCAGGGAAGTGAAATCCATGCACATCCGCAGGATGTCCGTGTCCTTTTTAGGCACCAAAACTGGATTTGCGAGCCAGGTGCTTTCCTTGATCTCGCGTATGAAACTTGCGTCGAGGACTCTATTGATCTCCATACCGACCGCTTTTGCTCTTGGTTCAAACAGTCGCCATATTGTATGCTTGACTGGCCTTGTGTCTAGATTCAAATTGAGTCAGTGCTGGCGAATTCCTTGGGAACTCCTGGCATGTCCGCTGGACACCAGGCAAAGATTTCCCAGCGCTCACAGAGGAATTTGATGAGCGTGAGTTCCTATGCGGGACTCAAGTTGTTGGCGATGAGGGCCGTCTTGGTCACGTCAGTTGGGTGTACCTGGACTTTCTTGGTATGCATGGACGAGTCGAAGGATAGGTCGGGTGAGCTTGGCTTGCTCAGGGGAGGCAGACTGTTGTCTGTCGTCCCCTTCAACTTTGCGAGTTCCTCTTGCATGCCGAAGGACTGGGATATTCTGTTGAATTCCCTATCGCAGCTGTCAGACCTCTCGAAGCTTCCGTTGATTGTGATGAAGCCATTTGGGCCTGGCATCTTCATCTACAGATAGGTGTAGTGTGGTACTACCATGAACCTCGCGAGCGCGACACGTCCGAGGATGCAGTGGTACTGTGAGGGCCAGTCGACAACTTCAAAGTCGACGTGCTCTCGCCAAAAGTTTTGCGGCGTGCCAAAGAGGACATCGAGGATGATCTTGCCAAAGGGGTATACGCCCTTCCCTGGGACGATGTCGTGGAACGTCGTGTCTGAAACTTCCAGACATGTCAGAGGGATCCTCATTGCATGCAAGGTACTTGCGAACATCAGGTTGATGTCGCTTTCGCCATCCATGAAGACGCGACTCATGTCAAAGCCCCCAATCTATGCCTCGAGTACGAGGGGACAGTGGCATGGGTGAGGTACTTGGCGCGGATGGTCGCGCTTGTCGAAGGTGATGCAGGACTTGCTTCCACTGAGGTACTCAGTGGTGGATGGCGGAATGTTTATCGCCAAGTTGACTTGGCGAGTGATTGCCTTCTGCACTCGATTTGAGGGGCGCCCTTTTTGGATCATCCCCATGTTGCCCACAGCTCGCGGGTATGGCTCGCCTCCATGATTCTTGACTGGCGCAGCCACAGGTGGTGGTGGTCTAGGTGATGGCGGTGGTGTGCCGTGAGCCACGGCACCCGGGGCAGCTCCATATCCCTGGTTGATCGCATCGCGATTCATCTGGGTCAGGCCTTCGTGGAGCTTGAGGAACTCGCGACAGTCCTTGAGAAGGTGGCTGGACATTTTCTTGCCGTCGTGCTTGTTGATGTAGAAGTGTACGTTGCACGGTCCAGGCAATTTGTCTTGGATGGATAGTCCCGGTGCTTCGTCGCAAGTGCGGCGCTGCCACACTTGTGTGGTTTTCCACTGTCGCTGTATCCACCATTGTGGTATCCGCTGTTGCGATTGTCGTCGTGTTTGTCGGCGTAGCCGGCTCCTACCATGCCAACCTCTTCGCGGTCCTTGTAGACGCGCATTCGACGTTTCCCTCGGCGATCGCGTCTGCGCCCGAGGTAGACGTCATCATCGGAGTAGACATGATTTTTCACTGAGTCCTCTTCGTCGGCCCATCGATTCACGATTTCCACCGAGTGGTCGATAGTTTTGGGCTTCGAGAGGCCCAGCTCCTCCCCGAGCTCTCTGCGGCGAACGCCGCTGTTGAACGTGTCGATTGCGCGATCCTCAGAGATATCTTTTGCGGAATTCTTGATTATGGACCATCTCTGGATGTACGAGCACCGCGACTCGCCAGACCTCTTGTGGAAGCCTCATAGCTCCTCGATTGATGCGGGCCTTTTATAAATTCCCTTGAAGTTGCGCACGAAGCTGTAGACCAGCTCTTCCCTACTGCAAAGCGATCCGCGCGGGAGATTGTTGAGCCATGTGTGGGCGGCGCCTTGCAGCTGCATCTGCAGGCATTGCATGGCCATGCTTGAGCTTCCGCCATGCAGCATGACGGAGGAGATGTGATCCTCCAGCCAAATCTTTGGGTCCTGTAGGTCGTCAAATTTCGGGTTCTCCGATGGGACCTTGAACCCTTTAGACATTCACTTCTATCTGATGGCTCTGCTGAAGCATCTGGCGCCATAGAGCTCTACCTCGTCGTCTTCCGAGTCAGTCGAATGAGCACATCTTGCGTGCATCTTGTCGACCTTGCGTTGCATGATGTCATCACATGCGTCGTAGTTGCAGTCATGCCACCGTGAGCGACATCGCCGTGACAGATCGTGACTGTCGTCACTTGAGGAGTATGAATAGTAGTACTTGTCCAGAGCTTTAGTTTTCTTCGACTCTGGTGTAGGCTCCTTGATGAGGGCAGCTTCGACCACCCCCAAGCCCGCGATCATAGATCCATGCATGGTAGCTCGCGGATCCCCAGTCGGTGGCTGGTGGTTGAGGAGGTACATGGTGGCGCTGCCACCGCTGCTTGTGGTGTCTTTGGGAGCACATTGCCCCGCGTATCCACCGTCATAGTGCCGAGGTCAAGGACTTCCGCGGCTTCTTCGGGCTCCTTGTCAGTGAGGTGGGCTGATACGTCCAAAACATATCTACTTTCCCGAACACTTTTGCTATTGTTTTTCCTCTATACTTGTGTGATTTTGATGCAACTAATGCGGACTGACACTGTTTTCAGCAGAATTTCCTTGGTATTTACTTTTTGTGCAGAAAATCAACTATCAGGAAAAATCCCAGAAAATATGCCAAAAATCCTATTTTACCCGAAGACTCCAAGAGCCAGAATACGAGACGGAGAAGAGCTAGGGGGTGGCCACACCACCTGGTGGCGCGGGCCAAGCCAGGACGCGCCGGGGGGTGGTGTGGGCCCCCAGGCACCCCTTGGTCTCTCTCTTCGCCTATAAGGAGCCTTCTGACCTAAAAACTACAGGGGGTTCAACGTTTTTCCAGGAGGAGTTCCGTTCCACTGCCACCACCAGATTCCACGAAACAGCACCAGAAACTCTGTTCGGGCACCCTGCCGGGACAGGGAATTGGAGAAGATCATCGCCATCATCATCACCATCGCTTCTCCATCGACCATCCATGTTTCCCCCATCTATGAGTGAGTAATCCCCCGTTGTAGGCTATGGGGATGGTAGGGATTAGATGAGATCGTTCATGTAACTAGCATTGTGGCCCTCACAAATGCGAGGGCATCATCTTTATATTTTTGTTTGAATCATATGATAGTGAATAGTCATTTGTTTATATGTGTATAATTCTTTTGTACATGTCATACCCTATTAATAGCTAGATAATTAAATAAATAGTTCTTATTCTGTATAACATATGAGCCATCACTTATATTCAACGATATAACAATTAGATAATGTAACTCCCTTATTCTACTACTACCCAACTAATAGTTAGACAATTCAATCAATAGTCCTTATATTATATATGGCATATGACCGTGGGAAAATAAATCATCTATACAGTTATGAACTGTGACTCTCTTATTCTATTATGTAGTTTTTGTTCTAAAAATTAAATCTGGTATTTTTCATGTCTCGATCTATTCTACATAATTTAATAAATAATAAGAGAAGTATGTTGTTCCAAAGAATAATGGCTTGCAGAATTTGGGGGACTTTTACATTTCTTGGACCGCCCAGAATTTGCAAAATCGGTACATTTTAGCCCATCATCTGTTTTTTCTATCGTCCTAGTGTAAATTTTCCTCGGACAATATGTCTTGAACCTCCAAGAAAAAACTTTTAGTGCTTAGCTGTTCTAAAGTTTTTCTATGATTGAGCGGTGAGCAATGGAACCAAACATAGTGGACGCCTTCTTTTTGGCTGCAACTTTGATCGTGCAGCAGATGATATGAGTTTCATGAAAGGAAAAGTGTATGTTGGTCGGCAGGTCTACCTGAATAGGTAAAGCAACGTGAATATATGACTACATAAACGATCAACTTGGATTTCGTTTCAACGTCCGTGCTTCAAACACACTCTATCTGGATGGACATCCCTTTAAATTCATACTCCCAAATTTTGAAGTAAATTAGGTGACGGCATAAGTTGCAAAATCCCAATTTTCCTTTTATGTGACCGGTACACATATGGTGCACATCATCAGAGACCTATAAGCAAAAGTATATGTAAACCATACGTGGGGAATTGTCTTTTATTTATGTCACCGGCCGTATCAACATATACTATGTCAAAGAGGTTACGTAACCAATAATCTCTAGTTAAATCCTAACCGTAAATTTCAAATCAAACCATCATAATAATTTGGATGATGTGGATTAACGTAGCGCCTCGAAAAACACCCTTATATTGCGACTTGTTGTGCTTAATGCTTGTCACTAGGACCTGAGTGCCATGATTTCAGATCTGAACATGTTATTGATTCATTATGATAGTATTGTTCTTGGTCTTATCTGCAAGTTGTATACACATGTTGTTGTCCGGAACCTATGGCCGAAGTGACAGAAATCGGGATAACCGGAGGGAATGTCTTTAATGTGAGGATCACATGTGTTCACGGAGTGTTAATGCTTTGCTTCGGTGCTCTATTAAAAGGAGCACCTTAATTGTCAGTAGTTCCCTAGAGGCCCCGCTGCAAACGGGCTGGCAGGACAAAAGATGTTATGCAAGTTCTCATTGCGAGCACGTATGACTATATATGAAACACATGCCTAGGATTGTCTAGTACTTGGATGCTTTATCTTATTTATCTGAATTGCCCTATGTTGTAATCGTTATGTGAATTGTCTTGTCCATGCAACTCCCGTCCATCCATCCCTATGCCTACCGCACTCGAATCCCACTGTTACTGCTTTTGTTACTACTGTCATTGTTTTACTACTGCTGTTACTTTTCTATTCCTACCACCAAACTGTTGCTACTGATAAACTGCTGTGAGCAAGATTGTTTCCAGGTGCAGCTGAATTGACAACTCAGTTGTTAAGGCTTATAAATATTCTTTGGCTCCTCTTGTGTCGAATCAATAAATTGGATTTCACTTCTCTCGAAAATACTGCGATACACCCCCTATACTTGTGGGTCATCAAGACTATTTTCTGGCGCCGTTGCCGGGGAGCATAGCTTTATTTATCAAGTTCACTTGGATTCTCTATTGTTCGCTGCTATCCATCCATCATGGGTAAGTCTCGTGATGGCAAGGTTCCGATTTTACCATCCACTACAAGAAGAGGTACGGTTCTGAACACCTCCGTTTCTCTTGATTCACCGTCTGTTTTGAGTAAGTTCGTTACACCACCACATACACATGCTACACACACTGCTACTACTGCTGAATCTAAAACTTCTGATGGTTATGATGCTGCTTCTACTGTGCTCGATAAGAGTGGTTCATTAGGTCCTTTCCTAGATGCTACAATTGTTAGAACTATAGCTGGAAATACCGAAACTCCTAATGAAGACACTACCACACCTGTTAGCTCACCTGAGTCTAGTGAGAATTATGATAATGAAGATGGTTATGTTGAGATGACTGATGAATTTATTAAAGAATGTCAAAACACCCATGATAGGAGCGCTGCTAAGAGTCTCCTTGAGAGGCGTACTATTAGACCTAAATTGTCTCCTGATGCTAAGTTTGCTGCTTCTCCCATAAACATTATAGATGACGATTATGATTTTTCTCTCGATCTATCTTACATAGCTATTGTCGAGAAAGAACCTTTTTGTGGGACTAAGAATAAAAGTGCGGTAGCACATATGAATGAACTTTCTACCATGAGTGGCTTGTTTTCTGAAGATATTAAGATGCGTACTTACTTTGTTGCTAAGATTTTTCCCTTTTCACTGAAAGGAGAAGCTAAAACTTGGTTTAGTAATTTACCTCCTGGATCTATTGATAGCCCTGAGTGCTTGATTAGTACTTTGCTGCAGAAATATTTTCCTCCCAGTGCTAGGCATGCTATTTTGCAGGAACTTTTTGATTTTAAACATGGAGAAAAAGAGGCATTGCCCGAATCTTGGGCAAGGTTTTGTGCTTTGATTCATGCACAGGCTGGAAGTCCATTACCTAAGAATGAGCTTTTTGATATATTTTATAAGGGACTAACCGAATAATCTAGGACATACCTAGATAGTTGTGCTGATTGTGTTTTCAGGAATAGGACTCCTAAGGAAGCTGAGGAATTAATGGCTAAAATAAGCAAGAATTATGAAGATTGGACTCCTCCTAAACAAGCTATACCCGAAGTAATTGTACCTGAACCATCTATTCCTGTGCCTATTCCAACATCAAAGAAGAGGGGAGTTATTGAATTAAATGATGAAGTGATGAAGGAAGCTAAGAAATGTCTTAAGGAGAAGGGAATTAAAGCTGCAGATGTCAATAATTTACCTCCTATAGAAGAATTATGTAAGCCTGTTCCCTACTCACCCACTATTGAGGTACACTCTCTCCAACACTTTGATGAAGGTGATATCCCTTACTCTAAACCTCCTGATCAATGCTTAAAAGAATTTGATATATTTATTGTTAAGCAAGATAACTTTAATAAAAGGGTGCAAAATCATCTAATGGAAAACACTAGAGCTATTATAGAGTTGAAAGATATTGTGGAAAGAACCTCTAATGATGTTAAAATGATTGTTAAACTCTTTCAAATGCTTCAAACTCAAATAGATCAACTCGTTAAAGTGCAAAATGACTTGCTAGTTAATGCTGCTAAGAAAAACATGCTTATGAAGTTAGAACTAGAAGTGGAGCTGCCACCCAGGATCCTCTATGTCCTGGGGGGCATCCCAAAAGAATTGAGAAGGATTCTCAACAAGTTGAAAATAGTGGTTCTACTCGTAAGAAAAGGAAAAAGAAACATAAAACTGTTGTAGAACCCTCCGAACCTGCTATAGATCCTAATAGTATATCTATCTCTGATGCTGAAACTGAAAGTGGTAATGAAGAAAATGAAGTTCCTAATGAAGAAAAAGTTGAAGAAGAACCTGAAACCACACTAAGAATACTAAGTACACTAAAGAGGATTTTATTGCTAAGAAACATGGTAGTGAAAGAGAACCTTGGGTCGAAAAACCATTCCTTTCCCTGATAAGAAACACAAGTCAAAGGAAGATGAACACTATAATAAGTTCTGTGAGTGGATGAAGCCTTTATTCTTGCAAATTCCTTTAACTGATGATATTAAGTTACCTCCTTACTCAAAGTATATGAAGGACATTGTCTCGAATAAAAGGAAGATCCCTAATGAAGAAATTTATACTTTGCTTGCTAATTATTCCTTCAATGGTAAGGTTCCTAAGAAACTTGGAGACCCAGGGATTCCAACTATCCCTTGCTCTATTAAGAACAATTATGTTAGAACTGCTTTGTGTGATTTGGGAGCTGGAGTTAGTGTTATGCCTTTTTCTCTCTATAAGAGGCTTCAGCTTGAAAAATTGATTCCAACTGATATATCTTTGCAAATGGATGATAAATCTACCACCATTCATGTGGGTATATGTGAGGATGTACCTGTTCAGGTGGCTCACAATTTCTTGATATTAACTGATTTTGTTGTGCTTGAAATGCCTAAAGATGATAATATGTCTATTATTCTTGGGAGACCTTTTCTTAATACTAGAGGAGCTGTTATTAATTGTAATCAAGGAAAGGTGACCTTCAATGTTAATGACAAGGAACATATTGTCTATTTCCCTAAGAAGATTGAAAGGACTTATGGTTTGAATTCAATTGAACATGTTGAAGGCATTCAAGTTGGAGAAATATATTGTCCCATACCAAGAGAAAAATTTGAAACTATTATGATTGGGACTATTGCTATCAAGGTTAAGGTAACATAATCATTAGTGGAGTGTACAAAGTTTTGTCTCATATGCAATTGTTTTGGTAGAAAGACTTGATCAACCTTGCTAACAAAAGGATTCCATTGAACAAAACAATGATTTCATTATGATTATCTCCGTTTATTTTTATCCTCTGCATTTTAGTTTTTGCTTTCGTTTAGTTTTCTTTGTGTTGTTAGTTGCTTGCATGCTAGAACTTATGTAGTTCTAGCCTTGCTTTGTCCTTGCATCATGTTTCCAAAAGAAAAAAAATCTGTCTGTCAGAAAAATCATTCTTCTATTTCTGAAAAATGCCCAAAAATAAAGTGTCTCGAAAAATTCCAGAAAATTCATATTAAATTTTTACGTGAAAAAAGGGGCAGAGGAGAACCTGGTAGGTACCAGGGGGCACACCATGTGGTGGCGCGGCCAGCCCTGGGTGGCATCATGCCCTGGTGTGGGCCACCCCTGGCCCCCCACTTACTCTCTCACCTGCCACTTTCTTCTCTCTCCCGAGTAAGCTCCAGTTCATAGCTCAAAATCGCGTTCTTGATTTGCTTGCTCTCGATTTTTTTGATCTCCTTGCTCAGCCCATCTTTCTTGCTGAAATTTGGAGCATTTGTTCCCTGGTATGTGACTCCTCCCCTTGTCCAAGTAGATTTGTGTTTAGTGGATTATATGTTGAGTATTTTGCTGCTGTAGGTGACTGGTTTTGAGAGCTTGTAAGCTTGTTTGATGCTTAGAGATATAGTTTTGATGCATGTTTAGGCCACTTGCAAGTCCCTATGAGTAGAATCCTTCTTTATATTTACTTTGCAATCACTTGTTTGATAGGTGTTTAAATTTCAGAATAAAAGATGAGTGAACACCACCTAAACCAACATGAGCTTTGGGTGCCTGAGGTCATGAAGGTCCACCGGGAGGAGGAAGTTTTTCCCTCCATTGATCCATGCTCTGAGTTCATGAGAGCTGTAGGAATTCTACAAGATTTCCACACTTTGGTTTCTAATGCAGGGTTAGAGCACTTTTTGGAAGATGAACCTTGTCAATTTGTGAAGCTAACCAGTCTGTGGTGCAGGATTTCAAATTTAGTCACTCTTTGCCTAACCCCATGGTCCATTACAAAATTTACAATATAGCTGTCAACCTTTCTCTTGATGATTTTTGTGCAGCTATTAAGGTACCTCAATGGGGATCATATAGAAAGATTAAGGAGAGACCTGAACCACTCATGGATTTATATGCAGAAATTTGCCAAGGGAGTAGCTTATCGAAGGAGAATGGAAAAATCCGTAACATTCATCTTCCCTCCATTCGCTACTTTGCCTACTTTATTGCCAAGTGTGTTATTGCTAGGAAAACTGCCAATAAGTTATCTTCATTTGATCTAGCATTTATCTCTGCTGCTCTTAGACGAGATAGGTCTTACAACTTGGGTGCTTTGATAGCTTTCCGTCTTGCTGCTAACCGTGAGAAAGGTGGAATTTGTGGAGGCCTCATTGCTTCTCGTTTGCTAGCATTCCATGGTTTAGTGCCTCATCATCTAAACCTACAGTTTCCCATAGAAAGGCTTGATCTTAATTCCATGATACAACATAAATTTGTTTCCTCGTGGGCTAGTATGAGTAAGTTATCGTATGAAATAACCTTTCTCAAAGCTGGTTGGAGAAAGAGCAAGTCCGAGCGTGTCGTTCTTTTGCCTGCACCCGTTTTGTTTAACCTTGATAATAGGGAAGGATGGTCCCTCACTGAGGAGGAGCTAGACACGTACTTGGGAGAGCTCTCCCAACACTACAAGGAATCTGGCTGTATATAACCCTCCATTTTCGTCACAGAATCGTCGTAGTAGTCCATCTATGGTGATTCTATGACGATTTCGAGATTGTCGAAAGTTGGGCGTCGCAAATGAACTATAACGACGTTTTTGGTAAATCGTCATAATCGTCTATGACGATATTGGATCGTCATAACCGTTATGACGGTTCAATATCGTCATGGACAAACTGGCCTCGCCAGGTGAGATCCTACGTGGTCAATCTTACGTGCAAAAATTGTGACGAAATGAAACCGTCTTAAATTGTAATCAGCCCAGTCCACTTGGTAGTGCATATGGGCCTAGCCCGACAAATTCTGGCTTGTTTATATATTCTTTTCTATCAATTCTGATTAGATACATGGACCCAGCCCAACAATTATTTTCTAAATTTAGGCCTTTTTACAGTCCATTTATTTCTATTTTCAGCTGTTTTGTCAAGTGGGTCTCGGTTGTTAGTTCCTTCGCGCGTTTGTCCTAATTGTTAGTTTTGGATTTTTTTCACAGCTAATTAATAACCATTATTCCACACAGAAAGGAGAAAGAAAATATATAAAAATCTTTACATAGGAGAAGAAATCTGTTTGTTACAATATGATAGTCAGAACTGTTGAACACACGTGAAATTCCACACTTTACATCACAACCAATTCAACCATCAAATCTATGATACCCTGGAATCTACAAATTAAACTCTTAACAATTACTACTTCTTCGCCATGTAGCTCTTATAAAGAAGACAATTTTCTTGGTGTACTCGGCCTCAGCCCGTTTTTCAGCAGGTCAATACCCTCATCATTCTTGAAGCTCTCAGCCACCCAATCAACAATTCTCTAACAACAGAAATGGTTTGTGAGAATATACACCATGTAGAACCATAAAGAAGATGCTAAAGAGTAGAACAGGCAACAAAAGTAAATCTTATTCATTGACTATGAAACTGAATAAACACAAAATCACCCTAGACAATGAAGTGTACAACCTAATCCATACACAAAATAACTTATCGCGTTGAGCATTCATTTTGCATCATGACTACACAGACAATTACATAATGCAAATTTGATACAAGTTCTAAGCCCAAGAAACAGCAAACAAGATGAGACAAGCCAAACAATTTTGGAATCAGTAAGGCTAGCTCAAGATAGTCAGGCATATAAAATATACCTTGTCAAAGTCATCACCCCGAAGGTGGGTGTCACCGGAAGAAGAGAGCACCACAAAAACACCATCACTAACCTCAAGAACTGAAAGCATAACAGGAAATGTAGTAAAGAACTGAGATATGGTCAAACGGGTGAAAAGAGTCAATTTAAGGCTTAACTTCATTGGCTTATCAAAAAGACTATAGAACATAAACAACTGGCCAAACTAAGCTTCCATTTATTAATAGTCAATCCGTAATTCAATTCAGCATATATAGAAGTAACAATAGAACATGTTTCTACTAGCCTGGTATAGCCTTGAACTTCTCGACCTTGCATTTCAAACATCTAAGTACCATTAGCACAAGATCAAATCACCAAAATGTGCATGTACAAAGCTATGGAGATGATGGAATTTGTACCAAGGGACGGCTGTAAGAACCCACCACAAAATTGAAACGACAAAGTAAATACAGAGTACAAACCACAGTGGCACAGTACAACACACTCTCCATCCTATACATCACCATCAGTTCTTGGATGTGCCTGGACTGGATCCAACTATCTAGAGATATGAATGAAAAGTTATCTACACAAGGGACAGGAAACTACTTCATAATATTACACTATACATGCATAGACATGTGTATACCAGATCAGAAGGATCAGAAAGATTTGGATATAATAAAGGTTACAGAAGGAAGACTTCAAATAGATTGACAAGATCTGTAAAATGCGGCATATAGGTTAAGAATGTTGTAGCTAAAATTGTAGGTTTCAATCTTAGAAAGGTGATTAGCAGGGCCATGATCTACAAAAATAGTGAAATGGAAAGAAATAATTTGCCAAACATTGGGTTCCATCTCTAGTTAATGACATCCAAACAGATGGAACCAGACCTACATTTTGCATTCATCAAGATTTGTTAGGAAACAGGAAGGTGCATGCTATCGGGGTTAGAATGAAGTGAGTAGTGAGCATAGATACAAGATACAGGATAGTCACAGTTCATCGATGTTGGGGTGATATATCTTATTGACAAAACGAATCGATGGATATCTGTAAGGATACGCATCAGGCAATTATACTCTAACCTTCCATACTCCTCCTTGATAGAGACCTAGTAAATTCCGGACATTAGAATACAAGCAGTGCAGTCGCTCGTCTTGGTTTTGCTGGTATGAAAACATTACCGAAGCTTAAAACAGCTAGTTACTAAGGGCATCATACAACAAAGAAATTATGCCAGCGACACCAAATTTTGAAATCGATTCATCCACTGTCGCATCTAGATTCAGAAACCAAAAGCTACGGACAGGACACTAACCGCCTATAGGGTACCGAATCGAATCGCCTGCGTGCGTGAAGAACCATATGTACATTTGTTGGGCCTGCGGAACTTGACGAAGAACTCCTGCATCTTGACATTCACCATCTCGACCTTGTAGTCGCTCCTCATCCTGCAAGGCACAAGAGAAATTCAGATCAGGGTGAGGGGTTCCCTCGACAAAATCCAAGAAAATCTGAGGAGAATCCGTGACGCTCGCAGCTTCATCAGGTCCCTCTCCCGAGGAGCTGGGTGGAGAGGAGCGGCCACACCGGGCCCGGTGGGCCAGACGAGTTGCTTCTGCGGAGCACCAGGATCTCGGCCGCCTCCATGTAGACGACGACTATGGCGACGGTGATGTGGTGCTAGGGGAGATCGACGATCGGGGCGACGGAGATTGGTGATGGCGATCAGGAGTTATGGGGGTGGCGGCGGAGGGATGAGGGATGGAGAGCGTGCATCGGTGAGAGGGGAGAATCGGCGGCGCGGGGGGAGGCGATCCGGAGTTCGTGAGGTTAGGGTTGGGGTCGTGGGTTCGGTGCGCACTGGGTAGTACTTTTTTTTAGATGCGCACTGGGTAGTACTTTGTGCTTCTTCGGGTGAGCTCTCAGGCGTTGGATCGGGATTAAACGGTCCAGATCAGGGCCATAAGGATGATCTGTGGGAGGCAGTTTCCTCTGTTTTGATTGGTCCCTTCACAAAACACTTATTTTGAACTTGTAAAATGGAAAATCGGCAGGAAGTGAATCCTATTTGAACTACAGGTACATTATTTGATATCATGATTTTTTGCAAAAATCATTTTTAGACTCATAATATGCTATTTCATTAGAGATCCAGTGCAAGTTTAGCGAGGCTCGTCCCCTAGCTAAGAACCTTCATTCCCGCCGTTTTAATCATAGTTTGAAACGGGCATAAGAAATTTAAAAACAGTCCGAACAATGTAATCATTCGCTTGGCGTCATATTATGTGACATAGTTGCAAGAAAAAATACCAAACATGGTATATTGCAAGTGTCTCAAAAAAACCTTCTCAGAAATGACCTATCATGTCCGAGGTTTCATGGCTTTCGGGCCAAACGACCAATGTTATGACCAGAATCGCGGCATAGTTTGTGATAATGTGTCCATATTGTGCACCCATGTGTATCATGAGATGGCGAACAATATTGTAGGAGGAAGTTTTTCTTTTCGTTGCAAGGAAAATCCATTTTCCATTTTCCGAGCGCAAAAAACAGGGCGTTTTGTGAAGCAACCATCAAATGAAAGTTTTAGAATGCTACCACCACATTTTTCAAAAATAGTAGACCACCTTACATGGACAATGTCCCAACCAGGGTATCTCAAACCTTTTCGTCCATTCCTGGCAAAAAAGATAAATTTCTACCGAATCGGTAGGAAGTGGATCCGATTTGAACTACAGGTACATGATCTGATGCCCATGATTTTTCGAAAAAGTCGTTTTTAGACTCACAATATGCTATTTCTTTAGAGATCCAATGCAAGTTTAGCGAGGCTCGTCCCCTAGCTAAGAACCTTCATTCCCGCCGTTTTAATCATAGTTTGAAACGGGCATAAGAAATTTAAAAACAGTCCGAACAATGTAATCATTCGCTTGGCGTCATATTATGTGACATAGTTGCAAGAAAAAATACCAAACTTGGTATATTGCAAGTGTCTCAAAAAAACCTTTTCAGAAATGACCTATCATGTCCGAGGTTTCATGGCTTTCGGGCCAAACGACCAATGTTATGATCAGAATCGCGGCATAGTTTGTGATAATGTGTCTATATTGTGCACCCATGTGTATCATGAGATGGCGAACAATGTTGTAGGAGGAAGTTTTTCTTTTCGTCGCACGGAAAATCCATTTTCCATTTTCTGAGCGCAAAAAACAGGGCGTTTTGTGAAGCAACCATCAAATGAAAGTTTTAGAATGCTACCACCACATTTTTCAAAAATAGTAGACCACCTTACATGGACAATGTCTCAACCAGGGTATCTCAAACCTTTCCGTCCATCCCTGGCAAAAAGATAAATTTCTACTAAATCGGTAGAAAGTGGATCCGATTTGAACTACAGGTACATGATCTGATGCCCATGATTTTTCGAAAAAATCCTTTTTAGACTCGCAATATGCTATTTCTTTAGAGATCCAATGCAAGTTTAGCAAGGCTCGGCCCCTAGCTAAGAACCTTCATGCCCGCCATTTTGACCATAGTTTGAAACGGGCATAAAAAATTAAAAAAAGGTCCGATCAATGCAAATCTTTTGTGTGGCATCTTATTATGTGACATAGTTTGAAGGAAAAATACCAAACTTGGTATATTGCAAGTGTCTCAAAAAAACCTTCTCAGAAATGATTTATCATGTCCGAGGTTTCATGGCTTTCGGGCCAAACGACCAATGTTATGACCAGAATCGCGACATAGTTTGTGATAATGTGCCCATCTTGTGCACCCATGTGTATTATGAGACAGCGAAAAATGTTTCAGGAGTAAGTTTTTCTTTTCGTCGCACGAAAAATCCATTTTCCATTTTCCGAGCGCAAAACACGGGGCCCTTTGTGAAGCAACCACCAAATGAAAGTTTTAGAATTCTACCACCATATTTTTAAAAAATAGTATACCACCTTACATGGACAATGTCCCAACCAGGGTATCTCAAACCTTTCTGTCCATCCCTGGCAAAAAAGACAAATTTCTGCCGAATCGGTAAGAAGTGGATCCGATTTGAGCTACAGGTACATGATCTGATGCCCATGATTTTTCAAATCTTAATTGCTACCTGTTGATCTCATCAGTAACTTTGCAGCTTCAATGCTTGCCACTGAAAATGTTAGTTTTTATGTTTGTTCTTGAGCTCCAATGCATGGTTATTCTTCAATTTGGTAATTGATTTTTTTTGCAAGAATAAGCATTCGAACTGTATGTCACTAAATAGAGACACTGATTTAGTAAGTACACAATTTTCTTGTTCATATTGGATGGTCTTCAGGTTATAAGGAGAATCATATTCAGTACGTGAAATACAAAAGGAACTTTTAAGTCTCAACTCTTGTGCTTCTTCTTCAGTTAATACAAAAGGAACTTTTGCTTATGGGTGCAAAAAGTGTTTGCATGCATTGTGTTCGTTATTCTTGAGCCTAGGTGCATGCTTATTATTCTTGAATTAAGTACATTGCCTGATCGATTTTCTACTGAAGAATAACTCTGCATCTTTCTAAATACAGCTGGAGATGAACTGTTGCATCCGAGATCAGTCATCTGTTCCCCAGTAGAAGCATGCACAGAGGTCAGTTAATATTTGTTTACCGATTAGAATTCGATAAACCCGGGGCGATATCAAGGCTCACCGGGAAATGAATGGAATAGTTTAATTAGATTATTTAGCCATTTTAGAATAACATAATCATGTGCCGTAGCAACACACGAGCATTCAGCTAGTTAGGTATAGATTATGATATTGTCCTTATCATGGACTGATGTGGAATTAGTAGATCAACTATTTTTAAGTAAGCATACTATTTATAATTAACAACCCAATATGATCTACTTAAAATTATAAAAAAATAGAAACAAAAGTCAATTCTTTTGGGCTTCATATGTGAAAGATACAAAAGAATTAAAAAAACACAAAAAGAAAAACGAAAAAACTAACTGTACCTAATCTACTGCGCTCAAAGCCAAAGACCGGCCCATTACAAATAAGCCCAGGGAAGCCCATGTCCGAACGTGGAAAATACTCATATAGCGGCAGCGTGGTGCTATGTCAACTAAGTCATTTTGGTGTATTGGTCAGGTAATCGTGTCTTTTCAGGTGGTTAGCGGTTCGAGTCTCCACGCCCCATATTTTGTGTGCCTATTTTTCGAAGCCAATAAATCTTTAAAGGGCCGCCAGAGTAGTTGAATGACAAGAGTAAACTGTTGCTTCAGTGGTTACGTAGCTGCTCGAGTGTGTTCGAGGTCGTTGGTTCAAACCCCCTGTACTTCCTCTTTTTGATTAATAATCCCAGAATTTTCAAACATTGCCACATACAGATAAATAAATCCTTTAAAGGGCCGCTGGAGTAGTAGAATGGCAAGAACATGCGGTTGGTTCAGTGGTCAGGTAGTGTTGGATGGTGTTGGAGCTCATGGGTTCAAACCCCTTTGCCTTCTTTTTTTGACTAATTATTCCAGAATTTTCAAACATTGCCACCTAGATACTAATTATTCCAGAATTTTCAAACATTGCCACCTATATATATATATGGACACATAGATAAAACACGTAGTCAAAAACTAATATATAGACACGCCACATAGGCATAATTGGTGATGTGATCGACTACTCCTTTCCATTTATGCTAATTTAGACGCTATGACAATTTTAAATCGTCATAGTGAGGTACAACTAGAACCGTAGGCTGTACGCACTAGGTTATGACGATTTCAGCTAATGAAATTAGGATGACTTTTAGCAAAATCGTCGTAATTTTTTACGGTTTAGGCCCTCTTGAACTGTTAACGACCATCTAGTGCAAAATCGTCATAAGTCTATGACGATTTTCTCCACGGTCACTATCAAAAGGTCATAAGACTGATATATTTCTTGTAGTGCAACAGGAGCAGGATACTAGAAGGGAGGTCACAGATGATTCGGTCCAGCCCTCGAATGAGGGAGAGTCTTCATATCAGCAGCCCGCTTATGATTGGGGAGCTTCTTCTTCTTCTCATGGGCCCAGCTACGACCATTCATACCAAGATCCGCCCGCTTGGAACCCCTATCCGTACATGGATTGATACCCACTTAGGCCAAAAGCCTAAGCTTGGGGAGAGGTACGCCAACACCGCACTCATCTCCATATCATGTTGCGTCGGTACTTTGTATATTCATGTTTTCGTTCTCTTTTTAGTTTTCGTTATTCTTTGCTTTTGCTTTCTAAAAACACAAAAAGACCAAAAATATTTCTGTTGTTTCTCTTTGGTTTGCTTCTTCTTTTTGCCTTGGTTTGTTTTTCCCTTTTTGCTTTGCTTGTACTATTCGAAAAACCCAAAAAGATTTTTCTTTGCTTGTTTTTCCCTTTTGGTTTTTGTTTAAAAATCGAAAACACCAAAAGTATTTGTCGTTCTTCTTTGGTTTTTGCGAGTTTGCTTCAGGGTTCGGCAGTCTTCAGTGGATATTGGTTTCATATTATTATTCAAGCCACACAAGCGAAGAGCAATAATGAGGATTAATGACAACTTGAGGCGTGATAAGAGGCTAGTAACGAACTCTATTTGTTTTCATTTTTGTACATATACTCATCATTGTGAGCTTGCTTAGTCCGTCCATGTAGAGTGTATGTTATATTTGGATGCTTAATAGTTCTTGCTTTCTTATGATTAGCTCCAGCTTGCTAATAGTTTGTAGCATGTCTTATGAATGTTTGCTTGCATTTCTCTATTCATAAATTGGTATGACACCGTGGTATCCTCCTCTGAATGTTTCATTTGAATTGACTTGTCGCATGCTCACGCATGCATAGGACTGTAATGATCAGTTAAGCCTTGATGAATTATTTTGCCTTGAGGATCTTGAATCACTAGCATGCCATGAGTAGTCCTGTTTTGTTGCAAGCATGATAATGACAGCTATTGCTCTCTCGTTTGTCGCTCCCTTACTATTGCTAGCCTTCACTTCCACTGAGTGTTTTACTCATGATTCCAACTCTCAAAACCAAATATTTCCAAAGTGTCCACCATACCTACCTATTAGCATTATTTGCTACTCCCGTGCATATTCAATGTGCCTTGTTTTCTTCCGAATAAAATGTTTGCTTGTTACGGGAAAATTAGTTAGTAAAGCTCTCACGAACTTGATGGCACACTTTATTTTGTGTACTTAATAAACCTGAACCATTGTGAACTCTCCATGAAAGTTATATGCTTGCAAATTATAGGCTGGGGATTAGCAGAACCGTGCTGTCACGGGGAACGCTTTCAACACTTGTAAATATATACCCAGTTGATACCTTGCTCTTTTGTTTGCGGATGTCGTCGGTGTGAAATAAAAGGGGAGCTTGTAAGTCCATGGAGTTATGTATGTGTTAGAGAAACGCCTGGGCCGCTGGTCTAATCCATGCTGACATGGTGGAAACCTGCAGCGTAACCATAATGATATCTATGAAGCATTCTTCTTATAAAAAATAGAGAGATAGCTATTGAGAAAAAAAAGATTTATGAAAACAGGAAAGAGAGAAAAAAGCACCATGTTCCCATGGTAAATAAGAAGATTGCTGAGATACTCATTGTCTGCTTGCCTTGTCATTTTGATATGGGGATTCTTCCGTATCATCGGGCAAGGGGTACCCCGTTGGCGATTATCAATGATACGCACATACTTACGATGACAAGAACTTACTGGTAACTAAAGTTGAGTAGCATGAGGAGCGGCCCTCGTACTCAAGGGACTTGAGATTTTCAGTTTATAGTCTGTCAAGCATATAACTCAGATTGGACCTCACTTTCACCTTAACCACATTAAAGATGCTTATGATAGGGGAAATGAGAGCTCAAAGCTAACGAGTACCATACTTTCAGCATTTGGAAGCCTTTCAAAATTATTCAAAATCTTTTCTTCTACTTGTTGAGTCTCCACATATTCTTTGAGCACCTTCTTGAGAGCATAGTTGTCATTCTTTGTGTTTGCTCCATTACTTGATTATTTGTGTTATGACTTTGATGCTTGTATCTTCGATATCTTTACTTCTAGTCATCACTTGAACTTCAGAGGTGCCTTGGCATTCATAATCAAAGGCAAGTGAGATACCACTCTATCATATCTTTTTATGAGCATTGTAATGTTGCTTATGTTCGTGCTTCATGATACTTATTATTCTTGAATTGGAATCTCTTCATAGCTTGCAATGACTATTAAGTAGACTCAGTTGCATACTCTTTATTATGAATTGTCCAAGTAGTTGATCACATTGCTGAGAATATTTACATCATATGAAGCAAATGTGTTCGTGAAAGTTCTTTTATCGCACTCAGTTTTCAACTGAATTGCTTGAGGACAAGCAATAAGCTAAGCTTGGCAGGAGTTGATACGTCCAAAACGTATCTACTTTCCTGAACACTTTTGCTATTGTTTTTCCTCTATACTTGTGTGATTTGGATGCAACTAATGCGGTTGCTGTTTCAATGAATTTGCCTTGGTGTTTACTTTTTGTGCAGAAAATCAACTATCAGGAAAAATCCCGGAAAATATGCCAAAAATCCTATTTCACCCGAAGACTCCAGGAGCCAGAATACGAGACGGAGAAGAGCCAGGGGGTGGCCACACCACCTGGTGGCGCGGGCCAGGCCAGGCCGCGCCAGGGGGTGGTGTGGGCCCCCAGGCACCCCCTCGGCCTCTCTCTTCGCCTATAAGGAGCCTTCTAACCAAAAAACTACGGGGGGTTCGATGTTTTTCCAGGAGGAGTTCCGCTCTACCGCCACCACCAGATTCCACGAAACAGCACCAAAAACTCCGTTCTGGCACCCTGTCGGGACGAGGAATTGGAGGAGATCATCGCCATAATCATCACCATCGCTTCTCCATCGACCATCCATGTTTTCCCCATATATGAGTGAGTAATCCCCCGTTGTAGGCTATGGGGATGGTAGGGATTGGATGAGATCGTTCATGTAATGGCATCAGATTGTTAGGGCATGGTGCCTAGTATCTTTTATTAGTGCTTTATGACTTTGTTGCGACTTGTTGTGCTTAATGCTTGTCACTAGGGCCCGAGTGCCATGATTTCAGATCTGAACATGTTATTGATTCATTATGATAGTATTGTTCTTGGTCTTATCTGCAAGTTGTATACAGACGTTGTTGTCCGGAACCTATGGCTCCGAAGTGACAGAAATCGGGATAACCAGAAGGGAATGGCTTTGATGTGAGGATGACATGTGTTCATGGAGTGTTAATGCTTTGCTCCGGTGCTCTATTAAAATGAGCACCTTAATTGCCAGTAGTTCCCTAGAGGCCCCGCTGCAAATGGGCTGGCAGGACAAAAGATGTTGTGCAAGTTCTCATTGCGAGCACGTATGACTATATATGGAACACATGCCTAGGATTGTCTAGTACTTGGATGCTTTATCTTATTTATCTGCAATTGACCTATGTTCTGATCGTTATGTGAATTGTCTTGTCCATGCAACGCCCGTCCATCCATCCATATGCCTACCACACTCTAATCCCACTGTTACTGCTTTTGTTACTACTGTCTTTGCTTTACTACTGCTGTTACTTTGCTATTCCTATTACCAAACTGTTGCTACGAATAAACTGCTGTGAGCAAGATTGTTTCCAGGTGCAGCTGAATTGACAACTCAGTTGTTAAGGCTTATAAATATTCTTTGGCTCCCCTTGTGTCGAATCAATAAATTGGGTTTCACTTCCCTCGAAAATACTGCGATACACCCCCTATACTTGTGGGTCATCATGGGCTGGTCGATATTGCCGTTTGGCGGCCACGTAGTCGTTGCCCTTGGAGGAGGATCCTCCAGTAGAGAGTCGAGCCCGTCGAAGGATCGACTCATCCGCCGCCTTCCTACGTGCGTCGAGTTGCGCGATTACTTGTTGCTGGCGCTTGTACTCCTCTTTGAGCAGCCAGTGGTAGCCCATCAACATCTGTTGCGATGAGTTCAAGGGCAGGGGATTGCCCCGCAGGGCCTCTCGATAGCGGGCCCAGTCATTGTCGTTGATCTTGATCAACACATGCTCTTCGGTGCCCTCATTCGCCATGAGGTTCGGATCCCCTTCTGTCCCATTGTTGGTGGGTGCATCGTTGGCGGGTCCACCATTTTTGCCGTTGGTTGGCCTAGTACCGGTGTTGTCGCGATTGACACCGGTGTCGCCTGTGTTGATGATGGCGCACATGACATGATTGGGGAAGCTGTTGCTCCCTCAACTTTTAGATCCGGAGTCGTAGGCTCCATCCTCTGTGGCTAGGTCACCCAGATCGGATCCGCGACTGTTGTCCCTATCTGTGCCCCCAATCGGATGCTGGAGCAATCGCAGGGAACGTATGATGGTTAGGGAGGCGAAGTGTGCCCAACTGACCAACTTGGAAGCGTAAGCTCCCGATTGCCAGGCCGATATCGTCGCCCACCGACTCAAAAGCTGGGCGAGTGGCTGGCGTGTGTACGGTGAAGTCGAAGGCGCCGAAGAGCTGGTGAATCTTCCCAGTTGCAGAGTTGTAGATCGTGGTTCTCGGGGCTAAAGAAACCGCGACATCAGCACTCCCGATTCCCATAGACGGCGCCAATTGATGAGGGTTAAACTCATCAATGCCCATTGTTATGGACTTGGGTTTTGGAGAATGAGGGAGCACTGGAGGCATCATTCGGCTAGCAAACAAGCACACAGGGACGGAAGGTTTACCTAGGTTCAGGCCTCGTAGAGGACCCTACTCCTGCTTGTATGCTCTTGGAATTATTGAGGGAGTCGAAAGTTACAGGGGGTGCCCAGATGCAATCTGGCGATGGTTGTGGAAACTAGGGTTGTGATCGTCCTCCTCGCCACCCCCTCCTAGCCTTTATATAGATAGGATAGGTCTCGGGTAGCAGGTCGAGTCGGTTACAAGTTAGGGTTTGACCCTTTAAACTTTCAATCTTAAGCTTCGTCTTGTGCTGCAAGCAATCAGAGTCTCCATAGGACACCTGAATCCTTGATTGGGCCTTGGTAACACCATGGGCTCATGTCATATCTGGGTCGTATATACCAAACTTGAGTACCTGTAGGGTATGCCCACGTCAGTCGGTGAAGCAGATCTGGTGTAGTGGACTGTTGAGTCCGTGAAGAAGATCTAATGCAGCGCACACCAGCGTAGGTGAAGCAGGTCAGCTGCTGTGGATGAGGGAGTCGGCAAAACTAACACGGTTGTATGGAAGAGGGTGTCAGCGAACTAGATTCGGTAAGGGGACGTCGGCTGATCCGGTAGACTGGTCAGGAGTATATGGTATCGAGGAATGTCGTGTACGCCGGCGAAGTGTGGTCGTGAAGGGGCCGGAGGTGGGATAGGGGTTGGGGTGGCGTGTGGGCGAGCGAAGTGCAGCGGTGATGTTCCAGTGCGGTGGTGCAGGAGCTGGAGGTGAGATAGGGGGTTGGCAGGCGTGTAGGCAGGCGAAGTGTGGCCGAGATGATTACGGTGCAGTGGTGCAGGTGCTGGAGGTGAGAGGGGGTTGGGTGGCGTGTAGGCCGGCGAAGCACTGCGGGGATGCTCCGGTGCTGTGGTGCGGGAGCCGGAGGTGAGATAGGGGTTAGGGTTTTTCGGAGTGCTATGGGGGAAATGATGTCGGTGGAAGGTGGACTACCCAGCTTCATAGCTGTTGGGACCCCTGGGGGATTACGAACCATACCTATGCCCTGACATTAGTAGATAGGCCATTGTCAATGGTAGAAAAGGATTTTCTTACGGCTACAACTTGGGGCGTGTGACCACTCGAAATATTTTGGTGGAGGTGAGGCAGGAGAATTTGCCGCTCTAGGATTTTGAATTTGGCTATACAGTTCAAAAGATATAGAATAATATATTCTATCTTAGGAGTAGCTATAGTCTAATGACTATAAAAAATAGTTTACTGTAATGACCTAACCTTTCTAGGTACGGAGTATTTCTGGAGCCATTTCTGCAAAAATAGGGTGTCTACCTTCGGATCAATTACGTACACACATGAAGGTAGTAACTTGAACTAGTATGTTTCCCACTATGACTGGCCTAAGAGCATCTCTAATGGCTAGTGTATCCGTAGTCTAAGCCAAATATAGACCATCATGGACCAAAAAATACCTCCGGTGGCTTGTGTATCCGGTGGTCTAAAATTTAGACATCCTCCAAACTAGCTACTCATTGTCCATATTTGGACAACCGAGCCACCATGTCTAAAGCAAAGTTGGTCGCTCACGAGCTCGCTCCCGCACCAAATCAGAGCATTTGATGTACTGATTTGCTGTCTATATTGACTATTTGTGTGCAGATGGACATATAGACTATCAAATTTAGACTATCCACTAGAAAACTAAAGTCGTGTATAAAGGAATCTTTTTACACCATTATCTATGTGAAGATGTAGACTACCAAATTTATACAATCCACTAGAGATTCTCTAAGAGACTACCAAATTTAGACAAGCCTCTAGAGATCAAGGCAAAAAATACTAGCATGCTAATTAATTTAGCGTGGCTTTTCTCTAGATAATATGAAAGTTATAGCATGCTAATAACACGCTATTTTATAAAACATCTTCTTGTAAAAATTCAAAAATATAACAGGTCACCAGTAGGAAAATGCTTATCCACATAGTCCTTATCAGTGGCCCACTTGCCCTTACCCGTGGCGCATGGCCCAAACAGTGCGTCGCCATAAGTGGGCCCTAGCGCTACCGGCCAACCCCGTGCATGGGCAGCACATCCGTGGCGCACGGAATGGACGTGCGCCACACATAGTAGGTTTATCAGTGGCGCACAGAATTCTTGTGCGCCACGGGTGTTTGTGGGCCCATCCATCTAAAAAGTGAGAGGTTACCTGTTGCGCATGGCCTGGAGGTGCGCCACAGGTATATTTTGTTAGTGGCGCACTGACCAAGGGTTACCTCGGCAATGCCCATGGTGATGTACTTGGGGTTTCGTAGAAAAGAGAACGTTGGGGATTTCGTCGGATGTCAGGAAAACAATGGAATCAAAGTCGCCTGAATATTGAGTAATTGCACTATTACAAGTTGTCTTCTAGATTTCCGTACCCTCGCTTGGCCTTCTCCCGTCCTATATAATAGGCCGGGTCTCAAATCTGTATACGGATAGGTTTCATACATGCGTAATTACAATACCAACACAATGTCGGTTCATAGTCTCTTTCCTAATACAATCAAAGCCTTTGTCGGTTGCTTCCTTGGGCTGTCATCTGAAACCTTCATGGGCTGTAAGCCTTCATCCAATCATAGGGTAGCGAATCATAAGCACACGAGTAATCACACCTATGTTAGTAGTCCCCGAGACTCTACTTGAACCGTAGTTTCAGGTTGAGTCTCAAAGTTTCTTTTTCCTTTTTATCTTTATAGGGATTTTGGTACAACGAGTCTGATGCTTCCAACAGATCGGGAATCAGTTAATTGCTCCTAGGAAAAAACAAGGTTCTCCTACATCAAATTCAAGTCCCTAGGCTCGAATCAGGAATTTTCTACTAGAGTAATCCAGTTCGAGCCGCGGAGGTCTTATCGAATACTAAATTCTAGTTTTCTATTTTTATCGGGTACCCAACGGGTCCGTCGGGATTTTTCATCGTATCGTTGATACGGATATTTTACTAGTAGAGCGCATTTTTGTGTGATTACCAGGCCACACAGGACAAATCCTAGCGTCTTACCTTCTTGTTTCTGAACACGGCATTCAGATTCTCTGTCGTGTCTGAGCGTGATCCGAGATTTTTGGCTTTTTTGGCAGTTGGCCTGCTGGGCCGCCAAGGTTTCTGATTTTATCAGTTAGTTTCAATACTTTATACTGTCTCTCGATGGGATTAATACCTTTTTGAGGATACACTGGTGTAAAACTCAAAGGTGTTTGCAATCATGACTATACTTTATGCACAACTGGATTTCTATCGGGTGCGCGCTAGCGCTCCCGATGGGAGTAGCCCCCGAGGCTATGTTTGGATGCCTGTATCTGGACATATGCTCATAGTTGTTGTTAGCTTGATGAAATAACTTATCTCTATATATATTAGGTGAAAAATTGATAATACATCATTCTTTGAACGGATGGCCTTTAGCCGTTGTCCTGGTTATTCTAGCTTAATAAGCCGAACTTTAGCTCTTATCATATTACTTATGTGTAAAAGCATCGTAGCTGTGCTACGTTTCATGGATTTGAGTAATTCACTCTTGTCTTCTTGTCTTGTAGTCGATATGCTCCTCCGGGAATAACTTCTGTGATGATGTATGGTCCTTCCCATGGCGATTCTAACTTCTTGTGGCCATCTTGCTTGAGGCGAAGAACTAGGCCCCCTACAGCAAAGGACCTAGGCCGCAATCTTCTACCATGGTAATTGTGCAGGTTTTGCTGGTACATAGTTGCTCTTTGGAGGGCTTCATCTCGAGCTTCATCAAGTGCATCCACATCATCTTCAAGTGCTTCTCTTGATTCCTCTTCATCATATGCAGCTACTCTTGGGGATTCGTGTGACACCTCAACAGAAAGCACAGGTTCTGCACCGTGGACCAAAAAGAAAGATGACTCTTGTGTTGAATTATTTGGAGTTGTACGTAAACTCCATAATACATATAGCAATTCATCCACCCATGCTCCTTTTGCTCTATCAAGTGGTGCTATTAGTCTTTTCTTGAGTCCAGTGGTAACTAATCTATTGGCTTTTTCTACCTGTCCATTTGTTTGCGGGTGAGCTACCGAAGCGTAGCTTATTTTGATGCCCATCTCCTGGCAGTACTCTTTGAACTCATTGGAAGTGAAGTTGGTCCCATTGTCTATGATGACGTTGTTTTAAGATCTTCAAAGGCGCGCTGAGCTTCTTCCGTCCACTCGAATTTTTCTGATTTCCTCATGAGGGTGTAGAATGGTAGAGCTTTTTCTCCTAACCTTGCAATAAAACGACCGAGTGCCGCTACTCGCCCTGCCAGTTGATATACGCCACGCAGATTTGTTGGTTCTTAATTGTTAGTATTGCTTGTATTTTTTCGGGATTAGCCTCGATTCCCCTGCCGGGACTCCAAAGGAACATTTCTTCGGGTTCAATTTGATGCTAAACTTGTCGAGATTTTTGAATGTTTCTTTGAGGTCCTTTATCAGCGCAGATCCTTGACCTGTTGTAACTATGACGTCATCGATATACACTTGCACATTTGTTCCTATTTGGCTGCCCATACATTTCTGGATCATCCGTTGATATGTTTCTCCGGTGTTCTTGAGGCCAAAAGGCATTGTTGTGTAACAGAATACACCATAGGGTGTTATAAACGTTGTTTTCTCCTGATCTTCTTCCTTCATCCTAATCCGGTGGTATCCTGAGTAAGCATCCAAGAAAGATAGACGTTCGCATCCCGCAGTTGCATCGATTATTTGATCGATTCACGACAATGGGAAGTGATCTTTTGGGCAATGCTTGTTCAGTGCAGTAAAGTCAATGCACATCCGAAGTTCTGTAGTGTTTTTCTTTGGAACACATACTGGGTTTGCGAGCCACTCTGATTTCTTTAGTTCTTTGATAAAATTGGGATCAATGAGGGATGGAGCTCCTTTCCAATGGCCTTGCGTTTTGGCTCTGCGAAGCAACGAAGCGGCTACTTTACTGGCTTCGCCTTTGGATCTACATTTAATGCGTGCTCAGGGAGTTCCCTAGGAATTCCTGGCAGGTCAGAAGGTAACCATGCGAAAATCTCCCAGTGCTCACGGAGGAACTCGATGAGCGCGCTTTCCTATGCGGGATCAAGGTTAGAGGCCACGATTGTTGTTTTCGTCGGGTCGACAGGGTGGATATGTACTTCTATTGTGTCTTTTGCTGTGTCAATAGCCTGATTGGGATTAACACGCGCTACTTCCAGGGGTTGTGCATTTGCTGAAGTTTTGAGTTGTTCAAACTATGTTGCCATCCCGGAAGATTCAGAAACTTTATTGAACTCCCGATCGCAGATGTCGGCGCATGTGAAGCTACCTTGTACCATGATAATTCCCTTTGGTGCTGGCATTTTCATCACTAAGTATGCATAATGCGGCACTGCCATAAACCGTGCAAAGGCTGGTCGACCCAGGATTGCGTGATATTGTGATGGCCAATCCATAACTTCAAATTCGAGTTTTTCTCGCCTGAAATTTAACTTGGAACCAAAAACAACATCAAGAAATACTTTGCCTAAGGGGATTTCAGCTTTACCTGGTACTATTCTATGGAAAGATGTTTCTGTTGGCGCGAGATTATCCAGGGGGTAGCCTATTGTTCTCAGTGTTTTTGCGTAGATCAGGTTTATGCTACTTCCTACATCCATGAAGACCTTGCTCATATCGAACCCGCCAATTTGTGCTTCGGCTATCAAGGCCGAGTGACCCAGTCGTGGGACTCGTAGTAGGTGATCGGCTCTGCTGAATGTGATTTCTTGCTCTGACCAGTGGAGATATTTGGCTATGGTTGGTGTTGCTATTTCTGCCATATTGATTTGTCTTGTGATGAGATTCTGAATTCTGTTGGATGGGCGCCCTTTCTGAATCATGGACATTGCCCCTTTCGACCTAGGGTACTAGTTGTTTTGATCATTGATGTTTTGTGGTGGTGCCGCTTGTGGTGGTGGTGCTGCACCGATGGCTAGTGTACCAGGCGTGGATGCGTATCCTAAATTTTCCACTTTGGTTGCCTTTGCATTACATAGCTCCTGCATCTTCAGGAACGTTCGGCAGTCTTTCATGAGTTGGTTGGATTGTTGCCTGCCTACTGAGTCGACGTAAAAATGCATATTACAGGGTCCTTCCAACATTTGCATTGCGGACATAGGTGAATCTCGTGCTCTTAGATGGTACCGCTGTGTGGATTGGCTCCCTCCGACGTCATCCTTGTTCTGGCGGTATCCACTATTGTGGTCGTTGCCTCTGTTGTTACCCTCTCCCAAAAAACCTGCTACGACATAACGTGGTCCCGTGTTTCCATCATTATTCCTTATTCTTCTATCATTTCCATGCCTACCCTTGTCTTCTTTTGGTGATCGCGCGCATTTATTATGTAGCGCATCCTCCCCATCAGCCCAGCGATTTGCTATTTCCATTAGCTAGGAAATTGTTTTCGATTTGACCCATCCCAGTTCTTCTAAGAACTCTCGTTGATGTAGGCCATCATTGAAGGCGTCGATGGCCATTTCATCGGATATGGACTCAACTGAGTTTTTAATGATATTCCATCATTGGATGAATGCTCTTATGGATTCCCCAGATTTTTGTTTGCACCCTCGCAGCTGCTCCAAGGATGCTGGTCGCTTAAACATGGATTGGTAGTGCCGGATGAACTTGTCTTCTAGGTCGTTCCATCTCCCGATGGAATCTTCGGGTAACTGCCTTAGCCACGATCTTGCGGCGCCGGTGATATGTAGTTGTAGACCTTGCATTGATGTAGTTGTGGAGCCACCCTATAGTTTGACGATGGCCAAATAGTCTGCTAACCAATCTTCGGGTTCCCGGAGTCCATCGTACTTGCCGCGGTCATGTGGAAGTTTGATGTCCTTGGGTACTGAGGCCTTGCGAATCCTCTGCGTGAAACAACTAGCCCCGCATAGCTCGTGATCGTCTTTGTCGTATCCATACTGATATCGTCGGATGCGGCTTTCATCTCTGGATCCATTGCTCCGATGTTGGGTGTTGTCGTTTCTTGTATTGCTTCGCGGCTCGGATCCTACGAGATACGCCTGGTATGGTGATCGAGATCGTCGGGTGTATCCTACTTGCCGAGGACTGTTGTGATGGTGTGGGGATCTTTCGGGTTGACGTGTGATTCCTTGTTCTGCTTCTGCCAGAGAGGCTCCGACCATGCCAAGGTTCATCAGGGCAGAGCGGTGAAGGGCCGCATGCGGATCGTCAGGTGCGGGTTGAGTGTTGATCAGATATGTTTGCGCGGCCACAATGGCTGCCTGAGCTATTTTTGCCTTAATGTTTCCAGCTTGATCAATTGACATGAATGATAAGTCGAGATCTCGGATGATTCCACTTCTTTCTGCTTCAGGATATTCTGTAGTCGATATGTTGCCCTTCTTGGTGGTGTTGCTCCTGTTACACTCCTCGATCCTCGAGTAGAGCTTAATTGTGCCCGTCGTAAGCTGGATTCATCGGCTAATCGCTTTCTTTTATCAAGTTGCCTTTGCATCCGAAGTAGGTCTCTCTTCTTGTGGTGGAGCATATATTGGTACGCTAGTAGATCCTCATGTGAAGCATCCGCTGTCATCAGGACTGCTCCTGAAATTACCTCTCTTGCTTTTTGCCATGCCGACGCTGGTAGCCGAAGTCCTTGTCTCTCTTCTACGTGCGGTTCTCCACCTCTTCCTTGGACTATGCGATTATCTGTTGTTCCTCCTCCATTTCCGTGGTCTCCTTCATTGTCGTGGTTTCCTGCATGGTCATATGACAAAATATCATCGGGGATAGGATTACCGTTTTTGTCACGTGGTGTTGAGGTATCTCTATTGATCATGCACACTTGGTGGCGTGTTATGCGTGGCATAATGGCGTCATCTCCTGCTTCAAAGTTTGGGCTGATAGTATTCCATGATCGTAGTTATGGATAGATTTTCTCCATCCTTTCTTCAAAGTCGACATTTTCACTGCTTTCGTCAGGTTCTAAGTTTGTCAGGTTTGCTTCGTATGGTGGGGTTGGCTGATGACCTTCTTCGCCTGCTTCGATCTGTGCTGTGACGTCCATGGAGGATCCGACGAAAGATGTTGGTACCTCCGTAGGTGTAGCTTTTCCCACCGACGGTTCTGATGCGATCAAGGCCGAAGGGTGTGTTTCTTGCGGGTTGTCTGTTTAGAAGAGGAAGCTTCCGATGATTGGATCGGATCCGCTGTTAAAATCAGCGTGTACTAATACAGGGACGAGCGGGCGTGGATCTGCTTTCATTGAGTTGATGCTTGGTGGAGAGCGTTCCGCTGAATCTAGGTTACCTCGGTAATGCCCATGGTGATGGACTTGGGGTTTCATGGAAAAGAGAACGCTGGGGATTTCATCAGATGTCAGGAAAACAATGGAATCAAAGTTGACTGAATATTGAGTAATTGCACTATTACAAGTTTTCTTCTAGATTTCGGTACCCTCGCTTGGGCTTCTCCCGTCCTATATACAATAGGCCAAGTCTCAAAGCTGCATGCGGATAGGTTTCATACACACATAATTACAATACCAACACAATGTCGGTTCATAGTCTCTTTCCTAAGACAATCGAAGCCTTTGTCGGTTGCTTCCTTGGGCTGTCATCTGAAACCTTTATGGGCCGTAAGCCTTCATCCAATCATAGGGTAGCGAATCATAAGCACCCGAGTAATCATAATTATGTCACGCACCATGTAGCTGGTGCGCCACGGATATGTCGTGCTAGGCTCACAAAAAGATGGCACTTTCCCCTACCCTCCACTAGCTAGTGCACTTTCCCCTACCTCCACTTGATCTAGCACGAGTTGCTCCTCCTCCTCACCTCATTTTCTCCAACAATTTCTCCATTTTAAGTTGCCAAAACCTCTTTGGGTTGGATGGATCTATAAAGGAAACTCCTCTCCACCGTGTAGATCCACTAAAGTAAGCGCACACACATTTTCTCTCCTCTCCTCCACATCAAGCTTGACTAACCACACCACACGCTCTCTTGCGCGGCCTCTCTCTTCTCGGTGTAACTTCTGCTTGTTTTGTGTGTGTGGACGACGATGTTGGCGGTATATATGCTTGTGTTTGTATGATATATGCTTGTGTTCTTGTGTATATGGATATATATGCTTCTATTTTTGTGTGTGCGGATGACGGTGTTGGCTCGGGATACGATGTTTACATGGATATATGCTTGTTTTCTTATGTATGATTTGTGTTGTGCAGGTGCCGGTGTGTGTGGTGCAATGAATGTTTGCCGAAATGTTGATTCATTTCTATTTTGGCAATATTTTGCACTACTCATATGTCCTATTTATAGGGAAGGTCATGCCGAATTTTTGCATGCATGGTTCTAAATATTCCCTTTTGCTCCATACCACCACACAAGTAACCATGGTGTGCCAGATGAGCGAAGCTATGGTGGCTAGATACAAGGCACGCGCGACGGCCGTCATGATTCAAAATAACATGACCGAGATAATATGCCCTTGTAAGAGATGCAAACTTGGTACCCTAATCAAACCAGATTCTGGGACATTGGAGAAGCACTTGCTCATGGGTGGTTTCATGCCCGACTACATTGACGAGAACATCAACAATGGGGCGCCGGCAGGAAATGGTGCTCACAAAGTCGCCGAACATGATTATGATGAAGAAGATGCTGGTGGACATGATCATGATCATCATGAAGGAGATGCTAGATCCGATGGTGGTGGAGAAGATGTGGACACGCAGACACCGCTAACTTCAGCTTTACGGGGCCCTCATTTTCAAGAACTGCAACTCAAGGAGACGAGCAATGACAAAGCTACTGCCAGAGAGAAAGCCAAGCTGGTGCAAATGGATAAAGACGGGATTACTCCGTTGTATCCTGGGTTTCTCAAAGAGCATACATGCTTGAATGTAACCCTCAAGGCTCTAGAGATGATGGTGCAACACAAATGGACTGATGTGAGGTTCAACCATATCATGGCATTCTGGCACGATATACTTCCTGAGGGGAACACATTACCAAAAGGTATCGACGAGGCGAAGAAATTCGTGTGCCCTCTCGATCTACCGTACGTCAAATACCACGCCTGCCTCAACGACTACACACTTTATCGGGGCGAGTACAAGGATAGAACCACATGTTCGGTGTGCGGCCATGAACGATACAAGAGAGGGAACAAGAAGGTTCCTCAAAAAGTGGTATGGTAATTTCCTATCACTCCCCGTCTGTAGCGGTATTTCGTAGACCCTAAGGAAGCGAAGCTCATGCAATGGCATGCAGAAAGGGAGAAGTCCGAAGATGATCCGGAGAAGGATCCGAACACACCCCACAGATGCTAGCTAGTGGCACGCATTGGACATGGAGTTTGAAGAGGAGTTCGGGATGATGCCAGGAACATTAGGCTGGGTATGAGCACCGATGGACTCAATCCCTTTGGAAACCAGATTAGCACGCATAGCACCTGGCCCGTGTTTGTATGGCCATACAATCTCTCCCCTTGATATGGACGAAGCAAAGGTACGTACACATGAGTATTCTTATTCAGGGGCCGAAACAACCGGGTGTCGATATGCATCTGTATCTCGGGTTGTTGAAAGAGGAGTTAACCACACTGTGGGAGATGCTAGCCCATACGTGGGACGCCTACAAGGAGAATATTTCCTCCTGAGAGCCGCGTTGATCACGACGGTACAAGACTATCTTGGTCTGGGATATGTATCGTGCCAGGTGAACCACGGACATGGTGCATGCGTCAGGTGCATGGAGAAAACCCCCACATATGCAGCTACCGAGGGATCCCGGGTCTTTGAAAACCGTGTTCCCATGGGATTCGAAAGTGTCTCCCCGCGGATCACCCATGGAGAAAACATGGAGATATTTTCAATGGTGAGGACGAGCTCGAAATAGCCCCACCTAGGAGGAGCGGCGAGGATATCAACGACTTGCTAGAAAATGGAAAGAGTGCCCCGCGTCGGGAAAGAAACGTCCGAGGACAAAGCTGCTACTGGGTGTATGGAAAGCGAGATCTGTTTTCTGGGACCTGCCATACTGGAAATACCTCCACACGCCACATAGCCTTTACCTCATGCATATCACGGAGAACGTGTGCGAGAGTCTGATTGCCACTCTTGTCAACATGCCGGAGAGGACCAAAGACGGGCCAAAGGCAAGAAACAACCTAATCAAGCTGGGCATAAAGGAAGAACATCATGGAGGACACCCTGATGATGATGATGACAATGATGACGCTCAGACGCAAGATACTCAAGATCGTTGGAGCAAAAGGGCTAAGAGGAACGACTACTACTGCCCCCTTCCTGCTTCACTATGAGTGAGGAGGAGCTCCAGCAGTTTTTCAACGTTCTCATTGGAACCAAACTTCCTATCGGTTACGGAGGGAAGATATCTCGATATCTGGACGAAACGAAGAAGAGGTTCTCCAGGATGAAATCTCACGACTGCCACATGCTGATGACGCAGATACTTCCGGTTTCTATCCGAGGGATAATGGACGAGCACGTACGTGAGATACTGTTTGGGCTCTATAACTTTTTCGACGTAATCTCTAGGAAGTCGATTGGTGTGAAGCAGCTCGACAGGCTACAAGAAGAGATCGTTGTGATACTATGCGAGCTCGAGATTTACTTCCCCCCTCCCCCCCCCCGCGTTCCATGACATCATGGTGCATCTACTAGTCCACCTCGTGGATGATATCATCCACCTCGGGCCGCTATTCCTACACAACATGATGTCGTTTGAAAGGTTGAATGGCGTTCTCAAAGGATTCGTTCGCAACAGGAACCGTCCGGATGGAAGCATAGCCAAGGGAATTTTGACGTATGAGTCCATATCGTTCTGCTAGAATTATCTAGGAAATGAGGATGACGACGGCCCGGTTGGTCTGCCAATCAGGAGGCACCTCGGGAGGCTCGATGGATGTGGTCACCATGAGGGCCACGCCCCAATGCATATTGTCTTCACTGGTCGACACACAGACTATGACAGGGCACATCGAGTCGCGCTACAATACATAGAGTTGGTCGAACCATGGGTGCTAGAGCACAAAAGCTTAATTGAGAACATGTTTAGGGACACGGGCCGACGACGGACTAAGGGAGATGTGACTAGAGAGCACAACTCCAGCATCACGCGTTGGTTCAAGAAAGAGCTACTCCAGCTTTATCATGGTAAGAGACCTTCTATGGATGAGGAAAAACTCATATTCACCTTGTCACAGGGACCCGCGAAGAATGTGAGGACCTATCAGCATACGACATGAACGGTTACACATTCTACACCGAGGAAAAGGACAAGAACATCGACTATCAGAACATGGGAGTCACGATGCTATCCTACACAGACGAGGAATCCACTGTCAAGGAGAGATTCTTCGGTAGGATCGAGGAGATCTGGGAACTCGACTAATGTGGAGATAAGATGTCGATGTTCCGGGTCAGATGGGCCAAGAACGTCGAAAAAGAAGGCCGGTATTTCACCATGATGGTTATACCCAAAGCCAAATCATTGAGCCATGGGTACTGGCTTGCCAGGTGGATCAATGCTTCTACATTACCGACCCTATAAGGCCTAGCCACGTTGTTGTCAGGAGGTGGAAAAGGAGCATCATCGGAATGGAGGGAACGGCCACCGAACAAGACTTCGACAAGTACGATAATCCGAAGATAGAAGAGGAATTCGACAAGTAGTTTGACAGACCTAGTGCTGCATCAGGAAGAAGGTAGACCACCCTACACTCTAAAGGATGTCCGTACACGAGAAAAAATCCCCATGTTCCCGGACCAAATTATTCAACCGCGACGAAAAAGGGCAAAAAGATCGCCGTGACGAGACATCGCAAGAAGTGAATTTTGTGTGTGTGATGTGTGTGCGCGTGCATCAAGTCGACAAAACTATACATGATACATACATATGGTTTTTTGGAACAATAATCATATACATGATTCATGGTTTTTGGAATAAATTATTTGTTTACATGCAATTGTATAAATGTGTTTTTTCTTTTATATTTGTTAATGTTGAATTGTTTATATTTTAAAAATACTAAACAATTATTTTCTAAATGAGTAAACATTACTAGGCCAAAGAGTAATTCCAAATTACTTTGTTAAATATATTTTTAAATTAAAAAAAAAGTGGGGGTGCAGGATTCAATCCTGGCACCTAAGGGGTGCTAAAACAAAACCTTGCTAACCAATAGGACATGCTAGTGTTGTTGTCAATGCTGCACCGCTCATCATTTTGAGTTATGTGTAGAAAAACTCAGTGGTACGCGCCACGGATAACTCAAAACAGTCTGCTTCTTCCTCGATCGACACTTAGTTGATTTCGTTCTATGCTCCCCACCGCCAGCGCGCCCCCTCTGCTCCCCACCGCCACCATGCCCCCTCTGCTCCCCCACCGCCACCGGAGAAGACGAAGAAGACACGCGCGGAGAAGACACCGGCGCCCCTCCCCCTTCCTCTGCTTCCTCACGTTCCTCGCCAGCGGAGAAGACACCGGCACCCCTCTGCTTCCTCGCCTGCGCCCCTCACCTATGCGCCGCCATGACCTGCCTCCGTCCGCCACCACCTCCCTCCCTCCGCCACCTCTCCAGGTATCAACCTCCCTCTCCATTCCCCTCCCCTCCCCTCTCTTGCTAGGGTTAGGGTTGATCTTGCGGGCGGCCTCGGTGGTGGAGGTGGTGGTCCACGCGCAGGGCGACGTGCTGGTGCGGGCCAAGGCGACGAGGTCGTCCGGGTGCCTGATGAGGCTGGAGGGCATACCAGAGGAGGAGGCGTCGTGGGGGCCCTGCGAGTGCGGGGCCTGCAGGGAGAACTGGGAGGTGGTCGCCGGGGACGGCAGCGACAGCGGCGACGAGGAGTGGAAGGAGCGCGAGGCGGAGGCCGTGGAGGCGGAGACAGTGCGGTGGGCACTGGAGCTTGCAGGGGCCCCTCTAGCTCTGGCTGCTCTTGCTCCTGAACACCCACAGCCCCAGCGAGTCCCTCTGAAAGAGAAAACATGTGGCAAATTGCTCATCAGCAACAGCTAATTCAATGAAATGGTAGCAGTGCATAATTAACCCACCAGACATGTCATCGACAGGAGTTGATTGTTTTGATCGTTGTTGGGGAACCATGAGACACGTCACATGCATAGTATTAGTTGTAGCTTGTAGAGCAATAACACTAGACTTACGTCAAAGATGAATAAAAGAGGCAATGATTCACAATATTCAAGGGATCCCCTGCCCACTAGAGAACCCAAGGATAATCGTGAAGGAATTACACCACGTCATGCATGCGATGTAGATGGAATATGTGCTTATCTTAATTAAGTAGCCTAATGTGGTACTAGTACTAAAAATTTACCAAGTCAACGTCCATGTCCTTTTCTTGTCTCCTGGTTGTTATGTCATGCATGATCCGCATAATTCTCCCCGCCAGATTTTGGCGACAGAAAATTTCCCCGGGTGGTTTGCTTTTGCCTTCGAACATATGCCATCGCATCGTGTTCGCGTCTCTATCAACTTATTTTAGCATATATCCTCATGCATAATAGATCAATGCATCTCTCTCAGAGGTCAAATCAGCTAATTACCTAGCTTGCTAGAGGTGTATAACTTTCACCATGAGCCAAAGCTGCTGTTCATGAAAACGAGATCAAGATTTTGGCATGCATGAAGAAGAAGGATATGGGTAAGTAGAGTAGTTACATCGATGTTGCCCCTGACTCCGGCCTCCTCCAGCGCCTCGCGGCAGGCAGCCTCGTAGACGTCCTCGTCGTCCTCCCAGCCGCCCTGAAGAACACAACCAAAACCAATAATCCATTAGTATGGACAATATGTACGTGCAAGCTTTGCCGATTGGCAGAATATATGTGAGGCCGTTTACCTTGCAGGGTTCCTCTTGTTCTCCCCTGCGGTATTATGTCCCTGTTGCAGAGAACATGTTTGATGCCTTAGGCCCTAACTGGGTGTGAGAAGTATTTTCTGTTTTTAAAACAGTATGCGTCTTATTGTTTCTCTTAAAAAACTGGATGCTCATCTGTATTGGCATCTGTATAGGTTATATGTAAGGAAATCATGTATTGGCATCTGTATAGGCCCTAACCGGGTGCTCATCTGTATAGTCTTGTGGCCTTTGATAAAAAACTGGATGTTTCTTATAAACATTATTCTCTAATAAAACATTACTCTGGATTTGGTGCTCCCTTTTATTTATATTTAGTTAGGACTTGGGATGGTGCAGATTTTTTGAGCTGAGCAGCATTGTCACAGTGAGTTTTTGCAACTTGCAAGTGAGCACTGACTAGTACACCCAACCCAATCCCAAACACAATGTCAACTTGCATATTTTCTCTTTAGCTTCTGTTTATATTTTTTTAATATTCTGTTATAATGCGCATAGTGTGCCAAGGATCTTTAGCTTCTGTTTATATTCTGTTATAGTGCACATTTTATATCTTGCACCATATATTTTGTTACAATGGTCATGTGAATGAAATGGTGTTGTGAACAGTGCATGGTGGTGGTGGTGGTGGTGGACATTCTGTGAATGAAATGGTGTTTTGAACACTGTTGTGAACAATGCGATGGGATTATAATGAAATGGTGTTCTGTGTATGCATGCTTTTGTGAATCAGTTTTGGTGGTGGATAGTTTTTTGTCAATTGTTGCAGGGATTCCAAACTGAGTGCCCCTTACTCCCGAAATGTTGTTTCATTTCTGTTTCGGGGAGAAATGGGCACTCCTAGGTAGCCTTTTTTAGGGTAGGTGCTATCGAATTTTCCGATCGATTTCTCTTGTAATAATTAGTTGCATATACTTGTTTAGTGCAAAGATGTCGACCGGACAAGCAAATGATGGGGCCGGCCCTTCGAAGCAAATGACTGTCGAAGAAGAAGCCCGGAAGGACAACATGCCGTTTTGGCGGCTTTCCTAGAGGGAAGAGGAGGAGCAGGAAATATCTGCCATGGCAGACGACGAAGACATGGAGGGTGACGACAATGCTGGAATGAGTGATGGCCACGAGGATGACACCATCCATGCCGCCGAGGATGACACCACCGATGTCGGCGAATGCACCGACGCGGGAGGACAGACGGATGGTGGTGCCGCCCCGGTAGCTAAGAAGTCCGTGAGGAAGAATCGAGACCCGCCGACGCTCGGCACAGAGCGCGAGGAATTCACCGAAGTGACAGTGAGCGGTGCACCTGTGGCGCCTGCAGCCCTCGCTGCTGGGTACGGGATACAACTCGGGTGCATTGTACGGGATACCTTGATGGTCAACACTAGGAACCTCCGAGATCTCGGCAATGTGCATTTAGTCCAGCTCCTCATGCAGAAGCTTCACAGACGCTACAAGTTCCCCCATGATTATGACAATCTTGAGGTCAAGAACAATGCGGTGAACGAGGTGGCCCCAACAAAGATGAGCACCCTCTTGAGCAACTGTTGAACCCGGGTGAAGAAGAGGATAGAGAAAAATGAAAGCTGGGAGGAGATAAGGAAGCACGAGCCACTGCTCGAACACCATGACTATCTCCTCTTCAAGGAGGAGTTGGATACCGATAACACAAAAGAATTGACGGCGTGGGGGAAGAAACTGCGTGACCAGAACATAGGTAACCACAATCTTGGTAGCAGCGGTTATAGAGGCATAAATCCAATTTGGGAGAAGGAGGACACCGAGCTTAGGCGCCTTGGTAAACCAAATATGTTTGACAAATTCAAGGACGAGCAGGTGAGGAACTTTGTGCGTGCCCGCTACTTCCTATGCCCCATAACAAAGGAATTCAAAACCACAGACGAGTATGTGTTGAAATTCGAGAAACACCTGGTAAGCAACTGTAACACCCTAAGAATCGGCCCTATGCAAGTTCCAGCGCTTCCCGCCAAACCCGCATAGAAACGATTCAAAGGTGCCCACCAGGCACTTGTGTGCGGGTGGAAAACGAAGTAATATCATTACACAATAGTCCTCGATGGAACCCACAAAACATATATATACAACAGCGACTCCAAGGGTCAAGAATACAGATATACAATACAAAGATCCAAATCACCTTGAAAACGATACATCATCCGACTATGGACAAGAAGCAAATCGAGCTAAGAGCCCTGAAGAATAACCAATGGCGTCCATAACCCTGCCCAGGCCAAGCCGGAAGGGTAACCCTGCTAACGACGTCGATCTCAAAACCTGCTTAAACAAAAGGGGTGCCGACAAAGGGCAAAGGAAAAAGAGAGAGCGGTGATCGAGGTACTGCAGGCGAGACTAGAATTCGGCTGTCCTCGCCTACATAGGTATGGTGGACTGAGCGGCAGCGCGGCATGCACTAAACAACCTATAGAGACTCGAGATAACTGTCGGCTATCAGAGAGGGATAAGAAAGACCTATTCGGAACCAACCTGATTCTACCACCAAACATACCCATCCTGGTATTTCCCCCTCGAGACCAAACGAGGAAGTCAACCGAGGAACTCACACAGTTGGCAGTTTTATTCATTCCGTTATAGTGACGGCAATTACTAGTCAAGTATAGATAGCATGAGTCATCCTGATATGATAAGCGGTGGGCAGTTTTAGTTAACCATTCCGTTGTAGTTGCAACACTTACTAGTCAGATACAATTAGCATGAGATATCCCCAAACCCAGCAGTTGTTGGTACTTTTATTTAGCCATTCCGTTGCAGTTAAGCTGATTACTAGTCATATCGGATACATGTCAAATTATAACCGTAAACTTTAGTTATAGTTGTCTATGATCGAGAACTGTGCTCCAAGTCGTCCATAACCGCGGACACGGCTTTTCGAAAAGATTTAACACTGCAGAGGTGCACCAAAGTATCCACACGCACTTCGACCCTTTTTGCCAGATCAGTTAACATACACCCATCGGTATGTCGGCGGGGCCTAAGTCATGACGTTTCCCAGACCCAAAGCAATTACATGGGGGCCACCCCACTAAGCTACCCGCAACGAAGTCGGTCGGTCTCCGAGACGGACTCAGGGTTTGCGTCAATGGCTGTAAACGACTGGGAACCCGAAAGTGTGACTGGGCTTGTCGATACCGCGAAAACACTCCGCAATCCTAAACAGTACAGGTGCTCCTCGCACAAACTTAAATAAAACAGTAAAACATGGCATAAGTACAGGATAGTAATAAAGCCCCAAACTACTTGTGGCCCCCGGTACAATACTTTGAAATCAGGTAGTAAGCCGATGGGGGTGCCCACACACCCCACCTGTGGTTAGCGCGCTCGATCTCGGAACAGGTGTCAAGAACTCGGGGTCCTACGGGACACCAGTGAGCGGTTAAAACCAAATATTGTCTATTACCCACCGGTGCCTCTGCATTTACCTACTTTCAATTTTAGTTATTAAACAATAATTAAAGCCATGATCATCTCCAACATTAAACATGCGGCAATACTCCAACAACTGTGGTACTTGCTTACACGACAAGACTTGAGCAAGTTTATCACGACGCCATAAGTCCAACTATCTACCAATGAACAGGTAATAGGATGTGTCCAAGGCAATATAAGGCTGCAAGGGATATCACGAGCACGAAAACTAGAGCATCGCAACACAGATAGCAATAGATCAACAGGAGGGAATAAATACTATAAAAGTAAGATAGGTAGAAAGGGGGAGATGCTCGCCTAAAAACATTGCCGAAGGTTCATCCGAAGATCGGGTCGACACTCGCATCAACTCAACGGCCTTATCCGCGAAGAAGCAAAACACTAGAATAAACACCGGATGCACTATTTAATACTACGGCAAAAGATCGGGCATGATGCATGTATGATGTATGACATGGCAAGATGCGATGCAATTAGGCAATATTAAGCGGAACCGGGGTCCCGACAACTAATTAATAGGTTCATGTTATTTAGATACCCTGCAATTTAAATGTTGTCTTAGCAAGGCAAAACATGGCATCGGTTTGCTACACAAATTTAAATGGAGCCAATATAAGACTAGATAAGCCCGCATATGACCCCATATTTAATTTAGGTGAATCGGCATAATGCCCCCAAACCCACAACATGTATGCAAGTATGACAATTAATATGCAACAAGTATATCATATTCATAAAAATAGGGTCTCAGATAAAGGGGTCACACATCGGGGGTCGGAGATCTTGGTTCGGAGGGGTTCGGGTTTGGTTTCCGGGATCAGGGCTCCGAGGGTCGAATCCAGGGAGTCGATCTTGGAATCCATGATGGAGGGCCTGACGTTCTGGGAAGGAGAGCTTGGAGGTTTTCAACTTCAATTAGCGAAGGTGTACTTGGTCCTAGTGTCGATGGAGTCTTCGGGTACCGCGGGTTCTCGGCGTGGATCTCTCGGTGGTCTCGATCATTCAAGGGATACAAAAATCTTGATTCTTGACAATCTTGTCCATCGCGAGGGCCTCGAACCACCGAGTCAACCGCACCATATCATCTCGCCATAGCGTCACCACCACGTCTGAACACTGCAACCGCAATTTAATTACAACACTGTCAACACTAGCGCTTCTCTTGTATCCACAAAGGAACAACTGAGAGCACGAGCACATTCTGTAGGGCCAGTGTGCGGCCTGGAGCTGCTCTGCACAACAGATGGATTGGAGGCGACTCGCGCGCGGATGATGAAAACAGCGACGCGGGACGGCGAGGATGCGTCGATGGAGCATGGCGTCGCGGCAGAAGGACGAGGAAGAGCGGCCACAGGGTGCGCTGGCGTCAACTGCGGAAGGCGAGCCACGGACGGGAAGCCGGCAGCAGCGGGGCTGGGGACGGGTGCGGCCGAAGTCGACGGAGGACACAGCGGCTCCCGGCAGGCGCACGCGGCAGAGCAGCATCGGCCCGGTGGCGACGCGAGCATGCTCTAGGAGGCGGCCAGGAGCGACGGTGGAGGCGGCCTCCGGTGAGCTTGGACGGGGCGGGCGCGAGGATGGCAGTGCTGGCGTGTTGCAGAAGTGACAGCCGGCGCTGGCGGAAGGGCGGCGACGGTTCGGGCGAGCGGGCTGAGGTGGTCTCGAGGCGGCGAGGTCGGGGCCCTTCTCGGGAGCAGCGGATCTCGGTAGGGGATAGAGGGAGACGCCGGTGGAGATGGGATCTTGGAGCTCGCAGGAGGGCGGCATCCCTGGTGGTGCTCCACGACAGGGAGGCGATAGAGGAAGGCGGAGAGGGCCTGAGCGGCGGCGGGGAAGGCGAGGTGAGGAGGGAGCGCCTGGCGGTGGCGGCTCCATGGGGAAGCCTCGCGAGGAGAGAGAGGGTTGGGGGCAACAGACGATGGGAAGAGAGAGGTGAGGCGAGGGAAGCGGTTCTGGCGGCGGTGGCGTCGGTAGGCGGGGGAGGGGGAAGAGGCCGGGCGGCGGCCGGAGGCGCTCAAGGGGGCGGCGGTGGATGGGGAAAAAGAGCCAGGGGAGGCCGAGCGAGGCGGGGAAGAGGAGAGAGGGACGTGCGGGAGGAGAGAGAGAGCGGGGGAGGCGCGCCTGGGGCGGGCTACCGCGGGGTGGACCCGGGAGGAGGTGGCGGGGTCAGGTGAGTGGCTTGGTCGGTGGGGTCGGTGGGACCGGGGTGGAAGGGAGAGGAGGTTAAGGAGTGGGTCGGCTGCTGGGGAGTGTGGGGTGGGGTGAGGTGGCAGGTTAGGAGTGGATAGGGTGGAGGAAGTGGTGAGGTGGCGGGTGGTGATTGGCCGGGGTGATGTGGCTGGGGATGGGTAGATTAGGATTAGGTAGGAAAAGATTTGGAGTAGCTAGGATTTTATCTGGAGGTGGCCAGCTGGGCTTTCGGGCCTGGCGGGCTGCCTCCTAAAAACAATTTAAATTTTTTATTTATTTAAAACGGGGCTTTTGCAAACCGTGGGTAGACAAAACAAAATATTCCGGAGACCCAGGTTTTGTGTTTGAATAAAGACGGAGCGTTTAGAAAACAAAAACAGACTTTTTGAAAAATAGTTTTCAAACAAACCATGCAAGGTGATGACGATGCTCAAATGCAAGGTGGCATGATGACATGAGCATGCAGTCATGATGATGCAATGCACAAAAACAACGCGATTTTCTAGTAGTGGTTTTTGCGGGGCGCCACAGCAACTAACCATATGGATCTCAAGTCGATTGGCGATCAATAATGAAGCCAAAATTAAAAATGGGTTCACCTTCCTTTTATAGAAAGATGAAATAGGGGGTGAGGCAAGTTCCCCCACCACGGGGCAGTCAGAGCCGTGGGACACTCCTTTCAACAGGGCGGTGAACCTTGTCAAGAAGAGGCCCAAGAACATGAAGATGACATCCGGTGGACGTGTTCCCGACTATGGGCTGACCACGAAAGTGGGCATCCACTTCAAAGAAGACTCAAAGATCAGAAAGGACAGAAAGTCCAATGTGGAGGCTGAGCAGAGACGGGAGATCGCGGATCTCAAGGCCCAAGTGGCCCAGTTGCCGGCGCAAATGGAGGTGCAAATGGAGGAAAATTTGGACGCAAGGTTGCGCCAGATCATTCCTCCTTAGCTGTGGGATGGTCTAGCCCAGTGGAATGCTGCTGGTGGAGTTGGGCCGATACCGGTGCCCAGCGTGTCCGGCAGCAACTCGGCCCAACATGTGTCGCCGAACTGGGTGACCCCACCCTCCAACACCTTGGTGCAGCCGGTCGCATTGCTGATCCCGCCGACGCCCAACACCAACACGCAGCTGGCGGCGCCCAACAGCAACACACAGCCAGCGGCACCCAACACCAACACACAGCCGGCGTTGCTTCATGATGCACCCGCGCAGGATGTGATGCAGCCCCGCGTCTCCACATTAGCCGAGATCGACGCCCTCACCAAGGTACCTAATTATGCTTCATCGTAGGCCCGACTTCATACACCATTGTTTGTCTCGATCTAATCGACTTCCATCTGATTCTGATCCCCAACATGTTTCCCCGTAGGATGCTCATTGCACATTACTGCAGTATGTGGACGGCGTGCTGAAGGATGTAGCCAAGGGTAGTATCGTCCAACCGAAGATGCATGATGCACAACAATCCTATCCCTGCTAGCATGTTCAGGGTCAACTTGGCAAGCACGTTGAAGGATTGCAACGGCATTGACCACCCCAACCAACCTGAAGGAGCCGATGAGCATAAGACCCTTGGAGGTTGCTATGGCTGGCCCATGCTATGGCCCAAGTCCTAGATCTGCCTTGCTGTAACCAAGGAAGGGCGGCGCCCCACCGCCCCAACTAATAAGACACGGCCACCGGTGTTTGTCTCCACCACCAAGAGGCATCAGCAGTTAATAAGACACGGCCACAGCCCGAGGACATGCATCCGGATGCACCTCACATCACCAATGATGAGGATGATGTCGACGACTACCTCAACACCATGGGCACAGACAGATTGTACATGCCTCCTATTGGAGAGCCAGCCTCCCGCGGTCAATAACCCGGTCGTCCCATGTCATGCACACAACGTCTGCACTTTGGCGGCACTTATGGTCAAGCGACGCCTCCGGCTGACGTCGCTGGTCCACAACCCAACCCGATGGTGATCATCAGCCCCACCACACTCCACAAGGCGGCCGAGGAGCAGTTAGGATGATCCACTGATCCTATCGAGGTGGCCGAGAAGCCGAAGAAGGGACAGAAGCATAGCCGGACCAAGAAGGTTTCGAGCCATCCGCTTCCGAAGAACATACTCCGGGCTTGGGACGGAGTGAGACAAGAGCCCAATGATTTCAGGGCGCACATAGAGGGTAAGCCGATTCTGACTAAGGATATGCTTGAAGTCGCGGGTGGACCCATACTGAATATGAATTACTCAATTATGCATCTTGAGACCACCCTTCTTAAAGAGAAGAAGCCCGGGTACCCGGTCTTCACATGCAAGGTGCCATCGGGCCATGGCTTCGTCGACCAAGCACCCGCGGACATATTGTTCATGTGGTACGAGGACATCTACAATCTCCTGCACTTGAAGCGGCTGGACTATAAGTTGGTCCATCTGTACTCGCTCAATATGGCGTTGAAGACCAAGAGGGAGAAAACCAAGGGCATCGTGATAGTGGACCCCTACTACATGCGTGAGGTTGTCTTGGTGAACGATGGGGACCAGGTAATGGTGGCAGAGTACCTAGGGAATATCTTCCATGAGAACGAGACCATTGATTCCATTCTTCTGCCTTGCTTTCCGGAGTAAGTAAACACATATTAGGTCGTCTTCGTAACAAATTATTTCTTAGATTTTCGTTGTCCTCTTCCAACAATAATTAGTTCCATTTCAATTGTGTTGCGTAGAGGCATATGCTGCACACTCATGTCCGTTTGTTCGAGGTTGTCACAAGCAACGTACTTCGACTCATAGAGTGACACAAAGCCGAAGGACTACGACAGATTCAAGAGAGTTCTAGATGATGCTCTACAAGTCTACTTCGAAAAGGGAGGCAAATTCTCCAAGGGGGGCAAGAACCAAGGATGGCAAACATGTGTTCATGCACCACACGAAGTTCCCCTGTGCCAAGCAGCTGACCAAGAGTTTGAAGGAGGCCTTCTACGTCCTCCATCACATCAAGGGGTTCATGCGGGATTCACAGGTCGAGGCGCTGCTAGCTAATCTTCGACACTAGGCCACACAGTTGGCAGCGACCGATGATGCGAACCTTATGGAGGACTTCTGGCGCATCCAGACTTAGCTCTGCCAAATCATCCTGACGACGTCGAAACAAAAGGGAGGCCATGTACGTGCCCATCGTGTTGAGTAACCGCGAGATCGAAGAACGCCTCAACATGCAGCGCGACACCAGGACGTTCATGACAAGAGAGGGCGTGACCCCGTTCCCGGCGAGGTCTACATGATGTGTGTGTGCCTATCGTTTGTGTGTCGTGTCGTAGACTTGACTATCCTCGTAATGTGTTTCCGAACTATCGTTTGACATGTGTGTCATAAACATTATTAACTATCCAGGGGTAGTAAAACCCTTGACGGTTGATGTTGGACTTGCTTATATGATAGTCATCGTGGGTGCTATATTTTATTTTAAGTTTATGAATCTTTGCTCATTTCTATGATGCATCTCTTGTCTATGCATGCCTTGTCTACAGAGATGGCGAAGTGGTACGTGGTACATTGGTGACACCACCAATGCCGGGAGGGTGTGAAAGAGCGGGGATAACACTACGGCCAGTTTGAGGGAGATTCCGGCGGAGCCTAGTCCTCCGGCCCGCCAGAATCTCCCTCAAACTGGCCATAGATGTACTCCCTAATATGTGAAACACGATGGTGTGCGAGAGCATGGACAACACTACGGTCAGCTTCAGGGAGATGCCGGAGGATCCAGTCCTCAATCATCTCTCTTAAGCTGGTCATAGAGGCACTCCCTAATTGTGAGACTAGTTAGCTCCTCGGTATATTTTGATCTAGCTAGACAAGTTATAAACTCCAAGATGGTGTACGAGAACAGGGACAACCCTACGGCCAACTTGAGCGAGATGCCGGAGGATCCAGTCCTCAGGCATCTCGCTTTCGCTGGCCATAGAGGCACTCCCTGTCCAGCTGAAGGGTAGTATTGTTTAACTGAAGATGCTCATGTTGCACAACAAACCGGATATGATCGTCATTGGTGCTATATTATATTTATCGGTTATGAATCTTTGCTCATTTTTCTGATCATGCAAATATGTTTGTAGTTTTCCATTCTTTACATTTTATAACATATACTACATGCATGTCTACAGAGATGGCGAAGTGGTACGTTGTATACAGGGGTCAGGTTCCAGGGGTCTACGACGAGTGGGAGGACTGCCAGGCACAAGTGAACAACTTCAGCGGCAAAAACTACAAAGGCTACAAGACAAAAGAGCTGGCAGTAGCCTAATGGAGGAGATATATGTGGAAGAAGAACCGGATGAAGATCATCATGGTCTCGGTGTTGTTCCTCGTCATCGCCGCTATGCTCTATTCGATCATAGTCTAGAGTGATACCACTATGCATGTATAATGTAATGATAGAATTTGTAATGTGATCGACCGAATCTGTACTACCACACTTTATGTAATAATTTAATAACACTTGAAGTCATATTTGATGTATTTCAGCACTTAGGATCACTATCATCTTAGATTATTTCATACTTGAATTCATATTTGGTGTATTGTTGTATATAACTGCTGTATATATATGTCGTATAAATAAAAAAATACACCCAAACAGTCAGTGGCGCACCATGTCAGTGGCTCACCACGTGCACGTGCGCTGCTGATAATATCCATGGCGTACGGCTTCATGATGCGCCACTGACTACCCTACTAATCGTGGCATGCTTATGTGTGCGTTGCTGGTAATATTCATGGCGCACGGAATGGGGGTGCGCCACTGACTTCCCTACTATTTGTGGTGCACGTCCTGGTGCGCCACTGACTACTCTGCTATCAGTGGCGTGATATTAGTGGCGCATGCCCCGTGCGCCATAAACTTCGTTTTTGGTGCGCCACTAGTAAGCATTTTCCTACAAGTGGGTATATCATGAATATAAAGGATTTTAGCATCTAATGAATTGCCTAGAGTAATACTTGTACATGCATAGTCAAATCCGGCGCTATCCAAGTTGGAGGAGAACCGATAGGGCTGAATCTAGGTACAACACCGGGTGCTGCATGAGGAGGCGGTGGCTTGACGCAATCAGTTAAGTTTAACAATCAAATTTTCATCGTATGTTTGTTTACTTGACACATTCATCATATGTTATCTTACTCCACACCCGCCAACAAAAAAATAACGTCCTATACTTGAAATAGCACTGACGCTATGATGTTTTAGCCCGATATAGTAAGCTATTTAAAAAATAGCGCCATAGCGAGCAAAATCTTGAAAAAATATCATGGACTCTCCAAATACGCTATACCACCCTAAATAGCGTGAGGGCTATTTTTCCATGCTAGGGATTCTCTAAGGCTGGTCTGAGTGGTAAGTAACTTTGAGTAGTAATATGCGTAGATTGTGCTAAAGACTATCAAAAGTACTCCCTTCGTCCAGAAATAACTGAGTTGGTGTTGTCTAGATTCTAATGTATTTAGACACATTTTAGTGTATAGATACATTCGAATCTACACAAACCCAAGTCAGTTAGTTATGGACGAAGCGAGTAGTATTTTTTAGATGCTAAAATGTAAAAGAAGATCCAATTGCTGGTAATGTTGGGATTCGAGAGTCTTGATCCAATGCTCAATATTCGAAGTTATTCATACACTGTATATAACTAGTAGATTGCACGTACCCTGCATGTAAGACTCGGATAGTATATGTCTGACATATCATCACTATATAAAATTATAATAGGTAAAGCAGAAAAATTATAAATTTGATCAATATTTATAAAGTATGGGTATATATTTGGTCCTTGTACATCGTATATCATGTAGAAGTCAACCATTATTAGCTATATAAAACTTAAATTTTTTGGTAACATGGTCTAGAGAAACGAGGGAGAAGATTCTAGAATGATGGAGAAGTGTGTTTTGAGTTTTGTGCATAGCATTCATTGTGATGAAGACTATCAATAGAACCTTCTAGATGCTAGAATAGAAAGAAGATCCAACGGCTGTAAATGATGGGATTCACGAGTCTTGATCCAACGGTCAATATTGAAAGTTATTCATACACTATATAGTGGTAAGATAAGATAAAAATAACTAGTGAGTTGCAAGTGCCTTGCACGTGAGAATCAGAAACTCAAAAAATATTTGTAGTTTCGAGCCACGTTCATAAAGTATCGCGTGTGTTTGATTCTTGTACTTTTTGTATAATCTAGAAATCAACCTATAGCCACCTAAATAATCCGTGTTCGTAAAACTAATCCGTTAATAAATTATATTATGTAGGAGAACATGGGCAGGGCCGGGGGAAACTGCATGCCCTTTCGTCTCCAGAACCGCTTATGCATGCATCTCCCGATCTTCCTAGGAGTTCCTTTCTTCTCAATCCCATTCCTTTTCTATCACCTGGCCGGACCTCTGCAAAACAAAAGAAGGTGCCAATCACCATCCATGGCGCCGCTGTTCGACATGATGTACTACTTCCTGGACCCTGGCAACACCACACTATAGGTGGCCTATACCAACTGAGCGCCGGTGGTGAATGATTACATCGAGAAAATCCAAAAGCACATGGAGGAAACAAAAGACAAGATTGTTGACCTTGACGTCGAGTACACCAACAAGCAATCATCAATGCACAAGGATGCTGCCGTCCAGCTATGTGTGGGCATGGATTGCCTGGTCTACCGGATCTGCCAGGCCGACCAGCCATGCTCCAAGCTAGCAGAGTTCCTTGCCAACCCTAACATTTCCTTTGCAGGCGTCAACATCGGCAACGATGGTATTAGGCTTAGGCATTCTCTAGTGCCAGTGACGAACTTCGTGGACATCCAGAAGAGGTGGAACCTTCCGGCTCAATGAATGAGAAGGATTCTTTGGCTGACTACGTGGTGGCCCTCATAGACATCTGTTACAAAATCATGAAGAATAAGAAGAAGGTTGTGGAACACAAGTAGTGGGGTAACATGCCCCTGACCGAAGAACAGATCCAGTATGCAAGCCTCAACGCCTACGCGACCTACGAGGTATACAGGTGGATAGTGAACTTAGAGAGGGGTCAACAAACTCTCGAAATGTTCAACAAAAAAAGAACTAAGGAAGAGGGGCATGGGCAAAGGCAAGCGCAAGCATACTAAAGACGAAGACTCAGAATGGTACAGCATGTGACCTATGAGTATATCTTTGTGTTTCGGTATATCCTTGCTTGATACTACTCCTACTTGTACCACTACTCGCAGAAGTTAATGCATGTATATACTGTAGGCATGCAAGGGTGGAGGCAAGAATTAATGCAATGAATCACAGTTGTTTCTTTTATTTTCACTTAAGAGTGATAATAGGAGTTGGCATCGTAGCACGCCAACATCCCACCCCACCCCACCCCCACCCCACCTCAATGAATTATCTTGTCAATCAACAACCATAGCAGATTATAATTTTATAGTGGTATAGACTTTCTTTGATTAATTCCATTTATACTGCTGAAGGACAGAGTAATACTGAAAGACAGAGGGTGAATGTGCACCTGAAAACTGCTAGTAGCACTATAGCAGTAAAACCACAAGATGAACTTCTGTCGATTTCCCGAATGTATGTTGAGTAGTACAGTATAAACATATCTAGTACTACTACCTCCTATGTACTAGTACTACTACTAGCAAAAACCCACCGTCCCTGTTGTGAAAACAATATGATTTCTTCCTACCAAGCTAGTACTACTCCAAAAATGGCTATATTTACTTATCGCGAAAATGGATATATCTAGACATGTTTTAGTGCTAGATACGAGTACATCCAATCCAGTGAAAATTAATATGAATTGGAGGGGAGTCCTACTACTACCGTACTCCACTATTGTACTACTACTACATACTAGTACTCCCGAATGTATGTTGAGCAGTACTCCTATCTCTGTTTGGGATTATTAGGCCAGAGAGCTTTTTAAAATTGTTAGAAATTATGAGACCTATCTTCTTTACTGTTTTAATTCCCATGACTCATTAATTTAGATATCTCTCTTTTCTCTCGATCTCCCAATACATGTTGTTTCATCTCTCAACATGTCCCCTTTTTTGTCTAGCATCTCATGCATGTAAAAGTAGTGGTGCATGCATAAATTCATCTACTTGGTAGTATTGCGAATTGGACCTTTGGTCTTATAATCCTACACAGAGAGCCTTATAATCCTATTCAGCTTACTACTTAGCAGAGTACATCCATCCAACCCATCGGAAGTTAAGACTTCATGAAACATACTCAGAAGAGTACATCCACCGAACTCATCTACCTCCGTCTCAAGGAATAAGGCGCACACACACTCTAAAGTAAAGTTTGACCGAATAAATGGAGCAACTAAAATTTACTTATATTTGTAAAATTTGTATCATTGAATTCGTATTGAAACACACCTTGCAATGATGCTAAATTTGTACAGTACCAACATTATTTATATATAGTTAGAGTAAATCTTGGTCAAACAAAAACCAAGAAAAACAAGGGAGCCTTATTTCTTGGGACGGAGATAGAGTACTACTAATACAAAATCCACCATTCCCGGTATGCAAACGATCTTTCTGCAATTAAACCATTTAACAGTAGCTTCCATCACCACTAAAACTCGACGTGAAGGAAGAAACATAACTCCTTCGACGTAGCAGGACCGACTAGGTAATGCGGCAGCACCGCCAGGTGACGTAAGGTCCTCAAACGCGACGTCGCTCAGCTTAGCGGAGCTCAACGCATCGATATCCACCGTCATGTTGTCGGTCCTCCTCCTGCCGTCCGTCCAGGAGAGAGGCAGCGGGCATTCCGCCCACATCCTCGCCCTATACACCGACAAGTCGCACATCGTGGCCCTAACACAGACCGCAGACACGAGGGGGACCGTGCTTACCGTGCCAATCGTCAGGACGAACATGGTGCCATCCTGCTCCCCGATGAGGATGAGTCGGCGGGATGCTTCGCTCGGCAGCGGCACTAGCTCCTGGAATGGTTTGGTTGTGGCATACTGAATCTTGTGCAATTGGATCGAGTGGGCCGCTCGAGGTGGGCGACAAGCGCTGGCGACGGGGCGGCGAAGTCACAACCAGTCTCCATGCAAGTGCAAGGAGCGTACCGCCACGTGATTTTGTGCTCGTGGAGTTCATACTAGGGTAGCAAACTACTGCAGCCTTTGTGGGCGCACTCGACCCTAGCCGCTGATAGGACGGTGTCCATGGCGGGCTCGTGGGTGAATCTGTTGCTAGGGTGATCGCACTTCTGGCAGGAGCTGATCTTGCAGATGCAGCGGTGGGAGACGAGATGAATATCCATGCACTGTAGAAATGGAAGTTCGAAAAATAAAATAGTTGTATGGACGAACTGACAAATGAAAAACCAATGGATTGTGAGGGAGAAATGGAGAGACCTTGTAAACCCGCCAGGACTTGAGGGGCTGGGAGTAGTAGGAACAGTTGAGTATGGTGGCTTCCATCTTCAGAGTGACCGTCCTAAGCATTGCGATTTGGGTGGGGGAAATGATGACTCTCTGATCCAGCCTCGAGTCGTGCCCTTCTTTTATATACCACCGCTGATAATCAATAAAGTTCTACCTGATTGCGCCTTTCCTTTATGTACTAGGGTGCTTTTTTGTCTATTTCGAGGGCTTGTTATCTACAAATTCCTGGTTTAGTTGGACAAGATTAGCGGCCTCTTTGTATTTGTGCAACATCCTTTTATTAGTAAGTTGCACGTGCCTTGCACGCCAGACTCACATAATAATAAAGTATGACATATCATCACTATATAAAATTATGCTCTATAATAGGTAAAGATCAAAAAAAATGAAAGAGCCACATCTATGATGTAACGGTGTATATTTGGTTCTTATACTTTATATTATATAGAAATAAATGTTTATTAGCTACCTAATACTTGAAAATTTTGGGACCATGGTCTAGAGAAATGAAGGAGGTGATTCTAGAATGATCGAGAAGTTTGTTTTTAGGTTTGCGCATAGTCATTCTGCTAAACACTATCAATAGAATCTTCTAGATCATAGTCTGGAAAAGAAGATCCAACAGTTGGCAATGTTGGGATTTGCGAGTCTTGATCTAACATTGAATATTCAACGTTATGTGTACATTTTATTACGATAAGATTTGATGCAGCCCCACAACTAAAAACTAAATGTCCGTGTGATATTGATGCGATCTTATTCGAGAATAAAAATCAAATATGAGGATTGGGAGATAAATTTTTGGATCGTGCTAGATTTTATCCCGTAGAAAAAATATTGCTCACATGATGGGGTCTACTTTCTCTCTACCGCTAGGCTTCATATGTAGTAGAGACGCCACACTAGTACTCTTTGAACTATAATCATGCGCCAAAGTACTAAGCATACCTGATGGGTGCTGCGAAGCTTTCTAAGAGGGGACATGTAGAGAAGAGAGGGAAGAGCAGAGATTTATGATGATTTTCCTTCAAGTTCGGCAGCGAGGATATAATTATAGTGATTGTAAGGATGAATAGTGATGAATTTTGTGTGCATAGACATTGCAAGAAGTTGAATTTTTCAAACCTGATGGTGGTTTTTAGATATTCAAATCTTGGGTACCTTAAACGATTCTGGAACCTATAACGCATTCGTCGTGCAAATTTGATATATATAATTTTGGTAGATCGACATGAAGTAGTTCCAATCTGAGAGAATAGCTACTAGACAGATTGGATATTCATGTTATTACTTGGAAATAGCCCATCCACATGGTCTGCTATGTGCAAATAATGGTGTATTACCATTCTGGGCCTTATTCTTCGTGTACTAACTTAACAAATAAACATTTTTCATCACTTACAAAATTTAAAACTATTTGTTGTTCGTGAAAGTTGGAAACTATGATTGTAAACACATTCTCCCATACCAACTTGCACTCATCTACTAAATATGGGCACACTATTCGTCTACTACAATGTAGATATACCCATGACCCTAGTCATTTGATTTGGAAGCTAAACATCTTCACAACATGGTAGACCATATTGCGAAGCAAGGTTTTATCAAAACTCATACTTATCACAACTAGTACGCTCAAGAGAACATGATGCACAAGTTATACATTATTTTGATTTTTCTTTATTTTTCTTGAAAAAATCATAACTAGTTCCACTAGTAGGGAAAGGCTCATCGCCGGTGCACCAAAACCATCTACCACCAGCGAGTTCCTGTTCGTCGGTGACCATCTTGCTGGCGGTAATGCATTATAGCCGGTGAATTATACAGTTCACCAGCGATAACTGAGAATACCACTAGCAAGTAGCCCCATTCGCCAGGGATAATGTCCCCTGACACTGGCGCACATCTCTTTGCCAGGGGTAATACAATTTGTTCACCGACAGTATTATGTATCAGAGAAAAACAACAATAAATAGATAGAATACACAGATGAATACAAGAATACATAGTATATAGGATAATGACAGCAAAATACATATATAACACATGAAACTGAAGCACTATCCACCAAATGTTCAATATATCTAGGACATTGGTTCATATAGCATTATCTAGAGTTCACTCATCTTCACCCTCGTTGGAAGAGTCGGGAGGAAAGCAAGTGAAATAAATGATGCCATAAGTATTAGTGAGAAAAAACATGAACTCTCGTCCCTCTTGCATGTCGTCGTACAAGATGAGGAGTCTGTTCCATCCAGGACCACTACAGTATGTTCGGGCCTCCTTGTTGGTGACCCTAACCTAGTACGTCCTACCGGGATTATTATGATACGTCAAAGTGACACTAAACACGGCAAACTCATCCATCATTCTATGGAGATGGTCCATGAAGACATGTCATGCACCGCAAGGGATTGACTGAGTAAAATCATAGGACAGAACAATTAGTCGTGATTTTCATTGAACATATGTATATTTACATTCTCCACATGAATTTCAGAAAACATTCCGTCCTAACACCAAAGTTCACGGGAAGCGGTATGGTGATCTTCCTGTCCATGCAATGCCAACTATGTTGACCATAATTGGCGCACGCTTCTTCACTATAATCCAATCTAAATATATTGAGAAGAAAGTCACATAAAAAAGAATGCATGTATAGAGTAAACGACATATAATACGATGGTCTAAACTATGTAGCTAGCTTGCTGTTGGATATTGATGTGCTCGTCGTTCGACGTAGAGCTCGTTGGAAACCCCAAGAGGAAGGTATGATGAGCACAATAGTAAGTTTTTCCTCAGTTATGAAACCAAGGTTTAATCGAACCAGTAGGAGCAAGGAAACACCCCAAAGGTGTTACTAGCTGAAGCTTTGTATGCACTACCGGTGCTAGTAGCAACGTGGAGACCTACACAACACAACCACAGAACTTTGTCCCCAACTTGCGATGAGGTTGTCAATCTCATCGTGTTTTGCAGAAAACAAAGGATTAAATGTATCGAATGGAAAGAAGTAAAAGTTTGCAGAAAGTAAACACAAAGCAGTAAAAGATTATAGATTGTATGTAAAGAGAAAGGACCGGGATCCATTGTTCACTAGAGGTGGCTCTCCTTAGATAAATAACATGCTGGGTGAACAAATTACAGCTGGGCAATTGACAAACACCGAAAAAGCAATACATGCATATACTAATCATCTTGACTCCTTTGAGACTTGATTGGGCATTGCAACATAATACATAGACCGCCATCCAACTGCATCTATGATTAATAATCCACCTTCAGGTTATCATCCGAACCCCCTCCAGTATTAAGTTGCAAGCAACAGATTATTGCTTTACGAACTGTGTGTAAAGTAAACAATACGATTGTTCTATGAACAAAGGATTGTTGTTTTCTCCCTAGTAGCAACAGCACATCTAGTACCTTAGAGATTTCTCACTTCCTGATTACGTGAGGCATGAACCCACTATCGAGCATAAACACTAACTCTTGGAGTTGCTAGCATCTACTTGGCCAAGATAGCTACTAACAACGGAAAGCATGCAAGATCACAAATAACAAAGACATGATAGAATCAATAATCAATCTGAAATAGCGTCTCAATATCCATCGGATCCCCGCAAACACAACATGTATGAATTACAAATAGATGATCTTGATCATGAACGGAGCTCACAAGATCTAAACATGAAAGCACAAAAGGAGGAGAACCAATCATCTAGCTACTACATGGATCCGTAGTCCAAGGATGAACTACTCACGCATCACACAGGAGGCTTGCATGGTGATGAAGAAGGCCTCCAGGGTGAATTCCCCTCTCCGGCAGGGTGCCGGGAAGAGCTTCAGATCCCTCCCGATCTAGGGATGGAGATGACGGCGGCTACAGACTCTTTCATGGATTTTTGATCGGGTACTTAGGGTTTTCATCTCGAGGGCAATATATAGGCGCAAGGAGAGGCCGAGGGGGTGCCGGGAGCGGCCACACCACCCCCTGGCACGGGCCAGGCCTGGCCGCATGGCTAGGTGGTGTGGTGGATCCCTGGCCCTTCTCCGTCTCGTATTCTGGCACTTGATCCCTTCCGGAAAAATAGGCACTTTGGCTTTTGTCCCGTCCAATTCCGAGAATATTCATTTTCTGACTTTCCTGGAACCAAAAACAACAGAAAACAAGCAGCTGGCACTATGGCTCTTGTTAATAGGTTAGTCCAAGAAATCATATGAAAAGTACTCCAAAGTTGGAACAAAACACAAGAAAGTGGATAAAACAAAGCATGGAACATCAAAAATTATAGATACATTTGCAATGTATCTACATCCCCAACCTTAACTTCTACTCGTCCTCGAGTAGGTAAGTGATAAAAAGAAAGAATAATTTTTGAGGTGACATGCACCATCAAAGACTTTATCAAAGTATTTGCAAGACATTCAAAGCTGGGATCAAAGTACTTCAATCATAACATGAAAGACAAGTTCTAGCAATAAGCAAAGAAACTATGATGCAACATGAAAAGGCACAAACAAAAGGTTCATGAATAACAATGCTTTGCAAGACGTTTGTTTGTTTCACATAAATAAAACATAGCATAATAGTATTCAGCTTGTCCTTCATAGATTAGCAAATATAAATGCATAAGACACCTTCAAAGTTCATAAGAGTGACTAGATACAATAGTTTAAAACAAGCAATATCAAGTTATGCATCAATCAACTAGTCTTGGGACAATGCACATAGAACTAAGAATGTCCACTATGCTCTCAAAGTAGGTGCATAAAGATAGAAGGTGGATACTCAATATAATGGTGGAAGAAAGGCCTTTGTAAAAGGAAGTAGGGATTCAAGTCTCATAAAGAGCTTCAAAAAATTATGGTACTTATAGATTTCAGCTCTCATTGCCCCCATCATAAGCATCTTGAAGTGATTAAGGTTAAAGTGAACAAACTATGGTGTACATGCTTGACGAAGTATAAGTCAGAAATCTCATGTCCCTTGTATACGAGGGTCGCTCCTCATGCTACTCAAGTTTAGTCACCGGTAAGTTCTTGTCATCGTAAGTACATGTGTATCATAGAGAACCGCCAACGGGGGTACCCCTTGCCCGATGATACGAAAGAATTCCCATATCAAAATGACAAGGCAAGCAGACAACAAGCATCTCAGCATTCTTCTTATTTACCATGGGAATATGGTGATTTTTTCTCTCTTTCCTCTTTTCATAGTATCTTTTTTTTTCTTTTCTCTTTTTTTCGCAATATAGGACTTTTTTTTTAAGAAGAATGCTTCATAGACAGCTCATTATGGTTACGCTGCAGGTTTCCACCATGTTAACATGGATTAGACCAGCGGCCCAGGCGTTTCTCTAACACATATACATAACTCCATGGACTTACAAGCTCCCCTTTCATTTCACACCGACGACATCCATATACAAAACAACATGATATCAACTAGGTACAAGTACCAAGTGCAATGTTGAAAGCGTTCCCCATGAAAGCATGGTTCTGCTAATTCCCAACAAATAAGTGCAAGCATATACAACATAGACGACACAATGGATCAAGTTTATTAAGGGCAAGTAAAGTAAAGTGTGCCATCAAGTTCGTGAGAGCTTTAATAACTAGTTTTCTCATGACAAGTTTAATTTGGAAGGTAAACAAAAGCATGAATATACTTGGAATAGCATAAGCTAGTAGGTAGGTATGGTGGACTCTTTGGAATAACTTGGTTTAGGGAGTTGGATGCATGAGTGGAACTCATACTTGGTTATGGAGGCTAGCAAAAGACTGGGAGCGACAAACTAAGAGAGCAATAATGGCCATAATCATGCAAAGCGACAAAACATCATTGATCAAAGCATAAAGTGATACTACAAGTTGAAAACTAAAGGATCATAAGGCTATGGTGACTTGAGATAGTCATAACATGGTGTGAGCATGCGCTAAGTCAACCCAAATAAAGCATCAAAGGAGAATACCACTATACTATGCTTTAATATGCTAAAACAACGCATGATTCATCCAAGGCACATTAAGCAATCTCAATTGTTTATAACAAGTCATGCTACAACAAAGAATACTAAGCATAAAGCCAAAACAATATCAAGCATGGCATGACAAAGCATAGGCCACAGTCAAAAACGAGCTCTTTTTACCACATAAGTATGAACTTTCCTACTCTTTTCCAAACCAAACCATTTGCAAAACAATGTATGAAAGAGGGGGTCCAACCAATTTATTCAGAAAACTAAGCAAACTAAGCAAACTAAAAACCAGAATGAAAAGGAAAAAGAAGACGCTCCAAGAACAACACAACTGTGCATGAAACAATAAAAATGAAGCGTTTGGAAGAAACCTGAGATTTTTATTGATAAAGAAGGGGATGCCTTAGGCATCCCCAAGCTTTGACGCTTGTACTTCTTGGATATTTCTTGGGGTGACACGTGTGGCATCCCCAGGCTTGAGCTTTAGTCCATCCTTCATCTCATTACTCATTCCTTCCATACACCTGAAAATTTTCCTTCATACAAAACTTCACATAATCTCATTAGCAACATTAGTGCACTTAAGATAAATAAGTCTTAAGGTTCAGTTCTAACACCAAATAAACTTCCATTAGAACACTAGCTACTGTAGCACTTCCTTCAAAAAGATCAATTCCCCAAAAGAACTCAAAAAGGAACCCACAAGAAGCAAATGCAAAAAATGGCAGAAATCTGTCAAAACAGACCAGCAGGTAAAGACGAATTTTGTCGAAGATCTTCTGTTGCTCAAATCAAAAAGTGTTGAACTAAAGAAAGTTTTATAACAACTTGGGTCAGAAGCACAAACCATTACAGCTCAATCCGACATACAGAGCGCTCTCACGAATGTTTACGGTGAAGCACACAAATCTGTTTCGGGACAGTAATTTTCCCAATCATTAATTCACTCTCATTAGAGGTTACTCTTGGCACAAAAAGCAAATAAAAAGGATAAGGAGAGGTTATTACTGAGGTAATAACTTCCAAGACTCATCTAAAACTTTTGGGTTATCTCCCAATAAGTACTTTTCTTTAACGCCTTTAAGTTAGGCATAAGAAGCAAAGAAAGAATCAAGTGTTCTCAAATGAAGAAGCATTAAGACCAAAATTTGTTTTCATAGGAGAAACAAAAGAAATCTTTTATCTCTTTTTAGGGAAGTGTTCTATACCTTTCTTGAGTGGGAGTTGATATTTAATGGTGCCTTCTTTCATACCAATGATGGCACCAACAGTTATAAGAAAAGGTCTTCCCAAAGTAATAGGACAAGAAGCATTGTATTCAATATCCAAAACATAGAAATCAACGGGGACATAGGAATTGTTAACCATAATAAGAACATCATTAAGACTCCCAATGAGTTTCTTTTTAGCATTATCATCAAGTGGGACATTCAAATAACAATCTTCAAGAGGAGGCAAATCAAGCATATCATAAATCCTTCTAGGCATAATAGAAACACTACTATCAAGATCACATAAAGCTTTGAAATCAAAGTCATTCACTTTCATATTAGTGATGGGTTCCCAACCATCTTCTTGTTTTATAGGAATAGAAGCTTTATGTTTCATCTTTTCTTCTTTAATCTTTATGAGAGCATCACTAATGTGTTTTGTAAAGGCCATGTTCATAGCACTAGCATTAGGACTTTTAGCAAGCTTTTGTAGGAACTTAATAACTTCAGAGATGTTTCAACCATCAAGATCAAAATCAACTTTATCATCTAAAGTAGTAGAACTATTACTAGCCTCAACACTAGTGGTGGTGATAGTAGAAACACTAATGTTTCTAGCAATTTCATCTCCTCTTTCCCACTTAGCATGTAATTCAGCTAATAGTCTAACATTTTCATCAATTCTTACTTGTATGGCATTAGTAGCTGCAAAGGGATTATCACTAGTTTCAGGTTTAGCAGCCATTTTATTCAAAGAAGATTGAGTTTCAGCCAAAGATGCTATATTTCTTTCAGCATTAGAGAGTTTTTCCTCAATAGTTTTGTTGAAAGTAGTTTGTTTACTAATAAACTCTTTAAGCATAACTTCAAGTTTATTATTGTTGTAAGAATTTCCATAAGCATTACCATTGTTGGCAGGATATGGATTACAATTGTCGTTTCCAAAATTGTTCCTATAAGCATTGTTATCGTAAGCATTGTTGCCAAAATTATTATTTCTTATGAAGTTCACATCAACTTGCTCTTCTTGAGCAACCAAAGAGGCTAAAGGAACATTATTTGGATCAATATTGGCTTTCCCATTAACAAGCATAAACATAATAATATCAATCTTATCACTCAAGGAGGAGGTTTCCTCAATAGAATTTACCTTCCTACCTTGTGGATCTCTCTCAGTATGCCATTCAGAATAATTAACCATCATATTGTCCAGATGTTTTGTTGCAACACCCAAAGTGATGGTCATAAAGGTACCTCTAGCAGCAAAATCCAATAGGTTCCTTGAAGAATAGTTCAATCCCGCATAAAAAGTTTGGATGATCATCCAAGCAGTCAGTCCATGAGTGGGACAATTCTTTACCAAAGATTTCATTCTTTCCCAAGCTTGAGCAACATGCTCATTATTGAGTTGTTTAAACTTCATTATTTCACTTCTCATAGATATAATGTTAGCAGGAGGATAGTATTTTCCAATAAAAGCATCTTTGCACTTAGTCCAACAATCAATACTATTCCTAGTTAAGGAATTCAACCACTCTTTAGCTTTTCCTCTCAAAGAGAAATGAAACAATTTCAGCTTAATAATATCACCATCTATATCCCTATGCTTTTGCATCTCACAAAGTTCAACAAAGTTATTTAGATGGGAAGCAGCATCTTCATTACCAATACCAAAAAAATGTTCTCTCATAACAAGATTGAGCAAAGCAGGTTTTATCTCAAAGAAAGTATTTTCAGCCACAAGTGGAGCAATAGGTGTGCTCATAAAATCATTGTTGTTGGTGCTAGTGAAGTCACACAACTTAGTGTTTTCAAGAGTAGTCATTTTTTTTGGGTTTTCAAATAAGAAAGAAAACTTGTAAAACTAATTTTTTTGTGTTTTTGAAGAACAAACCAAGAAAACAAAGCAAAAAGAAACTAAGCAAAACAAAAACAAAAATGTAAAGAGATTGGTTATGAGGGACTCCCCTTGTGAAGATGTCCTTGACTCCCCGGCAACGGCGCCAGAAAAGATCTTGATGTGCTCGTCGTTCGACGCAGAGCTCGTTGGGAACCCCAAGAGGAAGGTATGATGAGCATAGCAGTAAGTTTTCCCTCAGTTATGAAACCAAGGTTTAATCGAACCAGTAGGAGCAAGGAAACACCCCAAAGGTGTTACTAGCTGAGCTTTGTATGCACGGTGCTAGTAGCAACGTGGAGACCTACACAACACAACCACCGAACTTTGTCCCCAACTTGCGATGAGTTTGTCAATCTCACCGTGTTTTGCGGAAAACAAAGGATTAAACGTATCGAATGGAAATAAGTAAAGGTTTGCAGAAAGTAAACACAAAGCAGTAAAAGATTGTAGATTGTATGTAAAGAGAAAGGACCGGGATCCATAGTTCACTAGAGGTGGCTCTCCTTAGATAAATAACATGCTGGGTGAAGAAATTACAGCGGGGCAATTGACAAACACCGAGAAAGCAATACATGCATATACTAATCATCTTGACTCCTTTGAGACTTGATTGGGCATTACAACATAATACATAGACCGCCATCCAACTGCATCTATGACTAATAATCCACCTTGAGGTTATCATCCGAACCCTCCAAAGATTAAGTTGCAAGCAACAGATTATTGCTTTACGAACTGCGTGTAAAGTAAACAATATGATTGTTCTATGAACAAAGGATTGTTGTTTTCTCCCTAGTAGCAACAACACATCTAGTACCTTAGAGATTTCTGTCACTTCCCCAGATTACCAGAGGCATGAACCCACTATCGAGCATACATACTAACTCTTGGAGTTGCTAGCATCTACTTGGCCAAGATAGCTACTAACAATGGAAAGCATGCAAGATCACAAATAACAAAGACATGATAGAATCAATAATCAATCTGAAATAGCATCTCAATATCCATCGGATCCCCACAAACACAACATGTATGAATTACAAATAGATGATCTTGATCATGAACGGAGCTCACAAGATCTAAACATGAAAGCACAAAGGAGGAGAACCAGCCATCTAGCTACTATATGGATCCGTAGTCCAAGGATGAACTACTCACGCATCACACTGGAGGCTTGCATGGTGATGAAGAAGGCCTCCAGGGTGAGTTCCCCTATCCGGCAGGGTGCCGGGAAGATCTTTGGATCCCTCCCGATCTAGGGATGGAGATGACGGCGGCTACAGACTCTTTCGTGGATTTTTTATCGGGTACTTAGGGTTTTCGTCCCGAGGGCAATATATAGGTGGAAGGAGAGGCCGAGGGGGTGTCGGGAGCGGCCACACCACCCCCTGGTGCGGGCCAGGCTGGCCGCGTGGCCAGGTGGTGTGGTGGATCCCTGGCCCTTCTCCGTCTCGTATTCTGGCACTTGATCCCTTCCGGAAAAATAGGCACTTTGGCTTTTGTCCCGTCCAATTCCGAGAATATTCATTTTTTGACTTTCTTGGAACCAAAAACAGCAGAAAACAGGGAGCTGGCACTGTGGCTCTTGTTAATAGGTTAGTCCAAGAAATCATATGAAAAGTACTCCAAAGTTGGAACAAAACAGAAGAAAGTGGATAAAATCAAGCATGGAACATCAAAAATTATAGATACATTTGCAATGTATCAGATATCATCGTCAGGGGGCATGTACATGTAGTGGATTATGGCTTCTTCATGCATGAGATAGATATTTATCTTGCCTCCGTATTGCATGTCATGATCATTCAAGAAGTTTATCCAGGCAGGTCCACCGAAAGATGTCCTGGTCGCTATGTTGGTCACTATAACCACATAACTCCTGTCGAGATCAGCATATAACATCAAAGTGACCTCAAACACGACATCATCTATGGTGTTTCTACGGAAATTGTCAATGAAGTCCCGTCGCCAAGCGCAAGGGATTGATTGAGTAAAACAATAACAATACAACAAAGTCAAGGGTTTATTTTCGATTCTATATATATAGAGAGAGACATCCATGATGTTGTGTATCTCACAAAGCACATACCATCCCAGCATCAAACCTGACAAGAAGCACTATGTGGAACTTCTTCACCAGGCACCTCCCTAATGGTTGTGCACAGTTGTTGCACACTTGATCCACTCTATACATTTATCTAGAAAGAACACGCAGAATAAACATAATTATAAAGTAATTAAGTAGCAGGATACGTAATATATATGAAAAGTAGCTGATCCACCTCTAGTAGGATAATTAATATATATGAAAAAGTCTAGCAGGATAAGTCTAAAGTAATATATGACAAAGTGTAGCTAGATCGGGCGTCGTCGTCGTTGTCGGACGACAAACCTAAGGAACATAGGTCAGCCGACGACGAGGTGTGACGGTGAAGTCGCCGGGGCTGAACCCGTAGTATGGGACCTGAGAGCGCGTGGTGGAGGAACCCACGCCGTTGGACCTAGAGGGACCCGCCTCCTGGATGGGCTGCTGGCACGTAGTGGTCGCCAAGACCTCATACTACTGCGTCATCACTGTAGGATCCGCGCGGAGTGTCTGGACCAAGGGGTCAACAAGCTGTCTCTCGAGCAGTCCGTGCTCCTACTCCTCCGCCCTCGTGGCGACTCTCATACCCATGGGCCTATTCTGAATGGCCCTAGCTCTATCCTCAGGGAAGTATAGGATCGCCCTAGCCCCTCTGTGCTGGACTGCCATGCAGTCGTAGGCACATGCCGCCTCCTCGAGAGACTGACATGTTCCAAGGTAGCGCCTAATCCCATCGATGGTGATCTTAACATCCCAAGTGGGGATCCTCGTCGACTTCTTATACACACCGCGGTACTTCGGCTCCCACTGTGCCATACTACTTAAACATACAAGCAAACATATTAGCCAAAATAGTGTACAAGTAAAAACAATACAATGATTCTTAGACATCATGATTCTTAGATTTATATAAAACCACTAGCTAATTTAAATATGATGGAGAAGTGAATTCTTGATAGAATAATCTGATTACTAAGACATCTACTAGCACCTAATCTGATTATTCCTCGATCTGATTCGTAGACAGAATTTAAAAACAACTAGCACCTAATCTGATTACTCCTTGATCTTATTATTAGACAGAATATAAAAACAAATTAGCACCTAATATGATTAGTCCTTGATCTGATTCTTAGAGAGAATGTAAAAACAACTAGCACCTAATCTGATTACTCCTTGATCTGATTCTTAGACAGAATGTAAAATCAAACTAGCACCTAATCTAGTCAGTCCTTGATCTCATTCTTAGACAGAATGTAAAAACAACTAGCACCTAATATGATTACTCCTTGATCTAATTCTTAGAGAGAATGCAAAACTAACTACTGCCCAAAACAAATATAGTGATGATCTGATGAACTAACTACTTCCCAATTCGATGAACGAACTACTCGACCGATGAACTAATTAATTTAATCTGATCCGACGAACTAACTACTGTCCAATCCGATGAACTAACTACTCAATCGATGAACTAAATAATCTAATCTGATCCGATGAACTAACTCCCACCCAATCCGATGAACTAACTAATCTAATCCGATCCGATGAACTAACTACTTCCTCAGGTTAGGGACGACAAGGGAGAGAGGGAGAGAGATACTGAGGGGAGAGGGCGATGTACCACCAAGCCAAGGATGACGATGAGCGCGCAGACAAGAATGGCGGGCGGACCTCAACGGACATCTCCTCCACGGCTGCAACGGGCGCTGTACGGCGACAACGAGGGGGATGTGGGAAGACAACGGTGGTGCGAGGGGGGCGGCGAGGCGCAACGGTGGTGGCATATCACCAGAGAGAGATCGAGGGGGCGGTAGTGTGCGGCTAGATAGGGTTCGTGTGCGAGGGATCGAGTGGGAATTGGGGATTTTTCGATGGGTGAGCACTTATAGGTGGGGCCCGCACTTATCCCTGGTGCCGCAGTGCTAAATTCGTCGGGGACAACTTACGTTTTTTGGCCAGGGTGGCCCATCGAGCCCATCGTACCCGTGGCGCCTAAGGGCTTTATTCACCAAGAGTAAAGGCCAGCCCATCTAGGGGCACGCGGCACACCACAGCCCCGACGCTTGGTAAACATGTTCGTCAATGATAACTGGTATAGCCTCGGTGCCGCCTGTTTCATTTCGCCGATGGTACCTCGAGGAAGGCCTTGATAGCCTTACTGCCAGCAACCCCCGTGATCTCTTGGTTGGCCGTAAGGAATCCGGCTATAAGGTTTTCCCTACTAGTGTTCAAGCTTGTCAACTGTTGTGTAATTCTTCGAAAGAACTTGATAGTTTCAAACCTCTAGTTGTTTTTTTATATATTGACTACTCGAGTACCTTAAAGTGATTTTACGTGAAATTAGAGAGCTAGCAACTTCTCATGCAGTCATAGTTAAAATTTGATGTGATTTTGATAAATCAACAACATGTACTTTAAGTGGTTGAAATTAGCTAGAAAAGTCAAAAGTTCATGTAATTGGAGAATTTCTCATAAAACATGGTCCGCTTTTGTGTAGAAATGGAAGGCTAGTAGCTAGCTTTATGATCCTTAAATATTCGCCATATACTTTGTTAAATAATCTACAAATGTAAACATTGTTTACCATATCATGCCTAGATGCGCATTTATCGAATACTAGCATTGTTCCCAAAATGTTGCCATTGCCAAATCTGACTCAAAGGTAAATTTGGATTTGGTATAAAATATAGCAGGATCTCCACAATGTAGTTGTTCCAAATATTTATAACGTGGGTCCCACCATCTAGCTAAAACAACACATGAAGAAAATATGGAACTACCCTCACATTGTAGGGATCTAATTCCAAAAGCCAAAAAGCAAATTTGGCATCAGAGCAACTACTTGCTCTGGTTGCCAGTTTTCTCTCATTTGGAACCACCTCCACGGTGTAGGGAAATAGTTCCAAAAAACAAAAAGCAAATATGGAACTACTTCTGGCTACACATTGTGGGTGCCCTTATCACATAAGCATGGCCATTTGTTTTGAAACCCAGGCACGTTTGTACATGGTATGACATATTGCAAATAAATACTCTCAAGTGTTATCCAAACTAAAGCTTGCCATTATTTTGCATGGCAGGTGGGGATTCGCGCAAGAGGATATCGTCCGCAAGTACTATAGTTTTTTTTGTTATTTTCTTGTTTTTTAGAACTCACCGGAATTTGTAGGCCAACGTGTAAATTCTTTGCAAGTTGAATATTTCAAACCTCCTAGTGTTTGTCAATATTGTATTGACTAACTTGGGTCCCTTAAAACAATTTCGTGGTTCCAGCTCAACAAGTGAGGGTAGTCCAACAGGGCAATTTTTCACTTAATAATGTTTTTATTTTTTATTTATAATATATAGGATATTTAAAAATCTTAAGGTGGTCCATTCACCGCCCTTGCCACCATTTCGATCCGCCACTTTGTAGGCGAAGCTTAGGAGCGAGCAGCCTATCATACGATCGCAGTTCAAGTTTGACATAATTTTGGTAAATCGATAGAGGAAGTTAAGTGGCAAAATTAGCTAGCTCGTAAATTCATGTAACTTCAGAATTGCCCATAAAATTGTTTACACTATGTGTGAAAAAATGGGTTGTCAAATGGGCCTTACTCTACGTGTGCTTGCTTACAACAGTTACTTGGAAAATTGTAACTGATTTTTCTAGTCATAAAAGTTGGAAAGTTGGGCTAGACCACCATGGCTGTAACATGCCAAAACTCTAATCCAAGGTTATTAAGATCCAAATCATCAAATTTAGGGTTAACAAAAACTTTTCCATTTAAAATGATTAAGCATTCATATGTGTATGCATTTAAATTAGAAGTTGTTTTGAATTGCCATGTTTGAGTGATCCATTGGTTGTAAAATGATTCCAAGGTGAATGAAACATCATCTAGATCATTCCCAAACAAATCCCAAAGAAAAACAAAGCAAAAAGAATAAAATAAGCAAATGGTCACTTTTGCCATTTTAATCACCTAGCCTACTTTGGCTATTCCTAGAACTCAAATCTTAACAGAAACAATTGTGGTTCTTCGCACCCCTTGCTAGTACAAGTAGTGATGTGCCAAGTCCCACTTTGTTTCATCCCAAAAACTTTCAAACACTAAATTTAAATGACATTTGAAAATTAAATGTAGTTCATATGTATAGATCACACTTACTCAAAAACCACTCAAATGAACTCCACTTTTAAAACCCAAGCACACCTAGAAGCTCAAGCATAAGATACATCACTCCACCAAAAATTAGCCCAAAATTCAAAACTTTTTCTCTTGCGGCCATTTGATCGAACAGGTGGCATGCACAAAAACACTGTCTAACTATTATTGTTTTGTGATCAAAGCTTGTCGAGTTTTTAGCCTCCATTTGGTTCCCCTGTTCCCCCTGAGTCCAACCAAACCCCCACTGGCCTACCCCTAAGCCGGAGCAGCAGTGGAGCGCCGCCACCTTGTGGTCACCGCCGGCCAAAAGTGGGCAACGCGCCAGCGACCGTGCCGCGCCAAACCACCACGTCCGCTAGCTCCTCCCAACCCTACCGCACCTCACTGCCCCTTCCCCAAGCCCAGCCAGGCCCTGGACCACTCCTCAGCTGCTCTCGCTTTTCTTATGCGAAGCTCGCCAGAGCGATAGCTCTAGCACGCATCAGACCGCCGACTTATCCCATCTCAGACGTTGTTCGCCGACCTCAAAGAACCTGCCGACACGGCCGCATCGCCATCACCCATAGTCGCCCTGCTCGCCGTCGAGCACCGCCTCTATCTCCCAGAGCGCGTGATGCTCCCGACCATATGCCACCGCCCCTAGCCGCGCGATTACACCATAGAGCACCACCAGGGAACCCCCCACCGTCCGCCTACCTCACCCATGCCGATAGCCCCATCATTTCGCCGAGATGAGATGCCCACACCTCTCGGTCTCACCGTCGCGCCTATATAAGCAGGCCTCCCTAGCACGAATTCCTCACACCATTCCACTCTCCTCTCTCCCCTAAACCTTTCCCCTCTCTCGCTGGAGCTGCTCAAGCCATAGTTCGCGGGAATTGCACCGGAGGAGCCCACTGCAGAGGAGGAGACGCTGCCGTCGATTCCGTGCACCGCAGCCCCTGCCGTGACCTCGCCTGAGTCCGCCGTCACCGTCCAGTTCGTTTGCCCGCCTTGTCGCACTAGCTGGAGCCCTGGTATGTCCCCAGTAGACCCCCACCGTCCGTTTAGGGTTTGGTCTCGCCGGCGACAAGTCCGTCATCGACGACGACTGTGAGCCGCCGATCTAAGTTATAATCGTGTGGCCCAGATCGCTAGATATCGTTTCGGGTTTTAGGTCTCACTGACAAGCGGGACCAACCTATCAGCCGCCCTATGCGCCGCTGAGCGTCACTGGTCCGGCCCATTTCTTTCCCGCGCTGACCCAGTAATTCAAATCTAGATTTTTCTATTTAGGTTTAAACTCAATTCTGTCCCTTAGTTCAAAAATCAATTCAGGAAGATTTACTACACCAAATCGAGTAATTCCAATTTTGTTGGAAAGCTTATGAAAAGATCTATCCAAGCCCGTTGGATTTAATTCATTTAGAGTTAGAGATCTCTCCTAGTTAAAATAACAAAATAGAAGCTTTTGCACCTTCAAATATTTTTATAAAATCAACCATAATAGATGTTGAGTTGTTTCCAACTCTCAAAAATCACATTTAACCATACCTATCTGAATATGTAATAATATTAAGGTTTACATGCAATGACTTTGGACTAGTACAAAAATAATGCTATATAGGCATTTCTAGTCACTGTAATTCATTAGTTATTAAACTTAATTAAATGTGATCCAACCTTTAAATCACATTCCCATATGTTAGAATATGTGGTGATGACATGTGTCCACATGATCCCATATTTTAAATGGAGAATATTAAATCTTAGTTAATTTCAATGAGTAGAAATTACTTTTCTCAAATAAAAAGAATGAAGCTAGTTCATTAAACCTTGTGATGCTTGTGATGATAATAGATCATCAAAAATGTGTGCCTTAGAGTGCTAAGTAGACTAGTTAAGTATTGTTTGGTGATTGTGTATTTTGTATGTATTTATAGACGATAGTACCGACCAAGCTTACGAGGAGGAGGAGTTCTACCAAGAGGAGGAGGAAGAAAACTTCAACCACTGCACTACCTTACTTGTTAGTGATAGTTTGCGAGTACTTAAAGAGTACTCATGGCTTTTGTCCCTGGCTATTTCTATGGCCAGGCTATGAAGGAGACTACCAAGATGAAAGATAGCAGGACGGCTATGATAACTAGAATCATCTCCCATCGTCAGCATTGCCTATGACTCTAAAGATGGACCCCACCGCTATGCTTATTATTTATTCCGCTGCTTGTTGTACTAAGACTGGATCATGAGATCCTTAATTGTGTAAGACCTTATTTATGGTTTGTAATGGATGATGTACTGTGATATCCAATCTGTTATGTCTCGCAAAAATGGTAATAATGGGATTGCTATGTATGGAATAACAGGCATTTGGGATTAAAAATCCGAGTGCTGACAAGTTGGTATCAGAGCCATCCTGACCATATAGACCCTAGTTAGAATGGACGTCCAAACAAAAACTTAGTTTCAAAAACCAAAGTGAGTACTTATGAAAACTATTTCCTCTCTTACCCTTGGGAATTCTTTCTCTCAAAAAAATTCATGTTCCTCCAAATTCTTACATTACTACATAAAATTTTGACACACTTGATCACTTCACTAACTTTCTCATCCTTAATTCTTATAGATGGAAACTCTGTTCAGCAAGTTTTACCAGTTGGGCAACGGAGGCCAACTGATCTTCGTGAGGGATCTGGATTCACTATTAGAGTACTTGGGACGCCCGCATCCGGAATTCCTTGGAGCTGAACTTCCTGGACCCCCAGGAGGAGATTTACAATGGCTAGTCACCCTTGATCTTCGAGGCAAGATAGAAGCACCAACGTCCGGGAGGATCCAGTTCTCCGTGAGGGAGAACAATTGGCTAGATGGATTAGCCAGGGTTATGCATGAAGCTCTTGCACGTCTATGTGCCCTGAGTGTCAACCAAATCCAAGGAACCCGCTTTGCTCACTATGCAAGACGTGATTTCATGGGAATGCCCATGGAGATGCCAAGTCACCCGGAACTGAAGCGTCAAGTGGAGAACCTCGACTTCATAATCGCATTTACGCATGTAAGGAGTTGGACAATGCCAGAGAGGTCGCCAACAACAACCTCGCCATTGCCGCCCAGAAGGCCTAGACTTTCTCACTGCTAGTCTAGGATTGTCAGTCTTTGCGCCCTCAACGCGCCAAGAAGGATCGCACCATCGACCGTCTTCGCAAGAAGGTGGCCGACCTCGAGAAGATCATCAAGGAGCAAGAAGCTCAGCTTGTCGTGAAGGAAGAAGAAGAGGAAGGTGAAGATATCCAAGGGGATTTTGACTCCTACCTCAGCAATGATGATGACTTTCTGGAGGAAGATGCCATGGACTTCTACACCGACGATGATGACTCTGACTTCATCGATGATGAGTAGATGCACTAGAGCAGTGTCGTAGCATGAGGAGTATCGGTCCCATTGTATCGTAGCTTGCAGAATGGTTCTTAAAACCATCTGTTTTCCTTTGATGTTATGGTGTGTGTGTGTTTGTATCGTGTGCTTTGCTTGAATGAATGAAAATAAGTTAGTTGCAAAAATTGAGTCAAACTCAAAGTTTTAGCTTTGAAATCAAAACCATGAACCTTAGAACTTTCCCTCTTACCCCTTTATCTACCTCAATCTTCAGATGACTCGTGGAAACCAAGGAGGGAGCAGCTCATCGCAAGACCCAATGCTGCAGATCCTGCAGAATCTCATCGCAGACAGAGAAGCAAGCAGGGCAGAGCGCCAAGCTAATCTAGCAACACTGCAATAGATTGCCCAGATGGCTATCAACAACCAGAACCATGGAAATCAGGATCATCAAGGATCCAAGCTGAAAAATTTCCAGAATACCAATCCCCCAATATTTAGCACTTCGGAGAACCCATTAGATGCTGATGACTAGTTGCAGACGATGGAGAACAATTTGGAAGTAGCCAGAGTTGATGACAATGAGAAAGTTCTCTTTACCACCCACTATTTGGCAGGAGATGCAAGAGCATGGTGTAACAGTATCCGCACAATGAACCATTGTCAAGTGATGACATGGGAAGCCTTCAAAATCAAGTTTAGCCGCACCCATGTGCCGCAGGGTCTAGTCACCTGAATGAGCGATGAATTCTGAGATTTGACACAAGGCAAAATGACTGTAGTGGAGTACCGTGACAGATTCCTGTCCCTTGCAAGGTATGCACCTGATGAGATCAACACGGAGGCTAAGAAGAAGGAGAGATTCTTGAACGGACTGCATGATGAGATGCAGACTGTCCTCGTCAACATCCGTTTCCAAGATCTCGAATATCTAGTCGACTCCGCAATTCAGATGGAAGGAAAGATTAACCAGGCAAACGACAACCGCAAACATCGTATTATGCAGTAATCTGGATCCAATAGTCACCAGAAGTCTCATCCCAACCCCTCACCAGGATATGCACCAAGGAACAACTGACCCTCAATGTCTCGCCCAAGCTACCCCAACCATAGTGGAGGAAATGTGAAGTCCGGAGGAAACATCAACAACCCCGACAACACTAGCAATTTCAACCGTGCCCCTACCAAGAGCAACAACAACAACAACACTGCAGCCAGAACTGGAAGCAATGTCGTGCCCGTGGCAGCGAAAGACAAGTCTCAGATCACTTGTTTCGAGTGTGGAGTGAAGGGTCACTATTCCAATGAGTGCCCCAATAAGACTGCCGCCACTGCCAATGTGAATGCCCCATCTCAACAGCAACATCGTGTTCAACCAGGAAGAAGATTCGCCCCAGGGAACCCTCACAACCGCAATGGCCGTCTCTTCCACATGAACGCCGAAGAAGCTCAAGAAGCGCCAGATGTAGTGCTGGGTATGTTTTCTGTCAACTCAATTTTAGCAAGAGTGTTGTTTGATTCTGGAGCATCGCACTCATTTGTCACCAAAGAATTTGCATGCATTAGTAAGATTCACCCAACCAACTTGAAGCATGTCATGATAGTTCAAATCCCCAGTTCAAATACAAAAGCTAGAAAAATTTGTGAAACAGTGCCTATCAGAATACATGGGATAGATTTTTATGCTAATCTAATAGTACTTGGAACCAAAGGATTGGAAGTAGTACTAGGTATGGATTGGATGTCAAGGCATAAAGGACTGATAGACTGTGCTAAGAAAGCCATCACCATGACCAGTAGCTCTAGAGTAATAGTAGAGCATATATCTGAAACCTTACCTCGTCAATTCAAGTGCAACAAGAGTCTAGCCCTACCCACCATTGACCAAGTCAGAGTAGTCTATGAATACCCCGACGTATTCCCAGATGAATTACCCGGTATGCCCCCGGATAGGGATATTGAGTTCATTATTGAACTAATCCCCGGAACCGGACCCATAGCCCAGAGACCCTATAGCATGAACCCCTCAGAGTTAGTGGAATTGAAGAAGCAGTTGGATGCTATGTTAGCAACAACCTTGATTCAACCAAGCGCATCACCATGGAGATCACCAGTGTTATTCGTCGACAAGAAAGATGGAGGCAACCGTTTGTGCACCGACTACAGGAAGCTGAATGACGTCACCATCAAAAATAAGTACCCTTTGCCAAAGATAGAAGATCTATTTGATCAATTGACTGGTGCCCAGGTATTCTCAAAGATTGACTTAGGACTGGTTATCACCAACTTAAGTTTCGTGCAACGGATATTCCGAAGACCGCCTTTACTACTCGTTATGGTTTATACGAGTATACAGTCATGTCTTTCGGATTAACCAATGCCCCTGCTTATTTCATGAATCTCATGAATAAGATCCTTATGAATTTTCTAGACAAGTTTGTCGTTGTGTTTATCGATGATATCCTTATCTACTCCAAGTCAGAAGAAGAGCATGAGCAACATCTGAGAGTCATCCTTGAAACCCTGAGAGAGCATCGGTTGTATGCCAAGTTCAGCAAATGTGAGTTTTGGCTGAAAGAAGTAGGATTCCTAGGACATATTGTGTCTGCCGGAGGAGTCGCTGTTGATCCCGCCAAGATCAAAGATGTCGAAGAATGGGAAGCCCCAACCACTCAAACCCAAGTCCGTGCATTTCTCGGATTAGCGGGATACTACCGCATGTTCGTCGAAGGATTTTCAACCATCGCCCGACCCATGACCCAATTGTTGAAGAAGGACAAGAAGTTTGAATGGACCGACAAATGTGAAGCTAGTTTCCAAGAACTGAAGAAGAGATTGATTTCAGCCCCAACATTAATCATGCCAGATATCAAGAAGCCGTTTGATTTATATTGTGATGCATCCAAGATTGGTCTTGGATGTGTATTGATGCAAGAAGGCAAAGTCATCGCTTATCTGTCTCGACAACTGAAGCAGCATGAGCAGAACTATCCGACCCATGATCTTGAATTAGCAGCCGTAGTTTTGGCATTAAACACATGGCGTCATTATCTTATGGGAAATTGTTGTGAGATTTACTCGGATCACAAAATCTTGAAGTATATTTTCACTCAGAAGGAGCTAAATATGAGGCAAAGGAGATGGATAGAGTTAATCAAGGATTATGACCTTGACATTCACTATCACCCCGGCAAAGCCAATGTGGTAGCGGATGCTCTTAGCAGATTGCCGTGTAGGCTAAACTCCATGATCAAATAGAAGCAACCAAGTTTGTATGAGGAGTTGGAGCAGTTCAGAACTGAACTAGTTAGCAAAGGATTCTTAGCTAGCATTGAACTTCAACCCACTTTGATTAACCAAATCAAGGAAGCCAAGAAGGGAAATGAAAGTATCGATGGAATCAAACGTCGTATTGGTACAGGAAAGGTACCTGGATTCACCGAAGACGAAGAAGGAGTTCTGTGGTACAAAGGCCGTATCTGTGTGCCAGGAGATTCAGAGCTGAAGCAAGTTATCATGCAAGAAGCTCATGATACTCTTTATTCTATCCACCCCGGAGGAACAAAGATGTATCAAGATTTGAAAGAGCAATTTTGGTGGCACAAGATGAAGAGAGAAATCGGGAGCTAGATCGCCAAATGTGATATCTATCAAAGAGTCAAAGCGGAACATCAGAGGCCCGCAGGACTGTTGCAACCATTGCATATTCCGAAATGGAAATGGGATTCTGTCGGAATGGACTTCATCACCAGTTTGCCTACTTCTAGTAGGGGAAATGACTCAATCTGGGTCATCGTTGATAGATTGTCCAAGGTAGCCCACTTCATACCTGTCAAGACAACCTACCAGAGTGCAAAGATAGCAGAGGTGTATATTCCTAGGATTGTTAGTCTGCATGGAACCCCCAAGACCATCGTGTCAGATCGAGGAACCTAGTTTACTTCAATATTTTGGCAGAAAGTTTAGGAAGGATTAGGAACCAAGTTGAATTTCAGCACCGCTTATCACCCACAAACTGAAGGACAGACTGAAAGAGTCAACCAAATCTTAGAAGATATGTTGAGAGCTTGTGTGTTAGAGTACGGATCAAAATGGGAAGACTGCCTGCCTTTTGCAGAATTCTCATATAACAAAAGTTATCAAGCTAGATTGCAAATGACCCCATTTGAGTTCCTATACGGAAGAAAGTGCTGCACCCCTTTGAATTGGTCACAAGTAGGAGAGAGTCAGATCTTTGGACCCAAAATTCTCCGAGAAGCTGAAGAGAAGGTTCACAAAGTCCGTGAGCATCTCATGACCACCCAATCCAGACAGAAGAGTTATGCTGACAAGAGAAGGACAGACCTGACTTTCAATGTCGGAGATTTTGTATATCTCAAGGTTTCACCATTGAAGGGAACCCAGCGTTTTAGTCTGAAAGTAAAGTTAACCCCCAGATATATCGGGCCCTTCAAGATTATGAACCATCGAGGAGAAGTATCGTATCAACTGGAACTGCTAGAGGAGATGTCAGCCATCCACAATGTGTTCCATATCTCGTTGCTTCGCAAATGCCTAGAAGTGCCGAAGAAGACCGAAGTATTCAAGAACATCGATCACCGAGCTGTTGATATCACCAAGGACCTAACATATCGTGAAGTGTCCATCCATATCCTAGAAGAAGCTGACAGAACCACCAGGACCAGGAGTATCAAGTTTCTCAAGATTCAATGGAGCAACCATACCGAAGAAGAAGCCACTTGGGAGCGAGAAGATTACATTAGGACAGAGTTCCCAGATCTCTTTAGTTCCTAGTTTTCTTTCGTAAATCTCGGGACGAGATTTTGTTTAAGGGGGGAAGGTTTGTAACATCCCAAAACTCTAATCCAAGGTTATTAAGATCCAAATCATCAAATTTAGGGTTAACAAAAACTTTTCCATTTAAAATGATTAAGCATTCATATGTGTATGCATTTAAATTAGGAGTTGTTTTGAATTGCCATGTTTGAGTGATCCATTGGTTGTAAAATGATTCTAAGGTGAATTAAACATCATCTAGATCATTCCCAAACAAATCCCAAAGAAAAACAAAGCAAAAAGAATAAAATAAGCAAATGGTCACTTTTGCCATTTTAATCACCTAGCCTACTTTGGCTATTCCTAGAACTCAAATCTTAATAGAAACAATTATGGTTCTTTGCACCCCCTGCTATTACAAGTAGTGATGTGCCAAGGCCCACTTTGTTTCATCCCAAAAACTTTCAAACACTAAATTTAAATGACATTTGAAAATTGAATGTAGTTAATATGTATAGATCACACTTACTCAAAAACCACTCAAATGAACTCCACTTTTAAAACCCAAGCACACCTAGAAGCTCAAGCATAAAATACATCACTCCATCAAAAATCAGCCCAAAATTCAAAACTTTTTCTCTTGCGGCCATTTGATCGAACAGGTGGCATGCACAAAAACTCTGCCTAACTATTACTGTTTTGTGATCAAAGCCTTGTCGAGTTTTTAGCCTCCATTTGGTTCCCCTGTTCCCCCTGAGTCCAACCAAACCCCCACCAGCCTACCCCTAAGCTAGAGCAGTAGTGGAGCACCGCCACCTTATGGTTACCGCCGGCCAGAAGCGGGCAACGCGCCAGTGACCGCACCGCGCCAAACCAGCATGTCCCCTAGCTCCGCCTAACCCTACCGCACCTCACTGCCCCTTCCCCAAGCCCAGCCAGGCCCTGGACAACTCCCCAGCGTCGCCGCCCTTTCTCTCTGCGAGCTCGCCAGAGCGTGATAGCCTCCAGCACGTACCAGACCGCCCCTCGACCCCATCCCGCGCACGCCGCTCCGCCTCGAACCCAGTAACCCGCCAGACGCGGCCGTGCACCGCCGCGCGACCCACAGTTGCCCTGCTCGCCGTCGAGCACCGCCTCTGTCTCCCAGAGCGCGTGACGCTCGCGACCATATGCCATTGCCCCTAGCTGTGCCATCACGCCGTAGAGCACCGACAGGGAACCGCCCACTGTCTGCCTACCTTACCCACGCCGATAGCCCCCTGTACTGCCCTCGATGGAGATGCCTGCCCACACCTCTCGGTCTCACCGTCGCGCCTATATAAGCAGGCCTCCCCAGCACAAATTCCTCACACCATTCCACTCCCCTCTCTCCCCTGAACCTTTCCCCTCTCGCACCGGAGCCGCTCGAGCCGTAGTTCACCGGAATTGCATCGGAGGAGCCCGCTGTAGAGGAGGAGACGTTGCCCTCGATTCCGTCCACCACAGCCTCTGCCGTGACCTTGCCTGAGTCCGCCGTCGCCGTCCAGTTTGTTTTCCCGCCTCGCCGCACTAGCTGGAGCCCTAGTATGTCCCTAATAGACCCCCATCGTCTATTTAGGGTTCGGTCTCCCCGGCGATGATTCCGTTGTCGACGACGACTATGAGCCGTTGATCTGCGTTATAATCGTGTGGCCCAAATCGCTACTGTTTCGGGTTTTAAGTCTCGCTGACAAGCAGGACCAACCTGTCACGATCGCCACTGGCCGCCCATTTCTTTCCCGCCTGACCCAAAGAATTCAAATCTAGATTTTTCTATTTAGGTTTAAACTCAATTCTGTCCCATAGTTCAAAAATCAATTCAGGAAGATTTACTAAACCAAATCAAGTGATTCCAATTTTGTTGGAAAGCTTCTGAAAAGATCTATCCAAGCCCGCTGGATTTAATTCATTTAGAGTTAGAGATCTCTCCTAGTTAAAATAACAAAACAGAAGCTTTTCCACCTTCAAACATTTATATAAAATCAACCATAATATCTTTTGAGTTGTTTCCCACTCTCAAAAATCACATTTAACCATACCTATCTGAATATGTAATAATATTAAGGTTTATATGCAGTGACTTTGGACTAGTACCAAAATAATGCTAAATAGGCATTTCTAGTCACTCTAATTCATTAATTATTAAACTTAAACTTAATTAAATATGATCCAACCTTTAAATCACATTCCCATATGTTAGAATATGTGGTGATGACATGTGTCCACATGATCCCATATTTTAAATGGAGAATATTAAATCTTAGTTAATTTCAATAAGTAGAAATTACTTTTCTCAAATAAAAAGAATGAAGCTAGTTCATTAAACCTTGTGATTCTTGTGATGATAATAGATCATCAAAAATGTGTGCCTTAGGGTGCTAAGTAGACTAGTTAAGTATTGTTTGGTGATTGTGTATTCCGTATATATTTATAGACGATAGTACCGACCAAGCTTACGAGGAGGAGGAGTTCTACCAAGAGGAGGAGGAAGAAAACTTCAACCACTACACTACCCAAGGCAAGCTAGCATTATACAAGTTAACCATGCAAGTGATTGCTTGCAAGTCTAGCACTTCAAGTAAACTGAGCAAGCTATGGTTAACAAGCTAGAATTAAGCGAGATAACCTAAGCAAGATGCATTAGGCATGCTTTGGTCATACCACTTTGACTATTACCTACCCCAAGTTTTATTTCCAAGCTTTTACTTCTTTACTTTATTAAAGTACCTTACTTGTTTGAAGGTAGCATAAAAAAGTATAAAACTTGACCTATCTAGATAACCTTAGATGTCATTCTATGGCATCAGATTGAGATTCACATCCCACAATAGTGAACACTCTTAACTTAGCTTAGAGCTAAATCAAAATTTGAGTCACTTTAGATGGGAACACTTGGTGAAAATGAATTGTGAAAACCTTGGAATGATGAGTCATTCTATTGAGATGTTTTGACATATGTTGAGAAACACAAATGGTTTATGATGATGAAAATGTTGAGGCATGAGCCTTAGCCCTTTTTCAAAAACTGATGGTTGGATTCGGATGCAATACCATTCCAAATTTTACCGTACAACCACAATACCTGAATTTGGGTAAGGCTTAGCCGGAAGTTTATATGCATTAATATTAGTTCCCTCGCGGGAGAGGTTTGAGCTGAGGCTACCTCTCAATGTTGTCCACCTATGTAGTGCCCAAGATGACAGATGGTCATGGTTGGGAGGCCATGCTCATAGGAGAGGTGCTTATACTAGGGTATGTAAAGGGAAGGTTATGTTTGATTATCTGCATACTAAGTATGATGATTCAGGGTTATCCCTGACAGATGTATCGAATCTTGTGGTGAAAGTGTACCACCTCTACAGAGTGTCAAACTATTCGAATAGCCGCGTCCGCGGTTATGGACAGTTGGGTGGCCATACTGTTTCGTTGTCAGAAATTTTCAAAATGACTTATGAAATGAATGATGAATTTTGACTTAACCACAACAGGGTTGTGACTATGACATTAGCTTCCCAACTTAAGTGATTCTAGAACTTTATTTTATCTTTCTTTTTTTGAAGTCATCTTAGGTTTCAAACTTAACTTTACAAATCAACCTAGAGTTAGCATTTCCCACTAGAACTACCTTACTTGTTAGTGATAGTTTGCGAGTACTTAAAGAGTACTCATGGCTTTTGTCCCTGGCTATTCCTATGGCCAGGCTATGAAGGAGACTACCAAGATGAAAGACAGCAGGACGGCTATGATAACTAGGATCATCTCCCATCATCAGCATTGCCTGTGACTCTGAAGATGGACCCCACCGATACGCTTATTATTTATTCCGCTGCTTGTTGTACTAAGACTGGATCATGAGATCCTTAATTGTGTAAGACCTTATTTATGGTTTGTAATGGATGATGTACTGTGATATCCAATCTGTTATGTCTCGCAAAAATGGTAATCCTAGGATTGCTATGTATGGCATAACAAACATCTGGGATTAAAAATCCGGGTGTTGACAATGGCCCCAACTTTGTCTGCACTGCTACGCCTGCATGGTTGTACTCCATTGCGCGGAAGCTTACATGGTCAGGAATATGTGACTTCTGTGATGCTTCCCACCTGAACAAGTGCTAGGTATAGATGCACGAGTGGAGCATAGCATCGAATGCCGCATTGACGAGGAGAGAGGGAGGATGTTTCTCCTTCATCTAGGAGCCTTTTCTATCAAGAAAAGCAACGACGTGACAAAATTTTGGGTGGAGGAGCCTTTTTTTAAAGAAGGCAAAATATTTGCGGTGGAAGGAGCCCTTGCTCGCCTTGCTAGTAGTACGATATTGACTAGGCACCAAAAGCTGAGTACTAATAATACAAATATTATTAATACTTGAGTACTACTAGTACTAGTTGCTATAAGTTCCATAGTTCCATCTAGGAGTAATAGTGGCTAGTAGTATAAGTACAGTAGCTTGTCAGGATCCTTCTTGCTTCCTCGAATGCCTCCTTAAGTCGTGAATACAAGTTTGATGATATTCATATCAACTTCCAATGAAGCGGGATACTGCTGAACATGTTGAGACGAAGTCCATGTGCGCGTTCCTTGAACCAGAAGATAGCCATTTCGTGTTCTAAGAGCTCCACGTTCCTGACAACATTTCGCCAGCTCATACCAGTAATTATCATTTGTGACACCCCTGGGATCAGGGTTAGACAAATACCAGACCTTAGCCTGACATAAGATTAACCTAGAGGTCGAGGATATCCAGTGGGAAATCGGTAACACAATAGTAACCCTACAACACAAAAAGTTAGTATAGCAAGCTCATAACTGAGCGAAGAACCAAAATATTACAAGCAGAGGTCACTGACCACAAGCATAAAACAATGGAAGGCAAATTATGCTATTAAGTATAGCAAACTTAACAAATGGCCTAAGAGGCCTAAAACATAATGATGACATCCCAGCCCATAGATTCCACGCTGCCGGCCGAGAACCCCAAGCTACTCGTTGGTGTCGATGTCGTACGGAACTCGTCTTCACAGGAACACTTATTCTGCTACAAAAACTATCAATAAGGAAAGGGTGAGTACAGGGTGTACTCTGCAAGACTTATGGCTGGTGGGGTTATTTTGCATAAAGCCATCCTTGTTTATGAAACAAGAGGGAGAAGAAGCTCGTCTAATCAGAATATTTTAAAAGGGGATAAGAGAGCGACATCTCCGAAGAATTGATCATCATCGTGATATCCACCAAGTAATCCTCATCTCACAACTTGGATCACCCCCTCATACCCAAGAGGAAGCATCCTTAAGCACACATTGAACTGAAAAGTTTTACGATTAGGTTAATGTTCTCTATGATATTAGAATCTGGTCACCAAGCGTTCATAACCGTGAACACGGATTTTTGAAAAGATTTAACCCTGTAGGGGTGTACAACTTTACCCACATGTACCAACAGACTCTTAATGCCACATGATTAGCCATCTTCCTTGGAAGGCCGATAGAGGGTGGTTGGACACGACCTTTACCTTGCTTTCGCCCACACCATGAGTCACACCCTAAGGATGGTTCTATCGTAACAGGTCAAATCCCGAAGCCGGTCCCTAGAGATGTGGGCGATGATGGTTTATTAGGGGCTCCATCGACCCCTAGAAACCCCGACCATGCTTACCTACCTGTTATGATCCACCTCCTTCACCGCCTTCGAGAACAACCAAATATGCATATGTCAAATGGAACACCGAACTAGGTGATTCATGGAATCTACTAGGCAAGTTAGTTACTCGTGAGGTTTTCTAGGCCCCAAATGGCTGTACACTCGTCTTGGTCCAAAGGCAACAACTCGGTTCCTAGTGGTGGTGAGCATGGGACTACAAAAACCACATCCCACCATGGCCTCCCATACAAGCCTTAGCATGTTTAACCTTTACCACTGATCTTACCTCATCAGTATACCTCGTTCTCCTGTCATACTAGATTCTTTGTGTCTGATACATCATCTGGATGAACCAGAACTGACAGCTAAGCATGGCTAAGAAAGACACAGATAATATGTCTAGAAGTGCACACAAGCCAAACCGAGTTATGCTAGGAGTAGTGGATCAGGAAATATAAGCTTAGAGGGAGTAATGCAATAGATAGGATACTTTATCTATCGATAAAAGACCACAGTAGAATCGTATGCATCATGGCAAGAATGAAATACTTTCGAAATCATAAGATTGTATAATGGTGGGGATATGCTTGCCTTGTTTGACTTGATTAAAGTTGACTAAGTATTGTTCATCGATCTTTGATGGTGTTAACCTCGGTCTTCGATCTTGATCTCAATATCGTATTCTACCGGGAAGAAGCAAACACTAGAAAGAAATGGAAACAACAATCAACACATGGCATCGATGCAATGCTCAAGCAAGGATGATGATATGACAAGTTGAATAGAGTTGAAATGTAACCCTAATACATGCTTGCCAATTTAAGCAGGATCCGAAGGGTCCAAACCTTAATACAGGAGAGACCCCGGAATCACCTGCGGGGGGTCATTTAGTTTTCTAATTAAACTTGCAATTGAACTTGTTAAACAATGCATGATTTTGATGCTATTGTATAGATCTTGTTTTTTTGAACATTTTGATATATTATACATATTTTTCTGACTTATAAATAATAAGTTATTGAATTTCTAATATTTATCTTTTTCTGAAATTGTTAAAAACAAAACCTTTACTGCGTCATTATGACGTCAGCGTAAGGCTTTAACCGTTTTACACAAGGGCTGGGTCTACCCACTGTGACTGACTTCTAGGCCCGAGGTCACATCAGCAAGCCATGCGGGCGGCAACGGTCAATGGGCCCACGGACCATGTCATCACGACGTCACGGTGACGTCACCTTAACGCCCATCGTCGGGTGGTCACCGGCGGTGGCGCTGGGGGAATGCGTGGGGCTACTGGACTAGGGCCACTGGAACGAGTTCATCGGGGCGGACCTTAAATGGACGGTAGCACCCGTATTCGGCAACCGGAGCTTCGCCAGCGAGCCCAAACCGCAGCGATGAGAGGCGGCGCACGGTGCGGGCTACAAGAAAAACGGAAGGGAGAGAAAGGAGGGGTCCAAGAGGACCGGTGAATTACCCTTGATGCGTATTTGGCCTCAGCGAGGACAGAGGAGGATGGCAACAGTGGCGATGGCAGAGGTGGCGCTCGTCGGTGGCGGGGAAAACAACGTCGATGGCGACCATTCGAGGCGCCCCTGCTCGATTCCTTTTGTTGAGGGCAAACCTCTAGGGTGGCCTGATCTTTCACGAATCCCACTCAAATCAAGGATGGAGTGCAGGGAGAGGAGGGGAGGATGAACACGACAAACTCACGCATGAAGAACGCGATGAACACACTCACACAAAACCACGATACACACCAATAGCTCATGCCGGCGGTGACCGGTTGAGCGCAATCCCTAGGATCGGCGTCAGGCGGAAGACTATCTCTCGAACCAGCACGGCAAGAAGGGAGACTCGATGAGATCTTGACGTCTAGGCAAAGGGACTCCGATGCCTAGGCCTTTTACAACGGGGAGACACGATGCAAACTCCAACGAGGTTTGGGATATTTGGTGATCCTTTGTCAAAGGAGCATGAGGAAAGAGCTAGATAGATCCACAAGGGATTTCCACTAATTCCAAATATCATGCCTAGGGTTTACAATAGAGGTGGGGGGCTATATATAGACCAGCCACACAGTCAGGGGTACTTTAGGGATAATAGATAAGTTCTGGACAGACTAAGGGGTACATGGGCCGAAGGCCCAAAGGCCTTTTACATGCCTGGCGTCGGTCGATCCAGAGGGTTTGGTGTGCAGACCGGAGACTCACGTCTGGGCCGGAGATTCTAGTCAGTCTCTGGACCAACCTCCGGAGGGGCACAAAGATTGTCCCCGAGCTCGAATCAGGGGGTCAGGCTGGAGGTGGGCCGGAGTCTCCGGGGTCTTCAGACCAGAGACTTTGGCAGACCGGAGACTCCGGTGTGCGTAGACCGGAGACTCCGATCTGAGCAGCTCCAGCGGCTTCTGCTTCACGCTCCGCTCCTTGTTCTCCGTCCTTGGGTGCTTGGAGATGTTTTGGGGCTTCGTACATGATGATGCATAGAGTAGTTGCATGAAGTAGCAAACCATCCAAGGATGTATCAAATTGGCATGAGGAGAGGAGCAAGTTCACCTTAGCTTGTAGGAGTTTGGCTTGAGCACGAGTCATGGGTCCACTTGGGGGACTTGGTGGTGTAGATGTAGGATCGTCCATAGGACGGGCTACATCAGCTCCCCCCCTTGGGAAAGAGTCGTCCTCGACTCTTCATGGGTATCATGGGGAACATATCCATGGTAGGGTGAGAGGTCCTTGACATTGAATGTGGTGCTTGCAAGGTACTTGGAGGTTGGTATGTCGATGATGTAGGCGTCATTGTTGATTCTTTTGAGTACCTTGAAGGGGCCATCTCCTCTTGGTTTGAGCTTGGAGTCGCGTTCCTTGGGGAAGCAGTCTTTGCTTAGGTGTATCCACACAAGATCACCTTCTTCAAATATCATCTCCTTCTTGTCCTTGTTTAACCTTGAAGCTTGTCGAAGGACTTGTTGCTCGATAGTAGCTCTTGTTTCTTCATGAAGCTTCTTCATAGCTTGTGCGTGATTCTCAACATCCATGTTGGTGCGCTCATGGAGAGGTAGAGGTAGGATGTTCAACATGGTGAGGGGCTCGAAACCATAGACGATCATGAAGGGACTCATCTTTGTTGTTCAGTTCTTGGCTTGGTTGTAGGCGAACTCGGCGTGGGGAATGCATTCCTCCCAATCCTTCAAGTTCTTCTTGATCAACACACGTAGAAGAGTTCCTAGTCTTCGGTTGACAACTTCAGTTTGGGCATCAGTTTGAGGATGCGACGCGGAAGAAAAGACGAGCTTGATGCCGAGCTTGGCCATGAAGGTCTTCCATAAGTAGCTAATGAATTTGACGTCGCGGTCGGAGACGATTGTTCTTGGCACACCGTGAAGGCGGACGATTTCCCTAAAAAACAAATTGGCAACATGTGAAGCATCGTCGGTCTTATGGCACGATATGAAGTGTGCCATTTTGGAAAAGCGATCCACGACAACAAATATAGAGTCATGACCATGCTTAGATCTAGGAAATCTTAATACTAAATCCATACTAATGTCGGACCAAAAGTAGTGTGTGGAGAGCATGTGCAATGTCTTGTCACGACCAAAGTGACCCATAAGGCCTCCACCCTGAGATTCTTGGAGAAGCAAGAGTTGGAGGGATGACTTCGGAATGCAAAGCTTGTTTTGTTTAAAGAGGAAGCCCTTATGCAAATAGAAATCATCAACTCCTTTTTTAATGGAGCACTTTGCGAAAATTGTTTCAAAGAATGGGTCAGAAGCATACAAAGTTTTTATTTCCTCAAGACCCAACACATTGATTTCAAGTCATGTAAGAAGGCTAGTGTGCTTGTGAGACAAAGCGTTTGTAACTACATTATCTTTGTCCTTCTTATACTTGACAATGTACGAAAAAGACTCCATAAACTCAACCCACTCAGCGTGTCTCTTACTCAAGTTGGCTTGGCCTTTGAGATATTTCAATGACTCATGGTCGGAATGTATGATAAATTCCTTGGGCCGTAGGTAGTGTTGCCAAACTTGAAGGACACGAACTAAGGCAAAAAGCTCTTTGTCATAAATCGGATAATTAAGGCGAGCAACATCAAGTTTCTCACTATGGTAGGCTATAGGACGCCCGTTTTGCATAAGGACTCCTCCAGTGCTAATACCACTAGCATACACTCTATCTCAAAAGTTTTAGTGAAATTCGGTAACGCAAGAAGAGGTGCTTCGATGAGTCTCTTTTTAAGTTCATCAAAAGCTTTTTGTTGTGCCTTGCCCCACACGAAGGTGACATTCTTTTTTGTCAATTCATTGAGGGGACAAGCAATGGTCAAAAGTCTTTCACAAAGCGACAATAGAAACCGACCAACCCATGAAAACTTCGGAGTTCACTCACATTTTTTGGGATGGGCCAATCTCGTATGTCCTTTACCTTGGAAACATCAACGTCAATTCCCTTCGAAGAAACGACAAATCCAAGAAAAATCAACTTGTCTTTATCCAAAGTACACTTGGGAAGATTAGCATAAAGCTTTTCATGTCGAAGGATTTGCAAAACTTCCTTGACATGTGTAATATGGTCCTCAAGTGACTTGCTATAAACAAGTATATCATCAAAATAGACAACAACACTCTTGCCAATGAGAGAACGGAAAATATGATTCATGAGGCGCATTAAGGTGGATGGGGCATTAGATAAACCAAAGGGCATAACCAAACATTCATAGATACCAAGTTTGGTCTTGAAGGCAGTTTTCCACTCATCACCTTCAGCCATGCGTATTTGATGGTAACCACTACGAAGATCAATTTTGGAAAAATAGTGGCTCCACATAACTCATCAAGCATGTCATCAAGACGTGGTATGGGATGTCGGTAACGCATGGTGATAGCATTGATTGGACGACAGTCCATGCATAACCGTAACATATCATCCGGTTTTGGAACAAGTATCCCGGGTACGACACTTGGACTAGTGCTCACTTGGATCAATCCTTTGGAGATGAGTTGGTTGATTTGACATTCAATCTCCTTTGTCTCCTCCAGGTTCGTGCGATAAGCGGCGCGGTTGGGAAGTGGTGCGCCGGGAATGAGGTCAATGCGATGTTCATGCCGCGATGAGGAGGTAGTCAATGTGGAAGCTCTTCGGGGAACACATCCTTGAATTCCTGCAAAACAATCATCAAAGATGGAGGAACATTAGTTAATTCATTAGTTCCTTGTGCTAGTCCCTTGCAAAGGAGGACATAGTGCAAGATGGATGGGTTGTTCCAAACATCTCTCATCTCACTTTTTGTGGCAAGGAGAACACTCTTAGTTTTTCCACTCGAGTTTGGCTTGTGGCTCTCACTCACTATGAGGTGGTTCTCTCTCTCACCGCTCTTCTCACAAGTAGGTGTTATGCTTTGCGCCCGCGCTAAAGCCTTTGCATTCTCCTCCATTATTTGTCTAGGAGTCATTGGTTGCAAAACACATGTTTTGTTGAGCCATTTGAATGTGTAAACATTGGTGCGACCATCATGTAGAGCAGCCTTGTCAAATTGCCATGGTCGACCAAGAAGCATGTGACAAACTGTCATAGGAACCACATCGCACTCCACCGTGTCTTCGTACGGACCAATGGTGAAGGAGACTGATATGATATGCTTGATCTTCACGGACCCTTGGTCACTTAGCCGTTGCACGTGGTAGGGGTGCTTGTGCGGATGGAGGGTGAGGTTGAGCTTTTCACACAACTCGGTGCTAGCAAGGTTGTGGCAACTCCCTCCATCGATGATCACTTTGATAGATTTACCATTGATGTCGGCTCGTGTTTGGAAGATATTTGAGCGTTGGTCTTCATGCTCTTGTGCTTGAGTGGTCAAGATCCTTGTGACGACAAGCGATGGACTTGTGTCATGTTCACACATGAGGAGTTCTTGGTCATCTTCCACTCGTTGTCTTGCCATTGCTTCCTTGACTCGGGCATCAAATTCATCTTCACTCAAGTACTCTTCGTCGCCATTGTCATGGATGAACAATACCTTCTTGTTTCCACATTCAGCCGATTTGTGTCCTTTGCCTCCACACTTGTAGCATTCACCGTTGAAAGGTGTATCACTCTTTGCTTGTTTGCCACCTGGGGGCAGTTTTCCTTGAGGAAGTGTGGGCTTGAAGGAAGGCTTGGAGTTACTTGAGGATCTTCCATTGAAGGTTGTTGGCATAGAGGTTGAAGCTTTCTTGTAGGTGAAATATGTCTTGGGCTTGTTGTACTTGATGTCCCCTTGCACTTGACGGTTAGCCTTTGTTGCTATGTGCACAAGCTCAACCATGTTGTTGTATGTTTGGAACTAGATGATGCGCTTGATTGGGTGATTCAATCCAATAAGGAAACGTGCCATAGTTTGCTCCATGCGCTCTTCAATGTTGGCGCGGATGAAGTTGAGTTCCATTTCTTTGAAGTACTCTTCCACGGTCTTTGTCCCTTGTCGAAGCGATTGAAGGTTGTTGAAGAGGTCAGGTGTGTAGTGCGCGGGCCCAAAACGGGATATCATGTGAGCCTTCATGTCATGACAAGTTGTGATTGTCGGCTCTTGTCTTGCATCACGAACGACTTGAACTTGTTCCCACCAAAGATTGGCGTAATCATCAAACTCAAGCGAAGCCATGGCGACCATCTTCTCGTTGCTATAATTGTGCATGCGGAAGATCTTGTCGACTTTGAGTGCCCATGAAATGTATTCTTCGGGGTCATTGGATCCGGCAAACTTGGGCATTGTGAACTTGAGCTTGGCGAAAGTTTCTTCATCATTGCGGTCATTGCGACGAGCTTGGTGACCTTGTTGATGATCTTGTGTTTGAGGTGGTGGAACTTGGTTCTCGCGACCTTGTTGCGGAGCTTGCTCTTGATATTGTTGTTGAGGCGCTTTCTCTTGCTCTTGGTGCGGTTGTTGACGATGTTGGGGTACTTGGGTCTAATGAGGGTGTTGAGGATGTGGAGCCTCATAACGTGGTTGATGACGAACAGGAGGCTCGTTCCTCGGTTGGTGATGTTGATTAGGCGCACGGGCCTCATGGCGAAGATCATGGTCTTGAGCCTCTTGACGTGGTCGGCGTCTCTCAACTTGTACCACTTGATGCTCCATGGTTTGGTGTGGTGGACGAGGCGCCTCATGATGACCATGGTGTCGGTGCGGACGTTCATGACAGTGATGACAAGGAGGAGGATCTTGGAGAGCTTCACGTCGATGACGAGCTTGATTTGCCAAATTGGAGTCATCACTTGTTGTGTCAAGTACGTGTCGCGCAAGATGGTGGTAGACTTGCGATTGCACTTGTGGTTCTTCTTGAGGTTGCTCTTGTTGGATCACTATTGCCCTTGCGTGATGACGGTGTGCTTCTTGCCTTGCTCGTGGTCTTGAAGAGAAATCACCATCATAGCTTGACGCTGCGGCATGCCGTGGGGAAGGTACATAGTTCGAAGAACTTTCATCTTCAATCACGGGCATCATTGCATCTTGGAGCACTTGGATGAAGATCTTGTTGAGGAGGAACATGATGACGCGAAGAGCTTGAAGATCTTGATGCACATGAATGCAGTCTTGCCATTCCGTCGATGAGGCGTCGAAGATTGTCATTTGTTTCAGCGATGGAGCATTGAAGCGCTTCATTTTGGTGGCCGAAGTTGTGATGCATTGCATGCATTTGTCGTGTGAGGCCGTCGAAGCGGTTGTCGATGTTCTTGAACTCGGCTTATGTCTCGCCAAATTCTTCATCTTGTCACATCTCCAGGGCTTGGGAACATTCACGGAACTCTTGGCGGACGATGAAGTGACTTGCGCGCGTCATGTACGGTCCATGTTCTTCTTCTTGGGGAGGTGGTTGGCTAGACTCACCGTGCCTATCCATCATCCAAAACACACAAGTATTGTATATGGAAGTGGAATATGGTGGTGTTGGCCTTATACCTCCCCTTGGGGATTGCACCAAACTAGAAACCACAAGTGAGAGCTATAAGTGTGCAAAGTGGAATTGCAAAGAAAACTCACACTAAAGAAAGAACTAACACTCAAAAACTTGTTGGTGGTGGGTTAGGGTTGTGGAATGCCAAAGAACCAACCAAAAGAAAAGGGATAGTCAAAAGTGGGTAAAATCCAACAAAACTCAAGTCAAAGGTGAAGGTCAACAACTCAAAGGGGTGATGGGAACCTACGACTATATACACACACGTGGATATTGTTGGGATTGACACGACTATGAAAATGAGCAAACAAAATGTCCTAACAAAGACTAAGCTCGTTGTCGGGCCAATGCAAGGAGAGACCATGGCTCGTTTGCAAAGAAGAAAAATGAGAAACGGATTTGTGCACTTACCTTGGGTGCTCTTCTTTCTCTCTTCCTTACAAGCTTTGAGACTCTCTTTTCCTATGGGAGACTATTTTTCTTTTTCTTTTGCTTTGTATCTTTTTCTTTCTTTTGTAGTTTTTTGCTCTCCCTTGATGCTACCAAGTCACGCTTGTTATTGCTTTTACACTCTCACTATCCAAGGACACGTGCACCATGCTCAAGCAAACACAAGATGAGCCACTCTCGTGGGATAGGTACACACAAAGGAAGATAGGGGTTAACAAGGTGACGCAAGTTATACTGATGCGGAATGATGTTCGTGGGCCGTGGTGTCGATGAGCGCATGGTTTGTTGATGCGGAAGCTTGCTGTTAGTTGATGACACACACACGGGCACAAACAAACAAGAGGATTTTAGCCAATGCAAGATTAGAGGCAAAACTGTCAAAATCAGGCGTCAGGGCAGGGGACTCCGGGGTTTCAGGCCACAAACTCCGGTCCAGGCGGGAGACTTCGGTGTGGATAGGCCGGAAACTCTGGTGTAGGCCGGAGACTCCGGTCTACAAGGAGGAAACTCCGGTCTGGAGTCAGATCACGAACTGCTCGGGTTCTTGAGCGGAAATCCACGCCTTGGGTCTTCAAATCCGCGAAAAATTGGCCAAATTGGGCTAGGAAAACACAGGATAAAGCTGGAAAACTCCTAAGACAAGGTTTGGTCGGATCAAAACCACAAATAACACTCCAAATCAAGAGATCGATCCAAAGGCAAATTTGGGCTGTTTTTTGGGGATTTTCGAATTTTTGGTGGATAAAAGAAAATTTTGTGGGGGAATTCGTGAGCAACGAAGCTCTTGATACCAATATGTTGAGGGCAAACCTCTAGGATGGCCCGATCTTTCACAAATCCCACTCAAATTGAGGATGGAGTGCATGGAGAGGAGGGGAGGATGAACACGACGAACTCACGCACGAAGAACGCAATGAACACACACACACACACACACACAAAACCATGATACACACCAATAGCTCACGCCGGCGTGACCGGTCCGGCGCAATCCCTAGGATCGGTGTCGGGCGGAGGACTCTCTCTCGAATTGGCATGGCGAGAAGGGAGACTCGGTGAGATCTTGATGTCTAGGCAAAGGGACTCCGATGCCTAGGCCTTGTACAACGCGGAGGCACAATACAAACTCCAACGAGGTTTGGGATATTTGGTGCTCCTTTTTCAAAGGAGCATGAGGCAAGAACTAGATAGATCCACAAGGGGTTTCCACTAATTCCAAATATCATGCCTAGGGTTTACAATAGAGGTGGGGGACTATATATAGACCAGCAACATAGTCAGGGGTACTTTAGGGATAATAGATAAGTTCTGGATGGACTAGGGGGTACATGATCCAAAGGCCTTTTACATGCCTGGCGTCGGTCGGTCTGGAGACTCCAGTGTGCGGACCGGAGACTCCGGTCTAGGCCGGAGATTCCGGTCAGTCTCTGGACCAACCTCCGGAGGGGCACATAGATTTTCCCCGAGCTCGATTCAGGGGGTCAGTCCGGAGGTGGGCTGGAGTCTCCGAGGTCTTCAGACCAAAGACTCCAGTGTGCGCAGACCGGAGACTCCGGTCTGAGCATCTCCAGCGGCTTCTGCTTCACGCTCTTCTCCTTGTTCTCCATCCTTGGGTGCTTGGTGATGTGTTGGGGCTTCGTACCTGATGATGCACAGAGTAGTTGCATGAGGTAGCAGACCATCCAAGGATGTATCAAATTGGCATGAGGAGAGGAGCGAGTTCACCTTAGCTTGTAGGAGTTTGGCTCGGGCACGAGTCATGGTTCCACTTGGGGGACTTGGTGGTGTAGATGTAGGAGCGTCCGTAGGACAGGCTGCATCACCTTTGGTGGGGTTGATCAGCACGACGAGGCGGTGCTCCAAGTACCATCGGCTGTGTTTGGGGCGGCCGGAGACGGCGGGGCGACGCGGCATTTGCGGCTAGTGTTCCAGCCAGAAGAGGATCTGCAGAGGAATGGCGAGAGAGCGGGCGAGAGGAACTTGAGAGGATGGCCACAACACTAGGGTCTTATCCTGGTCCAGGTCGGTGGCGGGGCGGGCATCTTAGCACCAGGGAGATCGACGGTGCGAATGGCGACAACGAGAAGCTTCTGTCGGCGTCCTTCTGGCCAGAGGAAGAATAAAATATAAAGAAGGAATGAAGGGGTATGTGGGTCAGGCTTCTGCTGGGCTACGGCTTGTTGCGGGATGCTGCACTGCACGACAGATAGAGGGGAGAAGGAGAGATGGGCTGCAGCCTAGACTACTGGTTCTTGTTATTGTTTTCTATTAAAACTTTTTTCCAAATTCCTTTTCTTATTTCTCTTTGTATTTTCAAATTCTTTTTTGATCTAAATTGTTTGAAAATATTAGAGGATTTGTAAATAATAAGAACACATTGCAGGGCCCTTTTATACTATTTGGGCTCCACACATTTTGGCATTTTCGAAACTCAAAATCCATTTGAATATTTGAGAGAAAGAGGAAACCAGGGTTTTAGGTTTTTTTCATTATTTTTTTTCATGCATTTTAAGTGACGGTGTTCATGAATGCACAAACAACCCTACATTGAGGATTAACTAAAATTGGGGTGTTACAGCTCTATCCCCCTTACGTGAATCTCGACCCGAGATTCCAAAGCTATGAAGAAAGAAGAGAAACAGGGACACTCTAAGGATAAGAGGGAAGAACACTAAACAATACACCGAGTATCTCATGGTAAACTTGTGGATGGATTGTTCAGAAACAACTCTAAGATGACGACATGAAACACGTCAAGGTAACGGAGGAATCGAAAGGATATAAGTTTCAAGTTGTTTGATAGCTGGTCTTCATAAGGATTGAGACCATGGAGCTTCATATGAGTTTAAACTTCTGAAGAGGAAAGCTTACAGCAGAAAGAACATGACCACAGACTTCGAAAGATATGAAACTCTACTAAACGTCTTAAGTAGAGATTCTAGGGATACAGAAATACGGATAACCAAGCTATTGATCTACTTTTTATATAGAAGGATCACTCTTCGTTCAGTAGAAGGTTAAGACGAGAAGGTGTTTTCTGGCAAGGACTCATACGAGTCACAGGGAACATGTAACAAGAAAAACTTCTGATTACTAAAATCATAGTCACTCTATGATCATGGTCGAGAAACGAAGGAAACTCTTTATTCATCCAGAATTATCAAAATCTTTGCCAGAGATCGTGATATCACTTTACACCACTAAGATGAATATGTAAGAAGATTATTGATGACACGAGGAAAAAGAAACTTCAGTCTCATACTTCAATTACTTGGCATAACAAATGCTTGCAAACATAAAAGGTCTGGAAGATCGATCGAGAGACATTTAGCAACACTACTTTAAATGTTCTCCTTAATGTTCGAGTTACCAGACATCAAGTAAAGGTCGGACTGTGGAGACAAAGGAAACCATAAGCACAACTCCTATAATTAAATCATAGAAGAAGCCTTATGTAGAGTGGTTGTTATTTGCTAACTTAAGAGGATATGACAATAGGCCTCCCGACTAGTTGTGCCAACCATATATCAATCATGTCGAACTTATGAAAGGACCTATGTCAGAACCTTGAGAAACACCAACCATCGTTGCTGCTTTAGATTCAGCTCTGGTTAGGTGAGATGATACTTCAGACTCAGCATGTCCGAATAGAAAGCTTGCAACATTTACCACAAATATAAAGTCACTAGATTCTCAAGACATGGACTACACTATCAAGCTCCAAAAGACTGAGCTACATTGCTAGACCCATGTATTAACAACTTGTCAAAGGGTAACTGCTCGTACATTAATACTTGCAATAAGATACACATGCGTCCTTAAGGGAACAGTTATAATTCTACTGAAATACACAGTGACATCTTTCAGTAATTGCACATGAATCATAGGAGGTCACTTCTAGCATCCAGAACACATACTTCGAGGACACTAAGATGGTTCTTGAAGGTTTCCAACATTGATGCCAAATGTTCGATATGAATCTATTATAGCTTGGAGAAAATAAGGATGTTATCGATGGGCCCAACTACAGACTTATCGAGACACTCCAGGAAGATGGACACATATGTGGTATGAACAAAGCAGAGTATTGGTCAGACCAAAAAACATGAAGATGTACTCATATGACACATCATGAGTATCAACATCATCAAGATAGTCCTTGGAACTAAGTTTGATTTGATGATAACCTAGATTAAATCAAAGACGGGGAAGATAACATATCCATGGAGGAAATACTATCTTTCTTCCGCCTGAACAGAACTAGACATCCCATTTTATAATGAACTAAGTCAAATAGAACTTTTGTCTTCCAACTCTCCAAGTTGTTGTTCATGCTCAACCAAATAGTTCAGGGGTATCTAGTATGGATCCTTGGAGAAATAAACAGTTCAGAGAACTGACTTGCTCAAGAACTTGATAAACACGGTCTTGTGGCAACATGGCAATACTTCTAGAAAGACATCTATAATATCACGAACCACTATTATGTGACTTAGCTCGAGAGGAAACTTTCTTGGTAAGGCAAGAAAATGTAGTCTCAGAGTTTTGGCACGAGCCTAACTCTTTGACCGAAGAGATTGCACCAGAATAGTGGACTTGGTAGCACAATCATCCTTTGCTTATTGATAGGGTTAACGATCACGCAAAGAATGAATCAAATTTCCTTGGTTCAAATCAATAAAAGTTGCTAAGAATATCAGATGGCCACATTATTATGCACGCACATCATTCTCAAGCACGAACGATCGAAGGAAGGGTCGGTAAAGATGTGTAAAAGCATCACTTCATTAAGGGGTCATGAAACTTAGCACAACCTCTTAGTATATAAGGGTGTGATATTCGAAGGTGGTACATGCAGAAACTAATCAATGCTTCTTGATCTATGGATTACAGTACTTTGACCTGGTCCTAGATATGATGAGGTACTGGAGTTTGTTTCTCCTATCATCCCAAAATGGTTTGTCATGATGGACCACAAGAGTATCTTGTATCAGAAGACACTGATGCAATTTACTACATGGCTACCAACTGGTAGACGAAGGTCAAAAAACAACAAGGGGAAAGGAACATGCTCAGGATTGAATCCCAATATGTGGACGCGTAGATTAACAATCTTCCGAAAACCAATGCATAAAAGGGAGAGGTGTGACAGAGTCACGGATATAGATGCGAGATTCTCGAGGAGTACTCTTGTCGTGATCTATTTGGTTCCATTAAAGAACACCTGCCATAGCTAGTGATAGGGGAAGTCCTTAATTGTCACAATTCAATCGCAACAAAGACCACAGGATTGATGACCAGAATTATAGTTCAAGCCATCTTGAGGTGATGCGTGAACATTATGACAGGGATCAACAAAATGGACCTTGGGTTAAAGATCAGCTTCATGTACGAGCTTCACAACACTTGAATCCAGCACAATCCGGGATCTTCGGTTCAAGTCCAAGGTTAAAACCCAAGAAATAAGTAACTACTACTACTACTACTATAATGGTGGGGCTATGCTTGCCTTGTTTGTTGATAACCATAAAGCAGATCTTCGGAAGCCTTGGGCATGACTTGGTTACAGTTGACCAAGTATTGTTCGTCGATCTTCGATGGTGTTAACCTTGGTCTTCGATCTTGATCTTGATATCGTATTCTACCGGGAAGAAGCAAACATCGGAAAGAAATGGAAACAATAATCAACACATGGCATCGATCCAATGCTCAAGCAAGTATTATGATATGACAAGTTCAACAGAGTTGAAATGTAACCCTAATACCTTCTTGGCAATTTAAGCGGGATCCGAAGGGTCCTAACCCTAATACAAGAGAGACCCTAGAATCACCTGCGGGGGTTCATTTAGTTCTCTAATTAAACTTTCAATTGAACTTGTGAAACAATGCATGATTTTGATTCTATTGTATAGATCTTGTTTTTTTGAACATTTTGATATATTATACATATTTTTCTGACTTATAAATAATAAGTTATTGAATTTCTAATATTTATCCTTTTTTTGAAATTACTAAAAACAAAACAATTACTACGTCATTATGACGTCAGCGTAAGGCTTTAACCTTTTTACACAGCAGCTGGGTCTACCCGCTGTGACTAACTGCTGGGCCCGAGGCCACATCAGCATGCCAAGTGGGCAGCAACGGTCAACGGGCCCACGGACCACGTCATCACGACGTCACAGTGACGTCACCTTGACGCCTACGGTCGGGTGGTCACCAGCGGCGGTGCTGGCAGCGTGCGGGGTTGTGGGACAAGGGCCACTAGAACGAGCTCATCGGGGCAGACCTTAAACGGACGGCATAGCCCAGATTGGGAAACCGGAGCTTCACCGACGAGCTCGAACTACGGCGACGAGAGGCGGCGCACGGCACCGGCTGCAAGCAAAATGGAAGTGAGAGAAAGGAGGGGTCCAGGAGGACCGGCAAATTACCCTTGACGCGTATCTGCCCTCAGCGAGGACAAAGAAGGACGGCAGCAGCGGCGATGGCGGAGGTGGCGCTCGTTGGTGGCAGGGAAGATGACATAGATGGCGATGGTTCGGGGCATCCCTGCTCGATTCCTTTGGCGGGGTTGATCATCACGGCAAGGAGGTGCTCCAGGGACCATCGGCTGGGTTGGGCAGCCGGAGATGATGGGGCGATGCGGTGTTTGCGGCTAGGGTTCCGTCCATTAGAGGATCTGCAGAGAGAGGGCGAGAGAGCGGGCGAGATGAACTGGAGAGGATGGCCATGACACTGTGGTCTTATCCTAGTCCGGGCCAGCGGCGGGGTGGGTATCTTAGCACCAGGGAGATCGATGGTGCGAGCGGCGACAATGAGCATCTTCCGACGACGTCCTTCTGGCCAGAGGAAGAAGAAAAGAGAAAGAAGGAACAAAGGGGTATGTGGGTGGGGCTTCTGCTGGGCTACGGCTTGCTGCGGGCTGCTGCACTGTGTGGCAGATAGAGGGGAGAAGGAGAGATGGGCTGCGGCCCAGACTCCTGGTTCTGGTTATTTTTCTGTTAAAACATTTTTCCAAATTCCTTTTCTTATTTCTCTTTGTATTTTCAAATTCTTTTCTAATCTAAATTGTTTGAAAATACTATAGGATTTGGAAATAATAAGAAAACATTGTAGGGCCCTTTTATACTGTTTGGGCTCCACACATTTTCGAGTTTTCGAAACTCAAAATCCCTTTGAATATTTGAGAGAAAGAGGAAACTAGGGCTTTAGGGTTTATGGATTATTTTCTTTGCATGCATTTTGAGGGATGATGTTCATGAATGCACAAATAACCCTAAATTGTGGATTAACTAAAACCGGGGTGTTACTACATTGCACACCTATCATCGCCATGGAAATCATGACTTCAAGATAACCTTTGTATAACTCGTTGGTCACACACAGATTTGTTTCTTCACGCAGATAATTCTTCAAGACATTCTAACTGTAATCAAGTGAGAAGCACTAAAACCAGAAGAAAACAACTATCATAAGTTTACGATTTGTTTAATGGTGAAATAGTAGTAAATAGATGCTTGCTTGATTTGTATGATAGAGAAAATAAATATAGGATTGCAATGTCATGCCCACTCCAATCCTATGGGAATTCCATACTACCCAAAGTTTGTTTGACTCTATCATAGTAGGACAAACAGAGGATTCTGAAAAAGAGGTGCGGGTGGATGTTTGATTTCCTACAAAATCTAGTGTAAAGGAATACTTAGGAATAATTCCTATGGGAATCAATCCTACAAATGTAACAACCATCTTGGGAGGTGTCAAATCTTTTGTCAGACGGGTACTAAAATTTCTTACCTTTTCGAGAAAAAAACTAAAATTTCTTACCATACTGCCCCCTCATTTGCCGAGTAAAGAAGAGGTGAGCTCGCGGACATAGAAAGGCATGCCAGGTTCGATCTAGGAGACTTTATTCTCGAGAAAATCCCACCTTCTCTATGATAAACACACATTATTGCCGTAAATAATGTACCTTTCGAACCAATCTTTTCGCTCATCAGAAGGACCTACAGGAAAGAAAAATAAATCTTAGAGAGTAGTATATTTTTGCATAGTCTAATTCGATTTTCAAAATCCAAGTAAAACATTACCCCTTATAGCCGCAATTTGTTCCTCGTCACTATCAGAATAGTTAGTGTAGCAGATCTCATCATCGGTCGAACTGTCCATGATTTTCTACCTTGCTTGGAATTGGAACCTATAAATGGCATTGCAAGATACTTATTATAGAACAAAAATGCATGGAATTATAACCAATTCAAGTGACAAAATGCTATCCCCAGTAACAAGCAACATGTTTCACCAATGTTTCACTTCAAAAAAGTACATCAATATCAATATATTCGTATTTATGCAGATTTAAACTATGAGGAAGGAAATAGAGAAGAATGAAAGAGAACCGAAAAAATTGGTTTGGAAATAGATAATGGAATCAGTACAAAAAGAGGAACTGTGAATGTTTTCTACAAGGGAGAGATGAAGATTATACCTCGTTGTTCTGGGTGTGATCCGTAGAAAAATAAGCAGATTGATCTGCTTGAAGGTTAGAGATGAATGGCATGAGAGGAGGTGGCGGCGAGAGGATGAGTGTGTTTTCTAGAAGATGGTGGACAGATTGGGCAATGTGGAGGTGGGCAGAGTAGAAAAAATATGATTTATAGGGGTGACGGGTCCATGTATGTAGCCGTGCTTCCTCGGTGCGGGTGCGAAATGGAATATATTGAGTATTAAAGTAAAAATAGGACCAAAGGGAGTAGAAAAGAGCTCACTTTAACATTTTGTTTTCACCCATCAACTCAGTCATCCACGTAGGATCCACATATTGGGGAGGTCGCGGTCGCCTTGGACGCACCATAAAATTATGACTGGGCCATCGCGTGCGGGAAGCAGAGTCAACATTCCGTCCAATCGCTTACCCTAGTCATCGTCATCGATATTTGCCACATGCATCGGCTTCATCAGCGACATTGATTGTCCCCTCGCTTCTGTAATCTGCCACATTAATCTCGGATCATCTCATTCCTATTTATCCTCTCCCCTTCCCCGCACCAAAATAATCTCTAATCCCCTGCTTCCAGCAACCATCTCCATCCTCGTCTGTCATCCATGGCCACCTTACGGCTTCCGTCGTCCGTACCGGAGCGTAAAGACCTCGACATCACCACACAGAAGGACAATACCCTTCTCCCAACGGAGTACACCGTGGTAGCTGGCGTGCCCCTTCCTTGACGTTGGGTGCGGTCGTCGCACATACCTTATGTACCGCACCCACGACAATCCAAACGGGAGGTTGAAGTTCAAGTTCGTCAACTTTAGGGACGCCTGTCTCCTCTATGGCTAGGCCTTCCACTACGGCAGCGAGATGGTGGTGTTCACCGGCGGCAACAATTTCACCAACAACTGGGACTGGTTCCCCAACAATGGAAACATCATCCATAGTGTCCTCCCGGAGCTGCCGATGGCTACGAAGGTGCCACCGATTGCTCAGGAGGTACCACCGCCTTATCTGGAGGTGCCGCCGGGTTATCTGAAGGTGCAAATGAGTTAGGAGCCAGCTGTGTCACTTAGCTGGCGTTGGCGCCGATGTCTAACGAGCTGCCGCTGGCGGTGCGGACTAGGTGCTAGGAGGCGCCGGATCTGCACTAGTTCAGCGGCGAGTCCTATATATGTTAACTCGTGTTGTTATGTTAATGGTTGAATCAAGTTTCTTCAGGTACTATCGTAAAAAAAAAGTTTCTTTTGGTACTACTCACTGTACCCTGTAGTACTAGTAGTACTGCGAATGGCGATCTATTGAATATCCTTCCCCCTAGATTTTTGTGAAGGAAGTGAAAATCTCAAAAGAGAGAAAGTTTGAATTGCTACTCTATTGTACTCCCTAAAATTACTTGACTTGAATTTGTTTAGATTCAGATGTATCTAGACATGTTCTAGTGCTAGATGCATTCGAATCTGATAAATACAAGTCAATTAATTTGGGTCGAAGGGAGTAGTTGTAACACCTTTTGCCGCCAACGACCAAAATGGTTCCCACTAACACAACCGACGAACACGCCAGACACAGACACAGAGCCGCTGACACAAGGCAGGTCGTCGGTCGACGCACATGCGCAGCGCCACGTTATGGACGACAGAGAGATCAGCTGGCCAGGGTGTGGTGGTGACCAGGGAGTGAAGGAGAGAGAAAACACAATTTGTTTTGCGTGCATATATATTGTAAATGTCCTGAAATTTACTATACTCACTGTACCATGTACCTCGTGTCAGGAAACCATCCCAACTTTTCTCTGAGATTGCACCGCCTTCAAATCCTCCTCTTCATAGCTCTCTCAGTGCCTCCTCTATGCTCGTAGTATCTTCTCCCTCTATATTTCTTTAACAGAAAAAAAGAAATAAATTCTTCTTACTTGCTTTTTAAAAAATAAATTCCTGTCACTTGAAAAATTTAAATTGATTATTTTTTATTTTTAATATCTTTGATTGTTTTCCAAAGATGGCCAAACCTATCGCCATGCAAATTCTTAGATATGAGGTCATCAGCATAAAGTATGATGTAGAGATATGGCCTTGACCTTGTAGTCATTCAGTTTGAAATCCAAGAATGTTCATACTCGTTGAGAACTAAGCTTAAATTCGTTTAAATTTCACCACTTACTTTTAGGTTAGCATTTTGAAACCGGGAAAGTTTGAATTGCTACTCTATTGTAGTAGTAATACTTTTTGCCGCCAAGGACCAAAATGGTTCCCACCAACGTAGCTAACGAACATGCCAGACATAGACATAGAGCCGTCGACACAAGGCAGATCGTCAGTCGACGCGCGTCTGCAACACCACATTGTGGACAACGGAGAGATCAGCTGGCCAGGGTGTGAATGGTGATGAGGGAATTAAGGAGAGAGAAAACACAATTAGTTTTGTGTGCATATATATTGTAAAGGTCCTGAAATTGACTCTACTCACTTTACCCTGTACCTCGTGTCAGGAACCCATCCCAGCATTGCTGTGATATCGCACCGCCTTTAAATCCTCCTCTTCGCATCTCTCTCACTGCCTCCACTATGCTCGTAGTCTCTTCTCCCACTTTCATTTTATAAGATAAAAAGGAAATAAATTCTTCTTACTTGCTTTTCAGAAAATAAATTATTGTCACATGAAAAATTGAAATTGATAATTTTTGTTTTTTCTTCGATTGTTTTCAAAAGATGGCCAAATTCATCACCATGCAAAGTCTCTCATATGGATCATCGGAATAAAGTATGATGTAGATATGGCCTTGCCCTTTGTCATTCGTCTTGAAATCCAAGAATTTTCCATACTCGTTGACAACTATGCTTAAATTCGTTTCATTTTAACCACTTACTTTTAGGTTAGAATTTTACATGGGCGGTGGGAGTACATTTTACATCAAGGACCTAAAAAAGGGAAAATTACATTGAGTTCCATACATTTAGCACAAAACCCTCTAAAATTAAGCAAGCAAACAGTCAGGCCCAGCTCCTTCTCGAGAGAGCAGTTGATCGAGCCATACGTTTCATACTACTTCCTCTTTGATTGTTTTCAAAATATGGCCAAATTTGTCGCCATGCAAATTCTTGGATATGGGATCATCATCATAAAGAATGATATAGAGATATGGCCTTGACCTTGTTGTCGTTCGGCTTGAAATCCAAGAAAGTTCATACTCGTTAACAACTAAGATTAAATTCATTTAAATTTCACCACTTACTTTTAGGTTAGAATTTTACACGGTCGGTGGGTGTACATTCTACATCAAGTACCTAAAAAAGGGAAAATTACATCAAGGTCTATACATTTAGCACAAAGGACCCTAAGATTGAGCATAGAAAACAGCCGGGTTCGGCTCCTTCTCGAGAGAGCAGCTGATCGAGCCATACTCTTCATACTACTTCCTCTTCGATTGTTTTCAAAATATGGCAAAATCTGTCGCCATGCAAATTCTTGGATACTAGATCATTAGAATAAAGTATGATGTAGAGATATGGTCTTGACCTTGTGGTCGTTCGGCTTCAAATCCAAGAATGTTCATACTCGTTGAAAACGATAAGCTAAAATTCCTTTAAATTTCACCACTTACTTTTAGGTCAGAATTTTACACGGCTGGTGGGAGTACATTTTACAACAAGGACCTAAAAAGGGGGAAATTACATCGAGTTCTATACATTTAGCACAAAGGAACCTAAAATTAAGCAAGGAAAACAGTCGTTTTCGGCTCCTTCTCTAGAGAGTAGCAGATTGAGGCATACTCTTCATACTATTTCATCTTCGATTGTTTTCAAAATATGTCCAAATTTTCAGCATGCAAATTCTTGGATATGGAATCATCAGCATAAAGTATGATTTAGATATGGCCTTGATCTTGGTCATTCGTCTTGAAATACCATAATGGTTCATACTTGTTGACAAATAAGCTTAAATTCATTTAAATTTCACCACTTACTTTTAGGTTAGAATTTTACACGGTCGATCGGAGTACATTTTACATCATGGACCTTAAAGGGGAAAATTTACATCGAGGTTTATACATTTAGCACAAAGGACCGTAAAAGGATTTTTTTTTGGTTTGGCTCCTTATCGTGAGACCAGGTGATCTGACCCAAACTCTTCATACTACTTCCTCTTTGATTGTTTTCAAAATATGGCTGAATTTGTTGCCATCCAAATTCTCTCATATGGATCATTGGAATAAAGTATGATGTTGATATGGCCTTCACCTTGGTCATTCGGCTTGAAATCCAAGAATGTTCATACTCGTTGATAAGTAAGCTTAAAATCGTCTAAATTTAACCACTTACACTTTTATGTTAGAATTTTACACGGGCGATGGAAGTACATTTTACACTAAGGACCTAAAAAAGAGAAAATTACATCGAGGTCCATACATTTAGCACAAACCCCTCTAAATTAAGCAAGGAAATAGTCATGTTCAGCTCCTTCTTGAGAGATGCAGCTGATCGAGCCATATGTTTCATACTACTCCTCTTTGATTGTTTTCAAAATATGGCCAAAACTTTCGCCATGCAAATTCTTGGATATGGGATCATCAACATAAAGTATGACGTAGAGATATGGCCTTGACCTTTTTGACGTTCGGCTTGAAATCCAAGAAAGTTCATACTCGTTGACAACTAAGATTAAATTCATTTAAATTTCACCACTTACTTTAGGTTAGCATTTTACACGGTCGGTGGGAGTACATTCTTCATCAAGGACCTAAAAAGAGGGAAATTACATCAAGGTCCATACATTTAGCACAAAGTACCCTAAAATTGAGCAAAGAAAATAGTCAGGTTCATGTCCTTCTTGAGAGAGCAGTTGATCGAGCCATACTCTTCATACTACTTCCTCTTCGATTGTTTTCAAAATATGGCCAAATCTATCGCCATGTAAATTCTAGGATACTCGATCATCAGAATAAAGTATGATGTAGAGATATGGCCTTGACCTTGTGGTCATATGGATTGGAATCCAAGAATGTTTATACTCGTTGACAACTATAAGCTGAAATTCATATAAATTTCACCACTTACCATTTGGTTAGAATTTTGCATGGTCGATGGTAGTACATTTTAGAACAAGGACGTAAAAAGGGTAAATTACATCAAGGTCCATACATTTAGTACAAAGGACCCTAAAATTAAGCAAGGAAAATAGTCGGGTTCGGCTCCATCTCGAGTGAGTAGCTGATCGAGGCATACTCTTCATACTACTTCATCTTTGATTGTTTTCAAAATATGGCCAAATTTGTCGGCAAGCAAATTCTTGGATATGGGATCATCAGCATAAAGTATGATGTAGATATGGGCTTGACCTTGGTTGTTCGTATTGAAATACAAGATTGGTTCATACTCATTGACTACTAAGCTTAAATTTGTTTAAATTTCCCCAATTACTTTTAGGTTAGAGTTTTAAAAGGTCGATTGAAGTACATTTGCAATTAGGGACCTCAAAAGGGAGAAAATTACATCGAGGTCCATACACTTAGCACAAAGGACCCTAAAAGGATTTTTTTGGTTCGGCTCCTTCTCGTTAGATCAATTGATCTGAGCCAAACTCTTTATACTACTTCCTCTTTGATTATTTTCAAAATATGGCCAAATTTGTCGCCCCGCAAATTCTCTCATATGGGATCATCGGAATAAAGTATGATGTTGATATGGCCTTCACCTTGGTCGCTCAGCTTGAAATCCAAGAATGTTCATACTCATTGAAAACTAAGCTTAACTTCATTTCAATTTCACCACTTACACTTTTAGGTTAGAGTTCTACACGGGCGGTGGAAGTACATTTCACACCAAGGACCTAAAAAGGGGAAATTACATCGAGGTCCATACATTTAGCACAAACCCCCCTAAATTTAAGCAAGGAAAATAGTCAGGTTCGGCTCCTTATCGAGAGAGCAGCTGATCAAGCCATACGTTTCATACTACTTCCTCTTTGATTGTTCTCAAAATATGGCCAAATTTGTTGCCATGCTAATTCTTGGATATGGGATCATGAGCATAAAGTATGATGTAGAGATATGGCCTTGACCTTGTGGTCGTTCGACTTGAAATCCAAGAAATTTCATACTTGTTGACAACTAAAATTAAATTCGTTTAAATTTCACAAGTTACTTTTAGGTTAGTATTTTACACGATCGATGGGAGTACATTTTACATCAAGGACGTAAAAAGGGGAAATTACATCAAGGTCCATACATTTAGTACAAAGGACCCTAAAATTAAGCAAGGAAAATAGTCGGGTTCGTCTCCATCTCGAGTGAGTAGCTGATCGAGGCATACTCTTCATACTACTTCATCTTTGATTGTTTTCAAAATATGGCCAAATTTGTCGGCAAGCAAATTCTTGGATATGGGATCATCAGCATAAAGTATGATGTAGATATGGGCTTGACCTTGGTTGTTCGTATTGAAATACAAGATTGGTTCATACTCATTGACTACTAAGCTTAAATTCGTTTAAATTTCCCCAATTACTTTTAGGTTAGAGTTTTAAAAGGTCGATTGAAGTACATTTGCAATTAGGGACCTCAAAAGGGAGAAAATTACATCGAGGTCCATACACTTAGCACAAAGGACCCTAAAAGGATTTTTTTTGGTTCGGCTCCTTCTCGTTAGATCAGCTGATCTGAGCCAAACTCTTTATACTACTTCCTCTTTGATTATTTTCAAAATATGGCCAAATTTGTCGCCCCGCAAATTCTCTCATATGGGATCATCGGAATAAAGTATGATGTTGATATGACCTTCACCTTGGTCGCTCAGCTTGAAATCCAAGAATGTTCATACTCGTTGAAAACTAAGCTTAACTTCATTTCAATTTCACCACTTACACTTTTAGGTTAGAGTTTTACATGGGCGGTGGAAGTACATTTCACACCAAGGACCTAAAAAGGGGAAATTACATCGAGGTCCATACATTTAGCACAAACCCCCCTAAATTTAAGCAAGGAAAATAGTCAGGTTCGGCTCCTTCTCGAGAGAGCAGCTGATCAAGCCATACGTTTCATACTACTTCCTCTTTGATTGTTCTCAAAATATGGCCAAATTTGTTGCCATGCTAATTCTTGGATATGGGATCATGAGCATAAAGTATGATGTAGAGATATGGCCTTGACCTTGTGGTCGTTCGACTTGAAATCCAAGAAATTTCATATTTGTTGACAACTAAAATTAAATTCGTTTAAATTTCACCAGTTACTTTTAGGTTAGTATTTTACACGATCGATGGGAGTACATTTTACATCAAGGACGTAAAAAGGGGAAATTACATCAAGGTCCATACATTTAGTACAAAGGACCCTAAAATTAAGAAAGGAAAATAGTCGGGTTCGGCTCCATCTCGAGTGAGTTGCTGATCGAGGCATACTCTTCATACTACTTCATCTTTGATTGTTTTCAAAATATGGCCAAATTTGTCGGCAAGCAAATTCTTGGATATGGTATCATCAGCATAAAGTATGATGTAGATATGGGCTTGACCTTGGTTGTTCGTATTGAAATACAAGATTGGTTCATACTCATTGACTACTAAGCTTAAATTCGTTTAAATTTCCCCAATTACTTTTAGGTTAGAGTTTTAAAAGGTCGATTGAAGTACATTTGCAATTAGGGACTTCAAAAGGGAGAAAATTACATCGAGGTCCATACACTTAGCACAAAGGACCCTAAAAGGATTTTTTTTTGGTTCGGCTCCTTCTCGTTAGATCAGCTGATCTGAGCCAAACTCTTTATACTACTTCCTCTTTGATTATTTTCAAAATATGGCCAAAATTGTCGCCCCGCAAATTCTCTCATATGGGATCATCGGAATAAAGTATGATGTTGATATGGCCTTCATCTTGGTCGCTCAGCTTGAAATCCAAGAATGTTCATACTCGTTGAAAACTACGCTTAACTTCATTTCAATTTCACCACTTACACTTTTAGGTTAGAGTTTTACACGGGCGGTGGAAGTACATTTCACACCAAGGACCTAAAAAGGGGAAATTACATCGAGGTCCATACATTTAGCACAAACCCCCCTAAATTTAAGCAAGGAAAATAGTCAGGTTCGGCTCCTTCTCGAGAGAGCAGCTGATCAAGCCATACGTTTCATACTACTTCCTCTTTGATTGTTCTCAAAATATGTCCAAATTTGTTGCCATGCTAATTCTTGGATATGGGATCATGAGCATAAAGTATGATGTAGAGATATGGCCTTGACCTTGTGGTCGTTCGACTTGAAATCCAAGAAATTTCATACTTGTTGACAACTAAAATTAAATTCGTTTACCAGTTACTTTTAGGTTAGTATTTTACACGATCGATGGGAGTACATTTTACATCAAGGACCTAAAAAAGGGAAAATTAAACCGACGTCTGTAAATTTAACACAAAGGACCATAAAAGGAAAACTTTCTGGTTCGGCTCCTTCTCGAGAGATGAGTTGATCGGAGCCAAACTCTTCATACTACTTCCTCTTTGATTGTTTTCAAAATATGTCTGAACCTGTCTATGTCTGAACCTGTCACCATGCCAATTCTCTGATATGGGGTCATTAACATAAAGTATGATGTATAGATATGGCCTTGACCTTGTGGTCGTTCGGCTTGAAATTCAAGAATGTTCATATTCGTTGACAAGTAAACTTAAATTGTTTTAAATTTCACCACTTGCACTTTTTGGTTAGAATTTTACACGGATGGTGGGAGTATATTTTACATCAAGAACCTAAAAAAGGGGAAATTACACTGAGTTCCATACATTTAACACAAATGACCCTAAAATTGCGCAAAGAAAATAGGTCTGGCTCCTTCTCGAGAGTGCAGTTGACCGAGCCATACATTTCATACTACTTCCTCTTTGTTTGTTTTCAAAATATGGCCAAATCTGTCACCATGCAAATCCTTGGATATGGGATCTATCATCAGCATAAATTACTCATGATGTAGAGATATGGCCTTGACCTTATGGTCGTTCAGCTTGAAATCCAAGAATGTCCATACTCATTGACAACTAAACTTAAATTCGTTTAAATTTCACCACTTACACTTTTTGGTTAGCATTTTACACGGTCGGTGGGAGTACAATTTACATCAAGGACCTAAAAATGGGAAAATTACATCGAGGTCCGTACATTTAGCACAAAGGACCCTAAAATTGAGCAAAGAAAATAGTCGGGTTTTGTAGCACCCCGATAAAATCACTACTAGAAAATCGTGTGTTGTTTTTATTTTGTGCATTATCATGACCACATGCTCATGTCATCTTGCCAAATTGCATTTGAGCATCTTCATGTCATCATGCATCTTTTTGCCAAAAACTATTTTATAAAAGCCTATCTCTGTTTTCTAAATATCCCCTTCTTATTTTCAAATGATAAAACCCGGTCCTTCCGGATTTTTTTATTTGCCTAGAAACTATTTGCAAAAGTCTCTTAAAATAAAAACTAAATAAAATAAAATGTTTTATAGGGGAGGCAACCCATATTGTAGGCCAGGCCACGTACAACCTCGGCCCAATAAAACCTAACGCTAATCTTCTCTAGATCTCAGCTAAACCCTAACTGTAAATCCACACCATCTATCCTATCCACCCAGTCGCCAACCAGGCCAGCCGCTTCCAACCATTGGCCCGCCACACCTAATCCTACCCGACCCGGTCGCACCATACCTGGTGGAAACACCCACCGGTCTGGCCCTACTACACGCGTGCAGCAACACACCGAACCGCCCCGCACGCGAGCGCGCACGCTGCCGCCCCACCCCTTGACACGCCATCGCCCACAGAGGCACCTGCCGCTAGCGACCAAACCCGGTCACACCTCGCACTGCTCGCTCCCACATGATCCCCACCTACTACTCGTGAGCCCCCATCTCCCCCGATCGTCGCCGCCTCCCTCACCCGCATTACCAAGCCCGCCATGGGCCGCCGCCTTCCTCTCTCCCTCGCCTCGGCCTCCTCCCACAACACCGCCGGCTCCCCTCCTCGGCCAGAGTCTCGCCTCCGCGGCCCGTTCCTCCCGGTCGCCTTGCTGGCCGACGTAGCCTCTGCAACGCCGTGACCCTACCCTGACCCCGCGAACTCCCTCCACCGCTTGTCCCTCGATCCTAGAGCGTTGCTGCCCTCTTCAGCCGATATCGTCGCCCTCTTCCCCTAGAGCTTACCGCCCTACCCCGATAGCAAGCACCGCTGCGCGCTTGTTTCCCTCGAGCTCCTCACCGACCCGCTCTGCCCGTTTACCGCTGCTCCGAGCCACTGCCAGCCCATGAAGGCCGTCCGCCTCTAACAGAAGCCAACCGTGGCCCGAGCTCGCTCGGCGGCGCTGACGGTTCGCAGCGCGTGGCCGCAACCTCCTACTCGCCTCTGTCTTGCGTCGTCCCATGCGCTTCCCTGTGCCTGGTCGTCCATGCAATTCCCCGTGAGCTCCTCCAGTTCGTGCCCATGTCTTGGCATCCATATCTGCCATGGTGGTTACTGTGGTGTAGCAGCTATTTCTGTATCCTTTTGTGTTTGGAATAATAGAATCAGAACATGGCTTGGTTGTCTCAGATTCAGGTCCCCCATTCCGGTGCTTCACCACTCCTCGCCAATTGCTCGTGCGCTCATGAACTACCGATGCTCGAATCATCGACAAGGCCGCCATCATGGCTGAAGGCGAAGATGCTGGACCCGAAGTCCTCCTTCTCGGATCCATTCAGTCATCTACACGGAGCACCAAGGTTCCCTGCTTGGACCCGAAGATCCTTCTCGGGAATTCAAAGACTCTGATCCCGGAGTCCGGAGACCGAACCGAACCCCTAGGCACGCCAAGTTCTTCCTCATGGACGCCAAGACCCTGATCCCGTGGATCCGAAGACCGATCCCGGCGCCTGAACCCCTCCAAAACCAAGACCTTCGCTCCTAATGTGATCCCCTATTCGAGACCCTATTTTATAATATGATATCCATCTTGTTGCATTTAAATTGTTCATGATTGCATATATCTTTGTGTGGTTTGGGGGCATTATGCCGATTCACCTAATAATTAAATATGGAGCATATATGCGGGCTATTCTAGTCTTATATTGGATCCATTTAAATTTGTGTAGCGAACCCATGCCATGTTTTGCCTTGTTAATCCAACATTTAAATTGTGGGGTATCTAAACAACATAAACCACCTAATTAATTGTCGGGACGCCGGTTCAGCTTAATATTGTCTAGTTGCATCACATCTTTGCCATGACATGCATCATATCATGAACATGCCGAATCTCATGCCGTATTATTAAATAGTGCATCCGGTGTTTCTTTTAGTGCTTTGCTTCTTCATGGATTAGGCCGTTGAGTGGATGCGACTATTGACAAGTCCTTCGAATAATGTATCTTCGGCAGTGTTTCCTAGGCGAGCATTCTCCCTCTTTCTACCTAATTTGTATTTATAGTCTTTACTTCCTCTTGTTGATCTATTGCTATCCTTGTTGCGATGCTTTAGTTTCTGTGCACCATTTATATTCCCTACAACCTCTATATTTCCTTGGACACATCCTATTGCCCGTTGTTTGATAGACAGTTGGCCTTGCGTGTCGTAGTTGCTTGCTCAGGTGCTGTTTCACATCGTTGTCGTTCCATAGTTATTGGAGGGTTGGCACATGTTTAATGCCGGAGATCATCATGACATTAATTACAACTTGATAATCAAAATGCTAGAAATGATATAACTAATGTAGAGGCATCGGTGGGCAATAGCTAATATTTGGTTTTTAACCGCCCACTTGTGTCCCGTATGCCCCAAGTACTTGATACATGTTCCTTGACTATCGCACTATCTGCATATGGGACCATGAATCCTCTTAGCAAGAGTTTGATTAATTTCTTATTTCTTGGGGCCACAAATTAGTTTGGGGATTTATTACTATCTTATACTTATGCCATGCTTTACTTCTTTCTTTATGATTGTGCGTGGAGCACCTGTACTGTTTTGGAACGTGGAATGTTTTCACAGTATCGACAAGCCCAGTCACACTTTTGGGTTCCCAGACATTTACATCCATTGAAACAAACCCTGGGTCCGTCTTGGAGCCGGCCAACTTCGTTGCGGGTAGCTTAGTGGGGTGGCCACCTCAAATGATTTATGAATCCTGTGAATGCTTTGTCGCGAGCCCTCGTTGCTTTTTATTTGGTTCTTCCCGAGGTTGATCGTGTGTGTGTTGCTATTTGTGCACCCCTGCAGGGTAAATCTTTCTGAAAGCCATGTCCGCAGTGATGGACGTTGGAGCATAGTATCTCGATCATAGACAAGCATAACTAAAGTAGTGCTATAAATTTGACTTTGACATGTCTAGTAATCAGATTTACTACAATAGAATGAGTAAATAAAAGTGCCAACAACTGCTGGTTTTGGGAGGTCTCATGCTATTTGTATCTGACTAGTAAGTATTGCAACTACAATGGAATGGTTAACTAAAACTTCCCACTGCTTATCATATCAGGATGACTCGTGCTATCTATATCTGACTAGTAAGTGCTGCAACTACAATGGAATGAATAAAACTGCTTGGTCGGCACCCCTTTTGCTTTGACAGGTATAAGCTTGACGTCATTAGCAGGGTTACCCTTCCGGCTTGGCCTGGGCATGGTTATGGACGCCATTGGTTATTCTTCAGGGATCTTAGCCCCATTTGCATCTTATCCGTACTCGGATGTTGTATCGTTTCCAAGGTGATTTGGATATTTGTATTGTATATTGGTATTGTTGACTCATGAAGTCGTTGTTGTATATATATGTTCTACGGGTTCCATTGTGGACTATTGTGTAATGATATTACTTCATTTTCCACCCGCACGCAAGTGCCTGGTGGGCATATTTGAATCGTTTCTATGTGGGTTTGGCAGGAGGCGCTAAAACTTGCATAGGGCTGATTTGAGGGTGTTACAGGTTTGGCTCCTTCTCAAGAGAGCAGCTGATCGAGCCATACGTTTCATACTACTTCCTCTTTGATTGTTTTCAAAATATGACCAACTCTGTCGCCATGCAAATTCTTGGATATGGGTTCATCAGAATAAAGGATGATGTAGAGATATGGCCTTGACCATGTGGTCGTTCGACTTGAAATCCAAGAAATTTCATACTCATTGACAACTAAGCTTAAATTCGTTTAAATTTCACCACTTAATTTTAGGTTAGCATTTTCCACGGTCGGTGGGAGCATATTTTACATCATGGACCTAAAAAGGGAAACTTACATCAAGGTCCATACATTTAGGATAAAGGACCCTAAAAGCAAAACTTTCTGGTTCTACTCCTTCTCGAGAGATCACCTGATCTGAGCTAAACCCTTCATACTACTTCCTCTTCGGTTGTTTTCAATATATGGCCAAATCTGTTGCCATGGAAATTCTCTCATCTGGGGTCATCAACATAATGTATGATGTTGATATGGACTTGACCTTGGTCGTTCGGCTTGAAATCCAAGAATGCCCATAATCATTGACAAGTAAGCTTAAATTCGTTTAAATATCATCACTTACACTTTTTGGTTAGAATTTTACACAGATCGTGGGAGTACATTTTACACCAAGGATCTAAAAATAGGGAAAATTACATCGAGGTCCATACATTTAGCACAAAGGACCCTAAAACCAAGCAAGGAAAACAGTCGAGTACGGCTCCTTCTCGAGAGAGCAGCTGATCGAGCCATACTCTTCATACTATTTCCTCTTCAATTGTTTTCAAAATTTAGCCAAATCTATGCAAATTCTTGGATATGGGATCATCAACATAAAGTATGATGTAGATATATGGCCTCGACCTTGTGGTCGTTTGGCTTGAAATCCAAGAAAGTTCATACTCGTTGACAACTAAGATTAAATTAATTTAAGTTTCACCACTTAATTTTAGGTTAGCATTTTACACGGTCGGTGGGAGTACATTTTACATCAAGGACCAAAAAAAGGGAAAATTACATTGATGTCCATACATTTAGCACAAAGGACCCTAAAAGGAAAACTTTTTGGTTTGGCTCCTTCTCGAGAGATCAGCTGATCTGAGCCAAACTCTTCATACTACTTCCTCTTCGATTGTTTTCAAAATATGGCGAAATCTGTTGCCATGCAAATTCTCTCATATGGTTTCATCAGCATAAAGTATGGTGATATGGCCTTGACCTTGGTCATTCGGCTTGAAATCCAAGAATGTCCATACTCGTTGACAAGTAAGCTTAAATTCGTTTATATTTCACCATATACACTTTTTGGTTAGAATTTTACACAGATGGTGGGAGTACATTTTACACCAAGGATCTAAATAGGGAAAATTACATCGAGGTCCATACATTTAGCACAAAGGACCATAAAACCAAGCTAGGAAAACAGTCGGGTATGGCTCCTTCTCGAGAGAGCAGCTGATCGAGCCATACTCTTCATACTACTTCCTCTTCGATTGTTTTCAAAATATAGCCAAATCTATCACCATGCAAATTCTTGGATATGGGATCATCAACATAAAGTATGATGTGGGATATGGCGTTGACCTTATGGTCTTTCGTCTTGAAATCCAAGAAAGTTCATACTCGTTGACAACTAAGATTAAATTTGTTTAAATTCCACCACTTTCTTTTAGGTTAGCATTTTACATAGTCGGTGGGAGTACACTTTACATCAAGGACCTAAAAAATGGAAAATTACATCGACGTCCATACATTTAGCACAAAGGACCCTAAAAGGAAACATTCTGGTTCGGCTCCTTCTCGAGTGATGAGCTGATCTGAGCCAAACTCTTCATACTACTTCCTCTTCGATTGTTTTCAAAATATGTCGAAACCTATCGCCATGCAAATTCTCTGATATGGGGTCATTAGGATAAAGTATGATGTAGAGATATGGCCTTGACCTTGTGGTCACTCGTCTTGAAATCCAAGAATGTCCATACTCGTTGACAAGTAAGCTTAAATTCGTTTATATTTCACCATATACACTTTTTGGTTAGAATTTTACACAGATAGTGGGAGTACATTTTACACCAAGGATCTAAATAGGGAAAATTACATCGAGGTCCACACATTTAGTACAAATGACCCTAAAACCAAGCTAGGAAAACAGTCGGGTATGGCTCCTTCTCGAGAGAGCAGCTGATCGAGCCATACTCTTCATACTACTTCCTCTTCGATTGTTTTCAAAATATAGCCAAATCTATCGCCATGCAAATTCTTGGATATGGGATCATCAACATAAAGTATGATGTGGGATATGGCCTTGACCTTATGGTCTTTAGTCTTGAAATCCAAGAAAGTTCATACTCGTTGACAACTAAGATTAAATTTTTTTAAATTCCACTACTTTCTTTTAGGTTAGCATTTTACATAGTCGGTGGGGGTACACTTTACATCAAGGACCTAAAAAATGGAAAATTACATCGACGTCCATACATTTAGCACAAAGGACCCTAAAAGGAAACATTCTGGTTCGGCTCCTTCTCGAGAGATGAGCTGATCTGAGCCAAACTCTTCATACTACTTCCTCTTCGATTGTTTTCAAAATATATCAAAACCTATCGCCATGCAAATTCTCTTATATGGGGTCATTAGGATAAAGTATGATGTAGAGATATGGCCTTGACCTTGTGGTCACTAGTCTTGAAATCCAAGAATGTTCATACTCATTGACAAGTAAGCTTAAATTCATTTAAATTTCACCACTTGCACTTTTTGGTTAGAGTTTTACAAGGATGGTGGGAGTACATTTTACATCAAGGACCTAAAAAAGGGAAAATTACATCGAGGTCCATACATTTAGCACAAAGGACCCTAAAAGGAAAACTTTTTGGTTTGGCTCCTTCTCGAGAGATCAGCTGATCTGAGCCAAACTCTTCATACTACTTCCTCTTCGATTGTTTTCAAAATATGGCGAAATCTGTTGCCATCCAAATTCTCTGATATGGGATCATCAGCATAAAGTATGATGTTGATATGGCCTTGACCTTGGTCATTCGGCTTGAAATCCAAGAATGTCCATACTAATTGACAAGTAAGCTTAAATTCGTTTAAATTTCACCACATACACTTTTTGGTTAGAATTTTAGACATATGGTGGCATTACATTTTACACCAACAATCTAAAAAGGGGAAAATTACATCGAGGTCCATACATTTAGCACAAAGGACCCTAAAACCAAGCTGGGAAAACAGTCGGGTACAGCTCCTTCTCGAGAGAGCAGCTGATCGAGCCATACTCTTCATACTACTTCCTCTTCAATTGTTTTCAAAATATAGCCAACTCTGTCGCCATGCAAATGCTTGGATATGGGATCATCAACATAAAGTATGATGTAGAGATATGGCCTTGACCTTGTGGTCGTTCGGCTTGAAATCCAAGAAAGTTCATACTCATTGACAACTAAGCTTAAATTCGTTTAAATTTCACCACTTAATTTTAGGTTAGCATTTTACACGGTCGGTAGGAGTATATTTTACATCAAGGACCTAAAAAAATGGAAAGTTACATCAACGTCCATACATTTAGCACAAAGGACCCTAAAAGGAAAACTTTTTGGTTCGGCTCCTTCTCAAGAGACCAGCTGATCTGAGCCACACTCTTCATACTACTTCCTCTTTGATTGTTTTCAAAATATGGCAAAATCTGTTGCCATGCAAATTCTCTGATATGGGATCATCAGCATAAAGTATGAGGTTGATATGGCCTTGACCTTGGTCACTAGGCTTGAAATCCAAGAATGTCCATACTCGTTCACAAGTAAGCTTAAATTCGTTTATATTTCACCATACACACTTTTTGGTTAGAATTTTACACAGATGGTGGGAGTACGTTTTACACCAAGGATCTAAAAAGGGAAAATTACATTGAGGTCCATACATTTAGCACAAATGACCCTAAAACCAAGCTAGTAAAACAGTCGGGTATGGCTCCTTCTTGAGAGAGCAGCTGATCGATCCATACTCTTCATACTACTTCCTCTTCGATTGTTTTCAAAATATAACCAAATCTATCGCCATGCAAATTCTTGGATATGGGATCATCAACATAAAGTATGATGTGGGATATGGCCTTGACCTTATGGTCTTTCGTCTTGAAATCCAAGAAAGTTCATACTCGTTGACAACTAAGATTAAATTTGTTTAACTTCCACCACTTTATTTTAGGTTAGCATTTTACATAGTCGGTGGGAGTACACTTTACATCAAGGACCTAAAAAATGGAAAATTACATCGACGTACATACATTTAGCACAAAGGACCCTAAAGGAAAACATTCTGGTTTGGCTCCTTCTCGAGAGATGAGCTGATCTGAGCCAAACTCTTCATACTACTTCCTCTTCGATTGTTTTCAAAATATGTTGAAACCTGTCGCCATGCAAATTCTCTTATATGGGGTCATTAGGATAAAGTATGATGTAGAGATATGGCCTTGACCTTGTGGTCACTCGTCTGGAAATCCAAGAATGTTCATACTTATTGACAAGTAAGCTTAAATTCGTTTAAATTCACCACTTGCACTTTTTGGTTAGAGTTTTACACGGATGGTGGGAGTACATTTTACATCAAGGACCTAAAAAAGGGAAAATTACATTGAGGTCCATACATTTAGCACAAAGTACCCTAAAATTGCGTAAAGAAAATAGTCTGGTTCGTCTCCTTCTCGATATAGTAGTTGACCGAGCCATATGTTTCATACTACTTCCTCTTCGATTGTTTTCAAAATATGCCCAAATCTGTCACCATGAAAATTCTTGGATATAGGATCTATCATCAGCATAAAGTACTCATGATGTAGAGATATTGCCTTGACCTTATGGTCATTCGACTTGAAACCCATGTATGTCGATACTCATTGAAAACTATGTTTAAATTCCTTTAAATTTCACAACTTACACTTTTTGGTAAGAATTTTAGACTGTCGGTGGGAGTACATTTTATATCAAGTAACTAAAAGAGGGGAAGTTTCATCAAGGTCCACACATTTAGCACAAAGGACCCTAAAATTGAGCAAACAAAATAGTCGGGTTTGCCTCCTTCTCGAGAGAGCAGCTGATCGAGCCATATATTTCATACTACTTCCTCTTCGACAGTTTTCAGAATATGGCCAAATCTATTGCCATGCAAATTCTTGGATATCGGATCATCAGCATAAAGTATGATGTAGAGATATGGCCTTGACCTAGTGGTCGTTTGGCTTGAGATCTAAGAAATTTCATACTCGTTAACAACTAACCTTAAATTCGTTTAAATTTCACCACTTACTTTTATGTTAGCATTTTACACAGTCGGTGAGAGCATATTTTACATCAAGGACCTAAAAAGGGGGAAATTACATCGAGGTCCATACATTTAGCACAAATGACCCTAAAAGGATAACTTTCTGGTTTTTCTCCTTCTCGAGAGATCAGCTGATCTAAGCCAAACTCTTCATACTACTTCCTCTTTGATTGTTTTGAAAACCTGGCCAAATCTGTTGCCATGCAAATTCTCTGATATGGGGTCATCATCATAAAGTATGAGGTTAATATGGCCTTGACCTTAGTCGTTTGACTTGAAATCCACGAATGTCCATACTTGTTGACAAGTAAGCTTAAATTTGTTTAAATTTCACCACTTACACTTTTTGTTAGAATATTACACTGATGGTGGAAGTATGTTTTACACCAAGGACCTAAAAAAAGGAAAAATTACATCGAGGTCCATACATTTAGCACAAAGGACCCTAAAACTAAGCAAGGAAAATAGTCGGGTATGGATCCTTCTCGAGAGAGCAGTTGTCCAGCCATACTCTTCATACTACTTCCTCTTTGATTGTTTTCAAAATATAGCCAATCTATCGCCATGCTAATTCTTGGATATGGGATCATCAACATAAAGTATGATGTACATATATGGCCTTGACCGTGTGGTCGTTTGGCTTGAAATCCAAGAAAGTTCATACTAGTTGACAACCAAGATTAAATTCGTTTAAATTTCATCACTTACTTTTAGGTTAGCATTTTACCCGGTCGGTGGGGAAATTGCCTCGAGGTCCATACATTTAGCACACAAAGGACCCTAAAAGGAAAACTTTCTGGTTCTTCTCCTTCGCGAGAGGTCAGCTAATCTAAGCTAAACTCTTTATACTACTTCCTCCTTGATTGTTTTCAAAATATGGCCAAATCTGTTGCCATGCAAATTCTCTTATGTGGGGTCATCAGCATAAAGTATGATGTTGATATGGCATTGACCTTGGTCGTTCGGCTTGAAATCCAAGAATGTCCATACTCATTGAAAGGTAAGCTTAAATTCATTTAAATTTCACCACTTACTCTTTTTATTAGAATTTTACACAAATGGTGGGAGTACATTTTACACCAAGGACCTAAAAAGGGAAAATTACATCGAGGTCCATACATTTAGCACAAAGGACCCTAAAACTAAGCAAGGAAAATAGTCGGGTACAGCTCCTTCTCGAGAAATCAGTTGATCAAGCCATAATCTTCATAATAATTCCTCTACAATTGTTTTCAAATTACATCCAAATCTGTCGCATAGCAAATTCTTGGATATGGGATCATCAACATAAAGTATGATGTAGAGATATGGCCTTGACCTTGTGGTCATTTGGCTTGAAATCCAAGAAAGTTCATACTCGTTGACAACTAAGATAAAATTCGTTTAAATTTCACCACTTACTTTTAGGTTAGAATTTTACACGGTTGGTGGGAGTGCATTTTACATCAAGGACCTAAAAAGGGAAAATTACATTGACATACATACATTTAGCACAAAGGACCCTAAAAGGAAAACATTCTAGTTCGGCTCCTTCTCGAGACATCAGCTGATCTGAGCCAAACTCTTCATACTACTTCCTCTTCGATTATTTTCAAAATGTGGCGAAACCTGTCGCCATGCAAATTCTCTGATATGGAGTCATCAGCATAAAGTATGATGTAGAGATATGGCCTTGACCTTGTGGTCATTCGGCTTGAAATCCAAGAATGTTCATACTAGTTGACAACTAAACCTAAATTCATTTAAATTTCACCACATACTTTTAGCTTAGCATTTTACATGGTCGATGGGAGTAAATTTTACATCAAGGACGTAAAAAGGAAAATTACATCAAGGTCCATACATTTAGCACAAAGGATCCTAAAAGGAAAACTTTCCGGTTCGGATCGTTCTCGAGAGATCAGCTGATCTGAGCCATATGTTTCATACTACTTCCTCTTTGATTGTTTCCAAAATATGGCCAAATGTGTCACGATGAAAATTCTTGGATATGGGATCATCAGCATAAAGTATTATGTAGAGATATTGACCTTGTGGTCGTCTGGCTTGAAATCTAAGAACGTTCATACTAGTTGAGAACTAAGCTTAAATACATTTAAATTTCACGACTTACTTTTAGGTTAGAATTTTACACGGTCTGTGGGAGTACATTTTACATCAAGGACCTCAATAAGGGGAAATTACATCGAGGTCCATACATTTAGCACAAAGGACCCTAAAATTAACCAACGAAAATAGTCAGGTTCGGCTCCTTATCGAGAAAGCAGCTGATCGAGCCATACATATTATACTACTTCCTCTTCGATTGTTTTCAAAATATAGCCAAATCTATTGCCATGAAAATTCTTGGATATGGGATGATCAACATCAAGTATGATGTAGAGATATGGCCTTGACCTTGTGGTCGTTCGGCTTGAAATCCAAGAAAGATCATACTCGTTGACAACTAAACTTAAATTCATTTAAATTTCTCCACTTACTTTTAGGTTAGCATTTTACATGGTCGGTGGGAGTATATTTTACATCAAGGACCTAAAAAAGAGAAAATTACATCAAGGTCCATACATTTAGCACAAAGGACCCTAAAAGGAAAACTTTCCGGTTGGTCTCCTTCTCGAGAGATCAGCTGATTTGAGCCAAACTCTTCATACTACTTCCTCTTTGATTGTTTTCAAAATATGGCCAAATATGTTGCCATGCAAATTCTTTATCATGGGATCATGAGTATAAATTATGATGTTGATATGGCCTTGAACTTGGTCGTTCGGCTTGAAATCGAAGAATGTTCATACTCGTTGATAAGTAAGCTTAAATTCGTTTCAATTTCACCACTTACACTTTTTGGTTAGAATTATACACGGATGGTGGGAGTACATTTTACATCAATGACCTAAAAAAAGGGAAAATTACATCGAGGTCCATACATTTTGCACAAAAGACCCTCAAACCAAGCAAGGAAAATAGTCAGGTACGGCTCCTCGAGAGGGAGCAGCTGACCGAGCCATACTCTTCATACTACCTCCTCTTTCCCAAATTAGGACGCATAATAGGTTTGTCCAAAGTTAATATTTATAAAGTTTGACCAACTATATGTAAAAACATACTGACTTTTCTAATGACAAATGCATATACTATGAAAATATAGTTCACGATGATACTAATAATTTTGAGTTGATGTCGTATACTTGGTCAAAGTTTATTAAATTTGACACTTATCAGAAGTAATTCGCGTCCTAATTTGGGTAGGTGGGAGTACTACTTGCTTCATGAAAAAAGGAGCGCTCTCACTTTCAAACTAGCTTGCTGTGGGTGTGCATGGTGCTTCCTCTTCCTACGGTGTGGAGGTGGAGTAATGCGAACTAGGAAGGTTGGCCAGATCATAATGGTGAGCATCCAATGCGATGGGACGTTTTTGTTTTTTTTGTCTAGCCAGATCAACTAATCCCTTGTCTACAACTTATGTAGTACTCATACTTGTACTAGTAGTACTACAAATGGCGATCTTTTGAATATCCTCCCCCGAGATGTTTGTGAAGGAAGTGAAAATTTCGAAATCGAGAAAGTTTAAATTGCTACTCTATTATAGTAGTAATACTTTTTGCCACCAAGGACCAAAATGGTTCCCACCAATGCAGCTGACGAGCACGCCAGACATAGACACAGAGCCACAGACACAAGGCAGGTCGTCGGTCGACGTGCGTGCGCAGCGCCACATTATGGACCACAGAGAGATCAACCGCCTGGGGTGTGGGTGCTGATGAGGGAGTGAAGGAGAGAGAAAACACAATTTGTTTTGCGGGCATATATATTGTAAAGGTCCTTCAATTTACTCTACTCTTTGTAACCTATACCTCGTGTCAGGAACCCATCCCATCTTTTCTCTAACATCACACCTCCTTCAAATCCTCCTATTCGCAGCTCTCTCGCTGCCTCCTCTATGCTTGTAGTCTCTTCTCCCTCTTTATTTTTTTAACAGACAAAAGGAAAGAAATTCTTCTTACTTGCTTTTCAGAAAATAAATTCTGTCACATGGAAAATTGAAATTGATTATTTTTTGTTTTCAATATCTTCGATTGTTTTCAAAAGATGTCCTAAATTTATCGGCATGCAAATTCTTCGATATGGGATCATAAGCATAAATTATGATGTAGATATGGCCTTGACATTGGTCGTTCATCTTGAAATCCAAGAATTTTTTGTACTCATTGACAACTATGCTTTAATTCATTTCAATTTCACCACTTACTTTTAGGTTAGAGTTTTACACGGGTGGTGGGAGTACATTTTACATCAAGGACCTAACAAATGGAAAATTACATTAAGGTCCATACTTTTAGCACAACCCCCCCTAAAATTAAGCAAGGAAACAGTCAGGTTCGGCTCCTTCTCGAGAGAGCAGCTGATCGAGCCATATGTTTCATACTACTTCATCATTGATTGTTTTAAAAATATGGCCAAATCTGTCGCCATGCAAATTCTTGGATATGGGATCATCAGCATAAAGTATGATGTAGAGATATGGCCTTGACCTTGTGGTCATTCGGCTTGAAATTAAAGAAAGTTCATGGGCATTGACAACTAAAATTATATTCATTTAAATTTCACCACTTACTTTTATGTTAGCATTTTACACAGTCGGTGAAAGGATATTCTACATCAAGGACCTAAAAAGGGGGAAATTACATCGACGTCCATACATTTAGCACAAATGACCCTAAAAGGATAACTTTCTGGTTTGTCTCCTTCTCGAGAGATTAGCTGATCTGAGCCAAACTCTTCATACTACTTCCTCTTTGATTGTTTTGAAAACATGGCGAAATCTGTTGCCATGCAAATTCTCTGATATGGGGTCATCATCATAAAGTATGATGTTAATATGGCCTTGACCTTAGTTGTTCGACTTGAAATCCAAGAATGTCCATACTTGTTGACAAGTAAGCTTAAATTTGTTTAAATTTCACCACTTACACTTTTTGTTAGAATATTACATTGATGGTGGAAGTATGTTTTACACCAAGGACCTAAGAAAAGGGAAAATTACATCGAGGTCCATATATTTAGCACAAAGGACCCTAAAACTAAGCAAGGAAAATAGTCGGGTATGGATCCTTCTCGAGAGAGCAGCTGTCCAGCCATAATCTTCATACTACTTCCTCTTTGATTGTTTTCAAAATTATAGCCAATCTATCACCATGCTAATTCTTGGATATGGGATCATCAACATAAAATATGATGTACATATATGGCCTTGACCATGTGGTCGTTTGGCTTGAAATCCAAGAAAGTTCATACTCGTTGACAACTAAGATTAAATTTGTTTAAATTTCACCACTTACTTTTAGGTTAGCATTTTACCCGGTCGGTGGGGAAATTGCATCGAGGTCCATACATTTAGCACACAAAGGACCCTAAAAGGAAAACTTTCTGGTTCTGCTCCTTCACGAGAGACCAGCTAATCCAAGCTAAACTCTTCATACTACTTCCTCCTTGATTGTTTTCAAAATATGGCCAAATCTGTTGCCATGCAAATTCTCTTATATGGGGTCATCAACATAAAGTATGATGTTGATATGGCATTGACCTTGGTCGTTCGGCTTGAAATCCAAGAATGTCCATACTCGTTGATAGGTAAGATTAAATTCATTTAAATTTCACCACTTACTCTTTTTATTAGAATTTTACACAAATGGTGGGAGTACATTTTACACCAAGGACCTAAAAAGGGAAAATTACATCGAGGTCCATACATTTAGCACAAAGGACCCTAAAACTAAGCAAGAAAAATAGTCGGGTACGGCTCCTTCTCGAGAAATCAGTTGATCAAGCCATACTCTTCATAATAATTCCTCTTCAATTGTTTTCAAATTACATCCAAATCTGTCGCATAGCAAATTCTTGGATATGGGATCATCAACATAAAGTATGATGTAGAGATATGGCCTTGACCTTGTGGTCATTTGGCTTGAAATCCAAGAAAGTTCATACTCGTTGACAACTAAGATAAAATTCGTTTAAATTTCACCACTTACTTTTACGTTAGAATTTTACACGGTTGGTGGGAGTACATTTTACATCAAGGACCTAAAAAAGGGAAAATTACATCGACATCCATACATTTAGCACAAAGGACCCTAAAAGGAAAACATTCTAGTTCGGCTCCTTCTCGAGACATCAGCTGATCTGAGCCAAACTCTTCATACTACTTCCTCTTCGATTATTTTCAAAATATGGCGAAACCTGTCACCATGCAAATTCTCTGATATGGAGTCATCAGCATAAAGTATGATGTAGAGATATGGCCTTGATCTTGTGGTCATTCGGCTTGAAATCCAAGAATGTTCATACTCGTTGACAACTAAACCTAAATTCATTTAAATTTCACCACATACTTTTAGGTTAGCATTTTACATGGTCGATGGGAGTAAATTTTACATCAAGGACGTAAAAAAGGAAAATTACATCAAGGTCCATACATTTAGCACAAAGGATCCTAATAGGAAAACTTTCCAGTTCGGATCGTTCTCGAGAGATCAGCTGATCTGAGCCATACGTTTCATACTACTTCCTCTTTGATTGTTTCCAAAATATGGCCAAATGTGTCACGATGAAAATTCTTGGATATGGGATCATCAGCATAAAGTATTATGTAGAGATATTGACCTTGTGGTCATCTGGCTTGAAATCTAAGAACGTTCATACTAGTTGAGAACTAAGCTTAAATACATTTAAATTGCACGACTTACTTTTAGGTTAGCATTTTACACGGTCTGTGGGAGTACATTTTACATCAAGGACCTCAAAAAGGGGAAATTACATCGAGGTCCATACATTTAGCACAAAGGACCCTAAAATTAACCAACAAAAATAGTCAGGTTCGGCTCCTTATCGAGAAAGCAGCTGATCGAGCCATACATATTATACTACTTCCTCTTTGATTGTTTTCAAAATATAGCCAAATCTATTGCCATGAAAATTCTTGGATATGGGATGATCAGCATAAAGTATGATGTAGAGATATGGCCTTGACCTTGTGGTCGTTCGGCTTGAAATCCAAGAAAGTTCATACTCGTTGACAACTAAACTTAAATTCATTTAAATTTCGCCACTTACTTTTAGGTTAGCATTTTACATGGTTGGTGGGAGTATATTTTACATCAAGGACCTAAAAAAGGGAAAATTACATCAAGGTCCATACATTTAGCACAAAGGACCCTGAAAGGAAAACTTTCCGGTTCGTCTCCTTCTTGAGAGATCAGCTGATTTGAGCCAAACTCTTCATACTACTTCCTCTTTGATTGTTTTCAAAATATGGCCAAATCTGTTGCCATGCAAATTCGTTATCATGGGATCATAAATTATGATGTTAATATGGCCTTGACCTTGGTCGTTCAGCTTGAAATCGAAGAATGTTCATACTCGTTGTCAAGTAAGGTTAAATTCGTTTTAATTTCACCACTTACACTTTTTGGTTAGAATTATACACGGATGGTGGAGTACATTTTACATCAATGACCTAAAAAAAGGGAAAATTACATCGAGATCCATACATTTTGCACAAAAGACCCTCAAACCAAGCAAGGAAAATAGTCAGGTACGGCTCCTCGAGAGGGAGCAGTTGACCGAGCCATACTCTTCATACTACCTCCTCTTTCCCAAATTAGGACGCATAATAGGTTTGTCCAAAGTTAATCTTTATAAAGTTTGACCAACTATATGTAAAAACATACTGACTTTTCTAATAACAAATGCATATACTATGAAAATATAGTTCACGATGATACTAATAATTTTGAGTTGATGTCGTATACTTGGTCAAAGTTTATTAAATTTGACACTTACCAGAAGTAATTCGCGTCCTAATTTGGGTAGGTGGGAGTACTACTTGCTTCATGAAAAATGGAGCGCTCTCACTTTCGAACTAGCTTGCTGCGGGTGTGCATGGTGCTTCCTCTTCCTAGGGTGTGGAGGTGGAGTAATGCAGACTAGGAAGGTTGGCCAGATCATAATGGTGAGCATCCAATGCGATGGGACGTTTTTGTTTTTTTTGGCTGGCCAGATCAACCAATCCCATGTCTACAACTTAAGTAGTACTCATACTTGTACCAGTAGTACTACGAAGGGCGATCTTTTGAATATCCTCCCCCGAGATGTTTGTGAAGGAAGTGAAAATTTCGAAATCGAGAAAGTTTAAATTGCTACTCTATTATAGTAGTAATACTTTTTGCCGCCAAGGACCAAAATGGTTCCCACCAACGCAGCTGACGAACACGCCAGGCATAGACACAGAGCCACAAACACAAGGCAGGTCGTCGGTCGACGTGCGTGCGCAGCGCCACATTATGGACCATAGAGAGATCACCCGCCTAGGGTGTGGGTGCTGATGAGGGAGTGAAGGAGAGAGAAAACACAATTTGTTTTGCGGGCATATATATTGTAAAGGTCTTGCAATTTACTCTACTCTTTGCAACCTATACCTCGTGTCAGGAACCCATCCCATTTTTGCTCTAACATCACACCTCCTTCAAATCCTCCTATTCGCAGCTCTCTCGCTGCCTCCTCTATGCTTGTAGTCTCTTCTCCCTCTTTATTTTTTTAACAGAAAAAAGGAAATAGATTCTTCTTACTTGCTTTTCAGAAAATAAATTCCTATCACATGGAAAATTGAAATTGATTATTTTTTGTTTTTAATATCTTCGATTGTTTTCAAAATATGTCCTAAATTTATGGGCATGCAAATTCTTCGATATGGGATCATAAGCATAAAGTATGATGTAGATATGGCTTTGACATTGGTCGTTCATCTTGAAATCCAAGAATTTTTTGTACTCGTTGACAACTATGCTTTAATTCATTTCAATTTCGCCACTTACTTTTAGGTTAGAGTTTTACACGGGTGGTGGGAGTACATTTTACATCAAGGACCTAACAAATGGAAAATTACATTAAGGTCCATACTTTTAGCACAACCCCCCCTAAAATTAAGCAAGGAAACAGTCAGGTTCGGCTCCTTCTCGAGAGAGCAGCTGATCAAGCCATATATTTCATACTACTTCATCATTGATTGTTTTCAAAATATGGCCAAATCTGTCGCCATGCAAATTCTTGGATATGGGATCATCAGCATCAAGTATGATGTAGAGATATGGCCTTGACCTTGTGGTCATTCGGCTTGAAATTAAAGAAAGTTCATGGGCATTGACAACTAAAATTATATTCATTTAAATTTCACCACTTACTTTTATGTTAGCATTCTACAAAGTCGGTGAAAGCATATTCTACATCAAGGACCTAAAAAGGGGGAAATTACATCGAGGTCCATACATTTAGCACAAATGACCCTAAAATGATAACTTTCTGGTTTTGTCTCCTTCTCGAGAGATTAGCTGATCTGAGCCAAACTCTTCATACTACTTCCTCTTTGATTGTTTTGAAAACCTGGCGAAATCTGTTGCCATGCAAATTCTCTGATATCGGGTCATCATCATAAAGTATGATGTTAATATGGCCTTGACCTTAGTCGTTCGACTTGAAATCCAAGAATGTCCATACTTGTTGACAAGTAAGCTTAAATTTGTTTAAATTTCACCACTTACACTTTTTGTTAGAATATTACACAGATGGTGGAAGTATGTTTTACACCAAGGACCTAAGAAAAGGGAAAATTACATCGAGGTCCATACATTTAGCACAAAGGACCCTAAAACTAAGCAAGGAAAATAGTCGGGTATGGATCCTTCTCGAGAGAGCAGCTGTCTAGCCATAATCTTCATACTACTTCCTCTTTGATTGTTTTCAAAATTATAGCCAATCTATCGCCATGCTAATTCTTGGATATGGGATCATCAACATAAAGTATGATGTACATATATGGCCTTGACCATGTGGTCGTTTGGCTTGAAATCCAAGAAAGTTCATACTCGTTGACAACTAAGATAAAATTCGTTTAAATTTCACCACTTACTTTTAGGTTAGCAATTTACCCGGTCGGTGGGGAAATTGCATCGAGGTCCATACATTTAGCACACAAAGGACCCTAAAAGGAAAACTTTCTGGTTCTGCTCCTTCGCGAGAGACCAGCTAATCTAAGCTAAACTCTTCATACTACTTCCTCCTTGATTGTTTTCAAAATATGGCCAAATCTGTTGCCATGCAAATTCTCTTATATGGGGTCATCAGCATAAAGTATGATGTTGATATGGCATTGACCTTGGTCGTTCGGCTTGAAATCCAAGAATGTCCATACTCGTTGATACGTAAGATTAAATTCATTTAAATTTCACCACTTACTCTTTTTATTAGAATTTTACACAAATGGTGGGAGTATATTTTACACCAAGGACCTAAAAAGGGAAAATTACATCGAGGTCCATACATTAAGCACAAAGGACCCTAAAACTAAGCAAGAAAAATAGTCGGGTACGGCTCCTTCTCGAGAAATCAGTTGATCAAGCCATACTCTTCATAATAATTCCTCTTCAATTGTTTTCAAATTACATCCAAATCTGTCGCATAGCAAATTCATGGATATGGGATCATCAACATAAAGTATGATGTAGAGATATGGCCTTGACCTTGTGGTCATTTGGCTTGAAATCCAAGAAAGTTCATACTCGTTGACAACTAAGATAAAATTCGTTTAAATTTCACCACTTACTTTTAGGTTAGAATTTTACACGGTTAGTGGGAGTATATTTTACATCAAGGACCTAAAAAAGGGAAAATTACATCGACATCCATACATTTAGCACAAAGGACCCTAAAAGGAAAACATTCTAGTTCGGCTCCTTCTCGAGACATCAGCTGATCTGAGCCAAACTCTTCATACTACTTCCTCTTCGATTGTTTTCAAAATATGGCGAAACCTGTCGCCATGCAAATTCTCTGATATGGAGTCATCAGCATAAAGTATGATGTAGAGATATGGCCTTGATCTTGTGGTCATTCGGATTGAAATCTAAGAATGTTCATACTCGTTGACAACTAAACCTAAATTCATTTAAATTTCACCACATACTTTTAGGTTAGCATTTTACATGGTCGATGGGAGTAAATTTTACATCAAGGACGTAAAAAAGGAAAAGTACATCAAGGTCCATACATTTAGCACAAAGGATCCTAAAAGGAAAACTTTCCAGTTCGGATCGTTCTCGAGAGATCAGCTGATCTGAGCCATACGTTTCATACTACTTCCTCTTTGATTGTTTCCAAAATATGGCCAAATGTGTCACGATGAAAATTCTTGGATATGGGATCATCAGCATAAAGTATTATGTAGAGATATTGACCTTGTGGTCATCTGGCTTGAAATCTAAGAACGTTCATACTAGTTGAGAACTAAGCTTAAATACATTTAAATTGCACGACTTACTTTTAGGTTAGCATTTTACACGGTCTGTGGGAGTACATTTTACATCAAGGACCTCAAAAAGGGGAAATTACATCGAGGTCCATACATTTAGCACAAAGGACCCTAAAATTAACCAACAAAAATAGTCAGGTTCGGCTCCTTATCGAGAAAGCAGCTGATCGAGCCATACATATTATACTACTTCCACTTTGATTGTTTTCAAAATATAGCCAAATCTATTGCCATGAAAATTCTTGGATATGGGATGATTAACATAAAGTATGATGTAGAGATATGGCCTTGACCTTGTGGTCGTTCGGCTTGAAATCCAAGAAAGATCATACTCGTTGACAACTAAACTTAAATTCATTTAAATTTCTCCACTTACTTTTAGGTTAGCATTTTACATGGTCGGTGGGAGTATATTTTACATCAAGGACCTAAAAAAGAGAAAATTACATCAAGGTCCATACATTTAGCACAAAGGACCCTAAAAGGAAAACTTTCCGGTTGGTCTCCTTCTCGAGAGATCAGCTGATTTGAGCCAAACTCTTCATACTACTTCCTCTTTGATTGTGTTCAAAATATGGCCAAATCTGTTGCCATGCAAATTCTTTATCATGGGATCATGAGTATAAATTATGATGTTGATATGGCCTTGAACTTGGTCGTTCGGCTTGAAATCGAAGAATGTTCATACTCGTTGATAAGTAAGCTTAAATTCGTTTCAATTTCACCACTTACACTTTTTGGTTAGAATTATACACGGATGGTGGGAGTACATTTTACATCAATGACCTAAAAAAAGGGAAAATTACATCGAGGTCCATACATTTTGCACAAAAGACCCTCAAACCAAGCAAGGAAAATAGTCAGGTACGGCTCCTCGAGAGGGAGCAGCTGACCGAGCCATACTCTTCATACTACCTCCTCTTTCCCAAATTAGGACGCATAATAGGTTTGTCCAAAGTTAATATTTATAAAGTTTGACCAACTATATGTAAAAACATACTGACTTTTCTAATGACAAATGCATATACTATGAAAATATAGTTCACGATGATACTAATAATTTTGAGTTGATGTCGTATACTTGGTCAAAGTTTATTAAATTTGACACTTACCAGAAGTAATTCGCGTCCTAATTTGGGTAGGTGGGAGTACTACTTGCTTCATGAAAAAGGAGCGCTCTCACTTTCGAACTAGCTTGCTGCGGGTGTGCATGGTGCTTCCTCTTCCTAGGGTGTGGAGGTGGAGTAATGCGGACTAGGAAGGTTGGCCAGATCATAATGGTGAGCATCCAATATGATGGGACGTTTTTGTTTTTTTTTGGCTGGCCAGATCAACCAATCCCTTGTCTACAACTTAAGTAGTACTCATACTTGTACCAGTAGTACTACGAAGGGCGATCTTTTGAAAATCTTCCCCCGAGATGTTTGTGAAGGAATTGAAAATTTCAAAATCGAGAAAGTTTAAATTGCTACTCTATTATAGTAGTAATACTTTTTTCCGCCAAGGACCAAAATGGTTCCCACCAACGCAGCTGACGAACACGCCAGACATAGACACAGAGCCACAGACACAAGGCAAGTCGTCGGTCGACATGCGTGCGCAGCGCCGCATTATGGACCACAGAGAGATCAACCGCCTGGGGTGTGGGTGCTGATGAGGGAGTGAAGGAGAGAGAAAACACAATTTGTTTTGCGGGCATATATATTGTAAAGGTCTTGCAATTTACTCTACTCTTTGCAACCTATACCTCGTGTCAGGAACCCATCCCATCTTTTCTCTAACATCACACTTCCTTCAAATCCTCCTATTCGCAGCTCTCTCGCTACCTCCTCTATGCTTGTAGTCTCTTCTCCCTCTTTATTTTTTTAACAGAAAAAAGGAAATAGATTCTTCTTACTTGCTTTTCAGAAAATAAATTCCTATCACATGGAAAATTGAAATTGATTATTTTTTGTTTTTAATATCTTCGATTGTTTTCAAAATATGTCCTAAATTTATGGGCATGCAAATTCTTCGATATGGGATCATAAGCATAAAGTATGATGTAGATATGGCCTTGACATTGGTCGTTCATCTTGAAATCCAAGAATTTTTCGTACTCGTTGACAACTATGCTTTAATTCATTTCAAGTTCACCACTTACTTTTAGGTTAGAGTTTTACACGGGTGGTGGGAGTACATTTTACATCAAGGACCTAACAAATGGAAAATTACATTAAGGTCCATACTTTTAGCACAACCCCCCCTAAAATTAAGCAAGGAAACAGTTAGGTTCGGCTCCTTCTCGAGAGAGCAGCTGATCGAGCCATATGTTTCATACTACTTCATCATTGATTGTTTTCAAAATATGGCCAAATCTGCCGCCATGCAAATTCTTGGATATCGGATCATCAGCATAAAGTATGATGTAGAGATGTGGCCTTGACCTTGTGGTCATTTGGCTTGAAATTAAATAAAGTTCATACGCATTGACAACTAAAATTATATTCATTTAAATTTCACCACTTACTTTTACGTTAGCATTTTACACTGTCGGTGTTAGTACATTTTACATCAAGGACCTAAAAATGAGAAATTATATCGAGGTCCATATATTTAGCACAAAGGACCATAAAAGGAAAACTTTCTTGTTCGGCTCCTTCTCGTGAGATCAGCTGATCTAAGCCAAACTGTTCATACCACGTCCTCTTTGATTGTTTTCAAAATATGGCCAAACCTGTCACCATGCAAATTCTCCGATATGGGGTCATCAGCATAAAGTATGATGTAGAGATATGGCCTTGACCTTGTGGTCGTTCGGTTTGAAATCCAAGAATGTTCATAGTCATTAACAACTAATCTTAAATTCGTTTCAATTTCACCACTTACTTTTATGTTATCATTTTACACTGTCGGTGGCAGTACATTTTACATCAAGGACCTAACAAGGGGAAATTATATCGAGGTCCACACATTTAGCACAAAGAACCCTAAAATTGCGCAAAGAAAATAGTCGGGTTCAGCTCCTTCTCGAGAGCAGTTGATTGAGCCATATGTTTCATACTACTTCCTCTTCGATTGTTTTCGAAATATGGCCAAATGTATCGCTAGGCAAATTCTTGGATATGGGAACATCAACATAAAGTATGATGTCGAGATATTGACCTTTTGGTTGTTCGTCTTGAAATACAAAAAGTTTATACTCATTGAGAACTAAGCTTAAATTCATTTAAATTTCACCACTTACTTTTAGGTTAGAATTTTACACGGTCGGTGGGAATACATTTTACATCAAGGACCTAAAAAGGGAAAATTAAATTGAGGTCCATACATTTAGCTCAAAGGACCCTAAAATTGCGCAAAGAAAATATTCAGGTTTGGCTCCTTCTCGAGAGAGCAGTTGATCGAGCCATACGTTTCATACTACTTCTTCTTTGATTGTTTTCAAAATATGGCCAAATGTGTCGCCGTGCAATTTCTTGGATATGGGATCATCAACATAAAGTATGATGTAGAGATATTGAGCTTGTGGTCGTTCGGCTTGAAATACAAAAATATTCATACTGATTGAGAACTAAGCTTAAATTCATTTCAATTTTAGCACTTACTTTTAGGTTAGCATTTTACACGGTGGGTTGGAGTATATTTTACATCAAGGACCTAAAAAAGGGGAAAGTAAATCGAGGTCCAATAATTTAGCACAAAGGACCCTAAAATTGGGGAAAGAAAATATTCGGGTTTGGCTCCTTCTCGAGAGAGCAGTTGATCGAGCCATACATTTCATACTACTTCCTCTTCGATTGTTTTCAAAATATGGCCAAATGTGTCATGATACGTCCATTTTGCATCACTATTCTATTTCTTAATTCACTATTATTCACTGATATATTTCGTATTGAGAGGTGATACTTATGTTATTTCATCTGTTATTGCATGGTTGATGACTTTTGGAGTATGGACCGCTGCAGTCACGATTCTAATGGAAAAGGTGCTGTTTGGAGGCAAAATTCGCGAAGATCAGAAAATCCGAGAAAATATACGGAAAATCCTATTTTTCCAGAAGACTAAGGATGCCAGAAGACGGAGTGGAGATGGCCCACAGGGGGCCCATACCACCCCCTGGCGCGGGCAGCCCTAGGTCGTGCCAACAGGTGGTGTGGCCGCCCTAGCCCACCTCTGGCTCTCCCCTCTGGCGTATATCATCCTCCCGAAACCCTAAGACTTGGGGAGCGACCACAGAAAGATTCCGCCACCTCTACGGGGCGGAAAACACCGAGAGAGAAAGATCTCTCCGGCAGACAGATTTCTGCCAGGGGAATTCCTTCCCGGAGAGGGGAGATCGTCGCCATCAACACCACCATCAAGCTGGACTTCATCGGGATCATTATCATCATCATCACCACCATCATCACCATCAGCACCCTCATCACCATCTCTATATTGCTGTAACAATTGCGTTGAATATTGCATAGTTCATAGGTGAAACTTTCCCGGTGTTGATTACTCTTTGTAGTTGATGCTATTGAGTGAACCATTGAATTATTGTTTATGTTCAGATTGTTATACATCATTATTCCATCTCTGATCATGATCCATATGATGTCTTGTGAGTAGTTCGTTTTGTTCTTGAGGACATGGGAGAAGTCATGTTGTTAGTAGTGGAGTTGTGTTGAGAAAGATTCAATAGTTTGATATTTAAGTTGTGGTGTACTTCTTCTAGTGGTGTCATGTGAATGTCGACTACATGACACTTCACCTATATGGGCCTAGGGGAATGCATTGTGTATTTTTCTACTAATCATAGGGGTTGCCTGAGTGACAGAAACCTGAACCCCCGTTAGGAAACCATTGCACAAGGGACGTAAGGGTCTTAGAGTTTAAAGTTGTGGTTAGGTTTCTACCTTAATTACTTTCTTGTACTTACAGATGTTTGCAAGGGGTATAATCACATGTATGTATTAGTCCTAGGAAGGTAGGTATATTAGCACAGGTTCACCCACACAACACTTAGCAAGCTAAAGAAGATTAATCAACTATATGAAGCGAAAGCACTTGACAGTCTTCCCATGTGTCCTCGAGAACGTTTGGTCATCTTAAATAATACAACCGGCTTGTCCTTTGTTGCATAAAGGATTGGGCCACTTGCTGCATTTATTCCTACTGTCTTTTGTTTACTCGTACTTTGTTTACTTGCTTTATCAAAAACCCCTAAAAATCCGTTTGCTAAGTATTTGCAGAGAATTCCTGATCCATACCACTAGCCAGCACCTTCTGCTCCTCGTTGGGTTCGACACTCTTACTTATCCAAAATACTACGATACACCCCCTATACTTGTAGGTCATCATGTCACCATGCAAATTCTAGGATATGGGATCATCAGCATAAAGTATGATGTAGAGATATTGACCTTGTGGTCGTTCGGCTTGAAATACAAAAACGTTCATACTCGTTGAGAACTAAGCTTAAATTCATATAAATTTCAACACTTACTTTTACGTTAGCATTTTACACGGTTGGAGGGAGTAATGTTACATCAAGGACCTAAAAAAGGGGAAATTAAATCGAGGTCCATACATTTTGCACAAAAGACCCTCAAACCAAGCAAGGAAAACAATCAGGTATGGCTCCTCGAGAGGAAGCAGCTGGCCGAGCCATACTCTTCATACTACTTCCTGTTTCCTAAATTAGGATGTATAACAGGTTTGTCCAAAGTCAATCTTTATAAAGTTTGACCAACTATATGTAAAAACATACCAACTTTTCTAATGACAAATGCAGATACTATGAAAATATAGTTCACGATGATTCTAATAATATTGAGTTGATGTCGTATACTTAGTCTGAGTTAATTAAATTTGCCTCTGATCAGAAGTAATACACGTCCTAATTTGGGTAGGAGGGAGTACTACTTGATTCATGGGAAAAAAGTAGCACTCCTCACTTTCGAACCAGCTTCCTGCGGGTGTGCTTGGTGCTTCCTCTTCCTAGGGTATGGAGGTGGAGTAGTGCGGAGTAGGAAGGATGGCCTGATCATAATGGTGAGCAACCAATGTGATGGGATGTTTTTGTTTTTTGGCTGGCCGGATCAACCAATCCCTTGTCTAGCACTTAAGTAGTACTCGTAGTTGTACTAGTAGTATTGCGAATGGCGATCTTTTGAATATCCTCCCCCCTAAATGTTTGTGTAGGAAGTGAAAATTTCGAAACCGGGAAGTTTGAATTGCTACTCTATTGTAGTAGTAATACTCTTTGCTACCAAGGACCAAAATGGTTCCCACCAACACAGCTAATGAACATGTCAGACACATACACGGAGCCGCCGACACAAGGCAGGTCGTTAGTCGATGCTCGTTGTCATCGGATTGATGACAAGTACGCCATGAGGGGGTCCTCGAGGCGTGTGGAAGAGAGGGGTGTGAGACGTACGGTATTCCGGGACAGTGAGCACACAAGTTTACCCAGGTTCAAATCCGCCGGCTTTGGACGGATCCTACTCCTGCTAGCAATCCAGTAATACGGCAGAGCCGGAATATGGGTTACAAGGGTTTCGCCTGTGCGAGTTGAGATTGTAGACTATTGAGGTGTCTAGAGTGTTGCCCTAAAGGCTCTCCCTAGGACGGCTTATATAGATATCCGGGCTATGGTTTATAGGAGAGATCTATCCAGCTACGACTAAGAGTCGGTTACAGAGTACATCTTGAACTACAAGTAACATTATGGGCCTAAGTCGAAGTCTTACAGGCCTTCCGTAGCGGATTGGACTCCGTCTTTCTCCCTGACTGGGCCGCCCGTGAAGCAATGCTCTAAGCCGAAGTGGGCCACCCTGGTCAGTGAGGAACTATGAGGATACCCGGAAAGTATATCCCCAACAGCAGCCCCCGGAGGCCTCCAAGATCCAAAGTCGGATTTATCACCATCTAGCTTGATCTTCGGCTTGCAGAATCTTGAAGGGTTCCTGAAACTTCACAACAAAAAATGCGATCCGGGTCTTAAAAATAAGTCGGACCTATCAATAGGTTACTCAGATTTTCCAGCTCGATTTTAAACTAAGCCGGAACATGGTCTCTAACGCCACCTGACACAAGCATGGTCAAGTCACGTCATCTGACAGGCATTCCGTCAGCACGACCGTTGGTGGGTCCGTGGTTCGTGGAACCGAGGCGCTGTTTCAATGCGTGCGTGGGATCGAGGCGACGCAATCATCGTGTGGTTCCTTCCCAGTTCCTTTCACGACGCGTGGCGGTTACACTGTAGCATTTGCACGAATCTTGGCGCAGTTAGGTGGATATAAGGGGTTTGGATTTCTCCTTCTCCTTTCCACCAGTCCTTCGTTTCCTTCCTTCCCAATCCTCCTGCACGCACAGAGCCTCCTCGTCCTTCCCCCATAGAACTCCCAGCGCTATCCCTTTCAGGTCATCTTCTCACCGGAGAAATGGCTTCATCTTCTTCCTCTGGTTTGGCGGCAGCGGCGGCGGCGGCGACGTCGGAAGCAGCAATAGAGAAGGAGAGCTTCCGGGGAATCTGGATCCCCTGCGCCCTCAACGAGGAGGGCCTCAAGAACGTGGAGAAGGAGGGGCTTCTCCTCTTGGCGTGGCGGCGAGGGGAAACCGTCCCCAACCCGCGCGACGGCGAGCAGGTCCACTTCGGAACCCATCTCGACCGAGGTCTGTCTTTTCCTCTCTCGGAGTTCTTCTCCGACGTGATAGATCATTTCGGAGTTCAACTCCACAATCTTCCTCCTAACTCTCTCTTAGAGATGAGTGTGTATGCTTCGCTTTGCGAGGGCTTTCTCGGCATTAGGCCGAGTTTGACTCTCTTCCGGTACTACTTTCATGTCCGGAGAAACTCCATCACTGCCGTTGTTCCTTACATCACCGGCACTATTAGCTTTTCACTTAGACGCGACCGGGCTTATCCCAAGATTCTAGCTAGTGACTCGGTCAAACAATGGCCGGCCACTTTTTTCTATCATAGGGATATTCCGTCTCCCGACAAAGCTACTGCTTTGCCGGCTTTTGTCGATAGAGCTGCCATGGCCCAGCCTTCCCGGGACGAGGCTGCTCTGGCTCTTTCCGATGATCTGATCCTCGCTAAGAGGCGGATCGAATATTTGATTAAGCACAATGGTCTGAAGGGATCCGACTTGGTCCAGTGCTGGGTCTCACGTCGGATCCAGCCACTTTAGTACCACGGAACCCGACTGATGCACTCCATCACGTCGTCTCCAACCGACTCCCTCCGCAACAGCTCCAAAGCCTACACCACTCAAGGCTACATAAGCCAAATCAAGTGGCTGATCAACGAGCGGATTGAGAGGAGGATTCCGGAGGTTTCTCTAGACATGCACACGGCGGAAAACCCCGTGGTGCCGGTAAGCTTCCATCATCACACCTTTTATGTGTTTCAATCTTCGAGTTATACTGCAATACTGATATGTTTTCTTCTTTTCAGATTGCTGACACCCCCGAGTCAGAACTTGCTCCGCTCGAAGGATACCCTCCGGAGTTTTCTTAGGAGGTAGAAGTGGTCCCATTGCCGGACCTTGCGCTCAAGAAGCGCAAAGCTCCGACAGTGGCCATTGGCACAAAGGAGGTGCCTGTCGTGAAGAGGTAACTTTCAGTCACAACTTTCCGCCATTGTACTTTACTCAAATTTCTTTCTGATATGTAATTTTTCCGACTTCACTACATTCTCAGAGCAAAACCGCTTGTCAAGGCCAAGGTGAAAGGGATTTCTTCGAAGCCTCTGTGGCAGACGAAGCTTACCATAGCTTCCCCTACCGTGGCTCCTCCGACTCCTGCCCCTCAACCTTCTGCAACGCCGGTTATCTCGCCGGACGCTGCAGAAGATCCGGCTCCTTCAACGGGGCCTGCGAACCTTGGATCGCAAACTGACGTCACCACGGGTGTGTCAGATCTCGATAAGGGTGAACCCTCTTTGGGTAATGATCCCTCGGCAGAAACCTTCGTCGAAAACCTTATGAGCAATCCGGGTCTTGCCAAGTTTGGCCTGACCCGGAAATCTGCCGAAGAGATCCAACGGTTTGCCAGGCAAGTCCTGGAGAAAAGCCATCTATCTGCCGAAGAAGAAGCGTAGGAAGCAGAGGACATCAAGTTCTCTGATCTTCTTGCTCAAGTCCGCCTTCGTGACGAGAGGATTAGGACTGGCGAGCTTCCAACAGCCCCAGTGATCCCTCTTAATCTCGCCGAAAAGGTGGCTGCTAAAGTGAACGTGGGTTTGGATAAACTCACCCGCGAGCAATATGTAAGTCGGAATTCCAACTCCTGTATTTTCCATTATGTTATATCATATCCTCTAGCCCCCAAGCATGAAGTAGGATAAACAATCCGGGTTTATGCTTTATTAGGATGCCAAAGAACAAACTAGTGTAGCCCCCAAGGCTCGTGCTGATATTTTAGCAAAAATATTAGCCCGAGTCTTAAGTAGCTTTCTTACTTTGGGTATTTTGACTTACAGAAAGTATGTTCCTATAACCAGGAATTACTGACCAATGTCTGCGATAAGCGGAGAGAGATCAAAGCTCTCCAGCTTAAAAATGCTGAGCTTAAAGTTGCCAAGGATGAGGCCGAAGGTAAATATTCCGAGACTCAAACTTTGTCCTTGTTATTTTCAATGTCGAATTTTTCTGAACTTTTGTTCTTTTTGACTTACAGCGCTGGTGAAACAATCCTTCGCCATGATTGAAGAGGCCGAGAACCTCAAGACCCTGGTGGTGGAGAACAAGGGACTTCGCCAAGAGCTAGATAAGCTTAAGACGGATCATGAAAGGAGCATAGATCAAGTCCTTGAATCCTCCTCCATGGCCACTGATGAGCGTGATCGCAAGATCGCTGCTCAAGATAAAATAATCTCGGATATCAAAAATGAGCTTGGCAGAGAGAAGGATATGTCCCAGGCGCTCTGGGCTGAACTCCAGAGTCTCCGGGAGGAGAAGACCAAGATTGACAACGTCATTTTTGGTACGTTCCATCTATCTGACTTGTCTCTGTCTTCGACTTTTACCAATGTTGCTTTTTCCTTAACTTTTTTGTGTATAGGTCCTCTAAACTTGACGGACTCTTCCTCCTCCGAGCCCCGCACCCACCGGCTTACCCAAGTCGGTGACCTGCTTCATGACTTCCGCCAGTCCCTCGAGGACGCCGGCGAAGCTCTCAAGGTTCCGGACATGCCAAGCATGTCGGACTTCCAGGTGCGGGACAAGGCGAAGGAGATGCCACAACTTGTTCGGGACTGGAACATGTCCTACGCACGGACCGCTACGCAGAACGCTCTCACCATGGTCATGAGCCACCATGGAAACATGGAGATATGGAAAATGACCAAAGGGTACTGCAAGGTAGACGAAGACGGCGAGGAGCAGGACCTTCAAGCCATCATGCACTCCTGCGCTGGATATGGGTGTCACGTGGCTGACCTGACCAGCTACGAGATCCCCTTCTTCACCCGCGTGGATACTCCCCCTCCTCCTCCAGAAGAACCAACAGAAGTTTTCGACAATGAACGCACCAACTCGGATGCGGACATCTCGGAACGATATCAAGGCGAAGTAACCAGCGAGCCGGCAGCTCCTTCATCTCCTCTTGCATCGTAGACTAGAAACTTATGTATTATTCCGGAAAAAACATGATGCGTTTGTAAATATGTAATACTTTAACTTTGCTAGTGCTAAGCTTTTGATCTATTCAACACTTTTAGAATTTGAAAATTTGTTATGTGCCTGAAATGTTTTACATAAGAACTTTGTATTTTTTCGTCTCTACTTATCATTTATCTGGCTTTCCGCCTCGTCCCTTTCGTGAGCCGGCTAAACCTTCCGCCGGAAACTTTGCCGAGCAACGAAGCTCGGTTGCTAAACCAGTTTAAACTCGGAAACAAAGCCGGCTTCCAGTACCAACAATTCACTACTCGGAAAATGCCCGCATCCAGCAATCCGACAAATAACCAAAGTAAAGATTAGAAACTTTAGAGTTATACATGAAGGTAGTAGTTTTTAGAATCGGAAATCTAAACCAGAACGAACATGAGCATAAAGTACTTTCAAGCATTCTGGGATTTTCGACTATGACATGATCATTCGGAAATAAGATGGTTTAAAAACTTCTCAGAAAAAACTTGAGGTAACTAAAACATTTATTTCTCACAGATCATGTACATATATATGTTTACAAAGAAGGATAAACAAAGAATAAAAGGGACGTAGCTGAGCAATATTCCATGGTCTGTCTAACTCATCCAGATTTGTACTGCCTCTAGCTCTCTTTCTCTTCTTAGTAGCAAGTCTTTCTTTGACTGGCCTCATGTCAGTTAAGTAGTACGATCCATTGTGCAATACTCGACTAACTAAAAAGGGCCCTTCCCATACTGGGAAAGTTTGTGCTTTCTTTGTTGCACAAGCCGGAGAACCAAATCACCTTTATTGAAGGATCTATTTCGGACTCTCTGACTATGATACTTGCGTAACTTCTGCTGATAGGCTGTAGATCTCATTTCAGCAACGACGCGAACTTCTTTGACTAAGTCGAGTTCATTTTGTCGAGAAATCTCGGCATCCTCTTTGATATACGCGGCCACTCTAGGAGAAGTAAGAATTAAATCACTAGGAAGAACTGCTTCTACACCATAGACCAAGAAGAAAGGTGTGTATCCTGTTGACCTGTTTGGAGTTGTTCGTAAACTCCAAATTACAGATGGTAGTTCCTTTGCCCAAGCCCCCGCAACACGTCGTAGTGGTGCTTCGAGTCTCGGTTTTAGGCCTTGTAGAATTAAACCATTCTCCCATAGAAAAGTTACTCACATTGTCCGTGATAATGCTATGCGGATAACCATACCGGATTATAACATCCTCGACAAATCTTTTGGCTATTGCTCCATCACAACTTGTGACGGGTTTAGCCTCAATCCATTTGGTGAATTTATCCACCATCACTAATAGGTGAGTAAATCCACTTGGAGCTCGTTTAAAAGGTCCTACCATATCAAGCCCCCAGACCGCAAAGGGCCATGTTATAGGTATTGTTCACAACTGATCAGCCGGAACATGAGCTTGCTTGGCGTACTTTTGGCAGCCTTTGCACGTCTTGACTAATCGTTCGGCATCTGCCTGAGCTGTAAGCCAGAAAAATCCGTGTCGAAAAGCTTTTGCCACTAAAGATTTGGCTGCAGCGTGGTGACTACACTTGCCTTCGTGGATTTCCCTTAAGATTTCCACTCCTTCTGGAGATACACAGCGCTGAAAAACCCCAGAAACACTCTGTTTATAGAGCTCACCTTTAACAATAGTATATGCTTTAGCTCGTCGGATAATCTTCTGGCTCAGCACCTCGTCTTCGGGTAATTTGCCATCTACCAAATAATCGAGGTAGGGTTGAGTCCAGTGGGGAATTACAGCCAGAACTGCTATTAAAGGTGATTCGGATTTGGTCGGATATTCCTCATCTACTCCCTTTATTGAGGGGACTTTGAGGTGCTCTAAAAAAGCGCCATCCGGGACCTCTTTCTGTGCAGAACCAATCCGAGATAGTGCATCTGCTTCCTCATTTTCTGCTCAAGGGATGTGTTGAACTTCAAACCCTTTGAACGATTTAGATAGATCATCCACGACAGCTTTATATGCTTCCATGTGTTTATTTGCATTACAAATATCCGACACTTGTTGAGCAACAAGATCCGAATTTCTGTAACACATCAAACGTTGGATGCTAATGTCCTTAGCAATCTGGATTCCATGTAGCAGTGCTTCATACTCGACAATATTGTTTGTCGCTGTGAAGTGGATCTGCAACACGTATAAAAGTTTATCTCCTTGGGGTGATTTGAGCACCACACCATCCCCCGAGCCCCCTCGAGCCTTAGACCCGTCGAAAAAGAGGGTCCAATATTCCGACTCAGGGAGTATCATATTCTCCTTCGTATCTGTCCAATCAGCGACAAAGTCAGCAAGGATCTGGGATTTGATTGCTGTCCGAGGTTTGTACACAATTTCAAAAGCTGAAAGCTCTATGCCCCATTTGGCGACGCGTCCTGTGGCGTCACTGTTGTTGATTATATCTCTCATGGGAGCTTTGCTCACCACGGTAATTGGATGCTCCTGAAAATAGTGTCGTAACTTACGAGATGCTAGAAAAACACCATAAGCCAACTTTTGATAGTGCGGATATCGCTGTTTTGATTCTGTCAGGACCTCGCTGACAAAGTAAGTCGGACGGTGCATCAGATGTTCCTGATTTTCCTCTGGTCTCTCCACCACCATGACGATACTAACGACCTTATTTGTCGCAGCAATATAAAGCAACATCGGTTCCTGAGGTTCCGGCGCTGCAAGGATAGGAGCAGATGAGAGTATTTCTTCAGGTCTTGTAGTGCAGCTTCAGCTTCGTCAGTCCATACAAAATATTTGGTCTTTTTCAGGAGTTTGTATAATGGTGCAGCTCTTTCACCAAGCCGGCTTACAAATCGACTGACCGCAGCGATGCAGCCAGTTAATATTTGTACGTCCTTCAGGCGAGTTGGCCTGGAAATATTGAGTATAGCCTTGCTTTTGTCTCGATTCACCTCTATGCCTCCGGCTTACATTTAGAGAGTGCTCGGCAAGTTCCCTAGGTACTCCGGTCATGTTAGATGGCTGCCGTGCGAAGATATCTTGATTTGCTTGGAGGAACTTGACGAGCGCGCTTTCCTATGTGCTATCTAGGCCTACGCCTATCTGGGTCACCTTGGAGGGGTCATCATCCTTCAACGGCACTTTCTTCCTCTCTTCTGATGCCTTGAACTCCGGATTTGGCTTGGTCACCTCCTCCTTTGTTGCGGTCATCTCGGACGGATCTATGTTCTTCTTGATCTCCTGGTACTCCTGGGCGTGCAACACGGTTCGGCAAAGGCGGCATTTCCATCCTCGTACTCTCGCGCTTTCTTCGGGTCTCCCCTGATGGTGATCACGCCGTTGGGACCTGGAATTTTCATCATACTGTAAATGTAACACGGACGAGCCATAAAACCCCAGTAAGCCGGATATCCGAATACAGCGTGGTATGCGCTCTTGAACGGTACCACTTCGAAGGAAAGTTCCTCTGTCCGATAATTCTTTGGATTTCTAAAGGTAACATCCAAAGTGATATCTCCCAGGCAATTAGCTTGTCTTCCTGGGACAACTCCGTGAAAAATCACAGAGCTATGGTTCAGCTGGGTCTCCGAGATCTTCATCCGGCATAGCGTTTCGACATAGAGAATATTGATGCTGCTACCACCGTCCATGAGGGTCTTGGAGAAACCATAACCGTCGATAAGTGGGTTGACGATTAAGGTGTATTTTCCTCGCCTGTGTAACTTAGGCGGATGATCATCGCGGTCAAATGTGATTACCACTTCCGACCAGTCCAGATACTATGGGACAGCCGGAACTGTTGCATTGAGCTTTTGTAGAACTGCTTTCTTGACCTTTGCTGGTTGAGATCCGAGGAAAGTGACATAAGTGTCCTTTTTGGTGGGAAAAGTCTTCTTCCCTTCCGACTTTGGATTTGAAGCATCGGCTTCCTCCATGTCGGAATCTTCCTTGGTCTCTTTGTTCTTTTCGGGATTTTTCTTTCCCTTCTTCCACTTAGCTTTGTAGTCCGCGGTGTCATCTCTTTTGATGTCGTCATTGAAATGACATTCAGCGTTGGTGTGGGACGAGCCCGCATTGGCGTCTAGGTGATGAACACATGGGTTATTGGCAATGTCGGCCCAAGAGTAGGTTTTGCCTAGTTGCTGTTCTCCTCTACCTTGGACCCTTGAAGTCCCACGGCCATGCCCACGGCCTCCACCACGTCCTCCTCGTCCTCTAGACCCGGAAACAGTAGTAACCACTGCTTTTTCCGTGTTGGTTTTTTCCTCCGAGGTGTTCTTACATTTCTGAGCCTGTTGCTTTGTTTTTGCCGACTGTGGTACAGCTAGGACGTTGAGTAATCCCTCTACATCATCGTCAGCATCTGCATATTTGCTCACTGTTTCTATCATCTCTCCCAAATCAGTGACCTTGTCACACTTCAAGCGATGATGCAGTAGACCAATTGGGAGACCTGCAATGAAAGCTTCAATCGCAGTTTGATCATTTACTCCTTCACAGGAGTTCTTGGTGTCGATCCATCGTCCGAGGTAGTCCCGGCAAGTTTCTCCGGCTTTCTGGGTGCAACGCTGTAGGTCTCCGACCGAAGAGGGCCTCCGATATGTGCCTTCGAAATTACGAAAGAACGCACTTTGCATGTCATACCAGTTATGGATGGTGTTCTCCAGAAGTTCATTGAGCCATGATCAGGCCGTCTTCCGCAACATAAGTGGGAGATATCGGGTTGCGACCAGGCTGTTTCCGCCTTTGGCGATGCAGCAAGCTTGGAAGAAGTCCTGTAGCCAGGTATCTGGCCGAGTAATGCCATTGTAGGCTTGGATATGTCTTGAGATAGAAAATCCTTCCGGGAATTTTGTAGCTCTGATGCATGGTCCGAAGCACTTTGGGCCCACGTAGAAATCATCGTTGTCATAGCGCCGAGCCTCTATGTTGGAATTGATCTTGTGCCTTGCGTCGTTCAGGGATAGAGATCGTCCCAAATGCCAGATGTGGCTGCGGTGCCATGGAGCCGGACTTCGGCTTCTGCCACCACCTCCTCCGCATGTCGTCCTCCTTGCCCTCCATGGGAGCCGTTGTGATGACTGTGTGGTAGAGAGGGTGGAGCAGCTGGATAGTTCCCGGCTGATCGCCGGCCTCCATCCGGAACGTCATTATTCTGTTTCCGGGGAGGGTCTTGACTACGACGAGCCACCTACCAGCTTGTACCAGCATGGTTTCCGTCGTTTCTTCGTCCGTCGTTCCCACCATGGTGAGGCCAGCCGGACGGCTTGTGTGTTTAAGAGGTGGCATCTTTTGACGATCCTCCTCCCGTCGTTTTTCTTTATCTTCTCCCCTTTGATCCTTAGATTCTCGTCGGGGAGGGCTCGTCGGATTCAGGGCGGCAATGGCGTCTTTCTCGGCTGCTAAGGCGACGTTGCTCCAGTTACGCGAAGTTTTGTGATGCTGTCCTGAAGATTTGGTTCTTGAATAGTTGTCTTCCCGGCGTTCGGGGTGATGATACTATGCCCGGACATAATGGAATCTTACGCCAGCCCATGCCGGATCTATGCGACATTGGGCAGAATCTGAGACCAGTTTTTGACTTCCGGACAGGGCGACCTTTTGCTGCTCCACTCCCTTGTTGAGTAGTTTGATACCTAAGCGGATCTCCTCCGGTCCTGGATTAGCCGATAGAATTTATCGGGCTGCCACGGTATTCTGTACTGGTGTTGGGTATACCCAATCTCCGTTGCTATCTTTCAGTGGCTTCCCCATCTCATCTCCAAAAAGAACGGCATGGACACATGGGAATTGGTTGTCATCTATGTGACGCTTCCGTGTCTTCTGATGTAAACGAGACATTTATTCCTTGTTTGACATGTGTTTCTTCTCCACCTCGATGTTTTTGGCTTCATCGAGGAGTTGTTGACGACGCGCTTCTAGGGCCTATGCCCTTTCGTCCACCTCATCTGCAGTAAGTTCTACAGCTGTAGGGATAGGTGTGGTTAATGCGGCATCGATGATTTTACGTGCACCTTCGGTGATCAGGTGTCCATCCACCGATGCTTTTTTTTCGGCTCTTCTAGGATAAGCGCTCCATCCGAGTCTTCTTCGTATTCCTCGGCAATCACCTCCTCTGTTAGAGGGTCTTTTGCTGGGGTCTTGTTTCTCTTGTTCTTCTTCTTTGCCTTCTTGGCAGCGCCGGTAGCAAAGACAGCTTTGGGTCCGTTTCCCGGAGTCAAGCTCTGATCGGTACTTTCGGACATCTGGACCTCGGGATTATCTCCGACGTCCATGTCATCCTGCGCTATGGGAGAGTGTTCCCCAGATCCTTCATCCATGGCTTATCCTTCTTCTGCATCTTTGGAGTTGTACTCCTCTTCATATTCCGCGGAGAACTTTCGGAAATCTACTGACGTCATCGATTCATCCGAGGATGCGGGTACGTCGCCGTTTGTTCCAATTGCCTCTAGCACCGAGTCGGTGTTTTCTCTAGCATCGGCTGAGCCGGATCCAGATCCCACGTATCCGACGAAGTGCAACGCGTGCTTCCTGAGGTACATGCGGCTTTCACGGTCAGCCATGTCGAAACATTTGATGGTCTCGAGAATTGCATCTGCGCTTTCGCCTCGCGGTATCATATGTCGTAGTGTGTACCTTAAGAAATGTCTGTCTATCCCGCATCATCAGAGCCGGAATCAGTGTCACTGATATGCTCCTCCTGGATTTGGACTTTCGCGGGTGGGTCGATCTGGGATCCGGCTCCTCCAGGGAGATCCACTCAAGATTCGACTTGTACCGCTAGGTCTTCTTTAGGCTCGAATTTCTCCACTATCTCCGCAACTAGTGCGGGCTGGGTGGGATTAGGGTTCTCTGAGATCTGGAACTCTGCCGCCTCCGCGGACAAAGGGGACCCAGAAGATTCTTCTGCCTCTATCATCACCGTGGGTGGGTTAAGAGGTTCAATAAACCGATGTAAACATCGATCTCGCCAAAAGACATGATTGTATAGGCAGTCACGGCCTTCCTAGCCAGAATCAAAGTCTCATCGAGAACGATGAGAGGGACGTCGCTGGCGTAGAGGATGCGACCGACGGCGATAGTCTCGCCGATTCCGATTCTTGCAGATTCCGCTCGGAACGCAGATCCGAAGCTCACTTGACCCACGGGGGCACCAACTGTCGTCGGATTGATGACAAGTACGCCATGAGGGGGTCCTCGAGGCATGCGGAAGAGAGGGGTGTGAGACGTACGGTATTCCGGGACGGTGAGCACACAAGTTTACCCAGGTTCGAATCCGCCGGCTTTGGACAAATCCTACTCCTGCTAGCAATCCAGTAATACGGCAGAGCCGGAATATGGGTTACAAGGTTTTCGCCTGTGCGAGTTGAGATTGTAGACTATTGAGGTGTATAGAGTGTTGCCCTAAAGGCTCTCCCTAGGACGACTTATATAGATATCCGGACTAGGGTTTACAGGAGAGATCTATCCAGCTACGACTGAGAGTCGGTTACAGAGTACATCTTGAACTACAAGTAACATTATGGGCCTAAGTCAGTAAGTCTTCTAGGCCTTCCCGTAGCCAAATTGGACTCTGTATTTCTCCCTGACTGGGCCGCCCGTGAAGCAATGCTCTAACCCTAAGTGGGCCACCCTGGTCAGTGAGGAACTGTGAGGATACCCGGAAAGTATATCCCCGACACTCGTGTGCACCGCCACATTGTGGATGACAGAGAGATCAGCCGGCTAGGGTGTGGGTGGTGATGAGGGAGTGAAGGAGAGAGAAAACACAATTTGTTTTGCGTGCATATATATTGTAAAGGTCCTGAATTTACTCGACTCACTTTACATTGTACCTCGTGTTAGGAACCCATCCCAGCTTTGCTTTGACATCACACCGCCTTCAAATCCTCCTCTTCGGAGCTCTCTCACTGCCTCCACTATGCTCGTAGTCTCTTGTACCTCTTGAATTTTTTAACGGAAAAAGGAAATAAATTCTTCTTACTTCATTTTCAGAAAATAAATTCCTGTCACATGAAAAATTGAAATTGATTATTTTTTGTTTTTAATATCTTCGATTGTTTTCAAAAGATGGCCAAATTTGTCGCTATGTAAACTCTCTCATATGGATCATCAGAATAAAGTATGATGTAGATATGGCCTTGACCTTGGTCATTTGTCTTGAAATCCAAGAATTTTTTGTACTCGTTGACAACTATGCTTAAATTTGTTTCAATTTCACCACTTACTTTTAGGTTAGAACTTTACACAGGCGGTTGGAGTATATTTTACATCAAGGACCTAAAAATGGGAAAATTACATTGAGGTCCATACATTTAGCACAAACCCCCCTAAAATTAAGCAAGCAAATAGTTAGGCATGACTCCTTCTCTAGAGAGCAGCAGATCGAGCCATACGTTTCATACTACTTCCTCTTTGATTGTTTTCAAAATATGGCCAAATCGGTCGCCATACAAATTCTTGGATAGGGGATGATTAGCATAAAGAATGATATAGAGATATGGCCTTGACCTTGTTGTCCTTCAGCTTGAAATCCAAGAAAGTTCATACTCCTTAATAACTAAGATTAAATTCATTCAAATTTCAGCACTTAATTTTAGTTTAGAATTTTACACGGTCGGTGGGAGTACATTCTACATCAAGGACCTAAAAAGGGAAAATTATAGCAAGGTCCATACATTTAGCACAAATAACCCTAAAATTGAGCAAACAAAACAGTCGGGTTCGGATCCTTCTCGAGAGAGCAGCTGATCGAGCCATACTCTTCATACTACTTCCTCTTTGATTGTTTCCAAAATATGGCGAAACTTGTCGCCATGCAAATTCTTGGATACTCGATCATTCGAATAAAGTATGATGTAGAGATATGGCCTTGACCTTGTGGTCGTTGGGCTTGAAATCCAAGAATGTTCATACTCATTGACAACTATAAGCTAAAATTCCTTTAAATTTCACCACTTAAGTTTAGGTTAGAATTTTACACGGTCGATGGGAGTACATTTTACAACAAGGACCTGAAAAGAGGGAAATTACATCAAGGTCCATACATTTAGCACAAAGGACCCTAAAATTAAGCAAGGAAAACAGTCGGGTTCAGCTCATTCTCGAGAGAGTAGTTGATTGAGCCATACTCTTCATACTACTTCATCCTCGATTGTTTTCAAAATATGGCCAAATTTGTCGGCATGTAAATTCTTGGATATGGAATCATCAGCATAAAGTATGATGTAGATATGGCCTTGATCTTGGTCGTTCGTATTGAAATACAAGAATGGTTCATATTCATTGACAACTAAGTTTAAATTCGTTTAAATTTCACCACTTACTTTTAGGTTAGAATTTTACACTGTCGATTGGAGTACATTTTACATCAGGGACCTCTAATCGGAAAAATTACATCGATGTCGATACATTTAGCACAAAGGACCCTAAAAGGTAAATTTGCTGGTTTGGCTCCATATCGTGAGACCAGCTGATGTGAGCCAAACTCTTCATACTACTTCCTCTTTGATTGTTTTCAAAATATGGCCAAATTTGTTGCCATCCAGACTCTCTCATATGAATCATCGGAATAAAGTATGATGTTGATATGGCCTTCACCTTGGTCGTTCGGCATGAAATCCAAGAATGTTCATACTCGTTGACAAGTAAGCCTAAAATTAGGTAAATTTAACCACTTACACTTTTAGGTTAGAATTTTACATGGACGATGGAAGTACATTTTACACCAAGGACATAAAAAAAGGGAAAATTACATCAAGGTCCATACATTAAGCACAAACCCCCCTAAATTAAGCAAGGAAATAGTCAGGTTCAACTCCTTTTCGTGAGTGCAGCTGATCGAGCCATATGTTTCATACTACTTCCTATTTGATTGTTTTCAAAATATGGCCAAATCTATCGCGATGCAAATTCTTGGATATAGGATCATCAACATAAAGTATGATGTAGAGATATGGCCTTGACCTTGTGGTCGTTCGTCTTGAAATCCAAGAAAGTTCATACACATTGACAGCTAAGATCAAATTCGTTTAAGTTTCATCACTTATTTTTTAGGTTAGCATTTTACATGGTCGGTGGGAGTACATTTTATATCAAGGACCTAAAAAAGGGAAAAATGACATTAAGGTCCATACATTTAGCACAAACCCCCCTAAAATTAAGCAAGGAAATAGTCAGGTTAGGGTCCTTCTCGAGAGATCAGCTGATCGATCCATACGTTTCATACAACTTCCTCTTTGATTGTTTTCAAAATATGGCCAAATCTGTCGCCATGAAAATTCTTAGATAGGGGAGTACATTTTAGGTTACTTTTAGGTTAGAATTTTACAACTATAAGATGAAATTTGAACCTGACTATAAGATGAATTTTAGGTTACTTTGAGGTTAGAATTCTTAGATAGGTTTCATACAACTATAAGATGAAATTTGTTTAAATTTCACCACTTACTTTTAGGTTAGAATTTTACACGGTGAGGGGGAGTACATTTTATAACAATGACCTAAAAAGGGGGAAATTATATCGAGGTCCATACATTTAGCAAGGAAAACAGTCAGGTTCTGCTCCTTCTCGACTGAGTAGCTGATCGAGCCATACTCTTCATACTACTTCAACTTTGATTGTATTCAAAATATGGCCAAATTTGTCGGTATGCAAATTCTTGGATATGGGATCATCAACATAAAGTATGATGTAGATATAGCCTTGACGTTCGTTGTTATTGAAATACAAGAATGGTTCATACTTGTTGACAACCGTAACATCCCAAAACTTTAATCCAAGGTTATTAAGATCCAAATCATCAAAATTAGGGTTAACAAAAACTTTTTCAATTGAAATTATCAAAGCATTCATATGTATGTGCATTTAAATTAGGAGTTGATTTGAATTGCCAGGATTAAGTGATCCATTGCTTGTAAAATGATTCTTAGGTGAAATAAACATCATCTAGATCATCCCCAAACAAATCCCAAAGAAAAACAAATCAAAATGAATAAAAGAAGCAAATGGTCATTTGTCCCATTTTAATCAGCATGCCTACTTTGGCTATTCCTAGTACTCAAAACCTAACAGAAACAATTATGGATCTTTGCACCCCTTGATAGTACACATAATGAGGTACAAAGGCCCACTTTGTGATCTGCCAAAAACATTCAAATACTAATTTTCATTGACATCTGAAAATGGAATCTATTTCATATGAGAAGATACCACTATTTCAAAAACCACTCAAACAAGCTCAAATTTCAAAACCCAAGCACCCACAGAGTCTCAAGCTTAGTACTAGCACACCCACCAAAAATCTTTTCAAAATTCAAAAAGAAATTTCTTGCGGCCATTTCATAAAACACTTGGCACGCAGGGTTTAAACTCTAAACATAGCTCACTATTTGGAACAGGGTTTTGCACCCAATTTTCTTCAAAAACCTCCCTCTGTCCCCCGATGATCAAACCATGCCATTTAAACCCCATCTCCTACCCCCTAGTGGCAAGACCAAGCCATGCCGAGCACCAACTCGCCGGCCAACCTTGCCCTCACCCCAGCAGAGCACCGCCCTCTCTCTCACCATGTCTAGCAGCTAGCTCACACCTCACCGCCACCCTATGTCCCCTCCCCGAGCCGAGCCAGACCGTGGACCACGGAGGAACCGCCGTGCACTGCCTGTCTACGCCATGACGAGCACGTGCCAGAGCACCGCGCCCGAGACGCGTGCCCAAGCTGCCGCTCGACCGCAGCCCGCCCAACGCACCACAACCACCGCTCACCGTGGATACCGCCGTCTCTGCCGCTCAGAGCGCCATTTCTGCCCGACCGCATACCACCGCCCCTAGTCCCGCATTGATCACGTAGAGCACCGCCAGGAGACCAGCTACCGCCCCCTACCTCGAGCCACGCGGCTAGCACGCTATGCAGCCCTCGCCGGAGTCGCCTGCCCATCCTTCTCGGTCGCGTCATCGTCCTATAAACAGAGGCCACCCCCAGCCAATTGTAGCACACCACTCACCTCCCCTCACCTTACTGACCATTCCCCACCTCTAGCCGAATCAAGGCGAGTAGCCGTTCGCCAGAATTGCACCAGAGTAGGCTGCCTTGGGAGGAGAAGGGGGCCGCTGATTGCGACCACCCCCGGAGCTGCCTCGATCGTCCCTGAGCTCGCCGTCGACCACCGGTCTGTTTGCCAGCCTCGCCGTCGTCGCTGGAGCCCTGGTACGCCCCCTGAGCACCCCCACTGAGCCGCTAGGGTTAGAGTTCACTGGCGATAGGTTCGTCGTCGACGATGATCCCCAGTCGTTGATCCCCGTTCTAATCCAGTGATCCACATCGTCCCATACCGCTTTGCGCGTTATGAGACGCTGACCGGTGGACCCCCCCTGTCAGCTGAGCCCCACGCCATGGAGTGTCACTGGGCCGGCCTGTTCGCGTTCCCGCGTGACCCAGTTAATTCAAATTAGGATTTTTCTTTTTAGTTTGATACTAGTTTTGTCCCTTAGTTTGAAAATCAATTCAGAGAGATTTACAAATCCAAATGGAGTGATTCCAATTTTGTTAGAAAGCTACTGAAAAGATCTACCCAAGACCGTTGGATTTAAGTCAATTAGAGCTAGAGATATCTCCTAGTAAAAATAAGAAGACAGAAGCATTTGCACCTTGCAACATTTTTATAAAATAAACCATGATAGCTTTTGAGTTGATTCCAACTCTCAAAAATCACATTTAACCATACCTATCCAAATATGTAATAATATTAATTTTTACATGCAGTGACTTTGGACTAGTACCAAAATAATGCTATATATGCATTTCTAGTCACTTTAAATCATTAAATAATGAACTTAAACCAAAGTAATTATGAACCACCCCTTAAATTACATTCCCACATGTTAAGATATGTGGTGATGACATGTGTCCACATGATCCCATATTTTAAGTGGTGAATATTAAATCTTAGTTAATTTTCAATGAGTAGAATTTACTTTTCTTAAATAAAAAGAGTGAAACAAGTTAATAAAACTTGTGATGCTTGTGATGATAATAGATCATCAAATGTATGCCTTAGAGTGATAATTAGACTAGTTAAGTATTGTTTGGTGATTGTGTATACCGTATGTATTTATAGAAGATAGTACCGACCAAGCTTACGAGGAGGAGGAGTTCTACCAATAGGAGGAAGACAACTTCAACCACTGCACCAACCAAGGCAAGCTAACACTTGCAAGTATTATACTTAGCAAGCTACTATTAGCAAGCTAGGATTAAACTAGATGGTTTAGCAAAGATGCCTTAGGCATGCTTTGGTTAAACTACTTTGACTATTCTTTACCCCAAGTACTAATTTCAAGCTTTACTTCCTTTACTTTACACAAAGTCCCTTACTTGTTTCGAAGGTAGCATAAAGAGTATAAAACTTGACCTATTTTAGATAACTTTAGATGTCATTCTATGGCATGAGATTGATCCCATCTTTCCACCTTAGTGAACACTCTTAACTTAGTAGTTTAGAGTAGATAAAAACTTGAGTCACTTTAGATGGGAACACTTGGTGAAAATGAATTATGAAAACCTTGGAATGATGAGTCATTCTATTGAGATGTTTTGACATGTGCTGAGAAACACAAATGGTTTATGATGATGAAAATGTTGAGGCATGAGCCTTAGCCCTTTTATAAAACTGATGGTTGGATTCGGATGCGATACCATTCCAAATTTGCTGCATAAACCACAATACCTAAATTGGGTAAGGCTTAATGGAAGTTTATATGCATTAGTATTAGTTCCTCAGGAGAGGTTTGAGCTGAGGCTACCTCTCAATGTTGTCCACCTATGCAGTGCCCAAGATGACAGATGGTCATGGTTGGGAGGCCATGCTCATAGGAGAGGTGCTTATACTAGGGTGTGTAAAGGAAAGGTTATGTTTGATTATCTGCATACTAAGTATGATGATTCAGGGTTATCCCTGACAGATGTATCGAATCTTGTGGTGAAAGTGTACCACCTCTGCAGAGTGTTAAACTATTGAATAGTCACGCATGATTATGGACAGTTGGAATGGCCATACTGTTTTGTTGTCAGATGTTTTCAAAACAACTTATGAGATGAATGATGAATCTTGACTTGACCACAACAGGGTTGTGTTTATGACACTAGCTTCCCACTTAAGTGATTCTAGAACTTTATTTTATCTTTCTTTGCTTCTGAACTCAGCTTAGGTTTCAAACTTAACTTTATAGTTAAACATAGAGTTAGCACTTGACTTAGAATTGTATTACTTGTTAGTGTTAGTTTGCGAGTACTTAAAGAGTACTCATGGCTTTTGTCCCTGGCTATTCTCATGACCAGACTATGAAGGAGACTATCAAGATGATGGTCAGCAGGACGGCTATGATAACTAGGACTATATGCCTTCGTCAGCATTGCCTATGCCCCTGAAGATGGACCCCACCGCTACCTTATCTTTTATTTCGGCTGCTTGTTCTATTAAGACTGGATCATGAGATCCTTATTTGTGTAAGACCTTATTTATAGTTTGTAATGGATGATGTACTGTGATATCCAATCCGTTATGTCTCGCAAAAATGGTAATCCAAGGATTGCGAGGTATGGCATAATGGGAATCTGGGATTAAAAATCCGGGTGTTGACAAGTTGGTATCAGAGCCATCCTGACCATAGGAGACCCTAGTTAGAATGGACGTCCGAACAAAAACTTAGTTTCAAAACCAAAATGAGTATTTATGAAAAACTAGTTCCTCTCTTACCCTTGGGAATTCATTCTTTCTCAAAAATTCATGTCCTCAAAATTCTTACATTACTACTTAAAAATTTGACACACTTGATCACTTCACTAATTTCCTCATCCTTAATTCTTATAGATGGAGACTCAGTTCAGCAAGTTCTACCAGTTGAGAAACAGAGGTCAACTGATCTTCGAGAGGGATCTGGATTCACTGTCGGAGTTACTGGGACGCCCACATCCGGAGTTTCTTGGAGCTCAACTTCAAGGACCCCCAGGAGGAGATTTGTAGTGGCTAGTCACCGCTGATCTTAGAGGAAGCATCGAAGGACCAACATCCGGGAGAATCCAGTTCTCCGTGAGAGAGAACAACTAGCTAGATGGATTAGCCAGGGAAATGCATGAAGCTCTCGCACGTCTATGTGCCCTCAGCGTTAACCAACTCTAGGGAACCCGTTTTGTTCACTATGCAAGACGTGACTTCATGGGAATGCCGATGGAAATGCCAAGTCACCCAGAGTTGAGGCGTCAAGTGGAGAATCTTGACTTCTTACTACACGACAGACAGCAGGAACTGGATAATGCTAGAGAGTTAGCCAACCAGAACCGTGCCATTGCCGACCAGAAGGCCTAGACTTTCGCACTGCTCGTCCAAGATAGCTAGTCCCTTTGCCGCCAGCGTGCAAAGAAGGATCGCACCATCGCCCGTCTTCGCAAGAAGGTGGCCTACCTGGAGAAGACCGTCAAGGAGCAAGAAGCTCAGCTTGCCGCAAAGGAAGAAGAAGAGGAGGGTGAAGACATCCAGGGAGACATGGATTCTTACCTCAGCAATGATGATGACTTTATGGAGGAGGATGCTGTGGACTTCTACACTGACGATGAGGACTCCGACTTCATCGACGATGAGTAGATGCACTAGAGCACTGTCGTAGCATGAGATGTATCAGTCCCACTGTATCATAGCTTGCAGAATGGTTCTTGAAACCATCTGTTTTCCTTTGATTGTTGTGGTGTGTGTTGTATCGTGTGCTTGTTTGCATGAATGAAATGAAGTTAGTTGCAAAACCCGAGTCAAACTCAAAGTTTTAGCTTGAAATCAAAACCATGAACCTTAGAACTTTCCCTCTTACCCCTTTATCTACCTCAATCTTCAGATGACTCGTGGAAACCAAGGAGGGAGCAGCTCGTCGCAAGACCCAATGCTGCAGATCTTGCAGAATCTCATCGCAGACCGAGAAGCAAGCAGGGCAGAACGTTAAGCCAACTTAGCAATATTACAGCAGATCACCCAGATGGCTCTCAACAGCAGAATCATGGAAACCAGGATCACCATGGGTCCAAACTCAGAAACTTCCAGAATACCAATCACCCAATCTTCAACCAAGCTGAAAACCCACTAGATGCAGATGACTGGCTGCAGACAATGGAAAACAACTTAGAAGTTGCAGGAGTTGATGACAATGAGAATGCTCTCTTCACCACCCACTATCTGGCGGGAGATGCAAGAGCTTGGTGGACTAGTATCGACAATATGAACCATGGTCAAGTGGTGACATGGGATGCTTTCAAAATAAAATTCAGCCGCACCCACGTGCCGCAAGGTCTAGTCACCAGACTAAGAGATGAGTTTCGCGACTTGAAGCAAGGCAGAATGACTGTGCTGGAATACCGTGACATATTCCTGTCGCTTGCAAGGTACGCCCCTGATGAGATCAACATAGAGGTGAAGAAGAAGGAGATATTCCTGAACGGACTGCATGATGAGATGCAGACTGTCCTCATCAACATCCGTTTCGAGGATCTGGAAGAGCTAGTCGACTCTGCCATCCAGATGGAAGGGAAGATTAATCAGGCAAACGACAACCACAAACATCGTATGATGCAGCAATCAGGATCTAGCAGTCATAAGAAGTACCGTCCCAACCCCTCACCAGGATATGCACCAAGGAACAACCGACACCCAATGTCTCACCCCAGCTACCCCAACCGTAGCAGAGGCAATGTGAAGTCCAGAGGGAACAATCACAACTCCGGCAATGCCAACACTTTCAACCGTGCCCCTACCAAGAGCAACAACAACAAAAACAACAACACTGCACCCAGAACTAGCAGCAATGCTGTGCCGGTCGTAGCAAAGGACAAGTCCCAGATCACTTGTTTTGAGTGTGGAGTGAAGGGTCACTACTCCAATGAGTGTCCCAAGAAGACTGCTGCCACTGCCAATGTGAATGCCCCAGCTCAACAGCAGCGTCGTGTTCAACCAGGGAGAAGGTTTGCCCTAGGGAACCCTCACAATCGCAACAGTCGTCTCTTCCACATGAACGCCGAGGAAGCCCAGGAAGCGCCAGATGTAGTGCTGGGTATATTTTCTGTCAACTCCGTTTTAGCAAGAGTATTGTTTGATTCGGGAGCATCGCATTCATTTATCATCGAAGAATTTGCATGCACTAGTAAGATTCACCCAACCAACCTGAAGCATGTCATGATAGTTCAAATCCCTGGATCAACTACAAAAGCTAGAAAAATTTGCAAAGATGTACCTATCAGAATACATGTGATAGATTTTTACGCCAACCTTATAGTACTTGGAACCTAAGGATTGGAAGTAGTACTAGGTATGGACTGGATGTCAAGGCATAAAGGACTGATAGACTGTGCTAAGAAAGCCATCACCAGGACCAGTAGTTCTGGAGTAATAGTAGAGCATATATCTAAAACCTTACCTCACCAATTCAAGTGCAACAAGAGTCTAGCCCTACCCACCATAGACAAGTAAGAGTAGTCTGTGAATACCCCGACGTATTCCTAGATGAATTGCCAGGTATGCCCTCGGATAGGGATATTGAGTTCATTATCGAGCTAATCCCCGGAACCAGACCCATAGCCCAGAGACCCTATAGCATGAACCCCTCAGAGTTAGTTGAGTTGAAGAAGCAGTTAGATGCCATGTTAGCAACAGGCTTGATTCAGCGAAGCGCACCGCCGTGGAGATCACCAGTGTTATTCGTCGACAAGAAAGATGGAGGCAACCGTTTGTGTACATATTACAGAAAGTTGAATGACGTCACCATCAAGAATAAGTACCCCTTGCCAAAGATAGAGGATCTATTTGATCAGTTGACTAGAGCCCAGGTATTCTCAAAGATTGATCTTAGGACTGGTTATCACCAACTTAAGATTCGTGCAACGGATATTCCGAAGACCGCCTTTACTACTCGCTATGGTTTATACGAGTATACGGTTATGTCTTTTGGATTAACCAATGCCCCTACTTATTTCGTGAACCTCATGAATAAGATCTTTATGAATTTCCTAGATAAGTTTGTAGTTGTGTTTATCGATGACATCCTTATCTACTCCAAGTCAGAAGAAGAGCATGAGCAACATCTGAGAATCATCCTAGAAACCCTGAGAGAACATCAGTTATATGCCAAGTTCAGCAAGTGTGAGTTTTGGGTGAAAGAAGTAGGATTCCTAGGACATATTGTGTCTGCCGGAGGAGTCTCTGTTGATCATGCCAAGATCAGAGATGTCGAAGCATGGGAAGCCCCAACCACTCAAACCCAAGTTCGTGCATTTCTCGGATTAGCGGGATACTACCGCAAGTTCGTCGAAGGATTCTCGCGCATCGCCAGACCCATGACCCAATTGTTGAAGAAGGACAAGAAGTTTGAATGGACAGACAAGTGTGAAGCCAGTTTTCAGGAGCTGAAGAAGAGATTGATATCAGCCCCAATATTGATCATGCCAGACATCAAGAAGCCGTTTGATGTATATTGTGATGCATCCAAGATTGGTCTCGGATGTGTATTGATGCAAGAAGGCAAAGCCATCGCATATCTGTCTCGACAACTGAAGCAGCATGAGCAGAACTATCCGACCTATGATCTTGAATTAGCAGCAGTAGTTTTGGCATTGAATACATGGCGTCATTATCTGATGGGTAATCGCTGTGAGATTTACTCATATCACAAGAGCTTGAAGTATATTTTCACTCAGAAGGAGCTGAATATGAGGAAAAGGAGATGGATAGAGTTAATCAAGGATTATGACCTTGACATTCACTATCACCCCGGCAAAGCCAATGTGGTAGCGGATGCTCTTAGCAGATTGCCGTGCAGGCTTAACACCATGATCAAGGAGAAGCAGCCAAGTTTGTATGAGGAGTTGGAGCAGTTCATGACTGAATTACTTAGCAAAGGATTCTTAGCTAGCATTGAACTTCAACCCACTTTGATTAGCCAAATCAAGGAAGCCCAGAAAGGAAATGAAAGTATCGACAGAATCAAACGTCGTATTAGTATAGGAAAGGTACCTGGATTCACTTAAGATGAAGAAGGAGTTCTTTGGTACAAAAGACGTATCTGTGTGCCAGCAGATTCGGAGCTAAAGCAAGTTATCATGAAGGAAGCTCATGATACTCTCTATTCTATCCACCCCGGAGGAACGAAGATGTATCAAGATTTGAAAGAGAAATTTTGGTGGCACAAGATGAAGAGGGAAATCGGAAGCTACATCACCAAGTGTGGCATCTGCCAAAGAGTCAAAGCAGAGCACCAAAGACTCGCAGGACTGTTGCAACCATTGCAGATTCCGGAATGGAAATAGGATTCCGTCGGAATGGACTTTATCACCGGTTTGCCTACTTCTAGTAGGGGAAATGACTCAATCTAGGTCATTGTTGATAGACTGTCCAAGCTAGCCCATTTTACACCTGTCAAGACAACCTACCAGAGTTCGAAGCTAGCAGAGTTGTACATTGCTAGAATTGTCAGTTTGCATGGAACCCCCAAGACCATAGTATCAGATCGAGGAACCCAGTTTACCTCGAGATTCTGGCAGAAAGTGCAGGAAGGATTAGGCACCAAGTTGAACTTCAGCACCGCGTATCACCCACAAATATATGTACAGACTGAGAGAGTCAACCAAATCCTAGAAGATATGTTAAGAGCTTGTGTGTTGGAATACGGATTAAAATGGGACGACTGCCTGCCTTTCGCAGAATTCTCATATAACAACAGTTATCAAGCTAGTTTGCAAATGGCACCATTTGAGTTCCTATACGGAAGAAAGTGTCACACCCCTTTGAATTGGTCACAAGTAGGAGAGAGTCAAATCTTTGGACCCGACATTCTCCGCGAAGCAGAAGAGAAGGTTCACAAAGTCCGTGAGCACCTCAAGACCGCCCAGTCCAGACAGAAGAGTTATGGTGACAAGAGAAGGAGAGACCTGACTTTCAATGGCGGAGATTTTGTATATCTCAAGGTTTCGCCGTTGAAAGGAACCCAACGCTTTAGTCTGAAAGGAAAGTTAGCCCCCAGATATATCGGGCCCTTCATGATTCTGAATCAGCGAGGAGAAGTATCGTATCAACTGGAACTACCTGAAGAGATGTCAGCCATCCACAATGTGTTCCATATCTCGTTACTTCGCAAATGCCTGGAAGTGCCGGAGAAAACTGAAGTTTTCAAGAACATCGATCACAGAGCTGTAGAGATCAACAATGACCTGACATATCGTGAAGTGGCCATCCGTATCTTAGGAGAAGCTTATAGAACCACCAGGACCAGGAGCATCAAGTTTCTCAAGATTCATTGGAGCACCCATACCGAGGAGGAAGCCACTTGGGAGCGAGAAGATTACATTAGGACATAGTTCCCAGATCTCTTTAGTTCCTAGTTTTCTTTGTAAATCTCGGGACGAGATTTTGTTAAAGGGGGGAAGGTTTGTAACATCCCAAAACTTTAATCCAAGGTTATTAAGATCCAAATCATCAAAATTAAGGTTAACAAAAACTTTTTCAATTGAAATTATCAAAGCATTCATATGTGTGTGCATTTAAATTAGGAGTTGATTTGAATTCCTAGGATTAAGTGATCCACTCCTTGTAAAATGATTCTTAGGTGAAATAAACATCATCTAGATCATCCCCAACAAATCCCAAAGAAAAACAAATCAAAATGAATAAAAGAAGCAAATGGTCATTTGAGCCATTTTAATCAGCATGCCTACTTTGGCTATTCCTAGTACTCAAAACCTAACAAAAACAATTATGGATCTTTGCACCCCTTGATAGTACACATAATGAGGTACCAAGGCCCACTTTGTGATCTGCCAAAAACATTCAAATACTAATTTTAATTGACATTTGAAAATGGAATCTATTTCATATGAGAAGATCCCACTATTTCAAAAACCACTCAAACAAGCTCAAATTTCAAAACCCAAGCACCCATAGAGTCTCAAGCTTAGTACTAGCACACCCACCAAAAATCTTTTCAAAATTCAAAAATAAACTTCTTGCGGCCATTTCATGAAACACTTGGCACGCAGGGTTTAAACTCTAAACATAACTCACTTTTTGCAACAGGGTTTTGCACCCAATTTTCCTCAAAAACCTCCCTCTGTCCCCAGATGATCTAACCATGCCATTTAAACCCCATCTCCTACCCCTAGTGGCAAGGCCAAGCCATGTCGAGCACCAACTCGCCAGCCAACCTTGCCCTCACCCCAGCAGACCACCTCCCTCTCTCTCACCATGTCTGGAAGCTAGCTCACACCTCACCGCCACCCTATGTCCCCTCCCCGAGTCGACCTAGACCGTGGACCACCGAGGAACTGGCCACTGCTGTCTGCGCCACCATGTCAGAGACTGGCAGAGCCGCGCCTGACATGCGTGCCCAAGCCGCCGCTCGACCACAACCCACGTCCACCGCTTCGCCACGACACAGGGAGAACGCCGGACATGCCCGTTCGCCGCCCAACGCACCACAACCACCGCTCGCCATGGACACCGCCGTCTCTGCCGCCAAGAGCGCCAGCTCTGCCCGACCACATACCACCGCCCCTAGTCCCGCATTGATCATGTAGAGCACCGCCAGGAGACCAGCGACTGCCCCCTTCCTCGAGCCACGCCTCTAGCACGTTGTGCAGCCCTCGCCGGAGTCGCCTGTCCATCCTTCTCGGTCGCGTCGTCGTCCTATAAATAGAGGCCATCCCCAGCCATTTGCAGCACACCACTCACCTCCCCTCACCTCACTGACCATTCCCCACCTCTAGCCGGAGCAAGGCGAGCAGCCGTTCGCCGGAATTGCACCGGAGCAGGCCGCCTTCGGAGGAGAAGGGCGCCGCTGATTGCGACCACCCTCGGAGCTGCCTCGACAGTCCGTGAGCTCGCCGTCGACCACCAGTCTATTTGCCCGCCTCACCGTTGTTGCTGGAGCCCTGGTATGTCCCCTGAGCACCCCCACTGAGCCGCTAGGGTTAGAGTTCACCGGTGATAGGTCCGTCTCGATAATGATCCCCAGCCGTTGATCCCCGTTCTAATCCAACGATCCACATCGCCCTGTACCGCTTTGCGCGTTATGAGCCGCTGACCGGTGGACCCCCCATGTCAGCTGAGCCCCGTGCCATGGAGTGTCACTGAGCCGGCCCGTTAGCGTTCTCGCGCGACCCAGTTAATTCAAATTAGGATTTTTCTATTTAGTTTGAACCTAGTTTTGTCCCTTAGTTTGAAAATCAATTCAGATAGATTTACAAATCCAAATTGAGTGATTCCAATTTTGTTATAAAGCTACTGAAAAGATCTACCCAAACCCGTTGGATTTAATTCAATTAGAGTTAGAGATCTCTCCTAGTAAAAATAACAAGACAGAAGCATTTGCACCTTGCAACATTTTTATAAAATCAACCATGATAGCTTTTGAGTTGATTCCAACTCTCAAAAATCACATTTAACCATACTTATCTGAATATGTAATAATATTAAGGTTTACATGCAGCGACTTTGGACTAGTACCAAAATAATGCTATATAGGCATTTCTAGTCACTTTAAATCATTAAATAATGAACTTAAACCAAAGTTATTATGAACCAACCCACATGTTAAGATATGTGGTGACGACATGTGTCCACATGATCCCATATTTTAAGTGGTGAATATTAAATCTTAGTTAATTTTCAATGAGTAGAAATTACTTTTCTTAAATAAAAAGAATGAAACTAGTTCATAAAACTTGTGATGCTTGTGATGATAATAGATCATCAAATGTATGCCTTAGAGTGCTAATTAGACTAGTTAAATATTGTTTGGTGATTGTGTATACCGTATCTATTTATAGAAGATAGTACCGACCAAGCTTACAAGGAGGAGGAGTTCTACCAAGAGGAGGAAGACAACTTCAACCACTGCACCAACCAAGGCAAGCTAACACTTGCAAGTATTATACTTAACAAGCTACTATTAGCAAGCTAGGCTTAAACTAGATGGTTTAGCAAAGATGCCTTAGGCATGCTTTGGTTAAACTACTTTGACTATTCTTTACCCCAAGTACTACTTTCAAGCTTTACTTCATTTACTTTACACAAAGTCCCTTACTTGTTTTGAAGGTAGCTTAAAGAGTATAAAACTTGATCTATTTTAGATAACTTTAGATGTCATTCTATGGCATGAGATTGATCCCATCTTTCCACCTTAGTGAACACTCTTAACTTGCGTCACTTTAGATGGGAACACTTGGTGAAAATGAATTATGAAAACCTTGGAATGATGAGTCATTCTATTGAGATGTTTTGACATGTGCTGAGAAACACAAATGGTTTATGATGATGAAAATGTTGAGGCATGAGCCTTAGCCCTTCTATAAAACTGATGGTTGGATTCGGATGCAATACTATTCCAAATTTGCCGTACAACCACAATACCAGAATTGGGTAAGGCTTAGCTAGAAGTTTATATGCATTAGTATTAGTTCCCTCACAAGATAGGTTTGAGATGAGGCTACCTCTCAATGTTGTCCACCTATGTAGTGCCCAAGATGACAGATGGTCATGGTTGGGAGGCCATGCTCATAGGAGAGGTGATTATACTAGGGTGTGTAAAGGAAAGGTTATGTTTGATTATCTGCATACTAAGTATGATGATTCAGGGTTATCCCTCATAGATGTATCGAATCTTGTGGTGAAAGTGTACCACCTCTACAGAGTGTCAAACTATTCGAATAGCCGCGTCCGCGGTTATGGACAGTTGGAATGGCCATACCGTTTCGTTGTCAGATGTTTTCAAAACAACTTATGAGATGAATGATGAATCTTGACTTGACCACAATAGGGTTGTGTTTGTGACACTAGCTTCCCACTTAAGTGATTCTAGAACTTTATTTTATCTTTCTTTGCTTCTGAACTCAGCTTAGGTTTCAAACTTAACTTTATAGTTAAACATAGATTTAGCATTTTAACTTAGAACTATACTACTTGTTAGTGGTAGTTTGCGAGTACTTAAAGAGTACTCATGGCTTTTGTCCCTGGCTATTCTCATGGCCAGACTATGAAGGAGACTATCAAGATGATGGCAAGCAGGACGGCTATGATAACTAGGACTATATGCCTTCGTCAGCATTGCCTGTGCCCCTGAAGATGGACCCCACCGCTACGCTTATCTTTTATTTCCACTTGTTGTTGTATTAAGACTGGATCATGTGATCCTTATTTGTGTAAGACCTTATCTATAGTTTGTAATGGATGATGTAGTGTGATATCCAATCTGTTGTGAGGTATGGCATAATGGGCATCTGGGATTAAAAATCCGGGTGTTGACAACAACTAAGCTTAAATTCATTTAAATTTCACCACTTACTTTTAGGTTAGAATTTTACAAGGTCGATCAAAGAACATTTTACATTAGGGACCTCAAAAGGGGGAAAATTAAATCAAGGTCCATACATTTAGCACAAAGGACCCTAAAAGGAAAAATTTCTGGTTTGGCTCCTTCTTGTTAGATCAGCTGATCTGAGCCAAACTCTTTATACTACTTCCTCTTCCATTGTTTTCAAAATATGGCCAAAGTTGTCGCCATGCAAATTCTCTCATATGGGATCATCGGAATAAAGTATGATGTTGATATGGCCTTCACCTTGATCGTTCGGCTTGAAATCCAAGAATGTTCATACTCGTTGATAAGTAAGCTTAAAATCATCTTAATTTCACCACTTACACTTTTAGGTTATAATTTTACATGGGAGGTGTAAGTACATTTTACACCAAGGACATAAAAAAGGGAAAATTACATCGAGGTCCATACATTTAGCACAAACCCCCCTAAAAATAAGCAAGGAAAATAGTCAGGTTCTGCTCCGTCTCAAGAGAGCAGCTGATCGAGCCATACGTTTCATACTACTTCCTCTTTGATTGTTCTCAAAATATGGCCAAATCTGTCGCCATGCAAATTCTTGGATATGGGATCATGAGCATAAAGTATGATGTAGAGATATGGCCTTGACCTTGTGGTCGTTCGTCTTGAAATCCAAGAAAGTTCATACTCGTTGACAACTAAGATTAAATTCATTTAAATTTCACCAGTTACTTTTAGGTTAGCATTTTACACGGTCGATGGGAGTACATTTTACACCAAGTACCTAAAAAAGGAAAATTACATCGACGCCATACATTTAGCACAAAGGACAATAAAAGGAAAACTTTCTGGTTTGGCTCCTTGAAATGTTAGCTGATCTGAGTCAAACTCTTCATACTACTTCCTCGTCAATTGTTTTCAAAATATGTCCGAACATGTCGCCATACAAATTCTATGATATGGGGTCATCAGCATAAATTATGATGTTGAGATATGGCCTTGACCTTGTGGTCGTTCGGCTTGAAATCCAAGAATATTCATACTTGTTGACAAGTAAGCTTAAATTCGTTTAATTTTCACCACTTGCAATTTTTGGTCAGAATTTTACACGGATGATGGGAGTACATTTTACATCAAGGACCTAAAAATGGAAAATTACATTGAGATCCATACATTTAGCACAAAGGACCCTAAAATTGTGCAAAGAAAATAGTCGGGTTTGGCTCCTTCTCGAGAGAGCAGTTGACCGAGCAATACTTTTCATACTACTTCCTCTTCGATAGTTTTCAACATATGGCCAAATCTATCACCATGAAAATTCTTGGATATGTAATCTATCATCAGCATAAATTACTCATGATGTAGAGATATGGCCTTGACCTTGTGGTCGTTCAGCTTGAAATCCAAGAATGTCCATACTCGTTGAAAACTAAGCTTTAATTCGTTTAAATTTCACCACTCACACTTTTTGGTTAGTATTTTACACAGTCGATGGGAGTACAGTTTACATCGAGGAGCTAAAAAAGTGGAAATTACATCGAGGTCTGTACATTTCGCACAATGGACCCTAAAATTGAGCAAAGAAAATAGTCGGGTTCAGCTCCTTCTCGAGAGAGCTGTTGATCGAGCCATACTCTTCATACTACTTTATCTTTGATTGTTTTTAAAATATGGCCAAATCTGTCGCCATGCAAATTCTTGGATACTCTATCATCAGAATAAAGTATGATGTAGAGATATGGCCTTGACCTTGTGGTTGTTCGGCTTCAAATCCAAGAATGTTCATACTGGTTGACAACTATAAGGTGAAAGTCGTTTAAATTTCACACTTACTTTTAGGTTAGAATTTTACACGGTCGGTGGGAGTACATTTTACAACAAGGACCTAAAAGGGGAAAATTACATCGAGGTCCATACATTTAGCACAAAGTACCCTAAAATTAAGAAAGGAAAACATTCGGGTTCGGCTCCTTCTTGAGAGAGTAGTTGATCGAGCCATAATATTCATACTACTTCATCTTCAATTGTTTTCAAAATATGGCCAAATTTGTCAGCATGCAAATTCTTGGATATGGGATCATCAACATAAATTATGATGTGGATATGGCGTTTATCTTGGTAGTTCATCTTGAAATACAAGAATGGTTCATACTCATTGACAACTAAGCTTAAATTCGTTTAAAATTCACCACTTACTTTTAGGGTAGAATTTTACATGGTCGTTCGGAGTACATTTGACATCATTGACCTCAAAGGGGGAAATTACATCGAGGTCCATACATTTAGCACAAAGGACCATAAAATGAAAATTTTCTGGTTTGGCTTCTTATCGTGAGACTAGCTAATCTGAGCCAAACTCTTCATACTACTTCCTCTTTGATTGTTTTTTTAAATATGGCCAAATTTGTTGCCATCCAAATTCTCACATATGGATCATCAGAATAAGTCTGATGTTGATATGGCCTTCACCTTGGTCGTTTGGCTTAAAATACAAGAATGTTCATACTTGTTGATAAGCAAGCTTAAAATCGTCTAAATTTAGTCACTTACAATTTTAGATTAGAATTTTACACGGGCGGTGGAAGTACATTTTACACCAAGGACCTAAAAAAGGAAAAATTACATTGAGGTCCATACATTTAGCACAAACCCCCCTAAAATTAAGCAAGGAAATAGTCAGGTTCGGCTCCTTCTTGAGAGGGCAGCTGATCGAGGCATATGTTTCATACTACTTCCTATTTGATTTTTTTTCAAAATATGGCCAAATCTGTCACCATGCAAATTCTTGGATATGGGATCATCAGCATAAAGTATGATGTAGAGATATGGCCTTGACCTTGTGTTCATTTGGCTTGAAGTCCAGGAAAGTTCATACACATTGACAACTGAGATCAAATTCGTTTAAATTTCACCACTTACTTTTAGGTTAGCATTTTGCATGGTTACTGGGAGTACATTTTACATCAAGGACCTAAAAAGGGAAAATTACATTGAGGTCCATACATTTAGCACAAAGGACCCTAAAATTGCGCAAAGAAAATAGTCGGGTTTGGCTCCTTCTCGAGAGATTGTTGACCGAGCAATACTTTTCATACTACTTCCTATTCGATTGTTTTCAAAATATGGCCAAATCTATCGCCATGCAAATTCTTGGATATCGTATCTATCATCAGCATAAATTACTCATGATGTAGAGATATAGCCTTGACCTTGTGGTTGTTTAGCTTGAAATCCAAGAATGTCCATACTTGTTGAAAACTAAGCTTTAATTCGTTTAAATTTCACCACTTACACTTTTTGGTTAGTATTTTACATAGTCGGTGGGAGTATAGTTTACATCAAGGACCTAAAAAGTGGAAATTACATCGAGGTCCGTACATTTAGCACAAAGGACCCTAAAATTGAGCAAACAAAATAGTCGAGTTCAGCTCCTTATCTAGAGAGCAGCTGATCGAGCCATACTCTTCATACTACTTTCTCTTTGATTGTTTTCAAAATATGGCCAAATCTGTCACCATGGAAATTCTTGGATACTCAATCATCAGAATAAAGTATGATGTAGAGATACGTTCTTGACCTTGTGGTTGTTCGGCTTGAAATCCAAGAATGTTCATACTCATTGACAACTAAGATTAAATTCGTTTAAATTTCACCACTTACTTTTAGGATAGCATTTTAGACGGTCGGTGGGAGTACATTCTACATCAAGGACCTAAAAAGGGGAAAATTACATCGAGGTCCATACATTTAGCACAGACCCCCCTAAAATTAAGCAAGGAAATAGTCTGGTTCGGCTCCTTCTTGAGAGGGCAGCTGATCAAGGCATATGTTTCATACTACTTCCTATTTGATTTTTTTCAAAATATGGCCAAATCTGTCACCATGCAAATTCTTGGATATGGGATCATCAGCATAAAGTATGATGTAGCGATATGGCCTTGACCTTGTGTTCATTTGGCTTGAAATCCAAGAAAGTTCATACACATTGACAACTGAGATCAAATTCGTTTAAATTTCACCACTTACTTTTAGGTTAGCATTTTGCATGGTTACTGGGAGTACATTTTACATCAAGGACCTAAAAAGTGAAAATTACATTGAGGTCCATACATTTAACACAAAGGACCCTAAAATTGCGCAAAGAAAATAGTCGGGTTTGGCTCCTTCTCGAGAGATTGTTGACCGAGCAATACTTTTCATACTACTTCCTCTTCGATTGTTTTCAAAATATGGCCAAATCTATCGCAATGCAAATTCTTGGATATCGTATCTATCATCAGCATAAATTACTCATGATGTAGAGATATGGCCTTGACCTTGTGGTCGTTTAGCTTGAAATCCAAGAATGTCCATACTTGTTGAAAACTAAGCTTTAATTCGTTTAAATTTCACCACTTACACTTTTTGGTTAGTATTTTACATAGTCGGTGGGAGTATAGTTTACATCAAGGACCTAAAAAGTGGAAATTACATCGAGGTCATAACATTTAGCACAAAGGACCCTAAAATTGAGCAAACAAAATAGTCGAGTTCAGCTCCTTATCGAGAGAGAAGCTGATCGAGCCATACTCTTCATACTACTTTCTCTTCGATTGTTTTCAAAATATGGCCAAATCTGTCGCCATGCAAATTCTTGGATACTCAATCATCAGAATAAAGTATGATGTAGAGATACGTTCTTGACCTTGTGGTTGTTCGGCTTGAAATCCAAGAATGTTCATACTCATTGACAACTAAGATTAAATTCGTTTAAATTTCACCACTTACTTTTAGGCTAGCATTTTAGACAGTCGGTGGGAGTATATTCTACATCAAGGACCTAAAAAGGGGAAAATTACATCGAGGTCCATACATTTAGCACCAAATACCCTAAAATTGAGCAAAGAAAATAGTCATGTTCGGCTCCTTCTTGAGAGGGAAGCTGATTAAGGCATATGTTTCGTACTACTTCCTCTTTGATTGTTTTCAAAATATGGCGAAATCTGTCGCCATGCAAATTCTTGGATATGGGATCATCAACATAAAGTATGATGTAGAGATATGGCCTTGACCTTGTGTTCATTCGGCTTGAAATCCAAGAAAGTTCATACACGTTGACAACTAAGATCAAATTCGTTTAAATTTCACCACTTACTTTTAGGTTAGCATTTTGCATGGTTGGTGGGAGTACATTTTACATCAAGCACCTAAAAAAGGGAAAATCACATTGAGCTCCATACATTTAGCACAAAGTACCCTAAAAATAAGCAAGGAACAATACAAGGAAAGTTTCCTTCCGCAACGACTTGGCCCGATGGTCGTCGTAGAAGGCGCATCTTCCGCGACGAAATTATCGGCTCAGCCGTGGCCAATGGAAAACTTTTTTTCCGGTTTCGCGGCCCTCTACTATGACGGATCCGCTAAAAACATGGAGGAAGCTCGGCTGGTGCGTGGCAGAAGTAAGATTTTCGTTCCTCATGTGATGTTGACTCGCCAAATTCTTTTGAGGCATGTGGGTCCCAGACGTTAGTGTCTCTAGCGGACCATACTTTTTGGTCGTGCCTCCCTAATTTGAACTCGATAACGTTGCTCGATGCGCCTACCGTTTAGTCAGGCTGCTAGGGTCCACATGTCATCCTCTCATTAGAAGGATTGTGTGTATGATGGATTTTTTTCCTTCGCTCGCGCTACCCTGTTCCGAAGTTGATAGAGTTGATCGATGCATCTACCGTTTAATCAACCTCCTGGAACCCACATGTCATCCTCTCATTAGAAGAAACGTGTGTATAATGGAATTTTTCCCTTGCCTATTACCTCCCTGATTTCAACTCGATAACGTTGCTCGATCTATCTTCCATCTAGTCACATTGTTGGGTCCTCCATATTAGCGTCACATTATAAGAATCGTGTGTATGATGGAATTTTTTTCTCTGCTCGCGCTACCCTGTTCCGAACTTGGTAGCACTTCTCGATGCATCTACCATTTAATCAAAATCCTGGACCCCACATGTCATACTCTCATTAGAAGAAACGTGTGTATGATAGAATTTTTTCCCTCGGTCGCGTCTCCGTGTTCCGAACTTGATAGCGTTGCTTGCTGGATCAGCCATGCTGGTGGGTTCCATATGTCAGTCTCACATTAGAAGAATCGTGCGTATGACGGACTTTGTTTTCTACTCTAGTGCCACCCTGTTCCTAACTAGATAACATTGCTTGACGAATCTGCCATTTGGTCACGTAACTGGGTCCCACATGACAGCCTCTCATTAGAAGGATCGTTCATATGATTGACTTTTTTCTCTGCTCGCGCTCCGTGTTTCGAACTTGATAACGTTGCTCGCTGCATCAGACGTTTTTTCAGGATGCTAGATCCCCCCATGTCAGCCTCTCATTAGAACAAACGTGTGCATGATGGACTTTTTTCGCTCGCACCTCCTTGTTTCAAACTTGGCAACGTTGCTCGATACAGCACCTGTATAAGACCACGCTGGTGGGAACCACATGTCGGTCTATATTTAAATGAAATGTGTGTATGATAGACCTTTTATCGGCCACGTCCGCTATTTTGAGCTTTGCAATGTTGCTCCATGTGGATGGCCTGTATGTTCTTGTTGCTGGGGCCCCCATGTCAGCTTTCTAGTATGTTCTGGCTTGTGGGTCCCTGATGCAACCTTGTATGTTCTGGCGGGTAGGTCCCCAATGCTAGCCTCTCTATACAAGTATTTAACTTTTTTTCAAACCCGACCAATAAACTCGAGGGATGGTGCAGGCTGGTGGGTCCGTGATGTCAGCCTCTCTGTAATGCAATACTATAGTAGAAGAAAAAACTCACTACTTCTAATAGATTTAAACTGTGTGTGTTGCCACTACGCCAAATATATTTATAGAAAATATATTACTCCCTCCGACCCATATTATTGTTCTCAACTTTGTCTAGATTCGGCTATACCTAGTTAAGGATTTAGTCTAGATGCATTTGTATCTAGACAAAGTTGAGAACATTAATATGGACCAGAGGGAGTATTAAACATTCCTTAGCACCTTCAAGTTATGTTTTAATGTTTTTAAAAAGATGTCGTGTGTCTGTGTTTATATTTTTAAAAATAAAAGGGTAGCCTCCTAGAATTTCAATTTATAAAATGCCACATATATAATGGACTAGTTCCTTAAAAATATGGTGGAATTTTTTAAGAGGTGGAGGCAGAGTTTTTTTTAAGAGGTGGGGGAAATGCTCAAAAGGACGAATTAAAACTATTTTGGGCTATTCTACATGGTCCATCTACATGCGCTATACTCCATGGGCTCCTTTCTTAAATATCACTAGGCTGTGCTAAGCAATCCCTTGACCCTAACAAGGCCGAATTAAAATGTTTTTGCCTATGCTCCATGGGATCCTTTCTCAAATTTCACTAGACTATGCTCAGGAGTTCCCTGACCCAGCGCTAAAAAAAGCAGTTCCCTGACATTGAAAAGGCGTGTGTGTATATGTTGGATTATTTTTTGGATCGAAAATGATAATGTTGTTGGGTCCTCCATGTTAGCCTCTCACCACGCTGGACTTTTTTCTCGCTCGCGCCTCCTTATTTCGAACTTGGCAATGTTGCTCGATGTAGCATCTCTATAAGGCTGCACTGCTAGGTCCCATGTGTCAGCCTCTCTGTAAATGAAACATGCGCATGATGGACTTTTTTTAGCCCCGTCCGCTGTTTAGACATCGGTATGTTGCTAGGTCTAAATATATATGGTACATTGTAAAGGCCAAATATACACCCATACTATACAGATGTCGATCAAATTATATTTTTTTTAGAATTATCTATTATAATTTTATATAGTGATGATATATCATATGTCTATTATCTGGGTCTCATGTGTAGGGTACGTGGAACATACTAGTAACGCAGTAGTTTCAACAAAACAACATAGGTGGGTGGAGCTTTTTCTGGGGGGGCTGGGGAAGGGGATGACCATAAAGGCCGAATTAAAAAGATTCTGGGCTAACTGGGGGCAGATGCCCTATTATTCATGGGCTCACTCCAAAACTGAATGCGCACAACAACATTCACACTCCGTCTATCAGCCGGGGCAGCCTGACACCATTGTTGGCGGCGCCGTTCCGTGATGAGCTGGTCGATCCCCATGGTACGCTTATAATATCCTTAGTTTTCTCAATAATTCCCTAGAAGTAGTTCCGTACTCGATCTGTTCGTTTGACATTGTTTTGCACTTGATCTGTTTGTTCGAATTGGTTGGCATTTTGCGCTCAGTAGATCTGTTCTCTCAAATATGTCATATTTATGCACTCAATTTCTGAAATAAGCTAAAATTATGTGGCATTTATAGTTCTATATTCAAGCAAGTTGCTCAGATATCTTGGCTTAATTAGATCTGTAATCAACCTATTTGGTGAAATATCTTGAAAACTTCTAACCATCTCTATCCTCAACAGATGGACAAATATTGGATACTAAATGGAAAAAAGCAACACCTTCATAATGGGAAGGTGTTAATGACTTCATGAAGTTTGTTAGATAGCATAAAGGCGACTCGAATGTGTTTTGCCCATGCCGACGATGCCTTAATTATAAAAAGCTGAGTCAGAGCACAGTCGCAGACCATAGATTCATTAATGGGATGCAACGCACATATATTAGGTGGACTAAACATGGTGAACCATATGATCAGCATGTTCTTGATCCTCTAGCTGATGCTAATCTGCCTAAATCTCATTAGATCGAGGATGAGGACATTTCTGGTTTGTTAATGGACCTGTACCCCATTGCAAGCAAAAAAGGCGCTCCTTCTCTTAAAAGATCACTTTTCTCTGACCTGATAGAAGATGCCAAGTGTTCAATGGACCCTGATTCTGGTATCTCAAGATTCGAACTGGTAATGAAATTACTAAAGGAGAAGTCATTCAACAAGATTACCAACAAAGCATTCAATTCAGTGATTAAGGTGTACAACGAGTCAATCCCTAGGAAAGGACTGCCAAAATCCTTTTATGATATGAAACAGTACAACAAGGTACTTGGACTATCATATGAGAAGGTCCATTTTTGTCCAAATAAGTGTGTACTATTCCGGGAGGATAATGAAAACATCAATGAATGCCCAGTATGTAACGAATCAAGATGGAACATGGTGATAAAAGAAAAAAGATCCTTGTAAGGTTCTGAGATATTTTTAATTATAGATAGATTGAAGAGGTTGTTTCAGTCAGAACAAACATCTAAGGAAACAAGATGGCACAAAGAGATTCTCATGCCAGACGATTACTAACTCAGACATCCGGCTGATGGCGATGAATGGAAGAACTTTGACAAGGCTCATCCAGGATTTGCAGCGGATCCAAGGAACCTGAGACTTGGCCTAGCTACAGATGGATTTAACCTGAGGCCACAAGTTCTGTAAAAACTTGAAAAATTGCAGTTCTATGGAAAGAGGACTGAATATGGCACTACAACATAAAAGTTCACTATAGCTGAGTTGTAGGTGCATTTACAAAAGGTCAGAAATGTCAAACCAAGAAAACAACCAGCTGCCAGACGAGGTAAAAGAAATAATACAGAAGATGCACCAATAGTAGGAGCAGCATCCAAAAGGAAGAGAGCGGACGAAGTAGCAGCATATTCCCAAGGGAAGGAAAATGAACCGAGAATATTTTATAAGCGTAGATCCACTCTATGGGACTTGCCGTATTGGGCTGGTAAGACACTTCGACATAATATTGATGTCATGCACATGGAGAAAAATATATGTGACACCATTATAGGCACATTACTCAACATTCCATCTAAGACAAAATATAGCTATAATGCTAGGCTTGAATGCACAAAACTCAACGTTAACAACAACTTGAAGTTGCATCCTGAAGATACAGTTGATAAGGGTGGTGAAAAACATTACAAATTTCGAGGTGTAGAAATTACCTTGTCGATGAATAGAAGGGTACTATTTTGTGACTTCCTCCGAGGTGTGAAGTTCCCATCTAGATTTGCTTCCAACATTGAAAATTGTATCAATGTAGAGGGGAACAAGCTCCATGGGTTGAAAACTCACGATTGCCACATCCTACTACAAAGGCTTTTAGCTTTTGGTGTTAAAGGTTTAGTGAACAAGGAATTGTACAACATGCTTGCAGAGTTGGGAAAGTTCTTTAGGGAAATCTGTAGCAAATGTCTAGATGGAAGAGTTGTAGCGTGTCTTCAGAAGGACATAGCAGAAATCATGTGTAAGCATGAGCTGATATATCCACCAGCCTTCTTTGTTGTGATGGTGCATTTGGCTGTTGATTTGACCGAAGATGCACTTTATAGAGGTCACGTATAGTACGGATGGATGTACCCTATAGAACGTCGACTTTGCACTTTCAAGGGTAATGTTAGGAACAAGGCTAGAGCAGAGTCTTGCATTGCAGAGGCATACATTGGTGCTGAAGCATTTGCATTTTTCTCAAGATACATTCCTGATCGTAAAACGAGATCCAATCTGGGTGGAAGAACTGAAGAAGTTGACAAATCTCTTTTTAACCATGGTGTTCGCCTAGTAGGAAAGAAGGAACATAGAACATTAATGTAGCACGAATATGACCAACTTACTTGGTATGTGCTGAATAACGTTGATGAGGCTGAAAACTTTGTTGTGTGAGTACTATCCATACATATCCTCACATATATGAAATTAAACTTGTAACAAGATATGTTCAGATGTCTTACTTGAGTATCGTTTTTGTAGGTTATTTAAAGCAACCAAAGGAAAAGATTATGCTGCACCAGTATGTGGGGGTGGGTTTCAGGGATGGTTTAGGAATCATGTAAGATGGTCAATTGAACTTTGAATTGCATACGAATTGTGCACATGAGATGACCTCTTGATTATTTTGTATAACCGCAGACCACGAAGCTGCGTGAAGAGAATCTGGGCGATGTTAGTGATGGTCTCTATGCTCTATCACGTGGTCCGGCAAAGAGGGTGCAGACATCTTCACCTTGCAATGACAATGGTATCCACTACAACACTTATGACCATGAGAAAGATTTGAAGACACAAAACAGTGGCATCACGACCAGTGGAGAGCACTTGATAGCCAAAATGAAGAAGTCAGATGACTATGATCATTATGGTTACATAAAAGAGGTTATTGAGTTGAATTATAACGACAAGACTGGTTGTCGATCTGTGATTCTATTCAAGTATTATTGGTATGACCAAGATTCGAACAAGAAAAGAGGTCATAGAAATGATGGGAATTTCATATCGATCAATACTACTGCTGAGTGGTACAAGGAGGAACCTTATATTTTGGTAACTCAAGCTTCCAAGGTAATATGCTTGGATGACAGAGATAATAAGGATTGGTAATATGTGCAAAAGTTTAAGGAAAGGAGCACCTATGATGTGAATGAGTATGATGAGCCAGTCACCACAGATGTTGCCCACCAAGATGATCCTAGTGGTTGTATGGTAACTGAACTAGTTGATGTTGATGAAAATTTGATTGCTAGAGGCGGCTCTGCGCATGATGGACAAGTAGATTTCACTATCGAGGTTAGTATAGTGGACAAAGACAAGAATAAACTGGTTCTACCTGATGAACCTCAGGACATGTATGATGAATGTCAAGGGGAAGAAGATCCAACCTAGTCGGAATATTCGGATATAGAATGCGGCGATGCAGAAAGCGATGATGGTGACGATGATTAGACTGTTGTTTCATATTATGTAGTGATATGATGAACAGTGTTTCGTATTGGTTTTCTCTTTGTAAAATGTATGAGACATGATGACAATTTCCTGTTGGATTATAATCCTAGACTAATTGTATTCCCTGTCTAAATTGGATTAAGCTTAATTAGACAAGTGCAAACATATGTAGAAAAGGTTCACTTGGCGTGTAGCAGAAACATTCGTTCAGTACATTAATTAATTATCAACCACAGGACCAGTTTCATACAGAAGGGAGCATATGCACCTTGTGTCAGTAGATATGGGAGAGCACATTGTCTTGGCAGATAGGGCAGCTGGCGTTGGTCTAAATCCAAGTGAAGATGCACTTCCGGTGGTACAGATGGTTGCATCCTAGGAGATGCACCAGTGTGCGCTTCGATAACACCTGCATGCATATGCTGCAGTTGCCATCCTCTAGCTCAACCAAGTACCAAATGTCTTGAAGCGCCGGCAAGTTGACGATGAGCCGGAGATTCAGGCTGAGGGTTAGGTCGAAGTGGAACCCGTCGACCCAAATACACGCCTCAAGCCAGGGCCGGGGCAGAATGTCATACGGCATGATGACGTTCCACTCCTCCGTCGTGAGTTGTAGGTTCTTCATCAGCCATACACAGCCAAGAACCTTGCGCATAGTTCCCACGACCTTGCTCGCTCTTCGCAGCTTGCTGGAAGGCAGGCTGAGATTCAACACTTCCTCTTCGCAGGGTCTGGTTGCGACATCATTCCTCCTCTAGAGGGGCTGGGATGGAGCCAGGCATCCTCCTGAGCTCGTACGTCCTCGAGAAGAAGATCTTCAGTGTCATTGTGTACGACATCGCGTCGTTAACTAACGACGGCTCGACAATGGAGAAGTCGGTTGTGGCTGCGGAGACGCGGTAGGCATAGAAGACATGGGGGCCAGAATCGATGAAGCTCTTCTGTGAGGAGCGCTCCAGTTCTGGCGGTGCCACCATTTGGGGATTTTTTTGGGGGTGGGGGAGGGGGCGGGGGCTAGTCGATGGTGCTGGCCAGGATGAGGGGGAAGAGGCCAGGGGAAATGGGTGAGAGTGTACTGCTCGAACAAAAGGCGGGGTCGCGTTGACTCATCACTCCCCAACGTTAGCCCTGGCTCGTCCTCTATTCATGGTTCTATTTAGGCTGGTCATAGTTCTAGTGGGAGTAATTTGGGTAGTAACATAGTCCTACATGTAATGCCAACTAAGCATTTAGATGACATGACATGCAATTAAATGATGAGAGAGAGCCTTAGGGTAACTAGCTATCTTACCTTAAGGGCGTCTCCAATGTGAGAATAAGGTCGGATATAAGACACATGTGGTCGTCCTTAGTGGAATTTAAACATTCTAGCACTCGGTCTTAAGCTAAGAAACCTTGCGGTCGACCATACCAGTATGACCTGGCCATAAGAACTAGAAAATCATTGTTTATCTCTCCTTACTAGACAGTGCGCTTGAGGTAGAATTTAAAGACAAAATGAGTCTACATTGCAACAAGTGAGACTTTGCATGGTACCACAGCTATGTTATTTTCCACTATGGAGGTAGTAACTTAGACTAATAACATATGCATGTTACTACTCTAAGTTACTCCCCACCATGACCAGCCTAAATATAGTAACTTGCATATGTTACTATCTTCATAGTGGGTGATAACATGTGTGTGATGTCATGCAAGGCCTAATTAATTAGGTTCTAGACTCATATAGTATTGGTATGTGTAATGTTATGGTAATACCTCCCTCTCTTTCATCATTAATTATCATGTCATGTCACCAATTTTCTTAGTTGGCATTGCATGTACATGCAAGTTACTAGCTAGTACTAAGTTACTCCCACCTGACAAGGGGGATGGCTGTTGTCTCTGTGTTAAATAGAGGAAGGGTTGTTGAGATGGACAAGGAAGACCAATATTTTAACATATGCTGAGTTTGGGCATCGGAGCAAGTAGCTGCTCCGGTTCCTTGAATTTTTTGTGGCATCGGCTGTGCAGCGTAAGCACCAGTGCCGGATGGATGAGAAGTTGTTTGGGACACCCAAGTTCTACGGATTTTCAAGCTTTTTACCTAAAAGAGAGCAACTATGTAGATGCACAGGATGGTGGTACTTCCCCTTGCTATCGGTAAAAGAGAGAAACTATGTGGCTGCAATGATGATTCAATTTATTTATATAAGATAACTAGTATAGGTACAACACAACCACGTCAGATACTAAACCATACTCTATATGGAAGACATAGACACCCGAATGTCATATGGTTCTTTTTTGTCAAGAACCTATGTTGCCCTCTGATCGTGCGGGCACGTCGTCTAGTGTTCGATGAACTCGAGGAAGCTGCCAGCCATGTCACAACCTTTGTTGTTGCACTTGAGCCTCATTCCCGAGGACATCTGATCCACGGTAGTGTTTGAATCAAAGACGCCTCCATATTCTCATCCCGGGCACTAGCCATCGGATAATTTTTCAACACATTGTGTGCATGCAATGTGTGCTGCGGCCTTGCCAAAGCACTACTCGTGCAAGGAAAAGAGATTTAGCCCAAAAACAAGAGTTATATCGAGCCAGTGTGGAAAACATCATGAAGAAAGAAGTAGTAATAACCATGTACGCGGAACAACGAACAATTTGAGAACATAGCCTACAGCTAAAGACCTGCCTCATTGCACTCATGTCAAACGTAGCTTCAAGCCACTCGTTTGTCATAGGGTCGCCTTCTTCAACTGCGGCGGATCTGAGAGCGATTTTGAGACCAAGCGAGAGTAGAGGGAGGAGCGCATATCTGAGAGGGTTGATGACAGAGAGTGAGAGAGACTACTACAATAGTTAAATACTAGGAGTACTAGGCTCCTCATCTCACTCTAGGCAATATCGTCCATCCATCCAACACTACAAGAAAAGTTTCCTTCTGCAATGAATTGGCCCGACGGTCATCGTAGAAGGCGTGTCTTTCGCGACGAAATTCTCGTCTCAGCCGTGGCTGATGGAAAACTTTTTTTTCTGGTTTTGTGGCCCTCTACTACGATGGATCTGCTAAAAACATGGAGGAAGCTCGGCTGGCACGTGGCAGTAGCAAGATTTTCCTTTCCTCGCATGATGTTGTCTCGCCGAAGTCTTTTGAGGCGTGTGGGTCCTAGACGTCAGTGTCTCTAGTGGACCATACTTTTCGGTCGTGCCTCCCAGATTTGAACTCGATAACGTTGCTCGAGGCGTCTACCATTTAGTCAGGCTGCAAGGTCCGACATGTCAGCCTCTCATTAGAAGGATCATGTGTATGATGGAAATTTTTCCTTCGCTCGCACTACCCCGTTCCGAAGTTGATACCGCTACTTGATGCGTCTACCGTCTAATCAACCTCCTGGGACCCACATGTCATCCTCTCATTAGTAGAAACGTGTGTCTGGTGGAATTTTTTCCTTTGCTGGCGCTACCCCGTTCCGAATTACTAGCGCTGCTCGACACATCTACCGTTTAACCAACCTCCTGAGCCCCACATGTCATCCTCTCATTAGAAGAAACGTGTGTCTGGTGGAATTTTTTCCTTTGCTGGCGCTACCCCGTTCCGAATTACTAGCGCTGCTCGACACATCTACCGTTTAACCAACCTCCTGAGCCCCACATGTCATCCTCTCATTAGAAGAAACGTGTGTCTGGTGGAATTTTTTCCTTCGCTGGCGCTACCCCGTTCCGAATTAATAGCGCTGCTCGACACATCTACCGTTTAACCAACCTCCTGAGCCCCACATGTCATCCTCTCATTAGAAGAAACGTGTGTCTGGTGGAAATTTTTCCTTCGCTGGCGCTACCCCGTTCCGAATTAATAGCGCTGCTCGACACATCTACCGTTTAACCAACCTCCTGAGCCCCACATGTCATCCTCTCATTAGAAGAAACACGTGTATGATGGATTTTTTCCTTCGCTCATGCTATCCTGTTCTGAACATGATAGCATTCTTCGATGCATCTACCGTTTAATCAACCTCCTGAGCCCCACATTTCATCCTCTCATTAGAAGAAACGTGTGTATGATGGAATTTTTTCCTTCCTGGTGCTACCCTGTTCCGAGTTGATAGCGCTGCTTGACGCATCTACCATTTAACCAACCTCCTGAGCCCCACATGTCATCCTCTCATTAGAAGAAATGTGTGTATGATGGATTTTTTTTCTTCGCTCACGCTACCCTGTTCCAAACTTGATAGCGTTGTTCGATGCATCTACCGTTTAATCACGCTGCTGGGCCCCACATGTCATCCTCTCATTAGAAGAAACGTGTGTATGATGGATTTTTTACCCTCTGTTGCACGTTCATGTTTCGAACTTGATAGCTTTGCTCGCTTCATCAGCCGTTTATTCAGGCTGGTGGGTCCCTTATGTCAGCCTTCTCTGTGAAGGAAACGTGTGCATGCTAGACTTTTTTTCTTCTCTCGCGCCTCCCCGTTTGGAACTTGGCAACGTTGCTCGATACAGCACCCGTATAATGTCTCCCTGCTAGGTCCACATGTCAGCTGCCTATGTAGAGGAAACGTGTGTATGTTGGATATTTTTTTGGTCACGTCCACCGGTTTGACCTTGATAACGTTGTTCAATAAGGCAGGCGTGTATGGTCTTGCTGTTGGGGCCCACGTGTCAGCCTCTCTCGACAAGAAATGTGTCGATCTTGGTCTTCTTTTTTCCGATCGAGACTGTTGTACAAGTACTTCTTAAAAGCGGTCGTTAAACTTGATCTCTTGTATAGTAAGGTTAATAGGCGCTAGCTGCAGGCAAGTGGGTCGGCCATGTCAGCCTCTTAGTACAAAAATATTGCTACAGATAAACTGCATGCCTTGCCACTGCACAAGAAAATTGTTATCATTTTAAACATAAAAAATATATACTAACATCGTATATAACTTATTTATTTTTCTTCTTAAAAAATTGCTTGTCCATCTGCAGCTCAACTAAAAAATGTTAAGTATAAATAATGTAGTAGGTAGTACTTAAAAATATGGATCGGCAGAGTTTTTATAGGGGTGGGTGGACGGTGCCCAAAAAAGGCCTTATTGAAGAAAAATGGCCCAAGCAGGGATTGATGGGCTATTTTTCATGGGCTCTCGCCCAATCTAACTGGGCTATTTGCACAGCCGAATGACCCCAAACATGGCCGAGTTAGAAGGTCTTGGGCTATAATGAGGCTGAATGGGCTAATTTCTTGGGCTTGATAGTTAAAATCCCAAGGTACATGCTGGGGCTCGGTCGGATTCGAAACAAAGCCGTCAACAAGGGAAAAAAGGTATAAAATATGAGAACCTAGATTTCAGGCGCCTGAGAACTTGTTATGTTAAGGAGCTGACATCACCCTACTAATTGTGCTAATACTCAGTTATAAACTAGTAGTTGCAACTCATTAAATTCCCAGTTACAAGCTGTTGCAACAAATGTGTAACCCTCACGTTGCACCAATCACGAGGTAAATCAAATGGCAAGAGAGGTGACTCTTGAGAACTGGCAAATCCGATAAAATATTCACAGATATTTCTGTGAATATTGTGGACAAACACCCCGCGCCTGCCAAAACTTTCCGCCGAGACCCCAAACTTTCCTAAGCCTGCCCTCAATCGAGCGACCAACCCCTGTCTCTTCCAATTTTGTGCCGTTCTTATGGGATATGCACCGGATTAGAACCAGGCTGCAAACTTCTCCATGCCATAAAAAAACTTCTCGACACCTTTCTATCAACAGTGTCGGCCTACCACCATTGGCCGCGCCGTTCTTCCCGAGATGCATCGGCCGGCGGTCAGCTGGGCGGTCCCCATGCTTCGCCTGCTAGATTTAGGCACTAGACATTCTTCTTGGCTTTGGTTTGTTCTCTACCTCTCCTATAAATAGTTAAAGCTTGTAACCATCTAGATTTACAAGCTGCTTGCAGATTTGGGTAGGTACATTCTTTAGGTAAATCTATAGTAAAGCTCTGGACAGAAGAGTTCGAAAACATCTTAAAAAGGACTTGGCAACGATCCTGTGCAAGATTTTGACCTGATATATTCCCCATCCTTCTTTGATACGATGGAGTATTTGGCTATTGATGTACCTGACGAGGAAGTACTTAGAGGTACAGTACAGTATAGATGGATGTACCCTATAGAACGTCGACTTTGCAGTTCCAAGGAGCGGGAAGATATCCGTAGACAGTTTGATAAGTGAGTGTTATGCAAAGATATCTTCACATATAAGACTGTAGAAAAGTTAGATATATTCAGATGTATGACTTGGCTATGTTTTGTAGGTTCTTCACAGAAATAAAAGTATCAGTAAATTTCGTTCCACCAATAAAAAGACCGGATGGACTAAGATCTAAGGATCACGTAAGACGCTTAAATTGCATTATGAATTGTCTGTGAATTGTCCAGATGGGGTAACCTCTTGTCTCTTTTGTAACGCTAGATTTCGGAGCATGAATTTCTGGCCCTTATATGTGGTCTTGAGAGGAGTATAACAAAACCTTCTGTGGAGACTGACACAGCTGGAGGTTGTCCTGATGAACCTACACTGGATTGCGTTTAGATTCGAAATCCTACACTTGACATTATCGTCCCAAGGAAAATAAGGTTGTGGATCTGGTAATAACGCCTTCTATAGAATAAGATGCTGGAGGTGATGATTTATGAATTGCATGTCCCTCTCTATCAATGAAAATGGCATATCGGTTGCCTTGTTTCAAAAATAAATAAATATTTGCATGTCTCCTTGTGTTAGTCGATGCAAAGAAGATACTATTTTCTGTTCAAGTCATGTGAACAAATATGTTCGTATGTAGAGACATAAATGCGGATTGGGTGACAAAATCAGCATAAAATTGTCAGATCAATAACAAAAGCATAATGGCATTGCAAGAAAAGGAACATAACCATCTTTTCACCATGCTTGTGAGAAGGAGATGAGCCAGGAACCACGCCTACATGTGGCAGAGGCCAATTCTCGTGTAGCTCAGCTAGCATTGGTTTATCATCGATACTACTCAAGCATTCGAATATTATGATTACATACTAGGAGTAGATCCAGTTCCACACTACAGTTCAACAGGCAAAAGTCTAAGAAATACGTAAGGTAGCTCCATAATACAGGTTCCAGAGAAAAGCATACAAATCATAAGAAAGAAAGCTCCACATCAAAGTTCACCACCTTCAGGTGCAACAGTTTCTACAGACTGTAAACCCAAATCACCGCCTCCTTCTGGTGGCACGATAATTTCAGGAGAGGGATCAGCAGCACCAACAGAAGCACCAGCACCGGTAGCATGAGTCTCCACAATAGGTGAACTATCGAGCACCACAATGTCCTCTAAAAGCTCTTCACTGCCAGCTCCAGCCGCACAATCTCCATGGATGGTAAAGCCAATCCACCGCCTCCATCATCTGGCACGACGATGGCAGGTGCAGGCTCATCAGTACTAGCTGCAGCTGCAACTGCATCAGTCTACACAGAAGGTAAACAAGGAGGCGTCTTAGGTGTAGCAATCTGACATCCATTTTCTACTCCGTCATCAGGAAACTAAGAGTCTTCTTCAACTTTGTGCTTCTGCGGTTACAAGATAAATAGAGATTACAGCGAAAACATCTACGTGCAATGACAAGAACATATGTCATTCTATTGATTTACCTTGTCATCTGGGATAGTAGAAGTCACAAGATTGGAACCTGTTTCATCGAGAATCCTCTTTTTCGCTCCTTCCCCTATATCCTTCTACAGCAAGTTGTAATATTGATTACATGATGTTGATTGACAAATATATGCAAATGTTCAAAAGTTTGTGCTGTCGAACTACCAACTTCGAATGGATCACCACTGTTCTAGTTATGGGATCTAGCCTAGAAAACAAGCTTCTATCGAATCCTAGTCTACAAAAAAAGGATGCATACCCGGGATAAGAAATACTCTACACATGATAATGCTGCGCAATCGACAAAAATTTAACCGCATCATCAACTCTTTCATGTAAGTTCAGAGTGAATCTAGATACACTCGTTTCACATAAGCTAAAACATCTTATATTATGAAACAGAGGGAATAGGTACAAGTGTTCTAGTATTTCACAAACCGCCATTGCTGCCGCATGACAGAGATGACGGTTGCTCCACCGCCCTACAGAAGGTTACCGCGCCGATCTCGCTGCCACCTGTAGAGGATGGAGCTGAGGAACTGGTCGGCAACAATATGGAGCGAGAGGCCAGGGGGCGGTAGTGGATGGGAATATGGGACTGAGTAAAAGAGGTTGTGTGTGCGTGGGGGGAGGCCGGTGAGGGAGTTAAATCCAGCTTGTCTCAGAAGGAACATGCTGCCACATGCACCGGCGTGTGCAAAACTCCCTCCCTCTCTCTTCTGCGGCAACTACTGACAGTAGTACTCTAGCTAGCTTCATCGAGTTCTCCGGTACTCCTACTAGTAGACCTTTACTACTACTACTACTAGGGTAGAAAAGCAGTACTTGTTCAGAAGAAGAAAAAAACTAGACTAGCACACCGTCATACAATATTGCCTTGTCAAATCACAGGTGATGCCATGATGAACGACATGTTTTTCCTGGTAAACATGGAAACATCGTGTTCCTTCCACCACGTGCAGGAGCGAAGTACTTACCAAAACGTCCAACTTAGGCTTACAGGACCCAAACTGCAGTGAAAAAGAAACAAAACTACGGACCTGCAAGGAGTAATACTAACAGTACTACTATTATACAACATTCTGGAAGAAATTATGTAAGGAATAGTAGTAGAAGAGTACAACTATACTCCTAATAAGGTTCTTTTACAAGCTTGGTGAAATATACATACTGGAGAAACTACCAAGTGTACAAAAGGGCTTTTTAGTCATACAAAGTATTTTACAAGCCGGACGGGGTGCAAAACTAAATGCTGAGTACTCGTACATCAGCTAAAAACCAGCCAAAAGAAAGAGTTCAACAGAAGGCTGAGACCAAATGAGCTATCCTTGAACAGGCTCGTTCCACTCCAAGGCGTTTAAGAAGCTTGGGATGAACCAAAATGGAGTCTTCGACCATGTCCAGCGAGTATTGGTGTGGAAACCAACAACTCTGCACCATTCAGACTGAAGCGGCAAATTTCAGGACGTGGCCTGTACTCATAGCCAATTTCTTGGTGTGATGTGTAAACACATTTCCTTCTCGTCAGATGTCCTGCCGGATCATTGATGGCCCAAAATATATCGAGCTTGTTGGGGAACCCCAAGAGGAAGGTATGATGAGCACAGCAACAAGTTTTCCCTCAGTATGAAACCAAGGTTATCAATCCAGTAGGAGCAAGGAAACACCCCAAAGGTGTTGCTAGCTGATCATTGGCGGTATGCTACCGGGTGCAAAGCAACATGGAGACCTGCACAACACAACCACAGAACTTTGCCCCCAACTTGCGATGAGGTTGTCAATCTCACCGGTTTTGCTGAAAACAAAGGATTAAACGTATCGAATGGAAGAAAGTAATAGTTTGCAGAAAGTAAACACAAAGCAGCAAACAGTTTGTAGATTGAATGTAAAAGAAAGGAACGGGGTCCATAGTTCACTAGAGGTGGCTCTCCTTAAGATAGATGACATGTTGGGTGAACAAATTATAGCTAGGCAATTGACAAACATCGAGAAAGCATACAAGCATATACTAATCATATTGACTCCTTTGAGATTCGATTGGGCATTACAACATTATACATAGACCGCCACCCAACTGCATCTATGACTAATAATCCACCTTTAGGTTATCATCCAAACCACCTCCATTATTAAGTTGCAAGCAACAGATAATTGCATTACAAATTGTGTGTAAAGTAAACTATACGATTGTTCTATGAACAAAGGATTGTTGTTTTCTCCCTAGTAGCAATAGCACATCTAGTACCTTAGATATTTCTGTCACTTCCCCAGATTACCAGAGGCATGAACCCACTATCGAGCATAAATACTAACTCCTGGAGTTGCTAGCATCTACTTGGCCAAGATACCTACTAACAACGGAAAGCATGCAAGATCACAAATAACAAAGACATGATAGAATCAATAATCAATCTGAAATAGCATCTCAATATCCATCGGATCCCCGCAAACACAACATGTAGAATTACAAATAGATGATCTTGATCATGAACGGAGCTCACAAGATCTAAACATGGTAGCACAAAGGTGGAGAACCAGCCATCTAGCTACTACATGGACCCGTAGTCCACAGATGAACTACTTACGCATCACACCGGAGGATTGCATGATGATGAAGAAGGCCTCCAGGGTGAATTCACCCCTCCGGCAGGGTGCCGGGAAGAGCTTCAGATCCCTCCTGATCTAGGGATGGAGATGACAACGGATGATGACCCACAAGTATAGGGGGTGTATCGCAGTATTTTCGAGGGAAGTGAGACCCAATTTATTAATTCGACACAAGGGGAGCCAAAGAATATTTATAAGCATTAAAAACTAAGTTGTCAATTCAGCTGCACCTGGAAATAATCTTGCTCACAGGAGTTTATCAGTAGCAACAGTTTTGTAGTAGGAATAGCAAAGTAATAGCAGAAGCAAAGTAAGGACAGTAGTAACAATAGCAGTAAACAGTGGGATTCGAGTGCGGTAGGCATAGGGATGGATGGTCGGGCGTTGCATGGACAAGACAATTCACATAGCAATCAGAACATAGGGCAATTGCAGATAAATAAGATAAAGCATCCAAGTACTAGATAATCCTAGGCATGTGTTCCATATATAGTCATACGTGCTCGCAATGAGAACTTGCACAACATCTTTTGTCCTCGCCCGCTTGCAGCGGCCTCAACGGAACTATCGGCAATTAAGGTGCTCCTTTTAATAGAGCACCGAGCAGCATTAACACTCAGGAACACATGTGATCCTCACATCAAAGCCATTCCTCCGGTTATCCCGATTTACACCGGGGCCATTGGTTCCGGACAACAACGTGTATACAACGTGTAGATAAGACCAAAAACAATACTATCATAATGAATCAATAACATGTTCAGGTCTGAAATCATGGCACTCGGGCCCGAGTGACAAGCATTAAGGACAACAAGTCGCAACAAAGTCATAAAGCACTAATAAAACATACTAGGCACCATGCCCTAACAATCTGATGCCATTACATGAACGATCTCATCCAATCCCTACCATCCCCATAGCCTATAGCGGGGGATTACTCACTCATAGATGGGGTAAACATGGATGGTCGATGGAGAAGCGATGGTGATGATGATGGCGATGATCTCCTCCAATTCCCCATCCCGGCAGGGTGCCAGAACAGAGTTTCTAGTGCCGTTTCATGGAATCTGGTGGTGCCGGCGGAGCAGAACTCCTTTTGGAAAAACGTCGAACCCTCCTAGAGTTTTTAGGTCAGAAGGCTTCTTATAGGCGAAGAGGGAGAACGAGGGGGTGCCTGGGGGGCCCACACCATGCCCTGGCGCGGCCAGGCCCAGCCCGCGCCTATGGGTGGTGTGGCCAGCCCCTGGACCTCCTCTGTCTCATACTCTGGCTCCGTGAGTCTTCCATAAAAATAGGCACTTTGGCTTTTGTCCCGTCCAATTCCGAGAATATTCATTTTCTGACTTTCCTGGAACCAAAAACAGCAGAAAACAGGCAGCTGGCACTGTGGCTCTTGTTAATAGGTTAGTCCAAGAAATCATATGAAAAGTACTCCAAAGTGTGGACAAAACACAAGAAAGGAGATCAAACCAAGCATCGAACATCAAAAATTATAGATACATTTGCAATGTATCAGCAGCTACATACTCTTTCGTGAAATTTTGATCGGGTTCTTAGGGTTTCCGTATCAGAGGCAATATATAGGCGGAAGGAGAGGCCGAGGGGGTGCCTGGGCTGGCCACACCACCCCCTGGAGTGGGCCAAGCCTGGCCGCGCAGCCAGGTGGTGTGGCCGCCCTCTGGCCCTTCTCCATCGCGTATTCTGGCTCCAAGTGTCACCCGGTAAAATAATGACTTTGGCTTTTGTCCCGTACGATTCCGAGAATATTCATTTTCTAACTTCCTGGAAACAAAAACAACAGAAAACAGGCAGCTGACACTGTGGCTCTTGTTAATAGGTTAGTCCAAGAAATCATATGAAAAGTACTCCAAAGTGTGGACAAAACACAAGAAAGTACATAAAACCAAGCATGGAACATAAAAAATTATAGGTACATTTCCAATGTATAAACATCCCCAAGCTTAACTCCTGCTCGTCCTCAAGTAGGTAAGTGATAAAAAGAAAGAATAATTTTTGAGGTGACATGCACCATCATAAACTTGATCAAATTATTTGTAAAACATTCAAAGTGGGGATCATGGTACTTCAATCATAACATGAAAGACAAAGTTCTAGCAATAAGACAAAGAAAGTATGTTGCAACATAAAAAGGCACAAACAAAAGATTCATGAATAACAATGCTTTGAAAGACGTTTGTTTGTTTCACATAAAGAAAACATAGCATAATGACATTCAGCTTGTCCCTCATAGAGTAGCAAACATAAGTGCATAGGACACCTTCAAAGTTCATAAGAGTGACTAGATACAAATAGTTTAAAACAAGCAATATCAAGTTATGCATCAATCAACTAGTCTTGGGACAATGCACATAGAACTAAGAATGGCCACTATGCTCTCAAACTAGGGCCATAAAGGTAGAAGGTGGAGACTCAATATAAAAGTGGAAGAAAGGCCTTCATAGAAGGAAGCAGAGATTCAATTTTCATAAAGAGCTTCCAAAAATTATGGTACTTATAGCTTTCAGCTCTCATTGCCCCTATCATAAGTATCTTGAAGTGATTAAGGTTAAAGTGAACAAACTATGGTGTACATGCTTGACGAAGTATAAGTTAGAAATCTCATGTCCCTTGAATACGAGGGTCGCTCCTCATGCTACTCAAGTTTAGTCACCGGTAAGTTCGTGTCATCGTAAGTACATGTGTATCATAGAGAACCTCCAACGAGGTACCCCTTGCCCAATGATACGGAAGACTCCCCATATCAAAATGACAAGGCAAGCAGACAACGAGCATCTAAGCAATCTTCTTATTTACCATGGGAATATGGTGCTTTTTTCTCTCTTTCCTGTTTTCATAATCTCTTTTTTTCTTTTTCTATTTTTTCTCAATATAGGAATCTTTTTTATAAGAAGAATGCTTCATAGGCAGCTCATTATGGTTACGCTGCAGGTTTCCACCATGTCAGCATGGATTAGACCAACGGCCCAGGCGTTTCTCTAACACATATACATAACTCCATGGATTTACAAGCCCCCCTTTCATTTCACACCGACGACATCCATATACAAAAGAGCATGATATCAACTAGGTACAAAGTACCAGTGCAATGTTGAAAGCGTTCCCCATGACAGCATGGTTCTGCTAATCCCCAACAAATAAGTGCAACCATATACAACATACACGACACACTGATTCAAGTTTATTAAGGGCAAGAAAAGTAAAGTGTGCCATCAAGTTCGTGAGAGCTTTAATCACTAGATTTCTCATAACAAGTTTAATTTGGAAGGTAAACAAAAACATGAATATACTTGGAATAGCTTAAGCTAGTAGGTAGGTATGGTGGAATCTTTGTAATAACTTGGTTTAGGGAGTTGGATGCACGAGTGGAACTCATACTTGGTTGCGGAGGCTAGCAAAAGACTGGGAGCGATAAACTAAGAGAGCAATAATGGCCATAATCATGCAGAGCGACAAAACATCATTGATCAAAGCATAAAGTGATACTACAAGTTGAAAACTAAAGGATCATAAAGTCTTATGGTGACTTGGGATAGTCATAACATGGTGTGAGCATGCGCCAAGTCAACCCAAATAAAGCATCAAAGGAGAATACCACAATACTATGGTTTAATATGCTAAAACAACGCATGATTCATCCAAGGCACATTAAGCAATCTCAATTGTTTATAACAAGTCATGCTACAGCAAAGAATACTAAGCATAAAGCCAAAACAATATCAAGCATGGCATGACAAAGCATAGGCCACAGTCAAAAACAAACTTTCTTTACCACTTAAGCATGAACTTTCCTACTCTTTTCCAATCCAAACCAAACTATTTGAAAACTAATGTATGAAAGAGGGGGTCTAACCAATTTATTCAGCAGACTAAGCAAACAAATCAAACGAAAAACCAAAACGAAAATGAAAAACAAGACGCTCCAAGAACAACACAATTGTCAATGAAACAATAAAAATGAAGCGTTTGGAAGAAACCTGGGATTTTTATTGATGAAGAGGGGGATGCCTTGGGCATCCCCAAGCTTTGACGCTTGTACTTCTTGGATATTTCTTGGGGTGACACGCGTGGCACCCCCAAGCTTGAGCTTTAGTCCATTCTTAATCTCATTACTCATTCCTTCCATACACCTGAAATTTTTCCTTCATACAAAACTTCACACAATCTTTATTAGCAACATTATTGCACTCAAGATAATAAGTCTTTTAGGTTCAGTTATAACACCAATAAAACTTCCATAAAAACACTAGCTACTGCAGTACTTCCCTCAAAAAGCTCAGTTCCCCAAAATAACTCAAACAGGAACCAACAAGAAGCAAATGCAGAAAATGGCAGAAATCTATCAAAACAGACCAGCAGGTAATGACGAATTTTTTTGAAGACCTTCTGTTGCTCAAATCAAAAAGTGTTGAACAAAAGAAAGTTACATAACAACCTGGGGAAGAAGCACAAAAATTCACGCCTCAAAAGGATGTACAGAGATTTTACACGAATGTTTATGGTGAAGCACAAAAATCTGTTTCGGGACAGCAACTTTCCCAATCATTACTTCTCTCTCATTAGATGTTACTCTTGGCACAAAAAGGCAAACAAAAAAGGATAAGGAGCGGTTATTACTGAAGTAATAACTTCCAAGACTCATCTAAAACTTTTGGGTTATGTCCTAATAAGTACTTTTCTTTAACGCCTTTAAGTTAGGCATAAGAAGCAAGAAAAAGAATCAAGTGTTCTCAAATGAAGAAGCATTAAGAGCAAATTTTGGTTTCATAAGAGAGGAAAAAGAAATCTTCTCTCTCTTCTTAGGGAAGTGTTCTATACCTTTCTTGAGTGGGAGTTGATATTTAATGGTGTCTTCTTTCATATCAATAATGGCACCGACAGTTCTAAGAAAAGGTCTTCCCAAAGTAATAGGACAAGAAGCATTGCATTCAACATCCAAAACATAGAAATCAACAGGGACATAGGCATTGTTAACCACAATAAGGACATCTTTAATACTCTCCATGAGTCTCTTTTTAGCATTATCATCAAGTGGGACATTCAAATAACAATCTTCAAGTGGTGGCAAATCAAGCATATCACAAATCCTTCTAGGCATAATAGAAACACTACTATCAAGATCACATAAAGCTTTGAAATCAAAACCATTCACTTTCATATTAATGATGGGTTCCCAACCATCTTCTTGTTTTATAGGAATAGAAGCCTTATGTTTCATCTTTTCTTCTTTAATCTTTATGAGAGCATCAGTAATGTGTTTTGTAAAGGACATGTTCATAGCACTAGCATTAGGACTTTTAGAAAGCTTTTGTAGGAACTTAATAACTTCAGAGATATTGCAACCATCAAGATCAAAACCATAATTATCATCTAAGGTAGTAGAGCTATTACTAGCCTTAACACTAGTGGTAGTGATAGTAGAAACACTAATGTTTCTAGCAATTTCATCTTCTCTTTCCCACTTAGCATGTAATTCAGCTAATAGTCTAACATTTTCATCAATTCTTACTTGTATGGCATTCGTAGCTACAAAGGGATTATCAATAGTTCCAGGTTTAGCTGCCATTTTATTCAAAGAAGATTGAGCTTCAGCCAAAGATGCTATATTTCTTTCAGCATTGGAGAGTTGTTCCTCAATAGTTTTATTGAAAGCTGTTTGTCTACCAATAAAGTCTTTAAGCATAACTTCAAGTTCAGAGGGAGCACTCCTATTATTGTTGTAAGAATTTCCATAAGCATTACCATTATTGGGAGGATATGGCTTATTATTGTTGTTACCAAAATTATTCCTGTAGGCATTGTTGCTAAAATTGTTATTTCTTATAAAGTTCACATCAACTTGCTCTTCTTGAGCAACCAAAGAGGCTAAGGGAACATTATTTGGATCAATATGGATTTTCCTCTTAACAAGCATAGACATAATTATATCAATCTGATCACTCAAGGAGGAGGTTTCTTCAACAAAATTTACCTTCTTACCTTGTGGAGCTCTCTCAATATGCCATTCAGAATAGTTAACCATCATATTATCCAGAAGGTTTGTTGCAGCACCCAAAGTAATGGTCATAAAGGTACCTCCAGCAGCAGAATCCAATAGGTTCCTTGAAGAATAGTTCAATCCTGCATAAAAAGTTTGGATAATCATCCAAGCAGTCAGTCCATGAGTGGGAAAATTCTTTAGCAAAGATTTCATTCTTTCCCAAGCTTGAGCAACATGTTCATTATCAAATTATTTAAACTTCATTATTTCACTTCTCATAGATATAATCTTAGTAGGAGGATAGTATTTTGCAATGAAAGCATCTTTACATTTAGTCCAAGAATTAATACTATTCCTAGTTAAGGAATTCAACCACTCTTTAGCTTTTCCTATCAAAGAGAAAGGAAACAATTTAAGCTTAATAATATCACCATCTATATCCTTATGCTATTGCATCTCACAAAGTTCAACAAAGTTATTTAGATGGGCAGCAGCATCTTCCTTACCAATACTAGAAAATTCTTCTCTCATAACAAGATTGAGTAAAGAAGGTTTAATCTCAAAGAAAGTAGCTTCAAGAACATGTGGAGCAATAGGTGTCCTCATAAAATCATTGTTGTTGGTGCTAGTGAAGTCACACAACTTAGTGTTTTCAAGGGTAGTCATTTTTTTGTGTTTTTAATAAAGAAAGCAAACTTGTAAAACTATTTTTTTGTGTTTTTGATAAAGAAACAAGCAAACAAAGCAAAAAGAAACTAAGCAAAACAAAAATAACAAAGTAAAGAGATTGGTTATGAGGGACTCCCCTTGTGAAGATGTCCGTGACTCCCTGGCAACGGCGCTAGAAAAATAGCTTGATGGCCCAAAATATATCGAGCTCATTGGGGAACCCCAAGAGGAAGGTATGATGAGCACAACAGCAAGTTTTCCCTCAGTATGAAACCAAGGTTATCAATCCAGTAGGAGCAAGGAAACACCCCAAAGGTGTTGCTAGCTAAACATTGGAAGGGCGCACTACCGGTGCCAGCAGCAACGTGGAGACCTGCACAACACAACCATAGAACTTTGCCCCCAACTTGCGATGAGGTTGTCAATCTCACCGGTTTTGTTGAAAGTAATGGTTTGCAGAAAGTAAACACAAAGTAGTAAACAATTTGTAGATTGAATGTAAAATAAAGGACCGGGGTCCATAGTTCACTAGAGGTGGCTCTCCTTAAGATAGATGACATGTTGTGTGAACAAATTACAGCGAGGCAATTGACAAACATCGAGAAAGCATACAAGCATTTACTAATCATCTTGACTCCTTTGATATTCGATTGGGCATTACAACATTATACATAGACCGCCATCCAACTACATCTATGACTAATAATCCACATTCAGGTTATCATCCGCCCCCCTCCAGTATTAAGCTGCAAGCAATAGATAATTGCATTACGAATTGCGTGTAAAGTAAACAATACGATTGTTCTATGAACAAAGGATTGTTGTTTTCTCCCTAGTAGCAACACCACATCTAGTACCTTAGAGATTTTTGTCACTTCCCCAGATTACCAGAGGCATGAACCCACTATCAAGCATAAATTCTAACTCTTAGAGTTGCTAGCATCTACTTGGCCAAGATAGCTACTAACAACGGAAAGCATGCAAGATCACAAATAACAAAGACATGATAGAATCAATAATCAATCTGAATAGCATCTCAATATCCATCGGATCCCCGCAAACACAACATGCAGAATTACAAATAGATGATCTTGATCATGAACGGAGCTCACAATATCTAACATGATAGCACAAAGGAGGAGAACCAGCCATCTAGCTAATACATGGACTCGTAGTCCAGAGATGAACTACTCACGCATCACACCGGAGGCTTGCATGATGATGAAGAAGGCCTCCAGGGTGAATTCCCCTCTCCGGCAGGGTGCCGGGAAGAGCTTCAGATCCCTCCCGATCTAGGGATGGAGATGATGGCGGCTACAGACTCTTTCGTGGAATTTTGATCGGGTTCTTAGGGTTTCCGTATCAGAGGCAATATATAGGCGGAAGGAGAGGCCGAGGGGGTACCTAGGATCACCACACCACCCCCTGACACGGGCCAAGCTTGGTCGCGTGGCCAGGTGGTGTGGCCACCCTCTAGCCCTTCTCCATCTCGTATTCTGGCTCCAAGTGTCCCCCGGTAAAATAATGACTTTGGCTTTTGTCCCGTCCAATTCCGAGAATATTCATTTTCTGACTTCCTGGAACCAAAAACAGTAGAAAATAGGCAGCTAGCATTGTGGCTCTTGTTAATAGGTTAGTCCAAGAAATCATATGAAAAGTACTCCAAAGTGTGGACAAAACACAAGAAAGTAGATAAAACCAAGCATGGAACATAAAAAATTATAGATACATTTGCAATGTATCAATCATTTGCATCGCCTACTACAATGATAATTTGATAGTTCCCACCAAGGAAAAGAGAATATGATCCAAGGTCAGTAACCCTTTTTCATCGGTTAGCTGCAGTTAACTGTCTTGTGTCCATCGAGAACACCATGCACTCAAACCCAGAAGGATAGGTGCGAACAGTGCGACCATAGTGAACAACACTAGTATCATCTGCAATTGCGTTGCCTGAGACACCATATGTATAGACCAAAAGAAGTCTTGAACCACTGGTAGATCTTGCTAACCACTACCTACCAGGATCATTCTACTCAACAAACCCATGTGTAAGGTACAACACATCGCGTGGCGACAGGATAAGGATATGACCTTCAAAGGGAAAGGAAATGTAACATGGAAATAATATTGATATTGATCTGACATTGTAGAAGTTGATATACAATACTATTTTCAAAAATCTTAATTATACTTAAGATGTTTGATTACGTAGAATTGCCAACCTAGGGAGATGCTATGGAAATTCTAATTCTTTTTGAAATGGGGATATGCTATGGAAATTCTCCTAGAGACACAGATTGATTCATGGGATCAAATGAAATAGGAAATAATCCTATAGGATATTGAATGTAAAGTTCATAGGGTAAAAAAACAAGGTTGGATCCTACAAGAGTTTGATGTCTTATATACCAAAGGAAAACCAACAAGGATTATTTCTAGGAAGTTTAATATCTGATCTTATCTTACCACTATGTAGTGTATGAATAACTTTGAATATTCACTATTGGATCAGGACTTGCGAATCCCAACATTGCCAGCAGTTGGATCTTCTTTTCCATTCTAGCATCTACTTGAAGATTCTATTGATTATCTTTAGCACAATGAATGTTATGCACAATCTTCAAAACACACTTCTCCATCATTATAGAATCGTCTCCTTCATTTCTCAAGACCATGTTAACAAATTTACAAGTACTAGTACCAAATAAACATCGACTTCTACATGATAGAAAATACAAGAACTAAATATGCGCCCATACTTGATAGATGTCGATCAAATTTCTAATTTTTTGAGCTTTACCTAGTATTATAATTCTATATAGTTATGATATGTCATATGTCTAGTACCTGCATCTCACGTAAATACTACTAGTAGATACCATATTCTCCATGGATGTACTAGTACTACGAGACAAGGCAATACTATCAGCAGAACTCAATCCTATGAATCAAATTACTTATATGTAAGAAAACTTAGTAAGGATTGGAATTCCTCTGAAATTCCTACGGAATTCGTATGAATCAAAGAGGCTAAAATTCCTATGAAATTCCTACTAACCAAAGAAATTTCAGAAAAAATAACTTACATTGATTCAGGAATAATATCTAGGTCTCACATAAGTACTTCCTACTACGTAGTAGATACCATATTTTCCATGGGATGTACTAGGAGACGAAGCAATACTATCAGCAGAACTCAATCATATGAAACAAACTACTTATATGTAAGAAAACCTCCTAAAGATTGCATTCCTCTGAAATTCCTAGGGAATTCCTTCGAATCAAAGAAACTAAAATTTTAATGGAATTCCTACTAACCAATGAAAATTCAGAAAAAATAGCTTGCATTGATTCAGGAACAAAGCTAATAAAATACGTAGGGAGGATAATTTACCAAGTTTAAGAGACTTCCATGCATAAACACAGCCGTTCTTGGTCACGGCGAACACTCGATCGTGTTGGATAATAGCATCTAGGTATCTGGAATAGCCCTAGAACTCGTTCACACAAACTGACCATCCATGACTATTATTCCCGTTGATGACAACAATCTTGAATTCGAAAATGGCGACTAGAGAGAAATATTTGTATCCCCCAGCAACTGTCGGAACTTGGCAAATGACTATCTTCTGTAGTTTAGTACGTCGACCTTCATCAGCATCATCCTAAAAAGTAAGTGCAGAACCTTCGGTCGGTTCAAACCCCGACACTTGTGGAATAACAATCTTTCAACGAGTGTACATGTTGACAAGGTCCCACATGAAATCGGGCCCAACTGTGACGATCCAATCTCCATTGCCTCCTGCTCGCTGCTCATCAAAACCATTTGGCATCACACATCGGAGGAGAACCTGTCCAGCGACGTCAGCTTGCACGGGCTGCCCGCCACGTTGAAGCAGTCTTTGGATTCCCACAGTCTCACCGTCGGGTGAGAATGAAGAACACATGGGAGGCCAAACGGATGAGAAGAAGGCGTAGTTCCGCTATCTTTTGCTGATTGGAGAATATGTTTGGACGAACCGACGAGGCTCGCGGCGGTGGTGGCATCGCAATGGTTGATGAGTACTTAAAGAGGGCCTTCGGTGAACACCATCTGAAACTGCTCAGGATCTTTACAGACCTTGCTCGATCTCACCATGGAAGGAGGTCGTGGATGGTGTTTTGGGGGCTTTCTTTGGGGTGGGGTGGGGTGGGGGACGGAGGGAAGATCGTTGGCGTGAGCTGGCGTCCGGGGTGCGATGGAGAAGACAAAGGCTGATGGTGCATATTACTAGTACTCCACTACTAGTAGTACTCCAGAAGGTGGGGGAGTGGGGGTGGGGCTCCAATTGAGGCTAGTTGCACAAACTTCCAACAATTAGAGCCGTTGTTGCAAACAACTCCAACTGTTGAGCCCCGGGTATGTAAGAAATAATGCTAAGAGGGCGAATCGAAATTTTTGTGCTATGTGCAGCATTTGTACCCAAAAGTAATTGTAGTACGGTAGTTTCTTGCAACTAGACTATCCAGATTATCTGGAGTTCCCTGCAATTTTGAATCCAATTGTTGGAGGTTTGTGCAATTTCCACCGTCCTCGTGTTTCAAGGAAGCTCTATGACCCTATGTTCAAACAAAAAAAATGAACAAAGACAAAAAAAGACCATCTCTCAGGGCTCGTTTGATTTGCAGGATTCTCAAAACATAAGAAGAGGTTACTACAGGAAATTGGATCAAGTATGTGTTTGAATCACAGGGAAAGCAAAACAATTATACCAGGAGGGTGGAGTGGATGAAAATTTTCCTAAACATAGAGGGCAAAGGAATACTTTGAAGTAATCTCAATTACCGTGTTTTTCATATTCCAATATTTTTCCTATCCTGCGTACCAAACGGGACATAATTCCTACATATTGGAATCCTATGAATCAAACAAAACAGCGTAGGATTATTTCCTAAGGGACAAGATCCTTCACAAAACCTTTGAATTTTCTTTGAATCAAAGAAGGAATAAAAAAAGGTTTCCTCTCTCAGGAAAAAAACTCCACCTCTTGGAGAAAAAAAAGGAACTCCACCTCTTGGAGAAAAAAAAGGAACTCCACCTCTTGGATAATTCACTGTGACGAGAGTAGCTTCTAAAGTCTATGTCTAGTACTATTTGTAGGGCCCAACCGTAGCACGTTATTTAAAAGTAGTACTACTAGTACAATACAGTATCAGTCTTTGCAGGTGCCAAGAAGGAAACAAAATAAAGCTCTGTAGGAAATAAATGGCCATGGCAATTTCCAAGATACACAATGTTTTGCTTGTTCATTTTGATCTGGGCGATATCCGGAGGATAGAGGAGTACTAGCTGCTTGGTGTCTTGAGCCATCGAGCTGGAGTAGAAATTTGGATATCTAAAAATCTGAATTGTCCTGTCAAACCAATGCTCGTTGTATGCAGCTTGACCAAACAAACCTACTGCACTACTTTACTGCGCGTCCGAAAAACTAGGGAGTACAAGAAGTACTAGTACACTAATGTTACACAGAGAGTTTTTTATTTTAAACGGACACAGAGAGTTCCACATTCATCTTGTAGCGCCAAAAGCAGAAGTTGTGTCAATATAGTACTATAGTAGTCACGTCTAGGTTGCCTTACAGGGAAAAGAATAGTACGATGAGCAACAAGATCTATCTATTTTTATACTCCTATTTGCGAATACTAGTAGTATTATTATGTACTCAGGAACGACACGAGTGTATGCTCTACTAGTGCGCCTCTGCACGTAGGGTAATCCAGTATGGAGTAGATCGCCACCGCATGGTCGCGTGATTATTATGTATTTGTCCATGCTCTAGTCGTGGGCACGTGCCGTAGCAGTACAAATTTTGCAAAAAATAGATTACTCATAAATAATTAGTCCCTCCATCCTAAATTAGTAGTTATTGACTTGGTTTTGTCTAGATACACATGTATTTCGACGCATTTTAGTACTTAGATGCTCCCTCATTTCCAAATTAGAAGGCATACTAGGTTTTGTCAAAGTCAATATTTATAAAGTTTGACCAACTATATGTACAAACATACTAACTTACATAATGTGAAACGCATATAATATGAAAACATGGTTCGTGATGCTTCTGATAACATTGAGTTGATGTTATAGATGTCCATATTATTTTCTAGATATTCAGGCTAAATTCCAGGGCAGCCTATCTTGCACGCTGGACCCACGTCGATGCGTCGTCCACACCAACGCAATTTCGACGACAATCTTGGTTCAAGACTTAAATCAAGTCGAATTGACAAGTTTGGGCATAAAATTACGTAATCACTTAGTTAGATGACTAAAATCGAAGCACCTTAAGAACGGTTAGTGTTTATCTCTGGTCCATGTCGTAGAAGTGAACAATTACATAAAAGGCATACTAAAGCCCTAAATACTCCGTAATAATATTAGCAGCAAACTTAGTTTACATTCAAAATGCATCCTTGCAAGTACCAAAAGAGAACCTACATGCGACTACTACTAGTAAACTGGAGTAGTAAAATAGTACTACTAGTAGTACTATTTATCTGCTAATACACCATACAGTCTTGATCATCAACCGTAGCTTAAGATCATTTTTTCCTGTCGATGCAAATCCAGAAAGATACATGGGTGGACTATCCAACCTTCATCAGGAACCACGGCGGCACCCCGATGTAAGTCCTGAGCTTGTTGGACGGTAGGTTGGCCGGCGACGAGCTGCTCGTCGGCTCGATTACCGCATTAAGGATCTCGACCATCAACAAGTCCGCCGACCCCGGCGGGCCAGGCTGTCAACACCCGGATTTTTAATCCCAGATGCCCGTTATGCCACACCTCGCAATCCTAGGATTACCATTTTTGTGAGACATAACGGATTGGATATCACAGTACATCATCCATTACAAACCATACATAAGGTACTACACAAATAAGGATCTCATGATCCAGTCTTTAATACAACAAGCAGCGGAAATAAAAGATAAGCGTAGCGATGGGGTCCATCTTCAGGGGCACATGCGATGCTGATGAAGGAAGATAGTCCTAGTTATCATAGCCGTCTTGATGACCATCCTCCTGATAGTCTCCTTCATAGTCTGGCCATGAGAATAGCCAGGGACAAAAGCCATGAGTACTCTTTAAGTACTCAAACTACTATTAACTGGTACTATAGTTCGAAGTTAAAGTTCTAAATCTAAGTTTAACTCTAAAGTTAAGTTTGAAACATAAGCTGAGTTCAGAAGAAAAGAAAGATAAAGTACAGTTCTAGAATCACTTAAGTTGGGAAGCTATTGTCATAAACACAACCCTGTTATGGTTAAGTCAAAGTTCATCATTCATTTCAAGTTATTTGGAAAACATCTGAAAACAAAACAGTATGGCGATTCCAACTGACAACGAAATGGTTAGGCTTGAGGGGGGACAAGATGATCAATGCACCTCCAAATTGCTAGACAAAATCATCTCAAAATAGTATTAGTTAGGCCAATATGATCCTGCCAGCAAGGTTTTTGATGAAATGGCCGAAAGAGAAAAAGTTGAATTTTGGTTTCAAAATATTTGAGTGATCTCCACTAGTGCTAGGTAGTCTCTGGTTGCAAGGGTCTTGAAAGTGGAGCTCAAATAGATGGGTTTTGAAATAGGGGTGATCTATGCATATGCATTAGATTCAATTTTTAAATGCCAATTAAAATAAGTAAAAGAATGTTTTTAGCAGATCAAAAGTTGGGCCTTGGTACCTCATTATGTGTACTAGCAAGGGGTACAAAGATCAAGAATTGTTTCTGTTAAGAATTGAGTACTAGGAATAGCCAAAGTAGTGTAGTTGATTAAAATGGCCAAAATGACCATTCCTCCTTTTTAATTCTTTTTTATTTGATTTTCTTTAGGAAAAGTTTGGGAATGATGTTGATGATGTTTACATCACCTAAGAAACATTTTACAAGCATTGGATCACACAATCATGGCAATTCAAACAACTCTTATTTTAAATGCACACATATGAATGCTTTCATTTTAATTTTGGAAAAGTTTTTGTTAACACCATTTTTGGTTGATTTGATCTTGATAAGCTTGGATTGAAGTTTTGGGATGTTACACAAGCGCACACAGTTTCACCATGGACCGTGGCCACAAGCACCTATCCTGCCTGATGCACACCAAAGACACGACGGCGGCCGGGCTGAGCGCGCTTATGGTGAGGCCGAACACGGCACCGTTATCCCTAGAGAGGAAGCGCATGAATCCCCTCGTGATTGTTGGTGGTGGAGTCGGGATAAGGCAAAAGAGGGCACTGGCGTAGATGGCTCTAGTTACTATGACCCCGTGGGCCTCCTTCATGTGTGGAAGGAGCCCTGCCAGCGAGGCAATGAAATCACAGGCGGAATCAATGCTGGAGCACGGGCTGTGCTACCACGCGATCTTGTGCTCGTCGAGCTTGTCGACGGCGACCAAGCTAAAGCAGCCGTCGTAGGGGCACTCAATCATCGCCTTAGACTGGACGACGTCCATAGCAGCCGGCTCACGGTCGAATCCGCCGACGCGGTACACGAACTTGTGGGAGTGGTTTTAGAGGGAAGATCGGCTCGCTGACATAGTGCCTGTCGTCCAGAAACCCAGGTTGGGTGGGTATACTGAAGAGTATAATGATTGAGTTTCGTACTGTACTGGTATGATTGTACAGGAATACGCTAGGCATGGGCGCACGGGCAGCAGCTGCACTTGGCCAAATTTTTCTTAGACAGTGTCCACACGCTGTACATGCTTCATTAAAACAAAAAGGCTGCAGAAAATTGACAAGTGAGTAATAAAGCAGGTGTCACGCTGTACTGTATCAGAAAGTTAAGTACAGACAGAGGGAGATACCAATGCAAGAAGATCTAGGTGAGTGAGAGGCAAGAAGATCTATTCCTCGAGAGAGACGAAAAGCCCGCGGCCTGCTGCAGGGTGTACAGTGCTGCAGGAAAGAGACCGAGGACTGCATGCATGTTTTCGACACCAACCTGTAATTAAATTTTTTGGTATTATGAAATTTAAATGGCCTTAATAATCCTAAACAGAGGGAGTACTAGTACTGGTACTAGTAGTACATCTTAGAAAAATTAGACCAACTAGTACTGCAATTATTAGTGGTACTTTTTTTGAGAAATTATTATTAGTAGTAGTACTTAGATATGTGAAAAACTAATCCAAGTTACTACTCCAATAGAGAGTACAATCACTCTGTTTTATGGATTCTTTTTTACTATACGTACTAATAGTAAAAGCTAGAATGTAGATTGTTTCAGAACAAATTTTGTCTCTACAATATCTAGCATACGCGCAAACCTTAAAAGACACTTCTTTGCTTAGTTTCAGGGATCTTGTGCTAAATGCGTGGACTTGGATGTAATTTTCATTTTTATGAGGTCCTTGATCTAACTTGTACTTCCACCGACCGCGTGTTAACTAATAAAGCACCTCGCTTCTACGGGACCTACCACAATTAAAAAATAATTACACTGTGCCCATTATCAGACAAAGTGGAACATGGTTTCTTATAATTCCAAAGTTTTTAGAAATAGGATGTTTCAAGCTTCCCAGCTATCTTTACACACTTTAGTGACTTTTGCCAATTTAACGAAATTAGGTCAAACATTTGCTACACAAGTAAGGGAAATTGATTGCTATTGAATTAAATGTATTTTTAGAGGTAGATGGGTGATGTAGTAAACAATGTCGTCAGTGTTAGTTTCCAATTATCATGAAAGAACATTTAGTTCTCAATTTTTGAGTGATGAAGAGATTGTTCTTTTACGTAAAAAAACTCCAAAGAATATGGATATGAATACCACAAGACAAGTTTTCAGATATAAAGAGTGGACCAACATGTTGTGCTGACGATACCCATGTTTTACGAGCTTTCAAACTTCCAAGCTAACACCGCCAACTTGAATGACTTTATGCCAATTATTTATCGAATTTAGGTCAAATTTGAACTACAATAAATTGTAGGTTGCTTTGAAAGTTTTATGAAAACTCTTCTGGAGGTACCTATTTAGGGGACAATTAATATATCATAAACCACCGAGAGTTTTGACGACACGTTCAACTTCATGCTAAGATTTTGCATCTTGATAGTTTAACAAAGTTAGGTCAAACTTGAGCTACAAGTAAGCGTGAAAGATCGCTCTTGAATTAAATGTTTGTCGATATTTGAATGACTTTCTAGCTAACTCTGCCCATTTGAATGACTTTATGTCAATTTAACGAAATTAGGTCAAATTTGAAACTACTAGTAAATTGTAGGTTGCTTTGAAAGTTCTAAGAAAAAGCTTTTGGGGGGCACCCATCAAGGGGTCACAATCAATATGTCAGAAACCACCGAGAGTTTTGATGATAGTTTCAAATTTTTGCTAAGATTTTGCATCCTGACTATTTAACGGAATTAGGTCAAACTTGAGCTACAAACAAGTAAGCGCGATAGATTTATCTTAAATTAAATGTCTTTTCTAGGATAGATGGGTGCATCTTCTTGTAGTAAACAATGTTGTTAGTGTGAGTTTCCAACTATCGGGAAAGAACATTATTAATTTTTCGAGTGATATCAAGATTATTCTCTCCTATAAAGGATGTCCGAAGAATAAGGATCTAAATGCCACAAGCCAAGTTTTCACAGATATATAGTGGACCAACATATTATACTTATGATTTCCCGTGTTTTATGAGTTCTCAAGCTTCCTATAGCTTATCACTCTGCCCACTTGAATGACTTTATATGTCGATTAATCAAAATTAGGTCAAATTTGAACTATATACTACAAGTTTTGTAGGTTTCTCTGAAAGTTATACGAAAAAGATTTTGGAGGTACCCATCAGGGGGTCACAATCAATATATGAGAAACAACCGAGAGTTTTAACAACTGGTTTGACTTTATGCTAAGATTTTTCATAATGACACTATTTAACGAAATTGGGACAAACTTGAGCTACAAAATAAGCATGATAGATTGCTCTTGAAATATATGACTTTTCAGAGGTAGATGGGTGTATTTTCCTGAAGTAAATAATGTCGTCGGTGTGATTTTCCAACTATCGGGAAAGAACATTCAATTCTCAATTTTTCGAGTGATGACGAGCGAGGTTGTTCTTTTCCGTAAAGAAATGTCTGAAGAATATTGGATCTGAGTGCCAGAAGCCAAGTTTACCGACATATATAGTGGACCAACATGTTGTACCAATGATTCCCATCTTTTATGAGTTTTCAAACTTCCTAGCTAACTCTGCCCATTTGACCGAATGACTTTATGTCGATTTATCAAAATTAGGTCAAATTTGAAACTTCAAGTACATTATAGGTTGCTTTGGTAGTTTTACAAAAAAAAAAATTTGAGGTACCCATCGACGGGTCACAATTAATATATCATAAATCACTGAGAGTTTTGATGATAGGTTCAACTTTTTGCTATGATTTTGCATCTTGAAAATTTAACGAAATTAGGTCAAACCTGAGCTACAAGTAATTAAGCGCGATAAATTGCTCTTGAAATTAAATGTATTTTCAGAGGTAGATCGGTGTATCTTGTTGTAGTAAACAATCCCGTCAATGTGACTTTCCAACTATCAGGAAAGAACATTCAATTGTACATTTTCCAAGTGAAGACGAGCGAGGTTGTTCTTTTTCGTAAGAAGTCCGGAGAATATTGAATGTGAATGCCACGCCAAGTTTACAGACATATATAGTGGACCAACATGGTGTACCAACGATTCCCATGTTTTATTTATGAGTTTTCAAACTTCTTAGCTAACTCTGCACATTTGACTGAATGAGTATATGTCGATTTACCGAAATTAGGTGAAATTTGAAACTACAAGTAAATTGGAGGTTGCTTTGAAAGTTTTAAGAAAAATATTTTGTAGGTACCCATCGAGGGGTCACAATTAATATATCTAGAAACAACAAGAGTTTTGACAATAGGTTCAACTTCCTGCTAAGATTTTGCATCTTGACAATTTAATGAAATTAATTAGGTCAAACTTGAGCTACAAGTAATGATGGTAGATAGATCTTGAATTAAATGTCATTTCAGAGGTAGATGGGAGCATTTTCTAGTAGTAAGCAATGACGTGGGTGTGAGTGTCCAACTACCAGGAAAGAGCATTGAATTCTACGTTTTCCGAGTGAAGACGAACGAGGTTAGTTGTTCTTTTCCGTAAATAAAAGTCCAAACAATATTGGATGTGGATGCCACAAGCCAAGTTGACAGACATATATATATATAGTGGATCGACAACATGTTGTACCTGCGATTCCCAAGTTTTATGGGTTTTGCAGCTTCCTATAGCTAACCCCGCACATTTGAATAACTTTATGTCGATATCTTAGAATTAGGTCAAATTTGAAACTACAAGTAAATTGTAGTTTTTGCTTTGGTAGACTTACGAAAAAGATTTTGGACGTACCCATCGAGGGTTCAAAATTAATATACCAGAAACCAGCGAGAGTTTCAACGATAGGTTCAACTTCTTGCCAAGACTTTTCATATTGGTAATTTAACGAAATTAGTTCAAACTTGAGCTAGCTACAAGTAGACGCCATAGATTGCTCTTGAATTAAATGTATTTTCATAGGTAGATCATCACTGCATCTTCTTATAGTAAACAGTGTCGTCGGTGTGAGTTTCCAACTATCAAGAAAGAACATTCAATTCTATTTCTGAGTGAAGAATACGAGCGAGGTTGTTCTTTTTCCTAAAGAAAAGTCCGAATAATATTGGATCTAAATTCCACAAGCCAAGTTTACATACATATATATTGTACCAACATGTTGTACCAATGATTCCCATATTTTATGAGTTTTCAAACTTCCCAGCTAACTCTGCCTATTAGAATGACTTTATGTCGATTTATCGAAATTAGGTCAAATTTGAAACTACAAGTACTACTAAATTGCATGTGCCCTGCACGTGAGACTCAGATAATAGACATCTGGCATATCATCACTATATAAAATTGTAATAGGCAAAGCAGAAAAAATATAATAGGTAAAATTTGAACTACTACAAGTAAACTGTGTAGGTTGCTTTGAAAGTTTTACGGAAAAACTCTTAGAGGTACCCATTGGAGGGGCCGCGTGGGGGGGCAATTAATATACTATCAAAAACCAAAAGACAGTTCTAACGACAGGTTCATCTTCTTGCTGAGATTTTCCGTCTTGACAGTTTAATGAAATTAGGTCAAACTTGAGCTACAACTAAGTGCGATAGATTGCTCTTGAATTTAATGAAATTAGGTCAAACTTGAACTACAAGTAATAAATTGTAGGTTTCTTTGAAAGTTTTATGATAAATGCTTTTGGAGTTACCCATCAAGCGGTTAATTAATATATCAAAAATCACATAGAGTTTTGACGAGTGGTTCGACTTCTGGCTATGATTTTGCACGATGAAAATTTTAAACACCTTTTAAACATGATCCTGCGCATTCGGACATAGTTCGTGCCCCAAAATTTTAGATACATCGAAATTCCCATTCGACCCCTATTAATTTTTTATTCGGTAGGTGGGGGGCTTCACTCATAATTTTCCTAGTATAGTGCTAGCAGTACCTAAACCCAACCCCCTCCCCCTCTCTCTCCTCTAGGAATCCGTCACTGGCCGGAACATCCCCGCTGCACTTTATCCGGCGTAACCGCACACCTGATCTTCTCAATGAACCCTCTTGTCTGGCGTGCTGACCACATCATCGACCGCCTAGGATCTGCTCCACGGACACCGTGGTGCAGTGTTCTGCTCGTATCCTCACCCGCCCAAGATCTTCTTCCCTGTCTTCGACACCCACTACGACCGTAGCACCTTTGGCGACCTCGACGTGACCTGTGAGGATGCGGAGGAGGCCTAGATGCTGCCCCGACCGAGGTAAAACCAGATCTCCCTACGCGATTTGTTTGTTGGCAATGTACTGTATTCGTGCTAAATTTCCTAACTAACAGGTTCTTTACTTGATATACACCTGTTATGTACTCCATCTGTTTCAAAATATAAGATGCTTTAGCTTTGTGAAAGAAGTGTATCTAGACTCATTTTAGTGTGTAGGTTCACTCCAAGTAAAGTATAGGTTGCTTTGAAAGTTTTATGAAAAATATTTTGGAGGTACCCATCGAGGGGTCACAATTAATATATTATAAAACAACGAGAGTTTTGATGATATGTTCAACTTCTTGCTAAGATTTTGCATCTTGACAATTTAACGAAATTAGGTCAAACTTGAGCTACAAGTAAGCGCGATAGATTCCTCTTGAATTAAATGTATTTTTAGAGTTAGATCGATGCACCTTGTTGTTGTAAATAATGCCGTCAGTGTGAGTTTCCAACTATCAGGAAAGAACATTCAATTCTACAATTTTCGAGTCAAGATGAGCGAGGCTACTAGTAGTTATTTTCTGTAAAGAGAAGTCTAAAGAATATTGAATGTGGATGCCACAAGCCAAGTTGATAAACATATATAGTCGATCGACAACATGTTGTACTTGCGATTCCCATGTTTTATGAGCTTTCACACTTCCCAGCTAACTCTGCCCATTTTAATGACTTTAAGTCGATTTGTCGAAATTAGGTCAAATTTGAAACTACAAGTAAATTGTAGGTTTTGCTTTGTAATTTTTACGAAAAAGCTTTCAATTTGGAGGTACTCATCGAGGGGTCATAATTAATATATCTGAAAACAACAAGAGTTTTGATGATAGGTTCAACTTCCTACTAAGATTTTGTATCTTAACAATTTAACGAAATTAATTAGGTGAAACTTGAGCTACAAGTAAGCGCGATAGATAGCTCTTGAATTAAATGTCATTTCAGAGGTAGATGGGTGCATTTTCTAGTAGTAAGTAGTGTCGTAGCTGTGAGTGTCCAACTACCAGGAAAGAACATTGAATTCTACATTTTTCGAGTGAAGACGAACGAGGTTACTTATTCTTTTCTATAAAGAAAAGTCCAAATAATATTGGATGTGGATGCCACAATCCAAGTTGATAGACATATATATATAGTGGATCTACAACATGTTGTACTTGCGATTCCCATGTTTTATGGGTTTTGAAGCTTCCTATAGCTAACCCCGCACATTTGAATAACTTTATATCGATATCTCGGAATTAGGTCAAATTTGAAACTACAAGTAAATTGTAGGTTTTGCTTTGATAGATTTATGAAAAAGCTTTTGGACGTACCCATCAAGGGTTCAAAATTAATATACCAGAAACCAGTGAGAGTTTCGATGATAGGTTTAACTTCTTACTAAGACTTTGCATATTGGTAGTTTACCGAAATTAGGTCAAACTTGAGCTAGCTACAAGTAAACTCCATAGATTGCTCTTGAATTAAATGTCTTTCCATAGGTAGATCATCGGTGCATCTTGTTGTTGTAAATAGTGTTGTCGGTGTGAGTTTCCAACTATCAAGAAAGAACATTCAATTCTACATTTTCCGAGTGAACAACACGAGCGAGGTTGTTCTTTTTCCTAAAGAAATGTCCAAAGAATAGTGGATATGAATGCCACAAGCCAAGTTTACATACATATATATTGGACCAACATGTTGTACTAACAATTCTCATGTTTTATGAGTTTTCAAACTTCCCAGCTAACTCTGCCTATTAGAATGACTTTATGTCAATTTATTGAAAATAGGTCAAATTTGAACTACAAGTACTAGTAATTTGCACGTGCCTTGCACGTGAGACTCAGATAATAGACATCTGGCATATCATCACTATATAAAATTATAATCGGCAAAGCGGAAAAAATATAATAGGTAAAATTTGAACTACTATAAGTAAACTGTGTACATTGCTTTGAAAGTTTTACGAAAAAGCTCTTATAGGTACCCATCGAAGTGGGTGCATGGGGGGGTCAATTAATATACTATCAGAAACTAAAAGAGAGTTATGACGACAGGTTCATCTTCTTGCTAGGATTTTGCGTCTTGACAGTTTAATGAAATTAGGTCAAACTTGAGCTACAACTAAGTGCGATAGATTGCTCTTGAATTTAATGAAATTAGGTCAAACTTGAACTACAAGTAATAAATTGTATGTTGCTTTGAAAGTTTTATGAAAAAAGCTTTTGGAGGTACCCATCTGGCGGTTAATTAATATATCAGAAACCACAGAGAGTTTTGACGAGTGGTTCGACTTCTAGCTAAGACTTTATATCATGAAAATTTTGAACACCTTTTGAAAATGATCCCGCGCATTCGGACGTAGTTCGTGCCCCAAAATTTTAGATACTTCGAAATTCCCATTCGACCCCTATTAAATTCGGTAGGTGGGGGGCTTCACTCATAATTTTCCTAGTATAGTGCTAGCAGTACCTAAACCCAACCCCCCTCCCCCTCTCTCTCCTCTAGTTATACGTCACCGGCCGGGACATCCCCGCTGCACTTTAGCCGGCGTAACCGCACACCTGATCTTCTCAATGAACCCTCTTGTCCGGCACGCTGACCACATCATCGACCGCCTAGGATATGCTCCACGGACGCCGTGGTGCAGTGTTCTGCTCGTATCCTCACCCGCCCAAGATCTTCTTCCCTGTCTTCGACACCCACTACGACCGTAGCACCTTCGGCGACCTCGACGTGACCTGTGAGGATGCGGAGGAGGCCTAGATGCTGCCCTGACCGAGGTAAAACCAGATCTCCCTACGCGATTTGTTTGTTGGCAATGTACTGTATTCGTGCTAAATTTCCTAACTAACAGGTTCTTTACTTGATATACACCTGTTATGTACTCCATCTGTTTCAAAATATAAGATGCTTTAGCTTTGTGAAAGAAGTGTATCTAGACTCATTTTAGTGTGTAGGTTCACTCCAATCCTAGATGAACCTACACATTAAAAGAGGTCTAGATGCACTCTTTTCACAAAGCTAGAACATCTTATATTTTGAAACAGAGGGAGTACTAAATTAAAGCGTCGTTGTTACGCTTAAACTGCATGCATTGAACTGTTTTTATGTACTGTACTATTTCTTTGTGAACTATTAGTCACTTAGCATATTTGTTTACATTCTCTGCTGTACCTGACCACATGAGATATGATTATATAATATCTCTCTCATTCGCCGATTTACGAACTATAGTACTTCCATCGTGCTATTGTCCTGCTATCCTATACTATACGTTTACACACGCCATACTATTTGACCATTATGTACTATCGATTTGATCCCTCTTAACCTGCGGCTCAAACTATTTGTTGTTATTATGCAAGGAGCAACCTCAGTTTGCACACAATATCATAGAATGAATGGCTCCTATAATCTCGTAAGACCCCATGACTTTTGTTTCACTTCATGCCAACATATATCATGTTGGAACCTGTTTGTATTTACAGTTGGCCTTACCTTTATGCAGAGGAGCAACGATGGAGTACAAACTCCGCCCGTCCACACAAGCCGCCATAGATCCCGTGTAACACCTACCGTAAGGCCCCCCACCCAAAGTTTGGTCCTTGCCACCTTTTTTGTTTGCTTAAATTTACCATTTGTCTTTCTTGTTTTCATATTGTTTTGCCAAAAAATAGCGTCAAACATTTTAGCCCCACTATGTTCTACTACTTTGTTCCATGTGCTTAGTTCAATTTCCTAGATATGGAGAGGACAGGTGTATTGCATCTGAGTTGTCTGATAATAAGAACAAGGCCACACTAGCGATAAGATCCACACATGTATCATAAGAAACTATGTGCAGTTCATCTCACTCTTGTATCTACTGTTTATCATAGTTAAATGAACTGGCTATTTTAATACGAGGCACTTGATGGTTAAGTTTGTTGTTCTCAGGCCGCCGAAGCGTTGAAATTATCTGGCTATTCATGAATAATTCAATGTATGATTGCTTGATTCATTGTTTGTCTGAAATTATCTGGCTAACATATTCGAGGCTCACAATTGATTGTGTTTTTATTGGCTGAGTTACTCTTATTTTGTGTATGATTTTGTCTAAAAACTGTGGCAGATTTTGTTGAGTAGTTCTTGGCTAGTTTATATATGAGAAACATAATGGCTTAGTTTTAATATTCATTTTATTCATGTTCCGCACATTCTAGTTTAAGCAGTCTACATCAGGTACTTTGGTTGATTGCCCGCATTGTTATTCAAATTGAACTTGTAGTTTGTTTCCCAAGTCTGTTGTTTAAGTAACTTGTTTTGTCTTGGTCTCAGCCATCTTCAAGTAGAGCAGTCATTTCACAGAGCATCACATGCTCGTATCGCTCCATGGTGCCATCTGGTCCACTTATTCAAGAAGAAATAGATGTATGAGCCACCACTGTTAATTGCTTCCTTCCTTATATATGACCGCATTGACACATTTAAAATTCATGGTGGTGTGATTGCATGGTAATGTTGTTATAACTTGTTTTGTGATTGTTTCAGGCTGCAAATGACCCTCTGAATGTCGAACAAAGACCCGCTTCTCAAAGTTTAGATTTTGTTTCACATAGCAGCAGTGACAATACATATTGCTCATGGCACACCGCTTCGACTGATCCTCGTTTTTCAACCGAAATATTATTTGAGGATGCCCTCCAAGATGCCCGTGATATTGTTGAGCAAGAAGCCAAAAAAACAGATTCAGTAATCACCATAGCACACAAAGACTTATATGAATTGAAAAATAGGCAAGCTTTAATGCAGAACATACTTAATAATCTCATCTGCAGCTCTCATGAGAAGCCAGTTTTTACATGTCTCGGGATGCAAGATCCATAGAGACCTTTTCTGTAACACCAGTTATGGTGTTTTTTTAGTTGTCTGGACGTTGATGAAAATGTTATGCTTCATTTTATTACTATCAAGTTTACTGAGGATTGTAATAATCTACTGTAATTTGCAGTTGTAAGTTGTTTGAGGAATGTTACAAACTGAGCATCTATCAGAATTACTACACACACATGAGAAAACAGTGAAATTGTAAGAGGTACAACACACGATCTACCGGAACAGGGAGAACGTCCATTGTATTACACGAACACCAGAGAACTTGCAAAATTAATAGACATTCACTCAACAAAGTGAACACATAAAGAGTTGACCTGAAGAGAATACATCAAGAGCAGACCCACACAATCCATCAATCTGATGGATAGCCATCGTAGTAATCGTAGTGGTGGTACGATCCTCGCCATATGGCAGCACCATCTGCAGCTTAGAATGCTCGAGGATTCTGCAATACTCCACCAGCAATCGATCGAGTTCGAAAGGACGTTCATTGATCCATAATTATCCTACTCCATACCCATATACAATGCTTGGCTCCTCTTCCCACGCAAGAGCCTCAAAGTTGTAAGATCTAATATCGGATAGGTCCGCATAGTATATGCTGCCGGACTGCACCCTAGGTACCCTGGCGCTATCGATGCAGACGCACTGATTGTCAGCAACGAAGAGAGCACGACTTCCGATGCCTCTGACCGGCTGAAGGACACGGTTCTGGGTATCAACCCAGTAAATAACCGGCCTGCCGCCATAGACCGGTCCACTCACAATGAACAGCAACTCCCCGTCGGACTCGACGAGGTAAAAACGATTCTCTAGGAACTGGCAGCCCGGAACAGGCCTGCAACGGTGGGATGCATCTCTAGGGTTCATGCGGAGCACTGCAGTTGGACATCTCCATGAGCATCATCACACATAGTCGAGAGGACAGACCCGTATCTGTCTATGACAAAAACATCACCTGCGTAAGAAATCATGCTCCGGAGTTCCGCAAAGTCATATGGCGAGTACCACCCTTCACCAAAGACCGAGCGACTCCCTTCCTCCGTGCTCTCATTCGCCCACCGAATGGTGGTGTTCTGATGGTTTGATGTAAACACCATCAACGACGGGAACATCGTCACAACGACAGAAGCCACCTGCTTGGTCGGTATCTCCTCCCTTAGGCGCTTGATAGCGCCCAAGAAGGGGTTATACAACCGGGCCTTGTACGGCTGCACCCTCTGTCCAAGCACAGGGAGCCCGTCGATTATGCTACCGACATAAAAGTACCTTCCAGATATAGAGGGAGGAGAAACAGAGATTCAGTCAAGGTAAACAGACTGAAATTCAATCAAGGTAAACCATGGAGCAATACCCTGGGCAACAAGTGGACGAATAAACAGAACTAGAAAAATAGATAGTATAGGATGTGAATGCAAAAAATAGATCACATATATATAGATGAATATAAAGAAAGCACCTGCGAATAACCCGGCTAATCTTCTTCTCAAGGTGGCGGCCAGTTCTCACGTTGAGCAACGTGATGGCGGCGTCTTCTACCCGATACTCCTTCGACAACTGGTGCTCTAGAACAATCCAGTTGGCTAGCATAAAGCGCTCGTCCATGAAGCCGCACTAGGCGCTGCAGACTGCCCAAAAGGCGGCGTAGTAGTCGAAGTCGTCCGTCGAAAGGAAGATGTCACCTATCTTCTGGACGAGTCCCTCGGGGAGACCAGCCCATGGAGAGTCCTCCTGCTTATTGCTGGCCATGGATGATGGCGTTCGTGTGGTCTCAGTCCCACCGACTGGCACAGGAAGCGGTTCTAGAGATACCCATTTAAACAAAGGCCTGGGAAAGCCAAGCGAATCGTTTGGAAACGAGACGACAGAATGCACACAGCAACAACAAGCGCGTTTCATCAAACTAGCACGGGCATGTGCATGCGCACGTGCACTAATTACGGTACAATGATTGTGTGTGAGTGTGTAGGTATAGGATGATACTACTAGTAGTAGTATCATAACCTCGTTGTATTTAATTATCCAAAAATCTAAGAAGAAAACCTGCGCTCCCTGGTCCCTCAGGGCACACGCAAACACATGACATTTTCCACTTTTTGCATGGCATTTTCCATTTTTCAATTTCGCTTTTTGGGTCTGCCCCCGGATGCTCACTATGTGGCCGGATGGGGTGTATGATCCGTAGAGCTAAAAACCTCATGTTCTCTCAATAGCAAGTCGTTAATTATTGAGGTATATACATTTTTAGTCCCACAACTTGCACTGCGGGAGCGTTTTAATCCCACATCTTGCAAAGTGAGTAACACTAGCCCCACAACATGTAACCAGGAACATTTTAGTCCAATTCAATCAAATTTCTATGATTTTGTCCAAATTCTTCGTAACTAATTCTGGAAGTGACATGTGGCATCGTAATTTTTGCAAAATCACCCTTGTGTATTTTCTGCCTGCCAGTTGTGACCTTTATACGACTTGATAGGAGGATCTGAATAAGAAAACAAATAAGAAAAACTATCAATGCATTGTAGGGTATCGAAGTAATTACTTGCACTACTGAAGAAATCAACCTTGGCACTATAACATGCACACAGAAGGGATTAACTGAAGAGCGCTCTGGCTAATGTGTTCTTTATTTTGGATATTCAAAAATATGTGTTCCGGGGTACAATATCAACTCAACTTTATTCCTTTTCATTTTTGTGAATAATAAAAAAGTTAAGTTTATTCTAGACACTACAGCTAGCTACTAGGTTAACGACAAAGCTATACAATTGATATTATGGACCATGCCAACATAGACGTGAGCATTTTTTGCGTTCGTATGTGCTTTTTTATTGTATAAATAATTACTTCCTCCAAGTACTCCTCGTCTGGCATAATTACATTCTCTCAAGTACTCCTCGTCTCACATGAGTAGTCGTGGGCATCTACCGGCATAGTGGCTTGTGTGTGTGTGTCGTTGTACAAAAGTGTTAAGTTCAAATCCATTCTCCTCTTAGAGATTTAACTATTTTATTTGTACGTTTACTAATAGGTGGCCCACTTATTAGTCCGCATAGGGACACAAATGACATAAAAAATAGAGGGGTCATTTTAAAAAAATCAACATCATTTGTGGACAAATTAAGTCAAATTCACTGAAATTCCATTAAATTGGACTAAAATGCTCTCGAGATATAAGTTGAGGGACTAGTATTGCTCATTTTCAATATGTGGGACTAAAACGCTCTCGCGGTGCAAGATGTGGGAATAAAGGTGTATATACCTCTTAATTATTTTACAGCCTCAAGTGCTAGGCCGGGGGACCAATTAATGCTCCTATTTTTGCTCAATTACTCCTCTAGTTGACCGTAAAATATGAACCACCATGTCGTGTAATGCTCCTGGCTGATCATGTTGTTAAAACGGGAGTGCATCCATTGGCTTGCATGTTTTCAATTAGATGTGGTGGCCACGTGTATTGGCTGGATTTTAGGATTACTACTGCATGCAATAACTAGGTATAAAGCGAGTAGCTGAAGTTAATTCTCCGAACTAGTTCTACTCCGGCCTAGTAATACCGAACACAGGGAGTACCTCAAGTGTGGTTATATGGATGATCAGTTGATGTGACTCTCGGCCATGAATTCCTGACCATATAGTAGTACATGGACGCTAGCAAAATTCAAAATCTCAATCGAGCGGCAAAATCACACACACCGACTTCGAAGCATTTCATGCCTAACCGTTTCAAAAACTTTGAGCCAAAATCTCCCACCTAGGGAGTACCATTTTTATATTATTATTATCAGACGGGCACTTGTCAAATACAAAATCTCAATCAAGCGGTAAAACCGCACACCGACTTTGAAGCATTTCCTGCCCCTCCGTTTCAAAAACTTTGAGGCAAAATCTCCCATCAGGGTTGTACCATTTTTGTATCATTATCAGATGGGAGCTTGTAAAATTCAAAATCTCAATCCAGTGGCTAAACCATACACTGACTTTGAAGCATTTCCCGCCCCTCAGTTTCTAAAACTTTGAGGCAAAATATCCCATGGGGCAGTACCATTTTTATATTATTATTAGATGGACGGTCACCAAATCCAATATCTCAATCAAGCGGCAAAATCACACACCGATCTTGAAGCATTTCCCGCCCCTCAGATTCAAAAACTTTTGACTTCAAAATTCTGATTCTACCCATTGTTCTGATGTCCTATGGGAAAGCTAAAGTCGTTAGCTTGGGGGCACGATCATAATTTATTTTTTTGTTCACCTCCTTAGTCCAAATTCGCTCAGATTTTCCTGATGGTCCTTCCAAAAATCCCAGCTCCCTCTCTCCCATGCCCTCACCTCCACGAACACGACGCGCACCGGCCGGCGGCAATTCCACGGCGGCCGGACCCGCTTGAGCCGATGCTCACCCACGAGATCTGGTTCACCGGGTCTCTCTGCCACTGCACCGGAGCTGCAGTGTATTTCACCAAGCCGATGGCGTCATCAACCGCCCAAGCTCTGCTTCCCGACCGCCGAAAGCTACCCAACCATACCAGATCCGCTTCACCGGTGTACACCGGACGTGATGTAGTTCAGGGAGTTCCATGTCCACCGCTCTAGACAAGCTGCTCGGCTGTCGCTGTTCATTGCATAGGATCTGCCTCAGCGACGCTCTCGTTCACTGCACTCAAGCTGGCATCGACCTCCCAAGATTTGCTTCCCCGATGCCAACAGCCACCGCAACCGCAACACCCTCGGTGACCTGAACGTCATCCGCACGGTACCGACGATGCTTAGATGCCTCTCCGACCAAGGTTAAACAAATCTGTAACTGTTTTTGTTTTGTCAGCAGTATAGCAGGTTCAAGCCTGTCGTAGTGAACTGCATTTTTGTCATCGTGCTCATACATACAAGTCAGTGGGCATGCCTATTGTTTGTGCTAGTACATACAAGGTCAATAGACATGTTGGTTTGCATGTGATGCTCTAGAAATTTCAAGTCATGGACATGTTTGTTATTTTTTCATACACATCTTATTCGCTACTCCATACAACAGCAATTGTCTGCTACCGTGTAATTCTTGCAAAGTTAGCAAAAAATATTAGTGTGGATTCCCTGCTCTACAGTTGCTGAATCTATCTGGTTCTTCCTTAGATTAGTTCCTACTATTATTTCCTCCTTGGCATCATTCTGCTATCCTGTAGTAGTCGTTTAAACTCTTCGTACTAATTCGGTTATAATTTTGTTGTTGCCATCTGCTTTTTTGAAAGCTGCATCACTAACTATTTCCTTTTTCTTGCATATAGCTCAAAATGGAACAATGAATATGTTGGTTTGCATAGCCTATTCTACAGGTTCACAAGGGATGCCATTAATTCCTTATCTGGTGCTGGTTCGTCCTGACAATGGCATAACTGTCCTCTACTATGTAGATCACTCGTGGTTTGCATTCCTGCTCTAGACGTTCTCTTATGATGCCATTATAATTTCTATCTAGTTGATTCTTAGCTATGTAGTTCACTTGTTTGTCCTTCTCTATAGGTTCACGAGCGACGCCATTATATTTTGCATCTGGTTCTGGGTCTGGTTCGTCCTAAGTCACGACATAACTATCCTCTATAATATATAGTTCATTCGTGGTTTGCATTCCTCCTCTACAAGTTCTAGTATGATGCGGTTATAATTTCTGTCTAGTTCATTCTTCGCTATGACAGTAATTGCATGCCATTTTGTTTCTCAGCGCAAATTCGTAGTCACCCGATGTCTCTTGCATTTTAGGGTATAGAACTGCTTCCATGTATATTTGTTAAAATGACCTGGCTAGTTTATTTTTGCTGAAATTCTAAGGCACACACACATTTTTTTGATTGCTCGTTTCACGGTAGGCACACTTGTTTAATGCATGTTTGCTTGTCCTGTTTGTTTGACGTGTTGGTCAATAATTGAACCATTGACCAGTTGTAAACTCCAGATCATAGCTCCTGTCATATCAGCGAAATGAGTAGTTTGTCTTGTTTGATGTATTAACTTGTTATTACTTGGTTTCAGGGTGCAATTATTGCTATCACCATCAAAGAGGGGGCTGCAAGATCATCTCTCCTCCAATGTAGGTGTCACACACAAAGGAAGATGCAGGTGATGGATTGAGGACTCTGCTATCAACTTGATTGTCAACTAAAATGCTGATTTTTCTTTTCCTTGATTTGATAAGATGTAATAATTTTAAGAAGTTTGCAGCTGATGTAATATCTAGATAATTCGTGTAGGCCATGTATTCATTTAGTTGAAACCGTCCACATATGCGATAGTCGTTACGGTAACTACGCCAGGCAGGTCGATTAGGGAACAGTACCGTGCTTTGTTATTGGCCCGTCATGTATTCGGCCGATGATGAACAGTAAAAAATGTTGGATTATATAAACGTTTTATGATATTGGCATGGGCTTCAAAAAAGGCTGAAACTATAAAATGCCGTAAACGTAATGGGCCGACCTACAAGTTGTAACTGGACATAACAGTAACAAGCTATAATGGCAACAGGCCGTAAGAGTAACATGTCACAACTGTACCAGGCCATAACAGTCACAGGCCTTAAAAGTAGCAGGCCGTAACAGAAACAGCCCATCGTAGTAATAGGCCAGAAACCGTGAAATCCTAGAACAGTAACATGCCAAAACAGTAGTCGGCCGCAATTGAAAGGGCCACAACAGTGAAAGTCCAGAATAGTGACAAGCCAGAACAGTAACGGCCCAAGAAATTTCTAGGCGAGGGCAGTAACAGGCTGACACATTTACTAGACTAGAATAGTAAAGGGCTGCTTGTGGGCCTGATTAGGTAAAGCCCGAAATAGTGAAAAGCTAGGACAATAACATGCCTGAACAGTCACGGGCCATCTTAGACAAGGGTTGTCAGTAAGCCGCCCACGATGGGTTGCGATAAACAGTGATGGGCCACCCGCATGCCTTAAATGAACATGAGCGACTTGGCGCAGGATGCTAATGGGCCGCAGAGTGTTGGACCATCATGAGCCTTCTTTAGGCCGAAACAATATTGGGCCTGAAAGTTCGTGGGCCGCTGTTGGCTGCAACTTTGGGCCCATTTCAAACAGTGCAGGACAAAACAGTAACGGGCAATCTTGTTATTGGGCTCCCCTAAAGGGCTGGCCCAGTTAGAATTTAGCAGGCCTTGGTTGGGCCTGGCTTCTGCCATGCTTTCTATGGCCGTTAATGGCGATAACTAGCCGCTAACGGCGGCTTCCACGTGGAAGTTTGCATGACGTCAGTATTCAACGCGGTTGGCGAACAGATCTACGACGGGACAAGTTTTCGTGGCTGAAGGTTGCGATTCTTCACGTTCAGGAAAAAAACCGTGGTAGATTATTTTATGACGGGGCTTTTACCATGATGTCCATCCGTCGTAGAAGATTTTTTAGCCACGAAAAACTGGCCTTCAACCACGAAAATCATCCGTTGTAAAATCCAACTTTTCTCGTAGTGCAAATTCAATGGCCATGAACTGATACCTTATCTCTTTAGCAAGAGACTAGCACGGAGAATACTAGGGAAGCACTGTGTCCCCGAGTAATTTTCTCCCTCTGACACGGTGTACACGACGCTTTGATGACCTAGGGCTACGTGGAATACTAAATACTGTACTCCATTAGTACTCCAGGATGGAGGTACTAGTACTACTACTCTACCTCTATTTGGGATGAAACTACCCCGAATGGAGGTATCAGGTGGAACGTATCATGCATTAGGCCTTTCACAATGGGGTGTATCTTAGCACGTTATCATAGGAGTTATAAATACCTAATAGACAACCTCTACAATGCATTGTATTTTAGAGGTTGTATCTTAATTTAATTTTTTGCTCTCATACATGCATTTTATTGGGAAATCAACTATTTTTGCCTATGATTACATGCAAGGGTTGTATCTTAGATAGTACTGTAAGATACAACAACATCCTCTCTCTACTCCTTAATTGACATGCCACAAAAGCATTTTGCCTAGGATGTTGCGCAAAGAGACTCCCCCATTGTCAAAGGCCTTATTACATGCATGGAAAATGCTTATGTGTCACGGAAATTAATGATGAAATAGATTGTGTTGGTATCACAGGTAGAGTATCATAGAAAAATAATCTCAAATAAATCTGGTACACAATTTTACCTTGAGATTACAAAACAATAAATACACTAAGACTATGATACTACTAGTACTAAGTATAGTACAGTACGTGACTACGCATTGTGGAGATGGTATCAGATACTAGTATCATAATATACTCCCTCTGTCTAGAAATAACTGACTTGGTATCAGATACTAGTATCATAATATACTCCCTCTGTCTAGAAATAACTGACTTGGTATCAGATACTAGTATCATAATATACTCCCTCCGTCATAAGATACTAGTACTACTACCTTATAATCAAAAACAGAGGTAGGAGTACTCCGGGATGAAATAGTGCGTACCTTGTACAGAGTCCTAGGACTATAGTATGTTGCATGTGCCTTGCACGTGACAATTAGATACTAATAGAAGTACCGTATGACATATCATCTTTTATTTATATAAATATATAATCGGTGACGCTGAAAATAATTATAATTTCGAGCCACGTCCATAAATTATACTGTGTATAATTGCTTCTTGTACCTTGTGTCATGTAGAAATCAACCTACTACTATTAGCTACCTATTACTCGATATTCTCGAGAGAAATGACGAAGAATATTCTAGAATTATTGTGCATTTTGAGGTTTGTTGATGTAGCCCGACCTTCAGTCGTTACCACATCATGGTCTCTAACTTATGCCAAGTCATCACGGACTCCAAAGGTGAATCTGATCCTCTATGCAAGCCCACTTCCTACCCTGTTGAATGGTATACTACTTCATACTCCGTCATGTATTCATGATAGGTTCATATCAACAAGTACGGAGGCATGGGAGGAAGCCTGGAGCACCAAGCCCGACAAGACGGAGGCTTGGAAGAGAAGACGAAAGAAGCAGCAGCTAGAGCACCGGAATCTCCAGCCTGCACACACCGGAGTCTCCGGCCTGAAGACACCGGAGTCTCCGGCCTGTAGACCCCAGAGTCTCCGGACCCATCTCCGGACTGACCCCCAAATCGAGCTCGAGGACAGCCAGAAGGCCCCTCCGGAGACGACACTGAAGACAGACCGGAGTCTCCGGCCGACACCAGAGTCTCCGGCCTGAGCGTATGGGCCTGCGTGCCGCCAGCTGGGCCTTTGGCCCATGTACCCCTTTGTCTGCCCAGACTTTCCCTTTTATTCCTAAAGTAGCATTGAACTAGTGGTTGGCCTATATATAGTGCCCCCAACCCCTCATGTAACCTGAGGAATAGATGATAGACTAAAGACAACCCGCTTTGTGGAATCTCTAGTTTTGCCTCATCCCCTTCTACCAAAAGGGGATCGACAATCGTCACCACCTCGTTGGAGTTTGCATCGCGCCTCCCTCGTTGTACAAGGCCTTGGCATCGGTGTCCCTTTGCCAAGATGTCAAGACCCTCTCCAAGGTGTTCTTCCCTCTCCACGTGGGATCGAGGGAGCACGTTGACCGATCATTCCTTGCGAGGATTCTATCGGACCGGTGGCCACTGGTGAGAGCAATCGGCCTCGTATCGTGTGTGTTTTGCGTGTGTTCATCGTGTTCTTCGCGAGGTGTGCGTCTGCTTCCGCTACCTTCTCCATTTCCCCTCGCTTTCCCATTGATTTGACCACGAGATCCGTGAAGATCGGGCCACCCACGGGGTTACCCCATAACATCTGGTATTAGTAGCTTTTGGTTGCGACGGATTTCTCCTTGATCTGGTCTTTTTCCCCATAAATTCGAAAATTCCACCAAAAACAGCCCCAATTCGTGTTTTGGATCGATATGTGATTTGGGTGCGTTTTGGTAGGTTTTGATCTGTGGATTACTTGGTAAACTCGTTGATCCACCTTCCCCTGCGATTCCATGGCCTAATTCCTTGATTTCCTCCACCAATTTGATGTTTTGGTTCGAGTTTTCCGCCCATTATCGTGCCACGGACGAGTTCTGGACGTCCTGGAACCTCTGGACCAGAGATTCCAGCCCCCGGAGTGGAGATTCCGGTCCAGACCGGAGTTTCTAGCAAAGTCTCCGCCCCCCTGCTGACAGCAAATCTGTTTCACGGTTTTGAGCATAACTTTTGCATACGAACTCGGATTTTGGTATTCTTTAGCTCGTTTCGAAGAGGAGAATGAGCTCTACATCATCATATCCATGGATAATGCTATATACTCCATACAAATTCCATGAGTAAGGCAGAATCCACCAATAAAGGGTGAAGATCGGCGACAAATGGTATAAACATTCCGCGACTTCTCCCCACTTGCATCCCTTTGTGAGACACACTATCTTTGCATTCAACAAACACCTATTGAGACTAGTTCCTCCTATGATTGCTTGGGATATGCACATTTGATACCTTGTAGAATTCCGAGCAAAAGTTGTGAGCGCGCTATCTCATATAGTTATGTTGTATAGTTGTTGGCACAAGGAAGAGGCAAGTGAAAAATAAAAAAATAAAAAAATATAGAAAAAGAAAGAAACACGTGGCTCACAGAATAGGAAGCGCAATCTCGATGAACATCAAATAGGTGGTACTTATTGTGCATATCTTGTAGCCCACTAATTTATTGCAATCGAACTAGCGTCTCTCCTTGCAATTGTGCGACACGAGCTTATAGTCTTCGCTAGGTAATCATTTGGTTCTTAACTCACTTTCTCCATCGCACAACTCCCATTTATCCCACCGTGTGTGTTTCCTTGTACATAATTCCTACCTTGTGGATTGACTTGTTTTGCTTTGTGATCATCGTGGTTCTTTACTTGCCATTACAATATCTTGATTTCAGATTGTTCTTGGAGACGCCACCTTCCATACCTATCCACCATAAGCTTTGTGTGTGTGTGTGTTTTTTAGTGGTTAGTTAGTTTTGGTGTTCCACGTGAACTTCACTTTGCTTGGTTTTGATTGCTCTCAAGTGTTGCCACTTGCACGATACTATCTTCCAAGGTAAAGTAAGGTTTGGCGTTGCATCCCTAACCGCCTACCACTTCCATATACACCACTTGGTCTTGTGAATCATGTATAGGGACTCCGGAACCAAGGTTGATATATATGAAGAATCCATGATGAGCCACCACGACTATGACTCCACAAGTATAGAGGACGTGATGGAGCACTACACCGACAATGGCTCTGCATGCTTTGAGGACCCAGAGCATTGCACCTATGACGGCTCCACATGCATGGAAGACATGGAGCACGTCATCAACTATGCATCCTCAAGCATGGAGGAATTGGAGCTCTACATCGACAATGGCTCCTCATGCATGGAGCACTACACCGACAATGGATTCACATGCTTGGGTGATATGGAGTACTACATCAATAACGACTCCCCAAGAATGGACGACTTCGAGTGCTACAACGACGACACCTCACCAAGCATGGAGGACATGGCGAGCTTCACCCACTTCGAGGGATCTTCCATGAGCCATGAATAATACCTCCACCGCTTGGAGATGGAGGACTACTACGCCAAGCTTGCAGAGATGCATCATCAAGAAACCATGACCTTCAAGGCCAAGCGTGCCACACCAAAGGGCACCACCTACTTTGATGATCCACCTCTAAGGCGTCAAGCGCCAACACCGACATGGCATCATGAACCACCATCTCCAAGACGACGAGCGTCATCACCTCCAAGCCGTCAAGTGCCACCATCTCCAAGGCACCAAGCACGACCATCTCCAAGGTGTCAAGTGCATCTACCTCCAAGGCATCAAGTGCAATCTACTCCAAGAAGAGTGGTGCCCAAACATCATCTTCCAAAAGAGGCGCCACGAAGCAAGAATCTTCATCAACATACATCCTCTCGTGATCATCGCCAACATCAAGAGGATACAAGACGTCGTTCAAGGAATCTTCACCATGAAGACGGAGAATACATGTTGAGCACCATCCATAATGCTCAACCAAGCTCAAGAAGGCACCACCATCAAAATAAGAGTGCCAAGGACAAGGAGCATCGTCGCGAGTGTCATGTGGATGAACAAGTGCACCATCTACATCAACCTTTGGCAAGGCATGCCAATGACTTCCGTCGACACCATCATAAGGCGCCTTCTACTACTCGTGCCACCACCAAAATGGCACAAAGAGCAAGCTCCCCTCCACTCCATCAAGCTTCAACGCCAAGACTTGACGTCCTAGATGACGCATGCAACTTCATGGATGAGGAGGATGAAGACCTCTACTTCGCCAAGTTGGACAAGTATGTCCAGAGGATGTCTACACAAGCCAAGGAGGCCATGGCAAAGGATGAGCAAGCTCCAAGACAACGGCCTACCCCACAAGATGGCGACGACAAGGTCAAGATTGGTGACCATAGGATTTTCCCTTCACCAAAGGAGGCGCAAGGAGTTGAGCACACCGAGCCTATACCCATATGCTTGAGTGATGATGTGGTACCAATCCCATGTGAGTATGAGAGCCACTTAGCCTACTTTAGTGAAAACAAGAGTGAGATGAGTGACTCCACCTTATGTGATATTGAGTGCTTCCACTTGGAGGGCATGAGTGATACACCGAGTGAGTTGAGAGTGGTAGTTGATAGGTCATGTGAGACCACTTTGATTTCTAACTACTTACCCTCTACCTCTAGTGTGTTATCTCATGATGTGCTAGGTTCCATGGATCAAGAAGTGCTAAGCTTGGAGATGATGATGCCTCCAACCAAGAAGATGTACATGGTGGATGAAGATGATGCCATCCCCATACATGATGAAGAAGTCGCCAACATGGAGGCCCAATGCTACCACAACACCCACTTCATATGAGAGGTATGAACAAGGTAACAATATGGGTGTTGATGATGGCATGATCCCACTAGTGGACATGATGATTTGTGATGACTTTCATGATATGGATGATACTTGTGACATGACATATGTTCCACTCTTATTCCCATGTGTTAATCTTGCTATGCATCATGATGACCATGTGGATTTCCTTTATTGCCATGATAAGCATGTCCCCCGCTTGCATACTCACCATGCACATAAATTACACTTGATTGACACTAATGGTGATGTGCACAAGAAGAGATATGTCATGATGGATGATGTATTTCTCTACCATGCACACACGTTCTTCCTTTTATCTATGACGTGTGTAGGTACCCGCACAGGAATATCAACCTCGGTTGAGCATGAGTTGACAAAAAGAGATCTAGAAAGCATCCTCCAAGTGAGTTCAAGATCGAACCCAGCTCTGATACCTTTCACATGCTTTGCATCTTTCATGTTGACAAATTGCTCTTTCCTATGGTTTGATTGCAAGCATGTTGATGGTATTCTTTCACCTTGTGACAATCATGGCTCGTTGGTATTGGATATTGATGCTTTGTGTGTTGCCACAAAAATGTTGAACAATTTCTCTTTCTGATGTTTTTTGTGCAACCATAATGCCATTATGAGCATGTATTGTCACGAGAGCTTCCAAGTCTCTCGTATTGTTGTTGCACCAAACATAAGGACCACTTGCTCTTTCATATGGTTTGTTTGAAAACATGTTGTTTTTGCTTCCGCTTGCGATATGCAAACTCCCGTGATTTTGGCTTTTGATGATATGTGTATGGCATCCAACATAGTGAACAATTGTTCTTTCCAATGGTTGGTTTGCCCACATAATGATGTTGTTTTGGATATTCCTCCTCATGTGTTTTTGCCAAATTCTCCTATCCTTGCATCAAAGATGTTGATCAATATTTTAGTCCATTGCTTTGAGTGCCACACTAAGACGCTATATGGAGTTTTTGAGTTCCCACATATGGTTGATGTTAAAACAATTTCCATGCACTTTGACCTTGCATATGCATTCCGTTTGCTATACTTGAATTGTGTTAATACTGTTGTCAACAAGAATGGACATGCCACGAATGACATGCTCCTCTATCAGACACAAACATATGTTTCTTGGTCTTTGTTGTGTGAAGGTACAATTGCTTACGCGTCAACCTCTATGGACCATACGTTGACAAGACAAACCGTACAGAGTTACCTATGGCTTCTCCTCAACGAGCTATCTCTACATCATAAGGTGACTTCACTCTACTTGAAGACTCATTCTATATTCTTCATGAATTGGCTACGCTTTGATTGTTGCTTCGCTTTTGTGGTGAACTTTGTAGGCTTCATGGAAGGCGAAGGAACATTGAAGTGTTGTCAATTCAATCTTCCCGAGGACGACTATATGGTGAACCCTAGTATCAAGAAGGTCTCTTGACATCTTCTACTTTGTGATAAGCGTGTAGAGTCGAGGACGACTCTTTTTGAAGGGAGGGGAGATTATGTAGCCCGACCTTCAGTCGTTACCACATCATGGTCTCCAACTTATGCCAAGTTGTCACGGCCTCCAAAGGTGAATCGGTTCCTCTATGCAAGACCACTTCCTACCCCATTGAATGGTATACTACTTGGTTCATATCAACAAGTACGGAGGCATGGGAGGAAGCCTGGAGCACCAAGCCCGACAAGATGGAGGCTTGGAAGAGAAGACGGAAGAAGTAGAGTTGGAGCATTAGAGTCTCCAGCCTGCGCACACCGGAGTCTCCGGCCACACTGGAGTCTCCGGCCTGAAGACACCAGAGTCTCTGGCCTGCAGACCCCAGAGTCTTCGGACCCATCTCCGAACTACCCCCCAGATCGAGCTCGAGGACAGCCAGAAGGCCCCTCCAGAGACAACACCGGAGACAGACCGGAGTGTCCGGCCCACACCAGAGTCTCCGGCCTGAGCGTATGGGCCTTCATGCCGCCAAATGGGCCTTTGGCCCATGTACCCCTTAGCCCGCCCAGACTTTTCCCTTTTATTCCTAAAGTACCCTTGAACTAGTGGCTGGCCTATATATAGTGCCCCTAACCCCTCATGCAACCCGAGGCATAGATGATAGACTAAAGACAACCCCCTTTGTGGAATCTCTAGTGTTGCCTCATCCCCTTCTACCAAAGGGGGTCGACTATCGTGACCACCTCATTGGAGTTTGCATCGCGCCTCCCTCGTTGTACAAGGACTTGGCATCGGTGTCCCTTTGCCAAGACGTCAAGACCCTCTCCAAGGTGTTATTCCCTCTCTGCATGGGATCGAGGGAGCACGTTGACCGATCTTTCCTTGCGAGGATTCTATCGGACCGGTGGCCACCGGTGAGAGCAATCGGCCTTGTATCGTGTGTGTTTTGCGTGTGTTCATTGTGTTCTTCGCGAGGTGTGTGTACGCTTTCGCTACCTTCTCCCTTTCCCCTCACTTTCCCATCGATTTGACCATGAGATCCGTGAAGATCGGGCCACCCACGGGGTTACCCCATAACGTTTGTGCATAGCATTCACTATACTAAAGAATATCAATGGAATATTATATATGCTAGCATGGATAGAAGATCCAGCGGTTTGCAATGTTGGGATTTGCCAGGATTGATCGATTTTTAGAAGTTCAAAGTACTGCATACACAATATAGTGTGGTAAGATTATATAATATAGGTAAAGCTCAAAAAAATATGAATATGTGAGTCTCACGTGCCGCAGTACTTCTATATAGTGATAATATGACATACTGTACTTCTATAGTTCTATCACGTGCTAGAGCACTAAGGCATGTGCAACTTATTACTACTATATATTGGAGTACATAGTCCAAGAATTTACCAGACTCGTTGCTCGAGCTGCCAGCTGCTCGCCACCTCTGTTTCGAGAGTGTAGAGTACTTCTACTATTCGATTAGACTATGGCCAGCTGAAAGTACGGCTGCTACAAGTACCGATATGACATTTACCTTATGAGTTAATGCCCCAAACAACCACCGACTGGGAAAAAACTCACGCGCCGCCAAGCGGTCGCTCTGCATACTCCTTGGAGCATCTAAAAAAGTACTCCTTGGAGAAATGCTTGGTCAAAGAAAAAACACCGAAAAAGTGGTCCCCTCATTGTAGCGGTGGGAGTAAAACTGAGTAGCGCTGCTACTAGAACTACTAGTACTATACTATTCCTTCACAAAAAGAAGTTCAACTTATCCTTCATTCTAGTCTCTAGCGAAATTTCTTTCTTCCACCAAAGGCATGTTACCCTCACAAATACTTGAAGAAATCCCGGTGGATTGGCTGCGTCGTCCTCGGATGTCTGCTTCGGCTGGAGGCCAGGCCCCGGAATAGTTCATCCGGCGGGAACATGCCGCCATTGGAGCCGCCTCTATAGAGCGCCTGGTCGCCCGCGGTAAACATGCATTGGCCCTGCCGGCCAACGACGCGATTTTGGCCCGCCTCAAGACTACCAATCCTGCATTGGCCGCATCATGGAAGCATCAACATGGCAAGTGAACAAAAGTGGACTTATACAACAAAGCGCTGGTCCCAGTGTGCCTCCCTTTCAGCTGTGATGGAGCTGCGTCCGAGCAGGCGCTCTGGCTAGACATCAACCGAGGCCAAGGTAAGCCCGTGCGAGATAGCGGTCAATCCTTCCGCTGGGAACCTGCAGCCAGTGATAATGCGACCGGGGCAAAGAACTCGGGTGGGCGCCAGGTTGCTGTGGCCGTGGCCGACGCCGTCCTGGGTCAAATCGAGCCTATCGATCCTATGATGGCCCTTGCTTATGATCAGGATGTGCTCAAGTTCGAGCTCGCATGCGAGGAACCTGCGGCCAACGAGCAGGCGACCGGGGCAGACAACTCGGGTGGGCACCAGGTCACCGTGGCCGTGGAAGACGGGGCCATACTAGGTCCTCTCGAGCGTATCGATCCTATGTTGTCCTTGCTTACCATCCGGACATGCTCGAGTTCGAGCTCGAGCACAAGGAACCTGCGGTCGGCGAAGGTGCGGCTGGGGGAATCGAGTCGGTAGGGGGGCAGGTCGACCTCTTCGGACCTTCGCCTAACGTTAACCACGTACAACAGTGACTTCAGTCCTCGAATTGGTTTTACCAGATTCTTGGATGTGCTCCTCTACTCATTTCGAGCAATCTCGTCCCTTCGACCATGATCAACACGCAGGAGCATGCTGTTTTTCGTGTGTGAAGCAAATAGTAGTAGGAAGAGTATGGCTCAGCTGCTCGGTTGAAATTGAGACGGACCCAACTGCCTTTCCAAGCTAAATTTTAGGGACCTTTGTGACAATTGTATGGACTTGGATGTAATTTTCTATTTTTTGATGTAACCTTTAATTCCACCGAACATGTTGATTGAAGCATGATGCACTTTCGGGTGAATATAGCTAGAAAATTAAGCTTGAAAAATATAACATATAATTTATCCAACCAATTCATGCAGCACTATAGTAAACTAGTAAGTTTCACGTGCCCTGCATGTGAGACTCGGATAATAGACGTCTGACATATCATCACTATATAAAATTATAGTAGGTAAAGCAAAAAATATATAAATTTGATCAACTTCTATAATGTATGGGTGTATATTTGGTTCTCATACTTTGTATATCATGTAGAGTGAACGATTATTAGCTATATAAAACTTCAAAATTTGGTAACATGGTCTGGAGAAATGAGGGAGAAGATTCCAGAATCATGGAGAAGTCTTTTGAGTTCTGTGCATAACATTCATTGTGATGAATACTATCAATAGAATCTTCTAGTTGCTAGAATGGAAAAAAGATCCAACGGCTGGAAATATTGGGATTCGTGAGTCTTGATCCAACGGTCAATATTCAAAGTTATTCATACACTAAATAGTGGTAAGATAAGATAAATGACATATGCTATGAACTCTAAGCCATATTAAATGTTATTCCTTCTGGAAATAATTTTACTTCTTTACCATGCTAACAAGCGCGCCATGTTTCCAGACATAGCGAACCATCCATGTTTTACTTGCAATTCCTAGGTTCTTTGAGTTTTCAAGGTTAATAGATAAATTAACCAAATTAAGTTACACTACTGTCTCCGATTCAAATTAATGTTCTCCGATTTGTCTAGATTCGGATATATGTATCTAGCACAGAAACATGACTAGATACATTTGAATCTAGATGAATCTATGAACATTAATATGGATCGGAGGGAGTCTGTCAAAATTATGTCAAACTATTTCGAACCACATGTGAGCTGCCAATTGCTCTTTAAATTTAACAAAAATCTTTTGAAGTTGCCCACCAGATAGCCAATATATCGAGAACACGATCGAAAGTTTTCAAATATTCAACTTCTTTCTAGACTTTGCATATCAGCAAAGTTGACCCTGCTTTGAAAAAAGAGAGAAATAGGCAAAAAACAGGGGGACTCATGCATGGCGTCCTTTTTCTTGTATTACCTGCCATGAAAAATAATAAACATGAATTTTCACAACTTTTGAAGAAACCTGCTTCATAAAAATGGCCTACCATGTATAAATATGAAGAGGTTTCAGGACGAGCGACCAAGCAAGGTCACGGAAATATCCATGTTTATGGGAATTTTGTAGTAGTACTGCAAGAAAGTAGATGTGCGCATCTTGGTGTTGGTAGACAGCTTTGCCAGTGAGAGTTTCCAAATACTAGGAAAAGTAACAATTCCAATTTTCTAAGCGATGGAAGTATTTTTTCTGTAAAGAAAAGTAATCCACTTCTGTACTAGTACTACTCGAAAAGGGAGGCGGCTCCTTCCAACAAAAGGAGGCAGCCTGAGTGAAGTGGGAGGATGAGTCGGAAGGCGGTGCGATGTCAGAGCAAAGCTATGATGGGCTGCTGACACGAGGTATACTCCACTAGTAGTAAATATATGGACCTACTAGTAGTACTATGCACGCAAAATAAGTTGTTATTTCTCTCTCCTTCGCTGTCTCTCACCATCCATCATCCATCAATCTCTTCTCTCCAGTCGCGGGTGCACAGTCCGGCTTGTCTCTTCCTCATGCACAACGTGGCGCTGTGCACGTGTGCCTTGGTATGGCACACCGATCTACTTCTAGAAACCGTTTTTCCCCCGAAATTCAAGCCATCTACTGGATTAATAATCATCTACACCAACACAAAAAGTCTCAAAAGTAATAAAAAAATAATTACAAAAAGGTCTTCAGACAACATTGCGACGACTACAAACCCTAGTGCGCTAATTGGAGTGTCTCTCTCCTTCAGGACCTACGGTACGCCGTTCCAAAAAATAAATAAAGCATGCCACTGCCCCAATTTTCAGACAAAGTGTACCATTCTTTCTTACAATTCCCAAGTTTTAGGATTTTTCAAGCAGGGATAGAAATGTTTTTCATTTTATTCCTATTTAATCTTCTTTCTTTTTGATGAAGTTGCTGCATGTAATGCTAGTTGTTCTATAGTTCAAATGTTAGGTATTATACATGCTGGTTTAAAGCCGGCAATAGATGACGTGTCACCATTTTATACCTAACACTTGGTTATACTATTGAAATAGCTCTCACGCACTTGTAGAATATTAATTTATACCTAATTCGACAAATCAAACGAAAGTCTTCTAAGTGGGTGAAATTAGCTAGAAAATTAAGTTTGAAAAACATAACATGTAATTTATCCAACCACTTTATGTACTATAGTAAATAAATGGCACATGATATGAAATCTAAGCCATATCGATCGCACTTCCTTCCAGAAATACTTTTACTTCTTTACCATGCATGCTAACATGCATCAACCTAGCTATACCAAAATATGGGCACACCGTGATTATCTTGATGAAGACAGAGTATGTCCATGACCTTGGTCATTTGGCTTGAAACCCAAGAAAGTTCATACATAGTACATGATATAGTATGCAATACCAGAAGTGTGAGTTTTCAAGTACTTTTACTGGTAGAAAAATAATAAAGAATGCCCCCACCAAATTTTCATACAAAGTGGACAATTCTTTCTTACAGTTCCCAAGTTTAAGTATTTTCAAACTTCCAAGCTAAAGCTCCACGTGCACTTAAATGCATGACTCTAAGTCGATTAAATGAAATTAGGTCAAACTTGAATACATGTGAGCGCGATAGACTATTACACTTGAAAATATCCAAAATTCTTTTAAAGGTACCCAGACAGCCAATATATCATGGGCCAACAATAGTTTTGAGAAATGCCATTACTGATTAAAATTTGCATACCGACAAATTTGATCGTGTATGGAAAACATTCAAACAAAATAAAGCGTAAAACAAAAACATGAGACTTCATTACGATTGGGCTACTTTTGCTAGTATTATGAATTGACAATAAAAATGATAAACATGAGATTCAATAACCTTAGGGAAAACAAATTCACATTATAGCCCACCATGATGTAACATTATTCTTGGTTTTCAGCACGAACGACCAATAAGGTCATGACCTTCTATATCGATGTATACCCTAGCTACACTTTTACATAGGGTTCTGACATCGGACAGATGGGTGCGTCTTGGCCTAGTAAACAATTTTGGCCATGGGAGTTTCGAAAAATTAGGAAAAAATTCTTCACTTTTCCAACGGATTATGGGGATGTATTGTACTAGAAGTAAAGAAAATCATAAAAATGTGGCTCAGAATGCGAGAAGCGCGCCATGTTTCCGGACGTAGCGAACCATCCATGTTTTACTTGCGATTCCAAGGTTCTTTGAGTTTTCAAGGTTCGTAGATAAATTAACCCAATTAAATTACACTACTGTCTCTGCTCCAAATTAATGTTATCAGATTTGTCTAGATTTGGGTATATGTATCTAGCACAGAAGCATGACTAGATACATTTGAATTTAGATGAACCTATGAACATTAATATGGATTGGAGGGAGTCTATCGAAATTAGGTCAAATTATATCGAACCACATGTGAGCTGCTGATTGCTCTTTATATAAAGTTATTCAAAGTTATTCGTACAATCTTCTCTTACCACTTTGAATATTGACCGTTGGATCAAGACTCGCGTATCCCAGCGTTTCTAGCCATTGGATCTTCTTTTCCATTCTAGCTTCTAGAAGATTCTATTGATAGTCTTTGGCATAATGAATGCTATGCACAAACCTCAAAACACACTTCTCTATCATACTAGAAGCTTGTCCCTTGTTTCTTTAGACCATGATATAAAAAATTCATGTGTTAGGTAGCTAATAATATTTGACTTGTACATGATGATACAAAGTACAAGGACCAAATATACAACCATACTTTATAGATGTTGATCAAATTTATTATTTTTTGTGCTTTACCAATTATAATTGTATATAGTGATGATGATATGTCATACGTCCACTACTTGAGTCTCACGTGCAACTTACTAGTACCTAATAATCATTGACTTCTACATGATCTTACCACTATATAGTGTACAAACAACTTTGAATATTCACCATTGGATCAAGACTCGTGACCCAATATTTCTAGCCGTTGGGTCTTATTTTCCATTCTAGCATCTTGAAGATTCTATTGATGTTGGATCAATACTTGCGAATCCTAGCTTTTCCAGCCGTTGGATCTTCTTTTCCATTCTAGCATATAGAAGATTCTATTGATACTCTTCAGCATAATGAATGTTATTCACAACCTCAAAACACACTTCTCCATCATAATATAATCTTCTCCCTTGATTCTATAGACCATGTTATCAAAAATTTCATGTGTTAGGTAGCTAATTATCTTTGACTTCAACATGATGATACAAAGTACAAGGACCAAATATATACACCCATACTTTATAGATGTTGATCAGATTTATAATTTTTTGTGCTTTACCAATTATAATTGTATATAGTGACGATATGTCATACGTATACTATCCAAGTCTCACGTGTAAGGCACGTGCAACTTACTAGTAGCTAATAATCGTTGACTTCTACATGATCTTACCACTATATAGTGTATGAACAACTTTGAATATTGACCGTTGGATCAAGACTCACGAATCCCAACATTTCTAGCCGTTGGATCTTTTTTTCCATTCAGGCATCTTGAAGTTTCTATTGATAGTCTTCATTACAGTGAATTCTATGCACAAAACTCACTTCTCCATCATTCTACAATCTTCTCCCTCGTTTCTCTAGACCATGTTACCAAAATTTTGGGGTAGTGACAGGATGATTCTAGAACATGCATGGTGGATTTTGCTCTAGGTGCTATTTAACATGAATCTAGCTTCTTTGAATGATTGGATCTAACAGCCCAATGGTCAGGATTGGTGCTATGGATCCAATTCAAAACTGCTCCATTATAGTAGTAGAGATATAACCACTATATAGTGTATGAATAACTTTGAATGCTGCCCGTTGGATCAAGACTCGTGAATCCTAAAATTTCCAACCGTTGGATCTTCTTTTCCATTCTAGCATCAAGAAGATCCTATAAATAGTCTTGAGCATAATGAATGCTATGCGCAAACCACAAGACACACTTATCCATCACACTAAAATCTGCTCCCTCTTACAGAGTAGCTTATAATCGTTGACTTCTACAAGATCTTATCTTACCACTATATATTGTATGAATAACTTTGAATGTTGACAGTTGGGTCAAGACTCGTGAATCCCAGCGGTTCTAGCTGTTGGATCTTCTTTTCCATTCTAGCTTCTAGAAGATTCTATTGATAGTCTTCGGCATAATGAATGCTATGCACAACCCTCAAAACACACTTCTCCATCATACTAGAAGCTTCTCCCTTGTTTCTCTAGACCATGTTATAAAAAATTCATGTGTTAGGTAGCTAATAATATTTGACTTGTACATCATGATACAAAGTACAAGGACCAAATATACACCCATACTTTATAGATGTTGATCAAATTTATTATTTTTTGTTCTTTACCAATTATAATTGTATATAGTGATGATGATATGTCATACGTCTACTATTTGAGTCTCACGTGCAACTTACTAGTACCTAATAATCATTGACTTCTACATGATCTTACCACTATATAGTCTACAAACAACTTTGAATAATGACCGTTGGATCAAGACTCGTGACCCAACATTTCTAGCCGTTGGGTCTTATTTTCCATTCTAGCATCTTGAAGATTCTATTGATGTTGGATCAATACTTGCGAATCCTAGCTTTTCCAGCCGTTGGATCTTCTTTTCCATTCTAGCATATAGAAGATTCTATTGATACTCTTCGGAATAATGAATGTTATCCACAACCTCAAAACACACTTCTCCATCATAATATAATCTTCTCCCTTGATTCTATAGACCATGTTATCAAAAATTTCATGTGTTAGGTAGCTAATTATCTTTGACTTCAACATGATGATACGAAGTACAAGGACCAAATATATACACCCATACTTTATAGATGTTGATCTGATTTATAATTTTTTGTGCTTTACCAATTATAATAGTATATAGTGACGATATGTCATACGTATACTATCCAAGTCTCACGTCCAAGGCACGTGCAACTTACTAGTAGCTAATAATCATTGACTTCTACATGATCTTACCACTAAATAGTGTATGAACAACTTTGAATATCGACCGTTGGATGAAGACTCGCGAATCCCAACATTTCTAGCCGTTGGATCTTCTTTTCCATTCTGGCATCTTGAAGATTCTATTGATAGTATTCATTACAGTGAATTCTATGCACAAAACTCACTTCTCCATCATTCTACAATCTTCTCCCTCGTTTCTCTAGACCATGTTACCAAAATTTTGGGGTAGTGACATGATGATTCTAGAACATGCATGGTGGATTTTCCTCTAGGTGCTATTCAACAAGAATCTAGCTTCTTTGAATGATTGGATCTAACAGCCCAATGGTCAGGATTGGTGCTATGGATCCAATTCAAAACTGCTCCATTATAGTAGTAGAGATATAACCACTCTATAGTGTATGAATAACTTTGAATGCTGACCGTTGGATCAAGACTCGCGAATCCTAAAATTTCCAACCGTTGGATCTTCTTTTCCATTCTAGCATCAAGAAGATCCTATAAATAGTCTTCAGCATAATGAATGCTATGCGCAAACCTCAAAGCACACTTCTCCATCACACTAAAATCTTCTCCCTCGTACGGAGTAGCTAATAATCATTGACTTCTCCAAGATCTTATCTTACCACTATATATTGTACGAATAACTTTGAATGTTGACAGTTGGATCAAGACTCGTGAATCCCAGCATTTCTAGCCGTTGGATCTTATTTTCCATTCTAGCTTCTAGAAGATTCTATTGATAGTCTTCGGCATAATGAATGCTATGCATAAACCTCAAAACACACTTCTCCATCATACTAGAAGCTTCTCCCTTGTTTCTCTAGACCATGTTATAAAAAATTCATGTGTTAGGTAGCTAATAATATTTGACTTGTACATGATGATACAAAGTACAAGGACCAAATATACACCCATGCTTTATAGATGTTGATCAAATTTATTATTTTTTGTGCTTTACCAATTATAATTGTATATAGTGATGATGATATGTCATACGTCTACTATTTGAGTCTCACGTTCAACTTACTAGTACCTAATAATCATTGACTTCTACATGATCTTATCACTATATAGTGTACAAACAACTTTGAATATTGACCGTTGGATCAAGACTCATGACCCAACATTTCTAGCCGTTGGGTCTTATTTTCCATTCTAGCATCTTGAAGATTCTATTGATGTTGGATCAATACTTGCGAATCCTAGCTTTTCTAGCCGTTGGATATTCTTTTCCATTCTAGCATATATAAGATTCTATTGATATTCTTCGGCATTATGAATGTTATTCACAACCTCAAAACACACTTCTCCATCATAATATAATCTTATCCCTTGATTCTATAGACTATGTTATCAAAAATTTCATGTGTTAGGTAGCCTATTATCTTTGACTTCAACATAATGATACAAAGTACAAGGACCAAATATATACACCCATACTTTATAGACGTTGATCAAATTTATAATTTTTTGTGCTTTACCAATTATAATTGTATATAGTGACGATATGTCATACGTATACTATCCAAGTCTCACGTGCAAGGCACGTGCAACTTACTAGTAGCTAATAATCGTTGACTTCTACATGATCTTACCACTATATAGTGTATGAACAACTTTGAATATTGACCGTTGGATCAAGACTCGTGAATCCCAACATTTCTAGCCGTTGGATCTTCTTTTCCATTCTGGCATCTTGAAGATTCTATTGATAGTCTTCATTACAGTGAATTCTATGCACAAAACTCACTTCTCCATCATTCTACAATCTTCTCCCTCGTTTCTCTAGACCATGTTACCAAAATTTTAAAGTTTTGAATAGCTAATAATCGTTGACTTCTACATGATATACAAAGTACAAGAACAAAATATATACACCCATAGTTTATAGATGTTGATCAAATTTATATTTTTTCTGCTTTAACTATTATAATCTTAGCACTATATAGTGTACAAATAACTTTGAATATTGACCGTTGGACCAAGACTCGCGAATCCCAACATTTTTAGCCGTTGGATCTTCTTTTCCATTCTAGCATCTAAAAGATTCTTATTTTTTAACGGTCTAGAAGATTCTATTGATAGTCTTCATTACAATGAATGCTATGCACAAAACTCAAAACACACTTTCCCCATCATTCTAGAATCTTCTCCCTCGTTTCTCTAGACCATGTTACCAAAAAATTCATATTTTAGATAGGTAATAATCGTTGACTTCTACATGATCTTACCACTATATAGTGTATGAACAACTTTGAATATTGACCAATGGATCAAGACTCGTGAATCCCATCATTTTCAGCCGTTGGATCTTCTTTTCCATTCAAGCATCTAGAACATTCTATTGATAGTCTACATCACAATGAATGCTATGCACAAAACTCAAATAATACTTATCATTCTAGAATATTCTCCCTCGTTTCTCTAGACCATGTTACCAAAATTCTAAAGTTTTAGATAGCTAATAATCGTTGACCTCTACATGATATACAAAGTACAAGAACGACATATACACTCATATTTTATAGATGTTGATCAAATTTATATATTTTTCTGCTTTACCTATTATAATATTATATGGTGGTGATATGTCAGAAGTCTATTATATCAGTCTCACATGCAGGGAATGTGCAACTTACTAGTCTTACCACTATATAGTGTATGAATAACTTTGAATATTGACCGTTGGATCAAGACTCGTGAATCCCAGCATTTCCAGCCGTTGGATCTTCTTTTCCATTCTAGCATCTAGAAGATTCTATTGATAGTATTCATCACAATGAATGCTATGCACAAAACTCATAAAACACGTCTCCATCATTCTAGAATCCTCTCCCTCGTTTCTCTAGACCATGTTACCAAAATTTTCAAGTTTTAGATAGCTAATAATCGTTGACTTCTACATGATATACAAAGTACAAGAACCAAATATACACCCATACCGATCAAATTTATATATTTTCTGATTTACCTATTATACTAGTAAGTTGCACGTTCCTTGCACGTGAGACTAAGATAGTAGACGTATGACATATCATCACTATATAAAATGATAATTGGTAAACCACAATAAATTATAAACTTGATCAATATCTATAAAGTATGGATGTATATTTGGTCCTTGCACTTTGTATGTCATGTAGAAGTCAAATATTATTAGCTACCTAACACATGAAATTTTTGATAACATGGCCTAGAGAAAAAAAGGAGAAGATTCTAGTATGATGGAGAAGTGTGTTTTGAGGTTTGTGCATAGCATTCATTATGCCAAAGACTATCAATAGAATCTTCTAGATGCTAGAATGGAAAAGAAGATCCAATTGCTAGAAATGCTGGGATTCGTGAATCTTGATCCAATGGTCAACATTGAAAGTTATTCGTATCTATATAGTGGTAAGATAAGATAAGACAAGATCATGCAGAAGTCAACGATTATTAGCTACGAGGGAGAAGATTCTAGTATGATGGAGAAGTGTGTTTTGAGGTTTGTGCATAGCATTCATTATGCTGAAGACTATCAATAGAAACTTTTAGATGCTAGAATGGAAAATAAGATCCAATGGCTGGTGATGTTGGGATTCGTGAGTCTTGATCCAACGGTCAATATTCAAAGTTATTCATACACTATATAGTGGTAAAATATCTCTATCTCTACTACTATAATGGAGTAGTTTTGAATTGGATCCATATCACCAGTCCTAACTGTTGCATTATTAGATCCAATGGTTCAGAGAAGCCGGATTCATGTTGAATAGTACCTAGAGAAAACTCCACCATGCATGTTCTAGAACCATCATGCCACCACCCCAAAAATTTCATAGGACAATAGGTTGTATTCTCTCTACTACTGTATTGGAGAAGTTTTGAATTGGATCCATAGCACCAATCTCAACCGTTGGGCTGTTAGATCCAATGGTTCAGAGAAACTAGTTTCATGCTGAATAGTATAGACCTAGAGCAAACTCCACCTTGTTCTAGAACCATCATGTCACCACCCCCGAAATGCATAAATTAAGTCTATTAATAATAACTATCTACACATATTGAGAATACAACCTACTATGCCATGAAATTTTGGGGGTGGTGACATGATGGTTCTAGAACATGGTGGAGTTTTCTCTTGGTACTATTCCACACGCATCCAGCTGCTCTGAACCATTGGATCTAACAGACCAACGGCCAGGATTGGTGCTATGGATACAATTCAAAACTGCTCAATTATAATAGTAGAGATAATTTTATATAGTGATAATATGTCAGACGTCTATTATCTAAGTCTCACGTGCAGGGCAGGTGCAATTTAGTGGTAAGATATGGATAACTTTTAATACTGACCGTTGGATCAAGACTCGTGAATCCCAATATTTCCAACCGTTGGATCTTTTTTTCCATTCTAGCATTTAGAAGATTCTATAGATAGTCTTCAGCATAATGAATGCTATGCACAAACCTCAAAACACACTTCTCCATCATACTCCTAGAATCCTCTCTCTCGTTTCTCTAGACCATGTCACCAAAAATTTCAAGTGTTAGTTAGCTAATAATCTTTGAGTTCTATATGATGATACAAAGTACAAGAACCAAATATATACCCATACTTTATATATGTTGATCAAATTTATAATTTTTTGTGCATTACCAATTATAATTTTATATAATGATGATATGTCATATGTCTATTATCTGAGTCTCACGTGCATGACGCGTGAAATTTACTAGTAGCCTACAATGTATGAACATTCTTGGGTTTCAGTCCGAAGGACCAATAAGGTCATGGCCATATATATCGATACCCTAGCTACACTTTATGATACGATTCTCACATCTGGTAGATGGGTGCGTCTTGGCGTAGTAAACAATGTTGACCGTGCGAGTTTCGATCAATTATGAAAGAACATTTTTTCACTTTTCCAAGTGATTACGGGGATGTTTTGTACTATAAAAGAAAATGATAAGAATTTGGCTTGGAATGCGACTAGCGCGCCATGTTTCCGGACATTACAGAGCATGCATGTTTTCCTTGTGATTCCTAGGTCCTATGAATTTTTAAGGTTCGTAGCTAAATTAAACCACTTAAATTATAGTAATGTCTGCCTAAATTAGTTCATATGAGTTGGCATATGCATATGCGTACCGTTTAGCTAAGAAACCCAAGTTCACTCGGTCGTTTCGCTCACTATAGTATATGGGCCCCATTCATATGAATAACTTTGAATGCTGACCATTGGATCAATTATTTGATGTATTTACACGAATTTGAAATATTTTTTTTATAAGGGGCACGGCTAGCAGCCAACACCACCCCAATTTGTTTTTCATCTATCCGCCACCATACTAGATTCCGAACTTTCTTCACAAGCTGCACATGCCACCGTCCCATCACATTCGATGTGTGCTACTTTTTGAGCCTTCCTTTTAATACTACTTGGGAGGTGAGCCAAGCGTGATTCAACACTAAATTTTCATGTGATATTGGCAGGATCTTCTAGTTCAAAATTTTAGAGGATTATTGGTAGGACCCTCCCTTCTACCTTTCCCAAAATTTAACCCTTCCTCCACTTCTTGCCAAACTCTAGCTACCTCCATATTGATGGGGCCTCTCGCTCGCTCGGCCGCCGACTCCACAATCCATCTCACATCATCCTCTATCCCATCCCTCCTTAGCCGACTTCCAGGTCCCCGGAGTCTACTCCGCGACGCTGTCATCCATGCTACTATTGTTGCTTCGCCGCATCTTCTTCCCCCACTCAGAGTGTCAGCTTCCCCACCACCACAACCGAGAGATGCATACGCCACACGGACCCCTCACTAGGGCGATGGTTAGCACTCCGTACAACCGAGACGAAGGTTGCTGCACACTTCCTATGCCCGCTTTCTTGCACTTTACTACTACTTCCGATTGTAGTTCATCGCTTCCTTGTTGTGCCTTCTCATTACCAATTATTTCTAATGCATGCTAGTTGCAGAACTGCGGGATTGGTTCAAAGAGAAAAGAAGGTAACTGCTAGTCTTCAAGCCAAATTGTTTATCTCGCACTAGTACGAAGCCTCGCCAGCCCAATGATAACCCCGAACAATCCTCCCCAGATAATGGTTTGCCTCCATTTTGCATATATACGCGCTGTTGTTATGCATTTTATTTTCGAGAGTAGTTCAGCCTTTCCTTGCCCTGTCTTCTCGTACTAGTATATATTTTTTGTAAGGCATGGAAGATGATGTACTGCCGAATGAGTTCACAGAGAATGAATGCCAACAAATCCTGAAGAGTTTTGTACATGCGGATCTAGCCCCGCTCGAGGCAACACAACTGGTACAGAAACATGGCCTGGTCGAGTACCCTAAACATGGCTATTTGTTGCATCTTGCTTGCGTTATTTACTGATTGATTTGCTGCATTGCAATTTGCAGAAGCAAGTGCATGATCATGCCCATGCCAAGGAGGTTCGTAGCACAGATATTCAGTGTGCTAGTGATACAACCATTTCTACGAACCAAACCGAAGTATGGTGCATGGCCGAATCTAAGATTAGGGTTCTCCAAAAGGTTTTAGACATAGCCACTCGGCGGATCAGAGAACTGAACCGAGGATGGATTTCTACTATTGAAGATGGCCTTGATGCTACCGCTGATCTTCAGAAGTTAGTCGCTGAAAATCGTGTTCCCAATTCGGCTGATGCAGATGTCAATGAGATCAACGTGACAGTTTTGGAATAGGTGAAAGCATGAGTAGAATTCTCCGCTCATCTTTGCAGGCAGATGATTTTCAAAGGGTGATGAAAGAGCCGCCATGCTAATAGATTGTTATTTTGAATAATGAGGATGACTTTCCTTGTGTTATTAGCCTGATATTTTCTTTGGCACGCTGGATGAAAATGTACTGTACATACTTGCTGCATCTAGAAAATGTATGCCGGTCTCATTCTAGCCATTCGGAAAATGGAAAAACAACATTATCCCATGATAAACTTGAAATCTTATTTTGCACTTTATTTTAGATCTATAGACAGACGTTTTGCTGAAAATTAACACATTACCATGAAAGGTAGTTCGAGAATGACCATGTCCATGTGCCCATTATTGTGAATAAATTCATGCACTACATACTTGTGTGGACCTAAAGTAAAACTTTTAGACTACAGTAGTAGATCAATTACACAAAAATCAAGTGAGCGACAAACCACAAACCGAAATCACCTCTTCCACCAAGCCGAAATCACCTCTTCCAGCAAGAGTATGAAATTTTCATCTCGCCCTTCGGTCCAGAAACAACACGCCAAAGGCCATTCCTCAAAATGGTTTTTCTTGTAAAATCCCACGCGCCACACAATTCAAAGTTTGAAACATACTAGTACCACCCGCGCCCTTTGGACCGAATCGCTCGAGATCACCTTGCACGACCATGGTCGTGCTCCTTCCATCCCATCTCCCCTTCACAACCTCTCCACCGACATGCCACCATAGCGACCGAAGATGTTTTACCAGCTCCTAATGCTGGCCCGCACCAGATCATCACCTTTGTACACGAGGTCCACGGCGTCGGAGCCGAATCAGCAACGCCATGACAGCTTCGTTGGATCCACTTCCCCGACTCCACGACACCGGATCTGCTTCCTCGACCTTGTCCATGGCGCGGGAGAGATGGGGAGGCAAATATGCTCAAGGGAGAACGGCGAGGTCGTAGCTCACCATAAGTCCGGCAAAGGCACGGTAAGGAAATCGCGTAATCGTGGTCACAAAGGTTGTCACCATACACTTCATATACTCTTTACACATTTGATGTCTGAAGTAGTTCATCGCTTCTTTCACTACATTCTCGCACTGAGTTTTTTATCTTGTACTCCGACATTTCTTGTCGAGGCATCGTATATGCATATGTCTGTCAACTGCTTGCTAGCACTGTACTAGCTTGATCTACTACACACACCTCGCTCTTAAATCTCATAAGGTATATTTTTTTGCTGATGCATGTAAGGTGATTTGCGGCGACTAATGAGGAAGAACAGAAGATTAGGGAAGATAGATTATTAAAGAATTCCAAATATGCAAGGTCGCTCGGCCCGTAGAGAGTAAGATCTTTCATAGCTAACATCACCAATCATGAAGTCCAGGATTCTGATGTAGAATTTTATCCTCAGGATCAACAAAACCCTCAGGGAGACCTGACTCAGGAAGATGGACCGGTCGAGAACCCCCTCCCTAATCCGCCTGCTTGTCTAGTGCCCAAGGTGCTAGCTCTGTCTTGTCATTCTGATATTTTTTTCATCTTCCATGTTTCGTACCTCCATTACCACCAAATGTTGTGCAATGCCATCTGCATAGTTCATGCATCATATATGTTCAACATATCTTTCCTTACTGTTCTTCTGTTTGAATCGTGTCTCATTTTACATAGGAATTTGATAGATTAATGTATCGCTTATGTGTGTCAGGAATCAGCTGGTTCACCTAAGACCCTTCTAGGTACCAGCAGGGAGAAAACCTATGATAGGCAAGTATATGATTCAGAATTGGTTTCTGTTGATGAACAATATTTCGAGGGAGATCTGACTCAGGAAGTTGGACACGTCGAGGACCTCCGTGCTAGTCCACCCCCCAAGGTGCTTGCTCTATTTTTTTATTGTGATATTTGTTTCATCTTCCATGTTTCGTACCTCAATTCCCACCAAATGTTGTGCAATGCCATCTGATTAGTTCATTCATCATATATGTTCAGCATATCTTGCCTTACTGTTCTTTCGTTCTATCGGTGTCTCATTGTACATAGGACTTTGATAGATTAATGTATCGCTTATGTGTGTCAGGAATCAGCTGGTTCACCAAAGACCCTTCCAGGTACCAGCAGGGAGAAAAACTATGATCGAAAAGTGTCTGATTCAGCATTAGTTTCTGTTGATGAACAATATTTCGAGGGAGACCTGACTCAGGAAGTTGCACCCATCGAGGACCTCCCTGCTAGTCCGCCAGCTTGTCCATCCCCCAAGGTGCTTGCTCTATTTTTTAATTGTGATATCTATTGCATTTTCCATGTTTTGTATTCCAATCCCACCAAATATTTTGCAATGCCCTCTGCCTAGTTCATGCATCATATATATAGAGCACATTTTGCCTTACTATTCTTCTGTTCCATCTGCGTCTCATTACATATAGAACTATAACAGATTGAAGTATTGTTTATGTGTGTCAGGAATCAGCTGATTCATGTAAGACACGTTCAGGTACCAAACGCGAAGCGTCGACAAGTCGTCCTGCTAATGCTACCGGTGGAACACAAACACATGCCATGAAATACAATAAACAAAAATCCGGAAACTCATATACGGTTCAAAAGTGTCGTCTTGGCGGCACACCACAGGTTCCAATAGTAGTAGACATAGTAAATACCATCCCACGCATTCCACAATCACCAATTGCCAATCAAGATACCCAGCAACAATTGACAGCCGAACCAGTTTTGACCTCTACTTGCCTAAAACTGCTGGCACAACACCAACAAGCTAGCAATGATCACCAACCTATTGATCAACCTGTTGCCAAACAAGATATGTGTTCCAAGGATTATTGATGCATGCTTCCTTATATATACCGTGCAAGCTTGATGTAACTGTAGAATTGGCAGCTATGCGAAGATTTAAGAAAAGGGGGCCAACGGTAGGAAAAAAACTTGAAGCTAAAATTTCTGGAACACAATCTAGATATTGCATAAATTCTATTATGTCTGGCAAGTGATGGCCAGGAGATCCAGAAGAATCTGCTTTTCTAGCATAAAAAATAGGTGTTTTTGTCAGGAATGATATTCCCATCTTCGCATCGTTCAATCTCCACCAACAAACCCTTGACCATTACAATTCATTACCGAAGAAGTTACATGTAAGTCATGGTGCTCTGTCCCATGCATTCAAGCTTGCTCTTGGTTATATTCTAAGTCACATAACACATCAAATGTTCCATCCTTGCCGACAGACAAAATTCAACTTCGATCAGGATAATGAGGATGTAGAGTATGTTCTCATGGACATGTTCTCCTGTTCTTTGCGCTAGCATCACCATAGGCTAAAGAGTAAATACTTTGATGGTAAGGAAAGCAAGGATATTCAAAGAACGACTCCTATGGAACACACTATGACTGACATACACTGGATAGATCTTCTTGACCACTGGTTTGATCCAAAGATTACCGTATGGTTAGTGAAGACTGATACCATATCACATTCGAAATTCCTGTTTGCACATATGTATCACTAGTCTCCTTTTGTAGATGAACGCTAAAAAAACAAGAGAAACCGTTCCACACAACGCTTAACAAACCTAAATGGATCTTGTGCATTGGTTGGCCACCTGAGTGCAATAGTAAGAATAATTATTTTTTAATCTTCTACAGACTTTGTGCTTCTTATATTTTGATAATGTGTTCCGCCCACTTTGCAGAAAGGTGCGGTAAGTCTGCAGCAAAAATTCTAGGCATGCCAGACGAGGAAAAAAGAAGTGCTTTATCCCTCCGCTAAGAGTGTTATTGTAAGTCTTCTGTTCGATTGATATTTTGTGATGACACACCCTCAGTGATTTATATGTATAGTTAGATGTGCAACACTGCCTGAACTGCTGCCCAGTTTTCTTTTTAATTTAAGTAGATGATTTCCAACTAGTGTGAGTTTCAGTTTTCAGCTGTATAGAGAGTTGTCTTGTGTATATCATGCACCCGACAATGAATAAACAGACAGATGCCATGTTGGCATAGTCCTATTGTTGCGTTCTAGTGGTAAAATTCTTATGAGTATGATCAGATAGCTATACTTTTACTACAATATATATGATGCCTAATCAGCTATGCCAACTTGTAAGATTTGTACATAGACAGGTTAAATGTGTTGTCTGCATGTTTCTCTGTATTAGCTTTTCTTCTCTCACCCATGTCTACCAACCGATAACCTTACAAATTAAATTGAATGAGGAGATGGCAAAACCTGGGAAAGATGGTCTAGAACAAACCCAAGAAGAATGTCTAGAAACATTTAAAATGGTACTAAAAGGTGAAGGTCATAGTAAAAGCATGTTCCTGCGTAATGCTGGGTTGGCGTAGTGCAAGTCCAAGTCCAAGTCCAAGTCGCCGTATTTGTCTAGTCAGGAAGAAATTGTAGCACTACGGGATGAACATTAGGTGCATGGACGAGTAATCGATGATATGAGACAGAAAGCATTAGCAAGTGATGCAGAGTTGAAGATGTTATGTGATATGCAACATTCTCAAGAGCCCATAGATGAAGAGACTCTTCTCAATTGAAGATGAACCCTAACAATGACAGGTGAGTACAATGGTTCTATGAAATGGTTCCTGCTACAGAGCCCGGGTTGTGTTTGGGGCCATGTAACAAAAATGGAGAAAGTATTTGTTTCGCATGATGCTTTTATCTGTTTACCGTATGCTAGATGCACAAAAACTATGTGACCCAACCTCACTCTCTCAGCCTTAGATTCATGAACCTCACAAAGGTTTTTTCTTCTTTGGCCAAATTCAAAATCTTAGTCCATCGAAAAATCCTACCGCCTACCCCGTTTGAATCAAAGATTATGTATCCAATTTATTTGCCAATATGGTCAGTATTTTGATGATCAGTTGATGTGAATCATCCTTAAATTCATACCGAAGGAGTACCATTAATGAAATTAAAAAATCTTAGTCGAGCGGCAAAACCTACAGCCAACCCTGTTTGAATCAGAGTTATACAATTTTCACTATGGATGATAAGTTATTGTCACTCTCGGCCTTCAATTCCTGAATAGGGAGTACACCTTTTATCCAAATATGGCTTGGACGCTAGCCAAATTCAAAATATCAGTCTACACAATTATTATGCTCATGGATGATTAGTTGATGTGACTCTAGGACTTGAATTCCTGGACAAATAGCGTGCGGTCTACTAGCTTTTTTCTATTATTATTTGGCCGGTAGACAAATTCAAAATCTCAATCGAGCGGAAAAATCACACACCGACCTTGAAGCATTTCCCGCCCCACCATTTCAAAAACTTTGTGGCAAAATCTCCCACCGGGGAGTACCATTTTTCTGTTATTACTATTTGGCCGGTAGCCAAATTCAAAATCTCTATCTAGTGGCAAAATCAAACACTGACTTTGAAGCATTTCCTGCCCGACCGTTTCAAAAACTTTGAGACCAAATCTCCCACTGGGGAGTACCACATTTTTATTAATTATTATTTGTCCGGTAGCCAAATTGAAAATATCTGTCGAGCGGCAAAATCAAACACCGACTTTGAAGCATTTCCCGCCCCACTGTTTCAAAAACTTTGAGGCCAGATCTCCTACTAGGGAGTACCACTTTTATATTAATTATTATTTGGCCAGTAGCCAAATTCAAAATCTCTGTCGAGTGGCAAAATCAAACACCGACTTTGAAGCATTTATCGCCCCACCGTTTCAAAAAATTTGAGGCCAAATCTCCCACCGGGGAGTACCATTTTTCTATTATTATTATTTGGCCGGTAGCCAAATTCAAAATCTCCGACGAGCAGCAAAATCAAACACCGACTTTGAAGCATTCCTGCTCCACCATTTCAAAAACTTTAAGGCCAAATATCCCACCAGGGAGTACCACTTTTCTATTAACTATTATTCGGCCGGTAGTCAAATTCAAACTCTCTGTCAAGCGGCAAAATAAAAAACTGACTTTGAAGCATTTCCTGCCCCACCATTTCAAAAACTTTGAGGCCAAATCTCCCACCGGGGAGTACCATTTTTCTATTATTATTATTTGGCCAGTAGCCAAATTCAAAATCTCTGCCGAGCGGCAAAATCAAACACTGACTTTGAAGCATTTTTCGCCCCACCGTTTCAAAAACTTTGAGGCCAAATCTCCCACCGGGGAGTACCACTTTTCTATTAATTATTATTTGGCCCATAGTCAAATTCAAAATCTTCATCGAGCGGCAAAATCAAAAATCGACATTGAAGCATTTCCTGCCCTACCATTTCAAAAACATTGAGGCCAAATCTCCCACCAGGGAGTACCTTTTTTCTATTATTATTATTGTTTGGCCGGTAGCCAAATTCAAAATGTATGTCGAGCAGCAAAATCAAACACCGAATTTGAAGTATTTCCCACCCCACCGTTTCAAAAACTTTGACGCCAAATCTCCCACCGAGGAGTACCACTTTTCTATTAATTATTATTTGGTTGGTAGTCAAATTAAAATCTCTGTCGAGGGGTAAATAAAAAACCGACTTTGAAGCACTTCTCGCCCCATCGTTTCAAAAACTTTGATGCTAAATCTCCCACCGGGGAGTACCATTTTTCTATTATTATTATTTGGCCAGCAACCAAATTCAAAATCTCTATCGAGCGGCAAAATCAAACACCAACTTTGAAGCATTTCCCGCCCCACCATTTCAAAAAATTTGAGGCCAAATCTCCCACCAGGGAGTAACATTTTCTATTAATTATTATTTGGCCGGTAGTCAAATTCAAAATCTATGTCGAGCGGCAAAATCAAAAACCGACTTTGAAGCATTTCCCGCCCCACTGTTTCAAAAACTTTGAGGTCAAATCTCCCACCGGGGAGTACCACTTTTATATTAATTATTATTTGGCTGGTAGCCAAATTCAAAAGCTCTGTCGAGCGGCAAAATCAAACAAGGACTTTGAAGCATTTCCCACCCCACTGTTTCAAAAACTTTGAGGCAAATTATCCCACCAGGGAGTACCAATTTTCTATTATTATTATTTGGCCGGTAGCCAAATTCAAAATCTCTGTCGAGCGGCAAAATAACACACCAACTTTGAAGCATTTCATGCCCCTCCGTTTCAAAAACTTTTGACTTTAAAATTCCCATTCTACCCATTGTTTAGACACCCTATGGGCATGCTAAAGTTGGTAGCTTGGGGAACGGTCGTAATTATTTTTCTTTTTCGCCTCCATAGTCCCGATTCGTGCATTTTTTCCAGCCGGCCCTCCCAAAATCCCAGGCTTCTCTCCCAGGCCCTCACCTCCACGACCACCGCGCGCACCACCCGGTGGCAATTCCATGGCTACCGGAGGACCTTCATTGATGCCCACGCCATCAGATCTGGTTCATCGGGTATTTATGCCACTCCACCAGGGTTGTGGTCTCGCTGACCGCGCCTATGGCGTTGTCGACCGCCCACGCTCTGCTTCCCCGCCACTGAAAGCTACCCAACCGTACCAGAGAAGCTTCACCATTATCTACTAGACGGGATGTAGTTCAACAAGTTCCATGTCCACTGCTCCAGACCAGCTACACGATCGTCGCCGTTGACTGCACCGGCATCCATCGGCCAAGATCTGCTTCCCCGACGCCAACATCCACCACAAACGCAGCACCCTCGGTGACCTGGACGTCACTCGCACAGTACCGACGATGCTTAGACGCCTCTCTAACCAAGGTAACCAAATCTCCAACCCGTTTTTGTTTTGTCAGCGGTATAGCCGGTTCAAGCCTGTCGCAGTGAACTCCATTTTTGTAATTGTGCTAGTACATACAAGTCACTGGGCATGCTAGTTCTTCGCGCTAGTACATACAAGGTCATTAGACGTGTTGGTTTGCATTCGCTGCTCTACAAATTTCAAGTCATGCACATGTCTATTATATTGTCATGCACATGTTCTTATCTTAGCTGCTCTGTACCATAGTAATTGCTTTATATTGTGTAGTTCTTACAAAATGTAATGTTGGTGGAAAATATTAGTGTGGATTCCCTCCTCCACAGTTACTGACTCTATCTGGTTATTCCTCAGCTAAGTTCCTGCTATTAGTTCCTCCCTTGCATCGTTCTGCTATCCTGTAGTACCCGTTCAAACTCTTCGTACTAGTTCTATTATAATTTTGTTGTTGCCATCTGGTTCTTCAAAAGCTACAACACTAACTATTTTCTTTTTCTTTGCATAGAGCTCAAAAAGGCAACACTGAACATGTTGGTTTGCATAGCCTACAGGTCCACCAGCGATGCCATTATATATTTTCTATATCCGGTGTTGGTTCGTCCTAATCAACAGCATAATTATTCTTTACTATATAGTTCATTCGTGTTTTCCATTCCTGCTCGACAAGTTCTGGTATGCTGCGCTTATAATTTCGACAGTAACTGCATGCCATTGAGTTGCTCACCACAAATTCCGAGTCACCCAATGTCTCTTGCATTCCAGGAGATACCACTGCTTCCATATATATTTGTTGAAATGACCTAGCTAGTTTATACTGAATTTCTAAGAAACATTTTGTTTGATTGCTCATTCCATTGTTGAAATGCTTGTCTAATGTTTGTTTGTCTTGTTCTATAGGTTCACAAGCAACACCATTATATCTCGTATATGGTTCTGGTTCGTCCTAGGCAACAACATAATTATCCTCTACTATATAGTTCATTCATGGTTTGCATTCCTTCTCTACAAGTTCATATTATGAAGTTATAATTCCTATCTGGTTCATTCTTAGCTATGAGTAGTTTGTCTTGTTTGTTGTATTAACTTGTTATTACTTAGTTTCAGACTACAATTATTGCTATCGCCACCAAAGAGGGGACTGCTGTCACACTCAAAGGGAGATGAAGTTGATGTATTGAGAAAGCAAATTGAGGCCTCTGCTATCAACTTGATTCGCAGCTGAAATGCTGAATTTTCGTTCCCTTTTGTTCGTATTATGTAATATTTTTAAGAAGTTTGTAGCTGATGTAATATCTACATAACTCGCATATGCCATGTAGGAATTTAGTTGATGTCATCCACGCATGGTGGTACCATAACTGTAACACCCCAAAACTTTAATCAAGATTATCAAGTTCTAATCACCCAATTTAGGGTTAACAAAAGCTTTATTAATAAAATGTTTATGAATGCATGTTAGTTTACATTAATGTGTGATTGTTTGAAAATTCCATGCTTGATTGTTACAAATGATGTGAAATGGTTTAAAGGTGAATGCCACATCACCTAGGCCATTTACAAGCAAAATCAAAAGAAAAAGAAATCAAATATGAATAAATAAAGCAAATGGTCATTTTGACAAAAGTTAACCACTAGGTCACTTTGTGTGTTCCTAGAAGATAAATTCTAATAGAAACATTTCTGTTTCTTTCCACCCCTTGCTAGACCAAGTAAAAGTGAATCAAGGCCCACTTTACAAACTTACAAAAGCACCTTTCAAATCAATTTAATGGATAGTTAAAAATTGAATCTAGTTCATATGTTAAGATCACACTTTTTCAAAAACCTATCAAACCATTTCCACTTGACCTCTCCAAGGAAACATAGACTCTCAAGCTTAAGTTAAGTTCACTCAAAAATTCCAAAGTAAAATTCTTTCGGCTATTACCACAAACACCTTGCAGACACAGAACTATTACTGCCTAACATCACTATTTTGGAGCAGCAATCTCCCACCTCAGTGTCCCCTCTTAAACCCCCTGTCTCCCTTGAGCCTAACCAAGCACTAGACAAGCCCCCTTAGCCGTGTGCATAGTGGAGCACCGTCCATTCTTAGTCGTTGTCGGCCGATAGTGGACAGCACGCCAGGAGCATCACCGCCCTCGCCCATGACACGCACTAGACATGCCGCACTCCACCGCCACCCCCGTCTAACCCTCGACCGCAGACGAGCCCTGGACCACCCTAGAACTGCCGTGCCCTATGCCTCTGCACCATGTCCAGAGCGCACCAGCTCGCCGCACCCGACTGCCTTGCACATACCGCGCCTCACTCCCGCCTCGCGTACACTAGCTCGCCACCATCACCCCAACCCCGCAAACAACCCTGTTCGCCGCCGCGTGACCCACAGCTGCCGCACGCTGTCGCAAAAACCTCTGCGTCCGCGCGGAGCACCGCACACTCCCAACGAAACCACACTGCCCCACACCTCTCCTTTAAGCCAGAAACGATTGCCAGGGAACACAACACCATTCCCTAGCCTCCGCCACGCCGATAGCATCCTGTAGCATCGTCACTGACGAGCTCACGCCCACACTGTTCGGTCCCCTCGCTGTAGTATAAAAGGAGGCCTCCCCTGCCTCATTTCTCCACACCCTAGCACTCTCCACTCCTCACTGATCCTCCCCCACTTCTTCCCGGAGCAAGGCGAGCTCTCCTTTGCGGGAATTTGGCCGGAGCCCACCGCTGCTGGAGGAGAAGGGCGCTGTCAATTTCGACCACCCCAAAACCTGCCATGAATGTGCCTCGAACCGTGGTCGTCTACCATGTTGATCGCCCCGATCGCGGACCCTAGCTCGAGCCCAGGTGAGCCTAGCCAGACCCCCGCTGCAGCGCTAGGTTATTTTCCTCGCCGGAGTAGTTCATCATCAACGATGACTCCTAGCCGTTGGATTAGAATTAGATCGCATGGCTCAGATGTGTGGATACCGTTTCGCTTAGATGGAGTCGCTGACGAGTGGACCCCCTCTGTCAGCAGCCCACATCATTGTGCAGTGCAGTTGGGTCGACCCGTTTAGCTTTCCTGCGCTGGCCTGGAAATTCAAATATGGATTTTCCATTTTAATTAAAACCCTATTCTGTCCATAGATTCAAAAATCAATTCAGAGAGTTTCACTGAACCAAATTGCATGATTCAAATTATCTATCCAAGCCCGTTGGATTTAAAACATCTGGAGCTAGAGATAATCTTTAGTAAAAATAACAAGACAGAGACTTTTCTACATTCAAACATTTTTCAAAAATCAACCATAATAGCTTTTTAGTTGATGCAAATTCTCAAAAATCACATTTGACAATATCTATCTAAATATGTGTAAAGATTTAGGTTTGCATGCAGTGACATTGGACTAGTACCAAAAGAATGCTATTAGGGCATTTCTAGTCACTTTAAATCTATTAAATAATAATCTTAAACTTTATAAAATATGACCAACCCTTTAAATCACTTTCCCATCTATTAGAATATGTGGTGATCACATGTGTCAACATGATCCCATATTATAATTGGAGAATATTAAATCTTAATTAATTTCAATGAGTAGAAATTACTTTTCTCTAATAAGATAAATAAAACTAGTTCTTTATTTCATATGATGATTGTGAGGATGCTAGATCATCAAGTATGAGCCTTAGTGTCCTGAATAGAGCCAGTAGTATTTTTTGGAGATTGTGTATCCCGTATTTATTTATAGACGATAGTACCGACCCAAGCTACGAGGAGGAGGAGTGTCAACACCTGGATTTTTAATCCCAGATGCCCGTTATGCCATACCTCGCAATCCCAGGATTACCATTTTTGTGAGACATAACGGATTGGATATCACAATACATCATCCATTACAAACCATACATAAGGTTTTACACAAATAAGGATCTCATGATCCAGTCTTAATACAACAAGCAGCGGAAATAAAAGATAGCGTAGCGGTGGGGTCCATCTTCAGGGGCACAGGCAATCTTGTGGCGAGATAGTCCTAGTTATCATAGCCGTCCTGCTGGCCATCATCTTGATAATCTCCTTCATAGTCTGGCCATGATAATAGCCAGGGACAAAAGCCATGAGTACTCTTTAAGTACTCGCAAACTACTACTAATAAGGAGTATAATTCTAAGTTAAAGTGCTAGAGCTAAGTTTAACTATAAAGTTAAGTTTGAAACCTAAGCTGAGTTCTGAAGCAAAGAAAGATAAAGTAAAGTTCTAGAATCACTTAAGTTGGGAAGATATTATCATCAACACAACCCTGTTGTGGTCAAGTCAAAGTTCATCGTTCATTTCAAGTTATTTAGAAAACATCTTACAACGAAACAGTATGGCCATTCCAACTGTCCATAACCGCGGACGTGGCTATTCGAATAGTTTGACACTCTGTAGAGGTGGTACACTTTCACCACAAGATTCGATACATCTGTCAGGGGTAACCCTGAATCATCATACTTAGTATGCAGATAATCAAACATAACCTTCCCTTTACACACCCTAGTAAAAGCACCTCTCCTATGAGCATGGCCTCCCAACCATGACCATCAGTCATCTTGGGCACTGCATAGGTGGACAACATTGAGAGGTAGCCTCAGCTCAAACCTCTCCCGTGAGGGAACTAATACTAATGCATATAAATTTCCAGCTAAGCCTTACCCAATTCAGGTAATGTGGTTGTACGGTAAATTTGGAATGGTATTGCATCCGAATCCAACCATCAGTTTTATAAAAGGGTTAAGGCTCATGCCTCATCATTTTCATTATCATAAACCAGTTGTGTTTCTCAACACATGTCAAAACATCTCAATAGAATGACTCATCATTCCAAGGTTTTCACAATTCATTTTCACCACTTGTTCCCATCTAAAGTGACTCAAGTTTTTGATCTACTCTAAAATAATAAGTTAAGAGTGCTCACTAAGGTGGAAGGATGGGATCAATCTCATGCCATAGAATGACATCTAAAGGTTTCTAAGTAGGTCAAGTTTTATACTGTTTATGCTACCTTCAAATTAAGTAAGGAACTTTGCATACTAAGGGGAGTAAAACTTGTAAGTAAGGCTTGGGGTACTAATAGTTAAAAAGGGGTATGATCAAAGCATGCCTAAAGCATCCTTGCTCATTCATCTAGCTTAATTCTAGCTTTCTAACAATAGCTTGCCTTGGTTGGTGCAGTGGTTGAAGTTTTCTTCTTCTTCTTGGTAGAACTCCTCCTCCTCGAAAGCTTGGTCGGTACTAGCGTCTATAAACACATAGGGAGTGCACCATCACCAAACAATACTTAACTAGGATAAGTAGCATTCTAAAACACACAATTGATGATCTATTATCATCACAAGCATCACAAGTTCAATTTCAATAGTTTCATCCCTTTTATTTTAGAAAAGTAATTTCTACTCATTGAAATATTAACTAAAATTTAATATTCACCACCAAAATATGGGATCATGTGGACACATGTCCTCACCACATATTCTAACATGTGGGAATGAGATTTAAGGGTTGGATCAATATTACTTTGGTTTAAGTTCATTATTTAATGATTTAAAGTGACTAGAAATGCCTATATAGCATTATTTTAGTACTAGTCCAAAGTCAGTGCATGTAAACCTTAATATTATTACATGGTTACATAGATATGATGAAATGTGATTTTTGATAGTTGGAATCAACTCAAAAGCTAACTTGGTTGATTTTATAAAAATGTTGCAAGTTGCAAAAGCTTCTGTCTTCTTTTTTTTATTAGGAGAGATATATAACTCTAATTGAATTAAATCCAACGGGCTTGGATAGATCATTTCAATACCTATCAGACAAAATTGGTTTCATACAATTTGGATTTCTAAAACTCTCTGAATTGATTTTCAAACTAGGGGACAGAAACTAGATTTAACTAAAAAGAAAAATCCAGATTTGAATCTATGGGCTAGCGCGGGAAAAGGAATGGGCCGGCCCAGTGGCGCTCATGTGGGCTCAGTGACAGGGGTCCCGCATGTCAGCGACACTTAACACGCGAAACGGTACGCGCGCTGTGGGCCGTAGGATTAGAAGCGAGATTAACGGCTGAGGGTCGTCATCAACGACGAACAGGTCGTCGGCGAGCTCGAACCCTAGCGGCTCGGTGGGGGTCTACTGGGGGCGTACCAGGGCTCCAGCAGGGTCGGCGAGGCGGGCAAACAATGTGGAAGACGACGACGAGGCGAGGCGCGGTTGTGGTGGAGCTTGGGATGGTCGCAATTAACGATGTCCTTCTCCTCCTGCCGGGGCTACTCCGGCTCCAATTTCGGCGAGGCAGAGCTCGCCTTGCTCCAGCTAGAGGTGGGTGAGGTTCAGAGAGGTGAGGGGAGTGGAATGGTGTGGAGAGAAGAGGCTAGGGAGGGATCCTTTTATAGGCCCGACGGTGAGACCGAGCGGGATGGGCAGGCGACTTCGACGACAAGGCTACGACGGGGTAGACGCATGGCTGGGGGTGGCGATCGATGGGTGGTTCCCTGGCGGTGCTCTAGAACTTAAATGCGGTCGTAGGGGCTGTGGCACGCGGTCTGGGCGACGTGGTGCTCTGCGCGGCCGAAGCGGCGGTGTCCACGGCGAGCGGTGGCTGTGAGGCTTTGAGCGTTGAACGGGGATGTCTAGGGTGTTCTCTAGGTCGAGGTGGAGTAGCCGGCACGGGCTGGTGCCAAGGGGTGGTCAGTGCGAGCGGGGACAGGGCATGCTCTGGGGGCGGCATCGGCCTGCTCGACAAGCTCTGGGCGCGGCGGTTCCTGGACACTCTGCTCTCTGTCTCTAGCCTGGGGTTGGTTGGGCGATGGAGGTGGACCACTGGCAAGCTGCTAGACATGAGGAGAGGGGCTGGAGAGAGCTGCTGCTGTGAGTGCACTGTCGCCCGGTGAGGTGGTGCTCGGCATGGCATGTCAGTGTAGCTAGGGGGTAGGGGAGATGCTGGTTAGGCTCTGGTTAGATCAAGAGGGGACAAGGGGATTAAATGGGGATCAATTAGGGGCGAAACCCTGTAGTAAACAGTGAGCTAGGATTAGAGTAGAGATTATGCATGCCAAGTGTTTGATGAAATGGCCGCATGAAAGAAAGTTTTGAATTTTGGTTTCAAAATTTTTGAGTGATCTCCACTAGTGATAGATAGTCTCTGGTTGCAAGGGTTTTGAAAATGGAGCTCAAATAGGTGGTTTTTGAAATAGGGGTGATCTATGCATATGCATTAGATTCAATTTTACACTGTCATTTAAAATAATTAATAGAATGTTTTTGGCAGATGCAAAAGTGGGCCTTGGTACCTCATTATGTGTACTAGCAAGGGGTGCAAAGATAAAGAATTGTTTCTGTTAAGTTTTGAGTAGTAGGAATAGCCAAAGTAGGCATGAGAGTTAAATTTGCCAAAATGACCATTCCTCCTTTTTAATTCTTTTTGATTTGATTTTCTTTAGGAAAAGTTTGGGAATGATGTAGCTGATGTTTAAATCACCTAAGAAACATTTTACAAGCATTGGATCAATCAATCATGGCAATTCAAACAACTCCTATTTTAAAATCCATACATATATGAATGCTTTCATATTAAATTTGGAAAAGTTTTTGTTAACCCTATTTTGGGATGATTTGATCTTTATAAGCTTGGATTGAAGTTTTGGGATGTTACAAACCTTCCCCCCTTAAACAAAATCTCGTCCTGAGATTTACAAAGAAAACTAGGAACTAAAGAGATCTGGGAACTCTGTCCTAATGTAATCTTCGCGTTCCCAAGTAGCTTCCTCCCCGGTATGGTTGCTCCACTGAATCTTGAGAAACTTGATACTCCTGGTCCTGGTGGTTTTGTAGGCTTCTTCTAAGATACGGATGGGTACTTCCCGATAGGTCAGGTCATTGTTGATTTCCACAGCTCTGTGATCGATATTCTTGAAAACTTCAGTCTTCTCAGGCACTTCCAAGCATTTGCGAAGTAACGAGATATGGAACACATTGTAGATGGATGACATCTCTTCAGGCAGTTCCAGTTGATACGATACTTCTCCTCGGCGGTTCAGAATCTTGAAAGGTCCGATATATCTGGGGGCTAACTTTCCCTTCAGACTAAACCATTGAGTTCCCTTCAATGGTGAAACCTTGAGATATACGAAATCTCTGACATTGAAAGTCAGGTCTCTCCTTCTCTTGTCAGCATAGCTCTTACATGCGGATTGGGCGGTCTTGAGGTGCTCATGGACTTTGTGAACTTTCTCTTCTGCTTCTCGGAGAATGTCGGGTCCAAAGATCTGACTCTCTCCTACTTGCGACCAATTCAAAGGGGTACGACACTTTCTGCCGTATAGGAATTCAAATGGTGCCATCTGCAAACTAGCCTGATAACTGTTGTTATATGAGAATTCTATGAAAGGCAGGCAGTCTTCCCATTTTGATCCATATTCCAACACACAAGCTCTAAGCATATCCTCTAAGATCTGATTGACTCTCTCAGTTTGTCCATCTGTTTGTGGGTGATAAGCGGTACTGAAATTTAACTTGGTTCCTAAACCTTCCTGAACTTTCCGCCAAAATCTCGAGGTAAACTGGGTTCCTCGATCTGATACGATGGTCTTGGGGGTTCCATGCAGACTAACAATCCTAGCAATGTATAGCTCTGCTAGCTTTGCACTCTGCTAGGTTGTCTTGACAGGTATAAAGTGGGCTACCTTGGACAGTCTATCAACTATGACCCAGATTGAGTCATTTCCCCTACTAGAATTAGGTAAACCGGTGATAAAGTCCATTCCGATGGAATCCCATTTCCATTCCAGAATCTGCAATGGTTGCAATAGACCTGCAGGTCTTTGATGCTCTGCTTTGACTCTTTGACAGATGTCACATTTGGCGGTGTAGCTTCCGCTCTCTCTCTTCATCTTGTGCCACAAAAATTGCTCTTTCAAATCCAGATACATCTTTGTTCCTCCGGGGTGGATAGAATAAAGTGTATCATGAGCTTCCTTCATGATAACTCCCTTCAGCTCCGAATCTGCTGGCACACAGATACGTCCCTTGTACCACAGTACTCCTTCGTCTTAGGTGAATCTAGGTACCTTTCCTGTACCAATACGACGTTTGATTCCATCGATACTTTCATTTCCCTTCTGGGCTTCCTTGATTTGGCTAATCAAAGTGGGTTGAAGTTCAATGCTAGCTAGGAATCCTTTGCTAACTAACTCAGTCCTGAACTGCTCCAACTCCTCATACAAACTTGGTCGCTTCTCCTTGATCATGGTGTTAAGCCTGCACGACAATCTGCTAAGAGCATCCGCTACCACATTGGCTTTGCCGGGGTGATAGTGAATGTCAAGTTCATAATCCTTGATTAACTCTATCCATCTTCTTTGCCTCATATTCAGCTCCTTCTGAGTGAAGATATACTTCAAGCTCTTATGATCTGAGTAAATTTCACAGCGGTTACCAATCAAATAATGACGCCATGTCTTCAAGGCTAGAACCACAGCTGCTAGCTCAAGATCATGGGTCGGATAGTTCTGCTCATGTTGCTTCAATTGTCGAGACAGATACGCGATGACTTTTCCTTCTTGCATCAATACACATCCTAGGCCAATCTTGGATGCATCACAATACACATCAAACGGCTTCTTGATGTCTGGCATGATCAAAATTGGGGCGGATATCAATCTCTTCTTCATCTCTTGGAAACTAGCTTTCCACTTGTCTGTCCATTCAAACTTCTTGTCCTTCTTCAACAATTGGGTCATTGGTCAGGCTATGATCGAGAATCCTTATACGAACTTGCGGTAATATCCCGCTAATCCGAGAAACGAACGAACTTGGGTTTATCTAACTGCTTCTTCAGTTCCACTAACTCTGAGGGGTTCATGGTATAGGGTCTCTGGCTATAGGTCCAGTTCCGGGGATTAGTTCGATAATGAACTCAATATCCCTATCCGGGGGCATACCTGGCAATTCATCTAGGAATACGTCGGGGTATTCACAGACTACTCTGACTTGGTCAATGGTAGGCAGAGCTACACTCTTGTTGCACTTGAACTGACGTGGTAAGGTTTGAGAGATATGCTCTACTGTTACGCCAGAACTACTGGTCATGGTGATGGCTTTCTTAGCACAGTCTATCAGTCCTTTATGCCTTGACATCCAGTCCATACCTAGTACTACTTCCAATCCTTTGGTTCCAAGTACAATTAGGTTGGCATAAAAATCTATCTGATGTATTCTGATAGGTACAACTTTGCAAATTTTTCTAGCCTTTGTAGTTGAACCGGGGATTTGAACTATCATAACATGCTTCAGGTTGGTTGGGTGAATCTTACTAGTGCATACAAATTCTTCGGTGACAAATGAATGCGATGCTCTAGAATCAAACAATACTCTTGCTAAAACTAAGTTGACAGAAAACATACCCAGCACTACATCTGGAGCTTCCTGGGCTTCTTCTGCGTTCATGTGGAAGAGACGACCATTGCGGTTGTGTGGGTTCCCTGGGGCAAATCTCCTTCCTGGTTGAACACGACGCTGCTGCTGAGCTGGGGCATTCACAGGGGCATTGGCGGCAGTCTTCTCGGGACACTCATTGGAGTAGTGACCCTTTACTCCACACTCGAAACAAGTGATCTGGGACTTGTCCTTGGCGATGTAGTCTGACATTGCTGCAGATTCTAGGTCTGATGTTGTTGTTGTTGTTCTTGGGAGGGGCACGGTTGAAATTGTTGGTATTGCCGGAGTTGTGATTGTTTCCTCCGGACTTCACATTGCTTCCGCTACGGTTGGGGTAGCTTGGGCGAGAATTTGGGTGTCAGTTATTCCTTGGTGCATATCCTGGTAAGGGGTTGGGATGGTACTTCTGGTGACTACTGGATCCAGACTGCTGCATCATACGACACTTGCGGTTGTCGTTTGCCTAGTTAATCTTCCCTTCCATCTGAATGGCAGAGTCGACTAGCTCTTCGAGATCATCAAAACGGATGTTGACGAGGATAGTCTGCATCTCATCATGCAGTCTGTTTAAGAATCTCTCCTTCTTCTTGGCCTCCGTGTTGATCTCATCCGATGGATATCTTGCAAGTGACAAGAATTTGTCACGGTACTCCACCACATTCATTCTTCCTTACTTCAATTCATGGAATTCATCTCTCATCCTGTTGACAAGACCTTGCGGCACGTGGGTGCGGCTGAACTTGACCTTGAATGCTTCCCAGGTCATCACCTGGCCATGGTTCATATTGCGGATGCTATTCCACCAACCTCTTGCATCTCCCGGCAGATAGTTGGTGGCGAAGAGAACTTTCTCATTCTCATCAACTCTGGCAACCTCTAAGTTGTTTTCCATGTGTGTAACCAGTCCTCGGCATCTAATGGGTTTTCAGATTGGTTAAAGATTGGGGGATTTGTGTTCTAAATGTTTTTGAGTTTGGATCCTTGGTGATCCTAATTTCCATGTCCTTGGTTGTTGAGAGCCATTTGGGCGATCTGCTGCAATGTTGCTAAGTTGGCTTGATGCACGACCCTGCTTGCTTCACGGTCCGCGATGAGATTCTGCAAGATCTGCAGCATTGGGTCCTGCGACGAGCTGCTCCCTCCTTGGTTCCCACTAGTCATATGAAGATTGAGATAGATATAGGGGTAAGAGGGAAAGTCTAAGGTCCATGGTTTTGGGGTTTTTCAAAGCTAAAACATTGAGTTAAACTTAGGTTTTTCAACTAACTTCATTTTCATTCATGCAAGCAAGCACAGATACAACACACACCACAACAATCAAGGGAAAACAGATGGTTTGAAGAACCATTCTGCAAGCTATGATACAATGAGATGATACATCTCATGCTACGACAGTGCTCTAGTGCATCTATTCATCGTGGATGAAATCGGAGTCTTCATCTTCAGTGTAGAAGTCCACAGCATCCTCCTCCAGAAAGTCATCATCGTTGCTGAGGCAAGAATCCATATTTCCCTGGATGTCTTCACCCTCATCTTCTTCTTCCTTGGTGGCAAGCTGGGCTTCCTGCTCCTTGACGGTCTTCTCGAGGTTGGCCACCTTCCTGCAAAGACGGGCGATGGTGCGATCCTTCTTTGCACGCTGGTGGCAAAGAGACTGGCGATCTTGGACGAGCAGTGTGAGAGTCTGGGCCTTCTGGTCAGTGATGGCATGGCTCTGGTTAGCTAACTCCCTGGCATTGTCTAGTTCCTGCTGTCTGTCATGAAGCAAGAAGTCAAGGTTCTTCACTTGACGCCTCAACTCTAGGTGACATGGCATCTCCATCGGCATTCCCATGAAGTCAGATCTTGCATAGTGGGCAAAACGGGTTCCTTGGATCTTGTTGACGCTGAGGGCACATAGACTTGCGAGAGCTTCCTGCATTGCCCTGGCTAATCCATCTAGCCAGTTGTTCTCTCTCATGGAGAACTCAATTCTCCTGGAACTTGGTGCTTTGATGCTTCCTCGAAGATCCGCGGTGACTAGCCACTGTAGGACTCCTCCTGGGGGTCCTGGAAGTTGAGATCCAAGAAACTCCGGATGCGAGCGTCCTAGTAACTCCGACAGTGAATCCAGATCCCTCTCGAAGATCAGTTGACCTCCGTTTCCCAACTGGTAAAACCTGCTGAACTGAGTCTCCATCTACAAGAATTAAGGATGAGGAAGTTAGTGAAGTGATCAAGTGTGTCAAATTTTAGATAGTAATGTAAGAATTTTGAGGAACATGAATTTTTGAGAAAGAATGAGTTCACAAGGGTAAGAGAGGAAATAGTTTTTCATAAATACTCACTTTGGTTTTGAAGCTAAGTTTTTGGTTTGGACGTCCATTCTAACTAGGGTCTCCTATGGTCAGGATGGCTCTGATACCAACTTGTCAACACCCGGATTTTTAATCCCAAATGCCCGTTATGCCATACCTCGCAATCCTAGGATTACCATTTTTGCGAGACATAACGGATTGGATATCACAGTACATCATCCATTACAAACCATACATAAGGTTTTACACAAATAAGGATCTCATGATCCAGTCTTAATACAACAAGCAGCGGAAATACAAGATAGTGCAGCGGTGGGGTCCATCTTCAGGGGCACAGGCAATGCTGACGAAGGCAGATAGTCCTAGTTACCATAGCCGTCCTGCTGGCCATCATCTTGATAATCTCCTTCATAGTCTGGCCATGATAATAGCCAGGGATAAAAGCCATGAGTACTCTTTAAGTACTCGCAAACTACTACTAACAACATAAAAGCCATGAGTATTGTTTAAGCCATGATTACTCTTTAAGTATAATTCTAAGTTAAAGTGCTAGAGCTAAGTTTAACTATAAAGTTAAGTTTGAAACCTAAGCTGAGTTCTGAAGCAAAGAAAGATAAAGTAAAGTTCTAGAATCACTTAAGTTGGGAAGCTATTATCATCAACACAACCCTGTTGTAGTCAAGTCAAAGTTCATCATTCATTTCAAGTTATTTAGAAAACATCTGACAACGAAACAGTATGGCCATTCCAACTGTCCATAACCGTGGACACGACTATTTGAATAGTTTGATACTCTGCAGAGGTGGTACACTTTCACCAGAAGATTCGATACATCTGTCAGGGGTAACCCTGAATCATCATACTTAGTATGCAGATAATCAAACATAACCTTCCGGTTACACACCCTAGTACAAGCACCTCTCCTATGAGCATGGCCTCCCAACCATGAACATCAGTCATCTTGGGCACTGCATAGCTAGACAACATTGAGAGGTAGCCTCAGCTCAAACCTCTCCCATGAGGGAACTAATACTAATGCATATAAATTTCCAGCTAAGCCTTACCCAATTCAGGTAATGTGGTTGTACGGTAAATTTGGAATTGTATCGCATCCGAATCCAACCATCAGTTTTATAAAAGGGTTAAGGTCATGCCTCATCATTTTCATTATCATAAACCAGTTGTGTTTCTCAACACATGTCAAAACATCTCAATAGAATGACTCATCATTCCAAGGTTTTCATAATTCATTTTCACCACTTGTTCCCATCTAAAGTGACTCAAGTTTTTGATCTTCTCTAAAATACTATGTTAAGATTGTTGACTAAGGTGGAAGGATGGGATCAATCTCATGCCATAGAATGACATCTAAAGGTTTCTAAGTAGGTCAAGTTTTATACTTTTTATGCTACCTTCAAATTAAGTAAGGAACTTTGCATACTAAGGGGAGTAAAACTTGTAAGTAAGGCTTGGGGTACTAATAGTTAAAAAGGGGTATGATCAAAGCATGCCTAAAGCATCCTTGCTCATTCATCTAGCTTAATTCTAGCTTTCTAACAATAGCTTGCCTTGGTTGGTGCAGTGGTTGAAGTTTTCTTCTTCTTCTTCTTGGTAGAACTCCTCCTCCTCGAAAGCTTGGTCGGTACTAGCGTCTATAGACACATAGGGAGTGCACCTTCACCAAACAATACTTAACTAGGCTAAGTAGCATTCTAAAACACACAATTGATGATCTATTATCATCACAAGCATCACAAGTTCAATTTCAATAGTTTCATCCCTTTTATTTTAGAAAAGTAATTTCTACTCATTGAAATATTAACTAAAATTTAATATTCACCACCAAAATATGGGATCATATGGACACATGTCCTCACCACATATTCTAACATATGGGAACGAGATTTAAGGGTTGGATCAATATTACTTTGGTTTAAGTTCATTATTTAATGATTTAATGTGACTAGAAATGCCTATAGCACTATTTTGGTACTAGTCCAAAGTCACTGCATGTAAACCTTAATATTATTACATGGTTAGATATATATGATGAAATGTGATTTTTGAGAGTTGGAATCAACTCAAAAGCTAACTTGGTTGATTTTATAAAAATGTTGCAAGTTGCAAAAGCTTTTGTTTTCTTTTTTTTATTAGGAGAGATCTATAACTCTAATTGAATTAAATACAACGGGCTTGGATAGATCATTTCAATACCTTTCAGACAAAATTGGTTTCATACAATTTGGATTTCTAAAACTCTCTGAATTGATTTTCAAACTAGGGGACAGAAACTAGATTTAACTAAAAAGAAAAATCCAGATTTGAATCTATGGGATAGCGCGGGAAAAGGAATGGGCCGGCCCAGTGGCGCTCTGCGGCGCGGGGCTCAGCTAACAGGGGGGTCCCGCATGTCAGCGGCACTTAACACGCGAAACGGTACGCGCGTTGTGGGCCATAGGATTAGAAGCGAGATCAACGGCTGATGGTCGTCGTCGATGACGAACAAGTCGCCGGCGAGGTCAAACCCTAGCGGCTCGGTGGGGGTCTACTGGGGGCGTACCAGGGCTCCAGCAGGGTCGGCGAGGCGGACAAATGACGTGGAAGACGACGGCGAGGCGAAGCGCGGTTGCGGTAGAGCTTGGGGTGGTCGCAATCAACGGCGCCCTTATCCTCCTGCCGCGGCTGCTCCGGCTCCAATTCCGGCGAGGCAGAGCTCGCCTTGCTCCAGCTAGAGGTGGGTCAAGTCAGAGAGGTGAGGGGAGTTGAATAGTGTGGAGAGAAGAGGCTGGGGAGGGCTCCTTTTATAGGCCCGACGGTGAGACCGAGCGGGATGGGCAGGCGACTCCGGCGACAAGGCTACGGCGGGGTAGAGGCATGGCTGGGGGTGGCGATCGATGGGTGGTTCCCTGGCGGTGCTCTAGAACTTAAATGTGATCGTAGGGGCGGTGGCATGCAGTCTAGGCGAGGTGGCGCTCTGCGTGGCCGAAGCAGCGGTGTCCACGGCGAGTGGTGGCTATGAGGCTTTGGGCGGCGAACGGGGATGTCTGCGGTGTTCTCCAGGTCGAGGTGGAGCGGCGGGAACGGGCTGGTGCCAAGGGGTGGTCTGTGCGAGCGGGGACAGGGCATGCTCTGGGGGCGGCATCAGCATGCTCGACAAGCTCCGGGCGCGGCGGTTCCTGGATGTTCTGCTCTCTGTCTCTGGCCTGGGGCTGGTTGGGCGGTGGAGGTGGACCACTGGCAAGCTGCTAGACATGAGGAGAGGGGCTAGAGAGAGCTGCTGCGAGTGCACTGTCGGCCGACGAGGTGGTGCTCGGCATGGCATGGTAGTGCAGCTAGGGGGTAGGGGAGATGCTGGTTATGCTCTAGTTAGATCAAGAGGGGACAAGAGGATTCAATGGGGATCAATTGGGGGCAAAACCCTGTAGTAAACAGTGAGCTAGGATTAGAGTAGAGATTATGCATGCCAACTGTTTGGTTTCAAATTTTTTGAGTGATCTCCACTAGTGATAGGTAGTCTCTGGTTGCAAGGGTTTTGAAAATGGAGCTCAAATAGATGGTTTTTGAAATATGGGTGATCTATGCATATGCATTAGATTCAATTTTAAACTATCATTTAAAATAGTTAAGAGAATGTTTTTAGCAGATCCAAAGGTGGGCCTTGGTTCCTCATTATGTGTACTAGCAAGGGGTGCAAAGATCAAGAATTGTTTCTGTTAAGTTTTGAGTACTAGGAATAGCCAAAGTAGGCATGAAAGTTAAATTTGCCAAAATGACCATTCCTCCTTTTTAATTCTTTTTTATTTGATTTTCTTTAGGAAAAGTTTGGGAATGATGTAGATGATGTTTAAATCACCTAAGAAACAATTTACAAGCATTGGATCAATCAATCATGGCAATTCAAACAACTCCTATTTTAAAATGCATACATATATGAATGCTTTCATATTAAATTTGGAAATGTTTTTGTTAACCCTATTTTTGGATGATTTGATCTTGATAAGCTTGGATTGAAGTTTTGGGATGTTAAAAGGAGTTCTACCCAGAAGAAGAGGAGGAAAACTTCAACCACTACACCAATCAAGGCAAGATAGATCTATGCAAGCTATTATTGGCAAGCTAACACTTGCAAATATTATACTTATGCAATCCATCACTAATCGCAAGATAACTTAAGAAAGATGCATTTGGCATGCTTTAGTTATATACCTTTGATCTATACCCATCCCAAGTTTTACTTGCAAGCTTTACTCTTTTACTTTATGAAAGTTCTTTACTTATAACTAGTGCTTTGTGAGTATTTTGGAAAGATAGTATAGATAGCATAAAGAGTATAAAACTAGGCCTATACTAGATTTCATTCTATGGCATGAGATTGAAGATTGGCACCCCTCATTAGTGAACACTCTTAACTTAGTGGCTAGTGCTAAGAAAAAAAATTGATCACTTTAGATGGGAATACTTGCTGAAAATGATTATGAAAACCTTGGAATGATGCTACATTTTATTGAAATGTTTTGACATATGTTGAGAAACACAAATGGATTTGATGATGAAAATGTTGAGGCATGAGCCTTAGCCCTTTATAAAAAATGATGGTTAGGTTCGGATGCGATACCATTCCAATTTTACCGTACAAGCGCAATACCTGAATTGGGTAGGGCTTAGCCAGAAATTTATATGCATTAGTATGGGTTCCCTCGTGGAAGAGGTTTGAGGTGAGGCTACCTCGTGAGTGTGAATTGTCCACCTATGCAGTTCCCAGGATGGCAGATGGCCATGGCTGGGAGGCCAAGCTCATAGGGGAGGTGCCTATACTAGAGTGTGTAATTAAAAGGTTATGATTGATTATACGCATACTAAGTATGATGATTCAGGGTTATCCCTGACGGATGTATTGAATTTTGTGGTGAAAGTGTACCACCTCTATAGAGTGTCAAACTATTCGAATAGCCTCGTCCGCGGTCATGGACAGTTGGAGTGGCCATACTGTTCCGTCGTTAGATGTTTTCAAAGTGACTTGTGAAGTGAACTATGATTTTGACTTGACCACAATAGGGTTGTGAATATGAAAACTAGGTTCCCACTTAAAGTGATTTAGAACATTAACTTAGTTTTCTTTACTTCTGAACTCAGTTTAGATAAACCTGGCTTTTTGTAAATAAACCTAGAGCTTAAGATTCCTATTAGAACTACCTTACTTGTTAGTGATAGTTGGCGAGTACTTAAAGAGTACTCATGGCTTTGTCCCTGGCTATTCCCGTGGCTAGACTATGAGGAGGACTATTAGAATAATGGACAGCATGACGTCTACGACAACTAGGATCATCTCCTATCGTCAGCATTGCCTATGACCCTAAAGATGGAGCCCACTACTACGCTTATTATTTTGCTGCTTGTTAGTATTAAGACTAGATCATGAGATCCTTTATTCATGTAAGACCTTATTATGGTTTGTAATAGATGATGTACTATGATATCCAATCTGTTATGTCTCGCAAAAATGGTAATCCTAGAATTGCGAGGTATGGCATAACAGGCATCTAGGATTAAAAATCCGGATGTTGACAATAACTGCGCCAGCCAGGTCGATCAGGTAATTGTATAGGGTTTTGTTATTTTCCCTTCTTGTATTGCGCCTTCCATGAACAGTAAAAGATGCTTGCTAATTATACTCATGTTATGATATTTGCATGGACTTTAGAAACACCGAAACCGTAACGGGAACTGTATAGAACAGTAACATGCCAAAACAATAATAGGCCAAAATAGTAACATGCCAAAATAGTAGGCGGAAGCGTAATAGGCGGAAACGATAGATCTAAAAATGTAGCTGGCGAAAGCGATGGCAGCTAAAAAAGAAACATGCCAAAACACCAGCAGGGCAGAACAATGGCAATCCAGCACAGTAACAAGCCAGAACAGTAATAGACAAAAAAAGTAATAGGCCAGAACAGTAACATGCCTGAATAGTAGCAGGCCAAAACAGTGGCAACCAGCACAGTAACGGGCCAGAACAGTAAAGGATCACAACAGTAACGGACATGAATAGTAGACTGCAGAACAGTAACGAGCCAGAATAGTAAATGGCAGAACAATATCGGACCTTCTCAAAAGTGGGTCGTTCGTAGGCGCGCCTGGAAGAGTTGTGAGAACAGTGACGGGATGACTGTGGGACTTAACAATATCGAGCCTACTTGACACAGGATGTTAACGGGTCGCACAGTATTCGGACAATGTGGGATTCTATAGGCTGAAACAGTAACGTGCCTGACATTCGCGGGTCGCTGCTGGTCGCATTTTTTGGCCAATTTCAAACAGTGCCGGACGAAATAGTAATGGGCCATTATCTTATTGGGCTCTCCTAATGGGTCGGCCCACTTAATTATTAGCAGGCCTTGGTTGGGCCTGGCTTCTACCACGGTTTCTGCGGCTGTTAACGGCGGTAACTAGGCGTTAACGGTGTTTGCCACGTGGCATTTTGCATTACATCAGCATTCAGCACGGCTGGCGAACAAATCTACGACGGAACATGTTTTTGTGGCTGAAGGGTGCGATCCTCCATGGTCAGAAAAAACCGTGGTAGATTCTTTTGTGACGAGGCTTTTACCACGATGGGCATCCGTCGTAGAAAACGTTTTAGCCACGAAAAACGGGCCTTCAACCACGAAAATCGTCCATTGTAAAAGCCAACTTTTCTTGTAGTGGAAACAGTTAGGTTCGGCTCCTTCTCGAGAGAGCAGCTGATCGAGCCATATGTTTCATACTACTTCCTCTTTGATTGTTTTCAAAAATATGGCCAAATCTGTCACATGCAAATTCTTGGATATGGGATCACCAGCATAAAGTATGATGTAGAGGTATGGCCTTGACCTTGTTGTCGTGCGGCTTGAAATCCAAGAAAGCTCATACTCGTTGACAACTAAGATTAATTTTTTTTAAATTTACCCACTTACTTTTAGGTTAGCATTTTACACGGTCCGTGGGAGTACATTCTACATCAAGGACCTAAAAAATGGAAAATTACATCAAGGTCCATACATTTAGCACAAAGGACCCTAAAAGGAAAAATTTCTGGTTCAGATCCTTCTAGAGAGATCAGCTGATCTGAGCCAAACTCTTCATACTACTTCGTCTTCGATTGCTTTCAAAATATGGCCAAACCTGTCGCCATGCAAATTCTCGAATATGGGGTCATCAGCATAAAGTATGATGTAGATATATGTCCTTGACCTTGTGGTCGTTCAGCTTGAAATCCAAGAATGGTTATACTCGTTGACAAGTAAGCTTAAAATCATTTAAATTTCACCACTTACACTTTTTGGTTAGAATTTATACCGATGGTGCGAGTACATTTTATATCAAGGATCTAAAAATGGGAAAATTACATTGAGGTCCATACATTTAGCACAAAGGACCTGAAAATTGTACAAAGAAAATAGTCGGGTTCGGCTCCTTCTCGAGAGAGAAGCTGACCGAGCCATATGTTTCATACTACTTCCTCTTCGATTGTTTTCAAAATATTGCCAAATCTTTCACCATGCAAATTCTTGGATATGGGATCTATCATCAACATAAAGTTCTCATGATGTACAGATATGGTCTTGACCTTGTGGTCGTTCAGCTTGAAATCCAAGAATGTCCATACTCGTTGACAACTAAGCTTAAATTCGTTTAAATTTCACCACTTACAGTTTTTTCTTAGCATTTTACACGGTCGGTGAGAGTACAGTTTACATCATGGACCTAAAAAAGGGGAAATTACATCGAGGTCCATACGTTTAGCACAAATGACACTAAAATTAAGCAAGGAAAACATTCGGGTTTGGCTACTTCTCGAGAGAGTAGCTGATCGAGCCATACTCTTTATACTACTTCATCTTTGATTGTTTTCAAAATATGGCCAAATTTGTTGGCAAGCAAATTCTTGGATATGGGATCATCAGCATAAAGTATGATGTAGATATGGCCTTGACCTTGGTCATTCATCTTCAAATACAGGAATGGTTCATAATCATTGACAACTAATATTAAATTCGTTTAAATTTCACCACTTACTTTTAGGTTAGAATTTTACACGGTCGATTGTAGTACATTATACTTCAAGGACCTAAAAAGGGGGAAAATACATTGAGGTCCATACATTTAGCACAAACGACCCTAAAAGGAAAATTTTCTAGTTCGGCTACTTCTCGTGAGATCAGCTGATCTAAGCCAAACTCTTTATACTACTTCCTCTTTGATTGTTTTCAAAATATGGCCAAATTTGTCGCCGTGCAAAGTCTATCACATGGGATCATCGGAATAAAGTATGATGTTGATATGGCCTTCACCTTGGTCGTTCGGCTTGAAATCCAAGCTTTTCATACTAATTGACAAGTAAGCTTAAAATCATCTAAATTTAACCACTTACACTTTTATGTTAGAATTTTACACGGGCGGTGAAAGTACATTTACACCAAGGACCTAAAAATAGGCAAATTATATCGAGCTCCATACATTTAGCACAAACCCCCCTAAAATTAAGCAAGGAAACAGTCAGGTTCGACTCCTTCTTGAGAGCGCAGCTGGTCGACCCATACGTTTCATACTACTTCCTATTTGATTGTTTTCAAATATGGTCAAATCTGTCGCCATGCAATTTCATGGATATGGGATCATCAGTATAAAGTGTGATGTAGAGATATGGCCTTGACCTTGTGGTCGTTCGGCTTGAAATCCAAGAAAGTTCATACTTGTTGACAACTAAGATTAAATTCGTTTAAATTTCACCACTTAATTTTCGGTTAGCATTTTACCCGGTCGGTGGGAGTACATTTCATCAAGGACCTAAAAAAGTGAAAATTACATCGAGGTCCATATATTTAGCACAAAGGACCCTAAAAGGAAAACTTTCTAGTTCGGCTCCTTCTCGAGAGATCAGCTAATCAGAGCCAAACTCTTCATACTACTTCCTCTTTGAATGTTTTCAAAAATGGCCAAACCTGTCGCCATGCAAAATCTCTGATATGGGGTCATCGGCATAAAGTATGATGTTGACATGGCCTTGACCTTGGTCGTTCAGCTTGAAATCCAAGAATGTCCATACTCGTTGACAAGTAAGCTTAAATTCGTTTAAATTTCACCACTTACACTTTTTGGTTAGAATTTTATAGAAATGGTGGGAGTACATTTTACACCAAGGATCTAAAAAAAGGGAAAATTACATCAAGGTCCATACATTTAGCACAAAGAACCCTAAAACCAAGCAAGAAAAATAGTCGGGTACGACTCCTTCTCGAGAGAGCAGCTAATCGAACCATACTCTTCATCCTACTTCCTCTTCGATTGTTTTCAAAATATAGCCAAATCTATCGCCATGCAAATTCTTGGATATGGGATCATCAACATAAAGTATGATGTAGAGATATGGCCTTGATCTTGTGGTCTTTCGTCTTGAAATCCAAGAAAGTTCATACTCATTGAAAACTAATATTAATTTCGTTAAAGTTTCACCACTTACTTTTAGGTTAGCATTTTACACTATCGGTGGGAGTATATTTTACATCAAGGACCTAAAAAATGGAAAATTACATCGACGTACATACATTTATCACAAAGGACGCTAAAATGAAAACTTTCTGGTTCGGCTCCGACTCGAGAGATCAGCTGATCTGAGCCAAACTCTTCATACTACTTCCTATACGATTGTTTTCAAAATATGGCGAAACCTGTCGCCATGCAAATTTTCTGATATGGGGTCATCAGCATAAAGTATGATATAGATATATGTTCTTGACCTTGTTGTCACTTGGCTTGAAATCCAAGAATATTCATACTCGTTAACAAGTAAGCTCAAATTTGTTTAAATTTCATCACTTGCACTTTTTGGTTAGAATTTTACATGGATGGTGGGAGTACATTTTACATCAAGGACTAAAAAAGGAAAAATTACATTGAGGTCCATACATTTAGAACAAAGTACCCTAAAATTGCATAAAGAAAATAGTCGGGGTCGGCTCCTTCTCAAGAGAGCAGTTGACCGAGCCATACATTTTATACTACTTCCTCTTTGATTGTTTTCAAAATATGGCCAAATCAGTCGCCATGAAAATTCGTGGATATCGGATCTATCATCAGCATAAAGTATTGATGATGTAGAGATATGGCCTTGACCTTCTGGTCGTTCGGGTTGAAACCCAAGAATGTCCATACTCGTTGACAAGTAAGTTTAAATTCATTTAAATTTCACCACTTACAATTTTTGGTTAGAATTTTACACGGTCGGTGGGAGTACATTCTACATCAAGGACCTAAAAAAGGGGAAATTACATCGAGGTCCATAAATTTAGCACAAAGGACCCTAAAATTGAGCAAAGAAAATAGTCGGGGTGGGCTCCTTCTCAAGAGAGTAGCTGATCGAGCCATATGTTTCATAGTACTTCATCTTCGATTGTTTTCAAAATATGACCAAATCGGTTGCCATGCAAATTCTTGGATATGAGATCATCAGCATAACGTATGATGTAGAGACATGGCCCTGACCATGTGGTATTTCGTCTTGAAATCCAAGAAAGTTCATACTCATTGACAACTAAGATTAAATTCGTTAAAATTTCACCACTTACTTTTAGGTTAGCATTTTACACGGTCGGTGGGAGTACATTTTACATCAAGGACCTAAAAAATGAAAATTACATCGACGTCCATACATTTATCACAAAGGACCTTAAAAGGAAAACTTTCTGGTTCGGCTCCTTCTCGAGAGATCAGCTGATCTTAGCCAAACTCTTCATACTACTTCCTCTACGATTGTTTTCAAAATATGGCGAAACCTGTCACCATGCAAATTTTCTGATATGGGGTCATCAGCATAAAGTATGATGTAGAGATATGGCCTTGACCTTGTGGTCGCTCGGCTTGAAATCCAAGAATGTTCATACTCATTGATAAGTAGGCTCAAATTTGTATAAATTTCACCACTTGCACTTTTTGGTTAGAATTTTACACGAATGGTGGGAGTACATTTTACATCAAGGACCTAAAAAGGGAAAATTACATTCAGGTCCATACATTTAGCACAAAGGACCCTAAAATTCCATAAAGAAAATAGTCAGGTTCGGCTCCTTCTCTAGAGAGCAGTTAACTGAGCCATACATTTTATACAACTTCCTCTTTTAATGTTTTCAAAATATGGCCAAATTTGTTGCCATGAAAATTCTTGGATATGGGAGCTATCATTAGCATAAATTACTGATGATGTAGAGATATGGCCTTGACGTTGTGGTTGTTCGGGTTGAAACCCAAGATTGTCCGTACTCGTTGACAACTAAGTTTAAATTCATTTAAATTTCACCACTTACACTTTTTGGTTAGAATTTTACACGGTCGGTGGGAGTACATTTTACATCAAGGACCTAAAAAAGGGGAAATTACATCAAGGTCCATACATTTAGCACAAAGGACCCTAAAATTGAGCAAAGAAAATAGTCGGGTTTGGTTCCTTCTCAAGAGAGTAGCTGATCGAGCCAGACGTTTCATACTACTTCCTCTTTGATTGTTTTCAAAAATATGACCAAACCTGTCGCCATGCAAATTATTGGATATGGGATCATCAGCATAAAGTATGATGTAGAGATATGGCCTTGACCTTGTGGTCTTTCGTCTTGAATTTCAAGAAAGTTCATACTCATTGACAACTAAGATTAAATTTGTTAAAATTTCACCACTTACTTTTAGGTTAGCATTTTACTCTGTTGGTGTGAGTACATTTTACATCAAGGACCTAAAAAATGGAAAATTACATCGACGTCCATACATTTATCACAAGGACCTTAAAAGGAAAACTTTCTGGTTCGGCTCCTTCTCGAGAGATTAGCTGATCTGAGCCAAACTCTTCATACTACTTCCTCTACGATTGTTTGCAAAATATGGCGAAACCTATCACCATGAAAATTTTCTGATATGGGGTCATCAGCATAAAGTATGATGTAGAGATATGGCCTTAACCTTGTGGTCACTCGGCTTGAAATCCAAGAACGTTCATACTCGTTGATAAGTAGGCTCAAATTTGTATAAATTTCACCACTTGCACTTTTTGGTTAGAATTTTACACGAATGGTGGGAGTACATTTTACATCAAGGACCTAAAAAGGGAAAATTACATTGAGGTCCATACATTTAGCACAAAGGACCCTAAAATTCCATAAAGAAAATAGTCAGGTTCGGCTCCTTCTCCAGAGAGCAGTTGACTGAGCCAGACATTTTATACAACTTCCTCTTTTATTGTTTTCAAAATATAGCCAAATTTGTCGCCATGAAAATTCTTGGATATGGGATCTATCATATGCATAAAGTACTGATGATTTAGAGATATGGCCTTGACCTTGCGGTTGTTCGGGTTGAAACCCAAGATTGTCCATACTCATTGACAACTAAGTTTAAATTCATTTTAATTTCACCACTTACACTTTTTGGTTAGAATTTTACACGGTCGGTGAGAGTACATGTTACATCAAGGACCTAAAAAAGGGGAAATTACATCGAGATCCATACATTTAGCAGAAAGGACCCTAAAATTGAGCAAAGAAAATAGTCGGGTTTGGCTCCATCTCGAGAGAGTTGTTGATCGATCCATACATTTCATACTACTTCCTCTTTGATTGTTTTGAAAATATGACCAAATCTATCTCCATGCATATTCTTGGATATGGGATCATCAGCATCAAGTATGATGTAGAGATATGGCCTTGACCTTATGGTCGTTTGGCTTGAAATCCAAGAAAGTTCATACTCATTAACAACTAAGCTTAAATTCGTTTAAATTTCACCACTTACTTTTAGGCTAGCATTTTACATGGTCGGTGAGTGCATATTTTACATCAAGTACCTAAAAAAGGGGAAATTACATCAAGGTCCATACATTTAGCACAAAGGACCCTTAAAGGAAAACTTTCTGGTTTGTCTCCTTCTTGAGAGATTAGCTGATCTGAGCCAAACTCTTCATACTACATCCTCTTCGATTGTTTTCAAAATATGGCCAAATCTGTTGCCATGCAAATTCTCTAATATGGGGTCATCAGCATAAAGTATGATGTTGATATGGCCTTGACATTCGTCGTTCTACTTGAAATCCAAGAATGTCCATACTCGTTGACAAGTAATCTTATATTCGTTTAAATTTCACCACTTATACTTTTTATTAGAATTTTACACAGATGATGGGAGTACATTTTACACCAAGGACCTAAAAAAGGGAAAATTACATCGAGGTTCATACATTTAGCACAAAGGACCCTGAAACTAAGCAAGGAAAATAGTCAGGTATGGCTCCTTCTCGGGAGAGGAGTTGATCCAGCCATACTCTTCATACTAATTCCTCTTCGATTGTTTTCAAAATATAGCCAAATCTATCGTCATGCAAATTCTTGGATATGGGACTCATCAACATAAAGTATGATGTAGAGATATGGCCTTGACCTTATGGTCGTTCCGCTCGAAATCCAAGAAAGTTCATACTCATTAACAACTAAGCTTAAATTTGTTTAAATTTTACCACTTACTTTTACGTTAGCATTTTACATGGTCGGTGAGTGCAATTTTACATCAAGGACCTAAAAAGGAAAAATTACATCGAGGTCCATACATTTAACAGAAAGGACCCCAAAAGGACAACTTTCTGGTTTGTCTCCTTCTCGAGAGATCAGCTGATCTAAGCCAAACTCTTCATACTACATCGTCTTTGATTGTTTTCAAAATATGGCCAAATCTGTTGCCATGCAAATTCTCTGATATGGGGTCATCAGCATAAAGTATGATGTTGATATGGACCTGAGATTTGTCGTTCGACTTGAAATGCAAGAATGTCCATACTGGTTGACAAGTAAGCTTAAATTCATTTAAATTTCACCTCTTACTCTTTTTGTTAGAATTTTACACAAATGATGGGAGTACATTTTACACCAAGGACCTAAAAAAGGGAAAATTACATCGAGGTCCATAAATTTAGCACAAAGGACCCTAAAACTAAGCAAGGAAAATAGTCGGGTATGGCTCCTTCTTGAGAGAGCGGATGATCGAGCCATATTCTTCGTACTACATCCTCTTTGATTGTTTTCAAAATATAGCCAAATCTATCGCCATGAGAATTCATGGATATTGGATCATCAACATAAAGTATGATGTACAGATATGGCCTTGACCGTGTGGTCATTCGGCTTGAACTCCAAGGAATCTCATACTCGTTGACAACTAAGATTAAATTTGTTTAAATTTCACCACTTACTTCTAGGTTAGCATTTTACACGGTCAATGGGAGCATATTTTACATTAAGGACCTAAAAAGGGAAAATTACGTCGAGGTCCATACATTTAGCACAAAGGACGCTACAAGGAAAACTTTCTGGTTCTTCTCCTTCTCGATAGATCCGCTTATCTGAGCCAAACTCTTCATACTACTTCCTCTTTGATTGTTTTTAAAATATTGCCAAATCTGTTGCCATGAAAATTCTCTGATATGCGGTCATCAGCATAAAGTATGATGTTGATATGGCCCTGACATTAGTCGTTCGGCTTGAAATCCAAGGATGTCCATACTCATTGACAAGTAAGCTTAAATTCATTTAAATTTCACCACTTACACTTTTTATTAGAATTTTACACAGATGGTGGTAGTATATTTTACACCAAGGACCTAAAAAGGGGAAAAATACATCGAGGTCCATACGTTTAGCACAAAGGACCCTAAAACCAAGAAAGAAAAATAGTCGAGTACGAATCCTTCTCGAGAGAGAGCAGTGGATCGAGCCATACTCTTCATACTACTTCTTCTTTGATTATTTTCAAAATATAGACAATTCTGTCGCCATGCAAATTATTGGATATTGGATCATTAACATAAAGTATGATGTTGAGATATGGCCTTGACCTTGTGGTCGTTCGGGTTGAAATCCAAGAAAGTTCATACTCATTGACAACTAAAATACTATTCGTTTAAATTTCACCACTTACTTTTAGGTTAGCATTTTACACGGTCGCTGGGAGTACATTTAACATCAAGGACCTAAAAAGGAAAAATTACATCGGCATCCATACATTTAGCACAAAGGAACCTAAAAGGAATTTTTTTGGTTTGTCTCCTTCTCGAGAGATCAGCTGATCTCAGCCAAAATCTTCATACTACTTCCTCTTCGATTGTTTTCAAAATATGGCAAAACCTATCGCCATGCAAATTCTCTAATATGGGGTCATCAGGATAAATTATGATGTACATATATGGCCTTGACCTTGTGGTTGTTTGAGTCTAAATCCAAGAATGTTCATACTCGTTGACAAGTAAGCTTAAATTCGTTTAACTTTCACCACTTGCACTTTTTGGTTAGAAATTTACACGGATGGTGGGAGTAAATTTTACATCATGGACCTAAAATAGGGAAAATTATATTGAGGTCCATACATTTAACACAAAGGACCCCAAATTTAAGTAAAGAAAATAGTCGGGTTCGGCTCCATCTCGACAGAGCAGTTGACTGAGCCATACGTTTCATACTACTTCCTCTTTGATTGTTTTCAAAATATGGCCAAATATGTCGCCATGAAAATTCTTAGATATGGGATCTATCATCAGCATAAAGTACTCATGATGTAGAGATATGGCCGTGACCTTGTGGTCGTTCGGCTTGAAACCCAAGAATGTCCATACTCGTTGACAATAAGCTTAAATTCATTTAAAATTCACCACTTACACTTTTTGGTTAACATTATACATGGTCGGTGGAAGTACATTTTATATCAAGGACCTAAAAAGGGGAAATTACATCGAGGTCCATTCATTTAGCACAATGGATCCTAAAATTGAGCAAATAAAATAGTCGGGTTCGCCTTCTTCTCAAGAGAATAGCTGATCATGCCATATGTTTCATACTACTGCCTCTTTGATTGTTTTCAAAATATAGCCAAATCTGTCGCCATGAAAATTCTTAGATAAGGGATCTATCATCAACATAAAGTACTCATGATGTAGAGATATGGCCGTGACCTTGTGGTCATTCGGCTTGAAACCCAAGAATGTCCATACTCGTTGACAATAAGCTTAAATTCATTTAAACTTCACCACTTACACTTTTTGGTTAGCATTTTACACGGTCGATGGGAGTACATTTTACATCAAGGACCTAAAAAGGGGGAAATTACATCGAGGTCCATACATTTAGCACAAAGGACCCTAAAATGAAAAATTTCTGGTTCGGCTCCTTCTCGAGAGATCAGCTGATCAGAGCCAAAGTCTTCAAACTACTTCCTCTTCGATTGTTTTCAAAATATGGACAAATATGTTGCCTTGCAAATTCTCTGATATGGGTCATCAACATAAAGTATGATGTTGATGTGGCCTTGACCTTGGTCATTCGGCTTGAAATCCAAGAATCTCCATACTCGTTGACAAGTAAGCTTAAATTCGTTTAAATTTTCACCACTTACACTTTTTTGTTAGAATTTTACATAGATGGTCGGAGTACATTTTGCACCAAGGACCTAAAAAGGGTAAAATTACATCGAGGTCCATACATTTAGCACAAAGGACCCTAAAACCAAGAAATGAAAACAATCGGGTACGCCTCCTTCTCAAGAGAGCAGCTGATCAAGCCATACTCTTCATACTACATCCTCTTCAATTGTTTTCAAAATATGGCCAAATCTGTCGTCATGCAAATTCTTGGATATGGGATCATCAACATAAAGTATGATGTAGAGATATCTCCTTGACCTTGCGGTCGTTCGGCTTGAAATCCAAGATTATTCATACTTGTTGACAACTAAGCTTAAATTCGTTTAAATTTCACCACTTAATTTCAGGCTAACATTTTACACGGTCGATGGGAGTACATTTTACATCAAGGACCTAAAAAAGGGGAAATTACATCGAGGTCCATACATTTAGCACAAAGGATCCTAAAATTGAGCAAAGAAAATAGTCGGGTTCGGTTCCTTCTCAAGAGAACAGCTGCTCAAGCCATATGTTTCATACTACTGCCTCTTTGATTGTTTTCAAAATATGGCCAAATCTGTTGCCATTCAAATTCTTGGATATGGGATCATCAGCATAAAGTATGATGTAGAGATATGGCCTTGACCTTGTGGTCGTTCGGCTTGAAATACAAGAAAGTTCATACTAGTTGACAACTAAGCTTTAATTCATTTAAATTTCACCACTTACTTTTAGTTTAGCATTTTACACGGTCGGTATGAGCATATTTTACATCAAGGACCTAAAAAGGTAAAATTACATCGAGGTCCATACATTTAGCACCAAGGACCCTAAAAGGAAAACTTTCTAGTTCGGCTCCTTCTCAAGAGATCAGCTGATTTAAGCCAAACTCTTCATACTACTTCCTCTTCGATTATTTTCAAAATATGGCCAAATATGTTGCCATGCAAATTCTCTGATATGGGGTCATCAGCATAAATTATGATGTTGATATGGCCTTGACCTTCGTCGTTCGTCTTGAAATCCAAGAATGTCCATACTCGTTGACAAGTAAGTTTAAATTTGTTTAAATTTCAACACTTACACTTTTTGTTATAATTTTACACGGATGGTGGGAGTTCCTTTTTACACCAAGGACCTAAAAAAAGGGAAAATTACATCGAGGTCTATACATTTAGCACAAAGGACCCTAAAACTAAGCAAGGAAAATAGTCGGGTATGGCTCCTTCTTGAGAGAGCAGCTGATCGAACCATATTCTTCATACTACATCCTCTTTGATTGTTTTGAAAATATATCCAAATCTGTCGCCATGCAAATTTATGGATATTGGATCATCAACATAAAGTATGATGTACAGATATCTCCTTGACCGTGTGGTCATTCGGCTTGAACTCCAAGGAATCTCATACTCGTTGACAACTAAGATTAAATTCATTTAAATTTCACCACTTAATTTTAGTTTAGCATTTTACACGGACAATGGGAGCATATTTTACATGAAGGACCTAAAAAGGTAAAATTACGTCGAGGTCCATACATTTAGCACAAAGGACCCTAAAAGGAAAACTTTCTAGTTCTGCTCCTTCTCAAGAGATCAGCTTATCTGACCCAAACTCTTCATACTAGTTCCTCTTTGATTTTTTTCAAAATATGGCCAAATTTGTTGCCATGCAAATTCCCTCATATGGGGTCATCAGCATAATGTATGATGTTGATATGGCCTTGACCTTGGTCGTTCGGCTTGAAATCCAAGAATGTCCATACTCGTTGAAAAGTAAGCTTTAATTCATTTAAATTTCACCACTTACACTTTTTGTTAGAATTTTACACAGATGGTGGGAGTACATTTTACACCAAGGACCTAAAAAAGGGAAAATTACATCGAGGTCTATACGTTTAGCACAAAGGATCCTAAAATTGAGCAAAGAAAATAGTCGGGTTTGGCTCCTTCTCAAGAGAACAGCTGATCAAGCCTTACGTTTCATAGTACTGCCTCTTTGATTGTTTTCAAAATATGGCCAAATCTGTCGCCGTTCAAATTCTTGGATATGGGATCATCAGCATAAAGTATGATGTAGAGATATGGCCTTAACCTTGTGGTCATTTGGCTTGAAATCCAAGAAAGTTCATACTAGTTGACAACTAAGCTTAAAATCATTTAAATTTCACCACTTACTTTTAGGTTGGCATTTTACACGGTCGATATGAGCATATTTTACATCAAGGACCTAAAAAGGTAAAATTACATCGAGGTCCATACATTTAGCACCAAGGACCCTAAAAGGAAAACTTTCTAGTTCGGCTTCTTCTCAAGAGATCAGCTGATTTAAGCCAAACTCTTCATACTACTTCCTCTTTGATTATTTTCAAAATATGGCCAAATATGTTACCATGCAAATTCTCTGATATGGGGTCATCAGCATAAAGTATGATGTTGATATGGCCTTGACCTTGGTCGTTCGTCTTGAAATCCAAGAATGTCCATACTCGTTGACAAGTAAGTTCAAATTTGTTTAAATTTCAACACTTACACTTTTTGTTATAATTTTACACAGATGGTGGGAGTTCCTTTTTACACCAAGGACCTAAAAAAAGGGAAAATTACATCAAGGTCCATACATTTAGCACAAAGGACCCTAAAACTAAGCAAGGAAAATAGTCGGGTATGGCTCCTTCATGAGAGAGCAGCTGATCGAGCCATATTCTTCATACTACATCCTCTTTCATTGTTTTGAAAATATATCCAAATCTGTCGCCATCCAAATTTATGGATATTGGATCATCAACATAAAGTATGATGTACAGATATCTCCTTGACCGTGTGGTCATTCGGCTTGAACTCCAAGGAATCTCATACTCGTTGACAACTAAGATTAAATTCGTTTAAATTTCACCACTTAATTTTAGTTTAGCATTTTACACGGACAATGGGAGCATATTTTACATGAAGGACCTAAAAAGGTAAAATTACGTCGAGGTCCATACATTTAGCACAAAGGACCCTAAGAGGAAAACTTTCTAGTTCTGCTTCTTCTCAAGAGATCAGCTTATCTGACCAAACTCTTCATACTAGTTCCTCTTTGATTGTTTTAAAAATATGGTCAAATTTGTTGCCATGAAAATTCCCTCATATGAGGTCATCAGCATAATTTATGATGTTGATATGGCCTTGACGTTGGTCGTTCGGCTTGAAATCCAAGAATGTCCATACTCGTTGAAAAGTAAGCTTTAATTCATTTAAATTTCACCACTTACACTTTTTATTAGAATTTTACACAGATGGTGGGAGTACATTTTACACCAAGGACCTAAAAAAGGGAAAATTACATCGAGGTTTATACGTTTAGCACAAAGGATCCTAAAATTGAGCAAAGAAAATAGTCGGGTTTGGCTCCTTCTCAAGAGAACAACTGATCAAGCCTTACGTTTCATACTACTGCCTCTTTGATTGTTTTCAAAATATGGCCAAATCTGTCGCCATTCAAATTTTTGGATATGGGATCATCAGCATAAAGTATGATGTAGAGATATGGCCTTAACCTTGTGGTCATTTGGCTTGAAATCCAAGAAAGTTCATACTAGTTGACAACTAAGCTTAAATTCATTTAAATTTCACCACTTACTTTTAGGTTGACATTTTACACGGTCGGTATGAGCATATTTTACATCAAGGACCTAAAAAGGTAAAATTACATCGAGGTCCATACATTTAGCACCAAGGACCCTAAAAGGAAAACTTTCTAGTTCGGCTCCTTCTCAAGAGATCAGCTGATTTAAGCCAAACTCTTCATACTACTTCCTCTTCGATTATTTTCAAAATATGGCCAAATATGTTACCATGCAAATTCTCTGATATGGGGTCATCAGCATAAAGTATGATGTTGATATGGCCTTGACCTTGGTCGTTCGGCTTGAAATCCAAGAATGTCCATACTCGTTGACAAGTAAGTTTAAATTCATTTAAATTTCAACACTTACACTTTTTGTTATAATTTTACACAGATGATGGGAGTTCCTTTTTACACCAAGGACCTAAAAAAGGGAAAATTACATCGAGGTCCATACATTTAGAACAAAGGACCCTAAAACTAAGCAAGGAAAATAGTCGGGTATGGCTCCTTCTTGAGAGAGCAGCTGATCGAGCCATATTCTTCATACTACATCCTCTTTGATTGTTTTGAAAATATATCCAAATCTGTCGCCATGCAAATTTATGGATATTGGATCACCAACATAAAGTATGATGTACAGATATCTCCTTGACCGTGTGGTCATTCGGCTTGAACTCCAAGGAATCTCATACTCGTTGACAACTAAGATTAAATTCATTTAACTTTCACCACTTAATTTTAGGTTAGCATTTTACACGGTCAATGGGAGCATATTTTACATGAAGGACCTAAAAAGGTAAAGTTATGTTGAGGTCCATACATTTAGCACAAAGGACCCTAAAAGTAAAACTTCTAGTTCTGCTCCTTCTCAAGAGATCAGCTTATCTGAGCCAAACTCTTCATACTAGTTCCTCTTTGATTGTTTTCAAAATATGGCCAAATTTGTTGCCATGCAAATTCCCTCATATAGGGTCATCAGCATAAAGTATGATGTTGATATGGCCTTGACCTTGGTCGTTCGGCTTGAAATCCAAGAATGTCCATACTCGTTGAAAAGTAAGCTTTAATTCATTTAAATTTCACCACTTACACTTTTTATTAGAATTTTACACAGATGGTGGGAGTACATTTTACACCAACGACCTAAAAAAGGGAAAATTACATCGAGGTCTATACATTTAGCACAAAGGATCCTAAAATTGAGCAAAGAAAATAGTCGGGTTTGGCTCCTTCTCAAGAGAATAGCTGATCAAGCCTTACGTTTCATACTACTGCCTCTTTGATTGTTTTCAAAATATGGCCAAATCTGTCGCCATTCAAATTCTTGGATATGGGATCATCAGCATAAAGTATGATGTAGAGATATGGCCTTGACCTTGTGGTCATTTGGCTTGAAATCCAAGAAAGTTCATACTAGTTGGCAACTAAGCTTAAATTCATTTAAATTTCACCACTTACTTTTAGGTTGGCATTTTACACGGTCGGTATGAGCATATTTTACATCAAGGATCTAAAAAGGTGAAATTACATCGAGGTCCATACATTTAGCACCAAGGACCCTAAAAGGAAAACCTTCTAGTTCGGCTCCTTCTCAAGAGATCAGCTGATTTAAGCCAAACTCTTCATACTACTTCCTCTTCGATTATTTTCAAAATATGGCCAAATATGTTACCATGCAAATTCTCTGATACGGGGTCATCAGCATAAAGTATGATGTTGATATGGCCTTGACCTTGGCCATTCGGCTTGAAATCCAAGAATATCCATACTCGTTGACAAGTAAGTTTAAATTCGTTTAAATTTCAACACTTACACTTTTTGTTATCATTTTACACAGATGGTGGGAGTAAATTTTGCACCAAGGACCTAAAAAAGGGAAACTTACATCGAGGTCCATACATTTAGCACAAAGGAACCTAAAACTAAGCAAGAAAAATAGTCGGGTACAGCTCCTTGAGAGAGCAGCTGATCTAGCCATATTCTTCGTACTACATCCTCTTTGATTGTTTTGAAAATATAGCCAAATCTGTCACCATGCAAATTTATGGATATTGGATCATCAACATAAAGTAGGATGTACAAATATGGCCTTGACCGTGTGGTCATTCGGCTTGAACTCCAAGGAAGCTCATACTCGTTGACAACTAAGATTAAATTCGTTTAAATTTCACCAATTAATTTTAGGTTAGCATTTTACGCGGTCGATGGGAGCATATTTTACATGACGGACGTAAAAAAGGGAAAATTACGTCGAGGTCCATATATTTAGCACAAAGGACCCCAAAAGGAAAACTTTCTAGTTCTGCTCCTTCTCGAGAGATTAACTTATCTGAGCCAAACTCTTCATACTACTTCCTCTTTGATTGTTTTCAAAATATGGCCAAATCTGTTGCCATGCAAATTCTCTAACATGGGGTCATCAGCATAAAGTATGATATTGATATGGCCTTGACCTTGGTCGTTCGTCTTGAAATCCAAGAATGTCCATACTCGTTGAAAAGTAAGCTTAAATTCATTTAAATTTCACGACTCACACTTTTTGGTTAGCATTTTACACGGTCGGTGGGAGTACATTTTACATCATGGGCCTTAAAAAGGGGAAATTACATCGAGGTCCATAAATTTAGCACAAAGGATCCTAAAATTGAGCAAAGAAAATAGTCGGGTTCGGCTCCTTCTCAAGAGCACATTTGATCAAGACATACATTTCATACTACTGCCTCTTTGATTGCTTTGAAAATATAGCCAAATCTGTCGCCATGCAAATTTATGGATATTGGATCATCAACATAAAGTAGGCTGTACAGATATGGCCTTGACCGTGTGGTCATTCGTCTTGAACTCCAAGGATGCTCATACTCGTTGACAACTAAGATTAAATTCGTTTCAATTTCACCACTTAATTTTAGGTTAGCATTTTACACGGTCGATGGGAGCATATTTTACAAGAAGGACCTAAAAAGGGAAAATTATGTCGACGTCCACACATTTAGCACAAAAGACCCTAAAAGGAAAACTTTCTAGTTCTGCTCTTTCTCGAGAGATCAGCTTATCTGAGCCAAAGTCTTCATACTACTTCCTCTTTGATTGTTTTCAAAATATGGCCAAATCTGTTGCCATGCAAATTCTCTTCTATGGGGTCATCAGCATAAAGTATGATGTTGATATGGCCTTGACCTTGGTCGTTCGGCTTGAAATCCAAGAATGTCTGTACTCGTTGACAAGTAAGCTTAAATTCATTTAAATTTCACCACTTACACTTTTTATTAGAATTTTACATAGATGGTGGGAGTACATTTTACACCAAGGACCTAAAAAGGGGAAAATTACATCGAGGTCCATATGTTTATCACAAAGGACCCTAAAACCAAGAAAGAAAAATAGTTGAGTACGAATCCTTCTCGAGAGAGCAGTGGATCGAGCCATACTCTTCATACTACTTCCTCTTCGATTGTTTTCAAAATATAGCCAATTTTGTCGCCATGCAAATTCTTGGATATTGGATCATTAACATAAAGTATGATGTAGAGATATGGCCTTGACCTTGTGGTAGTTCGTCTTGAAATCTAAGAAAGTTCATACTCATTGACAACTAAAATACTATTCGTTTAAATTTCACCACTTACTTTTAGGTTAGCATTTTACATGGTCGGTGAGAGTACATTTTACATCAAGGACCTAAAAAGGGAAAATTACATCGACATCCATACATTTAGCACAAACGACCCTAAAAGGATTTTTTTTGGTTCGTCTCCTTCTCAAGAGATCAGCTGATCTCAGCCAAACTCTTCATACTACTTCCTCTTTGATTGTTTTCAAAATATGGCAAAACCTGTCGCCATGCAAATTCTCTTATATGGGGTCATCAGGATAAAGTATGATGTACATATATGGACTTTACCTTGTGGTCGTTTGGCTCGAAATCCAAGAATGTTCATACTCGTTGACAAGTAAGCTTGAATTCGTTTAAATTTCACCACTTGCACTTTTTGGTTTGAATTTTACATGGATGGTGGGAGTACATTTTACATCAAGGATCTACAAAAGGGAAAATTACATTGAGGTCCATACATTTAACACAAAGGACCCTAAAATTACGCAAAGAAAATAGTCAGGTGCGGCTCCTTCTCGAGAGAGCAGTTGACCGAGACATATGTTTCATACTACTTCCTCTTTAATTTTTTTTTCAAAATATGGCCAAATCTGTCGCCATGAAAATTCTTAGATATGGGATCTATCATCACCATAAAGTACTCATGATGTAGAGATATGGCCGTGACCTTGTGTTCGTTCGGCTTGAAACCCAAGAATGTCCATACTCGTTGACAATAAGCTTAAATTCATTTAAATTTCACCACTTACACTTTTTGGGTAGCATTTTACACGGTCGGTGGGAGTACATTTTACATCAAGGATCTAAAAAAGGGGAAATTACATCGAGGTCCATATATTTAGCACAAAGGACCCTAAAATTGAGCAAAGAAAATAGTTGGGTTCGGCTCCTTCTCGAGAGAATAGCTGATCGAGCCATATGTTTCATACTACTTCCTCCTCGATTGTTTTCAAAATATGGCCAAATCTTTCACCATGCAAATTCTTGGATATGGGATCATCAGCATAAAGTATGATGTAGAGATATGTCCTTGACCTTGTGGATGTTCGGCTTGAAATCCAAGAAAGTTCATACTTATTGACAACTAATCTTAAATTCGTTTAAACTTCACCACTTACTTTTAAGTTAGCATTTTACACGGTTGGTGGGAGCATATTTTACATCAAGGACCTAAAAAGGGAAAATTACATCGAGGTACATACATTTAGCATAAAGGACCCTAAAATGAAAATTTTCTGGTTCGTCTCCTTCTCGAGAGATCACCTGATCTGAGCCAAAGTCTTCAAACTACTTCCTCTTCGATTGTTTTCAAATTATGGCCAAATATGTTGCCATGCACATTCTCTGATATGGGGTCATCAGCATAAAGTATGATGTTGATGTGGACTTGACCTTTGTCGTTCGGCTTGAAATCCAAGAATATCCATACTCGTTGACAACTAAGCTTAAATTTTTTTAAATTTTCACCACTTACACTTTTTGGTTAGAATTTTACATAGATGGTCGGAGTAAATTTTACACCAAGGACCTAAAAAGGGTAAAATTACATCGAGGTCCATACATTTAGCACAAAGGACCCTAAAACCAAGCAAGGAAAACAGTTGGGTACGCCTCCTTCTCGAGAGTGCAGCTGATCAAGCCATACTATTCATACTACTTCCTCTTCATTTGTTTTCAAAATACGGGCAAATTTGATCGTCATGCAAATTCTTGGATATGGGATCATCAACATAAAGTATGATGTAGAGATATGGCCTTGACCTTGCGGTCGTTCGGCTTGAAATCCAAGAATGTTCATACTTGTTGACAACTAAGCTTAAATTCATTTAAATTTCACCACTTACTTTTAGGCTAACATTTTACACGGTCGATGGGAGTACATTTTACATCAAGGACCTAAGAAAAGGGAAAATTACATCGAGGTCCATACATTTTTCACAAAGGACCCTAAAACCATGCAAGGAAAACAGTCAGGTATGGCTCCTCGAGAGAGAGCAGCTGATCGAGCCATACTCTTCATACTACACGCCAGACGCAGACACAAAGCCGCCAACACAAGGCAGGTCGTCAGTCGACAGCGTCTTGTAATATCACGTTATGCTGACGGAGAGATCGACTTCTAGGTGGGTGGTGATGAGAGAGTGAAGGAGAGAGAAAACACAATTTGTTTTGCGTGCATATATATTGTAAAGGTCCTGAAATTTACTCTACTCACTATACCTTGTACCCCGTGTCAGGAACCCATCCGAACTTTGCTCTAACATTGCACCGCCTTCAAATCCTCCTCTTCATAGTTCTCTCGCTGCCTCCTCTGTCCTCTTAGTCTCTTCTCCCTCTTTATTTTTTAACAGAAAAAGGAAATAAATTCTTCTTACTTGCTTTTCATAAAATATATTGCTGTCACTTGAAAAATTGAAATTGATTTTTTTAATATATTTCATTGTTTTCAAAATATGGCAAAAAAATTCAGCATGCAAATTCTTGGATATAGGATCATAAGCATAAAGTATGATGTAGATATGGCCTTGACTTTGGTCGTTCTTCTTGAAATCCAAGAATGTTCCATACTTGTTGACAACTATGCTTAAATACGTTTCAATTTCATCACTTACTTTTAGGTTGGAATTTTACACGGGCAGTGGGAGTACCATCTACATCAAGGACCTAAAAAAATGGAAAATTACATCGAGGTCCATACATTTAGCACAAAGGACCCTAAAATTGAGCAAAGAAAATAGTTGGGTTCGGGTCTTTCTCAAGAGAGCAGCTGATCGAGCCATACTCTTCATACCACTTCCTCTTTGATTGTTTTCAAAATATGGCCAAATCTGTCGCCATGCAAATTCTTCGATACTCGATCATCAAAATAAAGTATGATGTAGAATATGACCTTGGCCTTGTGGCCATTTGGCTTGAAATCCAAGAATGTCCATACTCGTTGACAACTATAAGCTGAAATTCATTTAAATTTCACCACTTACTTTTAGGTTAGAATTTTACATGGTCGGTGGAAGTACATTTTACAACAAGGACCTAAAAAGGGGAAATTACATCGAGTTCCATACATTTAGCACAAAGGACCCTAAAATTAAGCAAGAAAAACAGTTCGGCTCCTTCGCAAAAGATTAGCTGATCAAGCCATACTCTTCATACTACTTCATGTTCGATTGTTTTCAAAATATGGCCAAAATTTGCCAGCATGCAAATTCTTGGATATGGGATCATCAGCATAAAGTATGATGTAGATATGGCCTTGACCTTGGTCGTCCGTCTTGAAATACAAGAATGGTTCATACTCGTTGACAACTACGCTTAAATTCGTTTCGTTTCACCACTTACTTTTAGGTTAGAATTTTACACGGTAGATCGGCGTACATTTTACATCAGGGACCTCAACATGGGGAAAATTACATCGAGGTCCATACATTAGCACAAGGGACCATAAAATTAAGCAAGGAAAACAGTCGGGTTCGACTCCTTCTCGAGAGAGTAGCTGATCGAGCTATACCTTTCATACTACTTCATCTTTGATTGTTTTCAAAATATGGCAAAATTTGTCGGCATGCAAATTTTTTGATATGGCATCATGGCCTCGGTCCTTCATCTTGAAATCCCAGAATTGTTCACACTCATTGCAAACTAAGCTTAAATTTGTTTAAATTTCACCACTTACTTTTAGGTTAGATTTTTACACGGTTGGTCGGAGTATGTTTTACATCATGGACCTAAAAAAGCAAAAATTACATCGAGGTCCATACATGTATCATAAAGCTCCCTCAAAAGAAAATTTTCAGGTTCGTCTCCTTCTCGAGAGATCAGCTAATCTAGGCCAAACTCTACATAATACTTCCTCTCGATTGTGTTCAAAATATGGCCAAATTTGTCGCCATCCAAATTCTCTCATATCGGTTCATCGACATAAAGTATGATGTTGATATGGCCTTGACCATGGTTGTTCGGCTTGAAATCCAATAATGTTCATACTTGTTGACAAGTAAGCTTAAAATCGTCTAAATTTCACCACTTACACTTTTTGGTTAGAATTTTACACGCATGGTTGGAGTATATTTTACATCAAGGACCTAAAAAAGGTAAAATTACACCGAGATCCATACATTTAGCATAAAGGACCATAAAATTTAGCAAAGAAAACAGTCGGGTTCAGCTCCTCGAGAGAGCATATGATCGGGCCCTACTCTTCATACTACTTCCTCTTTGATTGTTTTCTAAATATGGCCAAATTTGTCACCATGCAAATTCACACATATGGGATCATCAACATAAAGTATGATGTTGATAGGGCCTTGACCTTGTCGTTCGGCTTGAAATCTAATAATGGTCATACTCATTGACAAGTAAGCTTAACATCGTCTAAATTTCACCACTTACACTTTTCGGTTAGAATTTTACACGCATGGTCGTAGTACATTTTACATCAAGGACCTAAAAAAGGTAAAATTACACCAAGGTCCATACATTTAGCATAAAGGACCATAAAATTTAGCAAATAAAACATTCTGGTTCGGCTCCTCGAGAGAGTAGGTCATCGGGCCCTACTCTTCATACTACATCATCTTCGATTGCTTTCAAAATATGGCCAAATTTGTCGGCATGCAAATTCTTGGATACCGGACCATCGGCATAAAGTATGATGTAGATATGGCCTTGAACTTGGTCGTTCGGCTTGAAATCCAAGAATGTTCATACTCACGCTTATCTTTAAATAGTTGTCAAAGCTCATTTTAACTTCATGGAAAGTAGTACATGCAGGAGAACATTGTGTGAATTCATTTGTTATTAGTACTCATTATGTTTTATTTGATTGTTTTTAAAACAAGGACATTTTTTTGCAGCCTTTCAAAACCATGTTTCGTAATATGGCTTACTATATGTATTAACATTCTTGTCTTTCAAGCAAGATGACCGAGGCCAAATTCCATATATATTTCGTAGTTTATGATAATATGCCCATATTTTGTACTCCCTCCGTCCAGAAATAACTGACTTGGATTTGTTTAGATTTGAATGTATCTATACACTAAAATGCATCTAGATACATCCGAATCTAGACAAATTGAAGTCATTTATTTGTGGACGGTGGGAGTAGATGGGTTCATCGTGGAATGGTAAACAATGTTTCTAGTGTATGGTTTGATCCTTTAGGTCCAAAAATAGCATATTAAATTTGCAGGTGCAAACAAATGTGTTGTTTTGTGAAGTAAGTATTAGTACAAATAAATCACATCGGAATTGCACCGCATATTTTGTTTCTATCCGTATATACAGAAATCTTAATTATAAATTGGCATGACCATCAATTTAACCAGAAAATACGAAAGAGTTTTTTGTTGGAAACTAGTACCACAAAAGGTCTTGAGAATGAGAGAAATTATAATTACAGGTGGATCGCTACTCCTACAGCTACCCCTACATTCGAGTATTCAGTAGTACTCTATTTTGATTTTACAAGAAACATTTATTGTGGAGGGAACTGGAGCAGAGTAGTACTATTCTGAAGGGAACTGGAGCAGAGGAACATGCGTCCATTTTCATTTTATTTAACCTTGCCTATACACTCTATCCCCAGTTCCCCATTACCCCAGCTCTATGCCAAGCGTCGCCGTTCTTCTCCTCCACAATGCCACTTTCTGATCCTGTTCGCCACATAGTACGAGAGTGTTTCTTCTACTCCCTGTCCCGCCTGCCACCATCAATCTTCCCTCTTTTATAGAAAACTATATCAAGCCACCATCCCAACTTCCATCAGCTCCCTTACGATGGCAGGACCGAGCAAGAACAGTGATGATTCTGAGCTGTTCTAGGATGTTTTTACCGAAGGACCACTTGAAGAACTCATAACCAGATGCGACGTTATCAGCGCCGTGAGCCTCGCTGGTTCGTCCAAACATCTTCTTGACTCGGCAAAATATAGTGGAACTTTACATGCTTCTTAGCCATTTAGCCTCCCCTGTTTTCTTCATTATCACCCGACTAAGAAACCATGGGAATGCAACGAGTACTTCGAGGGCAAGGGCACGACATGCAAGCTGATGCTGCCGGACAGGTTCTCCTCCAACGCTGTGTTCCCGAATTGTATGGGTAAGAAGTGGGTAGGTGCCAATGGAGATTAGATCGCCACTACTGGGTCTGAGTGCAAGTGGGAGCTTGTCAATGTGTACACTCATCAACATGTTCCTCTCCCACGAGTGAATGAGTTTGTACCCACCAATGATCCGTTTACATTCATGCATAATAATCGCCCTATTCTCCTCCAAAAGATTGCTATTCGCCGAGCCCCCACAACTGCAGCAGATTATTTAGATTTCTCTCTTGTCGTTATCTCGACTACTCAATTGCTACCCTTGATGGTGATGAGTATTGATGGCTCAGTGTTGATGTAGAGCTCGTTGGAACCCCAACAGGAAGGTATGATGAGCACATCAGCAAGTTTCCCTCAGTTATGAAACCAAGGTTTAAACGAACCAGTAGGAGCAAGGAAACACCCCAAAGGTGTTACTATTTAAGCCTTGGTAGGGCGCACTACCAGTGCTAGTAGCAACGTGGAGACCTGTAAAGACCCAAACCTGGCTTGGTTCGAATCCCTATGATTACAGTGCTAGTCCCTGGATCGAATAGCTAGCACCCACAGTTTAAGATGTAATATCAAGATACAAAGGTCATATTACATCGTATGATCTAGAATATGAATACTTTATTGCAAACTCATAGCCATAGGCTATCTTATTACAAAGAAGTAGAATACAAATAAAGCATGGAGTCCTTCATCTTCATCTGCCACAGGCAAACATGTTGGGTGCAGACTCGTAATCCTATCATCGTTCCTCACTCATCAATAGAACATACATGCAACATGATAGGTTGCAGCCACAAAGGGTTAATACTTTGAATGTATTGGCAAGTGTCACAAGTTTGTGAATAAGTTGGACTATCACTACATGCATATTTGGCTAAGTAGAGCTTAGGATTATTTGCAGAAAGGAACATGGTTTTCTCCTATCTTTGAAAATTATTTTTGATCTTTCAACATCTTTCTGAACTCCTTGGCAAAACTCCAAGTTCTTCTAATCCCTTGTTGACACCATCAAGTTTTACTTTGAGAAATTGGAATGTCGAGATCTTCCATAGCTTCAGGCCTTAGTTGCTCAGAGTTGTCCATAACTGGGGACACGGCTAAGTACTTAGAATTTAATCTTCTGCAGAAGTTATACACTTTACCCACAAGACACAATCTCGTCTTGACGCCACCAGTGGCCGCTGGATTAGTACTCACCAGGATGGAGTACCGGCAAATCGAGAATGTGACAAAGTCTTTCCATAGAAGTCCTCCCAATACATAATGCCATCACATCTACCAGGCACCAATGCAAGGATATACCCCCAATACATAATTCTAGTTAACCTGAAGAGGTACCAATGCAAGGGTCTTCCACTATGTAATTGACTAGGCCAGAGCCCATTTGGCATGTGGATGTACACGAAAGCCACTGTACGAGAAACATGTTCAATCTCTAAGTTTCTGGGTGGTATTCTTCTAGTGCACACACAAAAGAGATAGCCATAGATATGGTTCCCTTCATTGCCACCTTATTCACAACTGAGTATCCACTTTCCACCCAGGTGATTCATTGAGTACTTGTTTTATTATACAAAACATATATTTTTCCAACACTTCATATAACCACGATATGGTATATTCCACCCCGAATCTATAGCAGGGCTAAGCATACTACAACTAAAGTATTTCCACTAAGGGATATATAAAGGATATCTTAATAGGATATAGCATAGCATAGTATCATAGTAGTCCTATCATGCATACTACAAAATTCCACTAAGTGTAATGACAATAGTAGGACATGGATGATAGTGTCACTTGCCTTAGTAGTTGGTGGTAATGGTACACTCTTTGCAGTAACACACTTGACAATCCACACAATCTATCAAACAAAATAACCAAGACAAAACATGCACAAATTCAACACTAATGGCAATACAAAAATCATGCAAAATATGCAAGCACGCAAGATGGCAATTTTTATTGAACAAATTGTTATAACAAGGTATTGAACATTACTAAGTGTTTTTTGAACATTTTATAATTGCAAGTTTACAAATGCAACCATTTGTGCAATTGTAACAATTAGCAATAATTTCTATCATTTGGAAAGGCCAAACTCACTAAATAATTTCCATGCTATTAGGCATAGCCAAGCAAATTTATATTTTGGTCTTACTGGACAGAGGGTTCAAATTTCAATCCATAGCAAAAAGATTCACCCAAAAATAATTTACAAAACAATTTTTATGGGTAAAATACTCCTAAAAAGGTTCTGCCTATAACTCCTATTTTCCATAAGCTAAAGGGTGAAACAAGGCCTCTATAGTAAAGGTCTTATTTTTCTGATTCCATAGACACCAAATTTGCATTTTTCTGAGTTGTGGATCAAAAGTTATTGAATTTCTAAGTTTAATACAAATTCTGCCTATTTTCTAATTTAAACAGATGCTCAGGCCTACGTGGCGTGTTCCTATTGGTCCGTACCGGTTCGGCCGGATCGATCAACGTGGGCCGTTGGATTTTAAGTGGAAACGAGCGATCCAGATTAGCCCGTACCGCTTCGGCTAAGGATCTAATCTCAACCGCTATTGACAGATCGGACGGCGCTCGGTGGCGTCGGCCTGAATGGCGGCTGGCGCTGGCAGCGGCGGTGGGTGGCGGGCGCTCCGGTGGTTCTGGAGGGGCAGGGAGACCGTGGACTATTACCAGCGATCGCCGCGGTCGAGGTGGTCTCGGGGGTGGTCACGGTCGATGAAGGGGCGCTCGGATTCGCCGGGGATTCCTCGCCGGAGTACCTGCCGATGGTGGAGTTCGTGTCTCCGAGACGGTGTCGTTGTTCTGGGGCTCGATCAGACAAGGCAAATGGTCAGTGAGATGCGCCTGGTCGTGCAGAAGCTGGCTGTGGCCAAAATAGGGTGGCGGGAACTTGTGTCTTGCCGGAAATCGCCGGTGAACGGCGGCGGCAGAGGGTGACGCCGGTGGTGACCGTGGCGATGACCTGGGGCACAAAAAAATCGAGCAAAGGGATTAATCAGTGCGCCTGAGGGTGGTGAAGCTAACAGGGTAGAAAAGAGGGTGTGGGGTAGTGAGTTCTCGCCGGAATCGTCGCCGGAGCTCGTCGGTGTCTGCGGCGGTCCGAGCTTGATTCCGAGCAGCCTAGTGGCTCTGGGGTTGTGGGGTTTGAGGGGAAACGGAGAGGAGGGAGTGGCGGTTAAGAGGGCGTTGTCGGAGTGGACAATTAAACGTGGAAACGCTCGAATTCGAGCCGATTTTAGAAACGGCAGAGGAGGGGGACGGTTTGTTCCTCGCGGTGGAAGACGGTGAGCTGGCGAGTGACGGGGCAGGTGGGGTCATGGTGTCAGCGAGAGGGGTTGAAGAGGGGTCGGTGAGAAGGAACCAGAGAGGGAAAGGGGAGAGCCGAGTGGGCTTCTGTTGGGCTGGGGGTGTGGGCCGACTACTGCTGCTTTTTTTTTCTTTGCTTATTCTTTTCAGTTTTCTTTTTCTTTTTATGTTTTCTCCAAAAACTTTTCATTTAGTGAATCAATTTGAGTCAAACAAATTTCTAAAAATTTGTAGAACTCAAATTAGGTTTTTAGGGCATTATAGAACACATTTGCTTTCCATCTCAAATTTTTCTAACCAAATTTATTCACTTTGGCTTTAATAGCTAATATTGTATTTTCTTAATTCTATCCTCAAATAATTCATGTCTTTTTATCCATGGCTCCAAATTGGATGAAACCAATTTCTATTGTTTTAATCTTTTGTCCTTTATCTTTTTAGCTCACATAGGAGTTCTTTTGTATAAATTAAATATGGAGTATATCCATCGTAGTGTGTTGTCTTAGTGTTAACAAATAATTAGAGTTTTAGGGTTTGAGATATTTTCACTTCTCTTAGGTTTTTAAAATACAACCAAGTCAAGATGCTCATGCATGCTTCATGATTTGGGATTTTAAAACATGCACACCACTTCACAAACAAAATCATTTTATTTGGCTTGGGTTTTGGAGGCATTATATTAAATGTTCCAAAAGTTTTTGTTCCTTCTAAAATTCAAAGAACTTGGTTCTTTATTTTGTTTAAAATTTTCACATTTCAAAATTTGGAAAATTTTGGGATGTGACAGACTACCACCCTTAAAAGGAATCTCGTCCCGAGATTCGAGAAGGCTATAAAGAATAGGTTGGATTTTAGGATAACATGGGTGCTACCACCCTTAAAAGAAAACTTTGTTGGGTTGCATTTGATGATTCACTTGGCTAAGGGTTTATTGATTGACATCCAAAGGTTGTTAACATTTCTCCATCTTGAGATTCTTATACCACTGAATTAAGTTAGCTAAAGCTTACCATCCACATCATCTAGTTCTTCAAGAGTTCCATACATGTTGATGTGGTTCACGTGTCCTTTCTGGGTCACATTGGAATTGCTCCTATTAGAGTCTCCAATATTCTTATTCTTCTTCTTCTCAGGACAGTCTACTGCAAAGTGTCCAAGTTGCTTACAATTGCAACACTGTAACTGGCTAATGTCTTTCTTGGGATCATTATGTTGGTTCTGACCAAGGTTATCTCCATTGTTAGTAACATTCACATTGTTACTACCACTTCCATTGTTGATGTGGTGATTCTTGTGATGATGGTGATTATGTCCATTTCCTTCATGCTGATGTGATCCAGAACCTCCATTGTCCTTTCTGAATGAACGCATCTTCTGTTATGATCCTGAGTGATATTTGTCAAAGCTATGCTTCCACTTCCTGTTTTCAACTTTGTCCTTCTTACTCTCTAAAATTCTAGCTTTGTCACACAGTGATTGATAATTTGGAACATAAACAACTGATAATTGCATGGAAAGTTCATCATTTAGTCCATCTAGGAACTTTTCCTTCCTCTTAGCATCAGTATCAGTATCATCTAGAGCATAACGTGATAGATTGTTGAATTCCTCAATATATTCAGCAACACTGCGGTGATGTTGTTTAAGGTTGTGAAACTCCTTCTTCTTTAGACTCATCACGCCTGAAGAGATATGATTAGTGCGAAAACCATCTTCAAATATTTCCCAAGTCACTTCTTCAATGGGGTGAGTGACTTGAAAGTTGTCCCACCATGTAGCTGCATGGCCTTCAAGCAAGTGTGCTGCAAATCTCACTTTCTCGGCATCAGATTATCCAACAGTCACTAGATCCCTATTCACTAAACGTAACCAGTCATCAGCTACCATCGGATCAGAAGTACCAGAGAACTTTGCAGGTCTCAACCTCAGATATCTAGTGAGCATTTACAAAGGTGGTGGATTGTTGTTGTTATTGTTGTTGTTCTGATTCTGATTGTTGATGGTGGCCATGAATTGTGTCATCATCTGCATTAGCTGAGTCTGTGCAGTCATCATCTGTTGCATCTCATTTTCATTGTTCTTGTTGTCTCCATTGTTATCATGGTCGTTGGCGCGTCTTGGAGGCATCTGTTGGTTTAATAGAGATAAGAAATGATAGATAAATAGATAGATAGATAGATAGATAGGTCTAAGGGAGTTCTAACACACTCAACCCAAAACAAACCAGTTCAATCAAACATTCATCAAGCAACCAATCACTTAGCAACTTCTGACTTTAACTCATTATAGAAGAAAACAACAAGTTTTCTTGAAACAAGCAACCTAGTATAGTCATACCACATAGGTCGGCATGATCCATACGCTAACACGATATCGATAACTCAAACATGATAATTGGTAGGAAATCTAATGTCTCATGGGTTGCACTATGATAACATCAGTGGGAGCTCTCTTTCGAGTTCGGCAATCATCAGTGAAGTGTCCTATCTTCCGGCAGCGATGGCAAAACACTTTTGTCATGTCTCGATTACTTTTTCTTGAAGTGTTGTTTTGGTTTTCTTGAACTTCCTTCTCTGGGCATTCATTGATATTGTGTCCTTCTTTCTTGCATTTGGAGCAGGTGATATGACTAAGGTTTTCTTCTTTCTTCCTAAGAGCTTGATACATTCCATCCTTGACTTGTTCGTTCACTTGTTGCACTATGAAGTCGAGGTGGCACTTGGCAGGAATGTGGTTGGTTCCTTCACATAGGTAACGAGTGACTTGAGATGTGGGGCATTCTCCAACTGGATGGTTGTGATCACAAAAGGGACATTGATCTTGATGTTCCTTAGAGGTGTGGCCTACTTCTCCACATATTTTGCAAGCTCGAGGACTTGTCACAACTTGTATCTTGATCTCCTTGTTGGCATGATCCATCCTTAAGGTCCTTAGAGAAAGCAAAGGCTGGTCCTCTACATGTTTGAAGGAGAAGAGATTCAGTAAAGAATGATCAAGGTATACGAGAAATCTACAAAGTATAAAATATAGGTTCATTCCTAACAAGGGGTTTGTCCATTCCTAGGGTTACGAACCTATAGGCAACACAGTGCTCTGATACCATCTATAAAGACCCAAACCTGGCTTGGTTCGAATCCCTGTGATTACAGTGCTAGTCCCTGGATCGAATAGCTAGCACCCACAGTTTAAGATGTAATATCAAGATACAAAGGTCATATTACATCGTATGATCCAGAATATGAATACTTTATTACAAACTCATAGCCATAGGCTATCTTATTACAAAGCAGCAAAATACAAATAAAGCATGGAGTCCTTCATCTTCATGTGCCACAGGCAAACATGTTGGGTGCAGACTCGTAATCCTATCATCGTTCCTCACTCACCAATAGAACATACCTGCAACATGATAGGTTGCAGCCACAAAGGGTCAATACTTTGAATGTATTGGCAAGTGTCACAAGTTTGTGAATAAGTTGGATGATTACTACATGCATATTTGGCTAAGTAGAGCTTAGGCTTATTTGCAGAAAGAAACATGGTTTTCTCCTATCTTTGAAAAATAGTTTTGATCTTTCAACATCTTTCTGAACTCCTTGGCAAAACTCCAAGTTCTTCTAATCCCTTGTTGACACCATCAAGTTTAACTTTGAGAAATTGGAATATCGAGATCTTCCATAGCTTCAGGCCTTAGTTGCTCAGAGTTGTCCATAACCGGGGACACGGCTAAGTACTTAGAATTTAATCTTCTGCAGAAGTTATACACTTTACCCACAAGACACAATCTCGTCTTAACGCCACTAGTGGCCGGTGGATTAGTACTCACCAGGATGGAGTACCGGCAGATCGAGAATGTGACAAAGTCTTTCCATAGAATTCCTCCCAATACATAATGCCAGCACACCTACCAGGCACCAATGCAAGGATATACCCCCAATACATAATTCTAGTTAACCTGAAGAGGTACCAATGCAAGGGTCTTCCACTATGTAATTGACTAGGCCAGACCCCATTTGGCATGTGGCTGTACACGAAAGCCACTGTACGAGAAACATGTTCAGTCTCTAAGTTCCTGGGTGGTATTCTTCTAGTGCACACACAAAAGAGATAGCCATAGATATGGTTCCCTTCGTTGCCACCTTATTCACAACTGAGTATCCACTTTCCACCCAGGTGATTCATTGAGTACTTGTTTTATTATACAAAACATATATTTTTCCAACACTTCATATAATCACAATATGGTATATGCCACCCCGAATCTATAGTAGGGCTAAGCATACTACAACTACAGTATTTGCACTAAGGGATATATAAAGGATATTCTAATAGGATATAGCATAGCATAGTATCATAGTAGTCCTATCATGCATACTACAAAAGTCCACTAAGTGTAATGAAAATAGTAGGACATGGATGATAGTGTCACTTTCCTTTGTAGTTGGTGGTGTTGGTACACTCTTTGCAGTAACACACTTGACAATCCACACAATCTATCAAACAAAACAAACAAGACAAAACATGCACAAAGTCAACACTAATGGCAATACAAAAATCATGCAAAATATGCAAGCATGCAAGATGGCAATTTTTATTGTACAAATTGTTATAACAAGGTTTTGAACATTACTAAGTGTTTTTTGAACATTTTATAATTGCAAGATTACAAATGCAACCATTTGTGCAATTGTAACAATTAGCAATAATTTCTATCATTTGAAAAGGCTAAACTCACTAAATAATTTCCATGCTATTGCATAGCCAACCAAATTTATATTTTGGTCTTACTAGACACAGGGTTCAATTTGCAATCCATAGCAAAAAGATTCACCCAAAAATAATTTACAAAACAATTTTATGGGTAAAATACTCCTAAAAAAGTTCTGCCTATAACTCCTATTTTCAGAATCTAAAGGGTGAAACAAGGCCTCTATAATAAAGGTCTTATTTTTCTGAATCCATAGACACCAAATTTGCATTTTTCTGAATTGTGGATCAAAAGTTATTGAATTTCTAAGTTGAATACAAATTCTGCCTATTTTCTAATTTAAACAGATGCTCAGGCCTACGTGGCGTATTCCTATTGGTCCGTACCGGTTCGGCCGGATCGATCAACACGGGCCGTTGGATTTTAAGTGGAAAGGAGCGATCCAGATTAGCCCGTACCGCTTCGGCTAAGGATCTAATCTCCACCGCTAGTGACAGATCGGACGGTGCTCAGTCGACCCGATCAATGGCGGCGACTGGCGGCTGTCAGTGGGTGGCGCTCCCGTGGGTCTGGAGGGGCAGGGAGACTATGGACTATTACCAGCGATTGCCACAGTCGAGGTGGTCTCGGGGGTACTCACGGTCGATGAAGGGGCGCTCGGATTCGCCGGGGATTCCTCGCCGGAGTACCTGCCGACGGTGGAGCTCGCGTCTCCGAGACGGTGTCGTCGTCCTGGGGCTCGATCAGACAAGGAAAATGGTCAGTGAGGTGCGCCTGGTTGTGTAGAAGCTGGCTGTGGCCAAAAGAGGGTGGCGGGAACCTGTGTCTCACCAGAAATCGCCGGTTAACGGTGGCGGCAGAGGGTGACGCTGGTGGTGACCGTGGCGATGACCTGGGGCACAAAAAAATCGAGCAAAGGGATTAATCGGTGCGCCTGAGGATGGTGAAGCTAACAGGGCAAAAAAGAGTGTGTGGGGCAGTGAGTTCTCGTCGGAATCGTTGCCGGAGCTCGTCGGTGTCTGCGGCGGTCCGAGCTTGATTCCGAGCAGCCTAGTGGCTCCGGGGTTGTGGGGTTTGAGGGAAAACGGAGAACAGGGAGTGGCGGTTAAGAGGGCGTCGTCGGAGTGGACAATTAAACGCGGAAACGCTCGAATTCGAGCCGATTTTAGAAATGGCAAAGGGGGGACGGTTTGTTCGTCGCGGTGGAAGACGGTGAGCTGGCGAGTGACAGGGCAGGTGGGGTCAGGGTGTCAGCGAGAGGGGGTGAAGAGGGGTCAGTGAGAGAGAACCAGAGAGGGAAAGGGGAGAGCCGGGTGGGCTTCTGTTGGGCTAGGGGTGTGGGCCGACTAGTGTTGCTGTTTTTTTCTTTGCTTATTCTTTTTAGTTTTTCTTTTTCTTTTTTTGTTTTCTCCAAAAACTTTTCATTTAATGAACCAATTTGAGTCAAACAAATTTCTAAAAATTTGTAAAACTCAAATTAGGTTTTTAGGGCATTATAGAACACATTTACTTTCCATCTCAAATTTTTCTAACCAAATTTATTGACTTTGGCTTTAATAGCTAATATTGTATTTTCTTAATTCTATTCTCAAATAATTCATATCTTTTTATCCATGGCTCCAATTTGGATGAAACCAATTTCTATTGTTTTAATCTTTTCTCCTTTATCTTTTTAGCTGACATATGAGTTCTTTTGTATAAATTAAATATGGAGTATATCCATAGTATTTTGTTGTTCTTAGTGTTAACAAATAATTAGAGTTTTAGGGTTTGAGATATTTTCACTTCTCTTAGGTTTTTAAGATTCAACCAAGTCAAGATGCTCATGCATGCTTCATGATTTGGGATTTTAAAACATGCACACCACTTCACAAACAAAGTCATTTTATTTTGCTTGGGTTTTGGAGGCATTATATTTAATGTTCCAAAAGTTTTTGTTCCTTCTGAAATTCAAAGAACTTGGTTCTTTATTTTGTTTAAAATTTTCACATTTCAAAATTTGGAAAATTTTGGGATGTGACAAGACCTGCACAACACAACCACAGAACTTTGTCCCCAACTTGCGATGAGGTTGTCAATCTCACCATGTTTTGCTGAAAACAAAGGATTAATCGTATCGGATGAAAAGAAGTAATAGTTTGCAGAAAGTAAACACAAAGAAGTAAACAGTTTATAGATTGTATGTAAAAGAAAAGGACCGGGATCCATAGTTCACTAGAGGTGGCTCTCCTTAGATAGACAACATGCTGGGTGAATAAATTGCAGCAGGGCAATTGACAAACATCAAGAAAGCATACAAGCATATACTAATCATCTTGACTCCTTTGAGACTTGATTGGGCATTACAACATTATACATAGACCACCATCCAACTGCATCTATGACTAATAATCCACCTTCAGGTTATCATCTGAACCCCCTCCAATGTTAAGTTGCAAGCAACAGATTATTGCTTTACGAATTGCGTGTAAAGTAAACAATACGATTGTTCTATGAACAAAGGATTGTTGTTTTCTTCCTAGTAGCAACAGCACATCTAGTACCTTAGAGATTTCTATCACTTCCCCAGATTACTAGAGGCATGAACCCACTAGCGAGCATAAATACTAACTCTTCGAGTTGCTAGCATCTACTTGTCCAAGATAGCTACTAACAACGGAAAGCATGCAAGATCACAAATAACAAAGACATGATAGAATCAATAATCAATCTGAAATAGCATCTCAATATCCATCGGATCCCCGCAAATACAACATGTATGGATTACAAATAGATGATCTTGATCATGAACGGAGCTCACAAGATCTAGACATGAAAGCACAAAGGACGAGAACCAGCCATCTAGATACTACATGGATCTGTAGTCCAAGGATGAGCTACTCACGCATCACACCGGAGGCTTGCATGATGATGAAGAAGGCCTCTAGGGTGATTTCCCCTCTCCGGCAGGGTGGCGAGAAGAGCTTCAGACCCCTCCAGATCTAGGGATGGAGATGACGGCGGCTACAGACTCTTTCGTGGATCTAGGTGGTGTGGTGGCCCCTTGGCTCCTCTCGGTCTCGTATTCTGGCATCTGATGACTTCCAGAAAAATAGGCACTTTGGCTTTTGTCTCGTCCAATTCCGAGAATATGCATTTTCTGACTTTCCTGGAAACAAAAACAACAGAAAACAGGCAGCTGGCACTGTGGCTCTTGTTAATAGGTTATTCCAAGAAATCATATGAAAAGTACTCCAAAGTGTGGACAAAACACAAGAAAGTGGATAAAACCAAGCATGGAACATCAAAAAATATAGATACATTTGTAATGTATCAACATCCCCAAGCTTAACTCCTGCTCGTCCTCGAGTATGTAAGTGATAAAAAGAAAGAATAATTTTTGAGGTGACATGCACCATCAAAGACTTGATCAAAGTATTTGTAAAACATTCAAAGCTGGGATCATAGTACTTCAATCATAACATGAAAGACAAAGTTCTAGCAATAAGACAAAGAAACTATGATGCAACATGAAAAGGCACAAAAAAAGATTCATGAATATCAATGCTTTGCAAGACGTTTGTTTGTTTCACATAAAGAAAATATAGCATAATAGGATTCAGCTTGTCCCTCATAGAGTAGAAAATATAAATGCATAGGACACCTTCAAAGTTCATAAGAGTGACTAGATACAAATAGTTTAAAACAAGCAATATCAAGATATGCATCAATCAACAAGTCTTGGAACAATGCACATAGAACTAAGAATGTCCACTATGCTCTCAAAGTAGGTGCATAAAGATAGAAGGTGGAGACTCAATATATAATGGTGGAAGAAAGGCATTCATAGAAGGAAGCAGGGATTCAAGTCTCATAAAGAGCTTCCAAAAATTATGGTACTTAATAGCTTTCAGCTCGCATTGCCCCTATCATAAGCATCTTGAAGTGATTAAGGTTAAAGTGAACAAACTATGGTGTACATGCTTGACGAAGTATAAGTTAGAAATATCATGTCCCTTGTAAACGAGGGCCGCTCCTCATGCTACTCAAGTTTAGTCACCGGTAAGTTCTTGTCATTGTAAGTACATGTGTATCATAGAGAACCGCCAACGGGGTACCCCTTGCCCGATGATACGGAAGAATCCCCATATCAAAATGACAAGGCAAAAATTGATATTGGCCGAGAGAGAATCAGATGGATTTTCTCTTTAGCGGGCATTTTTCTATAGGACTTGTTATAATAAAAGAAGCAGGTTATATAAAAAAGAAAAAATGCTTTTTTTGTTGATTATTTATCAAGAAAGCAAAAAGGGTCCTTATCAAACCCAACATAAAATTGGAAAGAACCATAAAGTAACTAGATCTGACTCCTTGAATGTTGCCTCTATCCGCTATTCTGATATATAAATTTGATGTAGCAGACAACGAGCATCTCAGCAATCTTCTTATTTACCATGGGAATATGGTGCTTTTTTCTCTCTTTCCTCTTTTTATACTCTTTTTTCTTTTCTTTTTCTCTTTTTTTCTCAACATAGGACTCTTTTTTTATAAGAATGCTTCATAGACAGCTCATTATGGTTACGCTGCAGGTTTCCACCATGTCAGCATGGATTAGACCAGCGGCCCAGGCGTTTCTCTAACACATATACATAACTCCATGGACTTACAAGCTCCCCTTTCATTTCACACCGACGGCATCCATATACAAAAGAGCATGATATCAACTAGGTACAAGTACCAAGTGCAATGTTGAAAGCGTTCCCCATGACAGCATGGTTCTGCTAATTCCCAACAAATAAGTGCAAGCATATACAACATAGACGACACAATGGTTCAAGTTTATTAAGGGCAGGAAAAGTAAAGTGTGCCATCAAGTTCATGAGAGCTTTAATCACTAGTTTTCTCATAACAAGTTTAATTTGGAAGGTAAACAAAAACATGAATATACTTGGAATAGCATAAGCTAGTAGGTAGGTATGGTGGACTCTTTGGGATAACTTGGTTTAAGGAGTTGGATGCATGAGTGGAACTCATACTTGGTTGTGGAGGCTAGCAAAAGACTGGGAGCGACAAACTAAGAGAGCAATAATGACCATAATCATGTAGAGCGACAAAACATCATTGATCAAAGCATAAAGTGATACTACAAGTTGAAAACTAAAGGATCATAAAGTCTATGGTGACTTTGGATAGTCATAACATGGTGTGCGCATGCGCCAAGTCAACCCAAATAAAGCATCAAATGAGAATACCACTATACTATGCTTTAATATGCTAAAACAACGCATGATTCATGCAAGGCACATTAAGAAATCTCAATTGTTTATAACAAGTCATGCTACAGCAAATAATAGTAAGCATAAATCCAAAACAATATCAAGCATGGCATGACAGAGCATAGGCCATAGTTAAAAACAAGCTCTTTTTACCACATAAGTATGAACTTTCCTACTCTTTTCCAAACCAAACCAAACTATTTGCAAACCAATGTATGAAAGAGGGGGTCCAACTAATTTATTCAGAAAACTAAGAAAAGCACGCAAACGAAAAACCAAAATGAAAACGAAAAAGAAGATGCTCCAAGAACAACATAACTGTGCATGAAACAATAAAAATGAAGCGTTTGGAATAAACTTAGAATTTTTATTGATGAAGAAGGGGATGCCTTGGGCATCCCCAAGTTTTGACACTTCTTGGATATTTCTTGGGGTGAAACACGTGGCATCTCCAAGGTTAAGCTTTAGTCCATCCTTCATCTCGTTACTCATTCCTTCCATACACCTGAAATTTTTCCTTCATACAAAACTTCACACAATCTTTATTAGCAAATTAGTGCACTCAAGATAAATAAGTCTTAAGGTTCAGTTCTAACACCAAATAAACTTCGATTAGAACACTATCTACTGTAGAACTTCCCTCAAAAATCTCAATTCCCCAAAAGAACTCAAAAAGGAACCAACAAGAAGCAAATGCAGAAAATGGCAGAAATCTGTCAAAACAGACCAGCAGGTAAAGACGAATTTTTTCAAAGACCTTTTTTTGCTCAAATCAAAAAGTGTTGAACTAACTAAAGTTAGATAACAACCTGGGGCAGAATCACAAAAATTCACGCATCACAAAAACGTTCAGATATTTTACACGATTTTTTACGGTGAAGCACAGAAATCTGTTTCGGGACAGCAACTTTCCCAATCATTACTTCTCTCTCACTACAGGTTACTCTTGGCACAAAAAGCAAAAAAAAAGGATAAGGAGCGGTTATTACTGGAGTAATAACTTCGAAGACTCATCTAAAACTTTTGGGTTATCTCCTAATAAGTATTTTTTTAACGCCTTTAAGTTAGGCATAAGAAGCAAGAAAGAATCAAGTGTTCTCAAATGAAGAAGCATTAAGACAAAATTTTGTTTTCATAAGAGAGGAAAAAGAAATCTTTTCTCTCTTCTTAGGGAAGTGTTCTATACCTTTCTTGAGTGGGAGTGATATTTAATGGTGCCTTCTTTCATATCAATAATGGCACCAATAGTTCTAAGAAAAGGTCTTGCCAAAGTAATAGGACAAGAAAAATTGTATTCAACATCCAAAACATAGAAATAAACAGGGACATAGACATTGTTAACCATAATAAGAACATCATTAAGACTCCCCATGAGTTTCTTTTTAGCATTATCATCAAGTGGGACATTCAAATAACAATCTTCAAGTGGAGGCAAATCAAGCATATAATAAATCCTTCTAGGCATAATAGAAACACTACTATCAAGATCACATAAAGCTTTGAAATCAAAGTCATTCACTTTGATATTAATGATGGGTTCCCAACCATCTTCTTGTTTTATAGGAATGGAGGCTTTATGTTTCATCTTTTCCTCTTTAATCTTTATGAGAGCATCAGTAATGTGTTTTGTAAAGGCCATGTTCATCGCACTAGCATTAGGACTTTTAGCAAGCTTTTGTAGGAACTTAATAACTTTAGAGATATTGCAACCATCAAGATCAAAATCAAATTTATCATCTAGAGTAGTAGATGTCAACACCCGGATTTTTAATCCTAGATGCCCGTTATGCCATACCTCGCAATCCCAGGATTACCATTTTTGCGAGACATAACGGATTGGATATCATAGTACATCATCCATTACAAACCATACATAAGGTTTTACACAAATAAGGATCTCATGATCCAGTCTTTAATACAACCAGCAGCGGAAATAAAAGATAGCGTAGTGGTGGGGTCCATCTTCAGGGGAACAGGCAATGCTGACGAAGGCAGATAGTCCTAGTTATCATAGCCGTCATGCTGACCATCATCTTGATAATCTCCTTCATAGTCTGGCCATAATAATAGCCAGGGACAAAATCCATGAGTACTCTTTAAGTACTCGCAAACTACTACTAATAGGGAGTATAATTCTAAGTTAAAGTGTTGAATTTAATTTAACTATCAAATTAAGCTTGAAACCTAAGCTGAGTTCAGAAGAAAATAAAGATAAAGTAAAGTTCTAGAATCAATTAAACTGGGAAGCTATTATCATCAACACAACCCTGTTGTGGTCAAGTCAAAGTTCATCATTCATTTCAAGTTATTTAGAAAACATCTGACAACGAAACAGTATGGCCATTCCAACTGTCCATAACCGCGGACGTGGCTATTCGAATAGTTTGACACTCTGTAGAGGTGGTACACTTTCACCACAAGATTCGATACATCTATCAGGGATAACCCTGAATCATCATACTTAGTATGCAGATAATCAAACATAACCTTCCCTTTACACAGCCTAGTACAAGCACCTCTCCTATGAGCATGGCCTCCCAACCATGACCATCAGTCATCTTGGGCACTACATAGGTGGACAACATTGAGAGGTAGCCTCAGCTCAAACCTCTCCCGTGAGGGAACTAATACTAATGCATATAAATTTCCAGCTAAGCCTTACCCAATTCAGGTAATGTGGTTGTACGGTAAATTTGGAATGGTATCGCATCGGAATCCAACCATCAGTTTTATAAAAGGGTTAAGGCTCATGCCTCATCATTTTCATCATCATAAACCTGTTGTGTCTCTCAACAAATGTCAAAACATCTCAATAGAATGACTCGTCATTCCAAGGTTTTCACAATTCATTTTCACCAAGTGTTCCCATCTAAAGTGACTCAAGTTTTTGATCTACTATAAAAATACTAGGTTAAGATTGTTCACTAAGGTGGAAATATGGGATCAATCTCATGCCATAGAATTACATCTAAAGGTTTCTAAGTAGGTCAAGTTTTATACTTTTTATGCTACCTTCAAACCAAGTAAAGAACTTTGTATAACCTAAGAGGGGTAAAACTTGTAGGTAAGACATGGGGTACTAATAGTCAAAGGGGTGTGATCAAAGCATGCTTAAGGCATCTTTGCTAAACCATCTAGTTTAATTCTAGCTTGCTAACAATAGCTTTCCTTGGTTGGTGCAGTGGTTGAAGTTTTCTTCTTCTTCTTCTTCTTGGTAGAACTCCTCCTCCTCGAAAGCTTGGTCTGCATAGCCCAGTAAATACATAGGGAGTAGACAATCACCAAACAATACTTAACTAGGCTAAGTAGCATTCTAAAACACACCATTGATGATCTATTATCATCACAAACATCACAAGCTTAAGTCAATAGTTTCAACCTTTTTATTTTAGGAAAGTAATTTCTACTCATTGAAATATTAACTAAAATTTAATATTTTCCACCAAAATATGGGATAATGTGGACACATGTTCTCACCACATATTCTAACATGTGGGAATGATATTTAAAGGTTGGATCAATATTACTTTAGTTTAAGTTTATTATTTAATGATTTAAAGTGACTAGAAATGCCTATATAGCATTATTTTGGTACTAGTCCAAAGTCACTACATGTCAACCTTAATATTATTAAATTTTTAGATAGATATGATGAAATGTGATTTTTGAGAGTTGGAATCAACTCAAAAGCTAACTTGGTTGATTTTATAAAAATGTTGCAAGTTGCAAAAGCTTCTGTCTTCTTATTTTTATTAGGAGAGATCTATAACTCTAATTGAATTAAAACCAACGGGCTTGGATAGATCATTTTAATAACTTTCAGACAAAAATGGTTTCATGCAATTTGGATTTCTAAAACTCTCTGAATTGATTTTCAAACTAGGGGACAGAAACTAGATTTAACTAAAAAGAAAAATCCAGATTTGAATCTATGGGCTAGCGCGGGAAAAGGAATGGGCCGGCCCAGTGGCGCTCCGCGGCGCGGGGCTCAGCTGACAGGGGGTCCCGCATGTCAGCGACACTTAAAACATGAAACGGTACGCGCGCTATGGGCCGTAGGATTAGAAGGGAGATCTACGGCTGAGGGTCGTCGTCAACGACGAACAGGTCGTCGGCGAGCTCGAACCCTAGCGGCTCCGTGGGGGTCTACTGGGGGCGTACCAGGGCTCCAGCAGGGTCGGCGAGGCGGGCGAACGATATGGAAGACGACGGCGAGGCGAGGCGCGGTTGCGGCGGAGCTTGGGGTGGTCGCAATCAGCGGCGCCCTTCTCCTCCTGCCGCGGCTGCTCCGAATCCAATTCCGGCGAGTTGCTGCTCCACTTGCTCCGGCTAGAGGTGGGTGAGGTTCAGAGAGGTGAGGGGAGTGGAATGGTATGGAGAGAAGAGGCTGGGGAGGGCTCCTTTTATAGGCCCTACGGTGAGACCGAGCGGGTTGGGAAGGCGACGGTGGCGACAAGGCTACGGCGAGGTAGAGGCATGGCTGGGGTTGGCGATCGACAGGAGGTCTCCTGGCGGTGCTCTAGGAATTGAAGGCGGCCGTAGGGGCGGTGGCACACGGTCTGGGCGAGGTGGCGCTCTGCGCGGCCGAAGAGGCGGTGTCCACGGCGAGCGGTGGCTGTGAGGCTTTGGGCGGCGAACGGGGATGTCTGGGGTGTTCTCCAGGTCGAGGTGGAGCGGCGAGGGCGGGCTGGTGCCAAGGGATGGTCTGTGTGAGCGGGGACAGGGCGTGCTCTGGGGGCGGCGTCGGCATGCTCGACCGCCTCCGGGCGTGGCGGTTCCTGGCCGCTCTGCTCTCTGTCTCTGGCCTTGGGCTTGTTGGGCGGTGGAGGTGGACCACTAGTAAGCTGCTAGACATGAGGAGAGGGGCTGGAGAGAGCTGCTGCTACGAGTGCACTGTCGGCCGGCGAGAGAGGGCTCGGCATGGCATGGCAGTGCAGCTAGGGGGTAGGGGAGATGCTGGTTAGGCTCTGGTTAGATCAAGAGGGGACAAGGGGATTAAATGGGTATCAATTGGGGGCAAAACCCTGTAGTAAACAGTAAGCTAGGATTAGAGGTGATAATATGCATGCCAAGTGTTTGATGAAATGGCCGCATGAAAGAAAGTTTTGAATTTTGGTTTCAAAAATTTTGAGTGATCTCCACTAGTGATGGGTAGTCTCTGGTTGCAAGGGTTTTAAAAATGAATCTCAAATATATTGTTTTTGAAATAGGGGTGATCTATGCATATGCATTAGATTCAATATTAAACTATCATTTAAAATAGTTAACAGAATGTTTTTAGCAGATGAAAAGGTGGGATTTGGTACCTCATTATGTGTACTAGCAAGGGGTGCAAAGATCAAGAATTGTTTCTGTTAAGAATTGAGTACTAGGAATAGCCAAAGTAGGCATGAGAGTTAAATTTGCCAAAATGACCATTCCTTCTTTTTAATTCTTTTTGATTTGATTTTCTTTAAGAAAAGTTTGGGAATGATGTAGATGATGTTTACATCACCTAAGAAACATTTTACAAGCATTGGATCAATCAATCATGTCAATTCAAACAACTCCTATTTTAAATGCATCCACATATGAATGCTTTCATTTTAAATTTGGAAAAGTTTTTGTTAACCCTATTTTTGGATGATTTGATCTTGTTAAGCTTGTATTAAAGTTTTGGGATGTTACAGTAGAACTATTACTAGCCTCAACACTAGTGGTGGTAATAGTAGAAACACTAATGTTTCTAGCAATTTCATCTTCTCTTTCCCACTTAGCATGTAATTCAGCTAATACTCTAACATTTTCATCAATTCTTACTTGTATAGCATTAGTAGCTACAAAGGGATTATCATTAGTTTCAGGTTTTGTAGCCATTTTATTCTAAGAAGATTGAGCTTCAGCCAAAGATGCTATATTTCTTTCAGCATTGGAGAGTTTTTCCTCAATAATTTTATTGAAAGAAGTTTGCTTACTAATAAAGTCTTTAAGCATAACTTCAAGTTCAGAGGGAGCACTCCTATTATTGTTGTAAGAATTTCCATAAGCATTACCATTGTTGGGAGGATATGGCTTATAATTGTTGTTACCAAAATTACTCCTATAAGTAGTATTGCCAAAATTATTATTTCTTATGAAGTTCACATCAACTTGTTCTTCTTGAGTAACCAAAGAGGCTAAAGGAACATTATTTGGATCAATATGGGCTTTCACATTAACAAGCATAGACATAATAATATCAATCTTATCACTCAAGGAGGAGTTTTCCTCAATAGAATTTACCTTCCTACCTTGTGGAGCTCTCTCAGTATGCCATTCAGAATAATTAACCATCATATTGTCCAAAAGTTTTGTTGCAGCACCCAAAGTAATGGTCATAAAGGTACCTCCAGCAGCAGAATCCAACAGGTTCCTTGAAGAATAGTTCAATCCTGCATAAAAAGTTTGGATGATCATCCAAGCAGTCAGTCCATGAGTGGGACAATTCTTTACCAAAGATTTCATTCTTTCCCAAGCTTGAGCAACATGCTCATTATCAGACTGTTTAAACTTCATTATTTCACTTCTCATAGATATAATCTTAGTAGGAGGACAGTATTTTCCAATGAAAGCATCTTTGCACTTCGTCCAAGAATCAATACTATTCCTAGTTAAGGAATTCAACCTTCTTTAGCTTTTCCTCTCAAAGAAAAAGGAA